>OY728138.1:1044921158-1047321158 GCA_963277665.1 Viscum album | reverse complement strand
ATCAAAGAAGTCTGTGGATGCATGCAGTCTTAGCGCACTCTGCAAGTTCCAGTTCAATAAGCCACAGAGATTGCATAGCAAGTCAGATCCCTAGTTAGGGGAGGATTGGATAGATTTGGTGGTTCATGTTTTCAGGAATATCCATACAGTGATGCATTTGGTGGTTTTTTAATGCTATCCTTTTCCAAATAGAATTTGGGAACAATTGGAGTCTTGTTACCCAGATACATGATGAGTTGACACTCTCATGGAGCTACTTCTATTTTTTGTTCCATGATGAGTAATACTATTCTTTCTTATGATTAGTTTGGATTCAATAGATTTTGGTGATCAAAAGGTACAGATAATGGTGGATAAGTATATGGAGAGGTTCACAAAACATACACAATAATCCCTTGACACGATCCATGATTCTACTTACAATCAAAGAAGTTTGGGTAGAGAATTCACATTGATATTCATGCCATTTTTTCCCTTCTGCATCCCCAAAAATGTCGGGTGTGTTAGATAGGGTGTTGGTAATGAATTGATTCATGTCAAATGGATGATAGGCTGCTGAAGATTCCATTGGGCGTCTCAAGGATGATTCATATGTAGAAGCTAGTAGATTCCAGTTGATACGATCTCGACTCATGAGATCTTCCCAGGAAAAGTCTTGGGAACATGGTCAGGGAAATCACAGACTAATAAGAAATCCTAGAGAAGGGTGGTGAAATTATATTAACAGGAATGGTTACATGGAATGTGAATTCCCAACTAGTAATGTCGAGGAGTGAAAATAGATAGCTGATGGACCACCATGGAAGAGACAAATCTAGGATCAGTGATCTCCCAAGAGTGAGTATGGAGGACACCAGGGAGGAAGATATAGAGGATAATTATGTGGATCTCTAGGAGGAGCTATGGGTAGTGGACTATGTTATCAGATCCTTCCCCCACAACCACTAGTAGGACCATGTTAGGCTCAAGGAGTTGGCCGTTGGGGCCACAAATAGTTGCAGGCAATGGAGTCTTATGACCCCACAACACACAAGATGATTAGAAGTGTAGTTTGTGTTTATTATACTTTTTACATAGTTTTAATAGACATAGTTATGAGTAATTTATTCATGTATTTACTTTTTATATGATATCAATAACTCCTAGTTGATTATTTATCCCAACAACTTTGTATTATGGATCTTAAGGGGAATGATTCTTCTATATCGTTCATCTACCAAAAGTGTGTGCTATCACATAATAGAGAGGGTCACGCAGGACCAATTGATCATTGTGATGGAATCTTATGAAATAATCTTGGTTATGGATTAGTTTTCCATGGTTCAATTCTAGATTTTATATTCCTGCAGATGAGTCATATGCCTATGCAGTGATGGGATTAGATCCTACTTTGCAGGTGAAAAAAATCTCATGGCGGGGTGAGTGGGTTTTGTGAGAAAGTGGCGACATACCACCACCCAGTAGTTTTTGAGTTTATCCATCAGTGTAATAGTCTCTTCAAGCCTCTATATTCCTTTATTTGTGATGTATTTAATGGAATTATTCCCCAAGGATGTTTTCGGACCACCTACAAGGTGGGAAATAGGTATTTCTATTGAAATTAATCTTGGTACTGCACCAATATCACTTGAGGCATATCATATGGCACCTACCAAGCTCCAAGATCTGTAGTTGCAATTAGAGGACCTTTTAAATAAGTATTTTATCATCCCCAACATTTCCAAGTAGGCATATCTAGTTTTGTTTAGGAAAAATTCATACAAGTTCTTGTGGATTTGGGTGGATTGTAATTTCCTAAACAAGGACATAATATTGAATAAGTAACCGTTTTGAGGTTTGAGGACCTATTTGACAAATATTGAGGCATGATATAGTTCTTTAAGATTGTTCTCAGGTTCTGCTACTACCAGTTGAGAGTTCACAAGGCTAATATTCTGAATATGTAATTTAGATGTCACTACGAACACTATGAATTCCTAGGGATGCCCTTTGGTGTGAAAAATTCTCCTACCATGTATTGGGAGTTGATGAACCATAATTTCCATCCAAACTTGAACAAATTTTCAGTTTTCATCATTTGAAACATACTCATATACTTTGAAATATAGGAGGATAAGGAAAAGAACTTGTTAATGATCCTAGATTTGTTTCAAGTGAACCATATTTACGGAAATCTATTGAAGTTATTATTTTTTATTCTAGAGGTTCAATTCCTAGGGAATATCATTTTTGAGTATGGTTTAGCTATTGACCTAGAAAAGAACAATACAATGTCTTATTGGGATCCTCCTAAGATAATGTTTGAGGCATAGAGTTTTCTTGGGATGTTAGTGTACTACCAGAGGTTTTTGGAATGATTTTCTAGGATCAAAACCCCTTTTAACAAAAAAATGTATAAAGGGCTTCCATTTACCAAGGGTGATCCATTCTAGATATCTTTCAAGGGGTTGAGCCTGAGGCTGAAAATTTCTCCTACAATGAAACTATCAAAGGAGGATGTGGATTACATAGTGTATTTTGATACCTCAGTAGTTTAGATCGATTGTGTATTGATGAAGATATATGTAGTTATCACATATGGGTTGAGGTAATTGAGACCCCCTGAGAATAAATACATGATTCATGGATTACAGTTGGAAGAGGTAGTCTTTTACCTACGGATATGGAGGCATTATCTTTTGGGAGAGATCTTCATGGTTTACTCAGACCATAGATTCTCATGTACATCTTCATATAGAGGGACTTGAACTTGAGATAACATCCCTGGTTAGAGTTTATATTGCACCATGACTTAGAGATAGTCTATACTATAGGGAAGGGAAATGTGGTATCTGATTCCATTAGCTAGAATTATGAGTCTCATTTGGTGTTGGAGGATTTTGAGCGATTGGATTCCTTATTGCTGACCCTGATTGAGCAGGAGGGTGTATAATTTCATTAGTTAATGGTGATAAATCCTATTATCATTTACTGTATGAGAGATTCCAAGTTGGGAGTCATTGACTATGAGGTCCTGTGTGACTAGATATCCTTAGGAGATTCACCCAATGAATTTTATGAATGAGGGACTCAACTCATCCTTTTCTAGGGATGGACGGTGGTCTGAGTCATGATACATGATGAGGTGATGCAAGTGGTAAAAATATTTCCTTTGTTTGTAAATCATAACATGGATAATATGTACAATGATCTTTAGTGGTAATTTTGGTTGTCTATCCAGGGATAGAGTGTGGCTGGGTTCATCTCTCAGGGCCTCACCTGTCAGTATGTGAAGGTTAAGCACCCGGTTCCAGTTGGTTTGTTGCAACCCATTGAGATCCCATAATGGAAGTGGGATAACATTTATATGGACTTTTGGATAGGGTATCCTCAGATAGTGAAGGCCCACAATTCTATATGGGTGATACTTGATTGAATCCCGATGTCTACATACTTTTTTTTATCTAGGAGCAGAGTTTGGTGGAATATTTGTGGAAGATGTACATAAGAAATATTTTTCACTTTCATGGGATTCCCTTGATTATTATCTCTGGTCATGATGAATGGTTCATTTCATGGATTTGGAGAGTCCTGTAAGGTGATTTTTAAATCTTTATGAGGATGAGCACAACCTTTCACCCCCCCCCCCAAAACATATGGGAAAACCAAGCACAATATCCATTTGTTGGAGGATATGTCAAGGGATTGCATGATATACTTTGACTGGAGATGGGAGGATTACTTTCCATTGATTATTTTCTCATATAATAATTGGTATAACTCTACTATTTACATGGAAAATTTTAGATCCCTGTATGGGTGACACAATAGGTCACCCTTGTTCTAGACATAGATCAGTGAGACTTCTCTTGTGGGTCCATAGTTGGTGCATGAAATAATAGAGAAGGTACTTATCATACGTGGTATGATGAGGAAAACCAAGAGTAGGTAGAAATATTATACATATCAGCATTCTGGCCTCATAGATTTTGATAAGGAAGGAAACATTTTCCTAAGAGTATCCCCATGTTGAGGATTGTAGAGGTTCAGCTGAGGAGGCAAGCTACCCCCAAAGTTCATTAGATCATTTGAGATCTTGAAAATTGTTGGTGATATTTCATAATTCCTCATCATACCCCCATAGTTGGAGTGGTTCCATGCCATCTTCCATGTATCATGGATTAAGATATACATGTATAACCCCACACACATTATTAATTATAGAATATATTTACATTATGGATCGAGCCACTTTTTAGAGCCCTTGATAGTGATTGAGGATCGACCGGAGGGAAGCCTGCATTGATGAATTATCCCCTTGGTTCATGTGTTGTGGATTCACAAGAATATGCATGAGAGCTCATGGGAGTGAGAGATTAAAATGAGTTCTCATTATATCTATATTTATTATTAGTTTTATATTTTGGGGAATTCATTATTTAAAGGAAGTAATGATAAAGATACCTAGTTTTTTCATTGTAATTATCTGAAATATTTTTATATATATTTTCTATTCTAAGAGATATGATAGAGTGTGATTCTGGGGCCTAATTCATTTAAAATAAATTTTATGAAAATATTAAATATATTTTATATTACGCACACACAATTTTATAATGAAAAATGGAGAAAACTAAATTAGTATATTAGATAAGAAATATGAGACCACAGTTGAGCCTAGAATGCGATTTTTACCCTAGACATTGCCTAAAATAGGTCGGTGCGTGATGTTTTGAAAATGTTTATATGGGAAGGTATGTTTTTTATATAAATAATTAAATGTATTTATTTAATTTAAATTAACCTAATAGTATTTTATATAAATGAATCCTTTTCTACATTTTCCCTGGGTTAGCTACATAAACCTGGGATCATTAAGAGGTGTTCTTCCTCTCCTTCCATTGGTGAATCAAGATCCCAAAATGATGATACTTTGGATCTAGGAAGATCGAGAAGCAACGAACGCAATGATTCCTCTTCTTCATTAGAGATAAATTTCTCCAATTAATAATTATCCATAACTATATTGGACTCCTCATCTATGAATTATTCCTTATTCGAATAAAGTATTGATCATTATCTTCCTTGATTCATTAAACTAAGTAAATTTAGAACCCATTGGATGTGCATGTGCGTAGATTTAACTTGTTATTAATTTTTTTATCACCATGGTAATCACCAATTGTGTTTTTGGATAATAAATATCTAGAATGGATTGTTTCATCTTTTTTTCCTATCCATTTCTCCCTTCTTTCTCTGCATTATTCATCAATTGACCATGAGGTTATGATTAGACAATTCTGGGAGGGACTAGACCTGATAGGACTACCATATTTTCAATAGATTCACATGTGATGAAATGAATGAATAATTAGGGATATATTTGGTATGATTTTCGGTTACAAGTGATTTATTTTATGATAGAGTCTGATTCAGATATTGTGGATGATGAGATAAATGTGCAATTCATGTGGGAAATGGTGGACCTAACTAATATTTTTTTCAACCAATGGGTAGTCAAAAATAATGAATCTTGGGATTCCCCCTTGATTTCAAGAAGTTTTGAGGAAACATTCGAAGGCGGAGTAGAAGGATATAGAGAAAAAAGTTCATATATGATTTTCTAGGAAAAATATGAATACATGATGGATAGTCCAATGAATAGATGGAGTGTAGGGACATAGCTACGATGGGTAGGGTTTTGTGAGATTATAAGTATCACATGTCATGTGGGACCCCCACATTCTATGTGAACATTATACAGGAAACTAGTAATGTACTATTTAAGTACATTAGCATAGTCATGGACAAGAATAATCCATGTGACAAAGTACATAGACAAATATAGTATACACAGACACAACCAGTGAGTATAGGAAGGACCCTAGGTGGATGGTGAATTCCGTATAGTCCAACTATACACTGTGTATGGATACAAGGGAAGCAATAAGTACACTTTCTGGGAGAATACCAGGTGAAGGAGTGGGACCACATGCTGTGTGGGTCCCCTCACATGCCTTGTACCTCTTATTTTCTTCTGATGAAACTTCATCCTTTCATATATTCTGCATTTGGACTCAGATATTGCCCCGTGAGTAGCGTATCTTGAGTGTTTTCTACAAAGAATGCAATAATGGACCCTATAGTGGATTTTGAGAAATGATTTGATATGATCAACATGGATTGCGTAATTAGGTGATACTCTATAATGGAAGTGATAACACCAGATCACCAAGGGATTTAGAGTGGGACACTCCAGTTGGGATGGGTATGGTTCCTCTACCTATATATAGAATAGATCTCTCATATGGGGTTGGAAATGGGTCCTCTATCTATTCTTATTGGGGCACCCTTTTATTGGGATAAGGAATGGGTCCTCTACGTATCCAAAAAGTGTAACCCTCTTAAATAGTTGGGCATGAGTTCTAAACTATGTAAGTGGTACCGTCATATTGGACATGGAATGGATCCTCGATCATTTATCAAAGTGGCACTGTCGTTTGATATTACGGTATGAGTCTGTGAATACTAGAGTGGAACCCTCCAGCTGGGCTAGGCATGGTTCCTCTACCAACCTTTAGAGTGGAACCCTCTAATTGGGATGGACATGAGTCCTCTATCGAATTCCTAAGTGTAATCCTCTTACAAAGTCAGGACATGGGTCCTCATCTATTAGAGTTGAACCCAACCGCTTGGTTGGGTATGGTTCCTCTACCGAACCCACCTTCCAGGACATGGAATGAGTCCTCTAGCTATCTCCTAAGTGAATCCATTATATTTTTCCAAATAATGGTACCTTTATATTCATATTGTTCCCCTATATTGTACGAAAAAGTGGTTAAGTGTTGCTTAAATTGAATATTTCTTCAAGGAAGACATACGAGATGATGGGCATCATTGATGAACTTATAGAACCAATGACACTTTTTCATAGGATGGATTGTGGTATGGATATCCCATTCTCTCTAATTTGGATTTCCTTTGATTGAAAATATATATATATATATATATATATATGTCTGTATATATCTATGATGTCAGATTTGTACTCTAATTACTTTGGGTTGAGCTGTCTACTATCTATTGTCCATCTATTCCTATCATGTCTCTTAATACCCCTTCAACTTTCGGTTTATTCTAATGGGTATGTATATAATCACCAATAATTTGGATTTTTTCAGATGTGTTGTGTCTTATGTATATGACATATAGGTCGATGATGACAATAGTGTATCTTTGAGAAACCTATTGCATTATACCACAAAGGGTGGTTGGAGCTTGGATATTAGGATTTGGGATCTCTCGACACATTCAATTCCTAGTTTTTTCTAGTTTGGACATCTTTCTCATTAAGTGTTTATTTCCCCCCTTTAATTTTAATTTTTACTGTCATACTATTGTACAGTAGAGGTTTTCACATGCATGGTTATATTCTAGATATTTCATTTTTTATTATTTTTTTCCTCTACACTTATTCATTGAGATAGTTTGGTGTATGCTTATATATACATTTGGTAAAGAGTTACCATGTTTGATATGCCATTTAGTGCTTGTGTTTATCCACTGGACTATGGAGGAAAACTTGGGGTAGTAGTGGATTGAGCACAATTGGGCCGGGTCATGAAAAATTCATCCAAAAAATATTAATTTTATTGTTTTTATAATAAATTTCACTGATTTTTTACTACATTCAAAAGTAATGTATCGACATTGTATAAGAATTTAAGGTAATTATATCATTTCTAGAAATTAAAAAAATTATTATAATAAAAAAAATGTATTTATTTTTAAAATAACCATTTGTATTTGTAAATAAATTATTTTTATCCAAATGAGAATAAATTAGAGACATTAAAATAAAAAGTGACATTTTGTATTTATTCATTACTTAAAATAATATAAATATTATAATCAAAATAATGTTGGTAAAAATTAGAACATTTTTGTATATTAGATGATTGTGGTTGAATAAACTTATAAAATAAAAAAAATACATGTTGTAGGGA
Organism: Viscum album; assembly: GCA_963277665.1. NCBI lineage: Eukaryota > Viridiplantae > Streptophyta > Magnoliopsida > Santalales > Viscaceae > Viscum > Viscum album. The sequence goes on along the minus strand of OY728138.1, from coordinate 1,047,313,173 downwards.
TATTTTTATTTCATATCTCAATGTTTTAGCCATGTTTTACCTATTTTACCCTTACAAAGGTGGTAAATATTTTCCAAAGTTTTTATTGATAATGGAAAAAAAATTGAACTATTTATGAGATTTTATCATAGTGATTCTAATTATTGAATCCATTTTTCATTATTCATTTTCTATAAGTTATAGAAATAATTTTTAATATAATGTGTAAAATGAAATGAAAACCCATTTTTAGAAGATTTTATTTTTAAGCATAAAAGTAAAATTATACAAAAATAAAATATAATGTTAACTATGGAATTATTTAGATTATTATTAATAAAATTGATATTATTGTAATTTAAAACCAAACTCAATATAGAATGGTAATTTTAATTTTTTCTATTTAACGAAAAGATATTATAGTTTTCCAAAAAACCAGCATTTTCACTATTCATATAAAAGTCAAACATTTTCAGAAAAATATAAAAAATTAGTCCTAAGACTAATGTGAAATGATTATTTCAAAACTGATTTCCACTATTTCAAATATAGTTTCTAAAATCATAATTATTTAATTATAACAACCCTGAAAAAATAAAATAATTTTTTCTGATGATAATAAATTTTTGAGGCATAAAATTACATTAGAGAATAATTTCATACATATTTTATTTATAATACAAATAAATTTAAATTATTTAAAAAAAATTAAAAATTTTAATAATGGTTTTGTTACTATTGATACCCTATAACCTAATGACTAGGTTATAACAACCATATTTAAATAACAATATTTTATAATTTTTTTTGCTCAATGTTGCTTGTGCTACACACATTTAAATAATGTTTTTTTAAAAAGAAAACTGACTAAAATCTTGGGGTATTACATTTTACCCACATTTAAATTGAAACCTCAAAATTATAATTATTCTTTTATAATCTTAATATTACATAGTAATAAAATTTCCTACGAATTTTAATAATAATTTTAATTTCAATATTATAACAAGGAAATTTATTATGAGTATACATCCAAAATAATTATACTTAAAAATGTTTTTAAAAAATTTCCTTGGTAGTTGAGTGTTACATTCCACATATGAATCGATATATTTATCATTATTTTAATTGAGTTTGAGAAATTATTTTACCGTTACAATAGAAAATTTAACAAATTTCACTTACATGATTTCATACCATTCCATATGAATTATTTTTTAATTTTATGTAAATCATCATGGTCATGATTTATTTTTAGTTCCTAAAGAACTGAAATCAATTTTTAATTGACCACAAGATGAATATTAATTTATTTATCTAAAAAACTGGTCATTTAATTAAAAATAAAATTCAATAAAGTAAACCATCAAAGGAAAGAGTAGTCTCCAAAATCTAAATAATAATACCCAAGTTTCAACACAAACCATTAAACCCAATAAATATTCAGAATATGCTAGAAAAAATGTGAAAGCATCATAATCACATATTAAAAAATATTTATCATAATTATCTTTACTAAAAAACAGAATAACCCAAAAGGTTATATATGATGGTGATGGTCGTCCATGTCATTGAAACATCAAGAAATATTTAATACATAGAGAAAATATTTCCCTGAAAATAAGCATTTTGAAGCCAATATTTACTCATGCTGATTTTCTCAAATAATTTATTTCTTATTATAATTTCAGGAATAAATCAAAATTTATTCTCATTATATTTTTTTCTTTTACCAAGATAAAATCAATAAATTCCATAATTAAATTATCAAGGTAGTCCATGATGATTGGGGCATTGGTTTAAATAGTACCTCATATCATTACAATTAAAACACTGAATATTACATATTTCTTTCTTTCCCATACATTCATATGCTATATGGAACATATATTCTCACTTGTAACAAATTTTCATTAGCTCTAATAATTTTCTAGGATGTTTTTTCCATAATTACCACATGTTTTAATTTTTTTCCTTCCCTTATTCTACTTTTCCACTTTCCATTTTTCCTTGGTGATTGATCATCATTTAAATAACATTATTTCATTTGGGGATATATGACTTGGAGAATTATTTATCTATATATCATATCATGATAAAAATGTTTTAGATTCCAGTTCCCTAGAGAATCCTGGCTTAATACCATCAATGAAAAAATAAATATTATTTTTTGGATTACATATGTAGTATGTAGAATACATTTCTAATCTCATAATTTTTGCCTCATTCCCTTCAAAAATTTCTTATTAATTATATCTTAAATTAAGTAATTCACTTTCAATATTATTTTATTATTCGTAGGGAATGTATTTCTCAAATAAAATCACCTTATATATTTTTTATTCCATTACCTATATCTTCTCATTATACATAGTAGTTTGAATCAATAAGAACCATTGATAATCATATACCATTAAAAATATAATTCTTGAATAATATTTTCCTTTTCATTACTTAAAATATCCGAAAATATTTTTTTTATTTGATCCATTTCTTAGATACCAATGTATTAGTAGTTCCATTAAAGGACAGAGGCCTCTGTCTCATAAAGAAATACAATATAGGTGCATCACACTATGGGATTACAAGATTATATATATGGGAATGTTTATTCATAATAAATTGGGTTTACTACCGTAATATGGTTAGTATTTTCTCAACTCCAACAATAATTGTATTGACTTGATCATAAGGAAAATCCCTACACTGACTGTTGGTGAAGACATGATTTCTGTTTCTTTCACTAGTCACTAACTCTAAACAACGAAACACAAAATTATCTCATAAAATCATGAATATTATTCCATAACATAAAAATCCCTAAAATATAGTATACAATCTAGATATTTATATTAATTATCATTCTATATATGTTATTCTAAAATATAGTTCAACTAAACTTGCTTTGATTCCATCTATAACACCCCGAATCCAATAACCAAGAACAAATTTTTAATTATTACACTGGTATAAGATACAATAGATTATATCACGAAAGATCGATAAGTTAAGTAGACTTGGGAGATTGGAAACATAGATGATTTCTATATTATATAGTAAATATAAAACATTTCATGAAAACATTTATTATATCCTTAAAAATCAACCAAAGATCTCTTCTTCATATCCCAGAAAAAAATGTGACCTGAAATACTCGATAATGGTTATGTATAATGTGATATGTCATGAATAAATAAAGAATAATCAATATTTTTTATTTGATAATCAAAACCCAATCAATTTAATCAATAATGTTAGTTCAATGAACATCCATTACTACTATAAACATAGAAATAACATGGATAATTAATTCTAAATTATCAATAAAGGAAATGTATGAATACCTATATTCATGAAACATCCATTAAGGCCTTGATCAAGCTATCGTGAATCTTACCGTTATGGCCTCTCTACCAAGACATCATTATGAAGAAATGGGCAGGTGTAATCCAAATACCCATCTAATATGGACACATGTTTTGTCTAATGATACACGTTGATGCATTGAGGGGATATCTTTATCCAAGCCCCACCCATCACTTTCACATTATATATATTCATTTTATTTTTATTGATCAATAGAATACATCCAAATAATTCCTTATTAGTAAACAAAAATCTATATTGAATCAAGAATATGAAACATTATGATTTAATTAATGTTTTATCTAATGACTCATCCTAATATATGTAAAAAAATGTTATATGGTATAATTTAAAATTCTAAAATAACATTAATACCATTTCATTCCTATTATGTATTTTTTCGCCCATTCAACAAGAAAACTCATAATGAACCAACCATGGAAATGATGAAATAAATGCACCTGAAAAAATGAAAATAGCAAAATATTATCAATAAATGCATGGAATATAGTTATAAAAAGATTATATTAGGTATTATAACTATTAATACGGCTCATTAATATATTAATAAAACTCCTTAAACCATTATACTTGTGGTTTGAACATGTTTGGCGTAAGAAAAATTCGAGGTAAGAGACTTTTCTTAAAGAATCCTCTTTTAAATTTCAATTTTATTAAAATAAAAAAAATGTTTTTGTGATTGATGTATTATAGTTTTATGACTATGTTGTGCTTCTTTGGAAATTTTAGTTACTAAGTGTGGTAACTATTTCCCCCTCCAATGTATTGGGTCTGATTATGCTAGAAGTCGGCCAGAATGGTTACTCCAAGTGTAACTGCGATGGTTACACCATAAGGTAGCCGCAAGGGTTACATCATAAGGTAGCCATGACTGTTACATTGTAAGGTATCTATGACAATTAAAAATAATATAGTATTTATAAGGTTTACAATATTAATTAATTAATTCCACAATAAGCCTAAATGGTTTACTTATGTTTTCTATATTTTACGAAAATCTCATCTTTTCACAATGTATGTTTATGATACTTTATGGGTGAGAAGTACGCACTTATAAAAACGATTTTACATATTTATAAGTATTCATATAATAATGGTTCCTTTCATATAATATTTTACTTACTGAGATTTTTGAGCTGATCACAATTTTGTTAATATTTTTCAAAGGTTTTATGAAGGCATAAGATAAAATAAGATGCTAAGATGAATATTGTAATGCTTTTTCATTAATTAAGTTGATGTATTATTTAAAAAACTTTATTATGGAATAAATGACTACTATTTTAGTAGTATCCATTTTTATTCTAATGGGTTCTCATGAATGTTTTATTACCTAATTCTATGGAACACTAAACTAATAATAACTTTTGGAATGTAATAAGAGTATTCTATTTAAAATAAATAGATTATATAATGTTTATGGTTGTGTACTTATAATTTTAGAATAGTTATTCTCTTATTCCCTATATTCATCATTTTTCACTAGATATTTTTCTGCTGCTCTATTAATTATGAATTTGGCATTCATTAGGATGAGATTTTGATGAGATACCACTGCATTTCAAATTTATTTGGGGATTCCTTATGTTGTTGTGGCCACACAGTTAATCCTCTCTTAATCTTTCTTGCATAGTGAATCATAAATCTTTTTTTTGGTAGTGGACTTGTGTTCCCTCTCTTTTATTTGAATTTTTAGGATTATCATGGGGTATCATTCCATTAGATGAATGGTATGAATTGTTATAATGAATATAATTAATCTGTTTAATGAAATTTAATGGGAATGGTGTGATTTATATATGGTTACCATACTTCCATGATATTGGTTCTTTTCATTGTTATTGTTTTTTAATGATATATGATTCTTATAGATTTATTTCTTATAGAAATGAAATTATTTGAGAATTCCCTTTAAATGTTTAAATAATTAATATCAATAAATCAAAAGTCTATGCTTTAATATGCGTATTTTTTTTTCATAATTTAATATGTGAATCTTGGTTCCCTTGGTTTTGGATGTCTTGGTGGCCTGGGTTGTTTGTTTCTTGGTGGACATGGTTGTGACATAATGGTTTGATGTGGTGGTTTCATAAAAGAGGTTCAGTAGAGATGGAATAATAATATGTAGATAAAATAAATATAGTTAAGGATAAATAATTCCTGGGGTGTGAATTTACCCTAATAACTATATAAATAATGATTGGTGGTTGATCATGGAATTAAAGATAATAGAAAATAGAACATGGGTTATGGCCCCTTTTTGTGATGCTTGTGGTTATTTGTTCTGCATTATAGGAAGTTCTTGGTGACTTGATATCAGCAGTGTTCCAACTATTGTCTAGTTGGTGTTTCTTATGTGAACCCATAAGTATGGGATTATGTGAGTACAATATAGCTAAATTTTCATGTATTTTCATATGCACCCAACATGATTCAGGTAATCTAGCTGACACCTAGAGACCAATGGGTGATTTATTTCCTAACAAATAGGATGGGGAGGATATAAATATCTGAATAACCACTATCCCTACACGTCCTTAAATAATAGCTTTTGGTGATACTAGTGGTGGATGATGAGATATGTGGTGGGGGTCACACATGGTATGGGAAGTTCATGAGTTTGATATGCTGCACATTAATGATATAGTACTATTATGGTTATGTGATTATGTGATATAAGGTTGGTACTGCAAGACATGATGTATGGTTGGTATCTTCATTGGTGGATATAGAAGGGATGAGAGTAAAGAATTTTGTACCATTGAGTGATAGAATAAAACCAGTGGGGAAGTGGTTATGGGGAATGTATGATTATATTTTTCCAATTATTATCTTATTATACTTGGATATGATATTTTATGAGATATATTTTGTATGGTTTGGGGAGAAGTTGACGTGTGTAGGCACTGATTAGTTCTATTTTTTGTTAAGTAGGGAAATAACACACTCTTTTCAAATTTTTTTGATAGTATTTTGGAATGAGTATAACACCTCCAAAATTAAATATAGGATTACCTTTAAATAAGTACATGTGTATGATATCTTTCTCCACATGCAACACAATACTAAAACGAAATAATGATATATTTTTATAAAAATATAAATATTATATATAAAAATTAAATCCAACCTATTTAATTAGTGGTGATGAATAATATTAACTTCTTTATGAAATATTTATACAGCGGAAATAATGGGTACTATTAATATAAATCAGTATAGCTAAAACAACTAAGAAAATAATCGTATGCCTAAATATATATTTTTAAAAATTGGTGTTTTATTTATCAAAACTAAGTATACCATGATTAAGACAATGATAAAGTATATTGACAATATTAATAATATATTACAGTTAAATTAATTAATAATTTATCGGAAATAAGAATGAAGAATAATTAACATTTGAAAAATATATTATCCCATATGAATAATTTTCCCCAAAATTTTGGGGATTTTATTTAAATATTGGATTATAAGAACTTAGAAAATTAATTTTAAAAAATGATTTTTTTGGATTGCGAATAACAATATAATATTTAGACGTTTTTTATTTTTCTAATAAGAATGATTTATAAGTGAATTGTGAAGAAACCCATTTTTACCAATAACATGAATTTTATAAAATTATTAGTATATAATTATAAATTTTAAATTAATGAAATATTTTTTAATAAAAAATATTTATTTATTTAGAATATTTAAAATTTTAATTTTTATTAATTTTCAAACCCATATTTGAATTTTATTACATAAGTAATATTTTCTCCAAAATTGTTTTTAAAAAATTATATATTTATATATATAAATTAATTTTTATCACAATTATAAATTAAATTAGGTGAAATTGATTTAAAATTTAGAATCATTGGGAACATATTATATAATAAGGAATAATTTATTTTAAGAAAAAATAATTAAGTTACCATAGGTAAACAGTAGTCACTATAGTAAAAAACTTCCAAAAAAAATCTACGGGTAAAATAGAAAAAAAATGTTTAAAATATGTGTCAATTTTTTTGTGATACCTTTATTAACCTTATAACTTATCCTATATATTATTTACCAATTTTGTAGCCACCTTCCCAAAGAGTAACTTCCCATATTTGAAAACTTGTATGTATTTACACAAATGCAATCCTTTTCCACTTATAAAAGGGGTTCTCATATCCTAACTTCACCTCACACCACAGACACATTATTTTGGACCAAAATATATAAAAACCTCTAATAAATTCTCTTATTCAACTTAATTAGGTAATTTTCATCTCAAAATACCATCCCACAAAGGCTTAACCCCCTTTGTAATGAAGATAATCAATGAAATGAGGTATAAATTTATAAACAATATTTTCTTTTTCAATTTATTTATATGCACATATTCTTACTAAAATTTAATTTCAAAATATTAAAATAAAAAATAATTATAATAATTATAATTATAATTTTATGTTATCATAATTATGGTGCACGAATTAACCACCATGGCCATTTTCCGTTATGAAAAATGAATATGTGAATCATGTTTTGTGCAGACTATCTCCTTCATTATGCAATGTGTTTCATTTTCCTGAACCACCATAAAATTATTAAATGAAAGAGGAATTGAATAAATAAATATTATATTTATATTGTTTTTATAAATCTTAAATAATAAACAATATTACTCATTTCTCATGTTCTTTGGAAAACAAAATAGTCGACTATTCGTGAGTATGGACTACTGCCTCGGTGGAACGACTGGTGTTCATTTTTCATTTCATTAGAAAATTAAATAGATAGTAATTAAGATTGTATTACATTTTAAATATTCTCTTTATGATATAATTAAAGCTATATTTTGATAAATTATATAACCTATTAATGATATGATCAAAAAATGAATATAATTAATTCAATCGATTTAAACAAGCAAACTAATTAGAAAATGATCTCTTCTTTATAAGTAATTAATTTATATAAGTGATATTATGTTGATAATTATTTCTAACTATTATATATCACACTAATAATAATTAAATAAGATCTTAATGATTTGCATAGATATATATTTTAATTAAACTACCTCATAATCATCCATTAATCATGGTAGGTTCTTATTTATGTCAGTTTAACCACTTACTTGGACGATACTATGATTTCATATCATGGATGACCTTGAAAACTATTTTAATAATATAATATGATATAAATATTTAGATATTTTTTTCTATTGTAGTATGGTCATATAAACATTTAAATCATTAATTAAGAAAACACCAATTGTTTGTTTAGAAACACCGAAATTTTCTTTTCTCTAATTTAAAACTCATGGATCACAACCAAAAATACCATGAAATGAGATTATAGATTTATAAAATATCCAATAATATATAATAAATTAACATATATGATCAAATGTTTAGGAAATTTAGAAAAATAACATATACCAAGACATGTTTTATGAAACTAGTTTAAAGCGATAAGGATTACTTACTCCCAATGTAGAACATAGGTAAAAACATACAAATATTTATATGTATATAATGATTTTAAATGAAGAGTTTAAATTTTTATTGTTATTAATAATGTAAATGGGTATTTATTTAATCAAATTCATTAAATTATTCTGTATTTTTGGTGCAAGTGCATAATTAATCAGGACCGATGTAAGGGTTTTCATCTCAAATTCCTCTCTTTGAGGGATGTTTCATATGATTAACTTAATTTAATTTATGTGGTGTATATACTACCTATTTTATATACCATATGATCAATAATATTTTAATCATGTAATTTAATGTTAAATTAAAATACCACTCTTTCAATGCGATAAGATTAAAATTTTACTCATTCCTCAAGGGTTTCATTGTCTCAATTAGGATTCATTGATACATGTTACATGTTATGCACCATATTTATTTTTTATGGTGTTAAATTGATTAATTAAACCATTAATTTTATATTAATTACTTCCTTGTAATTCAAGTTATAAAATAATCCAAATTAAGTTCTTTATTTCAAATTCCTTTTGACTCAAGTGTTGCCCCATTTATTTAAACTTTTGGTAATTCAATTTTTATTCATTGAGTTGTGATTGTTCACTTGAATTTAGTTTTTATAGTTTGTTTAAATTATACCCACTGATTTTATTATGCGGTTTTATCTCATTTTTTTACATTTTTACCACATCAAACAGTTTTCAATTATTTCATACTTCATGGAGAATATTTCATATAAGGGATATTGATACACAAATATATTTTCTTTGAGTTGTAATATTTCATCATGAAGTTTTATTTTCCATTATTATGTTATCCCACCAAAATATTTTATTAGATTATAATTTCTTAACCCCTATGTGGAAAATATATTTTGATTTAGAATAATTTTTTTATACCTTTTATAATTTGATTTTTGAACAAAGGTATTTTTTAAATATTAAAAAGGTGTTTTTTCTTTCACTTTAAGACGTTTTACCTTAATATCCTCATTTATATAAGATAAAATTTATTTATTTTCAATGATTTATTATTAATATTATTTTTATAGTTAAATTTTTTAAAAATATTTCATATCAACTTTTCAAAAGATATTTTTGAAAGTGACAAATAAATTTTTGTTCTAAATCAATGTCAAGAGTTTTTTCTAAAAGATATTTTAATTTTTCAATTTTACTTCCACTATTATTTTCAAAAGTATTTACTCTAATAAGTTTTATGTTTTGTGATTTATCCTATAATATATGTATTAATCAATATGTATATTGAAATTTTAGTATCAAACAATTAAATATTTTATCACTTATTCCATGATACCATTAGAAACATTATGTTTGAGAGGGTTTTTACATTTATATAAACACCCTTATTTTTTTTAAAATTTTTTACATGGGGGAAATATTCATTAAAAAACATCAACCTTATTTAATAGGATGGATTATGATCTGGTTATTCTATTATTATCATATCCATATACTCATTTCATTATATAGTGTGAACAACACATTTTACGTAATTTGGATTGGATGATGTTCACATAGAAATAATGTTATTTTATAGACATTGGGAAAAAATTGGAATTCCATATATTTTTATTTCTATATGGATGATTATTATCTTGTTGACAATGAATTTTTTAACTATAAAACTTCTTTTTATGGATGGGTTATGACCATGTTATAACTTTTATTTACATGGGGAAAATTATTGACATTTATGGTGATTATATTATGTTAACATAGGATGATTATGTATATAAATTTCATATCATTAATTATATGGGTAATATTAGAAGTTTCTGAGGTTATGATATGAAAATTATTATTGAATATTATAGTGAATGCATTGGACTTAATAAGGTGTCAGGTGGGGCTTGAAATCATATAGCCCTTGATGAATCAACAAGTCTCATGGGACAAAAAAGTTTGGTTTTGGTGTACACTTATTCCCATAATAGGATATTGTCTTGGAACAAGGCCTTTTCAATATGTTTTTGATGTCCGAAATTATGCATTCTATTAGTATGAAATCATTAATAGTGATATCCATGTGTTAATTTATTGGCATTGATAGGGAATGACCTCAGTTTTATTTTATTATCACACAATTCATATTATTTATTCTTTCTTTTTTTTATACCATGTTTATTTTTTTGATAGATTCAGTTATATGTTTCCCTTACTAGGTGTTTGAGGTAATCCATTATTATTTTTCCATTTCCCTCGGTTATTATGAAAATCTTACACATGATATGTCGAACAAGATTTTTTTTGTTGGATAATTTTAGGAGATGTTGAAGACTCTTTATGTATTAAGAAGTATAATAAATCGGGGAATGAAATATCCATTATTATTGAAAGATATGAATTTCATTAGTTTATATTTTTTCCTAATTCTCTAAAACACTGAACCTAAAATGACTTCTGAATGTATGTAATAAAATATTTTATTAATGCCATGAAATTATGGGATAATGTAGGGGAATTTATAGTTGGTATTGAATCAAATATGTACAGTATGTGTTTATGACACCAATCCCAAGATCATGGTTTTGGGGAATCAGAACTGCTGTTCAAGTAGGATTTAGATAAATTTTAATATTATGACATTTATTGAGGATAATTTATGGATTGATAAGTTTGGGTTCATCGTAATTTCAATGGTATAGATATGAATTTGGGATAATATATGATTTATCATTACGATAATAATATAATTTTTATTTATCGATTAGGATAAGAAAACTTTAGTGAAAACTATAGTAGAAAATATCAGAGTGAAACGTGATGTAGAGGGGTCCTGAAGCGGGATAACGACAAGGAAAATCGCATCATGATTGCTATTTTATCTGATTAGGGGCCAAATAATATAATATAAATTATATAATTTGACATTAATATATAGTATGAAAAATTAAGTTATGATAAATAAAATATAAAATAGAATCAAAATAATACACATATAATAGAAAAATAAATAAGTAGGGGTATCCAAATGGAAAATTTTAACCAAAAAATAAAATAATAAATAATAAAAATAAAAAATAGAGGGTTAGACATGGAAAGATAACAAAATAATAAATAGAAAATTAATTATATAAAAGACTAAATGAGTTGGTGGGTGGGAGTTGGTGGCGTTGAGGGGTCAGGGTCAAGGTCGACGGAGTATATGTGGGGTCGCGACTCAGCAGAGGGGGGGGGGTCATCAGCAATGTTGAGGAGTTAGGGTTGACGACATGGGTGGGGGTATTTGGGGTCATGAATCAAGTGGGGAGGGGGGTCATAGATTTCACAACGGTAATAGAGAAACCAAAAAAACTGGATTTGGGGCTTGTCATTAGTGTCTATGGGTCACAACAGTGGCAATGAAAGAGAGAAAACAAGATGCAGAAACTCCTATCAAAATCAAGACATAACCACAACAACCAGGATCATTGTGAAGGTGGAACGATTTCAATCTGTCGGCATTCCGACCACCATAAGCATTGGTGTGCCGCTCCGCACTGTGGTAGTGAGACCACGTTTGAGATACAATTACTTCAAAGATGTTGTGAAAACCTTAGGGATATGTCTAAGATATAATTATAAGTATAGTATAACATTCCAATGTTTGGGTAAAGTAGTTATTTTGTGGTTCTCATAGACATTACATCCCTTTCTAGTTTTTAAATGTTGACGCAGGTACTGGAACTGTTGTACGTTGGGGTAATAACCTCATGAAAGAGGATTCTGGATTAACTCGATTGTCATCTAGTGCATAACAAAGAGGCCTAACTACACACCTTATTTGAAACTCATGTGTGATATTATTTGGTTAATTCATACTCTCTTTATCAACTATTATGAGATATTTGAATAAGTTTATGTTATATAACATAATAGAAAAGTAACCACGTATAACCAAGGATTGTAAAAAGTGAGTCATAGAATGTTCCAAAAGTATCATATGTTCCAAAAAGGTTTCTTAAGGTAAGATATATTCATATTGACTTTTTTATATTCATATTTTGGATATTATCGTAACCATTTTGGTTTTAGTACATGGATAAGAAATTTATGTATCTTGAAAATAAAATGACTTATTACCAAATAAGGGATCATACATAATAGGTTTTTAATTTTAGTATATAATTATTTTAATTTAAATTTAGTGTTTACTAATAAGGATAATGGTATTCAGATTGCTATTTTAGTGGAAATTAAATCTTGAAAATATCATCTTTTTTCATTAGTGAGTGATATTTATTCATTATATTCTGGTATATTCTAAAAGTTAACAGAATTATGCGAAATATCTATGGACTATTATTTAGTAGTTCTCCTTTAATGTTTTGAAAACATATATTAAATTACATCAATAACCTTAAAAACTGGTTTTAGGAAAATATTATATTTTTTGGGACAACTATTGGAGAATACATGATTGAGGTATGGATAGATCTTGGGATTAAAATATTTTTTATGTTAAGATGATAAAGGGTTGATTTCTATTGATAAAAGTAATATGTATAGTATTGATATACTTGGAAAAAATCATTGATGTAATTATATGTTATCCATGATATTTTTGGTGAAGTTTATCTCAATTTTGTGATTATGATATTTATTTCCTAGTGTGTAACCTAATTAATTAGTGGTTAAAATACTTTGAGGCTTAATGATAGTGTCAATTTCTTAAAAATTATATAGTTTATATATGATTTAATTTTTTAGAGAATCAGATGGTTTTGGGAATGTTATATCTTGGAGAATATATGATTGGGCCATATATATAATTTATTATATGATTATATGTCTGATTATTGTTTTTTCAAGAAAGATAAGTAACATGATATAACTTTAGGGATTACAGTAAATTCCATATGATAGGTTATATCCCAAATGGAGAATATATTAAGACTACCCTCACCCATGAACATTAGTAAGTAATAACTAAAATTTCATGGATACAATTTATTTAATTGCGGGGGGGGGGGGGGGGTGTGAAACCCTATAATTTTAATATATTATTTCCATTAAATATTTCAATGTGTTTGGTAAATTTCCCTAAATGAAACATCAAACTAAAACGATGCCTCAAGATCTTTTAATAAAAATATAAATATCCCATATTTCCACTAAAACCAAGTTGTTGAATTAGTCGGAATGAATATGAGTAACCAATTTATGAATTATTTGTAGAATGAAAACAGTGGATATAGTTAATTTTAATTAGTATAGATAAAAAATAAGAAATACATTTTATGCTATGAAATATATTTTTATAAATCAGTGTTTTTTCAAGAAATTAAATATGTTATGATTACAATAATAATAATAAAATTGATAATATAAATAATTAATTATTAATAAGTTAATTAGCGATTAGTATAAAATAATAACAAAAATTATTTAATATTTTAAAAAGCTACTTTACAATATGAACAATTTTTACTATATTTTGGTATTTTACTTAAATATTGAAATATGAAACACTAGACATTTAATTCAAAACAATAAAAATAACTTTTGGAATAAAAATAAAAATAATATGTTTTGATGAATTTTTGGGTTTTTTATAAAAATTATGTTTTATAGGTGAATAATGAAAATGTAATTTTTACAAATAATATAAATTCTGTGAAAATATTAGTATATAAGTATGAATTATAAATTCATGAAATATATTGTTATAAGACCAAATATGTATTTAATAAGTGAATATATAATGTAAAAACTATTTTTCTTAATTTACGAAGCCATATTTTATATTTTAGATCATAAGTACACTATTGGATTTTGAACTATTTGCAACAAGTCAATTGTAATGAAAACATGGTGAAAATAATACATGGAAATGTGAACCCATCATGATGAAATATTTTGGAAAATGGAATTTTAAAAAACTTTTGTCTCTGGTAGATTATTTCCCCATCATATCTTGTTTTTTTCTATGCCCATAAAAAACAAAATGAATTATTATTAGCGATGGAATTGTAATTCCATAGAAAAATGTCATTAGTGAAAACTATGACATTCTATCATTAACAAACTTTTGAAATGAAAATGTATTTTCATCACAAAAAAGAAGAAGAAAATAAAAATAAAACCATTCCTTATGGAAACATATTTCCGTCACAAAAATAACAAAATATAAATAAAAAATATAATATCAATTTTTTAAAAGATGAAATACATATGTTTTTACATATATAAATTAATAACCATATTACATATAATATGGTTATCCAAAATTGATAATTATAATTTTATTAACAAATTATCATTGATCACTATGGAGTGGGAGGATCATTTAGAGGACTGTGTTGAGGGAAATTATTCCATATACCATTCTTATGTCATATCATGTACTCTAGTATCTGCTTGTGTTGTTGTTTATACCATCGAGTCTTCTCCTCCTAATACTACTCATATTTTCTATAAATCTCCTCCTAATCTTTATGAATTATCTCTAAAATCTCATTCAGATATGGTATCTTCTCATCATACATTGTAGATGATGATGACGACTCTACATGATCTGCCTTCGAGCTAGATGATAACCACGCGATAGTACCATAAAAAGTTTATGATGTAAATCATGAACTAATATCAATAATTCAACCTTTATCAATATAATATTGGATCACAAAAACTAATGAAGCCTCAAAAAATCATGACATACAAGTTCCCTGGCTATTAATGATCAAACATGTGATGATAAATATCAGTAGAAATCTGATCCCATGTCTCCTATAGTCTGAAAAAATAATTATGTAAGATCACACCTCTTATCCCACAACTATATGTGAGAAAATTGTGGGTAAAAAGATAAATTAATAATAAAATTAGTAAATTAATAAATCAATGAAAATTAATTATAAATAAATAAAATTAATTAAAATAAAAAATAAACATACCTACGAATACATGGATCAAAATCAAGAGGCATACATCACTCAAGAATATGGTCGAGAATATCGAGATAGACCACTACCACTATTATATGACGATGTAATGGTGGAAACATGAGGGTCAGATGCAAATTCATTAGGCTAATAACTAGGTAGCACAACATCTGTGAGGGTAAGAAACATCTTATTGATATCCTGAAATAAAAAAATAATGTTGTATGTAAATAATTGAAAACAAATATTATAAATTAATTACGACTATAACTACCATGTAATTTTTTCATTCTTTAACTTCATCCTCATATTCGTATTAATTGTCCGTAATTATAAACAATTAAAAATAATTACTTCCAATTATATGTAATTAATAATTATTACCAATTATCAATAATTATCAGTTAATTATCAACAATTATTAAAAATTATTAATAATTATTGGTATGTATTACTAATTGTTACTTATATTCAGTAATTATTAAAACATTTAACTAATTATTGGTAATTATTAGAAATCATTAATAATTATATGTAATTATTAGAAATTATTACTAATTATCTGTAATTATTACAAACTATAACTAATTATTGATAATTATTACTTATTATCAGAAATTATTATAAATTATTTCTAATATAAATATTTATTAATAATTATTACAAATTATAAGTAATTATTACAAATTATTACTTATTATATATAATTATTACTAATTATCGGCCAATATTAGAAATTATCACAATCAATAGAAATTATCACTAAATATAGGCAATTAGTACTTATTATTGATGTATATAAGCCCAGAATCCTTACATATATATGTCATATATATATATATATATATATTGTCTGAAAATTATGATTTTGATGACTAGGGTATATTATTATGCAATATGAGATTTCAGAAAAATGATATATAGTTATCATTTTTTTACCCACATAAGGTATCATTAATTAAATAATTTTATATTTAGATGAAATGTTAGAAAGTTTCATTTATGTATATGATATATGTACTAGCCGAAGAATCAACTCAAGTGTTGAAACACATGAGTTAATGAATTCATTATCAAGAAGCTTCAATGAGGGCTTTATGAAGCCTACTACGATGTGATGGAAATGTTTTTGATATTTGGCCAATAGATCTTGTATCCTAATGCTTTCTTCACTTTTCTCATTTACCTTAGAGGTACTAGTATACCATGGAGAAAAAGTGTATCCCAATCAAATATTGATAAATTCATATTCTCCTATGAATACACATAGAGGTTAGATTCTTATGTTTTCAACTAAGTGATATTTATCGAACATGTATAGAGGTGATGATGATGCAGTTTCCTTATCGGTCTAAGGTATACAATTTTAAAGTTATTTATTTCAGTATTTTATTAACCAATTTCTTATTAACTTTCATGGATATCCTCTATAGAAATGTTTTTAATCACTTCCATTAGATTTAATAATAGTTATTAGACTCTTTTAAAACCTATCAATGGTATCAAATATAATCCGTGTTTATGTGCTATGAATCTTGTGATGAAATAAAGAAGATAATAAAAAAGCAGATTAGTGTATTTTAGGGTTTATGAAAATATAAAAATTGATTTTACCCATACATAATTGGGATATGTAAAGGTAACGAAGGCCTTACCCTTATAAAACTGAGATGTGGGAGGGTAACCATGGTGTTACCCTTATGTGATATAGTATACCCAAGGCTTACCTTTACATAAAATCTTTACATAAAGTTTGTATGTATAGTAACCAAAGCAGAAATGGTTTGCGTAAATGTTTTATGTAAGGTTATGTTGTTGATTAACTCTATGGGTAAATGTTGTTTAGGATTATGTCTGGGTAACATGTATCTTAATAATGGTAGCTGAGTTTTTTATAAAGCTATGTAAGGGAAACTAGTTGATTACCCTTATGAGAAACAGGGCTATGTAAGAGCCATACCCTTATGCAAGATGGCTACATGAAGGCAGAATCATTATGCAGTAGTTCCATTTGGATTCGTAATGGTATATCATGACTTTCCCTTATGTGAATAATTCACGTAAGGGTCTTACCCTTATGTAGATTGAGCAATATAAAAGTAATATTCATATTACCTTTATAATACATGATATTTTTAAGCTATGTAAAGGTATGGAATAACTTACCTTTACAAAAGGTTTCCAAATCCATAATACCCTTACAAAGTGGGTCAATGTAAGAGTATAAGTTGGTAACCCTTATTCAAAATTGGAATTTTGGGAAAGGGTAATCAAATTTTTTTTATAATTGTTTAAAATATATTTTCACCATTGAAAATGATATTAATGGTTTATAAAATGTTTATAAAACATTATAAAATTTATTTTCATATATTTTAATTTATAAAAGGTTTATAAATTAATAAATTTTCAATTGTTTATAATATATTAAATAAATGATTATGAAGTATTTTATTCCAAAATATTAAATATTAATATTTGAAATAACGTTAAACTAATGATATTGAATGACTGATAATCAAGGAAAAAATTGTTTATTTAGAGATCATAAGTGATAATTTATAATGAGTTATAAATTATAAAATAAGTCCCAAATATATTTTTTTATTTGATTTATGAATTGGTCATAATTAATTCTATGGAATTTTTCCAAATAAAATGGGGCCTTTTTTGGGTAATATTTAATCCACATTAAAAGGTGTTTTGATGATTGATATGGAAAAGTATTAAATAATAAATAAGTGTATGGTATTTTGATTATGTGATATGTTTACATACTGGAAACTGAATTTTAAATTTTTGATAATTTATAAAATATCATATATTTTAAATGTAAATTCCAAATAATAATAAATATGAAGGAGTTTATGTTGGATTGAATATAAAGTGTTTCTATTCTAAGTTGTAGGAATGAATATTAACAGTTTATGTTTAATCTTATTGAATTTCCATAATTCAAAAACTTGAAATTATAAAAGGGATTTTAATTAGATTTGATTCATTAATTGTTTATAAATGATTATCTTGTGTTTTCATATTTTAATTGCTCATTTATTTACGGTTTATTCCCTATTATATTCATGTTTAGTAATTTTTTTTAAAATATGAATATTTTGTGTGATTTATTTTAAAATATTAAAATACTTCTAGGATAGGGCCTTTCATTAATTGTAAGGATTTACTCTATAATGAATTTGTTTATTATTATACCTTGACTGTGGTGTGTAATTGATGTTATCATAATGAATTTATTTTTTTTAATATAGTTTATGAATATTAGGTTTAATAATTATGATGAATTAGATTCTCTCTTGGGTAAAGTGTCCCTAGGAAGTGGGACTTGGGGTTGGACTACCTATTCACTTGGATGACTATGCCTTCTCTAGGAAATTGAATGGGGTTGATTATCTTTCACTCAAAAAATACTCATGTAGATATTTTAAATCTCAAATAACTCAAAACCTTTAAATGATTTATTCATATACCTTTTGAATATGACACACTTAGATATGTATGAATATGTCTGACTGCTATTTTTCAGTGAGTAGCATAAACCTGTGGGCTGTGTAAAGAGTTACACATCAATATGGTTTGAACTTATTGATTTGGTGGAGGAAATAATATTCCAAACTAAATTACTAGATGCTTGGTTACAAAAATGGAAATAAAATGAGATAAGATATTGAGATTAAATCACCTTAAAATACTACATGTTTTATTCCTTCCAAATCCACACCTTTCAAGACCTCAATCATCTTTCTTGGTAGTTTCATGCTATATCTTATTTCCCTATGATTATCTTATGCATGGTAATAAAATAATAAGTGACTATAGATTGCCTTGTATAGTAGTTTTGTGTTATAGTCGGGTACCCCATGATTTTCCTTGGTTATCTTAATTTTGGAATTTTGTTTGGGTAAAACATAGCTGAACTACCCTAATGATTAAGATTCCATAAGAATATAATAGTTTTTATCTATATGTTGGATAAGATATATGGTTTTCTAATTAGCTTTCCAAGAATCATATATGATATTATTTTGATGATTCCATACATTAATAATAACGTTGTGAGATGAATGACATTGCAGACTAATTTTTTAATGAAATATTTATTTTTCCCCTTGATGGATATGATGGATGGGAAAAGGGGTCATAATTTATGTGGGATACAATTTAATAAAACTATTTATTAAATGGTTAATAATACCTAACACTTATATGTTAAAATATAATTTTTTTATAAATATCCTCATCATCATCATCATGCTATACATTGTGATTAATCCTTTACAAGAAGATTCTTAATGTACGGTCCTCCTTAGACTAGTAACATAATAAATGTTCATAAGAAATACTAGAAATAAATGAAAAGTTATCATGGAAAATTATATGTGTTAGAATAGATCCTTCCTTAGTAACCAAGTATTAAAGTGGTTCTATAAGTGAATCTAAATGATTATAGAATAATATTGTGATTCATTTAAGGTTTTAAAGGCATTAGATGGAAAATAGACGATTAAATATTAGTCAGAACCCATGTAATCAATATGATTTGGTACCTCAATGATTTTAGTATCTTATACTCAAAATGATTCGATACAGAACATGATATTCAATATGATTGAATGTGTTAATGAGACGAATGTTTTCATTAAATGTTTAATGGTTATTGAAATAATTTCTATTATTTTGATATATATATGGTGTCAAATATATATTTTGCAAAATTTTTTAAATATAAAAAAGGCGATAAGGTGAAAAGAAATGAATATTGAAATTTAGATTTCAAGTAATGAAGAAAAGGAATTAATTCATTGATAACTTAGATACATTAATAATTTATAATCTCGTCATAAGATGTGTATTATTTAGTTTTTCTATTGGAATGGAATGAAAATAATTTTTTAATGCAATGAGATAAGGTGTTTTAATACACATAGTTATGATTTGCTCAATTTTATAACATTATTTAATGAGAGATTCCAAATGGATTGTTCTGGTTAGAGAATTAAAACTATATTCATCAATATAAATGTTTCAAAAATATAATTGAACTTAATGAAAAATTTACCTTATTTTATTAGAGTTTTGAGAAATGATGAACTGGGAATATGATGTATGGATTATATTATTGTATGGATAGTAAAAATCTATAAAATTTCAAATAATAAGAAATAAATTTAGTTGAAACTTTTAATAATATTTCTTTAAAAAGATATAAAAGGTCATTGAAACCTAGGGTAATTTTGAAGAAGGTTTAATAATTCAGTATTAATAGTTTTTCCAAGATATACTTGAAGGAGTTCAGGAAACTCCATGGAATTTATATGTCATGTGTGAATGTTATAGAAATTAATTATTCAATTTTGAAGGTCATGTGATACTAAATTTATATTTTAAAAAGAATTGTACAAATATTAGAGTTCGAAATCAAAGTAAAAATAATTTGATCTTATAGTTTAAATTCATGAAGAAAAAAGCTACTACCTCAGAATGTAAAGAATAATATCAAGCTAAGATGAATATTTGTAAAATATCTATATCTTTATCTCATTTATCTTATGTGATAATATAATATGTTCAATAATAAATAGATTTATCAGAAATAAAGAGATGATTAATTGTATATACCTAGTTTATAATTCATTAATTTATGTAACATGTTTTGATTAGAAGATATAGATAAATTTTTTATCTAGGACAATATGTTTATCCAAGTATTTGTTAAAATATGTTTAATGTGTTCCCACCACCCATCGGTGGTGTATGTTACTAAAATAAACCTTTCCCAATGCAAAATTTCCAAACACATTGAATACTATATATTATATAGAAACTATAGTTTATTTTTTAAATATTTAAACTTAAAGGAAATAATTTTTGTTTGCTAACAAAAAAGTGTTTGTTTTTATTATTAAGATATTATGAAACTAAACAGTGTTTAAGAGGCTAGTGGGAGTATTTTTAGACTTAGAGAAGTTCAAAAGTAACAAATAAAATATTAAACCATTCTTATGTTAAAGTATTTTTAAAATAATATTATAAAAGGTTTAGGATATGTGATGGTAAATAAAATTTAAATTGTTACATTTACCTACCATTTAAAAACTTGACATCATTTTTATACAAGTTTAATATAATGCTTTTTTCAATTAAAATATTATAAGTGTATAGAACATGCAATAATAAAAAAATTATAATGAGTTACCTTTAGTTATAATAGAAAAAACTAAAATACACTATTTTATAAATAATTTTACCAGTCAAAATGAAAAGTAAATTTCAATTTATATCCTAAAATATTTTTGGATATGATGTTAAATAGAAATGTAGATAGTTACATTAGTTTTAATAACTAATTTTTATCACCATATCTTAAAATATTTTTGGAAGATCTGTAATCAGTAATAAAATGCATTACATTATTTGAAGGAATTTTTTTGATAGAATAAGATTAAAAGGACGAAGATGATGAACTTAGAAGGAGTTATATGCTGAAAACTAATGTTGATATCATAACATATGATGTTTTGAAAATAATAAGTTTGTATTTGTTTAAAAGAGTTAAACAATTATGAATTTGATTCTTAAGTCTCACTATTATTCAAATTGGTATACTTCATAGATATTAATCATTAAAGAGTTTAATGGGAGAGTTTTATCAGATAGTCATATAGAGATATGACATGGATTACATATGATGTAATGAGTAACCAAATGTTGGAAGTGTATAAAATATAAGACTGATTTGGTAGTTTTTCATATATGATATAATAACCTTGTGCATATTTTGGTTTTTTAAATATTATTAAAGAGTTTAAGAATATTAAAATATATCATATTAAATGAAAAATCTATTTTTTCATTATTTATCATTGGATACATAAATTTATATATACATATATATTTCATGAAGTTCAATGATAACTGATCTATCAAAGTACTACTTTGAGTTAATCCCTATGTGATTTTCATTTGGTAATACTATAATTTATGTGAAAATGTTAAGGTTATTATAAATAGGATTATTTTATAGAGATAAAAAATATTCTCATGAGGCACAAGAAAAATTAGTGAGGTAATATTTGTGTGTCTTGGATGACCTACTAAATATACCACAAAAAGTGTCATACATATATTTATTTTGTTCAACAGGGGTGAATGAATCATATTTGGGTACCCACTACATAATATTGGTGATATATATTTCAATATAACCTTGGTACTTTGATACCCTACTTATGTAAGACAATATATTGACATAGCTAATACGGGGGTGGTTGGGTGTGTTGCTGATCATGTCGACTGTTATAGTTTAACTAAGAAGAGATTTTTCCTCTCTTATGACAAGAATAACATATAGGCCCTCGATTGAGATAGAACAAGGGAGTGTGTAGCCACACCAAAATATTATATCTATTAGGATAAGTGACATGTTATGTGGTTATCCATATAGATGGATAAAATGTGATGTATTCATTAATTAGATCATTATACACACTAATAAGTGAGAACATATGAGTTTTCTATATGTAAACGACATATTCCATGTCCCATGGTCACTCAATGCCTTAGATAATGTGAAAATATAGGAATTATCATTTTCATATGAAGCATAATGGTGGAAATAGGTATAGAGATACATGTGTTTGATGAAAATCATTCTATATACTTTTATAAATTGAGTAGAATTGATTTATTTCTAGAGTATTATTTTTTATTACTTATATAGATCTAGAGTTTCCTATTTTTTTCATTGATGTAAAGGCTCGTTGGGTCACACTTTGTGGTTGACAGAATGAGGATTGAGTTTGACTCAGAGAGTTACTCCGATAATTTTTTTATGGTTAATCCAAAAGTGTTTTTTATAGTTGTTCACAAGATATTTCATATGATGTGATACAATGTGATCTTAATGATAGATTTCCAAAAGGATTTCTAGGTATATTTTTTTAAGCTTTAATACGATACGATATAATGTGAAATCACCAAAAGACTCTATGTAATTAGTGAAAGTGGAGAATTGTTTGGGATATTCCTAAAGTCATTCTATATATATATATATATATATATATATTTCATGACAATTAGGATTTTCATGCACAGGGTGTATTATTATTTAATATATGATTACATTAAAATGGTAAATAGTAATCATTTTATGTTTCACACACATGAACTATCCTTAAAGAATTTTTTTTAGATGAATCATTTGGGAGTTGAATTTATGTATGTGATCCCTATACTATCCAAATCATTAACTCATGTGTTGAAACACATGATTTAACACATACACTTCTAATGAGCTTCCTCGATGGATTTATAAAGCCCATTTCCAGGAGATTTAAATGTTAATGATATTCATCCAACGGATCATATATCCCAATGCTCTCTTCACCTTCCTCCATTTCATTATAGGTACTAGAATATCATGTAGAAAAGGTGAATCCCACTTGAATGTCATGTAATTAAAATCAACATGTGGATACTAATGGAGGTGGGATACTTATTTTTTCCATTAAGTGATCTTTATCAAACATATATGAAGATGATTCAATGGATTATTTGGTGTAAGGTACATAAATATAAATGTTCATCATTTTATTATTTTATAAATTGGTTTAATATTATCCTGAATGGAGATCCTAGAAAAAATGTTTTTTAATTAATTCCACTAGACCTAATATTAGATATTAGATTCCTTATAAAAATTTCAGTTATTAATAATTATTGGTAATTAGTAATAAATTTTACTAATTATCAATAATTATTATATATTATTACTAATTATTCATAATTAATAAAATATATTAAAAATTTATGTATTTATTTCTAATTATTAGTAATTATTATGAATTATTACAAAATATATGTAATTATTATTAATTATTACTTAATATTGATAATTATTATTAATTATCAGTAATTAAAACAAATTATCTGTAATTGTTACTAATTTTTATTAATTATTAGTAATTATTACTAATTATAGATAATTATTATTAATTAAGGGTAATTATTTATAATTATTTATAGTTTTAGGCAATTGTTGTTAATTATAGATAATTATTACTAATTTGTTTCTAATTATCGATAATTATCAAAATGTATTGGTAATAATTACTAATTATAGGTAATTGTCACTAATTAATGGAATTTATTAGTAATTATCAATAATTATTACAAATTGTTACTAAATATTGAAAATTATCACTAATTATCACTTATTATTAGGGATTATGAGTAGTTATCGATAATTATTAAAAATTATCAGTAATTATCACTAATTATTGATAAAGAATAATAATTATGGTTAATTATTAATTATTATTAATAATTATTTGTAATTATCAAAAATTGTTACTAATTATGGGTAACTATTTCTAATTATTACTAATTATAAGTAATTAGTACTAAAAACGGCTTATTATTTCTAATTCTTCCTAATTACTTCTAATTAATACGAATTATTCATAAATATTATTCATTTTCACTAATTTTTACAAATTATTTATATTTTTTAATAATTTTTATAAATTAATATTAATTATTACTTGTTATTACAAATTCTTCCGAATTTAAAATTACGTAAATAAATTAACAATTTAAAAGTTTAAAATAAATTTCTTTAAATTAATACTTTGCTGGAATAAAGATAATGATGTGATTTTGAAAATTGTAAAAATTTAAATGTATACAGAGAGATGTGAGAGAGGAATCAAAAGAGGATATCAAAATAGGAACTCAGAAATTGTGATGGGGGATACCACCTAGAGGCATATATATATAGGTTAGATTAGTTGTGACACTGACTTTTTTTCGCAAATAATAGTATTCTTGATTGAAACCATCTCAAATACCACTCACCATATATATTTATGGTGCGGAATTAAAAATATTTTTCAATGAATGTCCAAATACAGCATAAGTGCTACCCACTATATTTAACGAATTATTTTGAAAATTTTGAGGGTCAACCCCCTTTATTGAATAGAAAAAAGAAGACCTCTTTTAAAGCTAGGAAAATATGAAACCAATTACAAAAAAGGAAAAATTTCTTAAAAATTGGTCACTAAGGCATTTATTCTCCCGCAAGTCCCAAGTGATGAAAATAATATTTCTTTCAATTGAATGATGCTTTACACACAAATAAACCTTCCCTACCATATGTCGTGTGGTACCACCAAGACTATTTTTGATGGAACATGAATCTCATCATAGATAACATGTAGTATAGTGTCATTTAGGACGAGACTCTTATTATATCGCAAATGAATCTATTTTTTAATTTTTTTGACAGGTGCCAACTTTTTCATTAATAGACTGTAACAAAAACTACTTTTTCTTATAGTGGAAATATTTTCTCAAAAAATATTTTTAATTCATTATACCTTTTTATTTTCAAATTATATTTTATTCCATTTTTAAATTGATTCAAATGAAATGGATTTCAAATTTATAATCATAGGTTCATATTTATCTTATAAGTATCACATTATTTTTAGGCATAAAGATTATGTTACCTTTGGTAAAAACTAGTTACCACAATAAAGGTAAAAATGGTAAAAGTAAAGACTCTAAGAGTAAAAGACCTCAAACATGTTTAAATAATGAGTGTGAATTTGTTTTTTTTTCATTCTTGACCTTATCAATTATTCTATCTATTATTTATTAGTTTTCGAGCCACTTTCCATGATTCTGACTTCCCATTATTTAAATGTTTTGGGAATTTACAAAAATGCCATCCATTTTCACTTATAAAAGGGTCCCTTCTCTTCTATATTCCCCTCACACAAAAATCCCAAAAATTGGGACAAAACTCTATGAAAATATCTTCTATATAATCCAAGAGACCATAATGAGGTTCTTTTCTTCCCAAAACACCTTCCCTCAAAATCTAAACCCCCTTTGCATAGGAGATAATCAAAGAAATGTGGTATAAAATTTTAACCACTCCATTATTTTTCTATTTTTTTATGTCCATTTATTATTACTCAAATTTCATTTCAATATACTAATATGATAAAATTTGTATCATTATTAAATTGGTAGTTTATTTTAATGATGATACACGCAATAACCACACCATTTTCCATTAAGGAAAACTAATACGTCAATCATGTGTTGTGCGAAATACCTCCTCAATGATGAAACTTGTTTCATTTTCCCTCACCACATTACAAGGAAGGTCTAAAAAGTTAATTAAATAACTAATTAATATATTTATATAATTATAATGATTCTTATTAAATAAAAAATATTACTTCTTTCTCCCATTATATGGAAAACAAAATCGTTAACCATGCACAAGTGTGGACCACCACCTCTATGGAACAATTGATTTTGAATTTTCATTTTACCATCGAATTACATAGCTTGTCAGAGGGAAGTAATTAAAGTTCCAATATGATTTTCATTATATCATTAAGGTTCTGTTATGAAAATTTTGATAACATATTGATGACATAATCAACAAATGATTATCATTAATTCAATTATTTAAAACGAGCAAACTAAGTTGAAAATAATCACTTTATCATAGTTAATGAATTTATAAAAGTTATATTTACTTATTATTTATTTAAAATAAATATATATCACACCAATAAATAATAAATAATATATTTATTCTTTTTTTAGTATTATGTTATAATTAAACCACCTTATAATCATCCATTAATCACGGTTGGTTCATATTGGGTTGGTTTACCCACATAATTGAAAAATAATTTGACTTTATACCATTGATGAAAATGAGAACTAATTTACTGGTATAATATGGAATAAAAATGTAGATAATATTTTTGGTTCTTGTATGGTTATATCAAAATTTAACTCTTTAATTAAGAAAACACCTCTCATTCGTTTAGAATCATTGAAACATGCTTGTCTCTGATTTACCATCACAGATCATAACAGAAAATAACATGAAATGAGATTTTAGATTTATAATAAATAATGTAATATATATTCCGTTAAATTAGTTAATATAATATGATTTAATTTGGAAAAATAATATATAATAACACCATTTTTACTAATCTATTTCAAAGCAATAAAGATTACTTACACCCGATGATGAAAATTGGTAAAAAATAACTAATCTTTTCAAGTATATAATTATTATATTTGAATAGTATAAATGATCATAGTTATGAATAATATTCTTGTTTATTTATTTAATGGACTTAATTTAATTATTTAGGACATTTGGTGAAGGTTTAGAATGAATTAGGACCAATGTAAAGGGTTTTATCTCAAAAATCACTCTTTG
This sequence comes from Viscum album, assembly GCA_963277665.1. Lineage (NCBI taxonomy): Eukaryota > Viridiplantae > Streptophyta > Magnoliopsida > Santalales > Viscaceae > Viscum > Viscum album. The sequence goes on along the minus strand of OY728138.1, from coordinate 1,047,285,164 downwards.
AGGCATGATTAGTATTATACACATAATTTCATTTATGTGATGCATATTACACCTATTTGAGATATCATACATTGAATTATATTTTATAAATGTTACACTATTTTTAATTAAAATTTTCTTTTTTTAAAAGGGTTTTTTATTACATTTTACTCATGTCTCTAGGGTTTTCATGGTCTCTATTACAATTCTTTGAGACAAGTTACATGTTATAAACCATGTTACATTTGTATTATGTTCAATTGATTTAGTTCCCATGAGTGATATATAATTAATATTCTTTTAATCAATTATATAAACTAATACAAATAAATTATTTCCCTTTAAATTTCATTTGAATCAAGTGTTACCACGGTCGTAATATTTTTTGGTAACTCAATTTTAATTTATTAGTTTTTGGTCATTCACTTGAATTTATTTAATTTATTTTGGGTATATTATACCCTTTAATTATATTACATGGTATTGAATCATTTCATACATTTTACCATATAAAATTATTTTTAACTATTTCATGATTCATGCATTTTATTTCTCATAAGGTATATTAATTACTCAAATCTCTTTTCCTTGAGTTATAATGTTTCATATTAAACTTCTCTTTTTTTTACATTCTTTGGTTATCCCACCCAAATATTTTATTTTATGATAATTTTTATATCTCTTATGTTAAAAATATATTTTTTAACAAAATAAATGTTTTTACTCCTTTTACATTTTGATTTTAAATAATGGTATTTTTAAAATAATAAAGATGGTTTTTTTCATTCACATTCACATGTATTTTATTCCATCCCTCATTTATCCAAGATATAATTTATATTTTTTCAAGGTTATATTATTAGAGATTAATTTTGAAATTAAATTTTTTTAAAAAATTTCTTGTTAACATTTCAAAAGTAACATTTGAAAGAAATATTTAAAATTTTATTTTACATCAATGTTAAAAATGGTTTCTAAAATATATTGTATGTTTTTACATCCATTTACCTTATTATTTTCAAAATTATTTACAATAATAGGGTTTACATATAATGATTTATCATATAATATAGGTATTTTTCATTAGGTTATTTTAACTCAAGGTATCAAACAATTAAATTCAATATCCCTTCTTCTCTGATACCATTTTAAGAAATATTTTTTGCAAGGGTGTTTTTTCATTTATGTCAACACCCTTATTTGTTTCATTTTTTTTCATTAGGGAAATGTTCTTTTTAAAAATAATCATTATCTATAATGATAAATTATGATCAGGTTATTCTATAATTAAATTATTTTTACACTCATTTGTCTATATGGTGTGGATATCTCATTTTGTATAATTTATATTGTATGATGTTCACATTGAAGTAATGTTATTTAATTAAATTGTGAAAATAATTAGCATTATGTATGTTTTTATTCCAATATAGATGAATATTTTCAAGTTGAATATTTATTGTTTGACCATCCAAATTCTTACTATGGATAGTTTATGATGATGTTTTCCCATTTATTAACAAGGAGAAAAGTATTGATATTATTGATCATTATTTACTTCTAACAAAGGTTGATTATGTTTTGAAATTCTTCATTTTCATTATATGGATATCCATATTTGAATTCAGTGAGTGGTTTCTTATGAAATGGTATGAAAATTCTTTTTCACCCTTATACTGAATTCATTCTACTCAATTAGGTGATGTATGGAGCCCAAAATTTTATATCCCCTTCAAGTATCGCTAGTTATCATGAGAAAAAAAGGTTGGGTTTGGGGTATACCTCTTCCCATATCAAGATAATTTATTAACATAAGTCATTGATATCATGTTTTTGATGTTTTAAATTTTGTATTATATATGTTTGAGATTATTAATATTGATATCCATGATTTCATTTATTTTCATGGATATGGATGCTCTTAGTTTCTGTTGATTATGAAATTATTATGATTATTTATTCGTTCTATATTATGTATAAAATGCTTTTGTTTTTTTATGGCTTTTATTATATGATTCTATTTCTGAGAATTTGATTTCAGCAGTTCTTATGTTTATTTTCTTAGGTTATTAAAAAAACCATTGCACTTGATATTTCTTACAGGATAACATGTGTGGAGAATTTTTTGGGATATACTGAAGACTACTTATGGACTAAGTAGTTTCTTATAATTGGAAAAAAAGATAATTTATTTTTGAAAGACATGGGTTTCAATAGTTTATGTTTTTTCACAATTATCTAAATTTTTAAACCTAAAAGTTCATGGGAATATGTGAGATTAAATATTTTATTTATTCTATGTAATTATGGGATAATTATATCTAGGAATCTATTGTTGGTACCAAAGATGGTATGTAAATTATGTTTTTATAGAACCCATCCCAAGATCACAATTCTAGGGTATAATAATGATCCTACTGAGTATACATGTTATGATCAACCTACTTATATATTAATTGATTTTTAGTTTTTCGAGATGGATTTGGTGATTGTACCAGACAGTGCAATCTCAAATTTTGGGTTGTTGTGGTTACAACCAATGATTTAATTTTAGTATTGTTGTATATTTTTATATTTTTGTGTCTATTTAATATTCATACATATGGGATATTAATTGTGTTGTATTTTGGATGACTTATTTTATAGCATAGTGTATTAGTTTGTCGTATTATGTTATGATCGAAGGATATCGAGGTTGATGACTTTCATTTGTATGTTTTATACCCTCAACACTAGTCTCCAACCTAATGCCTAAAAGAGGCAGGACTTATGGGTCATTCCTTTTATTCACTATTGAACTTATAAGGGTACCATTGAAGGGGGTTTGTGACAAAATGGAATTGAAGGCATTAGTTAAAATATAATATAGAGTTTGGAGAGAGGAAATGGTGAGAATTTCATTGGTTAGTAAGAAAATAGAGTTTATCCAAACATAGTTTGTGATGGTATCTAGGTAGAATGGTAAGGAAATTGGATTTTAGGTGTCCCTACCATCCAATTTAGGGAACATAAGCTCTCTGAATGTACCAGGTAAAGTAACACAACTTTTGGTGTAGAGACATATGATATGTACATGAATCATATTTGATTGAGTTCTGTTTAGATTGGTGTGGTTATGGGAATGTAAAAGTAAAATAATCAAATAAATCTAAATAAATACATTAATATTATTATTAGGTATTCCAAATTTATTTATAGAGATATTGGTTGGTCACCTATGGAATGTGGTCCATGTTTGAGAGGTTTAGAAGACTAATTATATTGACCATCAAAAGAGTCGATCTTGATCAGGAGGATGATTAGTAGAAGTGTACATTATGTTCTTTTTAGTGTCAGATTATGGAAAATATGTGTTTAGAATATTTTTTCTAGAGATAGTGATTTATTATGTTTTAATAGATCACTTTTTAATTGATTCGAACCTGATTCGAGTATTGTATGGCCTATGTAGTAAGATAGGTAAGGGTATAAGTGCATCAGCGGTGTATGTTTTATCTTGGGGAGTATAAGGATTATGTTGTACCATATAACTATTAATATTATGCGTTATAGGATAAGTTATTATAAACTATAGTGATGGACGAAAGGAGGTAGGAGTTACTCTTCCTTCAGTAGGGAAGTAAGAGAATTTAAGAGCTAGGGAATAATTTTATGTCCCTTCTATGATTTTCCATTAATTGATATCCAAATGAGGATTCTCGAGAAAGAGTCTTAGACGAAATATTATTCCCCATACATTGTTTTGTTTCACCGCATTTATGCTACAAACATATTTGTAAGGGAAGAATAAAGAATAATTAATGGAGAGGGTTCATGAGAGGGTTGGAACAACCATAGTAGTGAGTCATTAGAGAAATATGGGGATCAGGGTGTTAGATGGAGGGTCACAGATCACAAGCCAATAGAGTTTCTAGTTGGTGGAGAAATGACCCTAGTAATCAGAATCACATTTCATGAGGGTTGGATGTTTCCACATATCTATAATGATCTCTCTTATTCTTTGATTTGGGTATGGCGGTCATGGTCATAACTTATGGACGTTCTCTTCTTCCCCAAAGACTCTGTATGGATTGGATGATCATGCACCCTTCCAAAACCAATAGATGTTTCCCCTAATGTAGTTTTAGTAGAAAGACTTTTGAACTTATGTTCAACAGCATGTTCAACATGATTTTGGTCATCTAGGATGTGGTGGAGATGGTAGAGTGTAGACATAGGATGTCCCTCACCACCAGGAACCTATAATGGAGTGTGGATATAGAGGTCTTCCATAGTGTTGCATATGAGTTGATCGAGGCCAGATGTTTTTTAAATATTCATCAAGGCCATATGGGAAAAAAGATGTTTAAGGTACAATCTATTTATCATCTACTCTAATTTTTACCTTTTTGATTCTAGAGTTTTTCAATCATATGTTTCACCAACATTGGTCGATATGCTAGAAATGGGAATGGAGATGATTTATGTGCCCCTATAATTATCTAATATATCCAAAGGATATACTAGATTTTTTATGTATTCTATGGATTATGACTGATGATGGGATAACAAAAGTCATTGGTATATTTCTTTATATTGTATATATACCCATAGTATATCATTCTCATCATGGATTTTTTGTATTATGTTTTCGTGGTGGTTGAGTATATCTAGAAGAGGATTTAGTTTTATCAAATGAGAGTATAATTTGTGATGTTCCTTGGTGAGAATGGTTTCCAGATGGGAATTAGGCGAGATATGGACCCCCTATCATTGATCTTCGAGTCTTCAATAGATTCATTGAGGGCTAAGGTGATATAGACCCCATATTTTTTATAGAGTTTTTTGATGTTTTCTATAAGCAGGTTGTGACACTACACCCTTGAAACAATGTGTACTTTTTGATAGAGTTACATATGGGTAAAACACTGATTTCAATAGATCCTTACCATATAGAACCCCTTATAGTTATGGTGTATAAGTACCCAGATTGATGATTTGATAATAAATACACGATATATCAGGCCTAGGGTATCACTAGGGGGAGCTTCAATTTTGATCACCAAGAAGAAAGATGGTAGTATGAAGTTATACATATACTACTAGTGGCTGAATCAAGTGATAATAAAGAATATTTTCCCACTGTTGAGAATTTATAATCACATTGATTGGTTAAGAGGATCTAATTTGTTTTCTAAGATCGATCTTTGGACTGGATATCATCAACTAAAGTTGGAAGAGATAAATATTTAAAAAATATTATGTTAGTATGAAAACTTAATGTTTATAGTAATTCTATTTATTTCAATTAACACACCATCTATGTTCATGGGGATCATGAACTCTATATTTCATGAGTTACTAGACCATTTTATTTCCATGTTCATTGAATACATTCTCATATACTCAATATCGAAGGAAGATAATATCAAACACTTTCAGATTATTTTGTAGATTCTTAAACACCACTAGATGTATTCTAAATTATATATGTATGAGTTGTAGATTTGATAGGTGAGTTTTATTATACATACGGTGTTCTAGTGGGGAGTAGTGGTAGATCTAGAAAAGGTTGAGGTGGTTCTTTCTTAAGCAGCACCAAAGAACATGGAAGAGGTCGAAACAATTCATATTATTTTGGGTTATTAATGGAGGCTTGTATCCAATTTCTCTAGGATTTCATCCCCATTGAATACCATAACCATGAAGGAACATGATTTTTTTGGACAGATCACTGTTAGGCATCATTCAATTACTTAATGGAAATGTTGGTAAACCCCTTAGTTCTTTAGTTACCTGATAAGGGAATGATGTGTATGGTGTTCTATGATAGTTCCTTCCTAGGTTGAATATTAATATTGATTCAACAGTGGGATATGATCTTTGGAGGATCTAGTAATTTACTCCCCCATATTTATAATTATACTACCCATGATCTAGAGATGGATGTGGTGGTTTTCTCCATAAATATGTGGTGATATTATCTCATCAAGGAAATCTATATGGTCTCATAGATCACAAATAATTTAGTTAAATATTTTCTTAGCATGACCCAAATCTATAAAAATATAGGTCAATGGAGTATCTCTAGGAATATGACTTAAATATCTTCTTTACACTTGGAAATGGAACATTATGGTTGACATACTGAGCAGAAATTCATGGGGGGGGGGGTCATTCAAGAATCTGAGGATTCTTGAAAGGAGATGAAGGAGTTGATGGAATTTTATCACAGGGGAGAAGAGGTTGACTGTAGATGATAATTATTTTAGATGACGATAGATTTCACTTTTTTGCAATAGTTGGACTCCCAAAGGGGAGACTCAGAGGTGTGGGCGACACATGACTAGATCATTTTTGGTGATACCTCTTTGAGATGGTTAGTAGATGGTCAAAACCATGTTATATTCCTGAGAAGGATTTCGATATCATTTGTGAAGAGTGAGGGAGTTTCTCATGAGTTTCAATATTCAAATATGATAGTGCACCCTAATATATCTAAGATATAGCTTTTCTTGAGGTAGTTTTGGTGGTCAGGAAAGAAGCATTTACTAGGGGAGTTGATGGAATTATTTCGAGTTTTCTAGTTGGATAAAGAATAAAATCATGTCCCTGGTGATTTTATATTGACTTTGGATATCCCCATGTTTAAGTGGGAAAACATCTCGATGGATTTCATCATCAGGCTACTATAGTCCTAGGAGGGATATGATTCTATCTGGGTGTTTGAGAACCAATTAATGAAGACGTCTCATTTTCTATTTATCCAACAATTGAGTATCATGGTTTTTATGGTGAGAAAATATGTGGAAGACATAGTGATACAACCTTGAACTCCAGGGACCGTCATTTATGAAACATAATCTTGATTTAATTCATGAGTCGTGAAGTTAATTTTTCATGAATTTGGATATTAGTTTCACTAAAACATTTCTTTCCACCCCTAGATGGACAAGCAGATGAAGAATACTCTCAAACTGCATAAGTATATGCTGCAGGTGAGTATCATAAATTTTAGTTGATAAATGGTATTAAACATACCTTTGGATGAGTGTTATTATAATAATAGTTATCACTCATCCATTGGTATGTCCCCCTTTGGGGAATTGTATTGGAGGTTGTTTTGATCACCATTAAGTTAGAATGAGATTGGAGAGGTAGTACATATTGGTCTTGACATGGTACATAGTATTATAGAGAATATCCATATAGTTTATGAGATGATTAAGGTGATACAGGACCACTAAAGGATTATGTAAATGGGAGGAGGAGGCCTTTGAAGTTTTAGGATAGAGATAATGATTTCCTAAAGGTTTCCCCTCAACATTGTTATAGGATGTTTGTTTTGGACAATGAGCTCTCACCCTAGTTTCATGGACCCTTTAGGGTTTTAGAGAAGATTAGTGAGGTGGATTATCAGTTTGCACCGCCACAACATCTAGAGAGAGTTCTTGATTCCTACTATGTGTCCTAGATCCACCAATATCTTTATAATTATTCCCACATAATCAATTGGGGGTAGTATATCGGGGATTATGTGAAATTCATAGAATGGATGATCAATATTTTGAACCATTGAGAGAGTGTGTTAGGAGGGCATGTTATACAATTTTGTTGAGTTCTATAGTGGCATGAAGGTCTAAGAGGAGTACTTAGGAGTAGTAGGCATAGATGTAAAACCAATACCTAGAGTTGTTTATTTTTATTTTTTTTGTTTTGATGTTATAATTTTTTATTGGTTGTTCTGATTCTATATTTATGTTTCAAGGAATAGTGTAATCCTTGTTTGAGAATAATCGACAAGGGGAGTGTTTGGTGGTTTCTAGCAGTTGGTGCTCACCTTTTCAGGTTGGATTTTATTCTTAAGGATGATAATTATTTTATAGGTATATATTCTAGTGATCCAAACTCTTACAACTAATTACTTTGTGAATTTTGGGTGTTTCGATCATTGATATGGTTTTCTAGAAAGGATAAAATGAGATGAAGGTAAATATTCAACTATAGGTGGTGATTCATGTTTTGAATCAGCATTTCACTGTGTGAAATTTGTTTTATGGTTGATTAATGAATTTTTTTTAGAATTTATACTTAGGTATGCTTCGCGGCATGAATTTGTTTCATGTCATGAATGTCTACCATGATGATTTTGTGGGATTAAGATTATAATAATTCAATATGTGAAATTTTTATGCATGATGTGAAACCCATTTTGGGATTATTCGAACAATAACTTTCTTCAGGGGATGTAAACAGTGTGTGGTTCACAACATGATCTAGCCATTCCTGTCATGAATGAGGTGTTTTCAAAGTTATCTATAGATTCCCTTCACTCTATAATCTCACTCATTATCCTTTTTATTCTTTTTAACTTTAAGGAATACCTAGGTAATTTTGGGACCCTTAACATCCTTTCATCCATGATGTTCATCTATGGATTATGGATATTCGATGTTAGTGATTATGGGTGAGTTATTTTATTTCTCTCTATGTTTTTCTTTATTTCTCTAGAGATATTATAGTGGAAGGGTTTTTATAGTTTCTTGTTTATTGGGATACAATATTTATGAGAGATCACTGCATTTCACATTGATTAAAGGATTCCTTGTGTAGTAGTGTCAATATACTTCATCCTCTCTTATTTTGAATTGTACAATGAATCATTCTTTTGATGCAGGTTATTAAATATCCCCCCATTTGTCTATATTTTTGGGAATATTATTTTTTTTATTTTTAATGGGTGAGTGGTATGTATTGGAATAATGGAAATAAAAAACTCTATTAATGAAATTTAAATTGAATTTTGTAATGATTATATGGTCACTAGATTTACTTGATATTGATTATATTCATTGTTAATATTGTTTCACTATATATGATTATTGTAGAATTATCCCATATAATCGTGGAATAATTTTAGAATACCCTTTAGATTTTTAAATAATTAAATGTAGTGAAAAAATACTACGTTGAATATCTCTATTTTATGCTTGATATGATGTCTATGGATTGGTATCCTTAGTTGTGTACGACATAGTGGCATTGGTTTATTATAGCTTGGTGGCCTTGATAATGATGTAGTATTTTGATATAATGGATTCTTGATAGAGGTTTGGTAGAAATAGGAAGAAAATACTAACCTACATGAATATGGTTATGGCTAAATAATTCATGGGTGAAAATTTAAAGTAATAACGAAATGATTAATGCTTGGTGTCTGATCATTGAATTAAAAAATGAAAAAATGGAACTCAGATTTTTGATCCTTTGTTTGATGCCTGTGGTTAGTCATTCGATAATAATGGTATAACATTTTAGTATAATATCAATAGTGTTATGATGGTGGTTGTGGAATTGTTACTTGTGTGAACCCATAGGCATGGGCTTGTGTGAGTACTATATACCTATATTTTATTGTGTTTTTTACACACCCCACCTGATTTGGGTAACCAGACCGACATCTATAGTCCCTGAGGAGTGTTTTTAGTAACATTCAGGATGAGGAGGATATAGATGGATGACTACCCCCTCTCTACGCTCTCCCTTTAATAAAATCTTTTAATGATACTCATAGAAGATGATGAGATATGTGGTGGGGGTCATGCGTTGTATGATGAGTGAATGAGTTTTATTTCCACATGTTCATGATACCCTAATGATATGGTACATAATGTGAAATGTGATATATAGTTGGTGTCTTCATCGGAAAATATGGAAGGGATGAGAAAAAATGATGTAATCAAATTGGGAAAGAGTGGAAATCAGTGGGGAAGTGGATTTAGGGAATGAATGATTATATTCTTCTAATTATTATCTTATCATACTTAGATACATTATTTAGTGGGAGATTTTTTTTATGGTTGAGGGAGTAGTAGCCTTTATAGGCATTGGTTAGCTGTACAATTTTTTCACTAGGCTATTATTATGAACATTTCACATTTAATTTGAAAGACTTTAGGTATTATACTATAGATATTACAAGTTATTATCACCATATATATAATGTTTTTTAATTTTTCTATAGGGATTTGGTGATTGTGTCAGGAAGTACTAGTTCGGATCTTGGATTGTTGGAGTTTCTACCTCATGATTTTATTTTTGTATTATTTTATCATTAGAGGCATTTGAATCTATTTTATATTCATATATATGTAATATTTATTTTAAAGGGCATTGATTCATTTATTTTATAGCATGGTGGGATAATTGGTGCTTTTATGTTATGATCCAGGGATATAGAGGGCAATTCCTCCCATTAAACTATTTTATACCTTCAATGGAAGTCACCAACCTAAGTATTACATGAGGTGGGACTCAAAGGTTACTCATTATATTCACCACCAGACTAGGAGGGGTACTAATAGAGGGGTGGTCATGACACAATCCCCTACATTATGAGAGGAGAGTGATTAATTACCTGACCTTATTTAATTTGATAAATTATTGAGAAAACCATGAAATAATAAATTATATAAACCAAACACATACATAGGCTAGTCCAAACTCATAGTCATCCACAGAAATGAAATGAATATTCAAAAGTACAATAGCTATAATTAACTTTAATTTATAGTCTATTACTAAGAAAAAAGAGATCGAGTTGGTTTAATTTCTTTAATTAATTAATCAAATACCTTTATTTCAGTAACCATACGAAGTCTGTTGGGGATACCCAACATAAATGAACATAGAAAATAATGGATGTGACTAGTAATTATAGGTAATTACCTAAAATTAGTTGGTTATTTATTATTTTTGAAAACATTATTACTTAGTAAACACAACATATGTCAACAGTATAATTAAGTTTTTAATGATTCAATTAATTACTCTGTAAATATTATTATTTTTTCTTTACTACATGACAACATTTTGAATAATGGCCAGCAACATGCCATGTTCATCACATTCCATGTATCGAAGATAAATTACTAGTGACCCAAAATGTATCTTGGATGGGTTACACTATGTGTACTAATGAGATACACACCTTGTGTTCCAGTTATTGAGTGCCAACATCACCCACCTATAGACTCACCATGGTCTTAAAATATGATAACTAATGAGTCACATAATGTGTACACTAGCTACATATTTTTAATCTCATTAATGATATATCATGTAAGTCTCATGAGGTGTATACTAAAAATTTGGACACACAGTCTTCATGATTATCATCACTAAATCATGTTGACTATATGAAATTTATTCCATCTATATGTCATGTGTTCTGAAAGACCAGGTTTCGGGTTCATCCGATCTACTTTTACTATTCATTAAACTCACTTCATATTTTTATAGTTTAGTGCATAAAATATCTTATGAAACATCTAGGTTTAATGAAAGTTGGTAGACAACATTTACTTTTGGTCACATACTGTGTATATGTGTCTACCATCCTAAATACTCAGTACCTCTTAATGACATCTTTGACCATTAATCATCTAACTGTAATATTCTTTAAGCTGATATAAAACATGAAAAATGAAGGTTAATATGTCTAAAACATGTTAATTAATCTCTTTATTAAATAATTATTAAACTAGATGAAAAAATTAACAAACATTTTTTATAATTGAGATCAATGAGTAATAAATATTTATAAATTATTTTTTTAATGCTCTTATACTTCGTCAAGATTTCTGGAACAACAGAATCATCGAATGGGCCATAACCAACTCGATATTTATCATAATCCTTGAAAAATACATGATGTACATGAAGAAGAATATTTATTAAAAATGTAATTAATATGAAGATTATTCAAAAAATATCTAAAACTACTAAGAGTGGATATCCTCACATATAATTAATCATTTATTTATTTAATTATAGAATTACTTTATGTTGAATTATTTCTTCATTGTTGATGATTGGATGAAAACCTATTGTTCAGCATAATTTCATTAGAGTAATCATGGATAGATTCTATCTAGGAGTGATATACACAAGCTTTGTGAACCTATGATCATTACCATAGCATCATCCTAGTGCTATCTTAGATGTTTCTAATGATTGCGGTGATCAATTTTTATTGAAACTAAATCCTATAAGGTAGAAATGATTAACTATAGTGGAGGGGGAGAAAATCTACTCATTATTTCAAGCGTTATTCGGGAGGTCTCTCTAGTGTTTGAGAGAATCCTCTATAGAACTCATTATGCAATATAAAATAATATTACTCACTCATATGGAGAATTTCGTAAATGGGTGTAAATAATTTTAGGGATAGAAAAAAATAATTTCACAAGGGCCCTTATTATATTCTCAATCCTTGGTGAACCCCATATCTAAATATTAATAGAATTATTATTATTGACATGATATGAAATAAACTCAAAGAAAACATAAATATTTTTTTCTTGAATAAATAAATTAATTTTAATTCAAAGAATATTTAATATTATATTTATCAATGGACCATTAAACTCAGTCTGTCAATCCATCACAATATTTATCAAGCCCTGAATAATTACTATTTACTTAAATAAATATCAATACATTATTAAGTAATAAATATGTAAATATTTTTTTAGATTGTGAATAAATAAAAATAAATAAATATTTTATATTTATATAACTAAATGATTAATTAATTGGTGAATAAATATTAATTAAATATTCCAATAAAATATATATTCTCTCAAATAACTGGTGGTAGAATATTTTTAATAAACCAAAATTAATAATTATTAAACCATATATAAGAATAATATTTATCCAAGATGTCAAATTTATTTGGAATTTAATCTGGGTCCTGGATATACTTATTGTATAATATTATGTATTCTATAATTATGAAACTAGTTATTATTATACATGTGATTATTTATATTGTTATGTTATCCATGTATTTTGTCAACTTTTTATAGTATTAGTTATGGAATAGTTTATTATTTTTTATCTCGAACATATCATTCATTTTTATTTACTTTATGATAGATTTAGTTGTACGATATCTATTTCTGAGCATCTGAGCTCACCCTTTATTATGTTTTCCATTCCCTAGTATTCCATTAAGGGACTTATGAATGAAATAGAGTATTCGCTTGAATAAATAATAATTTTTTCACAAGATTTATTATATTATGTTTTATTTATTCAAATGTAATATAAGAATATTTTTTTAATCTAGTGTCCAAAGACTACTAAACTATTCGGTCATCTAGGATGAAATCCATTGTATTTTGTAACAATATATTAAAATAATCACTGTCTCTAGGATACTATTGTAGTGGTGTTATAGTTGGTATTAGAGTATGTTTAGTATAATCCATGTGAACTGGAATTAGGAAAACACACATTTGGGAATACAACCCTTTAAATGACATTAAGGATAAGTCTAAGTATAGAATAAAATCCCAACATTTTTATTAAGGTAATTATTATCGGGTTTTCATAGATATACATCCATGTCTGGATACTATATGTATATGTGGTTTTGACATATATATATCTAGGAGTAATGATCACAAAAGGTGTTGATCATGTACATCTTGGCCATTATTCATGTGAAAAGTGAGAGTTCCCTTACTGTACACCTTGTTTGACACTCCCATGGGATATTCATAGGATAATTCATATTTCATTTAAAATACAATTTGAAATTTTTTATGTTTTATGTTTTTTTTCATATTCAAAATGAAACCATATTTTTTAATTTTGAGATTAGTTATGCATAATGTTTCAATTTATGATTAGTGTTTCTCAAGTTAAAAAAATATAAATTATGTTTCATAATTATTTAACCTAATATACTGTATGCCACTATTTATAAATTGTTCATAGTGGAAGGAATGTGATCCTTATTTATTCATGTAATACATTTATATATTTCCCTACTGGGAAAGATAATGATGTTGGAGATGGGGATGTAGCTGGGTCTAAACAAATTATAACAATATAAGGGATGCTGAATTTTGTTATTACCATTAACCATACTCATATAGAGTGTTCTAATAATACACAACATGTGGTAACAATGTTTATCCACTTCATGAATCATAAAAATCTAACATTAAATGGGACTAAAAACCATATGTACCTGAGTAATAGATAAGTTCCATAGATAATATATTTCTTTTTTTGGAATGTAAGGAAACATAAAACGTTTTCATGGAATTTTATCATCTCATGGGGGATGTAGATAATTTTTGGCCATTAATTCAAAACAATAGGGATGATTAGGAAATAAAACTCATGGATTTGAATTATTTTATTATGTTTTTATACAAAAAATATTTTCCCCTTGGGAAAAAAGTAGATATGAAGAGAAAAATTTTGATTACATGAAAAAAAGAGGATATTTTTTTGATATAATTGAGCTAACTATACAAGGATATAAGGACTCATTACAAACTATTTTCATAATCCAAAGAGTAATATTGTTCGTTTCTTTGATGGGATAAAATTGATCATTCAATGGGTGCTAGTCTCTCGAACATTCTCATCATACGAGGAAATTGTATCATGTGATATTAAGAATGAGAGGTAATTCTATATATTTTATGACTTCATTGAAAATAGAGATAATAAGAGGGTGGATAATAACTATGGAAAAATAAATTATGAAAAATAGAGTAATGGAAGGATGGAATTTACATATTTTAATAAATGTGGAAATAAACATCATGGAACATGGTTTCAAGGATTGAGGGTTTGCCTAAAGTATGGAGATAAAGTCTATCCTTCTCATAATTATACGGGAAAGAGATACACTCCCAATGTTCAATGATTCAACTAGAAGGAGATAGGGTACTATGTGAATGATTATATGAGGCATCAAGGGAATTTTCCTCAAAAAATCCATGGATGAAAAAATAATCTTATGAAATCACAACAACTATGGCTAAAGTTCCTATAGATATATTAGTAGGTACATTAATCATATTCTAAAATTTAGATAATGATTTATTTTCTTAAATATCTTCACACATTCTTATATATTCCTTATTTTTGAAGAAAATTAAATATTTCTCTATCACCTTAATAAGGGATTCTCCAGTCATGAATCCAAGTGCATGTCTCACCAAATAAAGATGTGTCAGTTAGTTCTCATTACGACACATAAACATGCCCTATTTGAAAAATATTTTATCATACCTATGGTTGAAATTGATATAATCCTTTGTATAAATTGGAATTAAAAATATAATTAAAAAATTATGTATTAGAGAATTAGAAAACAGTTTGTGATGAAGGTAAATATTATCTTATCTTCAGAGGTAATAATACATCATTAGAATCATATCTATATCCACCTAAAATAGGTTTCCCTATGGAAATTATAGGATAATAAGAGAATAATCTACCAATTAAAGGTAATGTTAACCCTAGGAAAAAATATGTTTTTATTGTGCAGTAATATATTGATGTATTTATTGAAGAACTATTAAGACATACACGTGATCAAGAAGTTGATTCTTCTATTTAACTCATCCTTCATGAAATACCAATATCCATGGCTCCCAACATTATTGCTACTATAGAGATAGTATATTTAAATAAATATCTACAAGAGTATTGTGATAGGGGATTCATGGTCCCTAGTGTTTGACCTTGGATATATTCTATTCTTTTTGTGAAAAAGTAGGACAAGACTATGTGGATATGCATTGATTATATGTAAATCTATTCCATAACCATGACAAAAACATATCCTCTAGATTATATTGAAAAACTATTTTATCAACTTCAAGAAGAACAATATTTCTCAAATATTGATCTTCATTCTAGGAATCATTAATTTTGAGTAAGGAAGGAATATATTAGAATGAAAACATTTCATATGAGGTCTACACATTATGAGTTTATGTAAGGCCCTTTGAATTAACTAAATAACCCTTTATTTTTATTCACATTATTAATAGAGTAATCAAGGAATATATTGATAATTTTGTTGTGGTATATATCGATGATATCATGCTATACTAAAAATTTATGTATATCGTAAGATTCATTTAGGAATCAATTTCAAGACATAGAGAAAATAAGTTATATGATAAATTTATAATGTCTTAATTTTTACTTTTGGAAGTTCCTTTTTTGGGAAATATTTTCCATAATGATGGAATATCTATTTATCCTTCAAAGAAAATGGTAGTCAAATAATGGCCTATACAAATATACAAAACTAAGATACATAGATTCTTTAGACTAGCAGGTTACAATCAGTGTTTTTTTTAAAAAAAATTCCTGATTATCAAACCCATTGTCCTAGTTTTCATGTAAATGGGTTTGGTTATATTGGATAGAAGAATTTAAATAAATTATTAAATAATTTTATAGGTGTATGATCAATGCTCCAATGTTTTCATTGACATTGTGAGGGGATGTTTTTTCTTATATAGTGACACATTAAAGTAGTGAATTTGATGTGTCTTTATAAATAATGAGAAATTTATTAACTATGAACATGAAATAGTTTACAAGGGACTCATAGTGGCTTCTCCCCTCCCCTCTCACACCGCTATGGGTTTTCTAGTGTGGTGTCTTGGAGGGGGGATGTCGTCTTTAGCCTCTTTAGCATCATCTACCCCCTCCATCTCTTCATAGACCCTCCTCAGCATCCCTACTATGTTTATATGTATGATTCCATTCCACATTGATTGAGTACCCCTTCATACCCCTTACAAAACTATTTTACTTCTTGGTTTCTATCCCCTAGATTTGGTGTTCCCTATTGCTCATTCACTGCAGATCCATGTCCCATTTGGCGTTTATGAATTCGATTGGCCCAAACCCCTTCTCTAGTGATGAAGTTTGGCATTCTTGGCAGGTCTTCCATCCAAGATTTGTGATGATACATCCTTTTGGTCGTGTAACATATGAATTATTTTATGGGATTATTTTTGGTGGGTTTTGGATTTCCGGGGTGTTACAAGAGATGCTCTGGTGGGGGTGAGTTTGAGAGGGTCCATATATTGTTGTTCTAATTTTTTTATGGTTTTGTGGTTTATGGTTTGTGGTGCTCCTGATGGTTCTGGTTCATGGATCTATTTATCTTTTAAATATCATTGGATTCATGATTTCTAGTTATTATTTTGGAAGATGAAATGTGCTTGTTCTAGGAAATGGTGTTGATGGAGGTTATTATACACTATCGTGATGTTGGATTTTTAATGTTTTGTATGGGGGTGGTAGATTTTGATTATGTTTGGTTGAAGAGCCTAAAAAATCTTCATGGAGAATCTACAGATGAGTTGCTTGAGTAGGAAGGATCACCAGAGTTTGGACTTCCAGATTTTGAGGATGAAGAGGGTATGGCCTTTTCCATTGTCACTAGGCCCATGCAATCATACACAGGACAACTAGACACATGTTAATGTGAATGTGGAGGCATTCCATAATTTTATTGTCACTAGGGAGGGTTTGTTCCAATAGTATCAATCTAGGATGTCTTTATTTTAATGTTTTTAATTGTTTTAAGTTGTTTGGGTTCACACTTACCCCATAAAATTATCATTTGAAAATTTGAAAAATGTATTTTCAATCAGTACCTATGAATCACTCTCTTTAAAGATACCTGAAAAAAACTATCCAAATCATGATATTTAATTATAAAATATAATATTTTATTTGAATATATAGATATATTACCTTAATTTCTAGTGATGTGTGATATACACATATCATAAGAGTCAAAAATACATTTTTTACATAAATAAACCAACATAAGTCAATGAAGATGGTTATAGCTACTCAAGGAATATGATTTTTCAATATCCTAACACCCTAGAATGGTTTATAAGATGTTTTATGGATTGAGTATTAAATATTATGGGGTTTTGACTAATATATGTTTTGATAGGGATCCTATGTTCAATGATTTAGTGAATATGGATTTGGAAATTTTTAAAGAAGGGGAAACATCACTCCTTTTTAAAATGACCACTAAAGAATATTTTTTGGAAAGGAAAAAAGTTCTCAGATTGATGATGATGATTTTCCAGTTAAAATTTATGCAATGAATTATAGTATGTTGGAATAATTCATTTATAATGACGGTGCTTCAAAATATAGACATAGGTTATGTGTTACATCTATTCCCAAACTTAAAAAAGAATTATTACTTGATTATCACAGCTCAAATTTCACTATACACCTTGGTAAAAAAAGATATAAAGGGATTTTAAGGAACATATTTAGTGGGATAATATAAAGAATGAAATTACTTATTATGTATAATGATTCTTGGGTTTTATATAGGTGACGGAATAGCAGAAACACCCTACATGTTTGATGATAACTCTACCTATTCCCACATTCCAAAGGTAGGTGGCCACCACCACCATAGTTGGTGATGTTAGATATTTAATCAAAATGGGATGATGGGACACCATTTTCTCTCTCTAGGGATTCCTCCTTAAATCTCATCACCTAGTCTTAGTATCTCACATATATTAGAGTATTTTTCTTGAAACATGTTCTTTGTTCCATTCTGATGTTGATGATAGTAAATTACGCTGCTTCTATCTCAATATGGTAGAATCCTTTAGTCAACGTATATGGTAACGTTGAGCAGGTTTATGAATATCTGGACCCTATGTGTCTTAGGAATGAGTAAAGTCTCCTCTTTTGGAACTAGGAGGCATATCATATGAAAATAATCTTATTCGTAGAACATAATGATTCCCATATTGACCATGAGGTATTTGATTCTAGGGGTGTATGTATTTTGAGGGTTTTTAACTTAATCATTCCATGTTCATTGAATGGGGTACAAATTTTGGATTATGCAACAATTCAATATCTTATGGATATTGGCATTGGTTTATCATATTGAATAGATAGGTCGGGTATAGGTGTAACCTCTTATGGGGATATATTTTAGGGAATATTTAATCTATTGTTGTTAAGGATAAATAATTAATATTGAGGAAGATCTGGGGGTGAGCCCATAAGAGGGAAGATATCACACCAGGATGGATGGATCATGATGCCCATTTGAGGTGGATCCAGTGGTGTTTCCATAGAAGGGAAGATGTCACACCAAGATGGATGTATCATAACAACCTATTATGTATGATATGGTGGTATGTACCTATGAGGGATGATGTCACACATTAATGGATGGATCACGATTCCCTATTGAGATGGATCTGGAGGTGCGTCCCTAGGAGGAAATATGTCACACCTGGATGGATGGATCATAACTCCATATTGAGTAAGATCTAGAGATGCATCCATAGAAGGGAATATTTCATTCTTGGGTTTACCATTGTTGGGATTCATCGTCTGGTAGGTGTCCTATGTACTATATATAAGAGATAGGGTTCAAAACATAGTTATTTCAATGTCTTATTTTATGGTTGTATGACAGAACTAGTCTATGCAGTTTGATGTCATGCGGTAAGGATGATTATGTCATGGAAGGGGTGCCAATTAGGGATGATGTGGGGCTTACACATAAAATATTTCATTTACAAGGGGATAAATCATGGAGGAATAGTGTAGGGCCTATGGCTAGAAGATTCCCAGGGAATTTCTAGGAGTGAAAATTATGCTGTTGGGGCTTACTTATATAAGATTACCATGCACTAATAGGAGAATAAATGATGTGGTTTGGGTTATACAAGGAAGTTTCCCATTCACTTCTAGGATAATAGAGGATGTGGTTGGGGATTATTTGTGGAGGCTTCCTATCTTGTCTTCATTATGACATATCAAGTGGTCTTCCCATGTCCATTTCATGGGGTAAAATTATTGTTTAACATCATGTGGAAGGATGTGGTGGGTGATTCTTATTCTTGGAATCTTCCCATAAATTCCTCCTCATGTAATGTCATGAGGGAACCCCATGTCCACCGCATGGGGTAAAATTATACTATGCTATCATTATGAAGGATGTGGTGTGAATGGATTATTAATGGAATATTTCAATTATTTCTTACTAATTTTATGTCATGATGGAATTCCATATCCATTGCATGGGGTAAAACTATAGTTTAACATCATGTGGAAGGATGTGGTGTGTGGAGATTATACATGGAAGATATCTAACTTTTCATACTCATGTTAGGTCATGGTGGAATATTAACATATTGATGGGTCAGGGTATTTCATTTGGGATTACAGCTATGAATGAGGTCCATGGGGCTATGTGGTGGACTACTCATGATCATTACAAAAGGAATAATTTTATTCACCCATAATTATTCTTTTTCTTTTTAGAGGAGTCATACTATTCTCATCATATAAGGTATATTTGTGTTTAGATTCCTGTAGTGAGGACTGAGGAAAAGATTCATAGAAATGGATAGTGTGGTACTTATATTAGATTGAACCATTTTGGCTCAACCTGGAATAAAAGTCAAGTGATTGTATTTCAGTAGTTTCTTGATGTCAACTTATGGTACACGGGGAATCCAATAAAAGAATCTCAACTCATGACCCAAGAAAGTGACCAAATAGGTCAACTCAATATATTTCAGGGAGTGTAGAGAAGTATCTCGAATCATGGTATTTTAGTGGTGGACATTGGGGTTGTATATGGGAACAACAAAAATTATCTTTGACAATGACCAAAATATCAATGGTTTGACTCTCCATTATTCATGGGGGACTATGAAAGTTGTAAAGAGCCTGATCTAGAGGCCTATGACAATATCCTGACATTGATATTGAGTGAGGGTTTGGGGGAACAACTCCCATAGTATAGAATAATGGGAACGAAGGTAGGGTGTTTGAAAAAATAGTTGTTTCATGAAGATACTGAACCATTGTGAATGTGTTATCTGCAAAATGAACCTCCAAAAAAATGGAGAGTCCCAATGTGACCTTTTTGGGCCATCACGAATGTAGGGGGTTCACAAAAATAGGGGTTTTTCAAGGATTCTCAAACATTTCATACAATTCTCTTCATGGATAGATATTTAAGGAAACATCCTCAATTGAAAATGAAAATATGTAAGGGGTTTAATTAGGGAATTCATGACGGATTACCCATGGGGTAATGAGTTATGTGAATTCCCGAAGCTTTGGAGCTTCGTGAATTGAATGTTTGAGGTTATAGTTGGGCATTATATTATTTATAACGAAGGTTTGATGGGGTATTTAAAGGCTCAAGGGGCATGGTTTCATGAAGTATAGAGGGTCTTGTGAAGCTTTATAAACTTTATGAACCGATAGATCTCTATCACTTAGAATGATGTCATTTGAAGGTTACTATCAAAGCTCCTCATGTTCATGAAGGGAGCTCCGTGAATTAGAATTTCATTGTGTGAAGGTTACCCTAAAACCTCAAGGAAGTGAAGAATTCAATGAAACATTCTTCAATAAAACAAACCTCTATTAATCGGTCTTTGTGAACTGGATCTTTGTGACCTAGATCATAACGAACTTGACCTCCGTGAACCATTTTTGGTAGCCTTACATTTAACATTCATAACTTTTTATTTATAACTCCATTGGAGCTCTATAATCAATCAAATAAAATCTTGTCAAATGATATTACCTTTTGAAATAGGTTCCATAGAATTTGGTCCATTATTAGATGAGTTTTTATTGTTCCAAAAATAAGTACACACCAAATCCAATGTATGTTCTCACATATGAATAAATATAATTAAAAACTATTTTTTCATACTATGAAGATCCTATTGATATTTTGGAAAACAGTGAAAAATTGTTGAGGAATCATAAGATTCACCACATAAAGGTACTTTGGAGATATCATAGATAAAGGAGGAAACATGGGAACTTAATGAAATTATAATGAATAACTAACTAAAATTTTTCCTGATGTAATATTCTAGAATTTTTTGATATGAATTTTTTTGAAGGATTGAATAATGTATCACTCGAGTTATAATTATATTAATCTATTCAACCTAGAGAAACAATAACACTGTACACAATGTTTTACTCAAGAATGTGATTAAAAAATAATTTTAAAAACAACATGAATTTAATTTCCATAAATTAATTTCACTATAGAAACCATCATATCAAAATTAACTTATAATGAAAATATGAGATAATTATCAAATGAGTGATTTTTTGTCAATAGTTAAAAAATATTTATATTTGAAAAACATTAATTATCTTACATTAAATATAAAAGTCACAATATATTTTTGATATTATTTACAAGGTGAAATATGATTCATTTTATTAATTATAATGTAAATAATTGTAGAAATTTTTATGATTTTGATATAAGTTTTTTTTTCTTAAAAATGATTTGTTTCTATAAATCTTTTTTCCATTGTTTTTTACACATTTATAGTAATATTATTTAATTCCAATTATAGAAATATAATATTGAAATACCATATTTGGAATCAGGAGATTAAATTTTGGTAAATATTTATCTTTATATTTGGTCATTATGAATAGTTATTGTGATAAATATTTGTCACCTCAGTAAGGTTAAAATGTGTAAAATATGGTTAAATCAATAAAATAAATTCTCAAAATAAATAATCAAATTAGTATAATTTTTTCTTAAATGATAAATTCATCCATATAAATCCCAAGTTTAGATATATAGAATTTTATTCTCATTTTCCTTTGATAATGATATTTACATTGTTTAATGTAATGAAAATTACAAAATATTCATCTCTTAACTATAATTTATCAATTTTTTACATAAGAATAAAAGAGGATATATTTTGTTATAAATATTTATTTTAAATATTAAATAAATATTTTTATCAAAGAAATATATATTTAATTTTTTTTATTAAATAATTACCCAACTGCTTACGCAACACTAATACAACACTTGTGCAAGTGGTAGAAAAGTCATGTAAATAATATTAGAAACTCTAAAAGTATTATTTTTTGGTTGATCTATAGTTCCCCAAAATTTTTTTACATTAATATAACATATTATGGATGTTTAAATTTTTTATTTTTTAATTATACATCTATATTTATGTCCTTAATGTAAAATTAAATCAATAATGTCAAAAACTGGAATTACAGATATTTTATGAAAAATAATGATTTATTAAATTATTTAAAAATACTATAAAATATTAAAAGATAAATTTATGATGATAAATAGTCTATAAATAATTACTTATCCATTTATAATCATATTTTTACCTTATATGTAAAATTATAACCATTTTAATTGAAAAGGTTGTCACCCCCGTTAAGATTAAAATTGGTTAACAAAGGGGTTAAAATAAAAGATAGAGCATAAACTGGCACAAAAAGAATATTTATTTATTGGATAAGGATATTTAGAATTTTAACTCTAATTATTTGAATCTAATTCCATTTTGTATCATTTTTCTTGAGAATAAATTAATTATACTTTAGTGTCTTTAGAACTTCCAAGTGTGTCCTCTCCCTTCCTTATAAAAGGACACCCATTTCCCTCCATTCTTCACAAAAATTTGATAAATATATATCAAAAGACATACAAATTTATCTTTTGAAAATCATTATAAAAATTATATAGGTTTTTTATTCCCAAAATATGATCCCCAATGTTCTTAATAAGATATCTAAATAAATATTCTGTAAGAGTGAGTAATAGGTTTTACAATTCTTTCAAATTTATTTCTTCTTATACATCCTCTAAATATGTTTTATCTACAATAAAATAGTAAATATAGTTTAATAAATACAATTATATATTATTATGAATATGTTAAAACCATTTTATATCTCTTTTCTATTATATGAAAAGTGAAAAACATCGCTCATGTGCACATATGACTTAATGTTTCCACATAGTGGTCTAATTGTTTTCTTCACCAAATTACATGGATGGTTATAAATATTAATATTTATTAATATATTTTATATTTATTTCATTATATTTATTCATAAATTATAATATTTTATCTTCCTTCTCAACTTCAAATATGATTGGATAATCACAACGTCGCTCATACATATGTGCGGACTACCACCTCCATGAAGCGATATGATTCATTTTTCATTTCCAATTTACATGTATGGTAATATGTATATTTTTAATAAGTATATATGATATATAATATAATAAATAATTTTCAATTATTAATTATTATTTTCATTTATTTTATTCCATTCGTCCAAAAGTGAAAACAACGTTTATGCGTACCTACGACCTACCGTCTTCATGAATGGTGTAATTTATTTTTATATCTCCACCATTCAGGGATGATTAAAAATATGTATATAATGAATTTATATGATATTTAAATAATTATTAACAACATGGAGATGATATAACTATGATAAATATGCATGTACTAAACATACAAAACCAAACCATACGTGAAAGGTGGAACCATTAACACTTGGAAGTGATTATATTAATAAAGGATTATTAATAAACAGGTATTGAAATGTTATAAGAGGATAATATTTGATATTATAAATATGTATATTATTATTTTATATAATTATAATAAATATAAATTAATTATATATTATGATAAAAGAACTTACAATGTAGGTCTCTTTGGAGGTATGGGTTTATTTCAAAATCACATTATTATTCGGGATTTTTTATGTCAAAGTATCTTATAATAAAATTATTTGATATTTATATATTAAACCTAATAAATTTTATAATCCTATACTGATTTCTAGAAACCACATGTTTTTCTTTTATTTCCCACTAGTTACTTACCCAATATTTAAATATTACATTTTTAAGGAAAAGTGACTGTAATTTTCTACTCAATCGAGAATAGTTATCATAAATATCCAAATTTTACTTAAAATTTTTTAAATAATATTTTTAATATTTTTATTTATTTAATTACACATATTTTACTTTCAAAAATTATTTAAAATGAATCTTCCTATTTTTTTGGAATGATGAAAGTTTTTTACTTTTCTTATAAAATTGTGACAAGAATGTTTTTCAAATTATACGACATTAATTGAATTTACTACCATAATGAATGATAAAATTTTTATTCTTTATTTGAATTTTTATAGGCTTATTTTTAGATAATTTTTTTCCCTAATATTAAAAAAATATTTCGAATAAGTGATTTCAAAATACAAATGGTATTTCACTCAAGAAAATTTCTGGTGATATTTTTAATGTATATTCATCCATGTAAACATTATTTGGATAATATTATGATAAAATGATTATGTAATATTTTTATTCCATTATACATGTTAACCTCGATGGATTTTAAATATTTTTCTTCTGTTTTTGGAAATTAGAAACATTTCATACTCCTGTTTTTAATACTAATGTTTACATTGATTATGTTTCAATCCTTTTATATGATAAATGAATCAGAATTAGTAAGTGATGAGTGGGGATCACTATATCCACTCGACGCATTGATTGGTATCATGAGACTAAATAATATTGATATTTAGTATACACTTTCCAATTTCTGTATGTTGTCATGGAAAAAGACCATGACAATAAGATTATGATGTCCGACATTATGCATTATATCATTATTAAACTAATTGTTATTTTCCATATATTTATTTATGTTTTTATGTTATCCATTAATTTATTCCTATTTTATGGTATTAATTATTTCATATTTTTTATTTTTTTCTAAATGATATTATTCATTTTTTATTTACTTTATGATAGATTTTGTTGTACACTTTCCATTATGGAGCATTCAAGATGAACCTTTATTATTTTTTCTTTTCCTTAAGATACAAATAAAGTAAATGTGAATGAAATCATGAATATACTATAATAAGTAACAAATATATCATAATAATTAGTATATTATATTTAATTTTTTCCAGATGTAATTTGAGAATAATGTATGTATCCAGTCTCTAAACACTAATAAACGATTAGGTCCTTTGAGATGTAATAACTTGTTTATTTTTACAATGTATTAAAATAAAAACTCATTATGAGATACTAGAGTCAAGGATATATATTTAATGATTTAATTTCACATCCCTCTTTGGTTGAAGCCACCATGAATGATTTTGGTGTTTTATTCTAGAGTATATCACCTATAAGGGGAGGTCCACTCTAATTTTGTTTGATTAATCTGCTTCCCATTTGACCCCTAGAAATATTATAGGACTCCATAGTCTTATCTAGTCATTACATTTAGAATTACAATACCTTGAATCATTGGAATTTAGTGTTGTGGATTTTTGTATGATTTCCTCTCTTCTTTTCCACATATTCATGAATTTTTACAGTTTCTTGATGATCAAAGTAGTGGGGGGATCTATTGTTTTGTTTATAAAATATGGGCTAATAGTTTTCTCATATGAATTTATTTTGGTTGGAATAAATTCAAAATTAGTGATGTTTAATACCTCGGTTCTTCTACTCTGAACATGGTTCTATTTCAAGTTCTAATCTATTTAATGGATCCTCGTTCATTTTTTTATTCAAATCTATAAAAATTATAAAATATTTTATTCTTTTAGGTAGATATTATGGGTTTAAATAATTAGATAAACATTTTTATTAAATATAAAATTAAATGGGTATGGGTGTTCAAACAGGTTTTTACTTATTTTTTGATATTTCTTAAAGGTGTATCTATGTTTTTTAACTTACTAAAAATCATGTTTGTTTGGTTCAATTCATGTATAATGAATATTTTGATTTTTTAAACCCTTGTTGTGTTGATTTATTGAACTCAGCAAGCATAAAAGGATAAACATCTCATATATGGATATTGAACTAGTTTCCCACTAAATTCTAGAATTATGTGAGAATACCTAGGAAATGAAGAATAAAAATATAATAAATTCCCTTTATATTTATCTAAAAATGTAATTCTTGACGAAGATATATTTGATACTATGGGATTGTGTGATTATTGTATTTTTCCTGGTTCTTTTCTGTAGATACTATGGGAAATATTCTCATGTAGTTAGTGATCAAGTTCAAATACCAAATGTATTGGGAGAGAAAGCTATTATTGCTTATCATGAGATTTGAAATGGGATGATGACTGGTGGTTGTAAAATGTGGTTATTACTATGAGATGGTTTGGTTATGGTGATGGTAGGTCTTTATATATGTGGTTGTTGGTGAATGGTGAATGGGTTGTTTATGTGTTTTAATTATTTATTTTGACAGTAGTGATACAATGAAATTATAATTATTATATTGAATGGTAAGTGATAGTTAGGGTGGTATATCTTAAATGAGAAATGAATATCTTAAAAATGGAAGTTGGTTTGAAATTAGTAATTATAGAAATTGTAGTGTTATTGAATTTCTAGCTGAGTTGGATATGAAACCTCTAGGATAGGTATTTAGTGATATCTATCTATCTTTCACTTTCATACTATTTCAATATGTCCCCCCCAAGTAGGATAACCTTACCAATAACCAAATATATTGGGTTTTTGGTTTTTCCCCAACATCCCTAATGGTGGTGAAATGGATGGATTTGTAACACCTCTTCCTTGTTCATCCTTCAACAGTAGAGATAATGATGAATGATGTTAAATATACCTTTTGATTATGGTGGATGGTGTTAGAGATGCCTTGTGACAATTAGTATATGAGATGTGGTGGTGGTATTTCATGCTTGGAGGAGAGAATGAGGTTGATTCCCTTCACATTCATGATAACCTACACCCCTATTTTTTATAAGGCTATGATATGGATGTTGATTGATGTCAACATAGGATTCTAGGCCTAGTGGAAGGTTGGGGTAGGTAGGGATACATCTCAACCCACGTCCGATATGGATATGGAAGTGACTTTGGAAGTGTGCATTATGAAATTGATGCAAACAATAGATGTTGGTCCCTATGGGAGATTAGTGTGGGTAGGGATACATCCCAACACACCACAGAGATGGAATAATATGTGATACTATGATATAGAGGGGATGAGAGCATATGAAGTTTTACATTGGGGTGTTAGAGTGTAAAATCAGTGAGGAAGTTGATACATTGAACCTTTTTGTACATTCTTTCAATGATATTTTATATTACTTGGATACAATTTTCAAAAAGTGTTTCATGGTGAGTTTGGGAATGGATAGAAAACCTATTTTGGTTCTTTTTGGTTATGATGTTTGATCAATGGTGCATTAGTATTATATTTTTACATATGTATGATATGCCTTAGTTACGATGATGCTGATTAAAAATTCTATGTTAACCCCATGTATAGTTATATAAACCATATTTTTTGTTTTAGTAGGGATTCATGGATATATTTCGACACTTATAGCTTGAACTTTGGAGTTTTTGTTTAGTTGTTATCATATGATTGCTTTTTTGTATATTACATGGGGACATTTATTTTTTATTTTCCTAATTTATTTCATGAATTGTGGGATCTTTTTCTATCTCTTTATCTTTATGAGACGGATTGATATAGTGGTTCATATCATATCTCCTTATCCTAATTTTTAATTAAGGATAATTCCCCCCATATTCATGACTTTATTTATTACCTTCAAGCCGGTCACAACTAAGGGCATACTAAGGGTGGGACTCAGGGGGTCACTATCTCTCTTCCTTCATTATTGACCCAAGAGGGGTATATTTGGAGGAGGGGGTTTTGATATAGTGGTACCAAAGGATTATGTTTAGTGATTGGATAAAGATTGGGATTAGGAACTTGTGAGGACTACATGGTTTGGTAAGTAAATAGTATCAATAGATTAGCATGTGTGATATAGACCAGGGATACTAGTTAGGACACAAACTTTTAGGGTCCACATGTTCCGATGCAAGGAAAGTTTTCTTATAGAATGAAAAAGTTAAGTGGTTCTTTATAGGGTAGAGATCTAGGTGATGTAGATGGAACAATATTGTAGTGATTGTGATTAAAGAAGGTTGTTTTTAAAGTTAAAATTATTTTATTAGACAAATATTGAATATCCATTCTACCTAACCCAGGGATACACTTTTGTTTATTGGAATGAATCATGTGCATTGTTAGTACCTAGTCTAGGTAGTGAAGTTTCATGAAGCTGATCTAGTTGATCATCAAAGGGTTGGCCCATCTATGGAGGATGGGGCGTGGAAGAGGTAATTGAATTATTTTTAATGGATTATCCTAGAAACCAATGAGGGGAGATTCTATGATCTTGATATGGACAATTGAATAGAATATCATGAGATAAAATTTGTTCTAATTCATGTCTGAGCTATGTTTTTGATTTTTTGGTTGTTATTCAGATGTGAGGGGTGGTATATTAGTGGAGGATGATGTGTTTATGAGATTGGAATGAGGAAAATATTTCATAGGATGAATTTATAATGGAGTTATGTTTGGAATTATTATCATTGATGATAAATTCAGTAAAAGGTTAGATATACTCCCCCTTCAATAGGGGAGCCAGATTATGTAATATATTGGGATTTGGTTTAAGTAACTTTTGTGTTTTTTCCCAAACTCTTTCAAAATGAGGAGTCTAGAGAGAGGCTTCTAGATGAGGAACAAAAATGATCTATTATATATGATGTAACCCTATTTAAACATGCTAAATATATGGTGGTATAAATGAAAGAGGATATGATTGAAAGGATTCAATCAATGATATGAGATTCCCATGAAACAAGATAGTAAGGTGTGTCATTGTGTATATATTTAGAAAGGGGATCACAAATTTTAGGGAGGTCAACGTTCTGATTAGTAGAGATTAGATGGAAATATTATGCTATATTATTTTTTTGCAAAAATGTTCCCAAGAATCTATAGGGTGATTTCCATTCTCATTCCCTGATTATGTGGATTATATTCACTATTAGGTTTAGTTCCAAAATTCATTGGGAGGATGGTTTGGTTTGGGAATTCATGTCCCTTCCCACCAATAGTAGAAATAAATTCTACATACATTTTCTTAGTATTTGGGATGTATATCTAGTAGTGGTCATCCCTATGATGGTCTATATCCTCAGGGACCCAAACTAGTGCATGGTTGTGGAGGACATCATCAATGAGAAATATGATCTTGGTGTGGGAATATGCATGCTATAGTGGTACCATTGGTAGAGAGTTAAGAGTTTTATTGAGGTATAATCAATATTTTTCCGACCTTAGTTTCCTCATTGTTTGATTCAGGAGCATTAGACACCTTCATAACTTCTTATTTCATCCACACATTAGGACTGGAGGTGGAGTGGATTCTAGTTACCCTAGTTTTATACATTTCATATAGAGGTTATAATGTATTGTTTGATGTATGCTGGGAATGTTGACCAATGATGGGGTAACACCAGCTAGTGGGGGACTCACTCTTCTTGAATATACAACCATAGTATGTAATCCATTTCATATAATAGATGAAATATATTCCATCAGTTGTTGATTTTTTAGATTATAATTTTACTTTATAAAAAGTAAGGATAGAAAGTGGTGTTCATTAGTGACTAGATATATCAAATGGGTGGTAGGTGAGTGAATCCACATTTGTATCAGTCGGTGGTGATGTCATTGGAAGCCTGAGTGGTGTTTGTTCCTAAGGTTGTTGACGTGTTTTTAGATATCTTTTAGGATGAAGATATGACAGTACCCCTCGGTGTGATATTGAATTTGGTGGTGTGTTTCAGATATCAATGGATCATTATCAGATACCACCCATGGAGTTGGGGGATTTAAGGATCCATGTTGAGGATCTGATGTACAAGGGTTTCATCAAACCCAGTGTTTCCACTTGGGAACTCTAGTTTTGTTCTAAAAGAAAGATAATAGTTGTCTAAGGTTATTCAAAGACTAATAGTGGTTTAATTAGTTAGCAGTTAAGAACCACTAACCTCTTCCATGGATAGATAATCTATTTGATTTGATAAAGAAGATAGTTGATTTTCAAAGATCAACTTGTGGGTTTGGTATTATTAGATGATACTAAATGATGAGGATATCCAGAATACAAACTTTATATACATCTATGGGAACTCTGAGTTTTTAATCATGTTGTTTGATTTGTTGAACACACCATCAGTGTTCATGGGAATAATGAACTTCATGTTCCGTGATTTCATGGGTCGGTTCATGGTTCTTTTTATTAATGAAATCCTTATATACTCAATATCAAATGAAGGGAACTTCTATCAAATCAAATATTTCCTATAAGTTCTTTTACACCACTTATTATGTAGAAAGAAATTTAATTGAAAATTTTGGATATGGAATGTGAATTTCTTTATTCCTGTGGTGTCCTTACAGTGTGTGGTCATTGAATCTTCAAAGGTTGTAGAATTTTTTTCTTGAGTGGTACCCAAGAATGAAATGGAGGTTAAAAACATTATTTTTGTTGTGGGCTATGTCTAAATTACCTCAAATTTTAGCCCCATTAATTGTATTAGCAAGGAAGGTCCAAGATGTTTTCTACACTTATCAGTGTTAGGCATCTTTCAAATTCTTAATGGAGAGGATGATTAGTGTACCAGTGCTTCAATTTACCATGTAAGAGTCGATTTTCTAGTTCTTTTGTGGTGATTCTCATTTGATATTAGGATTAATTTTGATGCATAAAATAGAGGTGACCACTTATAGGTCATGGTGGTTAAATCCCCATGAAATTATTTGTTCCGCCCATGATCTAGAGTTGGAAGAGTTAGTTTCTTCCCAAAAAATGTGGTGAAATTATGTCATCATTGAACAATTTATCATCTTCATGAATTAGAAGAGACTAGGGTACACATTCTATTAGTAGGATTTTTATCTAACATAATTGAGGTTAATTTATTTTCTATATGATTATTATTTTGAGATATATTACTGTTCATGGAAAGGAAATGTTGTGGATGATACTATGAGTTTAAAGATGTCGGGGGAAATTGTTCTGTGGTTTAGTGACACTTAAAAGGGATATAAGTTCTAGTGATAATGAACCTATATATAGAGGAAAAAAGAGGTAGAGTCTGTATTTATGATATGGTTATGGAATCTTATTTTATGCATATTGTTGAGGAGTCTTGGTTGGGGATACTCAAGCGTTAAAGTGATACGAGACCATATCAACCATAGTGATACTCCAAAAGTGTGGTTGGGGGATATTCAAAACTAAATAATGTTTAGGGGGTGATTCATCATTTCATTTAATATGTTTGAGAGAGTTTTCCATGAGATTCACGACACACCCTTTCCATTGAATTTGGGTGTATATAATATCTAACATGTATTGAGGAGGCAACATTTTGGTCTTGGATGAAGCACTCATTGGTGAATTTTGTGACATTATTTCTAGTTTTTTTGTATGTGAAATTCAAGAACCATGTTCCGAGAGTTTTAAGGCATCCCTTGGATGGCCCTGAGTGGAAATGTGAGGAAATTTTGATGAATTTCATCATAAGTTTCCCCACATCCAAGAATGGTATAATGTTTTTTGGGTGGCCATGAACCAAATGATGATCTCATCACATTTTATAGTGATCAGGTAGTCGAGTATCTTGGATTCTCTTATGAGGTAGTATATGGATGGTTTTTTCATCTTCACTGGGTGTGGAGAAATAAAATTTATAATTAAGATCATAATTTTTTTATTTAGAGTCTAGAAGGTATTTCAGTACTCTTATGACTCCCATTTTTGAAGTAGCATTGATTTACACCCCCCTAACAGATAGGCATATAGAATGAACCATCTAGATGTAGTAAAATATACTACAGGAAAGTGTATTTGGTTTTTAAAGGATGTGGGTAAATCACTTACCCTTAGTTGAGTCCTTCAATAATAATATATATTACTCATCCACTAACATAGAACCATTTGAGGCATTGTATGGCTGGATTTATTGTTTTCTGTTGTGTTAGAATGAAGTTGGAGAGTTGGTAGTTACTACTCTTTATGTGGTACATAACTCATGGAGGAAGATCCATATGGTTTAAGATTATATATAGGTCATGTAGGACCTCAAAATAACTAAATCTGATTGTAGGTATAGGTTTTGATAGTTTTAGGTCAAATACCATGAATTCTTAAGATTTTCCCCACATTAGTTATAATATTTATTTTATCAAGGGTGTAAGATTTATCCCCAATTTATTTATCATTTCTAGGTATTAAAGAAAATTGGTGAGGTGGCATATTGATTTACGATCACACCATCATCAGAAAGGGTCCATATTGTCTTCCATATGTCTCAGATACATTAGTTTCGTTAAAATGAATCTCATGTCAATAAATAGAGAGAGTTTAATATCATGGATGAGTGTTCGTTTAAAATATATCATGTTTGAATGTGATACAAAGATGAATTTCCATTATCTTGGTTTGTTTTTATTTTTTTCCTTTAGGAGATGAAACAGTCAGTTTGTTGTTAGTTTATGAGGTGTTCATTTTCCCTCTAACTAGTCATTCTTATATGATGGATGCATTTGAGTCATAATGAGATCCATGAGAGGTATATCATGGAATGTTTTTTTGTTGTTTTCCTTTATACTATTCCTTTGTATATTTTTATTCTCAATGATGAGAATTGTTTGAGAGGAATCTAATGTTGGGGTATGAATTCCTAAAATCAAAACCATTAGGTTTTTTTTGGGATTTATCACGTCGATAGACTATTTAGAGGTTTTACAAATGTTAAGGGAGAGTTCTATACATTCATATATCCACAACACCATATTGGTGGGTATGGATTTGGTCGTTTTCTCCATGGGTGCTTGGTAGTTGGACGTACATTGAGAAATATGTCTTGGTTGGCCATGTTGTTGGGGATGGTTCTTGGATGGACATCATGTGGGATATATGTAGTTTAGGAAGGCCTATTGTAGTCATGGAGTCAAGTGGGTCACCTCAAGGGATCACATGTGTAACATAGGTAGCTGGAAATCCACACACAATTGTTTTAGGATTGTTTTAGAGAAAATGGACAAGCTCATGGTTATACGCCATATTTTCTACTCTTGGTGGGAGTAGGAGGAGCCATCATGACAGAATCTCTATGGCATTTGTTTTTTGATAGTGAATGGGCCGGTTGGAAATGGTCGGTGTTCGGTGCTCTCACTGGATGGAGCGGGTAGGGAGGGACAATGGAGATCTTCTTAATTGCATGGTTCCAAGGCGCGGGCAGTCAAGGACCTGAAAGCAAGGCTTGATCTATTCTGTTACTTGCCGGATGCTGGACCCTATGGAGCACAAGGAATGATGCGCGTCACAATAACAAAAGAGGTACACATTCCAGTATCATTTTCAGAATGCAGAATTCTTTTCAGGACTTGGTTCGGGTGTATGACAGCTACCAGGATGCGCCATCGGTGAAGGCTATTATACCCAGCTATATTAGGTCCAGTCGAAGCAGAGAGTTGGGCCACGGGAACTGGGTACGGTGGCACCCACTCACCTTCGGCCTAAAATTAAACACTGATGGATCACTTGTGGGGGAGGAGATGAGAGGTGGAGGGGTTATCTGAAACTGGGCAGGGTCTGTTGTAACAGCCTTTTCTGCTTCCTATGGCAGGGGTGATGTTTTTCAGGAGGAAGCGCAGGCTATGCTCATGGGTTTGGAGTTGTGTGGACAGCGGGATATCATTCTCAAAGCGGTTGAAACAGATTCGTTAATTCTCTTCAAAGCATTAGCAGGTAAAGGTCGGGTTCCGTGGAATATCATTTATATCATTAGGAAGTGCAAGCAGAGTTTGGGTAATCTTATTGATATCACTCACACATGGCGGGAAGGGAACCAAGTGGCAGATTTCTTGGCATCCAGAGCTTCCCCCAACCAAAGGATGTCTCTTTTCCTGAATATAGGTTCTTTTCCTACTTAGGGGATGAAGTTTGTGATTAATGATGCCTTGGGACTCCACTTTTTTCGACCTCCGTGATTTCCTTGTATCAACTTTCTTTCAAAATCAATAAAAATGTTAGTTGTTAGTCAGTGCTCACCACACCATGGTGGTCTCCGTTAGATTTCAACTATAATAGGGAGGTCAACACAACCTTGGTTCGATTTCTCTACTTTCCCTTCAATCCAAAGCTAACTTCTAGGCCTACCTAGTGCTCTCCAGCTATTCTATTATGAATTCCTAACACTTGAATATTTCTAGATAATTATTGTGGATTGAGGAATGATCCCCTCTATTATTTTCTCAATTCTGTCTACTTCTTCCCCTTCAAGAGAATCACAATAGTGGGTGGTTATTTTATGTTCATTTATCAAATATGGAATAATAGCGGATTACCAGTGATATATTATAATGGGGTTTCCTTTAAACATAGAGATATTTGATCCCTTGATTATTCTATTGTGAGTGTGATTCTCTTTGAATCTCCAATTTAGGTATCATATTATCATTCCATCCGTTTATGTGAATCAGTGTAAATTGTAGGATTTTACATTTCATTGGGAGGATTGTATGGTCAAACATAATCAAATGAAAACTTATATAAAATCTAAAAATAAAGAGGTTTGGTATTTATGGATATTTTTTTTAAATTTTTTATGATATAACTTAAAGGTTTATCCATGTTTGTAGCCTTACTAAAAATCATGTATATTGAGAGCCTTACTTGTGTCGTGTCTATTATAATATGTGATAACCTTGTTGTGTTGATTACATTACCTCCTAATTCATAAAATTATAATGAACATATATATGGATAAAGAACTGGATGCCCATGAAATTATAGAATTATGTGAGAATGACAATCAATCTTATTTAGTAATATGATGGATTAACATTATATTAATGTGAAAATATAATGACTTTAGAAGCCAAATTTGATGCTAATGGTTTTTTGATTGCTTTATTTTTCATTATGTACTTTGTCATCAACTTGTGGAAAATAACATTATGGTGGTAGTGTTCTATTTCAAATATAGAATGTTTTGGGAAGAGAACATATGGTTGGTGGGAATTGGATTTGATTTAGGATGATGTGTGGTTTTGGTGAAGTGTGGTTGTTGTAGTGAGATGTTTTGGTTTATGTGATTACTTGGCTTGAGAGGAGTGGTTTTTTATGTGAGGTGGATGAGTTATTTATGTGTTGTATTGATGTAGTTTCCTAGTAAAATTATTATGAAATGATAATAATGGTATGGAATGAAAATTTATACTTAGAGTTCTCTATCTTAAATAATAAATAAATGTATTAATAAATTGATATTTGATGGTAACTAATAAATCAAGAAATTAGTTAACTTGAAATGATTTTAGGAGTATATATTATGTGTGGATTGTTTTTGCGATGTCTAGAATTAGTGGCAGAAGTGTTTGATGATAGAGTTTGTGAGTTATTTTGGTCATGTTTGGGATGCTCTAGTGGAGTTGGATGTAAACCCCCCCCCCCATGTTAGGTATTTTCTATTATCTATCTATCTATCTTCATTTTTCATATTATTTCTGTACACACCCCTTTTGAGATGGATAACCTCTCCAACACCCATTTTGTTGACTGTTCTGTATTATATATAGGGTGGTGGTGAAATGGATGGTCAGCTACCCCATCCCCCCTATCTTCCCTTGGTAGTAGTGATGATGATAAGTAGTGTTTGAGATTCCATGTGATGATAACATGCGATGTTAGATATTACTTATGATGATAAATATAGGATATGTGGTGGGGGTATTTCATTATAACATGAGAGAGTGATTTTTATATCTTAAAATTCGTGATACCTTACTTTGCTGGTTTAAGGCATTGATGTGGATGTTTATTGATTCCAGTATAGGAAGGTGGGCCCTGTTGGAGGTTGAGGTTGGTAGGGATGCATCTCGACCCCCATTAGAGTTGGATTCAGTTGTTTTATGAGAGTTTTAATGGGAAAAATTGATGAAAACCTAAGATTTTGGTCCTAACAGGAGGTTGGGGTAGGTAAGGATTCATCTCAAACCAAATTGGAGATGTATTGATATGCGAATTAATGAAATAGATGGGGTGAGAGCCCAAGGCATTTGACATTATAATGTGAGAGTAAAAAATCAGTGGGGAAGTATTTATGAGGTTATTTTGATTATATTATTTTGATGTTACGTTATTAAACCTGGATGCATTATTTGGTGGGAGTGACATAGTGATTTTGGGAATTTATAGATGACCTATTTAGATGATTTTGGTTTGGATTCTTATTCACTAGTGTATTAGATTGTTCTAATATTCAGCGGAGACATTGGGTATGATTCAACTTAGTATACATATTATGATCACCCAACATATATATATATATACACAAAATTTTTTAGGTTTCTAGGAGGTATATGAGGATTTATCTAGACCCTAATAGTTTGGGAGTTAGAGATACTATTGAGTTGCGGCCATAGTATTTTATTTTAGTCATTTACATTGAGACATTTATTTTTATTCATCTGGTTTTGTTCAGGAATTGTGGGTTGGTTTCTATATATTTTATCTTTGTATTAGGGTTTTTTTTAAATATCATATCTATAGATAATAATTTTATATTAAGGGTAATTCTTCCCATATATGGATCTTTCTTTATACCATCAGTGTTCGTCCCCAACTCAGGGCCTACCAGAGGTGGGACTCGAGATTCATTATTTATCTTCATTCATTTTTAGTCTAGGAAGAACACCATTAGATAGTGGTTTTTGTGAAAATTATGTAAATAGAATTTTATTCTATGAAACAAACTATAATAACATGTTTCTACATTAGAGCTTCATTATCATGACATAGCTCTTCAACATGAACCAAATATGACAATTCCTTTGAGTATTATTCATCTTATTCACTTGTGAACAAGGAACATCAAATAATCTCTCCCTCTATTTCTCTATCAATGTTAAAAACTCAAAAAATAGTACCTCTTTCTATAACTAAATCATAACA
This sequence comes from Viscum album, assembly GCA_963277665.1. Lineage (NCBI taxonomy): Eukaryota > Viridiplantae > Streptophyta > Magnoliopsida > Santalales > Viscaceae > Viscum > Viscum album. Next base: position 1,047,247,590 of record OY728138.1, on the reverse strand, counting down.
ATCATAAAAGGTGTACAAAAAAAATCAAGGAGTTCAGTGTGTAATGATAATGGTAGATAATCCCACGTCACTAAGGAAACCTAAGTGAAGAATCATTACAATTCTATAAATTAAAGTCAGGTAACAAAATAATAATTCAAATAGAAATAGGAGACCTGGTAAAAAGGGGTGGATATGGATCAATTCAAACTATCTATGTGATAAACACACATAGAAAATTCACAATGGAACAAAGGTAGTAATATGATCTATAAGATTAACGAATCACAATGTAAGTAGGGTGGAGGGACGAATTTAGGAAAAATAAATGGTCCTATAATTTATATAATGTTAATGATTTCATGAATATAATTTTTATTCATTATATATATTTAATAATCATACAATAATGGTGGTAATAGAGAAATGATTAACATCACTTTGTGGAGGAGATATCCCACATGTACACACAAGCGACATTATCATTTTATAATAGATTTAAGGGTAATAAATTATATGATATTTGTTTAGAATCATAACTAAATCATAAATATCATATATATTCATTAATTCCACCATTATAACCATCCAATTAAACTGATGATGAAATCTAGATTACACCGCTACGTGGATATTGTAGGTCGTATGCATGAACTAGAAATATTTTCATTTAACATATGTTGGATTGGAGGAGAATAGATGTTATAAATCTTGAATAATAAAATATAATTATATGGTAGGAAATATTGTTATTATATAATCATATTAACAGAATATTTTAATGAGGTATAAGAGTAAATAAAATGAAAATCCTTGATTAAGATTAATATTTATGCTTCAAAAAAATACATTTGGATTATAGATTAAGCCTTCTAGAATGACAATTTGATGATAATATAGCCTCTAGTTCATGGGGATGAAGGTTATTAATGTATTTGGGAAGTTATTTGTTGAGATAAGTGGATAATGATGTGTGAACAAGGGGGGAGAAGTGACACCCTTTTATAAGTGAGGGAAATGACACACCGAGAATTACATAAAAGATTTGAATATAATATATATCATAATCAAGTCAATATGCACCAAATAGACTTTATTTTGAAGGAATGAAATTATAAGTTTTATATAACATTAACCAATACATTTTTACAAGTTTAGGTTTAATTTTAAACCTTATAATTTGGTTAAACCCCCTAGTTAACTCTTTTAACCATTTACCGCAACAACACATTTTTATCCTTCAAGGGTTATAAATGTACATAAAAGGTGAAAAGTGGCACAAAAATGGCACATGGATGAAATTTTATACCATTTCCAGTCCCACTTGTCCTCTATCAATTTTTTTTGACTTTTATATTATTTAATAAAAAAATTTATCTTAAAATATCATTAATGAAATTTTTAGGGCAATTTATTTTATGTGACTTCAAAAATATTAAGATAGAAATGAAATTAAAATATAAAATCATTTAACATTAATTATATTTTATAACTACCTATAACATTCATGTAATTAAAAAATCATGTAGAGAACTAGTTTTTTCCTTTTAAGAAATTTAAATATTTAATCATATATTTTTCGAGCTAGGCGTTGGGATAGTGTGTGATTCCAAGTCATGGTGTGCCTGAAATTAATTTTATAAAAATCTTAAATATAAATTTTTATTACATGAACACATATTATTAATGAAAATGGGATAATAATTTAATAGAATCTCATATTATAAATCTAATGCCACGGTTGAGTCTAGAACGTGATGTTTAACCTTGGAGAGAACTAAAATAGGTCGGTGCAAGATGTTAGGGAAAAAAATTCTGTGGTTGGGTGTGTTTAGTTAAATAAATAATTAAATTTGTTTATTTAATTTAAACGATCCTAGTTGGGCTTTCACTAAATTCATCATAATGATGATTTTTCAAGGGTTATATATATATATATATCAGGGATATTTGATAGAAATTTTTCCACTCATTCTATTGGTAAATCAATATCTATTGACAATAAGACTCTAGATCTAGGCACACAGAGACAAAAAGAACAAAATGATTCCTCCTCATTGTTGGTGATATAATTATTTTATGATTAAAAATCCAAAACCTAGAAGGACTCATCATATTTGAATTCAACCTCATTTGATTAAATGACTGACAAAGATCTTTCTTGATTCATTGATCCACGTGAATTTGGAACACTTCTCATGCACTTCTGTATATATATAATTTATTATTCATTTTTTTTCTCACCTAGATAATCCTTAATAGTGTTCATTGGCCAATAAAACTTAGAAAATTATCATATAACCTCTATTTCTTGTGAATTTATTCCATATTTTTTCGCATTAGTTGTTGTTGGACCATGGGTTCATGATTCGATATTCTGTATGGGACCAAGCCCGATTAGAGCCCCAGATTCAAGATAGATTTGCGTGTGATGAATGGATCAAAGAATAAAGTATGCATTTTGGATTATTGTGTGTTTAGGGTGAACAATTTGATGAATGGAATATGAATTAGAGAAGGTGGGCAATGAGATATGCCCACGGTGCATGTAAGAAATGGTTAACCAAATGGAAATCTATTTATGGACAAAGGATATCCATAAATGAACAATCAAGGAGTTACCCTTCAATTTTAGGAGGCCTAGAGGAAATATTATAATTAAGAGTATCCAAATTTGGAGTGTCGGGTTCATATTGAAGTTTCTATGAAAAACACAACTATATGACATGTAGTCTGATGAACACACAATGTGTAGGGCCTTTCCTTCAGCAGCTAGGGTTTCAAAATGTTATATGTATCACATGTCGTGTAGGACCCCAACACATAAAGTAACCGTTGTGTTGGAAACCCCGAGTTAAATCTTGGAGTATGTGGGATGAGGCAAGATGAGCCAAACACCATGTGATGAAGTACATGAACCTGGGAGGGATGCACAACCACAATAAGGGATCATGGGTAGGACTCCGGGTGGCTGATGCATGCCATGTAGTCCACCAACATTCCATGTATGTTTACATGGGATGTGATCTAGGTACCTATAGGGATATGGACAAAATAAGGATCGGGACAACATGCATTGTGGGTTCCCTCACATGCCACGTACCCTGTCATTACTTCTAAGGAATCATCAAACTCTCATGTCTTCTTTGTTTGGACTCTGATTTTTTCCCATGAGTAGCCCATCATGAGTTTTTTTCCGTATAGAGTCTGATGGTGACCTCTATAGTGGATTTTTAAGATATGGTTTGAGATGTTCTGAGTGGGATTTTTCTTTATGTGTTTCTCGATAATTGAATTGATATGGAAGGATCACTGGGGGATTTAGAGTGGTGCCCTCTAGTTGGGAAATGTAGAGGTCCTCTACCTTTTTAGAATGTGAAACCATCTTATGGGGTAGGCTTGGATCCTTTATCAATTCTTAGAGTGCAACTCTCCAACTAGGATATGGCATGATTCCTCTCTATATCCACAGAGTGGAACCCTACTACAGAGTTCGTGCATGGGTCCTCGACTATTATAGTTTCACTCTCACGTTGGGTAGGGTATATGTCCTATATCTTCTTTCTGAGTGGAAGCCTCCTATGGGATCAGATTATGGGTCCTTTTTTTATTAGAATGGAACCCTACAGTTGGCTTGGTGTGGGTCCTCTATTGGCCATTAGATTGGTACCCTCTAGCTACGATGGGAATGGTCCCTCTACCAATTACTTGAGTAACACCCTCCTACGGAGTCAGGGAATGGGTCCTCAACCATTAGAGTAGAACCCTCAAGATGGGATGTTCATGGGTCATATACTAACTACATGAGTGTAACCCTCCTACTAAGACAGAGCATGGTTCCTCTAGCTGTTTACTAAGTGGGTCCATCCTACTATACCAAGTCATGGGTCCTCTCCTTCGAGATTGTTCTCCTTGACATTATAGCACAGGGGTGAGATGTGCCTTAACATAGACATTTCTACTAGGTAGATGTGGAAGATGTTGGGTGTCATTGAGGTAATTATGGAACTAATAGAACTTTTTCTTGGGATGGGGTGTGAGATCGAAATCACCTTCACTCTTGTTTGGGTTTATTTTGTTTTAGGATATATATATAAATATCTGTATCTATGTCATTGGATATGTGATCTAATTATTTGGGTTGAAATGTATTCTATATACTATCTATCTATTCCTATCATTTTTCTTACTACCCCCTTAACATTTTACGGAATCCAATTGTCTATGTATATACTCACACATGCATGGGTTTTTCAAGGTTATGTCATTTCTTTATTATATGGAAGACATGTTGAAAGTGACTATAGAGGTTCATAAGGATTCCTAGTGCATTAGATGACATACTATGGTCAGAGATTAGAGATCATAATATGGGATCTATCAGCACTTTTAGCTTCCAATTATATCTAGTTTGGACATCGTTCTATTTGGGCTTGTATTTTTCCCCTCTATGTTTACTTTTCACTATCATACTATGGTACACCCTATAGGTTTTCACATGCATGGTTATATTAAATATATTTCATAATTTTATTATTTCTTTCCACTTCACTTATGAATCGATATGTTTTGATGTGTTCTTGTAGTTACATTAGGAAGGATACTCCCATGATAGATGTCCATTTCGGTGTGTGTCGCTAGTCCTAGCTTGTGGCGGTAGGCATGGGGTAGTTGCGGCTCAAGAACTATTTTGACGGTTCATGATAGATTGGTATCAAAGGAGGTTATATCATTAGAATGGTGTTTATATTATTCCCATTTTAATGATTTGGTTGAGATTTAGGGAAACATTGTCAATGTGTATTGAGTGTAGCTCTTAGGTTAGGGAATACCGTGTTGGTGCGACAACCGATGTATCCATTCACAAGGAATTTGAATATATGTTTATCAAATCAGTATAATGATATATTGGTTGTAGGTATCAATGGTACACACATCATATATGATTAATTATTTAAATATCCTTATTGATTCATCTATCCATTATATATAAATATTCTCATAGGACCATGGTATGTCTTGATTAAATTTTTTAGATTCCTTCCCAATTCCTTCCATCTGGATAACTAGTTCTAATATGTGATGAAGATATGATGTGTGATGAGGCCTCAATTTTGGGTCCATCATGTGAGATCCCTCCTCTAGAAGGATAGGTAGTAGAAACAACACATAATGTCTACAATATCATACAATCAAAGAAGTCTGGGGATGCATGCAGTCTTAGCGCACTCTGCAAGTTCCAGTTCAATAAGCCACAGAGATTGCATAGAAAGTCAGATCCCTAGTTAGGGGAGGATTGGATAGATTTGGTGGTTCATGTTTTCAGGAATATCCATACAGTGATGTATTTGGTGGTTTTTTAATGCTATCCTTTTCCAAATAGAATTTGGGAACTATTGGAGTCTTGTTACCCAGATACATGATGAGTTGACACTCTCATGGAGCTACTTCTATTTTTTGTTCCATGATGAGTAATACTCTTCTTTCTTATGATCAGTTTGGATTCAATATATTTTGGTGATCAAAAGGTACAGATAATGGTGGATAAGTATATGGAGAGGTTCACAAAACATACACAATAATCCCTTGACACGATCCATGATTCTACTTATAATCAAAGAAGTTTGGGTAGAGAATTCACATTGATATTCATGCCATTTTTTCCCTTCTGCATCCCCAAAAATGTCGGGTGTGTTAGATAGGGTGATGGTAATGAATTTATTCATGTAAAATGGATGATAGGCTGCTGAAGATTCCATTGGGCGTCTCAAGGATGATTCATATGTAGAAGCTAGTATATTCCAGTTGATAAGATCTCGATTCATGAGATCTTCCCAGGAAAAGTCTTGGGAACATGGTCAGGGAAATCACAGACTAATAAGAAATCCTAGAGAAGGGTGGTGAAATTATATTGACAGGAAAGGTTACATGGAATATGAATTACCAAATAGTAATGTCGAGGAGTGCAAATAGATAGCTGATGGACCACCATGGAAGAGACAAATCTAGGATCAGTGATCTCCCAAGAGTGAGTATGGAGGACACCAGGGAGGCAGATATAGAGGATAATTATGTGGATCTCTAGGAGGAGCTATGGGTAGTGGACTATGTTATGAGATCCTTCCCCCACAACCACTAGTAGGACCATGTTAGGCTCAAGGAATTGGCCGTTGGGGCCACAAATAGTTGCAGGCAATGGAGTCTTATGACCCCACAACACACAAGATGATTAGAAGTGTAGTTTTTGTTTATTATACTTTTTACATATTATTAATAGACATAGTTATGAGTAATTTATTCATGTATTTACTTTTTATATGATATCAATAACTCCTAGTTGATTATTTATCCCAACAACTTTGTATTATGGATCTTAAGGGGAATGATTCTTCTATATCGTTCATCTTCCAAAAGTGTGTGCTATCACATAATAGAGAGGGTCACGCAGGACCAATTGATCATTGTGATGGAATCTTATGAAATAATCTTGGTTATGGATTAGTTTTCCATGGTTCAATTCTAGATTTTCTATTCCTGCAGATGAGTCATATGCCTATGCAGTAATGGGATTAGATCCTACTTTGCAGGTGAAAAAAATCTCATGGCGGGTTGAGTGGGTTTTGTGAGAAAGTAGCGGCATACCACCACCCATTAGTTTTTGAGTTTATCCATCAGTGTAATAGTCTCTTCAAGCTTCTATATTCCTTTATTTGTGATTTATTTAATGGAATTATTCCCCAAGGATGTTTTCGGACCACCTACAAGGTGGGAAATATGTATTTCTATTGAAATGAATCTTGGTACTGCACCAGTATCACTTGAGGCATATCATATGGCACCTACCTAGCTCCAAGAACTGTAGTTGTAATTATAGGACCTTTTAAATAAGTATTTTATCATCCCCAACATTTCCAAGTAGGCATATCTAGTTTTGTTTAGGAAAAATTCATACAAGTTCTTGTGGATTTGGGTGGATTGTAATTTCCTAAACAAGGCCATAATATTGAATAAGTAACCGTTTTGAGGTTTGAGGACCTATTTGACAAATGTTGAGGCATGATATAGTTCTTTAAGATTGTTCTCAGGTTCTACTACTACCAGTTGAGAGTTCACAAGGCTAATATTCTGAATATGTAATTTAGATGTCACTACGAACACTATGAATTCCTAGGGATGCCCTTTGGTGTGAAAAATTCTCCTACCATGTATTGGGAGTTGATGAACCATAATTTCCATCCATACTTGAACAAATTTTCAGTTTTCATCATTTGAAACATACTCATATACTTTGAAATATAGGAGGATAAGGAAAAGAACTTTTTAATGATCCTAGATTTGTTTCAAGTGAACCATATTTACGATAATCTATTGAAGTTATTATTTTTTATTCTAGAGGTTAAATTCCTAGGGAATATCATTTTTGAGTATGGTTTAGCTATTGACCTAGAAAATATCAATACAATGTTTTATTGGGACCCTCCTAAGATAATTTTTGAGGCATAGAGTTTTCTTGGGATGGTAGTGTACTACCAGAGGTTTTTGGAATGATTTTCCAGGATCAAAACCCCTTTGACCAAATAAATGTATAAAGGGCTTCCATTTAACAAGGGTGATCCATTCTAGATATCTTTCAAGGGGTTGAGCCTGAGGCTGAAAATTTCTCCTACAATGAAACTATCAAAGGAGGATGTCGATTACGTAGTGTATTGTGATACCTCAGTAGTTTAGATCGATGGTGTATTGATGAAGATATATGTAGTTATCACATATGGGTTGAGGTAATTGAGACCCCATGAGAAGAAATACATGATTCATGGATTACAGTTGGAAGAGGTAGTCTTTTACCTAAGGATATGGAGGCATTATCTTTTGGGAGAGATCTTCATGGTTTACTCAGACCATAGATTCTCATGTACATCTTCATATAGAGGGACTTGAACTTGAGATAACATCCTTGGTTAGAGTTTATATTTCACTATGACTTAGAGATAGTCTATACTATAGGGAAGGGAAATGTGGTATCTGATTCCATTAGCTAGAATTATGAGTCTCATTTGGTGTTAGAGGATTTTGAGCGATTGGCTTCCTTATTGCTGACCCTGATTGAGGAGGAGGGTGTATAATTTCATTAGTTGATGGTGATAAATCCTATTATCATTTACTGTATGAGAGATTCCAAGTTGGGAGTCATTGACTATGAGGTCCTGTGTGACTAGATATCCTTAGGAGATTCACCCAATGAATTTTATGAATGAGGGACTCAACTCATCCTTTTCTAGGGATGGACAGTGGTCTGAGTCATGATACAGGATGAGGTGATGAAAGTGGTAAAAATATTTCCTTTGTTTGTAAATCATAACATGGATAATATGTACAATGATCTTTAGTGGTAATTTTGGTTGTCTATCCAGGGATAGAGTGTGGCTGAGTTCATCTCTCAGGGCCTCACCTGTCAGTATGTGAAGGTTAAGCACCAGGTTCCAGTTGGTTTGTTGCAACCACTTGAGATCCCATAATGGAAGTGGGCTAACATTTATATGGAATTTTTGATAGGGTATCCTCAGATAGTGAATTCCCACAATTCTATATGGGTGATACTTGATTGAATCCCGATGTCTACATACTTCCTTTCTATCTAGGAGCAGAGTTTGGTGGAATGTTTGTGGAAGATGTACATAAGAAATATTTTTCACTTTCATGGGATTCCCCTGATTATTGTCTCTGGTCATGATGCATGGTTCATGTCATGGTTTTGGAGAGTCCTGTAAGGTGATTTTTAAATCTTGATGAGGATGAGCACAACCTTTCACCCCCCAAAACATATGGGAAAACCAAGCACAATATCCATTTGTTGGAGGATATTTCAAGGGATTGCATGATATACTTTGACTGGAGATGGGAGGATTACTTTCCATTGATTATTTTCTCATAAAATAATTGGTATAACTCTACTATTTACATGGAAAATTTCAGATCCCTGTATGGGTGACACAATAGGTCACCCTTGTTCTAGACATAGATCAGTGATACTTCTCTTGTGGGTCCATAGTTGGTGCATGATATAATAGATAAGGTACTTATCATACGTGGGTTGATGAGGAAAACCAAGAGTAGGTAGAAATATTATACATATCAACATTTTGGCCTCATAGATTTTGATAAGGAAGGAAACATTTTCCTAAGAGTATCCCCATGTTGAGGATTGTAGAGGTTCAGCTGAGGAGGCAAGCTACCCCCAAAGTTCATTAGATCATTTGAGATCTTGAAAATTGTTGGTGATATTTCATAATTCCTCATCATACCCCCATAGTTGGAGTGGTTCCATGAAATCTTCCATGTATCATGGATTAGCATATACATGTATAACCCCACACACATTATTAATTATAGAATATATTTACATTATGGATTGAGCCACTTTTTAGAGCCCTTGATAGTGATTGAGGATCGACTGGAGGGAAACCTGCATTGATGAATTATCCCCTTGGTTCATGTGTTGTGGAATCACAAGAATATGCATGAGATCTCATGGGAGTGAGAGATTAAAATGAGTTCTCATTATATCTATATTTATTCTTAGTTTTATATTTTGGGGAATAAATTATTTGAAGGAAGGAATGATAAAGATACCTAGTTTTTTCATTGTAATTATCTGAAATATTTATATATATATTTTCTATTCTAAGAGATATGATAGAGTGTGATTCTTGGGCCTAATTCATTTAAAATAAATTTTAGGAAAATATTAAATATATTTTATATTACGCACACACAATTTTATAATGAAAAAGGAGAAAACTAAATTAGTATATTAGATAAGAAATATGAGACCACAGTTGAGCCTAGAATGCGATTTTTACCCTAGACATTGCCTAAAATAGGTCGGTGCGTGATATTTTGAAAATGTTTATATGGGAAGGTATGTTTTTTATATAAATAATTAAATGTATTTATTTAATTTAAATTAACCTAATAGTATTTTATATAAATGAATCCTTTTGTACATTTTCCCTGGGTTAGCTACATAAACCTGGGATCATTAAGAGGTGTTCTTCCTCTCCTTCCATTGGTGAATCAAGATCCAAAAATGATGATTCTTTGGATCTAGGAAGATCGAGAAGCAACGAACGCAATGATTCCACTTCTTCATTATAGAGAAATTTCTCCAATGAATAATTATCCATAACTATATTGGACTCCTCATCTATGAATTATTCCTTATTCGAATAAAGTATTGAGCATTATCTTCCTTGATTCATTGAACTAAGTAAATTTAGAACCCATTGGATGTGTATGTGCGTAGATTTAATTTGTCATTAATTTGTTTATCACCTTGGTAATCACCAATTGTGTTTTTGGATAATAAATATCTATAATGGATTGTTTCATCTTTTTTTCCTATCCATTTCTCCCTTCTTTCTCTGCATTATTCATCAATTGACCATGAGGTTATGATTCGACAATTCTGGGAGGGACTAGACCTGATAGGACTACCATATTTTCAATAGATTCACATGTGATGAAATGAATGAATAATTATGGATATATTTGGTATGATTTTCGGGTACAGGTGATTTATTTTATGATAGAGTCTGATTCAGATATTGTGGATGATGAGATAAATGTGCAATTCATGTGGGAAATGGTGGACCCAACTAATATTTTTTCAACCAATGGGTAGTCAGAAATAATGAATCTAGGGATTCCCCCTTGATTTCAGGATGTTTTGAGGAAACATTAGAAGGCAGAGTAGAAGGATATAGAGAAAAAAGTTCATATATGATTTTCTAGGAAAAATATGAATACATGATGTATAGTCCAATGAACAGATGGAGTGTAGGGACTTAGCTACGATGGGTAGGGTTTCGTGAGATTATAAGTATCACATGTCATGTGGGACCCCCACATTCTATGTGAACATTATACTGGAAACTAGGAATGTACTCTTTAAGTACATTGGCATAGGCATGGAAAAGAATAATCCATGTGAAAAAGTACATAGACAAAGATAGTATACACAGACACAACCAGTGAGTATAGGAAGGACCCTAGGTGGATGGTGCATTCCGTATAGTCCAACTATACACTGTGTATGGATACAAGGGAAGCAATAAGTACACTTTCTGGTAGAAGACCAGGTGAAGGAGTGGGACAACATGCTGTGTGGGTCCCCTCACATGCCTTGTACCTCTTATTTTCTTCTGATGAAACTTCAACCTTTCATATATTCTGCATTTGGACTCAGATATTGCCCCGTGAGTAGCGTATCTTGAGTTTTTTCTACAAAGAATGCAATAATGGACCCTATAGTGGATTTTGAGAAATGATTTGATATGTTCCAAATGGATTGCGTAATTAGGTGATACTCTATAATGGAAGTGATAACACCAGATCACCAAGGGATTTAGAGTGGGACACTCCAGTTGGGTTGTGTATGGTTCCTCTACCTATATATAGAATAGATCTCTCATATGGGGTTGGAAATGGGTCCTCTATCTGTTCTTATTGGGGCACCCTTTTATTGGGATAAGGAATGGGTCCTCTACGTATCCAAAAAGTGTAACCCTCCTAAATAGTTGGGCATGAGTTCTAAACTATGTAAGTGGTACTGTTATATTGGACATGGAATGGATCCTCAATCTTTTATCAAAGTGGCACTGTCGTTTGATATTAGGGTATGAGTCTGTGAATACTAGAGTGGAACCCTCCAGCTGGGCTAGGCATGGTTCCTCTACCAACCTTTAGAGTGGAACCCTCTAATTGGGATGGACATGACTCCTCTATCGAATTCCTAAGTGGAATCCTCTTACAAAGTCAGGACATGGGTCCTCATCTATTAGAGTTGAACCCTACCGCTTGGTTGGGTATGGTTCCTCTACTGAACCCACCTTCCAGGAAATGGAATGAGTCCTCTAGATATCTCCTAAGTGAATCCATTATATTGTTCCAAATAATGGTACCTTTATATTCAGATTGTTCCCCTCGATTGTACGAAAAAGTGGTTAGGTGTTGCATAAATTGAATATTTATTCAAGGAATACATACGAGATGATCAGCATTATTGATGAACTTATGGAACTGATGACACTTTTTCATTGGATGGATTGTGGTATGGATATCCCATTCTCTCTAATTTGGATTTCCTTTGATTGAATATATATATATATATGTCTTTATATATATATGATGTCAGATTTGTACTCTAATTACTTTGGGTTGAGCTGTCTACTATCTATTGTCCATCTATTCTTATCATGTCTCTTAATACCCCCTTCAACTTTCGGGTTATTCTAATGGGTATGTATATAATCACCAATAATTTGGATTTTTTCAGATGTGTTGTGTCTTATGTATATGACAGATAGGTCGATGATGACTATAGTGTATCTTTGAGAAACCTATTGCATTATACCACAAAGGGTGGTTGGAGCTTGGATATTAGGATTTGGGATCTCTCGGCACATTCAATTTCTAGTTTTTTCTAGTTTGGACATCATTCTCATTAAGTGTTTATTTCCCCCCTTTAATTTTAATTTTTACTATCATACTCTTGTACAGTAGAGGTTTTCACATGCATGGTTATATTCTAGATATTTCATTTTTTATTATTTTTTTCCTCTACACTTATTCATTGAGATAGTTTGGTGTATGCTTATATATACATTTGGTAAAGAGTTCCCATGTTTGATATGCCATTTAGTGCTTGTTTTTATCCCCTGGACTATGGAGGAAAACTTGGGGTAGTAGTAGATTGAGCCCAATTGGGCCGGGTCATGAAAAATTCATCCAAAAAATATTAATTTTATTGTTTTTATAATCAGTTTCACTGATTTTTTACTACATTCAAAAGTAATGTATCGACATTGTATAAGAATTTAAGGTAATTATATCATTTCTAGGAATTAAAAAAATTATTATAATAAAAAAATGTATTTATTTTTAAAATAACCATTTGTATTTGTAAATAAATTATTTTTATCCAAATGAGAATAAATTAGAGACATTAAAATAAAAAGTGACATTTTGTATTTATTCATTACTTAAAATAATATAAATATTATAATAAACATAATGTTGGTAAAAATTAAAGGATTTTTGTATATTGGATGATTGTGGTTGAATAAACTTATAAAATAAAAATAATACAAGTTGTAGGGATATTTTAATTTCATATCTCAATGTTTTAGCCATGTTTTACCTATTTTACCCTTAGAAATGTGGTAAATATTTACCAAATTTTTTATTGATAATGCAAAAAAAGAAAATTGAACTATTTACGATATTTTATCATAGTGATTCTAATTATTGAATCCATTTTTCATTATTCATTTTCTATAAGTTATAGAAATAATTTTTAATATAATGTGTAAAATGAAATGAAAACCCATTTTTAGAAGATTTTATTTTTATGCATAAAAGTAAAATTATACAAAAATAAAATGTAATGTTAACTATGGAATTATTTAGATTATTATTAATAAAATTGATATTATTATAATTTAAAACCAAACTCAATATAGAATGGTAATTTTAATTTTTTCTATTTAACGAAAAGATATTATAGTTTTCCAAAAAACCAGTATTTTCACTATTCATATAAAAGTCAAACATTTTCAGAAAAATATAAAAAATTAGTCCTAAGTCTAATGTGAAATGATTATTTCAAAACTGATTTCCACTATTTCAAATATAGTTTCTAAAATCATAATTATTTAATTATAACATTCCTGAAAAAATAAAATAATTTTTTCTGATGATAATGAATTTTTGAGGCATAAAATTACATTAGAGAATAATTTCATACATATTTTATTTATAAAAAAAAATTAAATTATTTAAAAAAAATTAAAAATTTTAATAATGGTTTTGTTACTATTCATACCCTATAACCTAATGACTAGGTTATAACAAACATATTTAAATAATAATATTTTATAATTTTTTTGCTCAATGTTGCTTGTGCTACACACATTTAAATAATGTTTTTTAAAAAGAAAACTGACTAAAATCTTGGGGTATTACATTTTAACCACATTTAAATTGAAACCTCAAAATTATAATTATTCTTTTATAATCATAATATTACATAGTAATAAAATTTCCTACAAATTTTAATAATAATTTTAATTTCAATATTATAAAAAGGAAATTTATTATGAGTTTACATCAAAAATAATTATACTTAAAAATGTTTTTAAAAAATTTCCTTGGTAGTTGAGTGTTACATTCCACATATGAATCGATATATTTATCATTATTTTTATTGAGTTTGAGAATATATTTTACTATTACGATAAAAAATTTAACAAATTTCACTTACATGATTTCATACCATTCCATATGAATTATTTTTTATTTTGATGTAAATCATCATGGTCATGATTTATTTTTAGTTCCTAAAGAACTGAAATCGATTTTTAATTGACCACAAGATGAATATTAATTTATTTATCTAAAAAATGGTCATTTAATTAAAAATAAAATTCAACAAATTAAACCATCAAAGGAAAGAGTAGTCTCCAAAATCTAAATAATAATACCCAAGTTTCAACATAAACCATTAAACCCAATAACTATTCAAAATATGCTAGAAAAAATGTGAAAGCATCATAATCACATATTAAAAAATATTTATCATAATTATCTTTACTAAAAAACAGAATAACCCAAAAGGTTATATATGACGGTGATGGTCTTCCATGTCATTGAAACATCAATAAATATTTAATACATAGAGAAAATATTTCCCTGAAAATAAACATTTTGAAGCCAATATTTACTCATGTTAATTTTCTCAAATAATTTATTTCTTATTATAATTTAGGTAATAAATCAAAATTTATTCTCATTATATTTTTTTCTTTTACCAAGATAAAATCAATAAATTCCATAATTAAATTATCAAGGTAGTCCATGATGATTGGAGCATTGGTTTAAATAGTACCTCATATCCTTACAATTAAAACACTGAATATTAAATTTTTCTTTCTTTCCCTTACATTCAGGAGCTATATGGAACTTATATTTTCACTTGTAACAAATTTTCATTATCTCTAATAATTTTCTAGGATGTTATTTTTCCATAATTACCACATGTTTTAATTTTTTTCCTTCCCTTATTCTACTTTTCCACTTTTCATTTTTCCTTGGTGATTGATCATCATTTAAATAATATTATTTCATTTGGGGATATATGACTTGGAGAATTATTTATCTATATATTATAACATGATAAAAATGTTTTAGATACCAGTTCCCTAGAGAATCCTGGCTTAATACCATCAATGAAAAAATAAATCATATTTTTTGGATTACATATGTAGTATGTAGAATACATTTCTAATCTCATAATTTTTGCCTCATTCCCTTCAAAAATTTCTTATTAATTATATCTTAAAGTAAGTAATTCACTTTCAATATTATTTTATTATTCATAGGGAATGTATTTCTCAAATAAAATCACCTTATATATTTTTTATTCCATTACCTATATCTTCTCATTATACTTAGTAGTTAGAATCAATAAGAACCATTGATAATCATATACCATTAAAAATATAATTCTTGAATAATATTTTCCTTTTCATTACTTAAAATATCCAAAAATATATTTTTTGTTATTTGATCCATTTCTTAGATACCAATGTATTAGTAGTTCCATTAAAGGACAGAGGCCTCTGTCTCATAAAGAAATCCAATATAGGTGCATCACACTATGGGATTACAAGATTATATATATGAGAATGTTTATTCATAATAAATTGGGTTAACTACCGTAATATGGTTAGGATTTTCAAAAACTCCAACAATCATTGTATTGACTTGATCATAAGGAAAATCCCTACACTGACTGTTGGTGCTGACATGATTTCTGTTTCTTTCACTAGTCACTATCTCTAAACAACGAAACACAAAATTATCTCATAAAATCATGAATATTATTCCATAACATAAAAATCCCTAAAATATAGTATACAATCTAGATATTTATATTAATTATCATTCTATCTATGTTCTTCTAAAATATAGTTCAACTAAACTTGCTTTGATTACATCTATAACACCCCGAATCCAATAACCAAGAACTAATTTTTAATTATTACATTGGTATAAGATACAATAGATTATATCATGAATGATCGATAAGTTAAGTAGGCTTGGGAGATTGGAAACATAGATGATTTCTATATTATATAGTAAATATAAAACATTTCATGAAAACATTTATTATATCCTTAAAAATCATCCAAAGATCTCTTCTTCATATCCCAGAAAAAAATGTGACCTCAAATACTCGATAATGGTTATGTATAATGTGATATGTCATGAATAAATAAAGAATAATCAATATTTTATATTTGATAATCAAAACCCAATCAATTTAATAAATAATGTTAGTTCAATGAACATCCATTACTACTATAAACATAGAAATAACATGGATAATTAATTCTAAATTATCAATAAAGGAAATGTATGAATCCCTATATTCATGAAACATCCATTAAGGCCTTGATCAAGCTATCGTGAATCTTACCGTTATGGCCTCTCTACCAAGACATCATTCTGAATAAATGGGCAGGTGTAATCCAAATACCCATCTAATATGGACACATGTTTTGTCTAATGATACACGTTGATGCATTGAGGGGATATCTTTATCCAAGCCCCACCCATCACTTTCACATTATATATATTCATTTTATTTTTATTGATCAATAGAATACATCCAAATAATTCCTTATTAGTAAAAAACAATCTATATTGAATCAACAATATGAAACATTATGATTTAATTATTAAATGAAATAACATACTTAATAACCTTCGTTTAACTGAGAACATATATAGAAATGATGTACAGTTGAAACATTATTAAAGTAATAAAAATGATACACAATTTATCAATGATGTTTATAATTTATACATGAAAGATAAGATAATATATAATGAATAATGAAGAGTGATAGAGAACATGATCACAAGAAAGGTCATGATCTTAAAAATTGACTATAATCCATTACCGATAAAAGATAATAGAAGATCATAGATTTTTAAAAAAATGATTATTTAATAAATATAATACTTTAGAAAATAAAATAGAAGAAAAAAATTAAAAATAACTTCCTTTCAACTTAATTTATGAATGGAGTTATAACCCACTTTTCATAATTCTTTCCTTTCCTTTAAGAGAATAATACCTTTTTCTTTTTACAGAATTTTAAATAAAAATTCCCAGAATATTGAGAAAAATAATTTCTTTTAAATTAAACATGTAAACATGTAAATTAGTACTTATTATAATGGATCATATGGTGGGAAGTGTGGTCAATCTTTATACATTAAAAAAATCTTTCCGTAATTTATAAAAAAAGATAAAAATAATTCCATATGTAAAATATTAAGAAGATATATTTTTTTTAATAATTTTCAATGTAACTAAAATGTATTTCAAAATGTAATTAATAATAATTTTATGCATAAATATTAATATTTTTGAAACATTTAAAAGGACATGTATATGGAGAAGAAATAATTTAAAACATTTAAAATAACATTTGAAAAAATCCCTTACCACTTTCAATTTTCTTTTGAAACAATAGTAAATCGAAGATAAAAAAATGATTTTTTTACAAAAAATTATTCTTAGAAAATTAATGATAATATTTATCCATAATGTATTTAGTACACCACACAAATGAACACATTTGGTGAAAACTACATAAGTCACAATAAAAGGAAATTGAGATGAGAAGCCCCTTTACCTTTGGTCTCCACATAGTCATATGTGTTTGATACTAATGAATAATGAATGAAAATTAAAGAAATAATGGATTAATAATATTTTTAATCTACATTCCATTTTTATGTTCCTTTTATAATAATTTTAAATTCATTTATTGAATAGATATTTCTTACGTAGAACACTTAACCTTGTATTGTCAATTTTTTAAAAATTAATTTTGTATATTGTATATGGTTAAAGGAGTTTTGAAATTATTTCATATTTTTCAGACTGTTAATAATTTCATGAATATAATTTTAATTCATTATATATAATTTTAGAATCATATTTTCATGGTGGTAATAAAAAACGAATCATATTGCTTTGTGTATAAGGTATTCTATATGTACGCGTGACTAACATTGTCATTTTCTAATAGATTGATGGGTAATAGGGTGGGTGATATATTATATTTATAAAATCATAATTATTTCATAAATATCATATTTATTAATTAATTCAACCTTTATAACTTTACAATTAAAATAGTGATGAAAAATAAATCACATAACTACATGGAGGCGGTAGGTCAAACGTACACACAATCAAAGGTTTTGTTTTCCATAGGATGTAAAGGAGGTGAATATGGGTTTTCTAGTATAATAATAACATTTTAGTATAGTTAAGATAAAAATTAATTATATAATTATGTTATAGAAGATTTTATGGTGGTTGAAAAGGAAATAAAATGAAAAAATTAGGTTAAGAGTTATACCAGTTCTTTGGAGAAACACCTTTGGATTACACATTAATCATTATAGGTTGATACATTGATGAGAACAAATATTATAATTCACTACTAGAAACATAACCTATACCCTGGTTTTAGGACCATTTGTATAGCCCCTAAAACCATCGGTATAGGATATACATAGGGTTCATGTGAATTGTGACCTCTCAAGGAGTCGATATAAAGATATACCCATGGTTTCTATAAAAACCATGTGTATATCATTGGATATTTCTATAATAATCAAGGTTTTAGTAAAACCATGAAAATATATCTATAGAAATCGGTAAAAATATATCAACAATTTATTGAACTGTGGGTATAAATACTTTTCCTAAACATGCAGTAGAAAACATCCTACCATCCTGAACCTGTAAAAAATAAATACCGCATAAAATAATAGTACATGGTATATTTTAGGAGTGAATGGAAAAAATTGACAAAAAATCTTGTACAAGAATTAATTTACATATATAAATGAGTAAAAAAATAACTATTCAACCTATAAACGTGAAACATTCTACAAAAAATTCATTCTAGTTAACCTATATTTGTTATTGTCTGACATCTATCATGTTTGTCTCAATTTCTCATTGAATTACATCCCACACTCTGGGATTCTAGTGTTATAACTATCTATGTTGAATTTCCAAACTACTCCCTAGACACCCACAGTTGTTTTCACCTGGATCTAGGAAGATGGCTTCTAACTTTAGTATGATGTGAGTTTCTACGGTGCCCTTCCATTTTCATCGGTCTTCTCTACTATAGTTAGTCAGAGTTGCTATAGTACCACATCATTTCATATGGGGACCCTTGTCCCCCAGACCCTTGGAGAAGGGGTGCATTTCCCTACATTCCCCCAAAGTGCTCACCACAGAACTTAGCCCGTAGAGTTACAGCCTTGTGCATAGTATGATCCACAAGCATTCAACCCAACATCATCCAAGTGTATCAGGATACAACAATCCAATATAATTAGACAACCATAGTTTACCATTATCAATAATTTTATTGACTGAACAAGTTTTATGAAACATATTATTTATGTGGGAAGGTTATACATCTACCAAACACTAAGGTAAATCCATAAAAAACAATTAAGATAAAAAAATTTCAATTGAGGACACATGACTTCATTGGGAAACTCCTACACAAATTAATTAGAGAATGATGGGTTAAATCACATAATCATTTCAAATAATAATATTTTTATGGTAGTATAGTTGAATGATTAAAATAGAGGTGTATAATAACTATCTATATAAAAAATGGATCTCTCAATACACTCAATTAAAACCGAACTAGATTATGAGTAATCAGTTAGTGTAATCAATCCATCATAGTGATTGAGTTTTCTTTATCACTAGCTTTCAA
This sequence comes from Viscum album, assembly GCA_963277665.1. Taxonomy (NCBI): domain Eukaryota; kingdom Viridiplantae; phylum Streptophyta; class Magnoliopsida; order Santalales; family Viscaceae; genus Viscum; species Viscum album. The sequence continues at coordinate 1,047,227,719 of OY728138.1, read as the reverse complement.
ACCAGTCTATGCACCTCGAATAGTAGAGTGATATTTCTAATTGGTTCATGGTTATATTTGTTCTTGGAATTGATGAATGATATTTTCAAGTTAAATAATTGAAATAAAATTTGACTAAAACCCATGCGAGGTCAAATATGGTTTTACTAGAAATTTCAAACCAAACTATCTAGTGTGTGTTAGTTTATTTTTAGCACCAATGTATTTTTATAGTTTCTTTAGGATGGAGTTTAATCATCAAATCCATCAATTTAAAATATATCATGATCTAATATTACATTATAAAATTAGTTTTGAATGTGAATTTACATTTAGTAGTCCAAACATATTACCATTTTGTAACACCCTGAACCCAGAAGCCTAGAGTCGGTGCATATTTTCGTATCATTGGAATGATCACAAAAGATCAAGATTCGAAAGACCAATTAGTTCTGTAGACTTGGAATTACTAGATACATTTATAAAGTTTAAATTATATCATAAAATGGAAAAGTACAACAACATTGTTTCCATAGACAACACTACGATCCCATAGACTATCCCTATAGGTCATTCATAACATACTTCTTCGTATCCTGGGAAAACTAAAACATAGAAAGGGTGAGCTCAGATGATCAGTAAGGATAACAATATAGTGGAATCATTAATAAAAAAGAATAAACATTTAAGGCAATGTATAAAACTAAAACAAAAGCCTTTTAAACATGAACTTCAGCATAATATGGCAATGAAAAAATCCAAATAAGACTTACTGACATGGATATTCTACTAGTCGAATAATCACATGAAATATAAATAGCCAATTTCATAATGATGGAATGTATAATTCTAGACTTTCATAACAACATAGTCAAGGTCTGGGGCCAAGACTAAAAATAATATTTTGCCAAGGCCTTGTTCCAAGACACTAGTTTTTCTAATGAGACCTACCGATGCACCGAGGAGCTATAGCGGGTTCCACCCGTCACATACTAAGTCTAACACATTCCTCATATGAAATGGTTTAAACACAACATAAAAATTCTTATTAAAACTGGAATAAAAAATGTCAATATTTTATCCTTAATCCATAAATGTTATGAAATAAAAAATCCAAATTCAAACATATCACAAAACCTTCAATACAATATGGATGTTTTGTATCATAATAAATCTACTTCAAACAAACATAAAATCCATCAAATGATGTTTACATAGATGAAATCAAAACCTTTATAGAGAAATATCTCTATAAATATTGAAATCATTTAAAATTCACATAATTATAAAAGAAAACATTTATATTTGAAAATATTCTTATAATATTTTAAGGGATGCTTCGACGATGTTATAACAGTTGAAAATAGCTGCATCCGCCGTATAAGTTAAAAAAGACATTCTTACCTTAATTTTTTCAAAAAGGATATAAAATACCTTTTTTTGAAAAATGACGGAATGATTCCTTCATAAACATCTTATAAATGACAAACAAGGGTTTAAATTACTTTAACCCAAGTATATAAAATAGTAAGAATGTTTTGAAATACATTATTAAGAAACATGGATGTGGATGATAAAGAGGTCCCAGTAGATACTTATGTAAAAACAACCTCGGATAATAAAGAGATTGTAAAATTAACCCTTACATTGTAATTTTCATTGGTCGAGAGCTATTTAACCTCCTTTTAATGGTTAAATAATAGTTATTAAATTATACAACATTCATATACATTAATATGATATCATATATGATCTCTTAACATCGCTTTGTTAATAATATATTAGTATTATCGTCGTTCGGGTGTTAATAGATTTGTTTTACTTTATATTATTTGTTATGTGAGTCATATTTGTTATTGATGGGATGTATGTTATTCATATTCAGAATGATATCCAGTCTTTAAAAATTATTTTTAATCGTCAAATGAAAATTAGTCTTGAATGGATATGATGGGGAATGAATCTCATCGCGTTCGTGGAGACGGTAATCCGTACATACACACGAACGACAATATCATTCCTAAAATAATATATAATTGGATGTTATATCATATATAAAGATTCATTATCATGTTATATTTATTATTTACATCAATTAAACATCATTATTATACCCAACTAAATAATAATATATTTAATAACAATTACACCACGACGTGGAGACGGTAATCCGTACGTACGCACGTATCATGACATGTCATTCAAAGGATGGATAGAATAATGAAGATTGTTGTAAAATATTTATAATAACATCATAGTATATATAATATACGGGTGTTTTTATTTTAGAATGGAAATAACAAAGAAAGAGGAAGTGGTAGAAGAAAGGAACTTGAAAGAGGTGATGAAATATTTACCTCTTCTTCAGGTTCTTCCTTTTGATTTGATCAAAAGGGCTTCTTATGTTTAATTTATGACTAAATTAATTCCTCCAGGATTAAGGGATGATAGTTTAGAGGGTATTTGGGTAGGTTTTGGCCGATCAAAAAGGATTTGAAGGTGTGAATTTGAGAGAATGGGAAGTGCCCTTTTATAAAAGGGGTGAGGGGCATCTTAGGAAAAGCTAGAAATATTATTTCATAACAAAACCATTTTAGGTTTATAATTTCTCAAAAGTGTATTATTTAAAGTATACGGTGATTATGGGTAGAAAACCACTCAATCAATAGGTTTTAGACAAGTTTGGGTCACTATATTAACTTTAGCTTTTAGGTTTAACTTTTAGTTAAATAGTTTGGTATTTACCATGTCTCTCTATATTGTTATATTATATGGTTAATAAACGTAAAATATAATTCCAATAGAACCTAAAGTGGTTAATTAATGATACACCGATCATTATATAAGTATTCTGGACGAACCTTAGATTTTTATGAATAGAATATCAATTAATAATCTAATATTTGTTTTAAAAACTCTTTTATGTCAATTTTTCCACTATTTGGTATTTTGTTTTTTTCTAAATTCATAACATCATTATTACTTCAAAAAAAATTCATCTAACCAACCCTAATATGACATATTAACCTATAAAATTAGTTTAATTCATAAAAATCCTCAAATTACATTTATTTGTATATTCATAATATCAATTCTTTTAATATTTCATTAATTAGGTAATTACTGCATCATCACTGTGTCATAAATAAATTAAATTATATAATGGATAAAAAATATAAATAAAATACCATTATGTAGGAAATCTTTTTATATTTATAATGAATATTTATAGTCTAATTTATCTAATTTATAAACCTATATTAAAAATATTTTAGTTATTAAACTTTGAATATAACTCTTTTAACTCTTCTTTAAATAAAATAATAATAAATGTCCTAATATAATCCATGTGGACCTAAAGGATCATATTTTATTCATAAGGTTTTTTTTGTAGAATTACACTTATCCAATAGAATTAGGACATGTTTTAGGGTAATAATATTATTATTTTTACCCTTAATTACCCTATTTATTTTTAACGATGGTAAATAAATGTAAAAAAGTTACGATTCACAAAAAATTAGTTTCATCTTATTAAAACACATTTTACTTAATTATATCAACCATGTCTATAGGATTTTTGAAATTAAACTAACTTAAGAGGTAAAATTATTTTTCATGTGAATTGGCAAATTCTCCTAGGAGGTAGGTAAAAGACGGTGAAAAGTTTAATAAAATTTTTATATATCTAAAATTATTATAAATTGACTCCAATGAATTACATTGAACACATATAGTTATTATGTATCTATTTTGACCTAAAATAAATTTAAATAAAATAAATAATTATTTAAATAAAAATTCGGTTTTAAACTATAACTCAACGTTTTCACTATTCATCAAAAATTGAAGTTTTTCAGAAAAATACCACAAATTCACCCATGGAAAATTTCGATATTCTGAATCCAAAAATGAAGTCCATTTTAAATGATAAAATTTATAAAATTTCAAAAAGTGGGTATTACTATTCATAATGGCTAGTTTGATTGGTTGGGGTGTGTTAGAACTCGATGTTGTGTACAACACACGCTACTCTATTACTTAAAGAGAAGCATACCGTGGAAGCTTGGGGTGTTAAATTCTATCATCCTAAAAATAATTTCATCCTCAAAATTTCTAGAATATTACTGCATAAAAAGTCTTAGGTGTTTCTTCATCATAAGTTTCTCGGGTTCCCACATTGCCTCTTCCATCTAGTGGTTTCTCCATAGAACATTTACCAGATGAGTCATCTGGTTTATCAACACATGTTATATTGTATCAAGATCCATGATAGGCTCTTTTCAATAAGATAGATCTGGTTCCAGTTCTAATTCTTCAAAGGAGAGTACATGTGTTGGGTCAAGCATGTATTTTCTCAACAGTGATACATGGAACACATCATGATCTTTAGAGTGACTTGGAGGCATTTCAAAACAAGAAGCTACAACCCCAATTCTTTCTAGAATTTCGAATGGTCCGATGTAACTGAGACTTAATATTCCCTTCTTACCAAAATGTATAACACCCTTCCATGGAGATAGCTTAAAGAAAACATGATATCCTAGCTGAAATTCCAAATCCTTCTTCGGTTATCAACATAGCTCTTCTGCCTACTTTGAGGTTCTTTGATGTGGTTTTGGATTACCTTTACCTTTTACCTCGTTTCCTCCACATGTTCTGGGCCTACAAGTTTTCTTTCACCAACATCATCCCTACAGTTTGGTGTGTGACATCTCATTCTGTATAACGTTTCATATGGTGCCATGTGAATACTTGAATGGAAGCTATTATTATATGAGAATTCTTCCAGAGGTAAATATTGATCCCACATACCTTGAAAGTCAAGTGACCAAGATCTCAACGTATATTCTAAGGTTTGAATAGTCCATTCTGACTGTCCATCAGTTTGAGGGTGGTAGGCAGCACTCAAATGAAGCTCAGTATCCAGAGATTTCTAAATATTTTTCTAGAATCCTAATGTAAAACGTGGATCACAATCAGAATCAATCGACATGGGTACTCTATGAAGTCTCACAACTTAATTAATATAATCCTTCTAGACGTTCAAGTGGTAAATATCCCCGTATAGAAATAAAATGTGATGACATGGTAAGATGATCAACAATGACCCATATTGCATCATTCCTTCAAGGAGTATTTGGTAGTCCCATGACAAAGTTCATTGTGATATCATCCCATTTCCACTCAGGTATGGGAAGAGGTTGCATGACTCCTCTAGGCTGTTGCCTTCCAGCTTTCACTTGTTGACAAACCATACATCTTGACACAAAATCAGCAATATATCCCTTCATGTTGTCTAACTAAAAATGTTCCTTCAAATATCTATATATATTTGTGCTACTTGGGTGTATAGATAAATTGAAACCATGAGCATCATCCAACTATTCCGTTTTTAGATCAGGTATATCGGGAACACAAAATCTCTTCCCAAATTTCGAAATTCCATCTTCATACACAAAGTCACTCAATGTCCCATCATTCACAACATTAATCTTCTTTTGAAACTCTTCATCACCGGTCTGAGAACTCTTTATCATTTATAGTACATATGGTTTGGCAACCATTTGAAAAAGTATTTATGTTTCACCTTACATGGTGATTCCCATATCCATATTAACTAGATCCATGTATATAGGATCCTTTTCAACTCTCATCTTGTTCAGAACTCCATGATCCTTTCTACTCAAAGCATCTACCACCTAATTTACCTTCCTTGGGTGGTAGTGTATCATGAAATCATAATCCTTGAGTAGTTCAAGCCATATAAATTACCTTAGGTTGAGTTCTTTTTGTGAGAAAATATACTTCAAACTCTTGTGATAAGTATATATCTACCATTTTTTACCATAGAGATAGTGTCTCTAAATGTTCAATGCAAATATTACAGCTGATAACTCAAGATCATGAGTAGGATAGTTTTGCTCATGAGTTTTTTGATGTGGTGATGCATAGGTAATAACCCTATCATTCTGCATAAGGACACAACCAAGTCCTTTCAGTGAAGCATCACTATAAATAACAAACCCATCATTCCCTGATGGTAGAGTCAATATAGAAGCATTGACTAATCTTCTCTTCAGTTCATTAAAACATTATTCGCACTCATTTTCCAAACAAATTTAACACCTTATCATGTGATCTTTGTTAATGGGTTAGCCAACCGGGAAAAATTTGGAAAGAAACATCAATAATAACCTGCTAAACCAATAAAAATGCGTACCTCTGTTATACTCGTTGGTGTTGGCCACTCATGGATTGATCTTGTCTTATAAGGATCAACGAGGATTCCATCCTTAGAGACAATATGGCCAAGAAAAAGAAATCTTCTGAAGCCATAATTCAAACTTTCTAAACAACCCATATAATCTATATCTTCTAAGAGACTTTAGGATAATGCACAAGTGATTTTCATGATCTTCGTAGCTTTTGAAGTATACCAAGATATAATCAATAAATACCACTACAAAGTCATCAAGATATTCCTTGAAAATCATATTCATTAGATCAATGAAGACAGATGGTGCATTAGTTAATCCAAAAGGAATTATTGTAAACTCGTAATACTCGTACATGGTTCGAAATGACTTCCTTCTTCACACAAAACTGATGATATCCAGATCGAAGGTCAATATTTGAAAATTATTGAGCTCCATGAAGTTGGTTGAATAAATAATCAATGAAAGGTAGGGGATTCTTGTTCATTATTGTTATAGCACTGATCTCCATGTAGTCAATGCACAACCTCATAGATCCATCTTTCTTCTTAACAAAAAGGACAGGGGCTCCCCATAGAGAAACACTAGGGAAGATAAATCCCTTATTACTCAATTCCCGTTATTGTTTCTTTAGTTCCACTAATTACACAGTGGCCTATCTATAAGGGGTCTTCGATATGGGCCTTGAACCTAGAATTAAATCAATGGAAAACTCAATTTCTCATTATTGAGGATGTCCAGGTAAATCTTCTGGAAACACATCAACATATTCTTTCACAATAGGTACATCACCTATTTGAACATTTCTTTCCTCACCCACAGTCATTTCATTCTCTTCCTCCCCAATAATTGAATTTAGTTGAGCTACTAGGGGTGGATCGAGATAAGAATTAGGTGGTGACATTTTTTCTCTAAAGATAAGGTACTCCTTATCATCATTAAAAATTGTATCCCCCTTCTTATTACAATATTTTTTCACATCATGGTCTGAAAGCCAATCCATACCGAGGATTATATCAAATTTAATAATGGGTATGATGATGATATCAAAAGATAAAGAACATTTAAATGCCATAATGGGTACTGATTCACAAAACATTGTTGCAATGATACTTCCCTTAAAAGTTTTGACTGATAGCTACCTAGTTAAATCAAATTGGAAATAACTAATTTTTGTAGCAAACTGCAAAGATATGAAACAATGTGATGATCCCGAATCAAATAAAGCATTTTATAAACTTGAGGAAACCATTAAATTACCTGCCACCATGTCTTTCGGAGTTTCAACCTCAATAGTAGTGATAGAATAATCTTGTCCTTGATCCCTTTTCCTTTTCCGAGGTAAGTACCCCAGACACTTAGGACGTTCATTTTCATAATTCACCCTTTCTCTATAATTGTATCATTCAACATCGACAACCTCTTTCTTCCCCTTACAATCACGAGTTTGGTGGCCTTTTTCACCACACTTGTAACCAAATCCCATTCCCTTCAGGTAAGTACCAGGTTGTTTCTTCCCACATTAACTGTAGGATAGATTTTCAACTTTTCCCTTCTTCTCCTTATTTTCATTTCTATATTGTTCAACATTTCTCTTCTTCTCTTTCTTTTCTTTAACATCGTAAGTCTTAGGGAAATCTTTTTCTGTCTTGATAGCACATGAGAAAATATCTTTGTACGATTAGATGGATTGTGAGACTAATTCTTGATGGAGAAATGGGGTTAAACCATCAATGAAATGATCAATCTTACTTCTTGGGTAACATATATAATCGACATCATTCCTCACTAACCTCGTATAGTTAGCTTCATACATTGCGACATTCTCATCCTCCATTTTCCCCAGACTCAGAATTTTTTTCTTCCATATCCGCTCGATGGTCATGAGGAATGCATTTTTCAATGATTTTTTTAAACTCCCTCCATTTCATATTTGATACTTCCTCATATTCCTTTGTGTTTTGAACCAATGACCACTATTGATCAGCATCTCCAGTGAGGTAGTAAACTGCCATGACCACGTTCTCCCTTTCACTACTCCCCAAGGCATGAAATATTTTCTGTAAGGAATTTATCCATTTCTCAGACACAAATGGATTTGTACTCCAGTTGAAAGTTGGTGGTAGTTACATCATGAAGTGATCTAACATTGATCCTCCATGTTGTGGATCAGGGTGTTCCATATGGGTAAGGTTATTATTCATAACCTGGGTGAGTTGTCCCATTATGGTGATTAGCTGATCCACAATAGTTGCATCACCAACTCCACTATAATTATCTTTAGTAAGAGATAAATCCCTACATGGAGTGCGTGCATTGATACGATTTTCATTCCTTCCACTTGGATCCATTTCTAAACAATGGATTAAACATTATTAGTTTATGAATCACAATACATAAATCCAAACTTGTAAAACACTTAAAATAAATTGAACAGTTTATGGATATATTCCATAATCATAAAAATGTTTTATTTGAGGAAATATATAATCTTAAACCCTTTATAATGGTTTGTAAAGAAAAATGATAATTATCCTAAGCATATCCCCCAAGACTGTCGTAACCCAGAGTGAAGCATGACCTGTTGTCGTGCACCAGTTCCCATTCAAGTCCAGATTAAAGTGGTGTTTTCGGGTTTTACCCCAAGGTACATCTGTGCCAGAGCCTCCTCTATCGACTAGTATCTAGACAGGGATGTATTGCTTGGAAAACTCACAAAATATCTACAATACCAAAATTATAGGAAGTTATTCTAAACTAATCCTCAACGTATATCTTAGGGCTATGTGCTCTAATCAGATTTTATCTAAATCTAGTTTCCAAGGTTTGTACTAAACTTCCTCTGATACCAACTGTAATGCACCGACCCTAGAAGCTCAAAGTTGGTGAATTGTTACGTATAGTTGGCATGATCACAAAAGGTCAAGTCTTGAATGACTGATTAGTTTAATAGCCTTGGTAGTACTAAATACATTCATAAGGTATACATTACATCATAAAATGGAAAACTAAAACAACATTGTTTCCTTAGAAAAAATTGAGATCTCAAAGTATATCCCTACAGGTCATTCATAATATACTTCTTCGCATCCTGGGAAAAATAAAACATAGAAATGGGTGAGCTCAGATGCTCAATAAGGATACCAATATAGCAAAAAAATTCAAAAATAAGCATAAAAATTTGAGGAAATTTATAAAACTAAAACAAAAGCCTTTTAAACTAGAAATTCATCATAATATGGAAAAGATAAAATAAAAATAATTCTATTTACATACTCACATGGATATTTTACTAGTCGAATAAGAACATGGAATATCAATAGCCACTTTCATAATGATAGAATGCATAATGCCAAACAATCACAACCACATAGTCAAGGACTTGTGCCAGGAATAAAAATAAGATTTTGTCAAGGCCTTGTGCCAAGACACTAGTTTGTCTCTTGAGACCTACCAATGCATCCAAGAGCTATAGCAGTCTCCACTAGTCATATACTATGTCCAATGCATTCCTCATATGAAACAGTTTAAACATAATATAATCATTCGTATTAAATATAGAATAAAAAATTTCAATACTTTATCCATAAACCATGAATGGTATGAAACAACACATCCACAATCAAACATATCAAAAAAACATCAATAAAATATCGATGTTTTGTATCATAATAAATCAACTTCAAACAAACATAAAATCCATCAAAGGATGTTGATATAGATGAAATCAAAACCTTTTTAGAGAAACATCTCTTTCTATTTTTAAATCATTTAAAAGGAACGTAATTATAAAAGAAAACATTTATATTTGAAAATATTCTTACAAGATTATATGGGAAGCTTCGACGATGTTATAACGATGGAAAATAGCAGCACCCACTGTATAAGTTAAAAAAAGACATGCATACCTTAATTTTGTCGAAAAGGTTATAAAGGTCCTTGTTTGGAAAAGGACAGAAAGATTACTTTATAAAAATATTATAAAATTAAAACAAGGGAATACATGAATTTAACCCATAGGCTATAAAATAGAAAGAATATTTTGAAATACATTTTTAAGAAACATGGATGTGGATGATAAAGAGGTCCCAGTAGATAATTATTTAAAAACAACCTCAAATAATAAGAGGCTGTGAAATTAAACCTTAACTTGTACTTTTCCTTGGTCGAGGGTAGTTTAAACTATTGTATAATGGTGAAATAATTGTTACTAAATTATACAAGAATCCTATACATTAATATGATATCATATATGATCTCTTAACATTTCTTTGTTAATAATATCTTAGTATTATCATCGTTTCGGGTGTTAACAGATTCATTTTCCTTTATATTATTTGTTATGTGAGTTATATTTGTTATGGATGGGATGTATATTATTAAAATAAATAATTATATCAAGTCTTTAAATATTATTTGTAATCACCAAATGAAAATTAGTCTTCAATGGATACGATGGGGAATGAATCTCATCACGTTCGTGGAGACGGTAATCCGTACGTACACATGAGCAACAATATCATTCTTAAAATAATATATAATTGGATAGTATATCATATATACATAATCAATATAATTTTATATTTAATATTTAAATCAATTACACATCATTATTATACCGATCCAAATATTATTGTATTGAATAAAAATTGCACCACGACGTGGAGACGGTAATCCATATGTACACACGTATGGTGACATGCCATTCAAATGATGGATAGAATAATGAATATAGTTGTACCATATTTATAATAAAATAACAGTATATATAAGATACTGTATTTATTATTTTAGAATGCAAATGACAATGAATGACGATGTGGAAGAGGAAAGGAACTTGAAAGAGGTGATGAAATATTTACCTCTTCTTCGGGTTCTTCCATTTGATTTGACCAAAAGGGCTCCTTAGGTTGGATTTATGACTAAAGGAATGCCTCTAAGATGAAGAAAGGACAATTTAGAGGGTATTTGGGTAGGGTTTGGCTGATCCAAATGTCTTTGAAGGTGTGAATTTGAGAGAAGGGGAAGTGCCCTTTTATAAGAGGGGTGAGGGGCACCTTAAGAAAAGCTAGAAATATTATTTTATAATAAAATAATTTTCGGTTTATAATAGATAAAAAATGGATTATTTAATGTATAAGGTGGTTATGGGTCTAAAACCACTCAAAAAATAGGTTTTAGACATGTTTGGGTTACTATAATAACATTATCTTTTAGATTTATCTTTTAGTTAAATTGTATGACATTTTCAATGTCTCTTTGTATTTTTATATTATATGGTTAATAAACTTACTATATACTTCCATGAGAACCCCAAGTGGTTCATTAATGATACAAATATCATTATATAAGTCCTCTGGACAAAAAATATATTTTAAGGAATAAAATATCAATTAATAATATAATATTTGTTTTAAAAACTCTTTTATGTCAATTTTTTCACTATTTGTTTTTTTGTTTTTGATAAATTCATAACAGCGTTATTACTTTTAAAAAAATTCATCTAACCTACCCTAATATGTAATATTATCCTAGAAAACTTGTGTAATTCATAAAAAGTCTCAGATTACATTTATTTGGATATTCATAATATCAATTATTTTAATATTTCATTAATTAGGTAATTACTCCATCATAATTGTCTCAAAAATAAATTAAATTATTTAATGGATAAAAATATAAATAAAATAAAAATATGTAGGAAATATTTTTATCCTTCTATTAAATATTTATAGAAGAATTTATCTTCTGTATAACCATATATTAAAAATGTTTTAGTTTTTAAACATTGATTTTAACTCTTTTAACTCTTCTTTAAAAAAATAATAAATGTCCTAATCTAATCCAAGTGGACCTAAAAGATCATATATTATTACTAAGGTTGTTTTCAGTCGAATTAATCTTATCTAATAGAATTAAGACATGTTTTAGGGTACTAATAATATCATTTTTACCCTTAATTACCCTATTGACTTTTAACCGTGGTAAATAAAATTTAAAAGTTACTATTCACCAAAAATTATTTTCATCTTATTGAACCAAATTTTACTTAATGATATCAACCGTGTCTCTCATATTTTTAAAATTCAACTCACATAAGTGGTAAAATTATGTTTCATGTGAATTCACAAATTCTCCTTGGAGGTGGGTAAAAGATGGCGAAAAGTTCAATAAAATATATATATATAATTATTATAAATTGACTCCAATGAATTACATTGAAATTATATAGGTATTATGTATCTATTTTGACCAAAACTAAATTTAAATAAAATAAATAATTATGTAAATAAAAATTCAGTTTTAAACTATAACTCAGTGTTTTTCACTATTCATCAAAAATTGAAAGTTTTCAGAAAAATACCAAAAATTCACCCTAGACTAATTTCAATATTCCAAATAAAAAAATGAAGTCCATTTTGAATGATAAAATATAAAAAATTTCAAAAAGTGGGTAATACTATTCATAACAACTAGTTTGAATGGTTGTGGTGTGTTCGAACTCAAAGTTGCGTACAACACACACTACTCTATTATTCAAAGAGAAGAGTACAGGGAATCTTGGGGTGTTAGAAATTTCAAAACCTTTTATAACCATAACATTTTCAAAATAAATATACATTGTGTGGTCTCCAACATATCCTCATTGTCAATTCCAATGTCCTTAATCCTTATTCATGGGAATTCACAATTAATTCCTACTCATTCCCAAAACCTACCTCATTATTCAAACTTTCATCAGACTTCCCTTGGTTCATATATAGTATGACCTAGTTTAACTCTAATATACAAATGTCTAGGATAGAATAAGGTGGATGGAGCACACCCACGGGCTTTCACAAGTGTCTGTGGATCAAGGAATCCCCACTTGAGAATGATTTCATGCAAAAAAATTAATTAAGATAGCAGAAAAAAAATAAATAAAATTTTGGTATGGACCATAAATATGTTGCATATCCATGCCTAAGGAAAGCAAAATAATTATAAGCAACGCATTAAAATTTTATAAAAAAATTAAACATAGCAATTAACCCCTCCACTACCCTGATCTCTCTCTCTTTTAAATAAACCCACGTAGCCACCTCTAGTGCCCTTCTGGCACACTTTTCAAAATATAACTACCCCTTATCTGTAGAAAGAATTAAAATGCCTAATTGGACAATGAAATAATAAAAAGAAAATCAAAAATAAACTACAGACTACATATATCATATGACTATACAAGTCACCACCTAAATCTAAAACCATAATTCCCCATGGGTTAAAACATATTACTACAAGAAAGGGGTAAAAATATTATATTAGTTAAAGAGTATGTGGATCCATATATTTTTTTGTTTATCTAGGCCTTATTATTCATGGTTATGTGATGTATAGTTTAATTTGGTTGATACTAGTTATTTTTATTTGGCCCAATTCACATTACTTTAGTTTGGTACAATTCAATTTTTTTTATCTCTTGAGAATTCTAATTGATTATGGGAAATTCAATTAAGTAATGTTTTTTAGTTATGTATTTTCAATTTATTGTTCATTTTTGGTTTTTACAATCATTTATTTTGGATTGAATTAATATAAACGGGGAAATTCGGGGTTGGTTTTGTTCGATAAATGTTTTGTTGGGACATTTTTGTGAGATTTAGTTTTTCTTATTGTTGTTTATGTTAGTCTGGACAATTTCATTCATTTGGGTTCTAATTGATTCAGTTTGATTGTATTTGGTTCATCTAAGTTTGGTTTAGTTTAATTTAGTTGATATCAGTTTTGGTCATATTAGTTTTAATTCATTATATTTGGTCTAATTTTATTTATCATTTGCAATATCAGATTAGTTAAAGTTAGATTAATTTGAGTTGGTCAAATTTAGTTCATTGGTTTTATTTATTTGAATTATATTTTATTGATTTTTATCATTGTTGATCTATATTGGTTGATCTGATTTACATGTATATCAATAAGGTTTGGTTAGTTTTTCAATGATTTTTAAAAATTGTTTGAATCTATTATTTATTTAGTTTCATTTTATCTATTATAGTTTTGTATGGTTCCACTTTATTTAGTTCAAAAACTTTTGGTTTTAAACTTCTGAATATTATTTGGTTTGGTTTTCTGTGGTTCACCTTTGTTCATTATGTTTAATGAAATCCTAATTGAAGTAGGTTAGGAGAGGTCTAACTAGTTTATACTGATTATGTATGATTCACATTGGTACAAAATGATATGATTTATTTTAGATCCAATTACTTTTAATTAATCTATTCAATATAGGATAATTTAATTTATTCTATACTCGCATAGGAATAATTATTTTTACTCTATAGGTTAATACAATTCCAATTATTTTGGTTTTTCTTACTTATATGATTTTATATTTCATTCAATTTAGTATAATTCAATGTAGCTCAATTTTATATCAGCTAGTTTTGTTATATTGGATTACATTCAGGAAAATTATTATAAGAAATATAACACACAATTTAGTAACAAAACATGGTGTGAAATACAAGTAATCAATGATTATTTAAATTTAAAGGCCAATGCATGAGGTAACTAACCTAAAAATCAAGGCGCTCTACTTTTAATGAGGACAACTAAAATATTCCCTTTACTGCTTGCATGCATATGAAATTTCATACATACATAAGGACACATAACCACTATGAACATATTTTCATGACTAAACATGTAGAAAGGTATCCTTACATATATGCTTAGACTGGCATATACCCATTTACCTTACACATATATGCATTATATATATATATACACATAAGCGCACATTTCCCCAACATATATATATATATATATTCAATTGGTCGTTAGTGTATATATATATATATATTGGTGAAATTATTAAAATATATTCCTACATGCGAATACATGTGAAAGTTACATTTGACAACATAAACCTGAAAACACCACATCAGGTCCAAAATACTCTAGAAAATCACAGAGAACTCAAAACTAAAACACCCTTAAATAAAAAATATAAATTTCAATAGAACAAAACATACACAAAAAAAGATGAAAAACTAATTAACCTTGATTATGGTGGCCAGAATCAGCCTCAACGGGACCCAAGAGCCCAACAAATGAAAAAATCAACCAAACAAAATCCCAAAAATGAGTTAGGGTTCATTTCTAGTGATTAAAAATGAAATGAACAGTGAATACGTAAGCACAAATATCATATACATTGAATCATCATAAAAAATAAAATGATAAATAAAACATTACTACTTCAAGAATATTATCATCAATAAACCAAATAGGATCACCAAATAAAATGGATTCTGTAAAGATTAAAATATTATTAAGAGTATTATACAAAAAATTCCACCTACAAAAAATTCTATTGAAAAATTAAATTAAAAATACTAAAACTTCCAAAAATGATAACACTAAAAATTGGCTACATGGAATTTAGTTGAAGTGTATAATAAGTCATCATTTTTTATACATGTAATAAGAAAAATTTATATCAAATATTATGATGTTTATCAATAATTTATTTCTGAAAAATATAATGGAAACAAACAATATATTAAGAGAAACCACACAATAATTCATTGTTTATCATTGGGTTTTGAAATTACAATATATATTTATAATAGAATATACTAGGTTAGATACCTAAATATGTTTTTATTCCTATACATTTCGTTGAGATATAATAGTAGATGGAATAACTGTCAAATGAAATACATTCCCACTTATTCGTGTACATTTTAATAGATGGGATATATAATAAATCAACGGAGTATTTAAAAAATGACCATCTATGAGTTATTACCTATCAAATTCAGAAAAAAAATAGATAGGTCCTCCATTGGATTTAATAAATATCAATGACACCCAGTATTAAAAACATTATTGTGTATAATAGTGGAAAAAATATTAAATTGGTAGTGTACAATAGTAGACAATATTACACGAAAATTTATAATATATTAGTATATTACATATCATCTGATATGTATTTTTTTAGATTATTTGTTATTACTCATTATGATCCTCAAGTAAAAATCTATTCTAAAAGGTTTATGACTAATTGTTCATGTGACGTGTATCAATCTAACATATATAAAACATATCATCATATACTAACCATTTTTCTAGAAAGAGTAATAAAAAAACTATTATTAATGTACAGACATCAATTGATGGAAAAAACTAATCCTAAAAATTTTCTACTAACAAATGTTTGAATAAGAATCAAATAAGATAACAAAAAATTGTTAGTTGCACGAAATATTACATAAAAAAATAAAATACCAAAAATAAAATTAAAAATTTTGTGTAAAAAAATTTCATCGATATTTAGTTGGAGGTAAATATAAATATATATATATATATATAGAAGGTGTATATAAATTAATACCCATTTACCTAGGTATAGAGGAGAATTGATGTGTATTTTGATAAACCTTACATGTTATCAATAATATAATTATGTTGATATAACATCCAGAAAAATATAAAACTTCATTTTGGTGGAGTTTAAGAGAGGTGAACCAATTTATTGTATGTGTAAGTCTTTCCAAATGATAGAAAATTATCTATTCATTCAAATGTATAGAAAATCATGAGTAGAAAATATCCTAGGAAAAATAATTTCACTGAAAAAGAAGTCATGATCAAACTTGAAAGTAGTATATAGGGAATAATACATAATTGAATTTCATATAGAGAAGAAAAGAATGAAAGAAAAATAAACACCAACAATAATATCAATAGTAATTGTAAGATTTAATCTCTTTAGAATTAAAAAAACATACATCAAATATAGGTTTATTAAAATTAAATGCAGTAGGAAGCTGTATATGTAGGAAAAAAATTATTTTAAACATTTACCGAGAATATGATGTAAGGAAGATAAAATTGATATAATGATAATGTAGTTTGGAAATATTAAATGAGAATAATGATATTATAATAACATAGTTAAAATTGAGTAGGATAACATAATAAAATGAAATATACCTCAAATTAGAAGTATGATGATAGATACACAAAAACACAGGTCTCGTAAGAGAATAAAGGGATTGTGGAGGGGACTTATAGGACCGATGAATATATTGACTAAAAGTTTAAGGTCCAAAAAAATGTAAATGAAATCTCGTAGTTCATTTTTGAGAGTTTAGATCCAATTTAAAATAAAGGTAACATCAATAAATTATGAAGATAACTTACCTGTGATGTAGTCTGTGAATATTGAGACTACTAACAGGAGGAATGAATAGGTTTTAACATATCAATGGTAGTGGTAGGATAAAAGAGTTAGAGATTTTTCAAATGAATGTCTTGATAAGCATGATTTGGTTGGTAATTGTGGAGAACCTTGTAATTTATGGTTTATGGATAGGAAGTGTGGGATCTGATGGGGAGGTAGAGGGGGAGCTAGAGGTGGAGGTGTAGATATGGAGGTTGAGTAAGGGAGGCAGAGGCAGGGAGGCAGATGATGGGAGGAATATGTGAAGGTATATCTAGTGGTAGGAATGTCGATAGAGGAAGGTGGGGGAAGGGAGGTAAAGTCTATGAGGTTGAGGCAGAGGGAGGGAGGCGGGGGCTGGGAGGCAGAGTCTGGGAGGTTGTGGAGGAGACAGATGCTGGGAGGTCAAGGTCAAGGCAGAGTTGGGGGGAGGGGAATCCAAGAATTCCAGGGCTTGTAGGAGGGTATAATAGGGCTAATATAAGGGGGGGGGGAGATTCCAAATCTAGGTTGGATATTTAAGATGAAATACCAAAAATTATTAAAAAATAGTGTGTATTGGTTTGAAAAAAGGGTTAATAAGCAACATTTGTCAAAATCATGAAAATATATATATTTTGGCTTAGTGATAGTTCTCGATTATCTAGGAAGGTTGTTAAGGAATATTGATAGGTCTTTTTTATATAAGTAACCCAGTAGGTGTGAATAATAGAGATGAAGTGGTTCCATTTTCTATGTGTGGAAAATTATACACATGGAATTTATTAAAATATGTTAATATTAAAGTGAAAAAATGGAAATAATTTAGAATGTAAAACACCATAAGGTCAAAATACCTTCAACCAATAAAATTTACGCAAGTCTATGTTTCATTTTAAACCTTTTATTTTGGTTTGACACCTATTAACTCTTTTTAACCTTACATGTTGTAACACAT
This sequence comes from Viscum album, assembly GCA_963277665.1. Classification (NCBI taxonomy): domain Eukaryota; kingdom Viridiplantae; phylum Streptophyta; class Magnoliopsida; order Santalales; family Viscaceae; genus Viscum; species Viscum album. The sequence goes on along the minus strand of OY728138.1, from coordinate 1,047,209,373 downwards.
TTTTTTCCATTAAGGGTTGCAAATTTAGTTATAGGGTGACAAGTGTCTCACAAATGATTCAAGTTTGAAATTTTATACCATTTAAAACAATTATTATCCTCATTAAAATTTATTTTTTTTACTTTTAAATAAATTAATAAAATTGAGTTTATCATAAAATATTATCAAATTTATTATTAATACAATTCATTTCATTTGGATTCAATGATATCAAGACAGAAATACAATTTGAATATAAAAAAATTAACCATTAATTATAATTTATATTTACATATAAAATTCATGGGATACCCCAATTAATACAAAAATTATTGATTTTATTATTTTTAAAATCATTCACCTTGATTTTTCTACTACTTTCACTAACAATGTATCAATTTTGGGTAAGAATTTGAGGTAATTATATCAACTTTAAGAATTAAAAAAAATTAATATAATAAAAATAATGTATATAAATTCAAAATAAACATTTATATTAATTAATAACTTATTTTTTATCCAAATGAAAATATATTTTAGATATTAAAAAAAGGGAGTGAAATTTATTATTTATTATTTACATAAAATAATATTTTTGTCATAATCAAATGAATCTGGAAAGAAGTTGGAAACTTTTATTATATTGTATGTTTTTTTGGAAAATAATCCTATAAAACAACTTCACATGTTATTAATATTTTTAGGCCTTATCTTTAGTTTTATCCTTGTGTTACCCATTTTCACTTACTAAGGTGAAAAATATTATCCATGATTATAATTTATAATGTCAAAAAAGGGAAATATTTAAAAAATTTGAACGCCATGATTCCTAAAAATGGAATTATTTTTTTGTTATTATATTTTTATAAGTTGTAAAAATCATATTTAATATAAATAAGGAAAACATAATGAAAAACATTTTTTTAGAAAAATGTGTTTTTAAGCATAAAAACGAACTTATACAAAAAATCAAAGATAATATTGATTTTTATGGAATTTTTTAGACTATTTTAACAAAGATGGATCTTATGTTACATTATAACAAAATTAAAAATATAATGGCACTTTAAAATTTCTTGATTTAAAAAAAAGGAAATGATAGTTTTTCAAATAACAATATTTTTCACTATTCACTAAAAATTAAATCATTTTTGAAAAATATCAAACCTCACACAAAAACTACTATGAAATTATTATTTGAACATTATTTGAAATTTTTATAATGAAGTTTTAATATTGGAAATATTTAATTATAATATGATTACAAGATATTCTTTAAAAACCATTTTTCAAGAAAATGTATTTTTGAGGCATTAAATGAACGCTGACAATTAAATAATTAATTATTATAAATTAATTGGAATATTTTCATTATATAAATCCTTTATAAATATTTTATATGACGCATTTAATCCAATTCATTCCCTCTAACCCAACATATATGTTATAACAACCATATTTAAATAATATTATTTCACGGGTTGTTTAAGCTCATTGCTTTTCAAATCGGTTGGGGGAAGTGAACCATTTATTAATGAAACTAAGAAGCCCAATTTTTATTATGGTTATAGGGATCTCATTACATGGAAATTATAGGTCCAATTGGCATTAAACTAATGTAAAAGTTGTTGGCTTATACCTGAATATGTCAATAACACCAATCACATCAACCACGTCGGTATCTTGCACTACCTTCATTCTCCACAAAATGTTGTCACCCTTCCCATTATACACTTAATTCTATCACCTACAACATCTCCAGCATTTATCAATCCTCTGAACTCAAGTCCCATAATCAGACATCTCCATTATTTCCAATCTCCATCGCCGCCATCAACATATCTTGAGTTAGCCTTCCCACCGGATTCGTTAATGCCCCTGCCCCGCTTCTAGTTTTAATAATTTAACTATGCATTTCAACACCCACCATCCACCCATCACAACCATTTGGATAAATCCAACAACCCTAAATGGGATAAAATACATGTTGTGTGGCAGAATCGAACCCTGGACTCAACCACTTCATTGTTATGTTTGCCACACATTATCGAATATAGTGTTCTTTTTAAAATAAAATATAAACTAAAATCTCAATGTATTATATTCCATGCATCCATTATATTTTAGATAGTATTATATTGTTGTTACACTACAAATGGATTTATTTTAAAATGATTATTTGACCCCCTTAATCACGAAATAACGTTTGAACAAGACAATATTATTGCAACATCAATAGATGAACATGATCTTAATAATGTTAATGAAGAACTTCCATTTAAGAGATCATGAAGGGTTCGTAAAAATTTTATCATAAATTATTATATTATTTATCTTTACGATAATGGGGCTGATAAAAATAATTATAATTATCCTATCATTTTAAAGATTCAATTTTCGGTTCTCATAATTCATATTGGTGAAAAGAAATGCATGATAAAATATCTTATATCACTCATAATAATGTGTGGGACCTTATTGAATTTATATATGGGTATAAAGACATTGAATTCAAATGGGGTTTTAATAATAATGTGATACGTATGAGAATATTGAAAGTAAAAAACACATATTAGTTGTAGAGGTCTATATATAAAGATAAAGTATTAATTATTGAAAAGGGATAGTACACTTTGGTCTGTAAATTGGAGAAATATATTTAAGGGATAAAATAAGAGTTATGATAATTATACTTGATGTTTTACTATGTGATAACATCTTTTTTATTTAAGTAAAATGTTTCATACTCATATGTTTGTTTAGAAAATAGTGGGAGTAATTTTATAATTCTTTATTAATATTTTGATAAAATAATTATGGATAATAATTTGGTTAATTTTTTTTAAGATAAAATTATATATATGTAACCAAAATGATATAAAATTCTTTTAGGATTATTTTATTGTTTTGGAATCCCAATTCATCAATGTGGGTCTCATAGTATTCCTAGTATGTCTCAAGGAGGATATATTTTGTAAATCTATTTAATATTTATAATAGTATTTCATTATCCTCTTATGATACACCTATTTTAGAAGGTGTTAATCTTCAAAAAATTTAATGTACTCTAAGTGAACATGTTGGGCAAAAATCCCTCAAGGTAACATTGCAGTATTTTTGGGTTGATTGTGTTTGTTGAAAAAGCGGGTTTTCATGGATATTTGTCGAGTTCCCGAGAAGTTGTTGACAATCCTTGTTGACAAAGAACGATGACAAAGGAAAGGATGATCTGTAGGCGGTACAAAATAGCAGTACATGGTGGCGTCGTTTCCCAGTGTTTGCCAAATTTTTGGGGTCCAAAATCTGGAATTTGGTGAGCCTCACGAAAATAGGATTTCAATGAAGAGCATAATTTAATATGGAAATGGCATGAATTTTGCGAAGATGGGATGCATGGATTGGATTTTGCGAAGGCCAGAAAAATGGAGGAGGTGATGTTTTGCGATTACATCAAGCTTCACAAACATCAGAGGCTGAAGTGCATCGCGACGGAGAAGGGCTTCGCGAGGGTGCTTCGCGGTGAAGTCATGAAGGTATGTTGATGGTGATTCTTCGCCACTACGTCAAGCTACGCGAACGGAAAGTTGACGTGGTGCTTCGCGATTTGGACAGAATTCTGGTGGAAACTTTAGAGCTTCGCGATTTGAGATGACGTGGCATTGACTTCGCGTGGAAGGGACGAGGGTCGGTGGAATCGCTTATAAATAGAGGTTGACCCCATCGAGCGAAGCAGAGAGCATTTCCATAGAAGATCATTCGCTCTCAATTTTCAAAGGTGGTTTACGGAGCCAGTGCGCTTCGTGAAACAGGTGTTTTGCGGCGGCTATTGTAGCTCCGCAAAACCTGCGAGCTCCGCGTTGGCTTACGAAGCTTCGCGAGGTTCGTTGCTCTGCAAAGGCTTGAGCGTCGCTAGAGTGCTTCACGAGAGTGCTTCACGAGAGCGCTTCACGAAAAGGCAAGAGCTTCGCGAAGGCTTGTTTGAGCATCGCGAAATTGGGTGCTTCGCGAAGTAGGGTGCTTTGCGAAGGTACTTTTCAAAGGTAGTTGCTCAGTGGTCAGAGGCAAAGTGATATTCATCAGTGGATGAACGTTGGACTTCAACAGAGCATCTATCAAAAGTTGAAGATGCATTATTTAATGAAAATAAAGTAACCTACAGGTCTATAAACTGTGATTGGATTCCTTTCTAGAGCAGTGAGCTTAGGAAGAGGAAGAAGGTGATCCTCTCCACCGGCAGTGAGCAAGAGAGAGAGAAACAGGGAGTGACCGTTGGGAAAGCAGTGAGCTGACCCTAAACCTTGTAAAGGCAGTGATCCTGGGCATAAAAGTGATCTAGCCCGAACATTGTAATTCACAGCTAGTGAAGTTTCGTGGAATTGGTACGACCGGAAACTTGTCGGCGTATGCTCTTTGGACGTAGCCCTTTGCGGTGAACCAAGTAAAATTTCTATGTCATGTGCATTCTTTACTTTCGGTTTACTTTGTGCAACAGGAAAGAGAGAGAAGAGTGGTTTGCTTAACAGCGAAAGAAGATCATAACGGGCATTAATTTTTAATCAGTCATACCCTGATTCAGCCCCCTCTTAGTCTATTCAGCCCTGTGGACGTAACAATTGGTATCAGAGCAAAATGTTGATATTAGTTCTTCTCTCAATGGAGGTTACTAATCATAGATGGATTCTGATCTTCGACGGATGTAATTTTTAGATATGGAAGAATCGAATGCAACACTATTTCCGATCTTTGGGAATGGATGTGTTTTCAGCAGCTATGCATGGTATCACAACTGATATTACTAGTGGTGCATTATCAGAAGCGGAGCATAATGAGTTGGATGCTGATTCCAAAGCAATCAATGCCTTAGGGGGAGCCCTTTCCAATCCCATATATACAATGGTGATGTCATGAAAAACATCACATGCCATGTGGTAAAATCTTTTGAATATATAGGAAGGGGATACAGAAGTCAGAGAGGCAAAGCTGCAAGTGTTGTGGAACAAGTATGAATATCTGAGAATGAACCCGAATGAGTCTGTTGATGCATTCTTTGACAGGGTAAATGCTGTGATAGAAGACATGCGTGGTCTTAGAGAAATTATCGAAGATATAAAAATTGTGAAGCGCATCTTGAGAAAGCTTCCACCTCGGTTCAATCCGAAAGTTTCTGTTTTGGAAGATAAATATCCGAAAGAGCTAACATTGGATAACCTACACAACACTCTTGTTGCATATGAAATGAGAAATGATGACAACGATGCTGTGGAAAAGGGGAAATCCAAAGAGGTGGAATTTAAGGCCATGACGAGGCTCACTATTGAAGATTCTCAGGAGGAAGAAGAGTCAGATGAGGTGATGTCGTTCCTTTCTTGAAATCTGCAAAGGGGAAAAGGAAAGTTTAAAGGGAAACTCCCACTAGCATGCTTCGGATGCGGAAAGGTTGGTCATCTTGCAGCAAGATTCCCCAAAAAGTTTCATGAAAAAAGCGATGAAGATGAAGTTGAGATTCCCATGAAAAAATCTTCAGCCTATGTGAAAGGGAAGAAGCAGTTCAAGAGAAATTTCTTTAAGAAGAAGAATCTTCTTTCACACGAAATAGACAGTTCAGCTGAGTCTGAGGGTGAAGAAGTTGAAGAGATAGAAAACTACAAAGATCGTGGACAAAATGTGATAGTGGCTGTTGCCAGTAGTGCTCTTGAAAAGAAAGAAACCGAAACTGATGAAGGAGAAGAAGAAATTGAAGGGAGAGTTGACATGGAAGCTGAATTAGAAGTAGCTCTTGATGAGATAGATGTTTGGCGAGCAAAAACAAAGAAAGACAACAAGATAGTACATGATGCCAAACTCTACATGAAAAAACAAGAAGAAGAGATGTTTGAGCCTGAGAAAGATATTTATAATCATAAGTCTTCCAGGCCAGAGCGCACAGAAAAGGATGATGAGAATAAGCTCAAGATTGAAGAGCAGAAAAGGGAGATCGATTGCTTGAGTCAAAAAGTGAAAGATCACGTCAAGTGTATTGAAGAGCTTGAAGAGGAAGTTGTCGATCTGTGGAGAAAAGTTAAAGACCAGGAAAAACCTTTGAATACTAACACATTCATGGGAAATCAGGTCATTACGAAGACTGAAAAGAAGAAAGAAGAGCCTAGTTGTTCAGCAGGAAAGAAGTAGCAATTGAACTCAGAAGTTAAGGCTGATTCATGGCTTAATCAGAAACAAAAATCTGTGGCAGTTGAAGCTAAACCGCAAGCACCTGTCCTGAGATCGAAAGTGGATTTGAGAACAAAGAATAATCAGAATACTCAGAGATCCCAAGGGGAAACTCGTAGTGCTGAAGTAACACGATGTAATGCACCTTATATCAGGTGTTATTGTTGTGGAAAGATGGGAAATTCACAGTATGTGTGTTCCATAGCCAAAAAAAATCTAAGGGAACAAGAACAGAGATGGCATCCAAAAAGAGAATGGTTTTCCAGAATATATTCTGAAGGACACTATTTTTGGTGCGGAGGATTTGGACACATGACTAGGTACTGCACTCCGACCATTCAGAAAAATGTGCCAAAGCAGAATCAAAATGTTCGCAAGCAGCAGATCAGTAAACCGACATGTGAGTTAAAAGTTCAGAACAGATTTGCAGTTTTGCAAGATGAAGCTGGTCCATCATACTCTGAGAAAGAACAAAAGCCTCAATCCATGCCGAGTATGAAAGAAAAAGTATGTCAGGAAGAAGAAAATTGAGAAGGCCATAGTTGCTGAAATTTCCCTTAATGCATCAGATCGTTCTGGTGTGTGGATCCTTGATAGTGGTTTCACATCCCACATGACAAGCAATAAGGATCTGGTTATAGGTATAAAATATGACAATCAAGAAGTTTTCAAATTTGGAAATGATGAAGGCCTGAAGATTATTGGCTCAGGAAAAGCCAAGTTTGGGGGCAATGAAATGAGACATGCTGATGTCTTGGTGGTAGAGGGTCTCAGTCATAATTTGCTTAGCGTTAGTCAACTATGCGACTCTGGGCACTCTATCCTATTTACCAAGAATATGGGTATTGTTAAATGAAAATATGGAATAGTCATTCTACAAGGAAAAAGAACAAAGGGGAATCTTTACCTGGTAGGTGGGGAAGAAGATTCATGCCTTTTATCCAGAGAACAAGAAAATCGGCTATGGCATAAGCGACTTGGTTATCTATGCCAACCATCTATGGAAGATCTTGTAAAGTGTGATGCTGCTAGAGACCTTCTCAAACTGTCATGTGATCTCACTCATACGTGTGATGCCTGTCCACAAGGGAAGACATATAGGCCAAAGGAGCAAAAAGTAACTGGAGTGCTTGAATTGGCGCATGTTGATGTATGTGGACCTATCTCACCACGAGCTATAGATGGGCAAAGGTACTATGTTCTTTTCATTGATGACTATAGCAGAATGGCCTGGGTATTCATCATTGCCCATAAGATAGAGGTGTTCAGTTGCATAAATCAGTATAGGAGGGAATCAGAAAAGATGCTTGGGAAGAAAATTCTGAAGTTTCATACTGATAACGGTACAAAATTTACAAACAGTCAGGTTGAAAACTATCTCGAGAAACATGGCATAAGGCATCAAGTTTCATTAGTAAGAACTCCCCAATAAAATGGAGTGGTTCAAAGGAGAAATCAGATCATCAACAACATGGCTAGAACAATGCTTATTGATAAGGACCTACTAGAGAAATTTTGGAAGGATGCAGTTTTGACATCAGTCTATGTTTCAAACAGGTCCCTGTTATGTCCGAAGTAAGGGAAGACTCTGTATGAACTGTGGTACGGAAAGAAGCCAATGTTGAAATACTTTCGAATCTTTGGAAGTAAGTGTTTCATTCTCAACAAAGTACATCATAGGAAGTTTGAGGCACAAGGAGATGAAGGGATATTCATTGGATATTTAGGGAAAAGCAAAGCATATAAATTTTTCAACAAGAGGCTGGGAAAAAATTTTGAGAGCAATGATGTCACTATAGTCGAAAATGAACCGACTACTCAACGACCCAGTAAACAGTTTCTGGATGAAAGTGATGATGAGGTAAGCAACACAAGTGGAGTAGAAGTAGCAGAGGCTGACTCAGAAGAAGATACTGATGATGAACAAGAAAGTTTTAAGTCTTGTCTGCAAGGAAGCCAAACAGTCGAGATGAAATAGATAGGAAAAATATCATTGGTGATTAGACAGCTCCAGTTCGAACTCGAAGAATGAAATCATTCCAGCAAACATCATTTCTATCTCAGGTGGAGCTGAAATGTTTTTCCGATCCAGCTGAAGATGAAAACCGGGTTCAGGCTATGAATGAAGAGCTTGATAAAATTGAGAAGAACCAGACATGGGAGATTGTTTCGAGGCCAGGAGACAATAATGTCATTAGGACCAAATGGGTTTATCGCAACAAGATGAATGAAGATGGCACAGTGATTCGGAACAAAGCACGTCTAGTGTGCAAGGGGTACTCCCAGATTGAGGGAATAGATGTTGATGAGACATTTGCACCAGTTGTAAGGCTGGAGACAATAAGATTATTCCTAGCCATCGCAGTGCAAAGGAAGTTCAAAGTGTTCCAGATGGATGTCAAATCTGTATTCTTGAATGGTGTTCTAGAAGAGGAGGTGTATATAGAGCATCCAGATGGTTTTCTCATTCATGAGGATGAGAACAAAGTTTGCAGGCTGAAGAAGGCATTGTATGGGCTGAAACAAGCACCAAGGGCATGGTACTCAAGGCTTGATCAGTACTTTAAGAAGCTTGGTTTTCAGCGTGGAGGAGTTGATTACAATCTCTATTTCAGTAATGACAGTAATCAAAGGATTATGGTGTTGGTTTATGTCGATGACATAATATTTGGCGGATCAGATGCAGCTCAGTGCAGACAGTTTTCCGAATTCATGAAAAATGAGTTTGAAATGTCAATGATTGGAGAGCTAATGTTTTTCCTTGGTCTAAAGGTGGCACAAGGAAGGAATGGAACATTCATTTCTCAATCTAAATATGCCAAGGAGGTCCTGAGAAGGTTTGGAATGGAAAATTCCAAGGAGATGAAGACTCTGGTGGCTCCCCGGATGAAATTATCAAAGGATGAGGATGGAAAGGCAGTTAATATCACAGAATATAGGCAAATAATTGGATGTATGTTGTACTTAACCGCAACAAGGCCTGATATTGTTTTCGCCACATTCCAAGCAGCGAGATATCCGAGCAATCTCAAGGAAATCCACATGCTTGCAGTGAAAAGAATACTTCGGTATATCCAGGGCATAGTGGATTTCGTCTTGACATATACTGATAAATCTCAGACAGGTTTATTGGGCTATACTGATTCATACTGGGCCGGTTCAGTGGATGATAGGAAATCAACGTCAGGTGGGGCTTTCTATCTTGGTGGATTGTGTATTTCTTGGCTTAGCAAGAAGCAGTATTGTATTTCATTGAGCACTACGGAAGCTGAGTATATTGCGGCCACTCAAGCATGCACACAGTTATTGTGGATGAAGTAGCAGCTTGAAGATATGGGAGTTGAAGTGATGTCTCCGATCGGAATCTAGTGCGACAACTCAAGTGCTATAAATCTTAGCAAAAATCCCATCCATCTTTCAAGGACAAAGCACTTTGAGATTAAGTATCATTTTATCATGGAGAAGGTTGAGCAGGGAATCGTGAAGTTGGAGTACGTGCCTACAGAGCTAAAGGTTGCAGACATTCTGACAAAGGCCTTACCCAAGGAAGCTTTTGAGAGACATCGACTGGCTCTGGGAGTTCAGTCAATTCCCCGCACTTGAAATAGTGTGGATGTGGGACTCCCTCCCCCCCCCCCTCTCCCCGAGGTATGATGTGGTTTTCCCTAATGTGCTGATATGTGTTCTCTACTATGTTACCGACTTCACAGGAGTGTCCTTTGGGTTCGTTGACAAAGGGGGAGACAGTGTGGAGATTTGAAAAATCATGAATGATACGGGGATAAGCTGACCAGTGGAGCATCCAGATAGGGGAGAGAAATGAGAAAGGGGGAGAGTATCAAATCTGACGATGCTAGAAGTGATCTATCAAAGCATAGAAATCACGACAACTGAGGATCGTGATAAAAGAAGAATAGTTGTGTTGGAATGGTGTGAGACGGTGTCCAGCTATCACCAATTGGTATCAGTGTGGTTCAACAATTGGTATCAATTTAAGAATTGGTATCAGGGTGGAATCAATAATTGGGGTCTGACATGAAGTGATTCATTGATGAAATTTTCATACTACTCTTGTTTCTCACGCCGAGCATTGCTCATGTGGGCTTAGAGTACGTGTTAAGTGACACCTTGAATGCTATCATAATCGCAAGAGGTGAATTGTGGTAGCGGCTGGAAGAAGACTCATTGAGGTATCAAAGTGCAGAAAATCATCCTGAGTAGAGTTATGAAGAGTTTTCAACAAACCCAAGGGGGAGATTATTGGGAAAAAATCCCTCAAGGTAACATTGCAGTATTTTTGGGTTGATTGTTTTTGTTGAAAAAGAAGGTTTTCATGGATATTTGTCGAGTTCCCGAGAATTTGTTGACAATCCTTGTTGACAAAGAACGATGACAAAGGAAAGGACGATCTAGAGGCGGTACAAAAGAGCAGTACAAGGTGGCGCTGTTTCCCAGTGTTTGCCTAATTTTTGGGGTCCAAAATATGGAATTTGGCGAGCCTCACGAAAATAGGATTTCTATGAAGAGCATAATTTAATATGGCAATGGCATGAATTTCGCGAAGATGGGATGCATGGATTGGATTTCGCGAAGGCCAGAAAAATGGAGGCGGTGATGCTTCTTGATTACGTCAAGCTTCGCAAACAGCAGAGGCTGAAGCGCATCGCGGTGGAGAAGGGATTCGCCAGGGAGCTTCGCAGTGAAGTCACGAAGGTATGTTGATGGTGATTCTTTGCGACTACGTCAAGCTTCGCAAACGACAAGTTGTCGTGGTGTTTCGCGATTTGGACAGAATTCCGGCGGAAACATTGGAGCTTCGAGATTTGAGATGACGTGGCGTTGACTTCGCGTGGAAGGGATGAGGGTAGGTGGAATCGCCTATAAATTGAGTTATACCCCTTCGAGCGAAGCAGAGAAAATTTTCATAGAAGATCATTCGCTCTTGATTTGCGAAGGTGGTTCGCGGAGCCAGTGTGCTTCGCGAAAGAGGTGCTTCGCGGCGACTATTGTAGCTCCGCGAAACCTGCGAGCTCCGCGTTGGCTTACTAAGCTTCGTGAGGGTCGTTGCTCTGCGACGGCTTGAGCATCACGAGAGTGCTTCGCGAGAGTGCTTCACGAGAGAGATTCACGAAAAGGCAGGAGCTTCGCCAAGGCTCGTTTGAGCTTCGCGAAATTGGGAGCTTCGCGAAGTAGGGTGCTTTGCGAAGGTACTTTCCAAAGGTAGTTTCCCAGTGGTCAGAGGCAAAGTGCTATTCATCAGTGGATGAAAGTTGGACTTTAATAGAGCATATATCAAGAGTTGAAGGTGCATTATTTCATGAAAATGAAGAGACCTACAGGTCTATAAACTGTGATTGGATTCCCTTCTAGATCAGTGAGCTTAGGAAGAAGAAAAAGGTGATCCTCTCCACCAGCAGTGAGCCAGAGAGAGAGAAACTGGGAGTGACCCTTGGGAAAGTAGTGAGTTGACCCTAAACCTTGTAAAGACAGTGAACCTGGGCATAGAAGTGATCTAGCCCAAACATTGTAATCCACATCTAGTGAAGTTTAGTGGAATTGGTACGACCGACAACTTGTCGGCGTATGCTCCTTGGACGTATCCCTTTGCGGTGAACCAAGTAAAATTGATGTGTCCTGTGCATGCTTTACTATCGGTTTACTTTGTGCAACAGGAAAGAGAGAGAAGAGTGGTTTCCTTAACAGCGAAATAAGATCAGAACGGGCGTTAATTTTTAATCAGTCATACCCTGATTCACCCCCCCCCCCCCTCTCAGGGTATTCATCCCTATGGACCTAACAGAATAGGATAACTATTAATTGAAATACATCCTACATCATTTTGTTATTATCTGTTTGATGTTTGATCAAATTTTTACACACACTGATATTTCATTTATTGTTAATAATTGTTTTGAGAAAATCAAGTTATCCAAAATAATGTAATTAGAAAATTATGAAAAATTTATTTAGATATATAAAGGGTTCTGGATATTATATGTCGACCTCTAAAAATTATGATCATCTTTAGTCAAGGGTTATTCTAACTCTGATTTATTTGGGCACCTTATTGTGGGAAAATATACTTCTTAATTTATTTTTATATTGATAAGATGGGATATATATTGTAAGAGTGTTAATCAAACATTTATAGCCACTTGTACTGGGGAAACATAACATGTTCCTTATTATGAAGTCACATTTTATTAAATGGGGCTTAAAAAATTGATTTCTAGTTTTCTCATCATGTAAATAATATCAATTCCACTTGTGATATATTACAATAATAAAAATACATTGAATTTCTCTCAAAATGCCTAGATTTATTCTTGTTTGAATCATTTTGAAATAACATATCTATTTTCTAAAGATAATGTTCTAGAGTCTCAGACTATCATTTAGAATATCCCCATTGTGAATATGTTATAGATCCACTAAAAATGATTAACTATAAGAATATTTTAAAATCATGTTATCCACATGGGATTAGTTAATTATTTTGATACATTGGGACAATAGGATTCTATAAACCAATATTATTAATTTTTTGTTATTAATGATACTATTTCATAATTATATCTTTTTGAATAATATATATCTTAAATTCTTTTTTATGATATTTGTACAATTACTATAATTACATATCTAGTTTAATTTGATTATGTAATTCTTTACCATTTTTTATAAGAGTTTTAACACATATATGAATAATGTCCCTATCAAATATTACATCATAAGCCTTAATATGTCATATTTTGTACTATAATGTGTTTATTTAAAGTGGCATATTTTTGAAATATATATTTTTTAATTTATTAATGTAATCAAAGTGGAAGAATGATAAATTTTCATTAATTATTTATTTTTCACAAAAAATTTAATGTATCAATTAAATATAATAATTTTACCAAAAGATTAATTGATTCTTCGATTATCCCACATTCATGGATTCATGCACTTATGCTTCATATAAGACAAATTTATAAATATTAAATATTGGTTCTGATTTAAATTAAACATGGTGGGTTGGATCTTTTATTTTATTCAACAAATATCCCACATTCTCATCAACAAAATCTTATTCAAACCACTTCACAACTTAGTGGTTTTGTGTGAAACATAATCATAAATAGTTTACTTTAAAGAGATTGGTATTCATTTATTTGAAATTTTTAGGAGTTTATTACCAGATATTTGAGAGAATGTTATACCATGGATTTGATATAAGTGATTGGTAGATAAAAAATTAATATTATTTTGATTACTATTATTATCTTCAAATATATCATAATAATATATCTTAATTAAATGTTTTATTTTGGTTAATCTCAAATATTATTTTTCTTTCCAACTTTTCCTATATTTTTTAGTGTAATTAATTTTTTTCATTATTATAAACACTACATATAAAATGAACTTATTTTTTTCCATGTATTTCTTTTTAAACATTAAATTATTTATAATTAGGAAAATGTCATTAGTGTTATTTTTTAAATACTTTTTTATAGCTTTATAATTTCACTATTGTGTTTTTTTGTAACATAACATTTATTTTTTATTATTTTTTATATTAATATATTGATCATTAATGTTTTATTATCTAATAAAAAATATTTCTTATGTTTTTTATAACTTTGTCCCTCTTTTATGAGAAATCTACCATTATATTAATATTATGGGTTTTATGGTTATGTTTTTATGTATTATCATGGGTGTTATTCATGGATTTTATTTTTATTTGATTTTTGAAATGATTAACTTTTATGTGCATTTTTTTATATTGTCTCGATTCCTATTTTGGTTTATTTCATATTGTTTCTTAAGGATTAGAGATTTTTTTGGTTTGTTTTTTAGTTTTTTTAGTTATCATTCTATATATATATATTCTAGGGGTCTCTTGATAATGATTAATTATGAGTAGTAATGGTTTTTGTTGAACACTACTATATTATATGTTTTTATTTCTAATAAAATATCTGATTAATTGAGTTTTTGAATAAATAACAATATATTTTTAATAAAAATAACTCTAATATTAATAAAATTATATTATATCCTTGATAAAGTGTTACTTATGAAAAAAATATAATAATGAATCGATAAATTTGGTAAAAAATAAGAGGCAGATAGAGAGATCATATTAGAAAAATAACATGGCGCCAATGAAGAATGTGGATATGATGATTAATGTGGGGGTCATATTAATAACAACTACCAAAAAACTTCAATAGCCATGAAAATATAGATTATGTGTTATCTCTAAATATAAAAAAACAAGTTTATAAGAAATTAATGTGTTCTTGAAAAATTCGATCAATGATTTGGATATCATTTTTGATATCTATATTATTTTATGGATGTAATTCATGGAATTTATTCCATAGAGAAGTATATTTATATGGTGCCAAGATATAAATATTAGACTAGAGAATTAGTGGGGATTAAGATGTAAAATTTATAATAAGTTTTTTTAGAAATCTTCCAATGATTTTTTAAGTATTGCTAATAAATGTCCACTTTAATTTTCATTTTTTTAAAAAGTGATAATAAATTGTAACCCTTTACCGGTACTTTTAAAAACCTATGATACAAACATGTGATTTTTTATATTTTTTAGCATTAGGTTTCTTTTTTAATTAAAGGTAAAATAAATTTTAGATAATTCCTTCGATATCAACATCAAAAGTCGGTGGACCAAATCCAAGTATGATAATGGAGCGTGGGATTTATAGATCACAAAAATATTATAAGTCACACAATTGGGAAAATCCACCAAAAAATTCATTTCCTCATAAGTATGAGATAACTTATTACTATCCCCCATATTTTTTGGGATGCCACAAAAAATTGATTCTCCATGGATAAATTCAATAAATTATTATGGAAAAGAAAATATGAATTATTATGAAAAATAATCAACATAAAATTAATAATCAATCTTTATTATAGTAAAAAAATTAAAAATAAATAAATCATTAATAAATAATTATAAAATTATAATATTAAATTTCGTCAAAAAATTATAAAAATATTATAAAAATATTAATTTTATAAAAAAATAGATAAAAAACTGGAAAGGATTCATCCCATATAAGATTTTAAATAGGATTTTTAAATTTTAAATTTGATTTTATAAGATATATTGATATTTTTATATTTATGTGTGGATATATGGTTTTTAAAAAAATCATAGAGGATATTTTTTATTTAAAAATATCATAATGACATGATAAAAAATGTGCACTCGTGTAATAAACTATCCTGGGTCATCCATGATTTAGTTGCTAGAGTCACCATGTGGAAAGACCCGAAGTGTGTTCTTGATCCCCACAAGTTGGAGACCAGGGAATGGGAATCAAAATTACATTTAGTAATTCATTTTCCAACAATAATCCAAAGTATCAACAAATTTAATATATAAAAACAATATTAGAATAAAACGTGTAAAAATAAATACATTTTCTAAATGAAAACATGAAAAGTAAAGTAGTTGAGAACAAAAACAACTCATATCTATGTGGTATGAGGTATAACATCCTTCTATGTGATGATAAAACTCCCAAACCATTCTAAAATTGATACTCACCAGTACTATGTAGTGTCTTGTCTTTACCTACATCATAAAATCAAGATCTACACACACCAAAAGTTATGTGTAGGGATTGAGAAAAACAAGACCAATATGATCCCATAGAGTTTTTCATAAGAAATATTTATAATATAAAACAATTATGATTATTTTAAGAAATAAAGGACATGAAATACAGATTTACACAATTTTCAATTAATCAGGGACATTCACCCTTTTTAGAATATTTTATAAAACATTTATAAAAACCATCTTCAAATAATTGACAATAAAATTTCTTAAAAATTAATGAATATTAAATATAAGAGGGTAACCATGGAATCTATTACTAGGGTAGGTTAGTTTCTGAGATATATATGTTCCTCGAAACTTTGGGATCAAAGGACTAAGTGCAGACACATCCCAAGAACATGGTCCTAGAGAAGAGAGAACACCTCTATAAGTGAACACTCTTTTATAACAACATTTAGACATAGTTGTAGCATAAATCCATGATAGGTATCCATAAATCATCCTGGAATTCATATCCCAATACTCCCCCACATACATATCCTAGGTTCAAATGTGTTGTATTGCACACTTGTATTCTTATATTTTCATATATTAAATCATTTATAGGGAATTTTACACATAAATAATAATCCAACACTTGGAAAATAAAAAACATGTTTTCAAATCATTTTTTATAAACTATAAAAATGGGGTAAATGTATTTAATAAAATTATTCAAATAAAAAACATTTCAATAAATTAGTATGCATTAATTAAAACAATTTTTAAACTAATTTATGGTGAGAAATCATGAAAAGATAATAAAACAAAGACTTCTTATGAGATCAGATACCTTAAACACTTGGTATTCCCAGATAACAAATATTAACACATTAAGAGAAACAGAGGCTGATATGAATAAAAGGTTTGACCTAACCCATGAAACTTATATCAAGAAACTCAGATTCATCAATCCCAAGAAAAATAGATCTAAGAGAAACTAATTACCATAACAATTTCTGAAGAAGAACATAATAATCTAGGTATATTCAGTCTTTACCATCATTTTTCACAAAAACCCTATAGGAAAAACCCTTATATCATGAAAAACCCATATATCTATCCATACCATTCCTTATATAAGCTTCATTTTAATAAAAATTAATATCTAGAAGAAAAATTGAGAATCATAAAGAATGGACTCTTACCTTCATTTTCCTGAATCCAGTGCCAGAAGATCAGTCATAATCACTGTCCAAAAGGGTTGGGATTTACAAAATATCAATTTATAATCCCTATACTTTAGATACTAGGATTTATCAGAAATAATGGGGTTATTGAGAGAGTTTTTTGGTCCAAAAAATTATTTTATTACTAGTTAATTCCATTCAGATGATTTGAAAAACAATGCAACTGTATCTATACACTATATATGTTGTATGGTTTGGTCACATGGTTTGGCTAACCATACTTCATCTATAAAAATAAACATTGTACAAAGCCACCACAAGAATTATAGTTTCCAAGTCTTTTTTCATGGTTTATTCTAACCATGTGAAAAATAATCACATGCCCATAAAACTCCATAATTTTCTGATAAAGCATAGAATAACCCAAGAATTATTAAAAAAATAAAGTAACAAAACTAAATAAATGTAAATGATAGTGACATCAATATATGAAAATTATCCCAACCATATTACTTTATTCTCCTTAAATGATAAGTTAATGAAGGTCCCCCAAGTAATAGCTGAGGCTATTTCTCCCTCATCACAGATTCCCATTCCCACATCTAATGAGAATATGTTATGTGCTTCCAAAACACACTGACCAATGAAATATAAATTCTATATATAATCTTTTCCTAAAAATGAACAATTAAAACCATTAATTAGACTAACTATATATTCATTTCCAAATCAATCTCTTTCAATTTCAGAATATGAGACAGGTTAGTATGATACTTCTTAAGATAAGACACAAGGGAAAAATCGTGGATAAAATTTAATTGAGATGAAATATATAACAAATAATAAAATTTTCTAACTTGATCAGTGATCTCAGAAGATTACACATTTCCAAAATATAATTTCCCTTATTTCTTAAGCTGCTGGTGACCGAAACCATGGTAAAAGTTCAATAACACCCAACCACCTACCAAAAATTACAAAGGATGACGATAACAATCTATATAGAACATATGTCAAATGTGATCCATTTCTAGACATTGATGATTAATATAGTATTTTAGTGATGTATCATAAATATTCATTGCCCCATAAGAGATATATCATCCACATGAAACCATTGAAGAGATTATTTTCACGGTTGGCCACAAAAGGCTCAAATTGATCTATTATAATGGATAACTAAAAACTATTATTACAAGAGAACTAAAACATCCCAAATAGATATACTAAAAGCCTCAAATTCCATGAAACATGATTAGATCATATCCTATAAAATATTATTTTCTGTCCTCATCTGAATTTCATTTTGATGATGGTAAACCACGATCAATTTAACTTGAGAACCACATCTTTATGGACATTCCAAAATTGAGTGGTAAACCAGGGGTCCCTTTCTGAAATAATAAAATATAGAAACCTATGAAACCTCTCAATCCCATAAATATAAAACATTCCCAAATACATGACCATAGTGGTATCTCAAAACATAATAAAATAATTTTACTTGGTTAGTGAATCAATGAACACCTATATAGAATTCTTCCCTCATGAAGTTAGTGGTTACCAAATGATGAAATCTATGGATACCTCATCCCATTTTCAAATAGTTAATGGGATAGGCTACAAAAATAAAAAATAATTTCTGTGTTCAAACATAATTTATTGACAGGTAGATAAATAAGACACAAAATCATCAACACCACATTTTAAACCTAGTCACTAATACTATAGATTCATGTCATAGTACATATTCCTTACACTAGGATAAACAACCGACTAAGAATAATTCCAAATTTCATCATATCCCTCATAAAATATGAACGAATGAAATACTATTTTTTGAAACAACTAATTTATTTCAGGGAGAGATACTACTTGGTAATGGTTTCCCACTATATAAAGAGTTATTCAAACTCCTAAACTATTTGTACCACTATTAATCCTAAAAAATCAACTTGATAAGAGATGATTTTAGCCAGGAACTAGCCAATAAAATACCAGACTATTCCTCCATCACATCTAGAGGTATTTTCACAATGATTTATATGTTATTCTATTCATAATTTAATTCAATCACTAGTTTAGAATTTAACTTCTATGTAGAGTGTATGCAACAAAATTCTCATTTCAATGGGTAATGACAATTCCAAAATTGAATGTCTAAAGATACTATACCCATTCCCTGTTTATAAGGATCCAGTCCTTCTGTGATATGATATAACATAAAACCAAATGGTTAGAATAAATTATGATCCTTTCCCTAAAGAGGTTTTGTCACCAACTTTTGAGGGAATACATAGCTGTTGTGAATTCTATATCATGGGTGGGGTAATTACTCTTATGTGGATGAAGGTGATTAGAGTTCTATACCACTACTTTATCTTTTTACATAATATTACAACCCCAAATAGAAATTGGAGCATCAAAAAACATGACATATACATTTAATTATTCTATTAAAATCAAAATAGGTTATGAGGTCATAAATTCATTCAATTCAAAAAAGTTAGTTTGTCACTTAGAATTCCATATGATTTTTTATACCATCCCATTAAGAGTAGTAAATGAATTTTAATGGACTGATAATTCCTTAATAAAACACTATTAATATATTACCAAACCAAAGAAGTTTCAAATATCAAAGATATTCTATAGAACATTCCATGATAAGACAACTTTCACTCACTCAAGATCAAATGAGGTTCTACGTTTTGAAACCACATGTCTTATGAACATAACTTATTGAATCCAAAAAACAAATTTTTGATAACTTATTCATAAATTCAATGATCCTTTAATATTTATAAAATTGAAATTAGGTGATTCTCATTATATACTTAATTTCCTGAGTAAAGTTGAATGATTTTTTTTAATATCATGATAAAGGAATCAATGTAGTAGTGGAAAATTTGATTCATCAGGGTGATGAAAACAGTTGGAGTTTTAGTCAAACCAAATAACATCAAAATGTATTCAAATTGGACATACACAATTTTGAAATCGGAATTTGCGATGTGTGAATCCTTGAATATGAGTTAATGATATATTGATCAAAGGTCAATTTTTGGAAACCACTTTTCTACATTTAGGTGACCAAACATGTCATCAATAATAGGAAATGTATTCATTTTCTTAATCATTACTCGATTGATATTTTGGTAATCGATATAAAAATGAAGAATCACATCATCCTTTTTGGTGAAATTAATAGAGGATTTATAAAGTGATAAACTAGGATGAATGAATCCTTTCTCTTTCAAATCATCAAAATGAAGTTTCAATTCCTTCACTTCTATTAGAGCATTATGATATGAAGGAATATATTCCAATTGAGTTACTGATAGCAAATCAATAAAAAACTCAACTTCCCTCTCTAGAGGTAGACTAATAAAATTAGTTGGAAATAGTTCTGTAAATTTCTTAAGAACTAATGGAATATCATAACACATATGTTCATCCTTACATTCAAATGTGAATGAGGAAATCAATTTTACATGTTTGGGTAGAGGAGGTCTCGTTTTAGTAGACCACATATCCCAATCTCCTTGAAACACTTGGGAGATACCATCAGAGGTAGTAAGTGAAACCCACTGAGGATAATAATCAATGTCTTATTTATAAGAAACCAACAAATCCATCCTGATTATAACACTATTGATATCAAATTCTAGAACCATAAAAT
Organism: Viscum album; assembly: GCA_963277665.1. Classification (NCBI taxonomy): domain Eukaryota; kingdom Viridiplantae; phylum Streptophyta; class Magnoliopsida; order Santalales; family Viscaceae; genus Viscum; species Viscum album. The sequence continues at coordinate 1,047,188,738 of OY728138.1, read as the reverse complement.
CATATACTAACTCAATTAAGATATCAAAATAGAATATGAGGGACATAAAAAATCATTCACATTACTTCCAAGAGATGTTATTAATTCCATAAAAGTGGGTTTATATAAAAGAATGATAGGTGCCTGTATCAAATAAGGAATTTTCAAAATATGAAGCGATGGAGGTAGAACCGCTCACAATTGTAGGGTTTGCATTATCATCCACCCAAGACTCTTACACTATTTGTAACTTCTCTATTCTATAGGCCTAGGGATAGAACCCTAGAGTCTTTGAAGCATCAAATTGCAATGTAGATCCATTTGGTGCTGATGAACCTATGACATAACATTGAGTAGAAAGATAATATGAGAACTTATGTACATCACCCCAGTGCTTGTACGAGTTTTAGATTTTAGGATACATTGGGGAAGTATTCCTTGTGTTCCCTTTCTTTACACACTATCAACAAGTCAAATGTATACTATCAACTTTCGTCGAGGGTATGATATAAATCCATCGATGAGATACACCTTACCACAAACCATTAAAATCTCATTCCACTTCCTTTTCTTTATATATAATCCACTGAAACCACCATTAGGTGGAAAATGAATTCTAACTATCCTAAAATTGAATACTATGTGAATTTATTACATTTTGGATCTTTCTATAACCTCAACATAGGTGGTAATCATATACACAAAAACCTATGATCAAATATATAATCAAAAACCCATCTGGAACGAGTGAGTCTTCCACTAATCATTCAATAATATCTTATGCGAGAAACAAACCAATTTGAAAATGAAGTTTGAATATTCCATTATAGTTTGGTCACCTTGTTGAAGGGTAATGAAATCCATGGATTTAGGCATCATCAATGATTCATGAAAAAATTAGTATAAAAATATGGTGTTGAAGCCTTTACACTCCAAACCTTCCGGTTGTTTTTCCTGATCATTATAACCCACCATCTTCTACTAGGTACATTGATCTTAACGGTTTCACATTTCACTTTGAAAAAATGCATAGTTTTTTAATATTTGAAAATCCACATTTTATTCTCTAACAACCTCAAAATTTTGAGGATCATATATTACTTTTAATGATGGTGGTTTCAAAATATTAATATATTGGGATTGATATTTATATTATCTAGTATCTAGTTGGACTTCTCTATACTGATCCATGGTGCAGAAAATAGCCTAGTCCATGGAACAGATTTATTACACTACTGATTCAAAAATAATTTGATCAACTGGATTTTTCCTTACAAAACATCATCCACAAACACCTAAAAAGGAAATCTATGAATCCATATAGGGGTTGTAGAAATATATAAAAGAAGGAATATGCAGAATCATATTGGAGGTAAATATTTTTTTAAAGTATGTTAATATAAGAAAATAATTGATATTTGATTAAAAATCAACACAAGTGACACACCTCCTAAAATCCCATGGTATCTTGGGGAATCTTATAATGAGAAATGGACATCACCTCACTCGTAACATACCCCTTAAATCCCAAAAATCATATCTATTACCGTTAAAAACATCCCAAGACATGAAGACTATAAAAGAAAACTTATCATTATTACCAATTTTTTAGAAACCAACAAGGGTTATCCTTGAACTAAACACCCAAGCTAGACTATGGAAATGATTAAGGGCATTCTCACTCCCCATGGGATTTATATTGGTACTTGACCATTCACAACTACATTTACTGAGGATTTTTCACATAATAGACCAAAGTATAAATAAATGGAATACGAAAAAGAAAGGAAATATTCTAAAATAAGTCAAATAGTGAAAGATAAAGAGTAAAAGGAAATACATGTGCCAAACCTAAATAGTTTAATTAAAATAGATAATACCAACAACATCTCATATCTATTTTATATAAGTGATTATTTCTCTCTATGCCACGCCAAAATCCCAATCCCTTCTATCACGGATAATCACTACCACCATGTGATACCCTTCCTTTAACAACACAAGATAAAACAAGATCTATACCCAGCCCTTATTATGTGAAGTGTATGAGAAGAACAAGACTAGTAGGATCCCACTAATTCTTCATAATCATTATTTATAAAACCCCAATTATGATCATTTAATGAATAAAAAGGCATGAAATATATATTTACATTTTTTTAATAAATCATGTAAAACAATGTTTTTTAGAATAGTCTATAAATCATGCATAAATAACCCTTCATTAAAGCATTTAAAAATAAACCATATCTAAAGAATTAATAAATAACTAATAAAAAAGGATCACCATGGAAACTAGTTACAAGGTAGGTTAAGTCTAGGATAACTAAGATTATCAAACCATAATGATTGAATAACTAATGGTGAAAAATCCCTATAACATGAGCCTTGGGATGATAAAAAACCCCAATAATTGAACCATATCATAAGAAATTTTAGTTAGATTTATTGTGTAAATATATGCTAGGTAGATACAAATTTTCCTAGTGTTCTTATCTCAAACCACCCATTAAGTGTATTCTAGCATATCTTATGTCATAACACACACCTTTTGGATATCAATTTCACAAATATACCCCACATAGATTATTTTACTATATATTTATTAATTCATTCAATTTGAATCTTACACAAAAGTAATCAATCATCACTTAAAACTGAAAAAACCGTGCTTTGAAATACATTTTCATGAATAATAAAAACTTTGTAAATATATTTCATAATAGTAGATAAAACGACCACATTTTGATAAATCATGATTCATTAATTAAAATAATTTAGATATTTATTTATGATGATTAATTATTTAATGTTCATAAAACAAAACATTTTTATGAAACTACGTACCTCAAACACTTGGAATTACCAAAAAATGAAACAGATTTAAACATAAAGAAAAAAATGCTTCTACCTACTAAGGGAGGTCCCTAAACTATGAAAACCATATTAATAAACTCAGACTCAACAATCCCAATATCAATAGATCCACACGAAACCACTTACCGTGATAATTATTGAAGAATCTCATAATGAATTATTTATATATGGTATTTACCTTCATTTATCATAAAATTTATATATGAAATCCCATTAGATCATGAAACATCCCATAAATTCTTAAATAGAATCCATGATCTATGGTTCCTTTCAAGAAGTAGATATATATTTAAGATTGATTATAAAAAAAAGAATAGTATCCAACTATATGTTTCCTAGAACAAAGACCTTCAGATCTGTCAAAATCACTCTCTATAAGGGTTAGTATCTCTAATAGGAATCAATATATTTTATATCCTAGGCTATAAGTGAAATAATTTTTCCAACAATAGATAATTCATGTTGAAAAATTATTTTTGGCTTAATTAATTATCATCTTATGGTTTGGCCTTTCAATTTGAAAAACTTTGCAACGACCATGAAACCGATTCTATATGATATAGATTAAAAATAGTTTGGTCACATGGTTTGTCCAACCATGCAACAAATATTTAAAATTACACTAACCTAAACCACCAACAAATGCACACCTTACTAGGAATTCCACATGGTTTGGCTAAAACATTCCCAAGCTATGTCCTTTCCCAAAAAACTACAAAATTTATTATGAAAACCTATAATGAACCAAGAAGGATTAAAAATAGATAGTCGTAAAAAATTAATATATATACCGGAAATTGACATCATGATGTTTCAAATTGGTCTTTTAAATAATATAGGTATCATTGGAGATTCAAGGGATCAACAATGACACAAAAATGGTGTAGAGATCTAATACGATAGTCATTCTTAGGATATAGAGAAGGTTGTGTCATCATTAGGCATAACAATTACTTCATTGGTGTATGGATAATTAAGAATATTAATATTTGATATAAAGTCAATTATTTTTCCATTGTTTGTTTTTTTGAGAGATGATTGAAGTTATTTTACGTGTTGTTTTCCCAAAGTTATTTTTTAAATTGTTATTATAATTCAAGTTCAGGAATAGACTTGAAATTTATACCCTCAGATTAATAGTTATTTCTATTGAGTTCCATTGGTTTATTAACCCCCTATATTGGAGGTTTACTCCATGTTAAATTTTTATATATTGTATTTATTTATTCAACTAAATTTATCTCATTCATTTACATGTGATATTCTCAGAATTTGTTTACAAGAATTTATATCCTGAGGTTAATCGAATCTTCCGAAAAAATGAAAATAAAAGTCTTACAAACAATAAAATATAGTTTCATAACTATAAAATTCAAAATTTTTATATTTTAAGAGTATATTGAATTATATTAGTGAAATGATGCACAATATATTAATAAATATCATGAATAATTAAAATAAATATGGAAAGTATATTTAATATATTAAAATATAAAGTTAAAATAAGATTTAATTTTTTTTATAATAACATCCCAAAAACATACATATGTTTTAAATTTATATTAAATTTAAATATATTCAAAAAAAATTATTTCTATAATTGAACAGACGAAAATGTTGTTTTATCCCCAATATTTTTTTATATAAAAAATATACATCGTTCCTTACACCATGTGGAAATGTTTTCCAATAGATTAATTACACAATAGGTAAATAACTCTCCCTACATCATCTTATGGATGTTTTATCGATATGTCATTAGGATAGTTATAATTTATTCCTCTCGGGGAAAAGTGTCAGGCACAACATTCACCAAAAATATTTAAAGGTGGGATAATATTGAATTTTCTTTCTCCATAGAGTCTAAAAAGGTAATTCAATATTTATATTTTCCTTATTATTTAAAAATATATAGATAATTTATAATCATTGAAACAATTTTATAATTTAGGATGCCTTCACTTTCGAGTTCTCTTGTTTTTACCTACCCTCTAATAGGATCTGGAGTATGCACGAGGGCCCAACGAAAAATTGTAAAAGGGAATTCACCCCTCGCAGCATGAAGACCAGATCGCCCTAGGCCAATTATAGGTTCTCCCTGTGCCAATGATTCCCATCCTAATTTGGAATTCCCATGGCATTGGGGCCCAAGTTAAAACCAACTTCTTAGCCACTGAGATTAAAAAATACAAGTTTGGTATCAATACTATTTTGGAAAAAAATAGAAGGCCACTAAAATCAATGAGTTTACACCTAACATTCACATTCATGCAGCCATGCATGTGGAACAGATTAATCATCACATATAGAATTTTTGGGGCAAGGAGGATAAAGTGGATATGGTTCAAGCTGGTGACCAATATATCATGGTGAAGGTTTCCAGTAACAATGAATCCTTCCTCTATTATTCTATGTATGGGAGCTATGACGCACAACTAAGACAGGTTCTATGGTAGGATCTCTGCAGCATTGATCTAGCGGACTTTCCCTGGATTATTAGTGGCGATTTCAACATCATATCAAACCCATAGGAGAAGCACGGTTGGGATTTCATTCCTCATTCCATCAGCCTTGACATTACTTATTTCTTGGATAGTAAGGGTCTTATGGACTTGGGATACTGTGTGGACTGCTTCACATGTTTTAATAACCAAAAAGGAAGTAGGTGATGCTGGATCCACCAAGATCAGTGCTTGGAAAATTCTCCTTACATCCCCAGGTAATCTGAGGCTAAGGTCGACCATTTTGAATGTTGTGTGTCTGACCATTCATCCCAATTAGTTTGTTTGGTTTCCAGGCTAGAGGCGAGTAACTATTTCATGTTACTTTTCACTAGGACAGCGTCCCTGGGTTTCATCATGTTGTGTGAGATGTCTGGAGTGAACAATTTCAGGGGTGCTCCTAGGTATCCATTCACAAAAACTTAAGGCTTCTCAAACTCAATATTCACTCCTGTCTTAAAGGTATGCCTCCAAGATATAGATAAATGAACGTCCTCATACAAGACGTGGAGAGGCTGGAGTGTATCCTAGAGGAGGTATGGGATGACTCAATTTTTGAGGACTTGTGTAACATAATAATTCACCCAACAGAACTCATTCTTTAACAGGAATGTGTTGAATGGGAAAGATCAAGGGTGAAATTGTTACCGGATAGAAATTTGAACACAAAGTTTTGTCCATGCATGTATAAAGTAGAGTAGACAGATGGTTATGGATATCATTAGGATGGAGTATGGTTCTTACTCAAATTATAAGGACATGGTTGGTGGTAGCACTTTGTCATTCATTCAGAACCTCCTGCACGATCCTAGACAGGCAATGGGGAATGAATATCCTACAGGGACCTTAGAGATGTAAGAGGTGATACCAAGATAGGTTTCCAGTGATGAAAATGCCTCTTTTGAAGCTATACCCAAGGAGGAAGAGGTGTTTGAGGCCATTTCAAAGCTCAAACCAGATAGTGCCCTGGGCCCTGACGGGTTTCCTAGTTCTTTATATAGGGGATCTTGGTAGGTGGTGAAGGCTGATATAGTTACATCCATCCAGGACTTCTTCCGTGATGGTACTATCCCTAGGATTTCAAGTGGTACTACATTGGTTTTGTTGCCAATGATTAAAGACCCATCTTTCATTATCCATTATAGGTCGGTGTGCATGTTCAAATTTCCATATACGATTCCTTCAAGCTTTATCAATTAGAGGATCTCCAAACTTACTCCAAAGTGGTTATCTTTAGATCAGAATGACTTTATGAAATATTATTCAATTCAATGGGCTATTTCTTTGACACAATATATTCTTATAGATATTAACTTCAAGACGTACAACTCAAATATGGATATAAAATTATTTATGGATAAGGGATATGATTTAATTCAATGGGGTTTTATCAATTGGGTTCTCTCGATCATGGAATTTTTGGTCTGGTTTATTAACCTCATTTTTAGATGCGCTAGCTCTCTATGGTTGGTAGTATCAATTATGGGTATGTCTCACAGCATATTGAAGGCCACATGGGTGATTAGGCTAGGAAACCCCTCTCCCCTATAATATCTGTTATAATATTGGATACGATCAGCTGGTTAATCAATAGAAAGGTCTATATTGGGGAAATTCTTCCCTTCAACATAAAAATGAATCTTCCCTCAATCTCACATCTAATGTTAGCATAAGATTCCATGATTTTCACCAATGCTAATAGAATATCAGTTCCCATGATTAGAAAAGATCTAGATGAATACTATTCCGAGAGTATTTGGGTGATCAATAGGTCAAAGAGCAACATTTTCATCTCTAACAAATGTTGGTCAAGTCAAATATCCCCCTTGTGCAGTGTGTTGAACATGAATATATGATCCTTACCCCTGAAGTATCTAGGCACACTTATTTCCATAGGAAGAACATGAATTACATATTTTTATTGAATTATCAATAAGAATATGAACTGGGTGCTTAAATGGAAGAATCATTACCATTCTATTGGGGGGAGTGTATCTCTTGTTAATTGAATACATTCAAGTAACCCTATCCATGATCTATCATCCATCAGGGTGCCAAAGTGTGTCATTGATACCATTGATAAAATTCTATTGAGCTTTATATGGGATGATTTATCGGAAGGAAAACATCACTGGACTTCATGGATAAGGATGGAGAGATCGATCCACGAAGGTTGGATGAATGATAAGAACCTATCGGACACCCGGCACTACATGCACACGAGACTCGCTTGGGTGGTTATGGAAGAATGTTTTCTTTGGGGTAATATCATGTCTTTAAAAGAAATAGAGAATAATGATAATGGGAGAGCCCATGCATCCTATTTATGGTCCATGATATCCACACTCATTTCGACTCTTCGTCAACATTCTTGGTGGTTTTTTGGGTGAGGGGAGAATCCTCTTCTAGCATCATAATTGGGTTGGATCCACACATGGATTCCTAGGATTCCCTACCCCTCAGATTACTTTCAAATAGGCCTATATGAGTCCATGATTTATTCATTTGATTCTGGATGAGGAACATCAAGGATTTTTTGATAACATCTACATCAAATCAGAACCATATATTTGTGTGTTTACTTCCTCGATCTCAGGGTACTTAAACAAAAGGGACATCTGTAGGACCATTATCCAATAGTGGAAATCTGACAGGTGGAATAACATTGTGTAGTGAAATAAAATCCCAACCAAGTATAAATTTTTATCCTTGAGAATAAAGAACTAATAAATTGCTACTGACGAAAAGATCATGCAGATGGGTGTTAACCTTGCCTCAAAATTCCACTGTTATAGTTGTCATCAGGAGGAGAATATGAATCACCTCTTCTTCGATAGTGAATGGGAACATGAAGTATGGAGTTTCTTTGGGATTTTTTTGGTGCCTCACTGTCTATAAATTTATTATGAAACCTTTCTGGATTTTTGGTTTCACAAAACACACATCACTGATATGGAAATAATTGCTAGATCAACCATTTTAAACACAGCTTATTGGTATATCTAGAAGGCCAGGAACAAGGCCATGTATTATGAAATTATCACCTCTGGAAGATCAATCATTGTTAGAACAAATTCCTTTCTTATTTATGTGTTTAGTGGTATCTGCAACGGGTTTGAGGTGCCTTCCCCGAGGTGTTTGTAGGGAAGTTCATCATTTATCATTTATAGTAACAGAGGATATAGAGGATAGTGGGTGTGGTGGCATCCTCTAGTTTATGGTTCCAAGCATAACATGGATGGTTCATGCAAGGAGGGGCTCATCAGTGGGGGAGCTGTTGTTCGATATTATAGGGACAATTCCCTTATTGAGTTTTATACATATTATGGACAAGGGATGTCAATACAATGAGAAGGTAATGTGATTCTCACTTTCTTTCTACTATGTGAATAGGGGAATATAGCTCTTTCTCTTGTTGAGACCAACACCAAGATCATATGAGACTCCATTCATGATAAAAGAACCACTCCATGGTCAATTTTCTAAATCATTAAAAATCGAAAATGCATTCTCAATGATAAGACTATAGTGACACATACTTGGAGGGAGGGGAACAGATTTGCCACCATTTCGCATCTATGGATGTGGCATATCATGGCATCAGTGTCACTTTGGTTCCCATCTCTATCTTTTTTAAACCCAAAGTGGTGAATATGATTTTAGGTGATGAACTTGGCCTCCATTACATTTGGCATCCCTAGGCTTTTTGTCGTGGTATTTGTAATGGTCCTTTTTTGGAGGTACCCCTACTTGGTTAATAAAAATTTACCTTTGATGATGATACTATTTGATAATAAAAAATCATCAAAAAATTTAAAATTTACCCATACTCAATTACATTATCTTTAATTTGGTGTTTGGATCATTTTTTTACTTTACTTTTATTATAACATTCATTATTATTATTATTATATTAATCCAAAAATTTTATTATTTTTAATCTATTTAAAAGAATATTTTAATAGATATATTAAAAACAGATATAAATATAAATCTTGTGTAGGTTTATTCATTTTTATGATAATAAATATGTTGGTAATATGTTTATAATTTAAATTTATTCTTAAAAAAATATTGATTTCATTTTTTATTCAAAAATTCCTCAATCCTATTCCATATAATATACATAATTTCATTACTTATCCTATATCTACAGATCAAATATGATGTATTTTGATTTTAGGTTTATGCTATTATTTATTTTTATTTTTAAGCATTGTATTTTAATGTTTCTCAAATTATTGATTATTGATTATTATATTTTAATGATTATTAAATATTATGAATTTTTTGAATTTTTTATTTTTATGGGTTTTTAATGATATATTAATAGTTTAAATAGTTTATTTTAAAAATTATTAAATCAGGGATTTTGAAATGAAACATATTTTTGAGTTTTTTAATAAATTTTTAAAATTTCCCCATTGGGCACTAATGTCTTGTGGTGCCTAGTGGATCATAGAAAAATGTTTAAATTTTCCCTAATGTGATGGGAAAAACGAGATTGGGGAACATAAATGCACATGTGGGTTGGAAACTTTTCATGTGATTTGCAAGTGCCCCACCCCATTATCATCCTTAAATATCAATGGGAATAATAAATTCGTCACCTAATTTTTCACCCTTGAAAGAGTGACAGTGGATGTAACCTATGAGTCTCTGAGGAAAGTGCATGTTTTTTATTTGGTAGATTTTGATATTTTTGGTATTTTACTTCCTAAATGATATCCTGAGTTTATGGATGGGATTTCCTCACCCAGTTACGTGTTCCTCAATCTGAGTTGAAATGATATAGGACCAAAGCACCCCTTCGTATATGCAATCTATTTTTACTAGTGGTGAGGGTTGAATATACACCATGGAGAGACTACAAAAAAATCTCATTACCATATAATAAAAATAAATAATATAACATCCGTAAAATAAATAACAACATCAATTTTATAAGGAATCACATTGAAAGAATTACTGTAAAATTATTATCTCCCTATACTATAAATAATTCTCCAATGTCATGCCATAATTATCATACATGAAAGGGAGATCACCAAATGGTGGGATTATATACATAAACTAAATTAAATGGTATATATATGTAAAATGGGATACTCTATTACAAGGACATCAAATTCACCATGGAACTATCTCAACATTCTTATAGAGTGACTTAAATGATATTATATGTATAAGGTCCGTTTCCCTTACAAGAATATGAAACATAATGTCTACACATCCATTAAGGTTCATGAAAGAGTTTTGATTATATAAACAAACATGAAACCAACAATGATACCCAAATATAATACATAATTATGAGAATGCATTCATAATATGATATGAAAGTAGTAAAAAAATCATGTAACACACAAGTTTTATTGTCAGATGCTCACACGATTACAATGATGATTGACATTATCTTCTTTGACCTATGATGATATTTCGTACAATAATTCATAGATCACATGTTGGGATATCTTTCACAATGCTATGATGGCTCTACCACACAACGGATGGTCAATGTTATCAAAAACTAGTATTCTTATACCTAATTTGGTATTAATGTTTCCAAATCCAGGGTATGGTATACTCACACTGATAATATTCTCAATATATACGTTCATCATGTGAGTGTATAACTCTTGATAATAATTTAGGTATCATGTCAATAAAATCCTACCTCAGGATGGAACCACCTAATTAGAGACTATTCTTACTAATATCTAACCCTAGGAGTATCCCCATATGATTATCCTGATGGTAGGTCCGTTGTATCTATCCCTACTAGAGTTCTTATTGGTAGAAGGATGAATATATAATCATGATAACATGTCAACAAAATCCATCCCTTGGAGTGAACCCACTAATAACAATCTATATATATAGGTATCTAACCCTTAGACAAATTTTGAACAATAATATTGATAATGATCCACGATTATCCAATGTTGGGAGTGGCCCTTAGGTGGTGAGTAAATATACAATCATCAAGTAAGATCCTTGGAGAATAAACTCAAAATTATATATGATGCACCAATGTCTAGTTGTATCATTGAGAGGTGGACGGGGTATAACACGCCCATATTTTAGAATATATTTTCCATTTATTAAATAGGTTTTTAATAATATCTATCCACATAAATCACCCAAATGAATGGAGAAAAACATATTACAATTAAAATAATAATAAACCCACCAATAAATAGAAATATTCCACAAATTAATATATATTTTATTAAGAGAGGAATGGGAAACACCAGTCAAGGCAGCCTAAAGTGTTGAAGACTAAGAGCGTCACCAATTGCATGGGCCACACCACATGAGGGAAGGGAGATAAGGGAAAAATCTAATATGGGAAATTTTTGGGTAGTGAAATCAGTCAATTAATAATCCACATGGTTTCCCTCATTCCATTTAAGAAGAATATCCATGTTGTAAGAAAGAAGATCCATACACATATAGATCAAATAAGTGATTTTCCAAGGTGAGCCTGGGGTGCCATTGAGAGAGCTCCTAACCATTATGGAGTCCATTTAAATAGTGTCCAAGATGATATTTTTAGATCTGCATAAAGAGAGATCACTGAGCATCGCCATCGCCTCCGCCTTAAAAGTGTTCCCTAGTCCATAGATGGTCTTTTTTCTATAAAATTAGTTTTTCATTATATTTTATATTTTCATTAAAAATATAAATTTATGAATTATAGAATTTTAATTTGATTAAAATAAAATAAATTTTGAATTTATTATTTCAAAATTTTCTGAAGGTGGTTTTTGGAATTTTTCTAAAAGGTTGAGTTTTTTGTGAATAGTAAAAAATATAGTCTCTAGAAATACCTTCACGTTTATGACATTATCACGATATAATAATGACATAAATGTTAATAATACCTTTTCTTGAAAACATTTGTATTCTACGGTGTGAAATAAAGTATTTAGAAATATTATTTTGGATTTATAAATCTATATATAACACTTTGGAACATAAGTGGTATTTTATTATAATAAAAGAACTATTTCTATCATTATATTTGATTATTTACAAGGTTAAATTCATATTTGGATTGGTTTTATAGTCATATAAATATTATTAATTTATTAATAAACCATAAGTGTCATGATAATAAATTATATATACAATTTTTGTGTAAAACAAATTTCCTTCTAAACATATATTTTTTTTCTGAAAAGATCAATTCATTTTATTTTATATAATTATATTAAAATTGTCTTTCAGACATATGTAATTTTAATATTTTAAAATGTATTTCAAATTTTTAATTAGGATAGTAAATATTAGTTAACATGGTTAACATAATTTTTTGTCACATAAATAAGTTACCATGGTAAAATATTTTAACCACATTGAGGGTTAGAAGGGGTTTAACCTAAGAGATAAGGCCATAATTAATTAAAATCATAACCATTTTAAAAGTGCTAAATCTCATAAATTCTCACTAAACATGTTTATTTCACTTTTTACTGAAGGTTTCAGGGGTCAGCAGTGGTCCAAAAATGAATTATTTGAAATATTTTGGGTATGAAACATTCGACTAAAGACTGTAATTGATATATAGTGTGAAGTAATAAATTATATTATAAAAATGGTTGGTGGGGTGGGGGGGAGAAACCTACCATGAAAAATAATGGGGTGAATAAAATATCACACAGTGAAACCCTCCTATAATAATTTTATTAAAATTTATTTTATTATTTTTTAATAGGGGTGTTTTAAAATAGTGGGTGATTCTCGCTTATCTAGTCCACACAATGGATCCCATCTTACATAGTTTTCTCCCCCTTCAAATAGAAGATATACCTCATTTTAATGTCATGAGTTTCAATATATGGGAAATGGTATATATCATCTTTTTTATCCTATTTTTCTCACTTTATTTCACATTCAAACAATCATTCACCATTTTTATCTAATATTCCTTATTTCCAGGGTATTATTACACTTTTACAATTTCTACAAGTTTAGCTCGATTCAAAGGTTGATTTTAGAATGGTGGATGTATAAGATTATAAATTATGTGGTATGTATGATATTCAATTAAAGTATCATCATTCTATGGTGTGTGAGTTGTGTGGTCACACTAAAATTAAAACTTATATTACTTAAATGAATAATTAAATGTTATGTGGACCAGAATCATAAAATTGAATCTCACCACAATCAATGAATAGTCTTTTGGGGTTTAGACTGAGTTTTATCCACAATTTGAGGTTTTCTCTACTTGGGAATAGTTTAGGTAATTAATGTTGTTAGCTTAGGGGTTTTATGGACATAAAATATTGTTATGGGTAAGTAAAAACAGATTCCTTGGACATGAGGAAGGATACAATACACATTTGTATCATAGCATACCTCATGAGATTAATATAAATGTATTTAATGATCTATCTCCCATGTACATTAATTTTCAATACTATAGGGAATGTATTTGATGTAATTTCAATTTGATCCAGCAGTGTTTCCAGCTACTTTGGAATGTCTTAGGGAAGTAACCCATGGATTCATATTGATGTAATGGTTGAAATTATTTGGTATGGTCCCCATGGATTTCGATTAATCTACTCATTATAATTTCCTAGGGATGTACTTCTTGGATTTAGTTCGACATTCTAGTTATAATTCATTAAAGAAGTCCCCCTCTATTTCAAGTGAATTACTAGATTAGAATACCAAGGGGTTACCTCCATGTATACATTCATTTTTTCTTACTTTAGTTACAGTAGTAGATAATTTTGTCTTATGCCAAAGCAGGTATGGTGGATTCTGGGTGACACTTTGGAACACAGAATCCAAAATGGATTGTTTATTTTTTTCCTTATTTGTTATGTACATTAACATGAACACAATAATCAGAATATATATGCTTAAAGAAATTTTTTAATGGAAAATAAGTCATACTGACACCCTTTTAAGTCCTTTGTTTAGTATCAGAGACGACATAATGGTTTTTTGAGATGACAATGGAATGTTCCCTGTGACAGAAGCTTGTTTCAGACTGATTGGATAGGGAAAGGGAGATAGAGAGTAGAATAGAAATCAGCATCATTTTTTGGGGTTTTATAGTTTTGATTTTTTTTATTTTTGATATATTTTTTTATATGACATGTATTTGGGATGTATGACTACTTGGAATGTATATAGTCTATTTTTATAACATGGGTTGTAATAATTTATTTATAATTTTGTGGATATATATTTTGTTTCTTCTTCTGAATGTATTTATTTTACTTCATTTATGATATTTTTTCACTTTGAAATATGGTTATAGTCTCCGCATAATACCACCAAAACCCTGTGATACTGGATAGAAGCCTTTGACACTTTGGGAGGCTCACCTGAGGTCCATTGGTTACTCCTCCGATTCATGAACCACTCTATGGTTATATATTTGAGGTGGGACCATATAACATGGTACTAGTGAGCTTTAATTTGTCTAACTATTTGGTTAAGGTAGACACGAGAGTGGGAATTGTTAGAAAATGGTATGTAACTTATTTCGGTGAGGCCCCACCCCATGTATGATGGAAGTCATTTTCCTTTCTAGGGATAATATTTTGGTTTATTCTTTTCTCTTTTACTATAAACATATTTATCATTGGGTGGAACATGTGATTTATTATTTATGGTTTAAGGAATTTTTTCTCTTCACTTGAATTTAAAAAGGTAATGTGTTCATGTATCATACTAGGGACATAGTATTATCCTTCCATTTTTAGGATTACTTGTGGTCATTTACAATAACTATGACATGGATTAGTTAGTTAATGTGTCCATAACCATTTATATTGTGTTTTCTCATATAAATTTTTGGTGTTATATTACATAAAAAATATTTATATGTATAAAAATATGTCACATGATCACTTTCCAAATTTATAATTATGTGGTGTTAGTGAAATAAAATTTCAGTTACAACTTATAAATCATTTTCTTCTTTAACTTGTATTTGAAATTTAATATCAGTGATCCCCAATAGGGAAAATTTATGGCTAATGTAAATGGTTCAATGTGTATCATATGATAAAATATCTTTATTATTATATAGAGTAAACTAAATTAAATTCCTATTATAACTTATAAATCATTTTCCTCTATATATTGTAATTGACATTTCATTTAACAAATCCACTGGTTATAAAATTCTAGTTAAAGAAAAAATAGGAATGTTTTATATTGAGAATCATATATAAATGATGCATACCATATGCTTATATGATGTTGAAATTGTGTAATAGTATATTGGGTTTTTAAGAGAACCCAATTTATGGGATACTTATAATGTATTGTGTAGAGACTTATGGGATGTCGATCCTGTTATCACTTTCTATGAACTATAATATTTTAAACTTTTAATGGGAATGTGTTCTAATGTGGGAATTTTTTTTTCATGAACAGGTCTTGAGGATGGGAATAGGAGGAAAAAGGGACATATTATTTTGTGATATCCTTATGATATTGGGTTTATAAGATAATGGTATGTTATGACAATTATGAATTTTGTTGGAACTGTGAGTTCAAATATTGTGACATGTTATGACTATTTATAACCCTTGTGTATTTTTAATAACTTTATAGTTGGTTTAGTAGGATATACTATAACATGTACACAAGACCCTTATGTTGTAGGGATTGGGTCAAGTATGGAGACATGTTTTCTGCCACTAAGTTCCTAGGTTGTATTGGATTGTAAGTTTCAGACAACCTTGGAGTGGGAAGTTAGATTGAGTATAGAGTTTTTGATGTATATGTGTGAATGAGAAACCGATAAGTTTGTGTTGTTTTGTTATATTACTTTTTTTTATATTTATATTGGAAAATTGTTAAGAAGATAACTAGTTTTTTCTAGTGCGGTGTTCTCTTAATATTTTTGGAGGTGAATGTGACATATGGGGGTATCCCAATAGAGGGGATAACCCCGGATTGTAGATTCATGAGAGATGATAAGTGTAGTAGATTCTTTATGCTGAAAATTCTGTATATAAGCATTGAAAATACATGGGATATACGTGAATATTCTTTTAGTTTTATTATTATAGGTTATAGACCTTGATATTTTGAGTTATGTATATATCAGGATGGGAAGGATCGGTATGATGCCTGACCATATTGGTTGGATGAAACATGATGATTGAATCTATAATTAATATATAATGGTTATATTATTCTAGTTTCATTTAAATTATAGTATGTATAATGATCACATTGTTTTCTTCAACCCATGTTACATGCTATGGTTTTGTTGGAAATGATGCATTAAGTGAGATTCTTTCAACTGGATGATTTTCACATATTTTGAGCATGGTCAACTAGGAAATTTGGAATGTGATACTAATATTGATGGTGTATTATTATTTATTGTGATTTATATTGTTTATTAGATTGGAACTAGGATATAAGATTTCAGGGTTGGCCTAGATGGATATTCAAGAAGTTGAGCACCAATGTGAGAGGTTAAAAGGGAAACTCCTTTACCATGTACTAACTGAGTGGTGTTTTGTTAAAAAATATTTTTAAGTGGGTTTTTGAAACCTAATATTAGAATTTTGAAGGTAACCTTGATATCTAAATTTATTTGTTTAGAACTGGTTGAATGTGAGACATGTTAATAGGTTTTTTTTGAGAAATATCAAGGACGTAATGTTGGATATGGGAAACATAGAAAAATCTAAGGTAACATAATGTTTATTAATAAAAATTGATGATGATTGTATATTATTATTATTTTTTGTGTGAATGGATCATATTTGATTTCTGTTTTTAGTCTATAAAGACTTGTCTGGGTTAAAACCTCATCAGGTTATAATATGTTTAGATGGGGTCTAAGACTCCTTATTTTTCCTCATCTTTGTGAAGGGAGGTCATGGGATGATGATGGTATCTGTGGAAAATATATTATGAAATAGTGATGTAAAGGCATCGATGACATTATTTATTAAATATTTTTAATATGGTGTGACCTTTGATGTTGTGGCGTATTCTAGTTAGATAAAGAGTTTCTCTAGAGATATGTGAAGGTGTATGTTTTCTTAAGAAGTGGATGCTTTAGGGAATAATTGATGCATAATACGAGGTCTCAATAAGTATATGTTATCTAACCATGGGGCCATATAGAAACAATTATGTATAGGTAGTAAAATTATAAGAATTATGATATTTGAACCATGTTGAAAAGTGAGTTGCAGTGTTGTAACCATTAGATATTATAAAATGTTGAGGGGTTTGTTCACTCAGTGTGATGAACCTAGGATAAATGGAGGGAATTAGGTATGATAATTTGTCAACAATAATTACTATTATTTGATAGTGGATCTAGTTAAGGAAAATGTTGAGTTAGAAGATGAGTCTCATGGTGGTGAGTAAGTCTGTGAACCTTGGGATACACACATCGAGACATGTTATACTACAAAAATTTACCAAGAGTGGGGAAGTAGTTGTGTGGGGAACAATTGTATTAATATAGTCTAGAGAAAATACCATGTTGATGTCTTATTCAGGATATGTTAGTAGTTCTTGATAATGTCAGTGTTTTTATGATGGTGAATATTGGACAAGATCAAGTGTGTAGATCGATAATAAGGAATTTATATTTTGTGGAGTACACTATGGATTGAGTGATCATGTGGTACATGTTTTGGTCAGTTTTTATTATACGTTAGAAAAGATGTATTAATAGAACTAACCATGGGGTGGTTTCTGTTCTGGTAACATTTTAAGAAATAAATAGTTGAGTTAGGTATAAAAATGAGAGGTACCAAGATGTTAGGGTCATTTTATAGTAGTTGGGAGGAGTTAGTATGATTTATATTTGAAAACCAGAAGATACATGAAAATAATTGGATAGTATGATAAGATGTCAATATCAGTTAGTAGTTTGGTATGGTGACTATGTGACACCCTGATATTTTCATTAAATAAATTACAATGTGTTTTATAGCTTTTTGACAGTCAACACCTTGAATAAAATGAACCACGATATGTTATAAAATAACCATTAAATTAATGTGTATGAATATTATTAACCAAATTATGAATTATCTATAAAAAAAGTCATCAATTAATTCAAATTTATTAGTTAATTCATAATATATACCCAAATTTTAGTAGTCATTTTATGTTTCAATAATATATTTTCTTCAAAAATTCACTTTATTTCATTTTGTGTGTGAATGTTATAAAAAATTCATCCAATTTTAGAAATAGAATCTTATATAAAGGATATCATTTTTTAAATAATTATATTAAAATTATCTTTGGGTGAAATTTTGGGATCTTAATTAAAGGTTTAGTTTTTTCATGAATAATGTAAAATAATAATTTTTGTAAAACCATCATCTATTTTTATTCAAAGTCCTATTATGATTTATATGTGACCTTAAATAAAAATATTTGTCCTGTTATTTTATATAATCTAATCAATTATATATCAATCATAATTAAACTTGGAGTTTGTGTATGTTCATTTTTCGGCTTAAAACACATTCTTTCTAAAAGCAGTTTTATGTGCACAATGCTGTTTCGGTGCGGATGTGCGTCGGGTTACGCTGTTCCGCCAGGACGCGTTCGCGCGTGCACCCGTCAACCCGAGGGGATGGGCGCGCGGCTTGTGGTCCCGCAGTCCCGCTTTCCAAGGGCGGGCGGCATTCGTCCCTTATTCAGGGGCGTCTGCTCCTTGATCGAAATCGGGATGATGGGATGTCGGCTCCTCCTTCCTTGGACGTCTCCTCGGAACTCGTCGCCTAATCCGGGTCTCCCTCATAGACTTAAGAATGTTCGTGAATCTCGTTCCCGGTGCCATATCTTCATGGACACCGGTTAATTACGCTGCTTCCGCCCGGACGCTCCAAGGAGTCTGGGCGGGGCAGCAACCTGCGGTGAGAAGGCCGGGTGGCTCTGGGTGCTGGGGGCGTGTCGTAGCACTGCGGCTCTGCACGTCTGTCTTCCGTCCCTAATAGGGCTTCTCGAAGGCATGATGGCCTGAGGCATCCCGTACTAGGTGCGGGGAACTGTGTCACCTGAGGTTTTCCTCAGCTTCCCATGTTTAACACGGGGTATGCCGCGAGTTTAACGTCCAGCGGGGACGGCATCGGACCGATCAACACGAAAAGTGGATCGGATGACAGAACCCCTTGCGGGGAACCTCTGACGTTGGGGCCAGCACATGGGCGGCTTCCCAAATGATGTGGAGTGGAGTGAAGTGGCATGACCCCACCGGGATGTGGTGGCCCGGGTAAGGATCAGGATGGATGATGGAGTGAAGAGCTTGGACCCCGTAGAGGCTTCCTACGTACCGCGCGTTAGCACGGATCAAAGTCAACGTAGTTCGGGTATACAGTTTAACGTCATGCTGGACGTCGGCAAGCCGACTAACGAAGAGGTCTAGGCCGCCGGGCGGAGGATTGAACCGGACCACCTCGTACAGAGGGGGGTGGAACGGCCGGGTGGATCATAGTTTCACGTCATGCTGGACGATAAAAAGAGAAATGGAAAAAGGGGCTGTGGGGAGGCACAGTGGAGATACACACGGGCAGTCTCCCACAGGGGCGGATTCATAGGTGAATCGACGCAAGCGTGAACCCTGGAGGGGTCCACTGATGGACGAACCGACGTAAATACGACCGGGACGACCAGGTGGTGGGCTTGGACCTTAGGGAGGCTTCCTACGTACCCTGTATAGAAGACAGGGATCAAAGTCCACGTAGTTCATTCTGTCAGGAATTACGCACTTGAGGCAGCCCGGATGCGACAAAACTCAGTTGGAAGGGACTTGGACCGAAAGTAGGAGACACCTCGATCCCAGTCACACCCTCTACTGGCTTCGGCAGTGGGGAGGCGCAATGGAGATACACATGTGCAGCCTCCCACGAGAAACTAGGGGTTTGTAATACCCTGCCCCCGTAGGGAAAAGCCACTCCCATTAAATCGTCCCAAAAGCGGGACAATCCCGACATCCCTGCAGAGACGAGCGGGTGGGGGCCACGTCCAAACCGGGGGGAGGCCCTGCGTGCAGAGCACGGGATCGGACGAAGCGGACGGTTTAGCGTCTTGCCAGACGAAGTACAGTTTAACGTCATGTGTTGAGGACGAAGCGGACGGTTTAACGTCTTGCCGGACGAAGTACAGTTTAACGTCGTGTGTTGAGGACGAAGCGGACGGTTTAACGTCTTGCCGGACGAAGTACAGTTTAACGTCGTGTGTTGAGGACGAAACACTTGGCAGTTTAACGTCTTGCAGCGCGGACGATGGGGGCTAGGCAGTTTAACGTCGTGCAGCCTGGACGTATACAGTTTAACGTCGTGCAGGACGTGGTGCAGTTTAGCGTCATGCAGGACGAATATGCAGTTTAACGTCATGCTGGACGAATGATTGCCGCCGACGGGTCCGTGTCACTTCGCACGAGCCTGGAAGGCTGCACGGGAAGACAGCACACGGTGCGGGCACCTGCGATGAAGACCATCGGGCGCCACGCAGGCCGGTACCCGCAGGGGGTCAAGGGAGGCGACCCTGGCAGATTGCGCGCAAAAGAGGAGCTTTGCGCGCAAAACCGCGGGTCGGCGCGCAAAATGGCGGGCTGGCGCGAAATTGGGCCAGCGCTTTGCGCAAGGATGATTGGGATTGCGCGCACCGGGCTTCGGGTAGCGCGCGGAGGCAACGGCTCATTCTCTAACGAATGGCCACTTTGAAGATGGGGGGTGCGCGCAATCGGGTTGGATTGCGCGCACCCGGGGGCAATTGCGCGCAAAAGGCTTGTTTTGCGCGCAAAGGCCTTCGGGTTGAAATTGATTCAAAGGAAATGAGCCAAGGGGATTGCGCGCGAAGGCGGACCCCAAGGCTCTATTGCGCGAAAGAAAGGAGGTTACCTGAAGATCGGCATTGCGCGCAGAAGGGGTTGAATTGCACGCGCGGGAGACCGTTCGACTTCCAGCAACCTTTGAAACGTTGGGGGTCGCCTAGTATTTATAGGCAACCCCTGGCGCGGAATCCAAGGCGCGAGCGCGGAATTCTCCTCGCGGGCGCGGAATCGGGCACGGCGCGCAAGGGAGTTGCGCGCATCCCGGGGGTTTTGCGCGCGGATCATCATCTTTGCGCGCAGACCTCTGAAATTCCGCGCAAGGCCTCCGGGCCCTCCGAAACATTCTTCCGACTCCAAATATGACCTTGCTTTCCGCATCCGGAGCTTCGTTTGGGAACAACGGACTTTTCCGGCGTCTACAAAAGCCCCCCCTCGGAATCTGATCGGCGAGAGGTCTCAACGATCGGGTTCCGAGGGAGACGCCGGAATGCCGAAGTCCTGGGCGGCGCGGGACTTAGGCGCGCAAAAAGGGGCGCCGGTCGCGAAATTCGCCGCTGCGGTCGCGCAAAGCGCTTTCCGCGCAGCGCGGACCCCGGCCTCGCCTATAAATAGGGGCACTGGGTCCCTCCGTGCCGTACACTGGCCTTCCGCGCGATAAGCATCTCTGCTCTCGTGCGCGAAATTGCCTTTTCCGGCGCGGAATTCGCCCGCTCGTCGCGCAAAACCGTCCGGATTTCGCTCTGTCTTTGCGCGAATACCCGGGGTTTTACGCGAACGACTTCCCGATTGCGCGCCGTCCACTAGGATTGCGCGCCGACTCTCAAACTTTTCCACCAGCCTCGTCCGATTCCGCACACTTCATCCCTTAACCCGCACGACTCCCGAAACTTCTGAGATGGCCGCGCACAGAGGAAATGAGGGGGATGCCGCCACTCGCAGGGCTGAGATGGCGACGAACGAGGAGGTTTACGGAGCCAAGGAGATTGTTTCCAACAATCAATCCTTGTTCGACTTACTGACGCCGGCCCAGAAGACATATCCACTGTCGGACAACCTGCCGCTCTGGAACTTCGGCATCCTAGATGAGGTCCTGGTGCCAGGGTTCGAGATTGATGCGCCGCGGACCTGGGTGACCCGGGAGGACGAGCTTCTCCGCTATAACATCACCAACAATGGGCATCCTGCCAGGGAGACCAGACACTTGGATGTCTATGTCCTGAACCCGAGGACGCGAACCATTGATGGGGGTGAGCCTACTGCGGAGAATTCTCCAGCCCTCTACTCGAGCATATATCGCCAGAGCGTCACGGACGACACCAAGGGCTGGCTGAAGGACTGGGACTTGCGGTCTGGGGGCAACTTCACCAGTGAGTGGGCCTGGGCGTTCTGGGTACGCCACACTTGCGATCACTTCGCAGAGGAGCTGCGGTACATCGGCCTGTTCGAGGCGGTGTGGACGTCGCAGTTCCACTTCTACCAGCAGTCCGAGCTCGGGCCGGAGCTGTTCACCCGATGGTCTCCGGATACCAACACCTTCCATCTTCACCATGGGGAGGTCGGCATCGGTCTCTGGGACATCCACTGCATCGGAGGTATCCCGCTGGAGGGCTACCAATACGATGAGTTCCTGCCACCGAAGAACATCTGGGAGGACAGGTCACGGACTCCCATCCTGACCTGGCATCTGCTTGACCTGGCTACGCAGCGGCTCGGGATCAAAGACTTCCAGAAGGACATAGCCTACAAGGAATGGTTCGGCCAGTTCTTGGAGCATGACCCGGCAGTCAAGATGCCAGGCAGGGGGAAGCGGTGCCCGACCGCAGCTCAGAGGAGCCGGAATGGGTCGTACTGGCGGGTCCTGGAGACGGGCGATTACCGCTCATGGGGGTACCGCGTCATCGAGGCCCGGGACCCAAATGTCCGGTACGCGGCGTTCCTGGCCGCCTTTCTGAGTGGGTGGCTCCTGCCAGTGCGGGACGCGAGAATGGGCGTTCGCCCGGCGACACTGGCGATGGCGGGCGCTATGGCCGCCAACAAGAGATACAACCTCGGGGTCCCAGTGCTGGCGAGGCTGTATGCCATCCTGGGACGCATCTCACGAGGGGGGTCGCCACGAAGGATCTGTGGGCCCTTTCAGTTCTTCCACGGCTGGGTGGCTGCTCACCTCGGTGGGTACACGTTTCCGAACGCCATCATTCCTCCGGGCAACGGCCTGCGACCCTCCCTGCTGAACATCGCGGGGGTCGCTCCGATGACCCTAAGTGAGGAGGGCGTGAGGATTCGGATTGGCAATCATGCCAACTTCAACTTCAGTCCGTTCCCCACTCTTTTCGGCCAGATGATCGACAATGGGCATGGTCCGCTGGAGCAGCATGAATACTTCCTGAACATGCGGGGTGGGGTGCTCGTGGCTCGGATCGACGGGAAGGTGATCTGCGAGCCTTACGTGCCGACCCGTTTCGCCAGGCAGTTCGGGTGCCTTCAACGGATGCCGAAGAGGGTATTCACTGCTGTCCGGGAGGAGACGAACCCCGGCGTCCTTCGCCAGATGTGGCTGATGTTTGCCGCTTTCGGCTCTGGCGACGTCATCACTCTCCCTCCTACCGGAGTTGACGTAGGCTTGGCAACCGAGTACGCCGAACACTGGGCCATCGCGTACCCCGAGGGGCTCTTGCGGAAGCTAGTTCGGCGGCTCGAGGCTACCCGTGCGGAGACCGGGCGTCAAGGGAGGAGGCGAGGCGCCGCCACACGGGGGAGAACGAAGGCGCGCCAAGCAGCGGGGCCGGCGCGAGCAGGTACTTCGGCGGCGGGCACATCGCGAGCTGCCGCTACGACCTCGGCGCCCAGAGAGGGGGCACATGCGGCGGTCGAAAAGCGGCCCGGGAAGCAGGTGAGATGTCTGCTCGAACCCTCCCACGATGCAGTCTTCCCGGTGCTGTGGTCGGCCTGGATGACCCTGCGGCAGTCACTGGGGACCGACGCCATCTGGCGAAAGATTCTCAGAGAAGGAATCCATCTGCCAGAGGTCGGGCGCCTCCACATTGCCGACAGGGTGGACTTCAACCGGCAGTAAGCGTATCTGACGGCCATGGACGAGTACGCGCGCCAACGTGGTTAGCGCGCGGAGCCATCCCTTCTGGTGAAGGTGATGCTCGGTCTCGAGCCCGCTCCGGAACAGATGCCGCCGGAAGAAGACGACAGTAGCAACGACTCCGAAGAAGAGGAGGAAATGGGGGAGGATGAATGCTCCGAGGGAAGATCCCATCAGGGGAGTCCGCGGGAGAGCGGCGAGGTGGCCGGCTCTGACGACGTTGATGTCACTGAGATCCTCGAGGTCCGCTTCTATCCCTACTCAATCTGCTTCATCCACTCTCTTATGCAGCTTCTAACCCATTTCTCCATCCTTCTCAGGAGCGCACAGATGTTGGTCAGGCATCCTCAGCGGGAGTAGGAGGGGCGCCAGCAGGACAAGGCGGGGGCCAGACACCTATAATTGAATTGACAAGCGCTAAGGGGTCCCCTGCTGCAACTGTTCCTGCGGCGACCGGGGTAGCGGAAGATGACGCTCCGAACTCCCGTAAGTCTCCCTACTTTACTGCTGGTGCTTGCCGTTGACGATCCGTGACTAACCATGGCATGCCCCGCGCAGTGATCTCAACATTGGAGGCTCGTCGGGTTGACGAACCCGGGCCATCTACGAGTGGACCAGTGGTGGACATGCCGCTTGCTCCGGAACAGACTTCCCAAACCGAGCCGGCCCCACCAACTGCTGATCAAGGGGCTCCGGACATCGGCGGTGCTGACATCGGAGAGAGGTTGGGGGCTGACGAGGGTGTCAGCGCCACTGGGGAGAGAGAAGAAGGTCGCCCGGATGTTGGGGAACCTATCCCTCGTGAGGACCTCCCAGGGGCGGACCCTGCAGCAGACCTGCTGGCTGCCTTCCCTGCCTACCGGCCTGCCGACCCCGAGGAGATGGACGACTCGGACGCGGAGGCGGTCGAGGAGAGCCGGATAACGCGCCGCAGGGGGTGGAAGTGCATCCAGCGCTTCCTCAAGCGAGACCCATCGGAGTGGCTGGGGCGCATGGGATCACTTCAAACCTGGCTGCGCTTCCTGTGTGCCGGGGGAGCTGATGCTCAACGCCTCCATCTGACGGTCCGTGATTTCATGGCCGAAAAGATGCGCGAGAGCTGCCGTCGTGCCGACGTCACACAAAGTCGTGACATGTCGGAGAGCACGCGGGCGCTCCTCGCGGTGGAGCAGGAAGTCCGGCGTCTCGAAGGGCAGGCGGCAGAGAAGGAGGCCTTCGTCGCAACATGCACCGAGCTTGTGGAGCAACTAGCAGCCCAGCTGGTTGACGCCCAAGTACAGCTGACGGAGGCGGGCCAACAGATGGTCACAATTCAGGTCTAGCGGGAGCGTGCATAGGCCAGAATCGACGAACTGCGCGCTGCGACCGCCGACGAAGAGAGGGCACACAGAGAGCGAGAAGCAGCTCTGGAGGCCACCAGCCAAAGGGTAGCGGCATTAGAAAGACTCATTCAGCACGCTAATCCCTAAGGGCTTTGTTTTTCCATTCCCAAAACATTTGCTTCCGCTACTTTGATCCATCTGTATGAATCAATATATTTATCTGCATCTTTTGGTTTAATATACTCAACCACAATTCACTGTCTTGCGGGAGTGTTAACCAAGCATCAGGCATCCATAATTGGGCCTGGATTTCTGGAGAAAAGAGGGAGGTCATTCCTAGGAAAGGAGACCTCAGACCTAATCAATGTACCATTCCCCCAACCTGTTCCAACACACGAGCGGGACAATGCTAGGGGCGTTGAGATTTTATCCGAACATAGGGAAATGAGAAAGGGTGAATCGCGTGTCCCGAATCCAGACATCCACAACGGTCGGCCTTCCAGGAAATGCCCATGACGGTAGGCGGACAGTGGATCGACCATAACAACTGCAATAGACGGACCGAAAAAGGCCATCATTCATATTGCAGGAGGCGGACCACATGTCATCATGAATACCACTTTGGGGTTCCTTCAGACACAAGGGTGGAAAATCCAGATCAACAGGTCATGCGAAGCGTGGGGCGAAGTGACGATTTGTTCGGACAGAATCCAACGCTCTCAAAATTGCGCCACCGTGGGGAAAACGTATTAGGCGGATGCACTAATCTGGCCGTGAGTCACCTCAATTCCCAGACAGCACCTCTCTGACGAGGAAACCGTCGCTTCCCATCCTTGCGATGGGGCATCCCGAGCTGAATCGGGGAGAATATCACAACTACACCACTCTACCCGAAGTCAGGCCAGACGGCCGGCGACGAGGAGGGGCGGGACTTAACGACCCCTGAGGCTGGACCCGAGTTGAGACGCTCGGGCGTTCCTACGTACTCCATCAGGCTGGAGATCAAGCCACACGTAGTTCTGTGAGTGCAGTTTAACGTCATGCAGGACGTATAATCCCGTTTAGGGGAGATCTTAGTTTAAGGTCGTAGAGCTCGGACCATAAGGGTAGATCTTAGTTTAAGGTCTTAGAGCTCAGACCATAAGGGCTAGATCTTAGTTTAAGGTCTTAGAGCTCGGACCATAAGGAGAGATCTTAGTTTAAGGTCTTAGAGCTCGGACCATAAGGAGAGATCTTAGTTTAAGGTCTTAGAGCTCGGACCATAAGGAGAGATCTTAGTTTAAGGTCTTAGAGCTCGGACCATAAGGAGAGATCTTAGTTTAAGGTCTTAGAGCTCGGACCATAAGGAGAGATCTTACTTTAAGGTCTTAGAGCTCGGACCATAAGGAGAGATCTTAGTTTAAGGTCTTAGAGCTCGGACCATAAGGAGAGATCTTAGTTTAAGGTCTTAGAGCTCGGACCATAAGGAGAGATCTTAGTTTAAGGTCTTAGAGCTCGGACCATAAAGACCTCAAAGTACGCCGCATCTGGTCATATCCCCTGGATATGCGAAGATGCACTGAGGGATAGTGTCAAGAGTGTCGAGTTTTCGCCTGGTCAGAATGGGAGGTGGGAAATGTGAATCATGCGGACATTCACTCGAGGACCGGGAGCACCGGCTTGACGATATGAGAGTACTGCCGACCGTGGCGGAAAAGCAGCATCAACATCGCACTAACCGTTGGTGGAATGAGGAAGCAAACGAGCATCGACCGCTCAATCGCAGGATTCATATCGATTTGCTGCCCGAGGCCATTGGGGGTACCGGCCCGAGTCGGTGGGAGAGCACTGAGGCATTGTGTCCGAACCGTTCATGGGGGCTCCACCCAGGGCGTAGACGATGGGTCCGAATGAAAGGGAGCACGAAGCCTGAAAAGCGGAGGAAACCTGACCAAGCGGATCCTGACCCTCCTGGCAATAAACCAGAGTACTCTTGACACCGGTGGACCACTGCAAGGGGTCGGGGAACACGCCTTGAGGGTGACCTGAAGGCGGCGGATTCCCCAGAGAAGGAGGAATCTCTAAGAGGTGGGGGGCTGGACCCGAAGTTTCAAACATCCGGGCATTCCTACGTATCCCATAAGGATGGGAATCAAGCCACACGTAGTTCTTGAAGCGCGGCGCAACACAATCAGGCACCAGCGCGGGGAAGAGTGTGGGTCCGACCCTCGCACACAGAAGGAGCGGCATTTGATATTTCTTGTTTGTCCTTAAAGATGAATGGTTTTTCTTTGTGCGGCGACATGCCTGTGATTGAGAAATCTCTGGCGTCGCCACAATAATCAAGCCACGGAAGGCATTGATGAATGGCGTGGTTATTAACCAGCGCCCAACATGAGTGTCCCCTGAGGGGAACATCACGATGCAGTGCCGTTTTCTCGTCGGGCGGCCAAGACGATCACCGTTTACGGTCGTGTGGTAGGACCAGACAACACAGTTTAAGGTCGTGTGGTTCGGACCATGGAGGAATCCGCTTACCGCGGTACGGCGGACACGGCGGAGGTGGGAGCATACCCAGCCCTGCGGTCACGCACGATTCCAGGGGAAGAGTCTTGGGATGGGGGTCTGCGTATGTCCATCACCCGAGGGGCAGAGATGCTAGCCTCCAGACATACTGGGCTCAGAACGCGATTGTTAGAGCGACTCCTCCCTCCTTATGGGGACGAGGGTCCAGCTGCGCATGGCCCTTGGGGAGAACATCCGCATATATCCTTGGTGCTCAGATCATGGGAGCCTCGAACGACATCATTACCTTGGTTGGTCTGCCTAACGTGTAAAGGTGTACTGAAGGTCAGTATGAAAAGAGTGTCCAGATTCCACTACAACGCATAAAGGCGGAGTGTGATGAGGACTGCACAACCAATGTTCAGAGCCTGAAAGAGCCGACATGGCGATCAAGGATGTTGCTGACGCATTCGCAACACAACATCTGATCGCGTCAGCCTAAGACGGGGCAAGAAAACGAGCATCAACCGCTCAATCGCAGGATTCATATCGATTTGCGGCCCAAGACCCGCCGGTAAATCGACCCGGAGCGGTGGGAGAGCACTGAGGCATCGTACCCAAACCGCTAACGAGGATCCCTTTGAGTGAAGGCTCGAATAAGAGGAAGCGCGAGGCCTGACAAGCAACACAGGACTTGTCGGGGTTGAATCTGACACTACGAGTCATAGACCGAAGTACCCAAAACATGTTAACAGATCACCAGAAAGGGTCGGAGGACTCACCCTGAGAGCAACCAAAAGAGGGCAGATCCCCGTGATCAACCAAGAGACGGGGCTGGACCTGAAACACAAGCGTCCAGGCGGTCCTACGTATCCCATAAGGATGGGAATCAAGCCATACGTAGTTCTTGAGAGGCAGTTTAACGTCATGCAGGACGATGAGGGGTGTGAGGTAGTCCCACACACGGGGGAGGCGTACGGAGCGGCCAGTAGACCGACGTGAATGAGGACATAATCCCCCGCTCACGCGATACGCCTCGCACAAAAAAGGAGGGGAACTAGGGCCAGAGGCCCAACGCGGGATAGAGATTCCCGGGAAATGGGGCTGGGCCTGAAACATGAATGTCCAGGCGGTCCTACGTATCCCATAAGGATGGGAATCAAGCCATACGTAGTTCTTGAAGTGCAGTTTAACGTCATGCAGGACGATGAGGGGAAAAGAAGGGGGGAGCAGAAGGCATCCCCAAACGTGGGGGGCGTGCAGCGTGGCGAGAAAACCGACGTGAATGAGGGCATAATCCCCCGCACTCACACCATACGCCACATACCCAGAGGCAACTGGACCAAGGGCCTAGGATGAGATGGAAATTCCCGAAGGATGGGGATGGGCCTGAAACATGAATGTTCAGGCGGTCCTACGTATCCCATAAGGATGGGAATCAAGCCGCACGTAGTTCTTGAGGGGCAGTTTTACGTCATGCAGGACGAATGCTGAACAGTTTAACGTCTTGTAGCTCGGACGTAGTACAGCTTAGCGTCATGCAGGACGAAGCACTTGGCAGTTTAACGTCTTGCAGCGCGGACGAATGCTGAACAGTTTAACGTCTTATAGCCTGGACGAATGCAGTTTAACGTCGTGCAGGACGTGGTGCAGTTTAACGTCATGCAGGACGAAGTGCAGTTTAGCGTCATGCGGGACGAATGAACACTAAGGCAAAGTATTGCTTGAGGAACCTAGCGTTGGTGGGAGGAGTGACACGCTCACCATCCATAGTCGCTAGGGAGTACGCGCCATTGGGATAGACCTTGTGGACAACAAAGGGTCCCTCCCACTTGGGCTCCAACTTGGGTGGCTTCCTGCCGGGGATCATCGGCGCTCTTAGGGCTAGCACTAGATCACCCTGCAGGAAGGAGCGGAGGCGAACCTTCTTATTGAAAGCTCGAGCCATCCTGCTTTGATGCCTCTCCAAGTTGTGCAAAGCGCGAAGTCTATTCTCATCCAGTGCTTCCAACTCGACTAGACGAGCTTCAGCAACTCTGTCCGGTGCTTGCTGGTCGTAGACCGCAGTGCGCAAGGACGGTAACTGGATCTCGATGGGCAGGACGGCCTCAGCTCCATACACCAGGGAATAAGGGGTCATCTGGGTGGAATTGCGAGTCGTCGTCCGATAAGCCCAGAGGGCGTTGGGGAGCTTGTCCGGCCAACTCTTCTTGTTCTGACCAACCATCTTTTGCAGAATGTTAGAGAGGGTTTTGTTAAACGCCTCGATCTGTCCATTCGCCTGCGCATGATAGCGAGATGTATGGTTCGAGCGAATGTTATACTTGGCGTACAACTTCTTCAACTCGGCTGCTCGGAAATTGGTTCCGTTATCCGTGAGGATAGCGTGAGGCACTCCAAATCGATAGATGATGTTGGAGGTCACGAAGTCAGCGATCGAACAGGATTTGACCTCTCTGAGCGGAATCGCTTCTGCCCATTTGGAGAAGAAGTCCGTAGCGGTCAGAATGAACCGGCACTGGCGAGCTGTCGCCGGCGGGTAAGGTCCCACAACGTCCAGTCCCCAGACTGCAAAGGGCCAGGAATACCTAGTGGTATGGAGAGGCTCCGGCGGCCGATGCACAAAGTTCGCATGGACCTGGCACGCATGGCACCTCCTGGCATACTCGATGCAGTCATGGATCATAGAGGGCCAGAAGTATCCCAACCTCCGAATCTGGTGGGACAGCTTCGGCCCAGTCTGGTGGGCGCCACATGAACCAGCATGAACCTCTTGCATGACCCGTGGGATCTCAACTCCCTGAAGGCAACGGAGGAGAACACCATCATATCCGCGTTTGTAGAGGATCTGCTCCGGGCCGGGACTGCTCTGGAGGACGAACCGCGATGCGCGGCGCCGAACTCGCTCGCGCTCGGCCCGATCCGATGGAAGAATGCCATGTTGGAGGTACTCAACCAAAGGCGTCCTCCAATCAGGGGCTGATCCGACTGTCATATCTGGGGTACTCGGGGCTCCGGGCATAGGGGCAACCGTGGTGAGGTTACTTACCAACGGTCCGCGATCTTCTTCCGGGATAACGAGAGCGATGAGCCTGCGGCGCGTCACGCGGACGATCAGGTTGTCCTGTTCAGGCTCCGCAAGTGACGCAGCGAGGCTGGCCAAAGCATCTGCTCGACCGTTCTGCGACCGGGGAACATGGACAATTTCCGGCCGAGAAGGGAACCGGGCCATCAGAAGGAGGGTGCACTCCAACAATGGAACAAGTTCCGGCTTCCTGACAACGTAGTCGCCATTGATCTGCTTAACGACCAGCTCGGAGTCCCCTTTCACACACAAACGGGGCACGTCGATCTCGAGAGCCAACTCGAGGCCGGTGATGAGGGCATGGTATTCCGCCTCATTGTTGGTACAGCCTTCTGACAACAGGAAAGAGTATGGCAGCACGGCTCGCTCCGGGGTAATGAAGACGATACCCAAGCCTACTCTGTTGAGCTTAGGATTATCGAGTCTTCTACCGGTGGGGCTCCGGGAGGCACCGTCAAAGTGCATCTGCCAGCATGGATCGGCTCGATCAACCGAGAGAATGGTCTCATCAGGAAAGCCTAGATCCAGCGGCTGATCCGCGGAGGTCGGGTGAGCTGCCAGAAAGTCTGCCAATGCTTGCCCTTTGATGGCCTTCTGAGACACATACCTGATGTCGAACTGCTGGAGAATCACAGCCCACCGCGCTAGACGGCCAGTCAACATAGGTCGGCTCAGGATATATTTCAACGGGTCTACCCGAGAAACCAACTGTACCTCATGGTGCTGCAAGTAGTGCCGTAATTTCTGTACGGCAAATACGAGCGCCAGGCAGCTCTTCTCGATGGGGGAATACCTAACTTCCGCATCGAGGAGCATGCGACTGAGGAAATAGAGGCTATTCTCCGTTCCCTCGTTGTTCTTCTGGGAGAGAAGGGCACCCAGGGACCGTTCCAGGGCGGTCACATAGAGGACCAGCGGCTTCCCGGATACAGGCGGCATCAGAACCAGAGGTTGAAGCAGGTACTGCTTGATTTCCTCGAAAGCGGTCTGACACTCTTTATCCCATACATAGCTGGCACCTTTCTTCATGAGCCGAGAAAAGGGCTTACACTTGCCGGCCAGATTCGCGATGAATCGGCGTATATAGGCTAAGTGGCCTTGGAACCCTTGCAGTTCCCGGACGGTACCTGGGGGAGGCATCTGGCTAATCGCCCTGATTTTCTCTGGGTCGATCTCAATACCCCGGTATCTTACCACAAATCCAAGGAACTTTCCGGAGGTGACCCCAAAGGCACACTTCAACGGGTTCATCTTCAGGCAGCGAGACCGGAGGAAGCTGAACACTTTCTCAAGATCTTTGAGATGGTCCTGACGCTGGCGCGATTTGACCACCAAGTCGTCGACGTAGCATTCCACCAGTGTGCCGAGGATTGGCTTGAATATGCGGTGCATCGCCCGTTGATAGGTGGCACCTGCATTCTTCAGGCCGAAAGGCATGACCCGGTAGCAAAAGGTACCTTGGGGGGCCCTGAAGGCAGTGAACTCCTCATCCTCAGGGGCCATCCGAATTTGGTTGTATCCGGAGTATCCATCCATGAAGGAGAGGGCTTGGAACCCTGCCGTGGCATCAATCAACAGCTCTGTCACTGGAAGGGGAAAATCATCCTTCGGGCAGTGGCGGTTGAGATCGCGGAAGTCGATGCAGACTCTGATCTGCCCGTTCTTCTTCCTGACCGGCACAATGTTGGCCAGCCATTTGGGGTACTGAACTTCCCTCACGAAGTTGGCTTTGATAAGCTTGTCAACTTCGGCCTCAACCATGGCACCGTGGGATGGGTGCATCTTCCTGGGAGGCTGCTTGAACCCGCGATGGTTCGCCGGGAGACCAAGGCGGTGGACGGCTACCTGAGGATCCAGCCCCGGCATCTCGTCATAGCCCCAAGCGAATACATCACGGTGCTGCCTGAGAAAGTCCACGTACTGCTGCCGCTCCTCAGAGGGCATGGCGGCACTAACCAATGTGGGTCTTGGATCGGCCTCGGTTCCAAGGTTCACCTGTATTAACTCATCGACCGTGGCGGGGACGCCCTCCTCGAAGGCTGGGGGTGCGTCTTCCATATCCTCTCCACTCGGGGAGGGATCGTCCACGGGAGAGACTGCGTTGGCAACTGCATTGGGGCTACCAGATCCTGCTGGGCCACTGGTGCTGGCGCGGGCGGTCGCGGCCATCTCATCAGGAGACTCGCGGACCGTCAAGACCATGGAGACGTCCAACCGTTGAATCGGGAGGACGTAAGCGTCATCCAGACTTGCCCAGGGATCACTTGCAACAGCGACAGGCTCAACCTCACCTGCCAGGATCTGCTTATCCTTTCTCTTATAATAGTCCACGTCCAGATAGCGGGCTTCACATGAGGCAAAAGGAGAGGCATCTCCTTGAAGCACACCTACTCGACCATTAAGGGAGTATTTGAGGCACTGGTGGTATGACGAGGGAACCGCCGCGTGAAGGTGAAGCCATGGCCTGCCCATCAATGCGTTGTACGCAGTGTCCTGAGAGACCACCATGAATTCGGTGTTGGCAACCAAGTCACCGAACTGGGTCTTCAAACGTATCTTACCGACCGGGGTATGCTCGGTGCGGTCGTACCCCTGGATCCTGAGGTCGGAGGGAATCAAGTCATCCTCAGACAACCCCAATCTCCGGAGCGTCCGAGTTGGAATCAGGTTAATCCCGGACCCCGTGTCGACAAGACAGCGCCGGACTTCAAGGCCATTGAACTGGCCAAAGACATACAGCGGACGAATGTGTCCCTGTATAGGAGGGTCTTCATCCTTACCAGAGAACGAGATAACTGCCTGACATTCGGCGTCCTCGATCGTTTCGGCGTGAACGGCCTCTGCAGCCGCAACCTCTGTCTCAAACTGGAGGGGGCTTTTCAGGGCTTCAGCGAGTGCCTCGCGCATCTCAGATGACATGCGCAGAGCCTCAAGGATGGAGAGCCTTGCTGGGATGTCGGCCAAGTGCTTCAGGACATCATACTTTTTGGCCAAGCGCGAGCCCCTGGTTGCAGGAGGTTGCTCTGCGGTTGGTGGCATGACGGGCCTTGCCGGTTGGATCGGCGGCCGACTGGTACTTGGCGCATCTCGCTGTTCACTGGTCGCAGTCCGGGAAATGGTCACCGTACTGGAGTCAGGAGGCCGGGATGGACTTGTGGCAGGGCGGAGCTGGTCGCGACGCGGCTGAGGCGGTTCTGCCTGGTCCCACACCACAAACAGTGGCGGAGGCGAATCCGTCATCCCCGGATGGGGGGGCTGCGCGCGCTGAGCTCGGTTTTGAGCCTGCTGCCTAGTCTCGGTGGCGTGCACGACCTGGCTGGAGGTACCAACGGCTGTGCCCCGGCGACTCCTGTTGCTGCGGTTCTTCCGACGGTAGCGACGACCGGGGACACTAGGGAGGTCCACCTGGTGTTCTTCAACGTCGGGAACCGAAAAGGGATTTACCAGCTCGACGGTGTTAACCGAAGCGTACCCAATACCGTCATCGGACGAATCATCCATCACCGGGCGGATCCGAGGAGGGACCCCCATCTCCGGGGGCATGAAATCGCCGAGAGTGCGGGATAGTGGCGGAACCGGCGGGGCGCGCTCTTCCTTCTTGCGCTGCCGCCGTTTGCTCCTCCTGGAAGAGGCAGGCTGGGACGACGATGCCGAAGCAGCACCCGCAGATTCTGGGGGCTCAGGCTGATTCAAGCGCGCACGGATGATTCCATGGGCGCGAATGGTCGTCTTGCGGGCCATCCAGTTATTGTACTTCTGGGATCCGCGGTCGGAGACCAGCTGCCATTCGTCCTCGTTGCCACTATCGTCATCTGATCTCACGAACACACCCGCCACTTGTGCTGGAGCTGGGCCCAACCTAACTACATTGTTGTTAATCTGGTCTTGGAGCCAATCCTTAAACACATAACACCGCTGGATGGTGTGCCCCAGGGCCCGATGGTAGGGGCAGTAGCGGGGGTTATTCGTAAGATGTGCCTCCTCTGGCTTCCAACACTCAGGCAGTCGCACAATCCTCTGCTCCAGGGCGCTCCGGAAATAACCGGGGACCTAATCCTCGTGGAATGAGTAAGTCAGGTGTCGCGGGCCCCTAGGAGCGTGGTCTTGACGAGGGGCTGGAGGGGCCGGCCGAGGAGGTGGACCCTGATTATCTCGCCTGGGTTGCGGCGGTACATTACGCGGAGGGGCCGGCCGGTTCTGAGGCTGCCGCTGCTGGGCCGGGAACTGAGCCCGTGGAGGCGGATTCCTGTGAGGCTGTGGAGCTGGCCTCGCCGGCAGCAGCTCCAACGGCCTGGGGGCCTCTATCTGGGCAACAGCAGCGGGCTCAGCCCTGCTGACTCTCCTTGCAGGAATCATAGGAGGCAGCGGGTGTGCCTGGCTGGCCTGTTGCAGGGCTTCCTCAAGACGTTGAGCTTTGTCTGAGAAGTCCCTGAACCCTCCGGGGTAATTCTGAGTAATCAGGGAAGGGACCAGCTCGGTCTTGACGTTCCCGATGCACATTGTCAGCAACTGCTCCTGAGTCAATGGCATGTCAAGGGAATACGTGAGACCCTTCCATCGGGCGACGAAGTCCGCGACTCGCTCATCAGGCCTCTGCTTGCACTTGAAGAGGTCTGCGATACTTGTCTTCCGGGTCGTGGAACTGAACTGGTAGAGGAACTGTCTACGGAGGTCCTCCCAACTGGTTACCGACCCGACGGGGAGCTGGCTGTACCAGACAAATGCTGGCCCTTCCAGTGTCTGAACAAAGCAGCGAAGCTTAGCGGCCTCCTGCTGCACCGGAGTCCCCAACATAGGCCCGCACCTCGAGTTGAAGTGGGCTAAATGCTGTGGCGGATCTCCAGTCCCGTTGAAGGGGGCGAAAGTGGGATTCCCGAATCCCGGAGGCGCCGACATGTCATCCACCCATGCTGGGTAGGGCTTGTCGTCCGGTGGGATCGCCACCTGCCGAGTCTCCAAGGCTTCCAAGCGGGCAATGAGTGCCGCCATCGGATCGTCCAGACATGGGTTCCAGTCCTGGCGAGGATCTCTAACCACGAGCGCATTTCATGGCCCTTCAATCGGGTCGTCGACCGGGTCGTCGAACTCGGCGGCTCGTGGGATGGCGGGCGGAGCGGCCCTTGGGGCAGCGGGAGGAATCCGAGCGGGATCTCTCAGGTAGTCACGCCGCTCGGGAGGGTGTGGTGAAACATAACGCGCCCTCTTGCCATAGGCAATGGCCTCTCTCCTGTCGGCGAACACGGCGTAATCACGGTTTCCCGGGAGAGTCTCATCGAGGAGCGGTTGTTCCGGTCCCTGCTGTCCTGGCCTAGGATCACCGTAGTCAGGCCGCCGTTTTGCAGCGCGCTCGGCGAGGAGCTGGTCAACCAGCTTCTTCTGTTCGGCGAGCTGCTGACGTAGCGTAGCCTTCTCGGGATCCTCCTCTGCCCTCTGCATGGAGGCAGATGGGTCGGCGGGCCTTATAGCCTCGCTGTGCTCTTTTCCTTTGCTGACGTTTCGGCTCAACGTCAGTGCTTCAGTGGGTGCGGGGAGCCCCAGGAGATTTCTCTGATGACGAGTAACTCTCACTGATGGATCTGACGACGGCTTGTCTTCGGGGGGGAAGCCCCCGTCGAGAAGTTCCAAGTCGTTCCCCTCTCCCGACAGGTCAGCCATATTGACTGTTTCTGTCCCTGGGGATATACCCTCAGGGCCACCCAGCGCATCGGGCTGTCGGCGAATCACACTGAAGCGTAGGGCAGCGTACTGCCCCCATCCACGGATATACACGTGGGGAGTGGCTTCCTCGATAACTTTGCGGAGTACTTGAAAACACTCAACACATCGTTGTTGGAGGGCCTCGTGGTGCTCAAATGACCCGGGGTGCCGAACCGCGGGGAGCATGGCCAGGTCAATTTGACGGCACTGCTCACCAATATCCTCCAGGTGCGCTTGACTCCCGGGGTATGGCATTTGTAGGCGGTGAAGACAGGAGCGAGTCTCCCGGAGAGTTCGGCGGAAGCATTCGAACTCATCCGGGGTGAGCGATTCGGGTGCATCAAAGCCCGGTCCTACGACTGGCCAAAACTTCTCAGGGAAGTGGCCCTCTGCAAGGACGGTCCAGAAGCTCCACGACTCAATCTCGGGACCCAGATCTCCTTGGTCCTCTTCCATGGCTGGGAACGGACGGGGAACTGGTAGTGGTGCCGAGGCGGGCCGCCGGGCCGACGGGCTGGCCGACGGTGAATACGGCGAACAGGCCGATTGGCATCCATATCCCGGGCCTCCCTCTGAGGGTGGCGGTGCCCTGGCTACCACATCACGATAGGACGGGCCGGCGAGCGAACATCCTGCCGTAGCATCGGTGCTCTCCGAGGGTGCACCAGATCGTGGTTCGACCGTCGATCCCCAGAAAAAGTCTACGGCTTCTCCGATCGAGGCGTAAGGCACTTCCGGAGGGGCCGGTACCAACCGCAAGCTTGATCCCTGGGGGTCTACCAGGCCCTCGCTACTCCGGATATACCTTCGGAGAGAAGCGGGGATCATATCGATCTCGCTCTCGGGGAGCACGAGGCTGACGTGCCGCATTCCTACCCCTGCCCTTGACTGGCGGGATTGGGGAAGGGGCTCTGTCGCCGAATCGTACTCCGCCTCTGAGTCAGAGAAGCGAACCGGTCGGACCTCTGTCCGGAATTCCGTAACATTCTTCCCTCGGCGTCGATGCCTTGCCTTCCTGCCCCTGGGTGGTTCTTCGGGGCAGGGCTGATCTCTGTCCTGGCATCCTCCGGCCGCACTGGTGCTGGGGCCGAGAGGACTGCGAACCGAGGTGCGAGGGGCACCGGGACAGATATCAAAGGGGACGCGGGGAGAGATGATTCCGGGCAGGACTCCGGGCCGGGATCGGAAGGTGGGATGACCCATGCCTCCTGGATCGGCCACACAGAGTAGATCCTGCCGGTGAATAGCGCTACCGCGAGGTGGTCTGCGGTGGCTACTGCCAGCGCCGGCAACCGGGAGAGTCGACCCAACCTGCCTTTGGGGCGGTCGGGGCCTCGATCCAGGTCGGGCATAGGACTTCCCCTGCTCAGGATGCGCAGAGGCCTGGCGACTGGATCCAGCAGTGGCTTGGGCCAATGCGGCCGCTGTTGCTAGAGCCCCAAGGTGGGCATCCTCTTCCGCTCGTTCCCGACGTTGGCGTCGGGACAAACGAGTCGGGATGAGCGGCGCGGGCAGGTGGAGAGTCCGCTCTTCGACTGGAGAGGCCTGGCGGCGGTGTCGCCGTGGCCTGGCGGGAGTCCTTACCGTAGATCCCTGGAGCGAATCCCGGATAGGGTGATCCCGGGCCTCTTCCACCTCATCCGCGTAGGGAAGGGAACTGTCAGAGCGCTCCGGGGATAAACTCCCGAAGCGATTGGACGTTGAGGTAGGCAGCGGTGCCTCCCTGCGCGGCCCTCGGGGGCGGCGGTGGTGGCGAGGCGCAGCCTCCTCAAGGTCTAGGCGAGCCATTTCCCTAGTGGGGATGACTCCCTCTTCCTCGTATCTCCGCACCAGGGTGTTGATCACCCTTCTCTGGATGACCTCCGAGGGGGAGAGAGGGCATGGTCGTCCCGCAATTGCGGCTGCTGGGACGGCTGTGGAACGGGCGGGACCGCGCGGAGTACCCGCGTCGGTGTTTCCCCTATCCCTGCGCCAGTGGGCGGGTGGCGATCGGGCACTGGATCGGGCGACCTGATTCCTGAAAGCAGGGAGAATGACCCATTAACACTGACAGGAAAAAGGAATCGACAACCAACCATTAGCGCCACGACGCCTTCCGTGGGGGGAACCCAGGCCCTCGACGTTGCGAGACGGAGTGCCCGATGTCCCTTCCCCAGCCCCTGGCGGGTAAGACTGAATGCTTGGCCGGGCAACACGCCGGTCTTCCAACACCTCTGAAAGCCATCGGTCTTCGTATCGAGGAGAAGAGATTCACGTCGGGTTCACCATTTTTCTGTTTCGGTGCGGATGTGCGTCGGGTTACGCTGTTCCGCCAGGACGCGTTCGCGCGTGCACCCGTCAACCCGAGGGGATGGGCGCGCGGCTTGTGGTCCCGCAGTCCCGCTTTCCAAGGGCGGGCGGCATTCGTCCCTTATTCAGGGGCGTCTGCTCCTTGATCG
Organism: Viscum album; assembly: GCA_963277665.1. NCBI lineage: Eukaryota > Viridiplantae > Streptophyta > Magnoliopsida > Santalales > Viscaceae > Viscum > Viscum album. Next base: position 1,047,149,459 of record OY728138.1, on the reverse strand, counting down.
AAACCGGGATGATGGGATGTCGGCTCCTCCTTCCTTGGACGTCTCCTCGGAACTCGTCGCCTAATCCGGGTCTCCCTCATAGACTTAAGAATGTTCGTGAATCTCGTTTCCGGCGCCATATCTTCATGGACACCGGTTAATTACGCTGCTTCCGCCCGGACGCTCCAAGGAGTCTGGGCGGGGCAGCAACCTGCGGTGAGAAGGCCGGGTGGCTCTGGGTGCTGGGGGCGTGTCGTAGCACTGCGGCTCTGCACGTCTGTCTTCCGTCCCTAATAGGGCTTCTCGAAGGCATGATGGCCTAAGGCATCCCGTACTAGGTGCGGGGAACTGTGTCACCTGAGGTTTTCCTCAGCTTCCCATGTTTAACACGGGGTATGCCGCGAGTTTAACGTCCAGCGGGGACGACATCGGACCGATCAACACGAAAAGTGGATCGGATGACAGAACCCCTTGCGGGGTACCTCTGACGCTGGGGCCAGCACATGGGCGGCTTCCCAAATGATGTGGAGTGGAGTGAAGTGGCATGACCCCACCGGGATGTGGCGGCCCGGGTAAGGATCAGGATGGATGATGGAGTGAAGAGCTTGGACCCCGTAGAGGCTTCCTACGTACCGCGCGTTAGCACGGATCAAAGTCAACGTAGTTCGGGTATACAGTTTAACGTCATGATGGACGTCGGCAAGCCGACTCACGAAGAGGTCTAGGCCGCCGGGCGGAGGATTGAACCGGACCACCTCGCACAGAGGGGGGTGGAACGGCCGGGTGGATCATAGTTTCACGTCATGCTGGACGATAAAAAGAGAAATGGAAAAAGGGGCTGTGGGGAGGCACAGTGGAGATACACACGGGCAGTCTCCCACAGGGGCGGATTGATAGGTGAATCGACGCAAGCGTGAACCCTGGAGGGGTCCACTGATGGACGAACCGACGTAAATACGACCGGGACGACCAGGTGGTGGGCTTGGACCTTAGGGAGGCTTCCTACGTACCCTGTATAGAAGACAGGGATCAAAGTCCATGTAGTTCATTCTGTCAGGACTTACGCACTTGAGGCAGCCCGGATGCGACAAAACTCAGTTGGAAGGGACTTGGACCGAAAGTAGGAGACACCTCGATCCTAGTCACACCCTCTACTGGCTTCGGCAGTGGGGAGGCGCAATGGAGATACACATGTGCAGCCTCCCACGAGAAACTAGGGGTTTGTAATACCTTGCCCCCGTAGGGAAAAGCCACTCCCATTAAATCGTCCCAAAAGCGGGACAATCCCGACATCCCTGCAGAGACGAGCGGGTGGGGGCCACGTCCAAACCGGGGGGAGGCCCTGCGTGCAGAGCACAGGATCGGACGAAGCGGACGGTTTAGCGTCTTGCCAGACGAAGTACAGTTTAACGTCATGTGTTGAGGACGAAGCGGATGGTTTAACGTCTTGCCGGACGAAGTACAGTTTAACGTCGTGTGTTGAGGACGAAGCGGACGGTTTAACGTCTTGCCGGACGAAGTACAGTTTAACGTCGTGTGTTGAGGACGAAACACTTGGCAGTTTAACGTCTTGCAGCGCGGACGATGGGGGCTAGGCAGTTTAACGTCGTGCAGCCTGGACGTATACAGTTTAACGTCGTGCAGGACGTGGTGCAGTTTAGCGTCATGCAGGACGAATATGCAGTTTAACGTCATGCTGGACGAATGATTGCCGCCGACGGGTCCGTGTCACTTCGCACGAGCCTGGAAGGATGCACGGGAAGACAGCGCACGGTGCGGGCACCTGCGATGAAGACCATCGGGCGCCACGCAGGCGGGTACCCGCAGGGGGTCAAGGGAGGCGACCCTGGCAGATTGCGCGCAAAAGAGGAGCTTTGCGCGCAAAACCGCGGGTCGGCGCGCAAAATGGCGGGCTGGCGCGAAATTGGGCCAGCGCTTTGCGCGCGGATGATTGGGATTGCGCGCACCGGGCTTCGGGTAGCGCGCGGGGGCAACGGCTCATTCTCTAACGAATGACCACTTTGAAGATGGGGGGTGCGCGCAATCGGGTTGGATTGCGCGCACCCGGGGGCAATTGCGCGCAAGAGGCTTCTTTTGCGCGCAAAGGCCTTCGGGTTGAAATTGATTCAAAGGAAATGAGCCAAGGGGATTGCGCGCAAAGGCGGACCCCAAGGCTCTATTGCGCGAAAGAAAGGAGGTTACCTGAAGATCGGCATTGCGCGCGGAAGGGGTTGAATTGCGCGCGCGGGAGACCGTTCGACTTCCAGCAACCTTTGAAACGTTGGGGTCGCCTAGTATTTATAGGCAACCCCAGGCGCGGAATCCAAGGCGCGAGCGCGGAATTCTCCTCGCGGGCGCGGAATCGGGCACGGCGCGCAAGGGAGTTGCGCGCATCCCGGGGGTTTTGCGCGCGGATCATCATCTTTGCGCGCAGACCTCTGAAATTCTGCGCAAGGCCTCCGGGCCCTCCGAAACATTCTTCCGACTCCAAATATGACCTCGCTTTCCGCATCCGGAGCTTCGTTTGGGAACAACGGACTTTTCCGGCGTCTACAAATGCGTTTTTATTTTAATTAACTAAATTAATGAAAAATAAATAATTATGTCATTGAAATTTATAAATAAATTATTCAAAAAAGTATATATACATTCATTTTATGATTTTTACAAGGCATGGTATAACAATAAATTTTATTTTGTGCTTAAAAACATATTTTTTTAAAATGGTTTTCATTGAATTTTACATGTTTATTTTAAAATATAATTTTACCTATTATATTTATTGATTATATTAATATATGTTGCATATTTATAATTATTAAGATAAATTAATTAAATATGTCTCTTTTATTTTTGGTCATTGTGAATAGTAAAGTTGGTAAATTGTTGTCACATCTATATGGGTAAAACATGTAAAAAATGTTAAAATATTGCGATAAAGGTTTATAAATTTTATAAATACTGATTTTTTCTTATTTTATGGGTTTATTTTGGCTATACCAATCCATGTTTTTCAAATATGAAAAATTGGTTCCATTTCTCTTTGATTATAACCCTTATCTTAACTTGAAAAATGATAAATAGAAAACATCACTCTCATGCATTTTATAACTCTAAATTTTTATTATAAAGATAAAATAGGATAATATCATTTATAATTTTTTATTTTAAATATGGATTTTTTTAACATGGTTATTTATTTTAAATTTTTAGTGATGGAATAATTACCGTAAAGGTTCATGCAACACCAAAAAAATATTTACTCAATTAATATAAAAAAAATAAAAATATTAAAAATATTAAAGCAAAAAAATTTGGATTAATAATTTTTTTCCATGTGTTTTTAGATAAATATTACATATTTGTTATTTTTAAACATTTTATATTGAAATTCCATAACTATCTTGAGGAAATTAAAGTCAAAGTAAATAAATACTGGCAATAACGACATTAATGATAATTGATAAACAACAATATATTATTAAATTATTTCAAAATCATAAAAATATTTAAACAGTATGAGTATGATGATAAATGAATTAAAATTTCATACCTTGGATATTTATTATTTAATTATCACCTTATAAGTAAAATTTTAACCCTTTGTGATTAAAACATTTTTTAGGACATTTTAAGTTAAAATTTGTTAACGAAGGGGTTAAAAAATGATAAGTTCTAAAATTATGTTAAAACTATATAAATTTCATTTTATGATGATATTTAGAAAATATAATATTTTTATAAGAATTAATATATATTTTTAATCATTATACTTGTGATAGACTTTAATTATATTTAAATCATATAAGAAATTAAAAGGGTGTCCTTTCCATCTCTTATAAAAGGATACATATTCTATCTATTCTCTACAGCTCCTTGATCCATATATATAAACCAAAACCAGAAACTTTATCTTATAAACTCCCATATACATAAATTAGAGACATTATTGTACTATAAAAACCATTATAAGGGTATTTATGTAACAATCTTGAGGAGGCCTACTGAAGAAGTGGTAATCATAATACCCAACCTCTTTCAATTAATTTCTTATTATACCTCATCTAATTATATGGTATTAATTATAAAATATAAAATTTAGTATAATAAATATATATAAATTTTATTATTAGCATGGAACCACCGTTATTAAAACTATTTTTTATCAAATGTGATGTGAAAGTATTTCTTGTACATATGTACATACTACTTCCTCCACAATGCGATATAATTCATTTTCCATCACTATCATACATGGATGGTTATTATAATGAGTTTAATGTTTGTATATGATATATATGATATAAAAATTACTCTTTAATTATAATATCATATCTTCCTTCTTATCTTTCCATAAATTTAAAAATAATAACTTTTCTTGGGCATACATGGGAACTTCCACCTCCACGAAACAATGTGATTGGTTTATCCTTTAATCTTTATGTGAATTATAGTAAGAATATATTTAATTAATATATATGATATAAATATTAGACCATAATTTTTATATAAAGGTTAATTATTATTTATCTTTATTTCATTCCATCCGTTGAAAAGTGAGAACAATGATCATGTGTTTTTATAGTCTCTCATCTCCAAGAATAGTGTAATTCATTTTTCTGTCTCAATAATTTATTGATGAATATAAATTTAAATATATATAATAAATATATTTTATATTTATATAATTAATATATTTCATAGGATTATGTAACTATTATCAATGTTCTAAGATAGGAACTACCAAACTGAATTTCTCCTGAAAAACTAAATAGTTAACAACTAGAAAAAACTATTTTAATAAAGAATTATTAATAAATTGGAATTGAAATACTATAAGTGGATATTATAAGATATAATAAGAATTTAAATTATTTTGGTATATAATTATAGTAAATTTTTATTTAATATACATGGTTTTAGAGTGCTTATAAATAATGTCGAGAATGAGGTAATAAATTTAAATTATAATGTCATTGTTTAACAGGATTGTTTATGATCAAGTCTATTATGATGAAATTTTATAAACATATCACTAAATAATACCACTAATTTTATTCTCTAATATTTATTAATTGATATTAAATTTTTTCCTTTCAATTTAATTGTCTTTAATAACTCAACATAAAAAAAGTATTTTATAGAAAACTGACATTACTTCTCTCTTCGATCAAAAATTCATTTCATTACATATCCTTATTTTATAAAAATATTTTCAATGAATTATTTTAATAATGTACGATAATTTTCTAAAGTCATATTTACCCAGGATTTACTTTTTATAATAAATTTGAAAAGAAATGTTTTGTTTTTTCCTAATGAGTAACTTTTAACATTTTACAGAAAATGTGGAAGGAATATTTTTGTTAACATACATGTAAGGAACTTAATTTCTTTCTACCATGACCAATCAATGATTTGAACTTAAATTTATAGGTTTCCAAGGTTCTTCTCAAATAAATTATTTTCCCTAATATTTTTGAAATTTTTATTTTTTAAATACATAGTTTCAAAATTTTATTTTCAATTTCCGCAAGAAGTGTTCCTAGTGATATTTTAAAATAATTTTCATATACTATAACATCCTTTAGTGTTAATTATATTTATATGGGTATATAATTCTATGATAACTTCCTTATTATAACTTTATATGGTTTGTTGTTATGGTAATGATTTGTTTACACACCCCATTTTATTTTCCATGGTTAATTTAATGATGAAATTTAAAATGTTTACTTGATCTTATGGTGTAAATTTGAATGGATTAAAATTATTTATTGGGTGAGTATATTATAGCCATCTAATATATCGGGTAAATATAGATAACTAATGAGATAAATATTATATACACGAACCTGATTTCATGTTCAATATTTTATATATACTTTGGATTCATGTCAATAATATTATTCATAAATCAAGTTTCTATATCCATAATATTATAAATGGACATTGTTTTCTTGTCCATACGATTATGTGTGGTCCTGGTTTCATGTACATAATTTTATATGTGGTCCTAATTTCATGTCCTTAACATAATGAGTATACCGATTTCTATTTATACATGTTCGTGATGTAATAATTTATTTTTATCACATTCATATATCTATGTTATGCTCTCAATGGTTATGGCTGATTATTGATGATTCCACACTCTTATTAATATAATCTACTTTTAGGATAATGGTTTATATGATAAATCATGTTTATTATCTAAGAATGATTGGGTATGAAAGGTTTAATTTAGGATCATGATATCATAACCTTATGTTTATCCTATTATCATGTATTATGATTTATTGATATCCCCTAAATTTTCACTTACCAAGTATATGAGCTAACCCTTTCTTATGTTTTTCTTTCTCCCAAATAAGAATAAGGGATTTATGAATTTTATACATAAGGAGTAATCTATGTGGGAAATGATTAATAACTTTAAATAAATAATAGGATTATGAATGTAGTATCTTAATACATTGAGCCTTTACTGTTCTAGCATAGTTTATTAGTGTATGTATTTAATATTTTTCAAAAACAATGTAATATTTATGTATGTAAACCTTGGGTCATTATAAATAATATCAAAGTATGTTTTAGTCATTATTTTATTAATAGTATTATAAAACATTGGTGACGACCCTGGGGATAATCCTATGTATAGGATAACATCATAACGTTTTGGTAAGATAGAGATTACATGCTTTTCCTAGAAAAACATCCTTATCTAGATATTATAAGTTGATGTGGTTTTAGAATAGAAGATTCTTAGTGTAATAAACCTTAAAAGAGTTAGTTGAGTATATCTTAGCCATCAGTTTTTGTGCATGGTGAGTGGGACTTTTTTCACATGGTTTAACACTCACATGGTGTATACATAGTTTAATGTACATTTTCTTATAAATCCCTATGAAGTATTTTGATAGATGAAAACCAAGGATATCATAAGTTAAACCAAAGGTTTCACAGTTTAAAAATAAATTTTCAAGATTAATTAATTATTTGAATTAAGTTTCATAATTGTATGTTTGGTCACTATGATTATTTTTCTCACAATATACGTTTTAGTTTTTGTAAATGGATGGAACCAGAAGGAATCACGCGAACAAAGAATGTGATTACAAATTCAATGAACATCTATATGCGCATCCAAATGGATTAATATATGGTATAAAATATTTCATGACTATGATCACTCAACACAATATAGATTTGAGTAGTTACACAGATCTAATTGAAGTTTTGAATTTTCCAAGGAGGGAGAAAAATGTCATTGAATCATTTTATGAAATAATGTATTCCCACATTCTATGGGTATTATGATCCACTAGTTATTGGTAAATAGATCAACATTTTGGAAAATATATTTTCCTTTCTTTATTTATTGAACCATGAAAACGTTATACTATCCATTTATAATTTTTAAGGGTAAGAAGATCAATGGTGGAAAGTTATTTAGAATAATATTTAAGAAGACGAAATTGAATATATAGCACGAAATGTGTTTAATATGATATTTTTTAGTAAGTAATATTCTCATCTTATACATATAAAAATTGAGAACAAATTCCATAAATATAAAAATAAATATGATAAATCTATTGGCATGTTATTGTTACGGTTCTATCATTAATTTTTAAATAAAAACTGATTGATTCCATAGTGTTTTGAAAACAATTATTAGAAATGAATTATCCATAAGGATCTTTGGAATATATGATGAAATAATTTGATTTGAACTCAATGTGTAAATGTAACTTGGAATCCCTCATGGTTTAGGTGATAATAAAAGGAAAACATAGTTTCTTGGAACACCTAGAGGTATGTCACATAGAGGGAAGAAAATATCCAACGTCTTACTTGAAGAAATGTGGAAAAGAGCACCTAGGTGAATACCTAAAAATAATAAGAATATGTTACTATTGTGGGAAGCATGGCCATCGTGAAAAATTATATTGATGTGATGTAAAGAATCTAATCAATGAAAAGAGTGGAGAAAAAAAATCAATAGAATACATCACTCACAATTCAGTGATATAAATGTTAGGAGTTTTTGAATTATATGAATTAAATCCCTAATATAAGGATTTATGGGGATAATTATCCATTAAAATGTATAAATTAATTTAAAAAATTGAATGATTATGTAATAATTTTTTTTAAGTTATTCATTATAATTTGGGAACACTTATACAATATTAAAATGATAGGGAATACATATATAAGTTTCTATGAATGATCCCTATGGAAATATCAGTGTTAAAAATTTATTGAAATTTAATGAGATTCTAAGCATTGAATGGATATTGGTACGTAGATTCCATATAAATTTTGGAACAAGTAAGTCATATTTTATATTTTCAATGAACCTATGATCATATAATGGTTAAAGATGAACCAAAAATTTAAATGGAAATATTCTTGGTTAATATATGATCTAATATAAGGAATAACATGAGAATTATTTTTAGGAAGAACATATGATTTTATTTTGGGAAATTATTAGAATATTTTGAAGAATATATGATAATGTTTTTTATATTTCTGGTATTAGACTTTTTGAGTGATTAAAATTATTTTAAAATGATAATGGAAGGGTATGAGATCAAATAATTTTAATATTTGGGTTTCAATATTAGTTATACATATTTTGTAGGATCCTTAAGGTTAAATATTTCTGGAATGGATTTATTTTCACTTTTTGTTTTATTATTGAGTTTTTGGAGATTAATGTATTATATTTATCCATATTTGATAACTAATGGTCACCATTCTAGTTTTTTTAATATTTTAAAAATTCATTAATGAATTTTCATTATTTTATGGATCTTATGGTCCATTAAAATTTAATATTGGTTCTTTAGGAATGAAAAATTCTTCTTGAATACTAATTTATTGGAGAACGATATGAAGTAAAATTTCATCAATGTAAAACCAAAAGATGAAATATTTCTTATGAAATATAAATAATTCAAGTAAGTAAATTTTCTCATGTCCTCTATCATGAAAGTAAAATAATCTCTCAACGTTAATAAAATGATTTTGAATCAAAAATGTTATCCTTTTACTGTCTTTTATGATTAATTTATGGTGTTTTCACCCATCACTGATTTATGGTTTTTGGTTTATTAACTTTTTGATATCCATGCTCTATGTCACTATTTACTAGTCCTCAGATGTTATTTTTCTTCTCCATGTATATAATTTAACTTACCACTAATTTTATCCTTAACTAATAACCTAATTATGTGTTATTTCTGGTAAACTATATGTTTCCCACTACTACTTTTTAAAGGATGTTTTATTATCTCCTTGTATGATGTGTGTTTAAAAAAAGGAATTTTCATATTTTACACCATTTTTTTACAAGATAAAAATTTGGAGTGCATGAATTATTTATGGGTTGGGGGTAGAATGTAACAAAAAAAATTAGAACATATTTATCATTAAAATAATTTTGAATTATTCGATAGCTTTCTAGACAAACAACACTAGGTTTAAAATAAACCACGATATATTATAACATAATAATTAAATTGAAGGGTGTGAATAGTATTAACCACAATATAAAATATGTATCGAAATGATTTACAAAATTTAAATTTATTATTTAATTCTTAATATATGTGTAATTAATTTTTAGTAATGTCATTTTATGTTTCAAAAAAATTTTCTATTAAAAAAATAATTTTATTTCATTTTGTTTAAAAATATTATAATAAAATTATCATAATTTAGTTTTTTTTATAAAAATGGTAATATTTTTATAATCATAATATCAGAAAAAATTAGTGTTGTTTTTTTATTTTTTTGAAAAGATTGACTTTTCTCTGAATGATGAAAAATACTGATTTTTGTAAGACTGTCATTTATTTTCTTTGAAATGTCCTATAATGCTTTGAATTTGAACATAATGTAACATAGGTATCATTTATTTTTGTATAATATAATTAATTTCATCATAATAATAATTAAAATTGATTTTGGTATAATTATGTTTTTGGGCTTAAAAATACATTTTTTTCTAAATACTGTTTTTATGTGTTGAATATATTATTATTTTTATTAATTAAATAAATAATTGTTTAATGAATATGTTAATTAAATTTATATATTTTATATTCAATAAAATTATTTTACATTCATTTTATTCTTTTTAAAAGTAATTTAATAAGAATAAATCACATTTTATACTTAAAAATATATGTCTATAAAAATGAATTCCATTGTGTTTTTCATGATTATTTTAAGATGGACTTCTTACACATATAAAAATTGAATATTTCAAATTAAATTCCATTTTTTTATGTAGTATGGTATTCTTTGTGAAATATGTCCTTTATTTTTCATTATGAATACTTACCTTGGTAAATGTTTTTCACGTTACTAAGGGTAAAAACGTAATTTTGTTTTTTAAAACTTGTGATAAAGATTTACAATTAATATTAAACCTGACATTATCATATTATATTCTGGTATTTAATCCGAATTCTTCCAGTTTTATAAAATATATAACATTGGTTCTATTTTTTCATTTATTATGACCCATATATTATTTTAAGAAATGATAAATACAAAATTTCCTTCTCTTGATTTTTTTGAATCCATATTTTTCTTATAATGATAAAAAAGAGGATAAGTTCAGTTATAAATATTTATTTGAAATATGAATTTATTTTTTATCATGGTAATTTATTTTTAAATTTTATTAATGTAAAAATTACATTAACTTTCTAGACAACATTGATCAGATATTTATTCAATTAATAGAAAAATAAAATAAATGATTTAAAAAAAAGAAAAGAAATAAAATTTGGATGAACAATACTGTGCCATGAATTTTTTGAAAAATATAACATAATATTGATGTTTGAATTTATTATATTAAAATTACATAAATATGTCATTGACTTTAAAGTAAAGGTCAATGAGTAGTGTCACACATAAAATTAAAGATATTTTAGGAAATGTAATAGTTTATTAAAATATTTAAAAATAACTTAATTTTTTAAAGTTTAAAAGTATAATGATAAATGATAAAAAAATTATTTCCCTTTTCATTTATTATCAATTTGTTACCTCATAAGTGAAATTATAACCCTATAATATTTTGAAAGTCATTACTGCAATTAAAGTTATAATTGGTTAATGCAGTGGTTAAACAAAATAATTATGTTTAAAATGACATAAAATTAATATAAATATCATTTTATGATTATATATATAACAGATACACTTATTATTATAATTAATGGGTTCTTTGAATCAATATACATTTGAAATACATTAATTACATTTAATTGTTTAAATAAATTCCTAGTTTCTCCATTATCTACATTTTCAAAGTGAACACCTTATCATTATTATTTACACCTCCTAGAGCTATATAAATAAAAAAACCCAAATAATTTATGTTCTCAACTCCCTTATCCCTGAATTAGATTTTATTTTCTTCTTCAATTATCTTTACATTTGTTTTTATGAAAGGATGAAATGGAGGCCTACACAAGAAGAGGTAATCATCCAACACATACTATTTCAAATAATTTCTTATTCTAAATCATATAATTATACGGTTTTAATCATAAAAAAATAAATTATGTATCCTAAATATAATTTAATATTATTATGATCATGGAATCACAATTATTAACCCTCATTTCCTTCAAAAAGGAAGTGAAAGTATCACTCATGTGTATGTGTGGACTACCGCCTCCACGCAGCGATACAACTCAATTACCATCACTATATTTAATGGATGGTTATTATGATGGTTTTAATGTTTATATATGATATTTATGATATAATTATTCTTAATTAATTATAATTTAATATATTTCTTCATACCTTTCCATCCATTTAAAAATGATAATGTCATCTGTGCATATATGTGGACTAACTCCTCTACAAAGAAATGTGAATGGTTTTTCATTTATTCTTTACATGTATCATAATAATTATATATTTTATCAATATATATGATATATATGATATAATAATAATTATTTAAAGGTGAATTATTAGTTACCTTTCTTTGGTTCCATCCATAGTAAAATAAAAACAACATTTATGCATACATATTGCCTACCTTATCCATGAACGGGGTAATCCATTTTTCTATCTCAAAAATTTATTTCTGTATATATATATAATGAATATATATTATATTTATATCACTATTAACATTATATATATGATTTTAACAAGATAAAAGTTAATGTACCAGAATTATCAATCAGAAATTCTCATGAAAAATGAAATAGTTAACCCCCACAAATGAGGATTTTAGTACTGAATGTTCTATAAATGAGTGTTGAAATGTTATAAATGGATGAAATATGATATTATAACTATGTAAATGAATATATTATATAATTATTATAAATTTAAACTTATTATATGGGAGTATATAGTGATTTTAAATTATGTTACACATGAGGTAAGGATTTATGTCACAATCTCATTATTTATCAAGATTTTTTATGATCATGTTTTTTATGATGATATTTTATGACCTATATTTAAATAATAAATTATTTTTATTCTAATATTTGTATTTATAAATAATATATGTTTCCTTTCATTTTACTCAATTTAATAACTCATTACAATGAGAGAATTATTTTAAGGAAAACAGACTTTATTTCTCTTTGGTCAAAAAATCTTTGTTTTCCAAATCCATATTCTATATAAATGATTTCATGACTTTTTTTAGATATATCACAATAATTTTTTAAATTAATATTTACCCTAGATTTAAATTTTAATATATTTTTTTAAATGGAATATTATTTTCATTTTCCAAATGAGGTACTTTTGACTTTATATTAAAAATATGACTGAAATATTTATTTTAATGTACACGACATGAATGAGATTTACCACCATAAATAATTCTTAATGATTTGATAATTAATTTACATATTTACAAGTTAGTTTTCAAATAAAACGATTTCTTTAATATTTGGAAATTATTAAAATTTTAAATATGTTTTTTCAAAATGAAAATTGAATTTTCCTCTAAAAATGTTCTAAGTGATATTTTTAAGGAATTTTCACCTATAATTGAATGTTGTGATGTTACTTATGTCTCGATGGGTTTTTGATTCTATTATACCATCATTATTCTTTCTCTAGTGGGTTTATTATTATGACGATGAGATTTTTATGAAAACCATTTTCGGTTCCACGGTTTAAGTTATGGTGAAATGCCCAATGTCTTCATGATCTTGTGTCATACATATAAATGGATTATGATCATGTTATAGGTGGGTCCATTATAACTATCAAATGACTTGGGTAAATTTGGATAACCCATGAGATAAATATATTATCTATGAACCTAATTTCATGTTCAAAAATTTATTCATGAACCAGGTTTTCATCTCCATATAATTATCAATAAACCTAATTTTTGTTTCCATAAAAGTATGCATGGACAGTGTTACAATGTCCATAATATTATGTGTGGACCTAGTTTGATGTCCATAATTTTTATTGGGTTTTATTTCTTGTCCATTACTTAATGAATGAACCTATTTCAATTTATACATGTTAACAATGTTATAATACTAATTTTTTCACATTAAAATTTCTTTGTTATGCTCTCCTGGCTCAGGAATGATTATTTATGATTCCACACTCATATGAAAATTTATAGTATTATGATACAATTTTTTTCATGGCCCATTTTTATGATGTACTAATGATTTTTATGTATTTTAAAATTATCATCAAGATATTATACCCTTATGATTATCTTATGCTTATGTGTGATCATTGATATATCTCCAGTTTTTAACCTTAATAATAATCCAATCTCATTTATTCTTATGTTTATATTCTCTAGGATATGAATATTGGTTCTAGTTAGGGTATATCAAAGAATAATTCTATATGGGAAATTTTGATGATATTTCATGAAACAAGAGGATTATATATCTACTCTCAACGGAAAGAAAACATTTAGGATTTTAGTGTGGTTTTAAATGTTATGTGTTGAATATTAATATAAAAGGATGGAATATTTATATATTTAAATATTGGGTCACTATAATATATGTCTATTGGACCACTATGTTTTGGAATAACATATCTTCTTGTGTAGTGTGGAATGAACTTTTGTTACAAACATTCTTAGGATAGAGGCTATGATTTTGATGAAAATGGTTGGGTGAGAAATGGTTTGGTGTGCACCAGTGTAATCAATTAATGAGGTGTGATTTTGGTATTTGGGGAGTATATTAATTCTACTATAATCGAGGAATCAATGTGAAGTTGTTCAAAATAATTTTCTTTGTGATGTGTGGGTCGATGAGATTTCTTGTACTATATATGGTTTGGGTGAATTGTTATCATTTCCATGACTAGTGGGAGGCTATTGAGTCAATGTTTATTGGGTTAGGTCTAATATAATATACTTTATAGTATGTTTAATTATTTTGGAATTATATGAATATTAACCAGATTATGTATATAGATTGTGAATATTGGTGAGACTAACCAGCGAAGTGAGGTATGCATTGTTAGGTAGGTTTTCACTAAGATATAGTGAACTTGTGACATATTTTAGGGGGATAACCCAAGATTATGACATGATTTAGGAGGTGGGTCTAAATTCTTGACATGTTTTAGGAGGTGAATCATTCTTTGTGACATGATTCATGAGTGAACCCCACTTTTTGACATGATTCAGTGAGTAAACCCTAGTTAATGAAATTATTTAGGGGGTGAACCCCAGTTTTGACATGGTCTATAGGTTGAACTATGGTTCATGACATGGTTTAAGTGGTTTACCGCCATTATTATCATGATTCGGGGGGGGGGGGTGAATGATATATTGAAACATAGTGTATTGTTATCTTGGGGAATCAATATTTGAGGAAGCATTTGAAGTTGGACTTGTGGTTTTGGAGTATGAGTGAGACCATATGTGTGGGATCATTTGTGGGAATTTAAACATAAGGATAACATGTATTTAAAGGAGTGTCTAGTTTGTAATGTTTATCATAGTGAATAATCTCCCAATTATAAGACAGTTCCTTAGGTACATGTGTAGTGGAAACATAAATGTATCCCAGAGGAGATATAATAATTAGAGTTTATGATACCTGGCTGATGGTCATGGATGATTTCCAATGAGGTTTGGTGATGTTTGAGATAGCATTTCAATGATTAACTCTCTTATGGGGTGATTTTGTAAAACCATATACCCTATTCGATGTACAAAATATATTAAATTTTCTATAAACAAATTCATTTTAATTATTAACGACAGTTTTAGTGGGCTATAAGTGGACCAAAAGTTGTTTTGGGGAATTTAGGCAGGTCTATAACTGACATATATTATGAAACATTAAATTATTCCATAAAAAACGTGGAAATAGTGGAGGATCCCACTTTTTTTGAAAACTAATGGCACGAATACAACATCACACCATAAAAAACACATATACCGGGTTTTAGTGTTTTATTAAATTAATTTTAATCAGGGGGATTTAAAATAGAGGAGGTTGTATTCTCCATTATCTAGTTCACATGATTTATAATCTCTTCCATAGTTTTCTCCCCATTAAAATATAATATCTCCCAAATTTCCAAGCTAAATCGAACATCTATGGTCGTCATTTGAAGATAATGGTACGACCTGCCTTCCATCTCCAATTTTTATTGATCAATTTCAATATCAAGGGATCGCTCACCATTTTAATGAAATATGCCATATTTTTTAGGTCATTCATATGATTTTATAATGTTTACTAGTTTAGATTTAATTAAATGTCAATATTGAATGGGTAGACATATAAAAGTATAAAGTAACTGGTTTGTAAGTTATAATGTTATATTATCACCATTATATGGTGGGCGCATTGTGTTATCACACTAACATTTCCATGTGTATGAAGTAAATACATATCTAAATTTTGTGTGGCCCTAAATAATGAAATGTAACCTCACTATAGGCCACAACTATTTTTACAGGGTATAACAAGGCTTTATCCACTTCTTGAGGTATTCTTGACTTAGTAATAGTTTGGGTAATTGATTTGGAAACCATAGGGGTACCATGGACTAACAATAGGACTATGGGTAAGTGATAAGGGTTTCCTAAGATGTTCTCATTGATCCAATGTTGTTCGGTGACATGGAATACCTAAAGAGATCCAACATAATTAATGTAATAATTTATTTTCTATTCACTTTAATTATTGAAACTATATGAAATTCTATATTTTTTAATTTCAAGGGGATTCTAAAATGTCTATAAATAATTTGGAATCCTTTGGGGAAGTCCCGCATGGAATTAAATTGACTTAAAAGTTAGAATGAATTGGGGGAAGTCCCCCATGTACTCTGATAGATATTCTGGTCAGAATTCCTTTGGGAACCCCCCTTGGATTTATATTGATATACTGGTAATAATTCCATGGACATTTTAAAAAAGTTCATTTAGGCCTACATTAGCTAATATGGATAGATATATTCATCTTAGGATGAATCAAGTATGGTCGATTTAGGGAGTCACTTTGGAACCAAAAATCAACAATGTATATTTATTTCATATTCTTTATTTATTATGTACATAATTATGAACTCATTTCTTAGACTGGACATTCTCCAAAGCACTATTTGCGATAGAATAATAATTTATATTCACATCCATTTTGGGATTCTGTTTGGTACCCAGTAAACTTCATGGTTGCAATTTAATACAAGGGAATTTTCCCTTTGACTCATGATAGATTTGTATTACTAGGGTGAATCATGGGATATACGGACCAGGCTAAGACTTTAGAATATTTTTATTGGATATTTTAATCTTTTTATTTATTTTTTATTTTTTAGATAGTATTGTATATGAACTTTTTGGGAATGTATTACCGCTTGGAATGTATATGGTTCATTTTTATAGATTTTCATGTAATTGTTAATTTGGAATTATCCTAGATGTCTATTTTACTACTTATTCTAGATGTTCCGAATTTCATTTTTTTTATTATTGTTTTCACAATGATATATATGTATTGACTACCCACCATACCACAATATACCTATGCTCTATATCTGTAGCCTTTTTTATGGGAAGGCTTACTCGATGTCCAATGTTGACACCTTGGTTTGGGCACTACTTAGTGGTTGTGGACTGGAGAAGGGATGATACAAGTTATCACTAACACATGCCCAAATTTGATTGGATGAATGTATTCTGACATTACCTTGTCCTCTAATAAAAATTGGACTAAATTAGAGATAATTTCCATGATAAATACGTTTATTATATTTAAAAATTCTTAATATTTACCATAGTTCCACTCCCCCCACTTATATAAAGAGTCTTCCACCACCCCATTAAATATACACTAAAAATTTGAATTCTACCCTATATTTGTCTCATATCCTTCCCATAAGATCCTCAACTCTATTTTTATTATTCTGGTCCCTATATATTTCCCAAACCACATATAAATTGTGATGTATTCCAAGATAAAATTATGTTCTTCTACGAAATTAGAACACGTTCGACTGAGTTGGAATCCACTGTAAGGGTTTCTCACCACTGTTTTAGATCCTTGATAAATATTCCATATTTAACAATTGTTTTATTTTGTGTGATTTATATACTAACCTATGGATTATTTTATCATACTTTTCAAACAATTCAACGGATTCAAAAATTGGTCTCATGTTCCATCCTTCATAAATATTGATAGAAAATATACACATGTTTTATGGTTTTTATCAACTCAATTTTCATTCATTGATTCATAAATTATTTTACGTGAATAATATATACCAATTTTATTTTTTTCTTCCATTTCACTATTATATTTTATTTTTTATTTTTTATCTAAATAATTTACATTTTCTCATTAAAAAATTCATCTTTGACCAATTTCTTCCTTATAAAAGATGCTTTTTTGTTAAGAATATTTATTACACATTATAATGAAATTTTTTTCTTCCATTTAAAAAAATTTAATCCCTTTAAATTTTTGATTTATTATTTTTAAATCTAATTATAAATTTATTTAGCGATTTTCATAATTCAATTTACCATTTTTAAAAGAAATATTTATTTCTCTTATAAATGATGTGAGTTTCAATAAATGTATTTTAAAATAAAAATGAAATTTATTTTTTGTTGTTGAATATTTTATATTTCACTTCATAGTTCCATTGAAAGACCTTTTTTATTTTTAAAGCATTATTTTTTGGTATTTCTTATGAAAAAAATGTCTGAAAAGACCTGTACGAAAACAACTGAGAAATAATCTTTTTGAATGTTATTAATAACTACTTATTTTATAGTAAGGTGAAAAAATATTTTCTAAAAACTCTGACATTTTGAATACGCATTCCTCTATAACTAAAAAATATGTATCTGTTATAGAGTGATGCTTTAAAAATTACCCTCTAAACCCCTTAATAAAATAATCCCTCTAGGCAACTGAATTTTTGGTATCGATCGATCTACTTGTAATATCATTTTATGATATACCAACTAAAACTGATGTAAAACCATTTTGTTTCCATGGGGTTTCATAGTTTGATGAATGATTGTTATCGTATGAAATAAATATGTCTGGATGATGATTATTTGTGTCCTATATTACTCTCCAATAAACTGTTTAAGGCATTATATCTGATGAGATAATGCAATTGAGAATGAACATGAGGGAGTTAGCTATTTCCACAAGATTTAGAGTGGTCATAATGAAGTCATCTATGCTCAAAAGATTTAGAGTGGGATTGATGAAGTTTTCCATGTTTATAATATCAAGAGTAGACATTATGTGGTTATCTATGTTCATAATATTGAGTATGAACTTGATTTGTTTATCCATGTTCACAAGATTAAGCATGGACATTATTCATCTAGTTCTGATCACAATGAATGATTTCTTATGATTATACTTATGAAAAAATTATATGTTATATAAATATGTAATACTCTAAGATAAGTTATTATTGTATCATGTTTCTACACTATTATTCCATATCATATTTTTTAATAATTTAGATTACATGTTCTTCTATAATATGGAAAACTCTTACTTTTTCATGTTCTCTTAATCAGATATTTCTCCCATACTCATATCTTCTCGTCTTTAGGATCTAACATGTGATTAAATATGTATATATTTTTCCTTATTGGGTGTTTGAGCTCACACATTTCTATCATATCCCATCCTTCATGTTATAAAGATGATCATAAAAAAGGAAATTTCTAGTTTGGCATCTATTCTGGTAAGATTATAGTGAAATGATCACAAATATGTGAAACAATATATTTATGTAAATAATATAAAAGTTAACTAAACCTTTATGGTTATACGATTATGTGAGTAATTATGAGATGTAATTATCAAATTATTAAAATATATTCATGTTTGGGATGATTAATCTAACATAGTATCAAATCCTATGCATATTTAATGTGTTTGTAGTAATAGAACATTGAGTGAGGCTGTGCGGAGTCTTAGGGGGAGAATTAGAGATATCATTTTTATGATTTATTATTTCAAACAAACCAATGTGATCAGTTAACGTATTTATTCTATCATTACATTTTTTTTCATTATTTCATATATTAATGCAAATAAAATTATTGAAATGCAGAATAATATTTTCAAGGTTCTCACTCAATTTGAGGGACTACTACTTATTGGGTTTGAAATTTATCTTAGTAAACCTATTTCCACTAGTAAAAATAATGAGTATAATAATAGAAAATCTCATGAAATTCCTTACATAAAATATCCCAAAATTCAGTGTCACAAGTTAATATAGTGGTAGAATATCTCTTAAAAATCCTTTTTTTCTCAGGAAATGATATTTATACAGGAATCCCAACAGATGAGCTGTCTTTTAAGAAGGTTCTTTATGATCCCAACTATTTTTTATACTATATCCCTCTAATATGAATGTGGTCCCATATGAACTCATATGAACAATTCTTTGACTACATCTCTCTACTAGTGTTGTGGTGCGTCAGCCTTGTTCTTCCTCAAGTCCACACGTCCAGATAATATTTCAAACAAGGATTTATAGTGTTTATGACTCATTCTTCCTTGATGTACATGTTGTTATTTCTTATATTTAGTAATATTATTGTCCATTCATCATAGAAACATAAGGAGTTATCTTGTATGTATTTATATTTACCTTTTATAGTTAGGTAATCTATAATAGTAGTAGTATCAAGGTCTCTCACTAGTGTCACTTATTGTGCTCCTATCATTTTATTTATCAATAAACTCATGAATAATGTTTACATTACTTGAATTTGGAATCATCATCATTATTAGTGATATATGATATTCTCATTTAAATTGGTGGATATTTTCTTGTTTGAATTCTAATTTATGTTTTATTCAAATCCTTAGTAAATATATCCATTTAATTCTATAGAATACTTGATATATTTTATGATTCAAAATAATCAAATAAATATTACTTCCTTTAAAATTAGTTATAATTAAACATAAAAACATTCAACATTTCGGTATAAAACATATCCTTATTCTATTGACAGCTCTCAATAACATGATCATTCTTTGACTAGTTCATCAAACTCAAATAGCTTGAATCAAAATCCACTTTTAGTTATTATAATGGTTATTACAATGAATATCAGTACGTATAATTATCTAATTTTTGTATCATAAAATTTTAAATAATATGAAATTTTTTATACCTTACAATGTACCTTATGTCACAGCTTATATTCCTTATAGGAAGTTGAAAAATACAGTGGAATTATTCCTAGTTTGGGAAAGCTTGATAATACAATGGTTCATGGTGTGGTTTGGTTGTTATATTTATTGAAAACCATTCTTATGTTTATCACTAAGTCTGGTGATGCTTTATCTGATTTTTTAGGGATTTATATATCATTGAATAATTTTTCATTATAGTAGAAGGAGTTTTGATAAGTAATGGTGGTTGGATTAATTAGTTCTGTTTGAGTTTGATTGCATAATGGATACACATAGCTGAATTGGTACAAGGAAAATTCACATAGGCAATTCACACAAGAATTTATACTATGTAATAAAATAAAATTCTCAAATGATTTACAAAGATATTTTCAGAATTCATATATCTATTTTTGGTGATGTATCCATATAATTTACATAGAAAAATTTTAAGGATAACATCATTGTTAATTAGTAACATAGTCGAATGCAAATTCACATAGTTTACTCACATAGGGGAATATTCTGCATAGTCGATTGAGAAACACAAATCCCATTACAATATAACATATTATTTTCAACACTAATAATTTATAATTTTTTACAAATGTATTGATATTCACGAATTTTCTAGAATTCAAATATTCCATGGAAAATTTATTTTGATTGTGTTTGGATTGTTTTCAATAATTCAGTAATCATTGGATTATATTTTTAATCCGTGATTCTGGAATGATTTGAAACATTTTTAATTTCTTATTAAAAATAATTAAATAAATAATACATTATGGAGATTATGTGTTGTTTCCACTATAATTTAATTGAAAATAAAGAGTAAATATCATGGGGCATGTCTTCTGCATTTTAACAAAAAAGAGAGTGTGGAGATCATGGGGAATTCTCTCTAAGTTGAAATAGAAAAGAGATATTAGAGGCCATGGTTATATACTAATATATGGAATCTTATTCAAAATATAATTAAGTGATATAATATATTGTAGAATATATTAAAAAGGGGAAGAGAAACGTTTTTGTGAACTATAATTTTTTTACTCTAAAAAAAGGTTAAGAAGAAGAGGAGACCAAATATGAGGTTAGAGCTTCTATGATAAACATAAAATGAAAATGAGGTCTTTTGGATATCATATTTGAGTATCATAATATGTATATATTACAATACAATTTTTCACAATCATTGAACCATTCTTGCATATTCTAGAGTCTTGTCGATATGGATCTGTATCTTTTATTTCCAAAGAAATATGATTGATTTCATGATCTCAATCGTTTTGTAATCATCATTTTTATACAAGAAAAAACGAAGATATTGTTCATGACTCCAAAAATATGTCACAAGATTCTGTTCGAATGCTTGTACAAGGATTCATTTGGAGATATTGTTAAAAACACTATGGTTTGGGGAATAACCAGCCACGACAAAGAGTAGTATTCTTCATTAGATCAGAACCTTTTAAAAAATTTCTTTTCCTTTCCCTTTTATTTTTCTATATTCATGTGAGGATTATTTTATCTATTTTTAGTTTATCATTATCTAAAAATTTACATATGTTTATTTCTATTTAATATAAATTTTACAAACTACCCTCTAATGATTCACCCCCCTTCTCAGTAGAAGTATCTTATCCTTCCTTACACATCAATTGGTATCAGAGTTCAAGTTACCTCTTTAGGTTCCATGAATATACTCATTGAGGATTTGATATTATATATACAGTTAATATAAGGGGTATACAAAAATTTGAAGAAAAACTTATAATAATTAGAAGAATAGTATATTGCCATATCTTTTATATATGGGTTTGGAAGATCATGATACAATAATATTGGGTTTTCTTTATTTCATAAATTATGATCAGATAATATTTATTTAAAAAAATGAAGTAGATGTTAAATCACACAGTTCTATTCTCATGTCATTTTCCTAGAATGTTTACACTAAATTTATGGGTTAAAAATATTCAAAGGAAATCTGGGATAATTCAGACAATAATTAAATGTGCAATGTGAATGTAAAAGATTAAAAGAAAAAAAATTGAAGAATAAAATTTAAAGACATTAAAATATTAGAATCTGAATTTTATGATGTCTTATTTACCCAATTAAATGAAATTGAAATTATTATTTTAGGATTTTGTCTAAAATTTATTATTCCACAGTTGTTAAGAAGTTGATGAGATATTTATTAGATATATATGATTCAAAATATTTAGTACTTAGAGATAGATAATATCATTCTCTTGTTGATATGCATAATATTTAAATTTCTCTTAAAATGTGAAAACATTAGGAATTAAGAATGTAATCGAAGGAATATATTTATTTTGAAGCCATGAGTAATATTAAAATTCTAATGATGACTATATTTTTAACACAAGTGATTTTATGAATTAATAAGAATATCAAAGAGTTATTTAATTAATTTATAAAATATTTCTGAAGGATAAAACCTAGTAAAATATACATTATATGGTAGATAGAATAAATAAAATGATATTTGACAATATGAAATTAATTTTCCATAGATAAAAGGAACATATTATGAATATGAAAATGATGAAAGGACTCAAAGAAATATGTGGAGAAAAAATTTCAAAGAACCCTCAATGTTAGGTGGAATGAAGAAAATATTTCGACTAACTAAAAAAAGAAATCTGATGAGTAATTAAGAGCAAAATTATCTTATATCATGAAATGGTTGTGATGAAGATACACATGAAATATTTAAAAAATTTATTGCTCATGTTTTAAGAAATATTGATTCATACAAAAGTGATAATGATGATTCAAGAAAAAAATATTACCAATACATGATCAAAGATAAAATTGAGGCTTGTATTGTGTAAAACACCATGATCAAGAATGAGAAGATGATTCTGGTAAAATACAATAAGAAATTTTTTAATTATAATGGTGATAAATAAAATAGGGGTATAACCCTTTTAATATAAAATAAAAATATTGGATTTAAATATGTAGAAATTGAGAAGATGATTACAAATATTAAAAAATATATATGTTGAATTCAGAATTTTCAATTACGTAATTAAAATTTCTTGAAGGTAATACATATTTGATAAATTTAAATAAGTACATCAAAATAACTATTTATATTAAAGGTGAATCCTCAAAATATGTTAATAAATTTCTGGTAATGTTCTTATAAGAAAAATCTATTTCCAAATATTTTGACACTAATAGTGTAGATTTAAATATTAATTCTAATCAAATATAGATCAATAAAAATAGAGATATATTTCAAAAAATTGCCTCATAAAATAATAACATTAGGTTCCCCTTCATTTCATAATTACAGATAAAATCCTACCCAAATAGTTTATCAGATGTCGAATATTATAATGAAAATGTATGGATAAAGCTCAGTTTTTTCTAGATAATTCATAATTTATGGTTATTTTTGGTGATGCGTAATGTTTGTAAATAAATAATTTAAATGTTTTATATCTTTTATTTACCTGGGTGAAGTAAAGAAGCAAGAGGACAAGTTCTAATAAGAATAATGTAGATTTTGGAAGAAAGAACACTGAGATGGAAACCTGGTAGAAGTTAACAAAACATAATAGATTTTATTTTAGTGAATGTATATGTAGATGGTGTGATCAAAATGGACATATATTAGAGAAATTCATGATGATATTTACCGATCAGCTCCCTCTCCATGATAAATGGAAATAATTTCAAGTATACAATTATGAAAATTAATTCTTGGTAGAATATTATTTTAAATAAAAAAAGGAAAATACAAGGTTACGTGATAGTGGGTATTCCTCCCACATGAATGGTGTTGATAAAATAACAAAGAAATATGATGATCATAAAAGAGGTACGACCACATTTGGTAATGAATCATCACTGAAAATAAAATGAATTGTTATAGCTCAAATTTAGGATGATAATTTAATGTTAGATAATGCTATTTATGGTGAATGGCTGAAAAAAACTAGTTGAGTGTTAGAAAACATTTTTATAATGGAATGAGGTTGAATTCAAATGAAATATAGACATCGTTAAGAGAATAAGTGATAGAAGAACTATCATTCAAGGAAATATAGAAAATGGAAATTTATTCTTGATGAGTGATCCTTCCAATACTTGTTGAGCATGAATGTTTTCAACATGTTAAGGAATATAATAGTTAGGGATCTTGTAAAAATAAGTCTAATAACTATTCTAAAACATGAAGTTGTAATAGATTTACCAAAACAGAAAATAGATCATGATGGAATCTATAGAAAACCTAAAAAGAGAAATATAACAGTAATGACTCATAATAAAGTGGATATTACTTATTCAAGACCATTATAATTAGTCCACATAGATCATTGTGGTCCCATGAGATAGAAGTGTACTTGAGGTGATCTCTAGATCTTTAATTTCATAAATTAATTCAATAAGATTAATAATGTTTTTTCATCAACAACAAGTCCAAGGATGTTTTTTTGTTCAAATTATACAAAAGGAAGGCTGAAGATGATATTTTCTTGTGTATCAGAAAAACAATGATATTATAATGGGAAAGAATACACAAGTGATGATTTTGAAAACAATATTAAAAAATGGAATCAATAATTAATATAGATCAAACTATAAAACATAATTGAATTTTTTTTAGAGATGAAGAATATGACCATTATGGAATTGGACAGAACAATGCTCGCTATGAATGATGTTTTAAAATACATCAGGATTGAATTAGGGTGAAATTTAGTGCATATGTAAAATAGATGTATTTTTATATCTAATAAATATGCTACACTATACAAGATTTGATACCAAATTAATCCTATAAGGAAATATTTCATTGTTTTTGGGGGTCGTTATTTTATTAAAATCAAAAGAATTAGGCTAGAAAAGTTTGAAGAAATTGACGATTATGGGGTATTTATAGGCTATTTATCTAATGGGAATTGATACTGATATTGGAGTAAGATATTGAATAAAATTATTTAGTGTTAAAATTTTAACATGGATGTAAATATTGGCCAACCAAGTAAAAATATTCAAAATATTATGGGTATCCCACAAAAAAACCAACATATTTATGAAGCTATGAGTGAAAAAGGTTCTGAAATAAGAATTTAAATAGTCTAAATTAATTCCTAACGTTCCATTTATAATGAAGAAGTTTTTACTTTTAGAAGATATCATTTTTGGAGATTAATTTTTTTCATACTGATAATATCATTGGGAATCAGAATACACCCATTCAAACTAGAAGTTTACTAAGCTTTAAGAAGCAAAAAAGTGTTGTATCACAGGTTAAACCTAGAATGCAAGTTGAGGCAATTGAACATTATGAATCGGTATAATCATTGAAATATGAACATAATAAAATTGATGATAACACTACATTGGATCTTGTACCTAGATCTAAAAATTAAAATGTGATTGGTAAAAAACGAGTTTTCATAAAAAAATGAATATGAAAGGAGAAATAACATGAAATAGGTCTAAAATTGTTTACAAAGGATATTTTCAATATCGATGATATAGAATTTAAAGATACGTTTTCTTAATTTTCTAGAATCACAGAAATAATAATTCTCTTGGAATTGGTAGCTCATTGGAAGTAAAATTTTAATCAAATTGATGTCATGTAAATGATTCGAAATGGTGACCTTGAAGAATAAGATTTTATTTAACAACCAGATCATTTAATTCTAGAAAATAATGGATGACTGGTTTTATGGTAGAAGAATCAATTATGTGGAATAAAATAGGATCTAAGGGCATAATATTCTAAACATGATGACTATTTGGAAAAAATGAGATTTTTCAAAGGCACTATTGATGTAAATGTATCCCTGAAGAAGGATTTTGTAGACACATTATTAGTGATTTTATATTTGAATAACATAATTTTTTATAATAATAAAAAATTTTATGTTTTTAATTTTCAACAAATATGAATAATTCATTTGAGAAGTCCTTTTTGTGATAAATAAACTATTTTCTGATCATACATAGTTATAAGAACCATGATTATTTCTTTATTTAAAAATAAATGTATGTGAAAGAGAATTTGAGAACTTTTATAATGGAATATTCTATAGAGGTTTCTATAACTGTATCAGTTGATAAAAAGTGAAAAAATATGAACAAGGAAACAAGGTTGGTCAGATTAAATTTAGAACCATGAGAGGAAGCCTTTTGTATCTCACAACTCCCAAACCTAATATTTCCTATATAATGATTCTATGTGAAAGGTATAAAAGTTAACCAAATGAGATAAATACGGTATAAGTAAAAATAATTCCAATCTATGTAAAAGTAATAGTGAATTATATCATTCTATATAGAGGTAGTATAAATGTAGACTTTATTGAATACACATATGCATATTGGGTATGTGATTTTGTAGACCATAGATCCACATTAGGTGGATTATTCTTTATTTGTGGTGGTTGTTATAGCTAGTAAAATGTGAAGAATAGTTTATTTACCAAAAGTATAGTTAAATTAGATTATGTTAAGGATACACATACAGTTACAAACGATTTATTTATTCAAGTTATACTAGTAAATTATTGGATTGATGTTCAGAGACCATTCAATATTCATTGTGCAAATCAAAGTTCAATTGAACAGTCATAAAATCTATTTTAAAAATATTCTTATAAAAATAATTGAAAGGAGATATCATTTTATCAAATATGTTTAGTTTATATGAAATAAAACTTTTATATATTATAATGACGGATTATCTAGTAGGTATCTTCAGAGAAGCTATGCCACATTAGAGATTTTTTCAATTACGACTAAAATTAGATGATCAACCTTCCCTACACACTTTATCATATGTCGCCTTGAGTCCCCCATGCTCATATTGATTATTTTTCAATGGGGATCTTTTGATAATGGGTGATTATGGTTTTTTAAGAAGATTCATTTGACTTACATAGCCTAAACATGATTGACACTAAAGGTTGGAAATTATTTAAAAACACTACATTATTATGTAGTGTGGGGTAAGGATAAATCAATTTTAGATTGATTTTGATTTAATGATTAATGTGTTGAGGAATGATATGTTATGGTATTTTATATTATTATCAACAAATCCAAAGGGAGATATTTATGAAACCAATGGATTTGTTTCCTAGTTTGTGAAAGATTGATGATCCCATGGTTCATGGTTAGTCTGGTTTGGGTTATTTGTTAAAAACATTCTTGAGGTAATTAATAAATATAATGATTATTGGTCTAATTTTTATGGATTTATATATCATTTAAGGAAGTTTCATGATGCTAAAATTTGTTTATATAAGCGATGGAGGTCAAATGAATTAGTTCTACTTGAGTTTGAGTACGTACGTGATGCATGTAGCTGAATTGGTGAGGATAAATTTCCCATAGGCAATTCTAATACATATGAAAATCCCATGGAAAAATTATTGAATAAAATAATTTTATAATTAATGTATCTATTTTTTTGTGATGTACTAAAATAAGTCTTGTAACTAAATTTTGAGGATAATAGTATAATTGATTAGTGATGTAGCCTAAGGAAAATAAACGGAGTTCAATAACATAGAAAAATATTATACATGACTAATTAAGAATCGTAGAACCCATTTCTACATAGCCTATTGTACTACACATAGCTAATTATAAATTTTAACTATGAATGGATTGATATTCAGTGAACTTATATTATTAAAATATTGTGAGGGTAATTTATTTTGATGATGTTCGAACAGTTTGGAATACTTCCATAATTATGGTATTCAATTAATAATCCATGATTCTAGCACATTTTGAATTCTTTTTAAATGGTTATTAATGATAATTAAATGGAGTCCAGATTATGGATATCTTTTAGTGTTTCCTCTATGCTGTAATAGAAAATAGAGAGTGGATGTCATGGTGTGTTTCCATTATATTGTAATATAAAAGAGAGTGTAGATCGTGGGGTGTGTCCGCTGTATTGTAAATTAAAAGAGGTAGTGGAGATCATGGTTCTATACCAAAATGTTTCGTGTTATTTTAAATAGAAATAAGTGAGATTATTTTCATTATCATATTTTAAAAAGTATAGTTAAAATGTGGTGAACTACAACATTTTTTCTGTAAAATAATTGGGAAGAAGAAGACGAACCTAAAGCCATGGTTGGATCATCAGAAATCTATATCTAATGAAAGTGATTTCAGGAAGAGAATAAATTTGAGACTAAGAATTTTCTTAAAACATAATATAAGTCTCAACTATTGTTTATTCTTTCTCTCATAATCTAAAGGCTTGTAAAAGTGTATCTTTATCTATTTTTTCAAAAGAAACCTGATATATTTATTATCCACTTGGTTTTGTAATCATCTTGTATTTCTAGATTGTATAGATGTGATGTTTGGTTTAACCCCTGACACATGCAGTTAGATTTTATATTAATTATTGTAAAAGCATCTTACATGGGGTTATAGTGAAAACAATCTATGGATGGTGGTGTGGATAAACATCTGTATCATGGAGTAGGAATCCTAATTAGTTCCAAACATTGTAAAAATAAGGTGTTCCTTGATCTTTTGTCTACTACATGATCATTTGAGTCTATGTTTTTATATAATCATTGGATTATACTCTAACAAGTCATAGAGGTTTATTTATATTTAATATAAATTTTAAAAACTACCCTCTACTAATTCTAACCCCCTTATTAGAGGAGGAAACCAATCCTACCATGAACTTCAATAGCAAATTCTTCATGAGGTGAGGATCACCTTATGTTCCTCTATATTTCATGTTAAAATCCTTTGGGGTCACCTTACACTAACCTTATGGTTTTCTAGACTCACCTTAAACACATGACTTATTACCTTATGATCTTCAAGAAATACCAAAAAACAATTATAATACATTCTAAACACATGAAGATATAATTTTCGTCTTTTATAATTTCTTAATAACCATGTCTTACATAATCCCTTGTATTTTAGATAAATAATATGTATCCCAGTTTTTTTTACTTGTAAATGGTTCTTATGTATGATGTGTTTGTTCCTACATATGATTAATGTTTTTTCAATTTATATTCACGTTCAAAGAGACATAATACTTATCCTTGCCTTTGTTGATATTCTAGCTTACTTCACAGGTAAATTATATGTACTCATAACATGAGAAAAATTTAAAGTTACATAAAATTTTAGAACATTCTACAAACATCCACAAGTTAACATGAATAACATTATAGACATTTCTTATTTAAATCACAATATTTTCATAAATTCCATTTTAGATTAGTTCAATAATCATAAAATTTAAGAGTAGTTGTATTATTACATGTCAAACTAGATATTCCAATTTGTGGTAGTAATTTACTTTACTATTTTATATATGAGTCAATGCTTTATTCATCCTACAATCAACTTATTTATAAGGATACGTTTAAAAAAAATACAACAATTACCTTTAATATTGGTCAACATCCACTTAGGTTCTTCAATATTCACCTTCATATCAATTATCAATACCTCTTCTCCTTATATAATCAATGATTTTCTCAATCTTATTGATAATAAATGAAAAGGATTTTGTTGGGGATTCATTACAAAAATTCAACCATCTTATTTGGATTTCAAAATCCCTCTTTTAATACGAATTATATTTCAGTACTATACTCTAGGAGATGGATGAAATAACATGTTAATGATAAATGAGCCATCAACTGATCAACACTAAGTCTAAATGTGATAACCTAGTGTAGAAAAAAGGGTCTCTTACATAGAACACAAAGATATCAAAAAATATTTCTAGCATGTGATAGCATTTCATATTTCTCATTTCAGGGGCTATAAAAACATATTGATTAAGAAATTTATAACCTACAGTAATCTCTAAAAAACCCATTAAGAAAATTTCCATGTGTAATAAATATTACTCCCCCATATAATATTTTAAATCAACCATAACCCTCTCATGAAAAAAAGATTTGACATTATCAATGTAAGGATAGAATGTGTGATAAAAAACTAAACTCAATATTTTTCTAAGTTATATATAGATTCAAAATTAAAAAAATAGAGTTTATTTTTGGCTTCCTACTCTTTATATTAGATCTCCCTAAAGGTATTCACTAAAATCTTCATCATGGTTTATATTCTTTAATTATACTATATTATGGATGTTATTCTTGTTGTATACCAAGATCACAACACTCATCTGGCCCCCTTAAAACATTTTCATAAATTCCCTATAAGATAGTATAGAAAAATATATATAATATTTAACAAATATGGGATTTTACATAGCCTATAAATAGGAGAATAAATGTTTAGACTTGGATCTCAACCTAAATGTTTTTTATTTATAGCCCCACATTGCAAAGAACAGTTCTTTCATGTGCATCCTTTAGTTTCGAAAACACTAGAACAAATGGTAGGAATGGAATTATTATTACCTTTATCTTTAAACATCCATGTAATTACTTTTTTAAATATTTTCTAACAATGCGTTTTCATCCATGGGTGCATTATCTTTAATTTTTATCATATCCTCTAGTTTGTGTCAAATATTTATATACTATCAAAGAGCATAACCATATTGTTATAACCTTCCAAAAAAATTATGTTGGGGTTTGGGTTAATCTATAATGTATAACCACACATGAAATTTAATCTATTCATGTGAAAAAACATATTCCCATGCTTCAATTTCTAGATATTTCTCCAACTATTTTCTATTATTCATATAACATAGTTAAAAATTATTTCATAACATACCAAAATATTTTCTAATTTCCACATGGTTTCTTAGAAAATTTAAATTTACCCTTTCTCAGAAAATTATCTGAATTTTATTTTTTTATTTAGACATATAAACCAATCATTTTTTACATATTTCGGATTAATACTTTTCTATCATTAATCTTTCTTCGTTTAATTATGAATTCCATGGTTTATTTGAAACGGTCCATGGTGTGGTCCTTATTACTGCAATAGAAGAATATCAACTTAGGTTTTTCATCCTTCGTAAATATATTTTTTGGATTATTGCGAGTAATTTTCTTATCTCTTTTATTCTATTTACTCCTCAGAAAAAACTCATTTCCTTTTCTTTGATTCCTACATTGATTTTATGGTTCTTTCTTGAAATTCGTATATGGATTATATATGGTTGGAACATGAAATCACACTTAATAACTTTGACCACATTTATTAAAATAATCATTCAATATATCCATGAAAATAAACCAATTACTGATGGAAAATTTATTTTTCATTTTGTTGATATATCTTATTTACAAATGGTATTTATCTCATTTATATTCTATCCCACTAAAACAGGACCACTAAAATCAATTTGAGTTTTCATATTATGCCAATATTGTTTGTACTTATGCCTAAACCTCTGAATGAAGTAGTAGATTCCAATGAATCTTTTTACCCATACATTGGTTTCAATATATCAAAAATTAGTTCCCTGTTTTTTTGGCTAGATGACTCAACACTTTGGGAACATTTTTGGGAGATCTTCTTCTTAGATATGATATCATCCACATTTGATGTATTGGTAAACTTATTATAATTTTTTTATTCTTATATATACAAAAAAATTAATCTGAAAAATATATTTTCAAATGGACTAGCTTTATTAAAAAAATATTTAACTATTTTATTAGTAATAGTTTTCTAAGATCCAATAATAGTTTAATCAAGAGATTATTTACAGATTTTTTTCAACAAATATGAGTCTTCTTTAGAATATTACATTCATCATAATTTTATGTGTAATCATTTTTCATCTTTGATATTTGGTATGTTCTAGCCTATATTTATTTTATATTTCTTAATTTCACCTCAATTTAACGACATGTCGTGTTGATGGAATTTTTCTCATCACCAACATGTCTCAAACTATATTCCATATATCTCTTTAGGTTCTTAATATTATCCACATGAATTTTTACTGATTCCTGTAATTAATTATTAATATCTTTTATTATTATTTTCTTTTACCTAAAAATGAGAATATTTGACATTAATAGATGTTTTATGCAGTTTTTATAAATCATGAATCAATTATCTAAATACTTTTTTATTCTCATATTTTTCAGAAATAATCCTATTCAAATTTAATTTAATTAGAAAAAACTGTTCACTACAAAGTGATAAAGATTATTCTTTAGATTTAATAAGTCATATAAGAGCCTTGCATATTTAGAACATCCTAGAAAAATTATTCTTTATTTTTAGTCTCATTTTTAGTTTTTATTTTAATCAAACATCCCATGATAAAACCAAATTTATAAGTTACTAATTCAATGGGAACATTCTTCAATTGTTTTTGAGCTACATAGTGGTGGTATTAATTTTTTCCAATAGACTCATTTTCATAAACATTTCACAACTCAAACATGGTTCTTTAAAAGGAAAACTATCAATAAATTTATTAAATGAGAAAATACCACATTGAAAATATTCAAATATGTAAGAACCCGGATCTTCGTTCAGGTATGTTTTCCCTTTTTCTGGAGTTTTTAAGGAAAATAAATTTTCTAGAAATTTCAGAAGTACATTCCATGTTCTTTTTGAGTACACGCCGTGTACTCTGTTCTAGATCGAAGCTGTGTGTTGGCCGTGTCTGGGCCACACACACGGTTTGGAAGGCTGAGGTGGAGGCCTGTTAATTCGAAGTACAGAAAAATTGAAGTACACGTCGTGTACTCAAGAAGTACACGCCTTGTACTTTCTTTATTTTCATTATACGGACCAGGGTCACGCCTAACCTCTATTTCCATCTTCTTCTCTAGTTTTTTACCGTTTGAGAGTGACCGTATGACCTGATCTTTGATAGAGTCCTGACTCGCCGTCCGTTCTCCGATTCAAGCACGGTTAGTTGCGTTGGAATCATAGTGGTGAGTTCTTCCTTCTACTTTAGCCTTATTTCTTGATTCCTCCTTGTTTCCAAGTTATTGTGGGATGAATGTTTTGTGCATTTTCTTAGATCTACATTTTCCTAATAGGAGTCTATCATCGAGGTTCACGTATATCAATCTCTTCGTATCGAGGTATGTGGTTTGTGCCTTTCCATAGAAAGTTGATGAATATTTTGTGAAATTTCCACCAATACCACTGAACGCGGTATCACATGTTTCCTGTTTTTCCCTTATTGCTTCCCTACTTTACTGGATTTCTTTAGTAGAGGTTATTTCTTGTGATTAGAGTAATTTGTTTGTGCTCATATTTTTTTTCCATGCTTGTTCTTCCTGTTTGGCGTTTTCCCAGTTGCCATGCCTAGTCGTAGGATAATGGAACTGTTTTTTATTAATACTATTGAGACTTAGTTTATAGCCAAGTAGTTCTTGAGGTTTACATGGATGATATACACGCGCTGAGCATGTTTAGTTATACTCAGGACTGTGAGAACCAAGAGTAGTAGACCAAAGGGAGAATTGACGGAAGTTCTTCTCGAGAGTGTCTTTTAATCACGATGTGAGACCAAGGGGAGAATTGAAGGAAGGGCTTCTCCAGAGTTTCTTTTAATTCTGATGCGAGATATAAGGGGAATTGAAGTTGAGTGCTTCCCCAGAGAGCCTTTAACATGATACGAGACTATAGGGGGAATTGATGGTGAGTGCTTCCCCAGAGAGTCTGCTTACTTACGTAGCTGAACCAGAGGGGTGAGACTGTGTGTGCCTCTCAGAGGGTTGCTAGTACTTAGAAGTTGAACCATAGGGGTTATACTATGAGAGTTACCCCGAGGGTTACCTATTTTCTTCTTGTTGCTGACTTCTTACTTGTGTGCTTTACTTGTTAGAACTGTGGTTTATAGCTGCTTGTGCTTTTACGTTCACTGCTTCTTGTTTTATTGCTGTCATGTATTCATTGAATGTTAGGCACAATTATTTGGGTGATTGCCTACTGGGATTGTATCTCCCACCCTATTTGGGCCTTGATTTTGGGCCCAACCAGACTATGTTGCTGCAGGTATAGATAAGGGAAAGCACCCTTCTACTTCAGGATCTTGACTGCATCAGGAGTTGGGGAGCATGGGACCGAGCTATGGCTCGCGATGTTGAGGAGATTATTTTTTTTTTCTTTTTCACTTATTTTAAGTTTTATTTCAGCACGTTTTAGTGTTTTCTGTTTTCCTTAGATACTTGTACCTGCTTCATCATTTTCATCATAGTTATATATCTACATTGCTTTCGTTGTTTGGTTTTTGTTGTTATGCATGTCATTTACTGCTTCCACTATTTATTGTTGTTTTCTTACCTTGTATACCATACCGAATGAGGGTATAGTTTCCCCACAGACTCACCAAGGCCCCCGCTGCTATTCGGCAGCCTCGGGCGTTCGAGGAAACGTGCTTGAGGTCATGTGGTGAACCGGGTACGGGGAACTAGTGGAGGGGCTCCGGACTCGGGACGTTTCAAAGTGTTATCAGAGGAGTTCTTTTCTCTTGTGTTACTGTTTGGAGACCTTATCCAGGGATATGATGGATACGGTACTTGGGATTAAGTTGTGATCGGGAGTAGCTACCCCGTGTATAGGGAAAAGCCATACTACCTCGTTAATTACAGTTTTCTGATTTTGAGATTTTATTGTTGGTATGTTTTCACCTAGAGTGATTCATATGACTTGTGCAGTTATTGTTTTTATATTTCGGTTATATTTCTGTCGGAACCCGATGAGATGAGGGTATGCCATCTCAGGCATCATATAGACACTTGTAGGAATCACATGCCATGCATTCTTGCCTTGCCATCTAGGGTGCATTAGCGATTTCATACTGTTGTGATAGACTATGTGTAGATTATGCATGTTGTTGTGATAGTTTCTTGATAGATTCTATGATGTTATGTAATAAAATTGTTTGCTTTGTTCTTTTCTTAAATTGAATGCCAAATTTTGGTTCTTGAGGTGTTATGGGCCCTCGGGGATCGGAATTTGTAACTTTTCACCTTGTTTTTGTGTTCTGGGATTCTGTGCAGTTTCTGAGCTACTGCCCAGAAAAACCCAGAATACATGGCGTGTACTTTTTAGATACACGCCGTGTAGTTTTCAAGTCATGTCATTGACCGTGTGAGCAGAACACGGTGTCGTGGGAGTAACTTCGAGAACACGCCATGTACCATTGGTACATGCCGTGTGAGTTCGGAGCCGTGTACCCGGTCATGTCACTAACAAGACTGGTCGGGGAAGCTCGGGTAGAACACACCGGGTCCATAGGGAACACGCCGTGTAGTCTTTTCCACGTACCCGGCCGTGTCACGAACAACACGGGCCGACATTACCTTCCATTCAACACGTCGTGTTTTTTCGGAACACGCCGTGTAGTCTTTCCCAGGTACCCGGCCGTGTCATGAACAACACAGGATGGTGTCGCCTTCTCATATGCACGCCGTGCTTGTTCGGAGCATGCCGTGTAATGTCCATCCATGTAGACGACCGTGTACTCAACAATACGGACCACCGAAGCCTTGTCGAGTGCACACCGTGTTTGTTTCCAACACTCCGTGTATTATCGGGTTGAGTCAGACCGTGTGGGTTAGCCGTGTAAGGAGACTCGGGTAGGGGAATAGTTTTCTAGTACACGCTGTGTGTGGGGGTCAACACGCCATGTAGTTTGAAGTGTAAACAACATGTAGGGTGAGAGTACATGTCGTGTAGTTTTATAGATGTCGTGTAGTTGTGTTTTGCAATCTTGTGTGTTTTTCTTCCCCTGTTCCCATTTTGTACTCTCATGTTCCTTGTCCTTGTTTTACTGATCTAAGGTGTTCTTTTTTTTCGGAGCTATGCCTCCGAGACATCCTTCGGTCGTACATCTATCGTCAGGCAGTGATCAGACGCCAGACCGGGCTGACCAAGGACTTCATGTCGATCCCCCAACTGAGCCAGCCGTGGCACCAGTTGTTGTACCAGTTGCGGGCGCTGATGCGCAGTTCTGGGAAGGTTTCATGAGGATGATGTAGGCCTTCCAGGGAGCACCGCCTCCTGCCTCGACTATGGTAGACTTGACTCGGGTCTTTTAGCAGCAGCATCCTACCACGTTCTCAGGGGAGGGAGGACCTCAGGCTATAGAGTCATGGATGGAAGCAATGCTGACTATCTTCGAGCATCTGGAGACGCCTAAAGAGAGGCGGGTTAAGCTCGCCACCTACATGCTCTGAGACTCTGCCAAAAGGTGGTGGGACACGATTTCATAGGCGGGTCAGTAGTAGGCTATGGCTTGGGAGGAGTTCCAACGCGTGTTCTATGACTACTTCTACCCGGAGACCCTGAGGGCCGATCGAGCTTGGGAGTTCATGAGCTTAGAGCAGGGTACTCTATCTGTCATGGAGTATTCCTCTCGTTTCACTGAGCTGCATAATTTTACACCACTTCGGGATGGGAGTAGGGTGTTCTTGGAGAGGAATTTTGAGGATGGATTCAAGCGGGAGATCTGCTCTCAGGTGAACATCTTCTAGCTGACTTCCATTACTTCCATCGTCAACCAGACACTGATTGCGGAGCGCAATCTGAGAGACTCTGGAGCTGCGAGTCAGGGCGGTTCTGCTTCCAAAGCTAGATTCCCTTCAGATGACAGCAAGAAGCGTCGTAGGGAGCCTACACATGTTTATGTGAGGAAATGAGATGCATCATTAGGCAGCCAGGTGACATGCTACTAGTGTGGCCGGACAGGGCACACGAGGCCGCAGTGCCAGAGAGACCCCGTGGAGTGCCGATCATGCGGCAAGATGGGTCACATTCAGCGTTTCTGCCAGGTTTTCACACTAGCAGTAGGTGACTGGGGTTCTTATATGACTCCTCGTTCAAGAGCATCCCCACTATTCTCTCACCAGTCAGGGAACTCGAGTTATTACGACCATTTGGGCTGAGGTGGAGGTCGAGGTCGTGGCAGTCAACCACCTGTTCCTCAGCACCAGTAGGGAGGATCAGCTCAGAGTGGTCAGTCAGGGGCGTAGGGCCACGGTGCAGGCTTGTCTTTCGCCGTGGAGAAGACTTATCATGAGCAGGATCCCAACCCTTCTACTATTCGAGGTACGATTTTAGTAGCCTTAGTTTTATCATAAGCCCTTTTTGATACTGGTTCTACACATATCTTTATCTTTGTTGCTGTTGTGGAGAGCCTTGGACTCTGTATC
Source organism: Viscum album (assembly GCA_963277665.1). Classification (NCBI taxonomy): domain Eukaryota; kingdom Viridiplantae; phylum Streptophyta; class Magnoliopsida; order Santalales; family Viscaceae; genus Viscum; species Viscum album. The sequence continues at coordinate 1,047,111,661 of OY728138.1, read as the reverse complement.
TTTTCTTCTGCCGACTCATTGACAATAGACACACCTTTAGGAATGAGGACATCTAGTGTACGTCAGTGTAGAGAGTTCCCTCTCGAGATAGTAGGGTATTTCCTATTATGGGATCTCTATGTCCTAATGATAATAGGCTATGATCTCATCCTTGGCATGGACTGGTTGATTCCCTTCCGGGCAGTCGTCGATTGCTATCGCCGCAGAGTCAGTTTCATTTCACCAGAAGGTGAATCTTTCTTTCATAGAGGCGAATGGGACGTTTGGGCGAGTCGGGCAGGACTCGAGCATCTTGGGCTAGGACGAGTGACAGCCAAGATTCCTAGTGTTTACCTGGATAATCAGGGGACTCCACAGTTGGACTTTCTTCCAGTGGTGGACCGCTTCAGGGATGTTTTTCCATAGGAATTTTCGGGTTTGCCTCCGGAGCGTGAGGTAGACTTCTCTATTGAGCTCGTTCCAGGAGAGGCACCGATGTCCATTCCACCATATATGATGGACACACCTGAGTTGTAGGAGCTCAAGAAGAAGTTAGAGGAGTTACAGGCTAAGGGTTTCATCCGACCCAGTACTTCTCCTTGGGGTTCGCCTGTTCTGCTTTCGATGAAGGCAGACGCTACCCTTCGACTTTGTGTGGATTATCGAAAGATGAACCAGTTGATGGTTAAGAACCGATATCCTTTGCCGAGGATTGATGACCTTTTCGATCCTCTTCGAGGATCCCGGGTGTTCTGGAAGATCGACTTGAGATACGGTTATCATCAGTTGTGCATTAGACCATCAGATATACCTCTGAAAGGCTTCAGGAGCAGGTACGGTCTTTATGAGTATAGAGTCATGCTGTTCGGTCTCACGAACGCCCCTGCAGTTTTCATGGCACTGATGAACCAAGTGTTCAATCCTTACTTTGATTCCTTTGTGATGGTCTTCGTGGATGATATCTTGGTGTACTCTCACACTCGACACGACCAAGCCACACATCTTGAGATCGTTCTAGGTACACTAAGAGAGCATCAGCTTTATGATAAACTCTCGAAGTGCCACTTCTGGATGGATCAGATTCACTTCTTGGGTCATGTCATCTCAGAGGCAGGAGTATCTGTGGACCCAGAGAAAGTGAGAGTTGTAGTTTCCTAGGAGCATCCAAAGAACGTTTTTGAGGTACATAGATTCCTAGGGATGGCTAGATACTACAAACGCTTCATTCGGGACTTTTCTCATCTAGCAGCACCTTTGACAGGTCTGGCCAAGAAGGGGGAAAGGTTCTTATGGTCAGATTCTTGTGAGTCAGCCTTTCAGGAGCTGAAAGGGAGGTTGACGTCAGCATCGATACTAGTCTTGCCAGAGCGAGGCAAGAGCTACACTGTTTACTGTGATGCTTCGGGTATCGGGCTAGGAGCTGTGCTTATGCAGGGAGATGGAGTCGTTGCGTATGTGTCTCGGCATCGGAGGCCATATGAGAGGAACTACCATACACATGATCTGGAGTTGGCAGTTGTTGTTCATGCCTTGCACTATTGGAGAGACTATCTTCTAGGAGAGAACTTTGTGGTCTTCACTAACCACAAGAGTCTCTAGTATATCTTCACTCAGCGTGATCTGAATCTGAGGTAGCGTAGGTGGGTTTATTATCTACAATCTTTGGACATCGAGCTTGCCTATACACCGGGAAAGGGCAACGCCGTGGTAGATGCGTTGAGCAGGAGAACTCAGATTCAGGAAGTTCAGGAGGACAGTAGTGAGTGGCAGCTGATGGCTCTGTTCTCTGAGATGCATCTAGAGGTGCACGACAGACAGGGAAAAACCTTTCTATCTTCTATAGCTGTTACCTCCACGCAACTTGATCGGGTACGGATGAGGCAGCAATCAGACTCGAATGGCTTAGTCCTGCGGGAGTGTGTGTCAGGAGGGGACCCTCTTCCTGGATGGATAGTGGGAAAGGATGAGATATTGTATTTACAAGGACGCGTATGGGTTCCAGCAGACATACGCGAGGAGCTGATGTGGGATTTCCATTCCTCAGTTTGGGCAGTTCATCCTGGCGTCTCCAAGATGTATCGGGATCTTCATCGCCAATACCGGTGGCCAAGTATGAAGAAGGATGTTTCTGGTTTTTTCATGAGATATTCTACTTGTCAACAGGTGAAAGCAGAGAATCAGCGACCAACAGGACTTTTACAGTAGTTACCCATTCCGGAGTGGAAGTGGAATGATGTGGCGATGGACTTCGTGACCGGGTTGACGAGATCACTTCAAGGGAACGTTGTTGTTTGGGTTGTCGTCGACAGACTTACGATGGTAGCTCACTTCTTGCCGATCAAGGAGACATTCAGTGTCGATGATCTGGGATGAATTTATATCAGGGAGATTCTGCGTCTTCATGGAGTTCCACGCTCTATTGTTTCAGATTGAGATGCATGCTTTACCTCTTGGTTCTGGAAGGTACTTCAGAAGGCATTGGGTACACATGTACTTTTGAGTACAACATACCATCCCTAGACTAATGGCCAGTCCGAGCGCACAATCTAGGTGCTTGAGGATATTCTCCGAGCTTGCATCCTTGACTTTGACGGTACTTGGGAGAAACACATTCCTCTGGTGGATTTCACCTACAAAAACCGTTTCTAGGAGACCATTCAGATGGCACCATATGAGGCTTTGAATGGTAGGTCATGCCAATCACCCTTATGCTAGCTCGAGGCAGGAGAGGTAGCTTTGCTGGGACCTCATCTTGTACATGAGACTTCATAGCAGATAGAGCTGATTCGGAAGAGGAGGGCTACAACACAGTCTCGGCAGAAGTCTTATGCTGATCAGTGGAGACAACCCTCTGGAGTTCGAGTTCGGTGATTGGGTTTTCCTATGTGTTACACCTAGGTTGGGAAACAAAAGGATTCGAAGGTAGGGTATGCTTTCTCCACAGTACGTCGGGCTGTTTGAGGTTTTCGAGAGAGTGGGGCCGGTCGCCTATCAATTGCAGCTACCTCAGAGGTATCGGGCCATGCACGACGTCTTCCACGTCTCTCAGCTCTGACGTTACGTTTCAGACCCGTCTCACGTCTTTCAGCTTGAGGAAGTCGAGCTTGAAGAGGATGCGTCGTTCAAGGGGCATCCTATCCTCATTGTAGATCGTAGTATGAGGGTTATCTGTGGGCAGTCTACTCCTCTGGTACATGTGCTATGGAAGCATGGGCGAGTCCAGGACGAGACCTGGGAGAGGGAGGCTGATGTACGATCGCAGTGGCCGGAGCTGTTCGGGGATTCATCTTATCCACCTCATTAGGGAAATTCGGGGACAAATTTCTTTAAGGGGGAAAGTTTGTAAGAACCCGGATCTTCGTTTAGGTTTGTTTTCCCTTTTTCTAGAGTTTTTATGGAAAATAAATTTTCTGGAAATTTCAGAAGTACACGCCGTGTACTTTTTGAGTACACGTCGTGTACTCTGTTCCGGCTCGAAGCCATGTGTTGGTCGTGTCCGAGCCACACCCACGGTGTGTAAGGCTGAGGTGGAGGCCGGTTAATTCAGAGTACGTAAAAATTGAAGTACACGCTGTGTACTCAATAAGTACACGCCGTGTACATTCTTTTTTTCATTAAACATACCGGGGTCGCGCCTAACCCCTATTTCCATCTTCTCTCAAGTTTTCGATCGTCCGAGAGCGACCATATGACCGGATCTTTGATGGAGTCCTGCCTCGTCATCCGTTCTCTGATTTGATCATGGTCAACTACGTTGGAATCGCAGCGGTGAGTTCTTCCTTCTGCTTTAGCCTTGTTTCATGATTCCTCCTCGTTTCCATGTTATCGTGGGATAAACGTTTTGTGTGTTTTCTCAGATCTACGTTGTTCTAAGAGGAGTCTGCCACCGAGGATCACGTAAATCGAGCTCTTCGGATCGAGGTAGTTGGTTTGTGCCTTTCCATTGAAAGTTGATGAATATTTTGTGAAATTTCCACCAATACCCCTGAATGGGGTATTGCGTGTTTCCTGTTTTGCCCTTATTGCTTGCCTGCTTTGCTTGATTCCTTTAGTAGAGGATATTTCTTGTGATTATAGAAATTTGTTTGTGCTCAGATTGCTTTGACATGCTTGTTCTTCCTGTTTGGCGTTTTTCCAGTTTCCATACCTAGTCGTAGGATAGTGGAACTGTTGTCTTATTAATGCTGTTGAGCCTTAGTTGATAGCCAAGTAGTTCTTGAGGTTTACATGGACGATATAAATGCGCTGAGCATGTTTAGTTATACTCAGGACTGTGAGAACCTAGAGTAGTAGAGCAAAGGAAGAATTAATGGAAGGGATTCTCCAGAGTGTCTTTTAATCATGATGAGAGACCAATGGGAGAATTGATGGAAGGGCTTCCCCAGTGTGTCTTTTAATTACGACGTGGGATATAGAGGGAATTAACATTAAGTGCTTCCCCAGAGATCCTTTAGCACGATACGAGACTATAGGGGGAATTGACGGTGAGTGCTTCCCCAGAGAGGCTACTTACTTACATAGCTGAACCAGAGGGGTGAGACTGTGTGTGCGTCCCAGAGGTTTGCTAGTACATAGAGGTTGAACCATAGGGGTTAGACTGTTAGAGCTACCCAGAGGGTTACCTGTTTTCTTCTTGTTTCCAACTACTTACTTGTGTGCTTTACTTGTTAGAACTGTGGTTTGTAGCTACTTGTGCTTTTCCATTTACTGCTTCTTGTTTTATTACTGCCATGTATTCATTGACTGTTAGGCACAAATCGTTGGGTGATTGCCTACTAGGATTGTATCTCACACCCTGTTTGGGCCATGCTTTTGGGCCCAAGAAGACTATGTTGCTGCAGGTATAGATAAGGGAAAGTTCCCTTCTACTTCGGGATCTTGACTGCATCAAGAGCTGGGGAGCATGGGACCAAGCCGTGGCTCGTGATGCTGAGGAGATCATTTTGTTTTTATTTTGCACATGGTTTCAGTTGTATTTCATCACGTTTTTGTGTTTGTTGTTTTCCTTACATACTTGTACCTACTGCATCATTTTCATCATAGTTATATATCTACATTGCTTCCGTTGTATGGTTTCTGATGTTATGCATGTCGTTTACTGCTTCCATTGTTTATTGTTGTTTTCTTACCTTTTATACCTTACCGAATGAGGGCATAGTTTCCCCACCGACTCACCAAGGCCCTCACTGCTAGTCGGCAACCTCTAGCATTCGGGGAAACGCGCTTGAGGTCATGTGGCGAACCGGGTACGGGGCACCAGTTGAGGGGCTCCAGACTCAGGACGTTACAAAATAGTTATATATAATTAATTTCATTTAATATATTTATCAATTTATATGCCTCTATTTTCATTCTTTTCTTTTAGTTTTTTCAATGACCTCGATATTAGTACCAATAGAAGCAACTTGATTTCTCCCCATCTAAGGCATAATAATAACATACTAAAATTTAAACAACCTATAGGAATATAAAATTAACCAGGAAAAACATATATCCAATCATAGGATAACTAGTTTGCATTTATACTACTTGAATTTTCTAGATCTAGTTGTATTATTGATAGGGGAGGGGTGAATTAGTGATATTTTTATTTTATTATTTATTATTATAGAATAACCTCTATAATCAGTTACAGTCTCAATCATCTCAATCATTGTTTTCCAACCCGTTATCATATTAATGTAGATAAAATTATAAAAAAGAATATGTTGATTTACAATGGTTATCCTCAAAGGGATAATAGACTACTTTTGGGTATGATTATTATCTTGTGACCTATATTTCCACAAGTAAACACATGGGATTATAATTATAGATAATATCAAGAAATGAATGTTATAAAATATATTTAAATTAATGATTAAAAGAGAATAAAATAGTGGCCTATCTCCCAAAAAACTTGTCCATATCTAGTAATGATCTTTATTATGGTATCTCTATAGTTGATCTTCCCCCTAAAATGGTCTTTTAGTATCCTATCCATTTATTTATACCATCTCTACTAAGGGTGTAAGTGGTCTATCATGAAATCATGTGAACAAGTCTCTGACTCATTCTAAATACCGAAACAGTGGTGTGTCGACCTTGTACTTCATTAAGTCTACACATTCCGATATTGTTCAAAAATATAATAACTGATCTTCTTTAGTCATTCCTTTATGTACATAATATTCTTTCCTAGATGATGTCAGTATCTTATTTCATCTTCATCAATGCACATGGTTTTTTCTAGGATGTGCTCAATGTCAACTACAATACTCTAATATTTTCCAATTGTATCATTTTGGATGTATCTCACATTCTTTAATTCTTCTACACATACAATTTTGTTCCCCAGGAGACTCATTATTATTTGTTCTATTATTTAAATATAGAAACTCCTTGATTATTTGTCTCATGAGATATTCTCATTAAAAATGGTATATATTTTATTTTTGGAATTATCATTTAATTCCATTTAAATTTTTTTATCAATATATCTATTTAATTATCTTGAATACTTGGGTTATTTCATTCATTAAAAGTTTCCACAAAATCCATGATACCTTTAAATTATTTTTATGTTTTAATAAAAACATAAAGCATTGCAATCTGTCACTACACGTTTTGGAACAGACAACTCTCAACTACTAGATCCTTCTTCGGTTGGTTCTTTAATCTAAAATAGTTTAAATCACAATCCAAATATATTAATTGTGAAGTTTATTTTAATGAAGATAAATAAACAACATCATATAATTCCTATATGATCTAATATTTAATAATATTCTCAAAGATTATGTTCTTTAAGAAGTTACATGGATTACACCGTACCTTGATTATAGGTATAAAATTCATTATAAAGAGAAGAACATATTATATGCCTTCATAATTCACCATACAATTCTCAAGAGTTTCCTTATTCTCACCTTATGGTCCACCTGGCTCACCTTACACACATGAGGTATCACATTAAGATATTCAAGAAACACACCATATCAATCATATGATATTTAATATGTAATATGAAGTGATTTAATTCTTTATTAATTTATTATGAATTGTATGTTACATATTAACTTATCATTAGATGCATCATATGTATTCCCTTTGTTTCATTTAAAAATGGGTCGTACAAATATGTGTTGATTTTTATGTATGATTCATATCTTTAACATTTTCATCTTTATTCATTAAAATATGACACATATTAACTAGATATATTACATATCTATTACATCATTAATTTTCTTCATTGGTTTACATGTGTATTAAAATATCCAATTTATTTTCTATTAGGTGTGTCATGATATTTTCTTATGGTTTCCCTATTTCATTGAGTGATTATTTTTGTCTACGATTTGGTTGGATAATTGTAATGGTAAAGTCACAGATTCATTAAAATATCAGCTCTTCCCTGGACATTTCTTCTCTTAGCTGTATAGTTACTTGACATGTAATTGGGTTTCACGATGTGTAATTCCAACCAAACCCATCCCTTGGTTGGAATTAAAAGCGTGAGTTTTTACATGTTGTGTAAGAGTTACACATCTTGTAAAGTGAAAAAAATGTTTTCAATTAAAAGGTGATGTGTTTTTCAACATAATATAAAATGAAAGGGATTCAAGATGTGTAAAATATTACATGCTGTTTAATTCTCCAAGTTCTTATTTTAGGGTGTTGTGTAGGTGGTCGAGGGATCATTATTTTTTATATCTTTTTTTAGTCAGCTAGAGCTACAGACCTAGGAATCATTGTGTGTCTTCATTCTATCAAGATTAAGTTTTTTAGTGATTGATCAGCATGGTTAGATGCTTCATCTCTATGGGTAATTCTTCCTTTTATTTTCTCTCTTGTTTGTGGTTACACCACCATTTTTTGTAGATATTTCTCATTTTATGGTGTATTTTATCAATCCTTTTTCAGTAATTTGTTATTCATTGAATTCTGAAGGATGATCTTGTGGGTTCCAATATTCGTTTCTAAAAGAGGTTAGTTTTTCTACACTCTTGATGTAGGTGGATATGTTCAATTAATAATTTTTTTTTAAATTTTATAAAATTGTAATTTTTTTATTTGATATTTAAAATAGAATTTCATGTGTTGAAATTAAATGGGAAATGGGTTCATATTTTAAAGGGGTTATCCTTGAAAATGGTATTTCCTCGATTTGAAATTGAAAATAAATTTTCTAACCCCAAGGAAAATTGGATTAGATTTGAATTTTTTATAATGATGTGAGAAAGGTTTCTAAAAATAGAAATTGATAGTCATTGCATAGTGGGATCATTAAGTACATTGAGATAAAGTCACATGTAGCCTTATTGTGTGTGGAACAACGAGGAGGTAACCATTTATATTTTGATTGTCCATGGTAGACCTTGATGTTACTTTAAATACATCGTTATTCCTTGTTTGACATGTGAGTGTCTAGAATGAATTGTCTCATAGGATAGAGTCTAGATGGTATGTGAGTTGTTGTTTCTGGTCATTTATTACATGAAATTTTATTTCATGGCTATTGGATCACATGTATATTTCTACATTTTTATCATTACCCACTTTTTTCTGGCATGGGAAGATATAGAGTGAAATTTGATAAAAACTCATGGATTATTTGAAAAAGCATTTCAAATTGATTTGTTTGTATAAATGGTTGTAAAACTATTTTTCCTAAATTTTGAACTTGTAAAGTCTTTTTATTAGAACATGTATATATTCATTGGTTGTATCTTTCTAGGATCTATTACTTACATGAAACTTCTCCATGTGGGTGGATGAAGACTTTGTTGTGTAGGATTTAGGAAAGGAAAAGTGAATTCTGTAGTGATTCAGGTTTTCTATTTACGTCCCTACATCGTTTAGGGATTCTTTGGATGCGAAGCGGTAACACATAGGATTTTTATCTAGATATGTCATTTTTTATGGTTTATTTGGTTCGATAAATTGTATATATCATATATTTCAACACAGTCCTATAATTTTATATCTTGGTTTTCTTATATTCTAGAATAGTTTGGTTATGTTTGTTTTATCCCACCACATAATGGGTTGGTTTGGGTGACTATTCTGGTTGGCCTGAGTTGATCTGTTAGAATTTTGTATCAAATCATTACTCATCATAAAGTGTGTTTTCACTACATGAGTTGTTTCAGTGTCTTGGTCAGACAAGAGTAGGATTATCTTAATTTGGATAGTTGGTGCAGAAAGGGTCCTGGTCATCTGACTGTCGTTACTGAATCTATGTTTCATTGGATGGTCAGGAAATATTTAGTAAGTCAAAGACCAAGTGTTTAGTCTCACTATAATAAATTCATTAGAATGTAAATTTAATTCATCATATCTATAATTTCTGAGGACTTTTCTTGTGTAAGGTCATTTAAATAAACTATGTGGGGAGTTCATTTGTATTGATCTATTTCTTTTAAAAAAATTACTTTTTATAGAGTATTAATAACTAGTATAAATTCTAATTGTTATAATTCATGGTTTTGGAATCTTGTTTTCTGTTCAATGGTTTTGGAGTTTTTCATTGATGATTGGTTGTGGAAAATGCCTCATAGAAGAAATATTATAAATATAAGAGGGGAAGTTGTAGGGTATATTACATAGGTGGATCTTATAGTGGCCCCTTCTTTGGTTTAAGTGGTTATCCCTACCTTTAAGACTCTGGGGGTTAGTAGGAATAGTGAACCTGAGATGGGTTGTGGATTTTGGTACATAATTTACGAAGCAATATTCACCTATCTTCTATGGGAAAAAAGGACCACCAGAGTCAGAGGAGTGGCTTGAACAGATAGATGAGATCTTATAATTTTTGAATAATCCAGAGGATTTCCATGTGGGGTTTTCCACATATATGCTCGAGGGACCAGGATGATGATTCTGGGATTTTATTGTGCAATATAAGTTGTACAAAGATCTATCTTGGGTCACATTATAGAAAATAATCAATCAATTATTTTATCCTGATATTTTTAAAGAGGAAAATACCTGGGGGATTCTGACATTGGAGAAAGGAGATATTACCATTCTAGATTACTTCACCTTCTTTGTAGAGTCAGTTAATGTGGAACCAGGGATTGTTACCAATGATTACCTGAAGGATCGGTGGTTTGAGATGTGGATAAGGGCATATGATTGTTAAATTATTGTTCTTTTTTTCTTATAATCATTTGTAAGTAATGGTTAAATCATATTTATATGAGGTACACATAGCTGGGTGGTTAGGCATGGATAGAGCTTCATTGGTTACATTGGTTTGTGAGGGTTCTTATACTACTCTAAAAAAAAGTGTAAGAGTGGTTTATTTTATACAAGACTATTTTTAAGGGCTTCTCAAGGGAATAGATATTTTACTTGATACCAGTGTTAGAGGCATGGTCATGCTTGGTACTAGTGTACAATGGATCTTAGAACTTGTCATCACTGTGGGAGATTTGAACAAATGAAGTATATCTTGGATAAGATGTCCCAAGGAAATAAGGTGGGATCCACATTCAATAAGGGCTCGTTGGTTCAGGTTGATACATCCATGGTTCGTGGGTCTCATTATCAGGCCACATGGGATGTACAAGTATCCAAATTTGTATTGATTTATGCAGTTTAGTTTTTTCTAAAGGAATTCATTGGAGGGACAACAATTGTTATATGAATAATTTTTATTTCATATTTTATGTGGGTAGATTTTTTTGATACATGTTCTAGTCATTATTTTATATTTTTGAAGATGGTTTATGTGTTGGGTTTTCATTTATAGGATATTCCATTATTGTTGGATATATCCATGCCTTTGGAAAAGAGGTAGTAACAAGTATTCAAATGTCTAGCATGTCGTATGGTGATAAGTGACATTAATGTGGTTTGAAACTTCTTACTGATCGAACGCGACATATTTGAATTTATTATTAAAATGGACTAGATGAATAGAGTAAAGGCCCAGATAGATCATTATCACCATTGGGTATAGTTCTTATCTTTCAATGGGGTCACTCATGTTTTCCAGTGGAAGACTCTAGATTGGGAAGGGAAGGGGTGGTTGTTCCTCATATTGATTTAATATCATTCCATTTGTCAATAACGTTTTTTTTATTTTTGGACCCATCATAGGGTGGTAAATTTCCTGATTTTGTGTGTTCTTAGCATGAGGTATTTATAAATGATTTTTTTGAATTTCCTCTTCAAATTAGATGTTGAGTTTACTATTTAATAGTTACCTAAAATGATGACCATTTCTATGTCATCCTATTGAATGACACCTGCATAGTTGGTCGAACATAAATTCCATCTTGAGGAACTGGATGAGAAATGATTTATTCTTCCTAGTGTGTCAATGTGGGCTTCACCTATACTATTTTAAAAGAATATGGACATAAGTTTTAGACTTTTCATCAACAAATAAAAGTTGAACCCGGTTACCATTAAGAACAAGTATCCTTTACTCAGGATTGATGCTCTCTTTGATTAGCTAGGGGGTCATTGTTTTTTAATATTCACCTATGGTTGGGGTACCACTAGTTAAGAGTCCATGAAGAAGATATACCCAATATAGTTTATCTGAGTCGATATAGGAATTTTGAGTTTCTAGTAATTCCATTTGGACTCACTAATGCTCCTCTTGTATTCATGGATTTGATGATCCAAATCCTTCATCAGTTCATGGAATCTTTCGTTGTTACATTCAATGATGATAACAAAGTGTACTTCAAGATAGAGGAACATCATAAAGACCTTTTGAAAATAATTATTCAAACCGAGAGGGATCATTGAATATATGATAAGATTTCCAACTGTGTTTTTTATCTAGGAAGAGATGTTTATGGGGAATGTTATTTATGAAAGGGACATCTCGGTTGTTTCTGAAAATGTGCTTGAAACAATGTCTTGGGAGAAGACATGAATTATTTTTGAGATACTAATATTCTTTTGTTTGGTAGGATACTATAGACAGTTTGTTCAGGACTTCTCCAAGATCACATCATCTGTGAATTCTTTACCCCATAAGGTTGTATATTTTTTTAGGGAATAAAAAATGTCATATATCTTTTTAGGATCTACATATGAGGTTGTCTTCAGCCCCAATTTGTACTCTCCTGAAACTATGTTTCGGTTTGGATGTATTTTTGATGTTTTTGGTATGAGTTTTGGATGTGTCTTAATGTTTGGAAAACATGTTGTGGAAGATGGATCACTATAGTTATTACCTCATGAAAAGGACAACCATACCCCTGATCTTGAGTTGGTAGCTATTTTGCATTTATTCAAAATTTGGTGTCACTGTCTATTTAGAGAGTGGTTTACGATATATTCTATATAAAAAATATCAAAGTATATTTTTACTCGGAGATATTTGAACTAGTGAAAGATACATTGGGTTGAGTATCTCTAAACATTTTATTTTGATATAGTATATATCCTTAGGAAAGGGAATCTATTGGATGATGTGTTGATAAAAATATTATTGACACAAGACATGAAGGAATAGTTCTAACAGTGGTCTCAGATGAGTTTTTTATTGAGATGAGATTAGGAGTAGAGGAGGATGGTGGGAAGGTGTTCTTGTCTTTGATGATGGTTGACTCATCATTTTATGACTGAGTTCAGTGAAAGGAGATGAAAGACATAGTAAGACGATGCTTAAGTGAAATTTATAGTTGTGGGGAGACTTCATGCAGGTTGTATCAGTCTCCTAGTAGGGATTAGTTCTTCTATAATTGGTTGGTTGTTTCATTTTCCTTCAGGTATTATTTTCTTTATATTGGACACATGACTTGGTTTTCTATGAACCATTGGGATAGAAATATGTACCATGATATGAGACATTGGTATCATTGGACGGGAATGAGGTGGTCAGTTTTATATTTTGTATCGCGACATCTCACTTATTGATTTGTTAAGGAGGAACACCATATAACATCATGTTTTTTGAAACCTTTACCCATTATGGTATAGAAGTGGGGTGATATTTCTATTGATTTCATCATTGGGTTACCACAGTATCCTAGTGGAAAGGAAGCGATTACGGTTATTATTGAGAGAATCACTAAATTAGTGATTTTTTTTCGACAAAGGGAATGATGAAAGTTGAATGGTTTGGGGACTTTTATGTATGAGATATTGTGAAGCTTTATGTGATTCCTTATTCAGTCTTTTGATATAGGTAATTGAGGTTCAAATCCACGTTCTTGTAATGTTTGTAGGAGCCAATGGATTCCCAATTGAAAATAAACAAGTATAATCATCTATAGATGGATGAACAGTAAGCAAGGGCTATCTACATTTTTGAGTATATACTATAGGCTTCCGTGCTTCATTATGGTGGATCTTGGGAAATTGATTTTCCTTTGGTAAAATTTTCATATAAAAATATTTATTAGGTTCCACTCAGGATGGATCCAATTTAGTCTTAGTATGAGTGGTCATGTTGATCTCACTTTTGAGGGGAAGAGTTGGGAGAATGGTCCATGGATGGGCTGAGTGTTGTTTGGGGAATCATAGAGGTTGTGAAATATATCCATAGGTACTTGATCATGGAAGAGATCATCCAGAAATCTTATGCGAACCAACATTATTAGTTGATGGATTTTGAGGTTTGTGATTAGATCTTTCTCAGAGATTTACCTCATCTGGGACATTGTCACTTTGGTATGTAAGGTATGTTGGAATTGAGGTTTTTGTGCCCCTTTTATATTGTTGAGAAACTAGGGAGGGTAGATTATAGGTTGTTGTTACATTATTTACGTACTTTTCTTACATGAATTGTTTCATGTATCCTAATTGAGGAGGTATATACCAGATCTGTCCGATGTGATTATATGGAAGGATGTTTTTTGAGCCTAATACCACTTTGGTTGAGTAGACAATTTAGATTATTGATTTCTACGATAAGGTAATACATGGTAATATGATTCCCCTAGATAGGGTACTATGGAAGTTTAGATAAAATTACCATGATATGTGGGAGTGTGAGTCATTGATGAGACAATAATGACCTAATCTTAGTCTGCATCCATGATATTGAGCTCTTTCTGGGGACCAAACAATTTAGAGTGGGCCCCATTATCTTTCTATCAGGTTTGTTGTTATTATTTATTTTCTTTTTAAATTTTAGTTGAGAGAGTATTTTCCACCATGATTTGGGATGATACCTATATTGGTTAAGTCATAGGTTTTTTGTATTTTCATATTTTCTCAGGATTTTTGTACTATTCTCTGGGTAGTTACACAATGTGTAATTGAGTTTCATGACATGTAATGTTATTTAGACTGATCTCATGAGTGGAATTCCAACCATGAGTTTTTACTTGTCGTGTAAAATGAAAATCCAATTTTTAATTAAAAGGAGAGGCATTTTTAAATGTAACTCAAAATGAATGGGATTCACGACATTTAAAATAATACATGCTAAGAAATTCTATGAGTCTATTTTTTAGGTGTTATGAAGGTGTCTAAGGGACCATTTATTTAGAACCTACTCCACTCAACTAGATCTCTTACTCTATTAATTCTTGGGCATATTCCTTAAATTTGGATTGATTCACTCAGTGATTGATCTTAGGGTTAGGGAATTCATCTCTTTGGGTGATATTTTCTCTTGGATTCTCTCTTATTTAGGGTTGTGGCATTATTTTTTGTAGTAATTGTTGATTATAGTGTGTCTTATTTCAATCCCATATCATTATATGTTTTTTCCGAACTTTATAGAGATATATCTTGTGTTTTCCAATCCCCATTTGCAAAGGCATTTAGGTTTTTAATGCCATTGAGGTAGGAGGATCTATTTAATTGTTCTAATTTCATGAATTGCTTATAGTTTTTATTGATTTCCTTGAGATTTTAAATGGAATGGAATGTGTTGAAATTGAAATGGGAATGTGTTCATGTTTATGGGTTTTTTCCTTCAAAATGGAATTTCCATTTTTTGAAATGGAAAATAGATTTTCAATAAATAAATAAGATCAGATTAGCATTGAAACTGTTTCATAATAATGTGATCCTGGTTTTTAAAAACAGGAATTGAAAAACATTGCACAGTGAGAACCTTGTGTAAGTCGAGATAGAGACATGGGTAGCCTTAGTGTATGTGACACCATTAAGAGGTAAAATATTATATGTTTATGGTCTATGCGAGACCTCAATGTATGTTTGGATCCAAATTTATACCTTTTTTCAATTGTGAGTGTCTTGTACATATTCTCCCATAGGCTGAGCCCGGTTGGTAGGTCCATCGTTGTTTCATGGTTTTTATTACATGAAAATTTATTTTAGGGATGTTGGCTCACATGTGTATTTATAATTTGGGATCTTTAACTATTTATTTCTATATTTGGAATATATAGCATGAAATTTGTGAAAAAATCAAGGATTATTTGAAAAAGGATTTCAAATGGATTTGTTTGTATAAGATCTTATAAAACAATTTTGTTTTAAACATTTAACTTATACATTATTATTATTAGAAATTATATAGATTCTTTTGTGGTACCCAAATGGGCTCTGTTCTCAAAACCTACATCGAACTATGGCCAATGTTGGACTTTTATTTGCAGTATTTAGGTAAATTAAAGTTCATTCAGTACTGATGTAGGTTTAATCATTATGCCATCATTTTGTTTCAGAATAGTCTGTAGGTGTTGTTGTAAAATGGAGACATGTTTTCTATACTTTTATTTTTCTCCATTTAGCTGATTGGCTAAGTTTTATCTTTAATTTATTTCTACATAGTACTCTGGTTGTATGTCATGTTATTCTTATATTCAAGACTAGTTTTTTATCGCTATTTTACCCAACTTCATAATGGGAGGGATCAAGTGATTAATTTTTTTGGACAAGGATGGATTTTTTTTACATGTATCAAACATATTCATAACTTATTGAATATTTTTTGTCACATGGAATTCTAGAGCCAAGTACTGACTTCTGTAAGTCCATGTTAATCATGTTTTAGGTAGTTGTTTTGTCAATAAGAACACTACTTATGTATTTTATTTTATATCAGTTTAATAATCAACATATGTAAGGGTTTTATCCTAGAGCATATCCAGACATATATTCTAAGCAAGAATAGTAATTTACTCAAATAAATTATTTTTGAGTAGTGGATTCACTCATCATACATTGACATTATTTCTTTCGATGCATTGAAAAAATGCAACACTCATCTTTTAAATTCATCAATATCCACTTGGGTTCTTCTATATTTAACCTTTGAAGACAATATATGGAATAACCAAAATAGTTGTGATAATTGTCATAATAGTATGTTTTTAGAACTATTGAACCCTCATAGATAGATTCCAAATACCATATTTGTGAAATCACCCATAACCTAAAACCATTATTATAAAAAAAAGGGAAATTATTATATCAAACCATCCATAACTTTTTTGAAAGGTATGCCTAGTGTAGACATATCCAACCATTAAAGAAAAATCAGTGTATCACATCAGTTATATAAAATGTTAGTAAAATAATAATAATCACCTAGAATCATGCTTCCCCAATATTATACCATGAATAATAATTTATTTCACCTTAGGAATCACATATCATAACACATAGATCTCCTACACTTTGGACAATATCAAATGTCAGATCACATATGAAAGATATCTCAATAAACCCAATACAAATATTGATCATAATATGCATAACTCGTAACTCCAAATGATTATCTCTTTGGTGACACAAAACCATAAGATAAAATTCATTATTCACTTGTCCAATGGTCACAAGAATATTCTTTTGTTAAGTAGTCAAATATTAACACTTAATCTTGGTAGTCTATGTATCATGATAATACAAGACCACATTTGGTTTATAAAATAATTCTTGACCATCTTAAAAATACCTTCTCAATAGATTTCTTCGAATATAAAACTCACCTCCAAAACATCCCATGCACTTAACCTTTGTTTAACTAATCGCTAGACAACTAACCAACTAGAATACCCTTGATAGAATACCTCTTATGATATAAACTATCCTCTTCATATCTCATAATAATAATAATTGTATCTCATAGTTTACCCCTTATCATGGAAAAAACTCATATAATAATTATTAAAAAACCCACTGCCAAAATAACACCAAGTTGTATCCATTGGTTGGTTAGTTTTTTATGATGTGGGGGAATTGGATCTTTTATTTTGTGTTTTTTATTGTTTGAGTTCCAAGATCTAGTTCTTCTCCCATGTTTCATTTTTTATGGGTCCTTTTTTCCCAGTACGTGTGATAGCTGAATGGTTGGGGGGGTTAATTAGACTTTTTTTAAATTTTTTAGGAATTATTAAAGACAATATAAATAAGTAATGGGAAAAAATATGAACATAGTTATTTTTATATTAGTTGAAATAATGGTGATCATATGCCTATTATTCATACTCTTAATGTGATATTATGGAACCCATTAAAGAGTGGCCTATATTTTTATATGGAGTAGCATCATATTACATTGTGAATTTTTGACACATGGAGTTACAACCCAATAATAGTTTTTTATCACATGGAGGAATAACCCTTATCCTACATTTTTCATACCTAGAAGCACAAAAAACCTTCATTTTGAAGTGGAGTAAGAACCAACCTTTCCTTTTTTTAGACCAAGGCATAACTAAAATCCACTACCTTTTATTGATCCAAGGCACACCTAGATGTACCTTTGTTAAGTGGTTGTATATTATGAAAACAGAGTTCAAAATTTTAATAAAAAAATAAACAAAAAATTATGATCTTGGAAATATGGGTAGAATATAATATAATAGAAACTAACTTAGAATAAGGGAGTGCTCAAGTGTTAGGGAAGTAATGACTAATATGGTAAAAAAAGATCAATACATTGAAGTTCTCTATGCCAATGTCTAGTAGTACTAAGTCCCTACATAATTCTTAACTAACTAGTATAAATTATCCTCAACCTCATTTACATAAAAGATTCTATCCAACATTATTTATAGTGTTTCTTCTTACACCACAAATACAAATTTACTAGACCCCAGCACAAAAAAAACATTATGAGTTTAATTTCTTATTTTCTCAAATTTGTATTCATGTATGTAAAATAAATGAACTACTTAAAAGTTGTTCCATTATTATTTCACATATAATTAATCATGGAAATTTTATCATAAATTAAAATCATAATATTCACATGAATTCGCTTTATATTTTAATTATATTCTATTAAAAAAATTTGCACTAAAATAGTTAAAACCATTAATATAATAATAAATATTATTATCAATGTCCTCAGAATACCCTATAAAATCATGACATATAAAATTATTATGTTTCAAATAATTTAAATTTCAAAAAATCAAATTTACAAAAGGAAACATGAAAAAAAAATTTATCCCTTGAGTTTGTAATGATATTAAACACTATAAAATAAATTATCATGAAATAAAATAAATTAATAAGTAATTATTTTTCAATAAAAACCAATAAAACATGTAAAGAATAAGTAAGGAATAAAAAAATAGAATGTTATGTAAAATGAATTAAATTTTTAGTTTACAAAAAAAATTTGAAATATAAAAAATCACATTACATTCATTCTATGTATAATTCATTCTATTTATGATTCATCATACATATGAATTATTTAATTTAATATTTAACCTATAAGAGTATGAAACCATGTAGTCATATCCCTCACATATAGATATTTATGTAAGCATATATTCCACATATGGTATTTCAACTATCATATTTTTCATGTAAGGGAATTCAAATAGGCATATTTTTCATGTAAGGGAATTCAAGTAGGCATATTTTTCATGTAAGGTAATTCATATAGGCACTTTTTTTTGTAAGGGTCATTGGGTAAGAATATTTTTCATGTTAATAAATTTGCGTATGCATATTTTTTAGATAAGTGTAAAATTCATAAAGGTCATTTTGTGTTCAATGTACTGGTTATCCTATTCTATATAAAAGTTAATTAAAACATGAGTATGAGTCATACAGATATGTGTATGAGAAATATTCCTTTTTGTATGAGTCATTTCTCACATTGAAAATTTTTTTCTTATGAGTTACAAACTAACTCATATGGAGATCATTTTTTTTATAAAAATGGTTCATAAGACATGTAATGAATGTGATGAGAAAATATTAATTTCTACTATAATCACTTCATGGATTCAAAATATTTTTTAAAGGGATTGAAATTATAATTTTTAATTAAAAAAAATAAAAAAAATAATGTGGAAAAGTTCCATACAATAAGATCCGCTTTTTGATAATTACAAAAAAAATTATATTTCAAAAAACAAACCCCCCTTCTTCAAAACTACTAAATGTTTAAATAATAAACTATTAAAACATATCAGTCCTTTTTAACCATGTTTTTTAAAACTAAAAAAATCAATTTTTTTGGAAATGTAATATGAGAAATTTTTCATCATGTATTAAACCATACATAATATTTAAAAATATCTGCTCTTATAGTGAGACATTCTGAAAATATATTCCAACTAAAATGAATAACAAACAATAATGCATGGATATGGAGTATAGAACCCCCCATTAATTAGACCATTTCTCCCTTATTTAGAGAGTATTATTTTTGACATATTGTGTGAAAATTTTAAATTTTCTATGTGATGAATTTAAAAACATCTTGTATAAATTACTGATGACTCCTCTAGACATGGAGCCAGAAAAGGATGTTACTATATTCAAGGAATAGTCTAAGTATCCAATGTTGATTAAACATCACTAAAAACCATATAATTAGATAGATTTTTACGCTTACCAACCATGACAAAAAATGTAATTTCATGCTAGAAAACATAAAATATTCGAATATTAAGCGTTCATATTGAATAGAGATAGCATCAAATTACAAAAAATTAAAAATAACAGAGTTATCATCTAGTGGGATGCGGAAGGTGGAATAATTTTATCCTTTAATAAAGCCCCTCAACATTTTATGGAAACATTCTATCTAAAAAAAGAATCAAGTTGATTTATTTTAATAATTTATTTTAAAATTACTTTATGTTGAGTTTATACTTTATTTTCTCAAACATAGATATATATAAATTCATAATAAAAATATCTTCAAGTTGATCCTTAGTTGGAACATATTAAAAATAAATTTCCTCTTTTTTAACATGATCTCTAATAAAATGATATTTGACTTCAATATAATTTTTTATTGAAATAAGTAAAGGCTTGTTTCAAAATTTAATATCTTAAAAATCATCAAATGATCACTATAAAAAAAAGAATTAGACACAATTTTTTTTTGTATGAGATAATATATCTATTCATAAAAATAAGTACCCCTAACTTATGATATCTTTTATTGTTGTTATTTATAGGTACCAACAATTATTTTTACACAATAGATATATCTATGAATGATAATTGTACAATACTATGAAATCATTTATTAATAATTAAATTTGTAACTATATCACACTAACAATAAAAATTATTATATAAATAGATGAATATATATATATATATTTATATATATTTATATTTATTCATTATTTTGGTTGAAAAATATTTAATCATTATAAATATAATTTATAATAAATTATTCAATATTTAAAAATATTTTACTAATAATTTAATATATATATATATATATATAATTTAGGAAAAACATATAATTGGGAAATATAAAATATAATATCATATATTGAATTAAAATATTGATATTAGATTAATGTTTCATAAAATTACTATTTATATATATTTAAAATTCGAATAATTCATCAAAATTTATGTGGATTGTAATGATACAAATTATTTGTTTTCAAATTAGAAAAATAGGAATGTGTATGAATCAATACAAAGTAATTAACATAAAAAAATAAAAGATTTATTATTACAATTATGAATTAATCTCATTCTAATAAAAATAACCCTAATTAATACCTATTGTATGGTATGACAAAACAATTAAATTACTAAAGTACAGTATAGTAGTTAGCTGAGGGAAGTCTCTTGAAGAGGAGTACACACGAAATAAGGTTGTCACTATTTATTGGATTGTTGAATATATTTTATTTAAAAAAAATTTAATAAAGTGAGGGAAATATTCAATTTTATTTTATTGGTATTAAATAGTTGAGAATTATAGTGACTGGAAAGGGTATTTCTACACCATGTGTCGTGCTATCATGGTTTCCAAGTGTTGTGCATTTTTCTTCATCTGACTAAAAGGAGGGAGATTCATTGGTCGAGTCCTCTCTGTCAATTGACCAAATTATTATGATGATAATATTACTATATTAAATCTTACGTAGGTATGCCCTACTTCCCATGTGCATAACATTGAAGTATGTTTTATTGATTAATTGTGGAAATCCTTGATAACAGATTATCATTCCCTAATGAATCAATATTCTTACAAATAATATTACTCACATTCTAATGGTCATTAAGAACTGACCACACAACCCTAATCTACTCCACCATATATAGAGAAGAATTTTGTGGCTGGATAAATGGATCATCAACTGAAGTATTTAAAAATAATAGAACCATACTCTAATTCCATAATATTCATAATTTAAAATTGAATTAAGAATTGAAACAATATCTTGAATGAATAAGGGATATTATTAAATTGAATCAAAAGAACAAAAGAAAAGAACATTGTCTCAGGTTCCACCTTTCCCAAAAACTAAATGAAACAACTGCTCTATGGATAGTGATGTCAAGATGATATGGGATAGGGGAGACATTATAGAGTAAAAAAATAAAATAATAATAAATAATAGAAACAAATATATAGGAGGCCATCATAAAATTATTCCCTTGATAAAAATATATAATCGATACACCCATATAATATTATTTATAGGCATGGAATTGGACATTGTATGTCATGATAGGCCATTTAATTTTTTTCAGGACATAATTCTAGTCAACAGTTGAAATTTTAGTTCATGGATTTTCACTTCAAAATATTTCATGTGGTTTCCCCTTTTTTACTGAATCATGGAATTTTTCTTATAAAATGTTATTAAAAAATATTTTTTTCATTAATCATCCATATTTATTCTCAATCATCCATGTTTAGAAGATGTTATAGGCAAATTACCTCATGATTGTATTCAGGCCGAATGTGTCCTGAATCATTCTTTAATGTTGGGAATCCAATTACTACCGTAATAAGTGAATAAGTCCTTAATATTTTATGGGGAAACCCCTATATGAGAAATATTTATAATCTATCTATAATCACCTTAATTGTTTGCATGTATCATGATTTATGCCTCATTTCAAGAGTGGGGTCTACTCTGTCCTCCCAAACATTGTCTCAAATTGATTGATTTTTGGAGGAATCTTTTTTTTTGAATCATATATCATGTCAAAAGAAAACATTTAAGCCCAAAAATTATTGAATTATTGAAAAAATAATTACTTCAATTAGGTCAATATATTAAATGTTTTTATGAAAATTCAAAAGATATTAAAATCTGTTAAAACATCAGAATTAAGAAAATTTCACATTTAAGCTCAAAAGAAAATGTAAATCCAAAATTGATACAAATAAACTTAAATTGATAAATTTGGAGTGATTAAATAATTTAATTAAATATAAAAAATGACCATTTTAGTCTATCATAACACCATTCATCCCCATTTAGATTACCCCTATTACATTCATCCCAAAAAGATCGTATCCATTCACCCCCTTTGCCTCCCTAAAAGAATGTTACAATTCAACACCCTTCGGTTCTACACTTCAATATTTGCCTCCAACTGTGTTTTATTCTATTAAATTTCTATTTAGTTGATTGATATTGATCTTTCCCCATCCTTTTCTCATGATCATCCCATACTTCCTCTACCCACCACCACTTCAACCATCTCCACAAAGGTCATTGAAAGTGGGAGGTAAATCATTATTCTTATGATAAATTTTTCAAATATTTATCACAATTTTCCATTATTAGGAAGTGAATATTGAATAAATGTATATATAATAATTTTGATAACTCAAAGTTAAAAAAACATTCTTTTCTCAGTGAATGTAATGAATGTCTTAAAAATAATAGATATTAAATAGTGAATTTAATCTAGTTAATTCTAATGATGTTTCCACACTAAAGATAAATTTATATCGTTACTCATAATAATTTTGTTTTCCACACTATATTTGATTATTAATATTTATAAGGGATCCATAATGATTAATGGAATAATTAATGATATCTACATTGACCAGAATCTTGTATAAGTCTCATTCTAGGTATAAATTTAATTTTAATTGAACTAAATATTTTCATTATATATATTATAGTAAAATATAAAATCCACATCGAAACATTATTCCTTTTATTAGTGGGTATTGAATTTTATTACATATTAAAGAGCCCCCACTCATATTATCATATGGGGATTCATTATAACTTTTGTAAATAATGTTTTTCCAGTTTTTATCTAGTTGATATTAATTTTCTTGTTTGGTGTGTGGAATGCCAAAATGATATGATTTTTTCTGATTAATTAATCATTCTCATTAGTGTTTCGATTAAATAATTTATATTCATTTTATATCATCAATCATTTGGTGTACTGTTGAATTTAATAGTGAGATTCTATACTTCTATGAGTTTTTACATTATTTTTTGTATGTTCTTTCATTTAATTTTTTTGAAACATTATTAAAAGTTGATATTTATATTAAATTTAATTTATATTTTTTACACCACAATAATATTTGTATGTGATTATAGACCAATAATGTTTCATGTAAATGAATCATTTTACAATATATTATTAAAAATGAATTATTTTGTGTGTAATTTGAAAGATAACATATTTTTTAATATAAATTTATATTTTTTAATTATTATTGAGAAAAGATAAACACATTATCAATCAAAAACAACATCACATTACACTAAAATTTCATTATTTTCTCTGTTATTATGAACATATTATAGTTTATTAATTTTTGGGGAACATTACACTCACTCTCACTCATGGGATTCTACTCAACGTGAATATTTTATGGCATTTTTTCTATGAAAATATCTAAAGAGAAAATGGTAGGATTGACCTTATTAGCAAGAGATGTGTTTAAGATGACTTAATTGGCAGAAAAACTCACCATCACATAGAAATATCCTCATTTTCTACTCAATTTGCAGATTTTTTGAGGTCCTTTGTTTAAACAATATAGAAGTTAAAATGCTTGGATGGAATTATTTCTGTAGATATTTGTTCAAGATGACTTACCTAGAGGGTAATAGGTCATAGTGACATTTGGTTGCTCTAGAATATGGGTGTATTTGATTTTTTGATTGATATAGTCTTTATAGAGAACTTTGTATTTATATTTTCATGGATTATTCATTGGTCTAGAAGGTTATTTAAAAATCATTAACCGGGTATCCTTTCTAATATTGACTAGTTTTTAATTACATAGAGCCATGATCTGCTATTATATAAACACTTTGGTTCTATATGAGATGTTCAATAATGTAAAAATAATAACTACTCTTATTTTCAAATAAAAAATGGATTCCTTTTCGGTAGTTCTGTTTATCTTAAGCTAGGTCATTCATTCAAGGATACCTTAAAAAATTGTTCCAAATTCAGAGTGAAAGCTGTTGATGCGCCTATTTTTGATCCTCTTTAGTAGATTCTTTAGAATGGTTACCTCGTCAAATCTGTACAATGTAGGTTCACTCTATACCATGACTGTCACTATATATAATTACAGTTATAAAGAAGATATTTATACATTTTTTTCTAGTTTATGCTTAGGAAGATCCTGTGTAGATTATCATGTAGCTGAATGTGATGTTTGTAGTGATAATTAATAATGGATATCTTGATGTTAGGGGGATATTTTCAAATATTCATTGGGTTGAATGAAATATTTATTCATTCGAAGAACTGTTGAGGAATCAAATTCCATGAAGACACTCACCTCAACATGTTATGCGATAGAATAGTAAGAAACCCACCACAACTCTGACATCCCAGGTAAATAAAGAATAACACATTTTCATACTTATTAATATTTACAAATTAAAAATTAATTTTACTTTTAAGGGGTTTCTATGTTCGATAGAGTACCTGATACACAACAAAGAGTTTCTCTGAAATCTTACATTGCACACTCGTAATAAAATAATATTATTTTAAATGGTATTTAACACGTAGTCATTGTATTAGCGGTAATGAATATAAATAACTAAAATATGATTATATATGTTTGTTAAATGTTTTTACATTTATCCAATAATGGATAAAGGCTTAAAATACGAAAAGAATTCAATTTTAGGCATAGATACTCTAATATTCAATAAAATGTCGAACTATCGCCTTTTGATGGAGAACCCTATTTAAATATAGTTTTGGTCACTCTTATACATTCTATTGGACCAAATAAAATTCTTCTTTAGAATCAGAACATCAAAATTTACTTTGTGTAAATTTTTTGGTATTTTTCTGATAAAGTTTATTTTTTAATGAATAGTGAAAAATGTTAAATTTTAATTCAAAACCTCTTTTTAATCTAATTTATTTATATGATTATATTATCTTTTGAATTGGTTTTAAGTTTAAATTAGAATATATTTTTACCATTTAATCCAATAGTGGTCGTTGGAATTAATTTCACTTTGAAATTGCACTTAAACTAGTGTCAATCTTTTGATATATTATTTAATAAAAACAAGCTATTTGTTCTGATAGCAGAAATTAAATATTAAATTAATTAATGTAACTTATATGATTTGAATTTTGTAAAATATACATCATTTTTGAATTTGGAATATCAAATATATCTTAGGGTGAAGTTTTGGTATTTTTCTGAAAAACTTTAATTTTTAATGAATAGTGATACCACTAAGTGGTACTTAAAAAACTGATTTTTCATTTAAATGAAATTTTACTGCCTCTGTGTTTTGAATTTCAAAAATAAAACATACATGGTTTTCATTAAGAATAAAAATGTGGTTTAATGGGATTAAAATATTTTTTTTGGTGAATAGTAACTTTTAAGTTTTTAATCGCGATTAGAGGTAATTAGTGTAATTTATGGTAAAAATAATGTTTTAATAATATGAAATGACCTTGACACATGTCCTACCCTTATTGTATGTGTCATTGCCGACCAAGAAATTCCATGTGTCAATATGGGGACCCCATAGAGCCACTGTGGTAGGAAAATGACATTAATAACTTTTTATTTAATGTTAAAATGAAAATGTCACAAACATGTGTTGTTTTACTAAAAAAAATTACATGGGTTTATACAAGTCATATTTTTTACTATAAATATTCATTAGAAATCTAAAAATATTTCCTACATCATGATATTTTTTTAATAATTTTTAGACATTATATAAATTATATTATTTATGACACAATGATGTTGGAGCGATTACCTCATTATTTAACGATTTAAATAAAATGAAAAGATAATGTAAAATCTAAGACCTACACTTGTCAAAATCCTAATGGATGGGATGATTTCGAACTCTTATCACCTTATCCTAGAAATATATAATTTTGGGACCTTTAAAATCCGAAAATCATTTTATAATAATGTAACCTTTTATAACTTTCCAAGAGTGCCCCTCCTCTCCTCTTATAAAAGGCCCCCGCCTCTACAACCTTACCCACACCTCGCAAGCCATTAGTTCGGACATCCCCTTACAATTTTGTCACTCAAAATCCCTCTCTTACTCCTAGAATCCTCACTTTGGGCAGAAGTCTTTCCACGGAAGCCTTTGTGCTCAAATCAAAAACAGTTACCCGATTTAAAGGTAGTGTCTTCTTTTGTGTTCTTATTTTTTATTTGTCTTCTCCAACCCCATAAACTCTTTCTATTCCATTCTTTAGTAACAAAATCATTATCTACAATTTAATAGTATGTTTTTATGTAATGTATTCGAGCTACACTTACACACACCTTCGTCTAATGGTTAAAGAACATAATGTTTCTGTGGATGGTGAATTTCTGCCTCACGAATTGATGATTGTTCAATATTATTTTAACACTTTTTGTGGTGGACATTAAGATTCCAATCTATTTATATATTATATATATTATGTTTATGTTTTCCTTATGCTTATGTATTTTTCTTTTGTGGAATACCTTTATGGTTTCCATTGTGGATAAACACGATAATTTCATTTTAGAAGGTGTGGACTACCACCCCCTCAATGTGATTTGATTCGTTAATGCGATATGTTGGACGTATATAGGATGGAGTTAATGTTATTATATATGATGTTATACTGGAATTATAATATACCCTTATATCATTAAGATTTCACTCCATTAAACACGAAATATAAATGAAAGTAGCGCTCATGCGTACGTACGACTTACCGTCTCCATGACCGGTGCATTTTATTTCATACCTCTAAATGTTATGTACTATTATAAATACATGTATATGATGGATATATATAAAATATATGATATCAAAATCATGAATATAATTCTGTATATAATGAACCTTTGACCACATATACAACATGTAATTGTAAGAAGTCCATTTTTGACTTGAGTACCAAATATCGAAACAACAAACTTTATTAAATTAAATGATTACATAACGTTTATAACATGGAAATAAGTTATATAAAAGTAATAATAAACTTGAAAAATGTTCTTAATCAAGTAGAAATTAACTTTAGTTTATTATTCAGGAGATTAAAGAGCAATCGAGTCACGTCAGACACGAGGTAAGGGACATTGTCTCAATCTCCATTCATTGAGCCATATTTTGTTTTATACACAACTTTCTTTTATACAGTGTACAAACCCCTTTGACTTTTACGTTTATTCAAAAGGAACATTTTTATATGAAGCATTAACTAAATGACAAAAGTGATGTTTTTTTGTCGTACGTATGCGGCGACAACGACTTCTCTGCCGCCGTGACCATTATTTGAGTTTCGGCTTCCTATGCAGTCCATAACTTTTTTTGAATGAAAAATAAATACCATGTTTTAATTTTCTTATAATTTGGTATTGAAAATGGTTTTCATAATGTTTTTATATCAATGTGTTCTATTGATATCTTGTAATTGAAAAGTGTATATGTTATGTTTCCTTTATGCATGTTTTACGTGATATGATTATGTTATGGTTCTTGGACATTGTTATGAAGACGGATGGTTACATGATAAAATAAGGGCGGGTGAGCCTGATATAGCTTTCCAATGCATTGGGTAACACGAAAGAGTTAAAGGTTAAGGTTTATCCGAAGAGATTTAGGGAATATACTATGATGGGTATTCGAAACGTAACCAAGAGGGTTACTCCCTACGTAAGAATGTAATTAATGACACAAGTTACCTTTATGTCTTATGATTTCTATGATTTATTCAGGATTTGATGAGGTATGTGATTATATTTTATGAGTAATGTATGATTCCATGCATGGACTAATGTTTTCATTTCGTACATTTATATCCCTTACTGAGCTTTTTATGCTCATCCCATGTTTTTGAAATGTTTTTCACATGTCAAGGGAAAGGTAAAAGATGTGATGATAGTGTCAAGGAAGTGTCAAGAAAGAATCCATGTTTTATTTTAAATATGAATCTGTTCTTTGGAAAATAATTAATATCTTTTATGTAACCACTTTGTTTAAATCTGGTATGTAATGCATGTTTTATCATGTAATTATCTAAAACTCTAAACCTGAAAAGATCCTCAACGTGTATTATTGAAGTAACTCAATATTAAGTAATGTTTAAGGCTGGGGCCTTATATTTGGTATCAGAGGCAGGTTTAGATAACTTTAGGAGTTAGAATTTTATTAAATGATTATCCAAAAATATTTTTTTATGGTCAAATTTAAATTATATAACATTTAAATATTACCATGTTGCTTCGCCTAGGATATTTCTGTGTTAAGAATGGTTTTTCATAGAGGAAACAGAACAGCTTTTCTGGGAAGGCATACATAGGGAAATGACCTTTCAAATCAGTATCCTAAGATGGTCAGAATCAGAACCAAATAGTTTGTTGTAGTGATAGCTCAGTTGACTCAGGTGAAAAATGTTGGTTGTTTTTATTGATGATATTTTGGTGTTTCCTAAAAGTAAAGAGGAGCATGAAAGATATTTAAGGGTTATTTTGAAAACCTTTAATGAAAAGAAATTGTATTGGAAATTCGCCATTTGTGAGTTTTGGTTGCAACAAATTTCTTTCCTTGGTCATATTGTTTCTAAATATGGAATAACTGTGGATCCTGCAAAAACAAAAGTTGTTGAAGAATGGCCAAGACCCACAAATGTAACCGAGATCCATAGTTTTCTTGGTTTGGTAGGATAATACCAAAGTTTTGTTGAAAATATTTCATGGTATTCTAGTCCAAAGACTAAGCTAACTCGTAAGGGTGATATGTTTATCTGGACACAAGAATTTGATGATTGTTTTCAGGAGTTGAAAAGAATATTGGTGAATGCTCCAGTTTTGGCACTTCCTTTCAGGAATGGTGAGTTTGTTATATACAGTGATGCTTCGTTGAAGGGACATAGTTGTGTACTTATGCAGAATGATCAGGTAATTGCATATGCTTCATGTCAGTTGAAAACTCATGAGGTAAATTACCCTACACATTATTTGGAATTTGCTGTTGTTGTTTTCACTTTAAAAATTTGGAGGCATCATTTGTATGGATTAAATTGTGAAATTTCTACCAATCACAAAAGATTAAAGTATATATACACTCAGAAATAATTGAACATGAGACAGGGGAGATGGATAGAATTAATCAAGGATTATGGTTGTACAATTCATTACCATACGGGAAAAGAAAATAAAGTGGCTGATGCTTTGAGTATAAAAAGTAATGCTTCATTAACAATGTTGCGTTTGGAACGTGGTCCCTTGGTTAAGGATTTGATGAACTTTGGCATAAAAATTTTTGGTGCAGGATTTCCTTCTGTTTTGTTTCAGGTATGACTGAAATATTTTCTATCAGACAGAATCAAGCAAGCACAGAAGCAAGACAGTGAGTTGCAGAAAAATGTAGAGCTGGTTCAGAAGGGTAAGTTGCCTGAAAATTCAACATTGAAAATGATTGTGTTTTGAGATTTGGGAAGAGATTGTGTGTGCCTTGTGATTTACAGTTGAAGAGAGAGTTGTTATGTGAAGCTCATAGTTCTCTTTTTTCAGTTCATCCTGGCAGTACTATGATGTACAGAGATTTGCGGGAGTATTACTAGTGGGATGGAATGAAAAGAGATATTGCTGATTTTACTGTGAAGTTTTTGACTTGTCAGCAGGTTAAATCAGAGCGAGAGTTACTGAAAGGGATGCTTCAACCATTACCAGTGCTAGAGTGGAAATGGGAAAATATATCCCTGGACTGTGTTGTGGTATTACCGAATACATCTCGAGGTAAAAATGCAATCTGGGTTATTGTTAACCACTTGACTAAATCTGCTCATTTCTTTCCTATTCGAGATACTTTCTCTCTAGATCAACTTTATCGATTGTATCTTAAAGGGATAGTCAGGTTTCATGGAGTTCCCATATCCATTGTATCTGATCGTGATCACAGGTTTACTTCTATCATTTGGAAATGCCTTCAGAAGTCGTTGGGTACTGAATTAAATTTTAGTACAGATTGTTATCCTTAATCAGATGGGCAGTTAGAATGAACAATTCAGACTTTGGAGGATATTCTATGTGCTTTTTCGATGTATTATCAGGGAAGTTGGGACAAACATACTTCTTTGGTTTAATTTTCATATAATAACAGTTTTCATTCCAGTATACAGATGGCACCGTTTGAGGCATTATATGGGAAGTAGTGTCGAACTCCAGATTTTTGGGATGAAGTGGGTGAAAGGAAATTGATGGGACCAGAATTGGTAGAAGAGATGGCAGAAAAAGTTCAGTTGATTTAGAAACACATGAGAACATCTCAGAGCAGGAAGAATAGTTATGCGGATAACCGGAGGAAGGATCTATCTTTCGAGTTAGGTGATCATGTTTTTCTCAAAGTTTCACCGTGGAAAAGTGTGATGCGATTTGTTAAGAAAGGAAAGAAGAGTCCAAGGTTGATTGGACCATATGAAATTCTGGAAAAAGTTGTATCAGTTTCTTATCGAGTGGCTTTACCTCTAAGTTTATCTCAGGTACACAATGTTTTTCAAATTTCGATGTTGAGAAAGTATATGCCAGATCCATCTCATGTTTTGAGCCCCGAGGTAGTTCAGTTGGAAGAGAATCTCTCTTATGAAGAATAACCAGTCCAAATTCTTGACCATAGAGAGCATGTGTTGCCGAATAAGGTAATTCATTATGTAACGGTTTTGTGGAAAAACCATATGGTTGAAGAGGCAACGTGGGAATCTAAAAATGCTATGAGGGATAAGTACCCCCACTTATTTTGATAAGTGAATAAAATTGTGAGGACGTAATTCCCAAATTACGGGAAGGATTTGACATCCCAAGTAAATAAAGAATAATACATTTTAATACTTATTAATATTTATGAATTAAATATTAATTTTACTTTAAATAGGTTTCTAGGTTCGATAGCGTACCCAATAAGCAATAAGGAGTTTCTTTGAAATCTTACATAGCACACTAGTAATAAAATAATATTATTTTAAATGGTAGTTAACACGTAGCCGTTGTATTGGAGGGAATGAATATAAATAACTAAAATATGATTATATATGTTTTTTAAATGTTTTTACAATTATCCAATAAAGGATAAAGGCTTAAAATATGAAAAGAATTCAATTTTAGGCATAGATACTCTAATATTCACTAAAAGGTTGAACTATTGCCTTTTGATGGAAAACCCTCTTTAAATATAGCTTTTTTCACTCTTATACATTCTATTGGAACAAATAAAATTCTTCTTTAGTATCGGGACATCAAAATTTACTTTGTGTAAATTTTTGGTATTTTTCTGATAAAGGTCATTTTTAATGAATAGTGAAGAATGTTGTATTTTAATTCAAAACATCTTTTTAATATAATTTATTTATATGATTAGATTATCTTTTGAATTGGTTTTAAAGTGAAATTAGAATATATTTTTACCATTTAATCCAATAGTGGTCATTGTAATTAATTTCACATTAAAATTGGACTTAAACTAATGTCAATCTTTTGATATATATTATTTCATAAAAACACACTATTTGTTCTGAAAGCAGGAATTAATTACTAAATTAATTAATGTAACTTATATGATTTTAATTTTTTAAAATAGAAATCATTTTTAATTTGGAATATCAAATATAGCTAAGGGTGATGTTTTGGTATTTTTCTGAAAAAATTCAATTTTTAATGAATAGTGAAACCACTAAGTGGTACTTAAAAAACTGATTTTTCGTTTAAATGAAAATTTACCACCTCTGTGTTTTGAATTTCAAAAATGAAACATACATGGTTTTCATTAATAAGTAAAATGTGGTTCAATGGGATTAAAATAATGTTTTTGGTGAATAGTAACTTTTATTTTTTAATCGCGATTAGAGGTAATTAGTGTAATCTATGGTAAAAATAATGTTTTAATAATATGAAATGACATTGACACATGTCCTACCCTTACTGGATGTGTCATGGTCGACCAAGACAATACATGGGTCAACTTGGGGACCCCATGGAGCCACTTTGGTAGGAAAATGACATTAATAACTATTTATTTAATGTTAAAATGAAAATGTCACAAACATGTGTTGTTTTACTAAAACAATCTTTACATGGGGTTATACAAGTCATATTTTTGACTATAAATATTCTTTAAAAATCTAAAAGGATTTACTATATCATTATATTTTGTTTATAATTTTTAGACATTAAATAAATTAAATTATTTATGACACCATGATGATGCAGTGATTACCTCATTATTTAACGATTTAAATAAAATGAAAAGTTAATGTAAAATCTAAGACCTATAATTATCAAAAAAAAATTGGATGGGTGTATTTCTAACTCTTATCACCTTATCCTAGAAATATTTAATTATGGGACCTTTAAAATCCGTATATAATTTTATAATAAAGTATCCTTTTATAACATTCCAAGAGTTCCCCTCCTCTCCTCTTATAAAAGGTCACCACCTCTACCACCTTACCCGCACCTCTCAAGCCTTTGGCTTGGCCAACCCCTGCCCATTTTGTCTCTCCTCATCCCTCTCTTACTCCTATAATATTCAATTTGGGATTAAGTCTTTCCAAGTAATCTTTTGAGCTCAAATCAAAAAGAGTTACTCGATTTAAAGGTAGTGTCTTCTCTTGTGTTATTATGTTTTATTTTGCTTCTACAATCCCCTAAAATCATTCTATTTCTTTCTTTTGTAACAAAAAAAGTATCATCAATATACTAGGATGTTTTTATGTGATGGATTCGAGCTACAATTACACACACCTTCGTCTAATGGTTAAAGAACATAATGTTTCTGTGGATGGCGAATTTCTGCCTCACGAAATGATGATTATTCAATATTATTTTAACACCTTTCATGGTGGCCATTAAGATGTCACTATATTTATATGATATATATATTATGTTTATGTTTTCCTTATGCTTATGTATTTTTCATTTGTGGCATACCTTTATGGTTTCCATTGTGGGTAAACACGATAATTTCATTTTAGGAAGTGCGGACTACCGCCCCCTCAATGTGATTTGATTCGTTAATGTCATATGTGGGACGTATAAAGGATGGAGTTAATGTTATTATATATCATGTTATATTGGAATTATAATATACCCTTATATCATTATGATTTCACTCCATTAAATATGATATATAAATGAAAGTAGCGCTCATGCGTACGTACGGCTTACCATTTCCATGAACGGTGCATTTCATTTCTTACCTCTAAATGTTATCTACTATTATAAATACATGTATACACTGGATATATATGAAATATATGATATCCAAATCATTAATATCATTCTGGATATAATGAACCTTTGACCACATAAACAACATGTAATTGTAAGAAGTCCATTTTTGACTTAAGTACCAAATATCGACAAAACAAACTTTATTAAATTAAATGATTACATAGCGTTTATAACATTGAAATAAGTTATAAAAAAGGAATAATAAACTTCAAAAAGGATCTTATGCAAGTAGATATTAACTTTAGTTTATTATTTAGGAGATTAAAGTGCAATCGAGCCACGTCGGACACGAGGTAAGGGACATCGTCTCAATCTCCTTTCATTGAGGCATATTTTGTTTTATACACAAATTTCTTTTATAACGTGTATAAACCCCTTTGAATTTATTGTTTATTAAAAAGGAATCTATTTATATGAATCATTTACTAAACGACAAAAGGGAATGTTTTATTTGTCGTACGTATGCGGCGACAACTACTTCTCCGCCACCGTGACCATTATTTGAGTTTTGGCTTCCTCTAAAAGCCATAAATTTTTTTGAATGTAAAATAAATACCATGTTTTAATTTTCTTTTATTTTGGTATTAAAAATGGTTTTCATAATGTTTTTATATCAATTTTTTGTATTGATATCTTGTTATTTTCAAGTTGAAATGTTATGTTTCCTTTATGCATGTTTTATGTGATACGATTATGTTATGGTTCTTGGGAATTATTATGAAGACAGGTGGTTTCATGATAAACTAATGGCTGGTGAGCATGATATAGCTCTCTAATGAATTGGGTAATGCGATGGAGTTAAACGTTAATGTTTCTCTGAAGAGATTTAGGGAATATACTGTGATGGGTATTCTAAATGTAACCATGAGGGTTACTCCCTACGTAATAATGTTATGAATGCCTCATGTTACATTTTTGTATTATGATTTCTACGATTTATTCATTATTTGACGAGGTATGTGATTATGTTTTATGAGTAAAGTATGATTCCATGCATGGACTAATGTTTTCATTTCGTACTTTTATATCCCTTACTGAGATTTTTATGCTCAACCCATGTTTAGGGAATGTTTTTCACAAGTCAACGGAAAGGTACATGATGTGATGATAGTGTCAAGGAATTGTCAAGAAAGAATCCATGTTTTATTTTAAATATGATTCCGTTGATTGAAAAAATGAGTACTATCTTTTATGTAACCACTTTGTTTAAATGTGGAATGTAATGCATGTTTTATGATCTAATTATCTAAAACTCTAAACCTGAAAAGATCCTCAATGTGTATTATTGATGTAACTCAAGATTAAGTAATGTTTAAGGCTGGGGCCTTATAACAACATAGAGACATTTATTATCATGTGAAAAGGGATTTAGTACACAAAATAAATAATTTTCAATCTTTTCTAAATCCTTTAACTTTAAAATCATTATGAAACATTGTGAATCCATCAAAACTCTATGAAATATTTATTATAGAATCTCTCATATTATTGAAAAATTCTCTCTTATAAAATTAATCCTCATTACAGATATTTATTTTTGGTGCCATATCATGATCACCATCAACCGATGCCCCTCTTAGTTTGGAAATGAGGAGGAAGAGATGACCATCAAATCCCACTCCAATTGTTTATGGTTTAAAAAGTAGAGAAAAGGTTATATAATATCAATGTGATGCATTAACCTCTTTTTGTAAGTTTAATTAATAAAATATAATATGGGATCAACCAAACAACACCATGAAAAATTTATAGAATAAACCCTTATATATGATTTTAATATCATACATTAATTGAAAAAATAAAGGAAAATACTATTACCATAACCTAGTTAGTGATCCGGAACTCCCACCACTCTCAAATAACTCTATGGGATTATAATGCCCAACCCAATAACCAACATGATCTAGAATCCTTGAACATAAGTTTATATATATATATAGGGTAATAATAACCTATATAATTATTAGTATCCTCCCCAAAACCATATGTGTTAAATGTGAAAGAATTATAATAAATCCCAGTGAATAGAAAAATGGAACTGACTCGTCACTTAAATAAGTAATGAAATTTATCACTCTCACTATAAATCACTCACCAAGTAACACATATAAGTATGTATAACCATAAAAAATCATATATATTAATTAAGGTACCCCTATAACACGTACCTATTGGTTTTAATATCTAAAATCCCAACAAATCACGTTATATAATAATCTCTCACACAAATCATCATGTACCTCATACATATATATCATAACCATTTTGCATCCCATGCATCCCAATACAACCTCATAATCATCAAGTCACATCTATGACCAAGTAGAATTATAGAATCCACTACAAACAGTGTATCTTGTATTGTACCTTAATTCATCATAACCTATGCATGTACACCCAATGGACTCCATTTCCACCACAACCATATGTGAGTATACATTATAAACTCAAACAAATACAGCCCTCACATAACTATATAGTAAAACCTGGATCTATCATAACACATGTGATTCAATACCCTATTAGTAGATTCAATATTTTCATATATTTTACTATTTATTTTAATGATATAAATTCCCCAAATTTATCATTTTGAGGGTGATTATCACATATTCTTTCTATAAGGGTATTTTGTGTTAAATTTAGAAAACAATTTCAGACATGATGTTTTATTTTATATATTTAATCTTTTGAATAAATCATATATTTATTTCTAGAAATGTTGATTATTATTAAAAGTATATTGAGTCCATTTCAAGGAAGTAAGAATGCTCAGAGTTGAAATGAATAAGTCTACAAAATTCTACAAATTGACAAATTCAAATTACCCACATATAGGAATTCATCTATACAGTGATCCACCCATGTACAAGAATTTAGATACACGTTGACACTTCTATATATGGGGAATAGTCCATGTGGGATCCAAATAAGTAGTCACACATGTAAGGTAATTTTGGGATATAATACATGTACCCAAATTTCACCTATATATGTGAATTTCTCTATGTCAATCCATGTACACAAAGTCTTCCTTTTCAGAAAATTCAGCTACATTGGTAACCACATATGAAAATTTCATAGGGTAATTTTTTTGGCTATATTGGAAAGTCATGTAAGGGATTGATGACTATATAAGAAAACATTATAGCCATGTGAGAATTCTTTACAATTGTAGATAGAGAATAAATTTCACTTCAACATTTCTTCCAAATTATCATTTTCCATACAACCTGTCATAGTCATCCTTATAGAACACATCAAATCTACTAAGCCAAATCTTGTGAAGAACCCCTTAGTCGAACAATGGATTATAAAGTGTGAATTTGATCACTTGAATTTACAATATTTTTAAAGACCATGAATGTGAGGGATATATTCAAAATTGGAAGACCATAAGGATCTCAATAGTTCCAATGGGAAAATTGAATAAAATTTTGGACATTTTAAGAAGAAAATCAATCACTTATACATAAAGAGATCGGCCACCACACTATAAATATCATCTTGGAGCTATGTAGATTTTTAGGTCCCAAAGGGAATTGTTATATGTGTTATCAAAATATATAGAAAATTTATTATGATAAATTCAAAGGTCACATAATGTTTTCTTAGTTGATAATCATTGGTCACAACAACAATTAGTATAAATATACTCATCTTCTATAGTTGATAGTGAAACATAGAATTATTTATTAGAAGACCAAGAAATTAACACTTTTAAAATAAAATGACACAGAACTAATATTATTTTTCTATAAATTCAAAAAACTAAAATATTAGGTCCATAATTGAATATTATATTAGAACAATTACATTCAAGAGAAAACAAACAAAATTTATTAGTTCCTTTAACATATCTAACAATTCTTTTTTAATAAAAATTTATCAATTACAAATTATAAAATTCAACCGCTTTGTCAATACGAATAAAAAACATTGTAAAAGATTTGTTTATTTTTAACTAAATTAAAAAATAATCTATAAATCTGGTTAAATTATTATCTTTATTATCAATGAAGTAAACCCAAGTAAATATAATATAAATATCAACAACATCTAAAGTATATTTCCTTACTACAAAGATATATATTTTATTAATAACATATATATCAGTATTTAAAAATTATATAGTTATATTAGTACATATATGATTGATATGTATGAATGAAGCATTACAATGTTTACCTTTTATAAAATCATCACAAAAATGAAATTGTTCTTTCTTTAATGTACACAAATATATCACATTCTCTTTTTTAGAGAGATTATGTAACATTATTAAATTATCATGACCAAGTCATCCATTCCAAATAATTCTTTCACAGTGGAAAACTTTCAAGAAATTAACATATTGAGTACTTAGTTCAGTAAAATAAATAATATAAAAATTTTCCTTTATGTTTTCATATTATAATAAAGAATGACCCTTATAAAATAATCACATATATTTTTGAAATTTGACATCAATTTTATCATCACATAATTACGATATACTTATTCAATTATGTGTTAAAACTTATATATATATATATATATATATATATATATATATTTAGAAATAATGATAGAATTGGAAATACCAACTTTACCAAAACTCGTTACTTTTCCTTTGGAATTATCTCCAAATATAATATTGCATCCATAACATGTGTTGTAAGTGATAATGTTTTACAAGAATATAATAATATGAAAAGGTAATCTAATATAAATTCACTATATTTAATTATTGCACATCCAATTGATTTTTCAAATAAAAATCAATTATTTGACATTTTTTGTACCTAAGATACATTTTAGTCCAATCGGATAAGTTAAATAATCTTTAGGTACCCACACATAATTTTAAAAAGTATTGTATCTTAATCTAGATAAAAAATATTTAGAAATATTATTCTTCATAAATACTAATGACTGTTTAAATATAATATAATTATCATTTGTATAATGACCTTTCATTCCAGATTGAAAACAAGTGATAATAGATGTATGTTAATGTTAACAATTTTGAAAAATTATTCCGATACATTTGGGGTAATATTCAATCATATCTAATACTATATTTATTTATATTTATTTTATTCAAATACATAATTTATGGTATTTTCATGACCTTTAATAAATTAATATAATATTTTCTTAAGAAATTTCAATTCCTTTTTGAAATTTTCATTCAAATCATGAACAGATTTCAAATAATAGTAAAGAATTTAATGGGAAGTGGAAGAATTATTCCCCAATTTTTTATTCTCGTATGAAATCAATTAATTTTTAGAATTAATTTTCACAATATTTTATTTAGGAATATAATATAAATCAACAACATTGATTATATTTTTTCTCAATAATTCAATTTCATCATTTAACTAAAAAAATTATATTATCAGAATCATAGTTATAATTAGAAAATCAATAATAAAATCATGAATCACTGACATCTTTCATTGATGTTATGAAGGGCCATTTACCATATTATCTTCTATTTATTTATTCTTTACTATAATCCAATTTTTTTTGTACGAATCCAACTATTTTTTTGTTGAATATGTTTAAATTTTTCTTTTCCTATATATTATTTAGTTTTGAGAAGTTCATATTGATATTCCACTTATTCTTGCACTCAAAATAAGTAACATCTAATGAATTATAATTAGAAATTCCTTTATTTTATCCCTTATGTTTTTTCTTTTTTAGGGTTTCCTTTAAATCGGTTTTTGAGTATTTTCATTTTTATTTTCTTATATACACCTATCAAAATATAATCCATATAATCATTTATCAATATCATATTGTTGATAATTTGAATATTCAATAGAAAAAACATTCAAAAAATTAAACACTGCATATTTTCTTTTTATTTTATTCTCTTTGGCAATGTTGTTCAGTTTGAGTTCATACTGAAGTTGTGATCCAATTAATTCATCAAGATTCTACTCTATGAAGTTTTTGATTTCCATAATAGTGACCATCTTTTCATGACATTTATTTGTTTGTTATTGTAGGACTTGTTCAAAAAATTCTGAGTTTTATGAAGATTCTCCAAGGGAATTAATTCTATTCCCAATTCTTGTGAAATAATAGAACATTTTGTGAACAATTTCATATTCACCGATCTTGAATTCCGATTACTTAACTCAAGGTATTCCATAATTGATTCATACTGTTTTTTTGTGATCCAAGTTGTGTAATTTTTTAAATCGTTCATATATCATGAGTTTCCATATATAAAAGAACATGACTAAACACAATTTGATTAAAAAATTTTAATTATTAAAAAAATTGTATTTTATAATATATTCAACAGTATCATTTCCTATATGAGTGATCTGTTATGATTCAGGTAATTTAAACTATTTCGACCTGGTGGATCAGTTTTCTATGCTTAATTATTTGAGGTATACCTTCATTATCATTCTTTGGTAACCATAATAATTTTCATCAAAGGGGTTGGGATTCTAGGGAATCCATGCATCATTTATATTTATTCCTACCATTTTAAAGATCATGTCCTTATAATGTTATGTCTAGGAATATATTATCACAATTAAATATAAAAAATAGCCTCTATAGAAGTATTGACTAAACTATAAAATGAATAAACTCCAATACAAGTTGTTATATATTGGGAAAAGGATAACTAAGTTAAAATATCATTTACCAAGGTCCAAGCTATGATATAAATTTTTAGGATCCAAAGGATAATGATAGATGATCTAGAGGGTGGGTGAATATATAAGATTAAAAAATTATCAAATAAATATATTAATTATGTAAATTAATCATTAATGGAAATTATGTGAGTTATTTTATAGTGGAAATAAATTAAATTACACAAGGATGTTTTTTATTTTAATTGGGGTTTAAAGGTGAACTATTATACTCGTATAACACTCCACTTGGAGAGAGATATTGTTTTCACTAACCAAAATTTTAAAGGGGAATCATAACCCCATTGTAATATTATTTTCTATAATGAGGATGGTTAACAAAACCAGCACACTAATATTTTATAAGGAGAAACAACATAAATTCAACACTTTTTAAAAGTTTCATAACCAAAATAGTTCTAAATTTATAATATGGGAGTCATAACTCAAAAAAAAGTAGAAACATTTTTCATGTAAAATAATAAAAAAAATGAGTTTAGGTGAATGATGGGAAGAATTTTTATAGACATAAGAAACAAGAACAAAATAGGTATAAGAATAAAAATGAAGAAAGAATATGTAATCATTCTTCATAAGCCTATTAGGATGTAATATAAAGGTAAAAATCGAAGTATATTAGGTCCTATCCATGAAATATCATCCAGTAGATCAAAAAATTATTTCATAGGATGTGGTTTGTATAACTCTTCAAAGTTCAACAATAAGAAAATTTGATTGTAAAAATTTCATATTCTCATAACACATATGAGTTTCATATATACATTGAATTCATACTGAATCCTTTAAAATTATATATAAAAGCTAACGAACCAATA
This sequence comes from Viscum album, assembly GCA_963277665.1. NCBI lineage: Eukaryota > Viridiplantae > Streptophyta > Magnoliopsida > Santalales > Viscaceae > Viscum > Viscum album. The sequence goes on along the minus strand of OY728138.1, from coordinate 1,047,070,382 downwards.
TCTACCTGGGTAAAACTATTCAAATTAAAATTACTAAATAATCTTGGAGAGAGAAAATTATGCACCAGAATAATAAAAAACATATCGTTTAAATTTTAAAGATATTGAGAAATTATAATATATTTGAATTACCAATTAAATAATTCAAAGAGACCCCATAATAATAGGTCAAATCTATCCCATAAATCACATAATATAATTTGATAATTTAAATTTATATTTCAAAACAATATTTAATTTCACGTAACACCTGATTATTCGTAAAAAAAATTATAATGAATTAATTACAACAAAATAATTATCAATAAGTGGTTCTTCACTTAATATTAATTTAGGGACTAATAATACTAAAAAATAAATTCAAAATATAATTTTTTAAATATCAAAAATATATGTTGTGTGAGGATATATAATTAAATAGTTAATTAAAACACATTTTAATGTGGATTAAAATAATTTAAAATCACTTATCATGACATTAATAAAAAAATATATGAATTTTAGATATCAATAAAACAATTAAAATAATTAAAATAATAATTTTGTTAAATAAATAATTCAAAAAAATTAATAAATGGGCATGGTAATAATTCTATATTTAAGATTAAAAATAAATATATTACTAAATATGAAAACCAAACGCACCTATGGTCAGTATACATACTCTATCATGAAGTCAGTTGAAATTGTCATCTATTCAGAATACTGATCATGTGAAAATTACCATATGAAGTCACTTAATATATCATATGTTAACTATACTGATCATGAAAAAATTCATGTAACATAAAAATTTTAACATGGTAGGTATACTGACCATGAATTCATGGTCGATATACTAACCATAGAAGAATATAATGTGAGGTAACTATACATACCATTTGAATATTTATAATGGACCTTCAATGAGAGTCATAGATCTCATATTGTAAATTGAAATCCATGTAGTGAGACATAGATATATAAAACAAACTGGGTTCTATTCCAAACTCTATACAGGTAAAGTAAAATATGATATCATATCTTCATGAAATAGAGTACAACATCCTCTACCAACAAGGGTTTTAGAATAGGTTCAAATTTCATGTGCATAGGGGGATATGAACTCTCAAATACATGGGGAAGTAAATGAGAATCCCCAATAAAATGATGCGAAAAAATTGATTCGCTACAAAATGAAATATGAAGGCAAGGTGAGGCACATCTATTAACTCATGCATTATGTTTCAAACCATTGATTTAATAGGAATGGTCTGCAAAAATTCATGGTGTATATTTTGAAAGATACATATAATGAGTGGAAGACTGGTGTATCATATAGAAACTTTATATTCTATTGTATAAAATTCAATGTCAGGAGAGCTTCATTATTCTAATGAGGTAACTTTGAAATAGGGATCATAATAACTATATAATAGGTTTCAATGTTGGTTGGTTTAATCCTATAGTAAGTACATAAACAATGTGGTAGGTTGTATGAAAAAGTTTCAATAGGTTTATTGAGGGTTCATGGTGAGGATATAGAAAACACATGATCACATGTATGATAGACTCATGGTATGTATGATAAAACAAAATATAAACACCTATAATGCTTGAAAAAAAAGTTTCAATGATTTTTAGGACCCTCTAAACATCTGAATCATCCAAAGGTCCCATTGAATTAACTGTATATTATTTCATTATATTTCCAATGGATCAAATAGTTCTTTAATAAAAAATCTATAACATGATATATCATCAAATACATATATAAATATATAAACTAAAATCCCCAAAAAACAAATGTTATATATAAATTTGGTCAATTTTTGAGGAATTTGAATGGAATTTTTAGCTTATTATACAGATTTATAATATATATATATAAATTAATTATATTTACAATGAGAAAATTAGAATTTATTCAAATTTATATCACATGATTTATGATGAAAAGTAAAAACAATGAGTATCATCAAAATTCTAGAATTGTAGAACTGTTTTATAGACTTTCGAAAAAATTTAGATTACTTAAACAAAACATATAGACATCCTCTTAGTTTAATGAGACGTTGAAATATATATTAGATATAGAAAATAATATTATTCACAAATAAAAAAAATATATAACTCATGATATAATATAATAAGTAAGGAAAACATTAATACACTATAAACTATAATTATTATTGAAAATAATCATGGAGCATGTTCAGAAAAAAAACATGAACATTTTATAGATTAAATTCGACTTATATAGAGTTGAATAAAAGTAAAATAAACTTATTATCTTAAATATTAAATAGGATTTATAAAAATAATATCATTATAACTCAATATATAATAAAAATATACATATATAGTAAAAACTAATTTCCACATAAAATAATGATCGTCTTTAGAATTTCCAAAAACATAAAATATAAAACATGAACAAAACACTGCCAACACAAGATCCTTATACACAATCACCCATGTTTTTAACTTTTTTGAGCTCAAAAATGTAACCAAATTTCATAATTTCTTGGAATTCCACTATGTGAATCCATCCATGACAGCAAAGTATCATATGCATAAATTTTGGCTTCATTGGTGACTATTCATGGGAATTTCATGGGTGGAGAATTTTGGAAACATTAGTGACCCATGCTGATTATTGACAGATATATAAGAATATAATCAAATTATATTACAATCCTCTACAACTGTGAATTTAGAATCACTTACACTTCTCACTAAGGCCATGATATCTCACATTATTATATATATAAATATATATCTAGGTAGATTTGAACACATGGAATACATCAAATTAACTAAGCTGAATCACATGTACATCCCTCATCTGAAATAAAAAATCCTACAACATGAATATGAACTCATTATTTTCCTAAACATGTAATGACCATGAACATCTGGAAAATATTTAACATTATAAGAATTTGAGGATATTGAGAGTTTAATTAGGATAAAGTAATGGAATGTTCAATCCATTGAAGAAGAAAATCCATCGCTTATAAATAAGGTGATCAACCACAACAATATAGAAATTCAAGCTTATCCTAGTGCATATATTAGGATTGATTATCTATTTTATTTTTTTATTTCTTCTATAATTTTCATCCTATATTTGAATTTAGTTATTATATTACATCATTATTATCTCCCCCTCTCTCCCATTATTTATTGTGATATCTTATACTCATGATCTTGAGTAACTAACTTAAAGATAATTTGTGGGGATTAATCTAGTGATTGAACCAAAGTCTGTGATAAATATATATTTTGGTTCAATCTGAAGATGATATGGAGTTATTTTATTTCTTGCTACATTTTTCTAAGGGTCGACATCTTCTTATGCAACCATTATCCCCAGATTGAGGAGGTTGATGTGTGTTGTACTTGGTGATCATTGAGTGAAATTTATCTTTACAACTATGGTAGATGAATATGTTCACACACATGATGTAGAGAGTTTATTATGAGAATATAAATCAAGAGAATATTGTTTCTCTATGGATGACACTCTTGGAATAATTTCCTTTATTTATAACACTATATTCTATTTTCAATGAATATACATATTTATTTTCATGTATAACATTTATCAAAACTAAAAATCAGAATTTTATTTCGTTTATAAAATAGAAAACACAAAAAAAAATTAATTAGGGGCTTTCAAATAATTATCATTCGATCTGCAAAATCTCCTCAAGTGAGATGGCCCTAGTCATGCTCTACATTTTATTATGAAATAAATTTTAGTTTTTTTACCATCCTATAATAGGTGAATAAAAACATAGAAACATTATAGGGGATCCAATTAGTATTTAAATTACTATTTCTTATTCACAGATTATAATTTTATTTCTATTTTTCATTAAAAAACTTTTTTTGTCTAAGATGTATTACAATTACAGTTATTATGTATAGATTAATTATTATATAGTGAATAAACATAGATAAGTAGTTCATAAGTATGAATAATTCTTGTTGTAAGGGATTATAGAGAAGATAAATAAGGTGGATATCTGAATAGAGTGGTTATATAAATGTGTTTGTGCATCCTAGGTGAGACTATTAGAGAAACCCAACCCAAAACTAGAACTAGTGGTTGATGAAGTAGACCCACTAATTTATCATGTTAATGGATCATAGGAGGCTAATAAGGAGTTACATGAAAAAGTATTCTCATCCACCATTACACATCCTTCTCTAAAAAAGATTCATGATTAATACTTTCCTTATGACATGTATATGAGAGATCAATAATATTTGGATGATTTTTGGGATGATTTAATAATTATTAACATGAAATTTGATTATCCCCTTCAGGAAAAATAAGAATAAACAACTCTTCAACTCTATTTATATATTAACTAAGAAACTACCAAGGTGGTGGAATTTGAAGAATTTTTGGAGGATCCTAACAACCCACCTTCATCTACTAAAACACTACTCCAAGAGACAATTTCCAATGTATAAAAAAATGAAATTTGAACTATCCTTGGATTAAATATTATAGTTTACTTGATTTAATTGGATTTTATAAAACTGAATTGATAATTTACTCCTTTTATTTAAAATTTTCAGATTCAATCAAGTCATGGTTTTACATAGAGGATGAATAATAATAAGAAGAGGAACCCAATGAGGTGTTTATAGTGATCTGAGAACCAATTGAATATAAAATTGAGGGTGTACATAAGGAGTTCATGGTTGCTTCACCTGATGTAAAAAAGTAACAATATACATACTTTTAAATATAATGTTATGATATTAATTAGTCATGTTTTAATTTCATTTAAATATTATAAATTTCTTTCCCCCACCCCTTTGATAATTTTATTGATATAGAAACATGTTACCATGCCATGGAAGGATAAGATGTTGCAAAATTTGTAACTAATCCAAAGGAGGAGGACCCAAACATTATCCAACCCTCACCTTATAAGCTATATCTCATTTCCATGTGTATGGATTTAGTGTGTTATATCCTTAGGAACCCCTAAATTTTGTGTAAATAGAATAAATCTAGAATAAACAATTTGTGGTTATTAAAATTAAAGATACTCTACCAACCATCATACTTTAGATAATAGCTGGAATTTCTATTTAGGGGGAATCCATAACGTAGGCCCACCTTTGGGGATAAACAAATAATCTCTCATTATTTCCTTTTCCTTTATATTTTAATTTCATTTTTATTACGTGTTTCAATATTTTTCATATGTTTCATTAGTTATAGGATTTTTAGAGTACAGAATTTAAGATACTAACTCAAAGATTCCCCTTCCAATAAGTCAGGTTTTATTTATTTTTTATACTTGAATTATTTATAACCAATATGAATTTTTAATGATAACCATTTTGATAAAAAACTATGGGTAGTTACAATATATGTTTGTGTGTTTGGGGGGTATATGTCAACAATGTATTTTAATGTTTTCTTTTTTGTTTTTTGATTTTTGGTATGTTTTTTTGGAACATAAATTTTCATTGAAATTTGTGGAAATATTGATACTGTAGTGATGTTTTTAATAAATAATCTTGATTTTAATGTCTAATAGTTTTAAATGATTTCTAAAATTTAATTCTATTTCTTTATTTTCAATAACATTATTTAATGTGTTTTGATTAAATATGAGATTCAATGAGAACTAGTATTGTCTATAATAACAATTTTAGCCACACTTGGGAGTTTTCTATAACATTTTTAAATCTTCTATGTATATATATAAGTATATATATATATATATATATATATATTTCACTAGATTCATAAATAATGGTATGAAAACTACAAATTCATTTTTTCATAATATCTATGGCTATTTAATTTCATGAAATAACATAAATATGAATGGGACATCATTTTGAATTCCAATTTCTTACATTGAGCTCAATTTTTAAGAATTACTTACATCTAAAATATATATTAAGCCACTAATTTCCATGAAAAAAAATTCAAGTGAACACATTAGAATCTAAGAATTTATATCCACCTACTCTGAATTTTAATTGTATAAACTTTTTTAAATTCATGTATGGGGATAAATAATTTTTTACATTCAAAAATTCGTTAGAATATTTTTAAAGTTGGTATAAATTATATTTTGTTTCTACTTTGGGAATAAAATACTACTCAAAATATGTTAGGATGACTATAAATATCATTAAAATATTTTTTGGGAGTTTTCAACTCCTTTACAATCAAAATGATGTTTTTCTTCCCTTAAATATTTTTATTCTGAAGAGAAATCCCATATTTGTCTATAGACTAAAACAATGGCATGAATAGGGGAATGGGAGATGAAATTAATCATTTATATCAAATATCTAAGATGGGTACTTCCCAAAAAAATTAAGAGGAGTTTGGAGGTGATCTATTTACAAGGAAGGAGTGAGTGAGATTATAATATTGTGATTAAATTATTTTAGGCATTCTACGTCACCTTAGAGTCCATCCTCAACTTTATGTCTCAACAATTTATTATATTCCAATATTAATGAATTATTATCCTCCTAAAAACCCAAGGAAATTCCCCATGGGTGAAATAGTTTGTGATTCTATGATGTTAATATTCTAGGAAGGGATAAAGCCTTTGAAAATCATGTATGTTTTTGAGAATGAGAAAACTCTATTTCAAAATCCATGAGTAAAGAAGTATTTATGTCCAAGGATGTATGCATAAAATCCATATGATAATTAATAATAGGATTAATTAAACTTAATTCTCATTGTCAAAAGAGAGAATTTAAATCAATTTGTAATTCCTGTAAATTATTTGTTTTTATAAATTTAAAAATGATGAAATTTATATCATGAAAAATCTAGTCTGAAAGTGGAATAAGATGATTCAATAGGATGGGAATGTTTAAGTGTGACAGAATTGATAGAGTCGATATGTTCATATATTTTACATTCAATTTTAATGATTTAAATCCAACTAATTTATTATTTTTAGTGTAATTATCATATATTTTTTATATAAAAGTATGTTGTGTTATATTTAGAAAATGACTTCAAACGTTATATTTGATTATTTATTTTTTATTTATAATAATTAAAATAATGTGTAAAATTATTTTTGGATGTGTTGATGATTATTATAGGTATTTAGAGTTTATTATGTTGAATTAAGAAAGTTTAGTGTTGAAATAAAGATGTATGGAAAATTAAATAGATCCATGTATGTAAATTACCCACATATATGAATTTATCTATTTAGTGATCTACTATAATAGATGAATTAATCTATTTATTGATCCATCTATATAGGGAAAATCAACTATGTTGGTTCCATACGTGGATTCACCCTTGAATCAGAATTTTAGGTCACCAAATGCGTAACAAAATTTCTCAAATATATGGGAATTCAATTGTATTAATCCATCCACTTAAGAAAATTATCATATATAAAAAATTATTTTTTTTGGTGACACCATATGGGAATATCATGGACATAAATTTTTTTGAGTGTTTTCAACCTATGTATGAGATTTATGTCTACGTAAGAAAATATTCAAGCCATGTGAGAATCGATTATATCCACAAATGAAAAAATCACATTTACTTTGAGATGATGTCTTGAGATCCCACACAAGCACCCATGCATCAAATTTAATTCTACCATGTGGAACACACAAAATTAACTAATAAAAACCATTCATAGAACCGCTCAACCAAAGTATGGAAACATTTAATGTGAATTTGAACCCACATATTTTCTAGAGATATATAGACCATGAAGATATGTGAGATATTAAAAACTAGAAGAATATGGGGATATCAAGTGTTTCATAAGGATGAAGTAAAGGAATGTTTTAAACATTGAAGGATAAAACTAATCACTTGTAAATAATAAGATCATCTACCACAAAATAATTTTTCTGAAGAAGCTGGGATGATTATCCATACTTTCTTTTCTAATTCATTCCATTATTTTTTAATTTTCAACACACATTTTATTAATGTTATTCCACTCCACTGCTTCTGCCTCTCCCCTTATCCCATTCTACACTATGATCTCTTGTACTCAATATCATGAGTAACTAACTCGAGGAATAAATTGGGGGAGTAATCCTTTGTCTGATCCAAAGCCAATGTCTAATATCCACTTTCATTTCATCTGAGGATAATATAATTTGAGTGTAATCCTATTTTAATTTATCTAAGTGTTATTTACTTTTTATGAAACCATTAACCCATGATTTAGGGGGAGGCTAGGTGTTTTACTTGGAGATCAGAGAGTAAATTTCATATTCACAATTGGGGAAGAAGAATATTTTAACACATCTGATGAAGTGAATTCATTAAGGGAATTCAAAATAAGACAATCAAGGTTCTCTTATAATGACTCTCTCTAGAGTATTTCCTTTCATCATAACAATAAATTCAATTTCCAATGAATCTTCAAATTCATCTTCATGTTTATCATTCTATAAAACAAAAAAACCAAATGTATTTTATATTATAAAATAATAAACACAGAACATATAATAAATTAATTTTAAAAAATATGTGATTGAGAAATTAAAGACCATCAAGTGAGAAAATCCTATCGAGTAACTACAATGCATTAAGAAATAAATTGTTGCTTTTATACCACCCTATGTTAGGAACTTCACATATACATTTACCTATCGATAACTACATACTTTCATATAATATACTATATTTAAAGGGAGATTGGGGAAGAGGGAGTAGATAGCCATTTGTTCTCTCTCTAAATTGAATGTTGGGGAAAACCCCCCATAAAAAATTTTGGTGTTTGTTTCACTACTGACATAGGTGGTAAAGCATAAGAAATTTGAAAATATAAAGATATATATATATATATCACACAAACACAATAATGGAAAATACTTAACAATAGAATCAACTATAGTTACTATTTCTCATGACACTTATCTACCATCATTAAGGTATATGATACTAATTCTCAAGCATGTACAAAAGCATAAAAATCCACCATTAATAAATTAAATTTTTCAATTAAAAAACGTCCAAAATTTCTTTAAACCATTATCAATCATAGTTTAACCATTTAATTTTATTATAATTGAAATTTATAACATAATTATTATTTAATTTCCATATTCAATGCCCATGATCATCCATAACTTATTTTTACCACCACATTATTCAGATTATTTTATAAGGAGTTTCTATTTACTTATATCAATTAAAATACATCCCATGGGATTATTTATTAATCCAGTTATCATTTCATAATTTCCCGGAACACTAGGACACATCCTACGATGCCACATACAAAAAAGAACTTATTTTTCATAGAACCAACTGCATTAAGTAGTTGAGAATCAAAAAAACAATCACATGATAGTCCTTTCATAAAAAGAAATATCAATAATATAACAAATGATAAATTGTATATCTCAAATAATTTCAACTGCCTCAATGAAATCATTATCATTATTGAACACTTGACATTCCATCCCTCTATCACTAATATAAATCCGCCACTAAAAGCATGAGAAAACTATCCCATTTTCCATAAATTGAACAATCTATTCCATGTTATCAATTAAAAAATCAAAGAACTATCATACTAGAGTAAGGATCACAAGAAGAAAAGGTATCATTATCTTGACACACTCATAGGGAAACTAAGGCCATATCACCAAGACACTCAAGTCATTATCAAAAAGCAATATTCTCAATTATCCCAAACCATTTTTCATTAGTATAAACTATTAAATGACCATTTTTAATTAAATGGTATTTTTTGAATAAGTTCAAAAATAATAAGTAAAAAATGAAAAATATATAAAAATAGTTATAAACTATAAAAACATGATTTAATTATAAATCCCATATTTAAATAATATTTAATGAATTGTGGTAAATAACTTACAAGCCTATTTCATTAATTAACACATTATAATTCCATATTTATTATATTTATCATTTTTCTAGCCTAATATCCATGTTAAAAATAAAAACCACTAAAATAATAGTTAATACACTATCTAGTTAATCAAGAGACAATCAATAGTAAAATTTAAATTAAAAGAGATCACAGAGTCCCAATTCCATAATATGAAATAATAATATATATCTACAATAGAATGTGATAATTACTTGTCTTCCTTTTTTTATTCCCAAATCATGAAAAATAATATAAATTGCATGTGATAATACTTATACATCCCTTTGATAATTTCTATATTATGAAATAATAAAACTTTCTGAGATTCTAGATTTTGAAATAATAATATAATAACATTCCATGAGATATTATGTTATTTATTTTCAACCTTTTCAAGTTATTATATTTTTAGGTTGAATCATTTTTCTACAAAAAGAAACTAAATTATGATAATTTCAGACTTGAACCTTAAATAAAATGAGTTTTGATCAAATCCCCTATCGCTATAATAATCATAAAAACTTGTTCCAATAAAATTAAGAGAGAAACAATAATAATCATAGGAATGAAATATACTAGAAAAATTATGTCGACAATAGAAGACTCACTAGAATTAAATGGGAATGTTTATATCAACTAGAATTTATGAAAAGTAAAAAACTCAAATGGAAGTGAGATTTTAGGTTATGAAAAAAGATAGATTTTCTCTTTAAAAACCAATAAGACTTATCCATAAAATTATTTTTTAAATTCAAATTAAAAATAGTTTTTTAATTATATTCCCTCACTTGAACCACTCAAACATCCCAAAATTAAAGAAGTCATATATTATTTCAATCTTCACTATAATAGTTTTTAAATACATTATTTTATATTCTAATTTATCATTTATTTCATTAAAAACATTGTTTGAAAAATATGGAAAAAATAAATTTATGTATAAAAAGGGTTACCGATATGAGAGAGGAGTTCACTTCATAAGGGTAATATGGTTTTTCCTTAAGTAGTTGGTTACCCTTATATGAGTAGAAAGATACCTATATGTGATAATTGGAGCACCCTTATGTGGGCTCAAAACAAGGTTACACTTGTTTGGTAAAGGAACTACCCACACATAAGCAATTAAATCTCGTTAGTATCCATACACAAGGTTTTGGTTTTCCTGATGCGTGATCTATCCACCCTTATATAGTGGTGATTACCTTCACTTCATCCACCTTACCACTAAATAATATCATAAAATTAACTTAACTTTTCAATATATATAAATCTAATCTTACCATTATGAAAATACTATGACAAGACTTACCTTTATAAAACATATAAATCAACTATATTACCATTATTCAAGGAAGGGTAAGGGTCTTTTATAAGGGTAAGAAAATATTAAAATAGTTACATTTCAATTAAATAAAATTATAAATAAAAATTACAATTTAGTTTTATTTATACTATTCTATATTAACATCTAAAACAATTCAAACACATTAAAACTACTTTAGTAAATTGTAAAAAAATATAAAACCAAATTTAATATATAAAAACTGTCCCAAGACACTAAACACTCTAAAGTTACAATGGAAATACTATAGTAAAATATGATCCTTTACATTAGACCCTTATCAAAAAATTATCATCCCCATGAATTGAAAACCTACCCTAGAAGGAAATATATGAGGGTATGAACAACCACCCCATGAGACACCTCTCAAATAATCCTCCACAACATGAGGAAAATAATCCCAACATGAGGTAAGGGCACAAAAACACGTAACTCTAACATTAATAGCTTGAATCCTAGGGGAGATACCTCTCAAGAAGGTATAATTACATATATAAGTACCACATAAATGAAGATAAATGATATAATTAAACAGTGATAAATCAATTTCAAATCAATAAATAATATTAATATAAATAAAACAAAGAGTCTCAATAAGTTTCAAACATTGAAAAACATGGGATATTGAGTTTGGTTCTTTGACTACCACTCCCAATTACTCTCCACCATGATATTGTGTCACCAAATGAAAGAACTAAGAACACAAAAAAAAAAGGAAATAGAAGGTGTGACTTAAAATTTTAATACAATGTAAATAATAAATTACTTGATTATATATTGATAATACCAATTCATTCAATGGATCCCTTGTAACATAATGTAATTATGAAAATGAAACTGAAATGATACCTAGTTGTAAATATGTGATCCTAATGATATCCTATATTTTTCTAATCATTTTAGCTATAGTAAACCAAACTATATTTCTTAAAGAACATCCAAATGTGTACCACCACAAAAAAAAATTCATTATCTAATTCACATGTTCTAGAATCAGTTATCAAAGACCCTACACTACTCGTATGATCTCTATAAGATCACATGAATAATTATTGAGCTTGGGTTGATCCATTCTTCATATTCATCTCCACCAACGCTTATTAAATTAGAGATTAATAAAGGAGGAATCTCAAATTCAATTTTTTTTACAAATATATTAATGAATAAAATTAAAATTAAATAGTAAGAGTTAAAATTACAAAATTTCACTTAATCCCTTGGATAATTTATCTATTTTAAAACAGAACGAAACTCTATGGATAACTAAGTAAAAATGTCATGTGTGTCACAAGAATTTTACCACACACTAGCAACATAATTAAACTCAATATGATGAATCCATATCTGTTAACTTTTCTCAGTAATCATATAACTATTTAACAAAACTTGAATGATGCGATGTTCATTTGAAAAATAACACTTTCATGCATTCAATTTAATAATTAGATAAATCTGTAAATAGAAAGAGAAATAAATTTAATTATCATTATTAAAAATATATATATATAATAATTGATTTACTTAACTTTCAATTGTTTATTTGGATACTCAATAGCCCCCTTATATAGACCCCACATCATCCTAAACTCTACTTCCTTTGAATTGATAAAACATTCTAATAAACATTGTGTGGTATCCTTTAGGAACCCATCATGATAGTAGTGAGTCCATAATTATATAGCATGATTATTATCTAGAAAAACATTAAGACTCTTAAAGAGATGCAGATAACTAAAATCTATGACTACCTCCTACAAAATATTACCATGTAATACAATCATTTTTTCTAAATATGTCATTCAATAAGGTTGTATTTATCATGTCATCAAACTATAATATGAAAATCTATTTTATTGAATATTTATAAATGAAATCATTCAAAACTATCATGGATATGGACTGATCGTAATTATCTATTTTCATCAACATGGCATGGGATATAATCCTATGTTAAACAAAAAAGGAAAATATATTTCCCTAAATTATTTATTAATGCCATGTCATTCATGAAACACTAAATGTATCTGAATTTATATACACATGTATTCATGGTTTATGAATACATAAAAGTACAATACTCATGATATTAATTATAATAATAATCTTGAATTCAAAGGATCATTACCCACATCCATAGATACGAACAATCCAATGACACATTGAACATGCAAATATCCTACTTGAATTCTAGTTCTCATAACATCATCTATTAAAGATTACCAATGGTAAAATTCATAATAAGTAGTCTCAATGTTTTTTGAGTTCTATACCCCTAATATCCTACATTATCTATGTCCAACCAGATGATTTCATATGGCCATCGAACTTCTATTTATGAATACCATCATAAAACTTTATGGTTCTGATAATATCATGGAATTTATATGAAATTCCAATGTAAAAAATTATCTAAGAATGTTATCATATTAATGAAAAAGGTAATAATAATCTTAATGTGACATAATATAAATGATGTTCAATACCATTAATATATTGGTAATCCCAATTACAAGGAAGTTAGTTATAGGTATTTAAAATTAATAGTCTAACACCTACACAATATCAACCTACTTACGACTCTTAGTCTGTAACCTCTCATTTGATGTTCATGATTTAGTTGAGATAAGTCTTTACTCAAAAGGTCCACTATGTTTCCCTTCATGGACACTCTAATTTCTATGACCTCACACCCTGAGGAAAATACCTCAAGAGGAAACACTTCAAAAGTATATGCATCATCTACTGATGTGATTCTGAAATCATGTCTAGAACCACTATAGCAGAATTATCATAATATAGTGTGATAACACCTTTTGTACATGGAAATACATTAAGATACAAGAAGAAGTAAAATATACAAAATGATACTTTATCTGCATTAGAATACTCAACGTACATTGAATCAACTATTAAATTAGTGACCGCAATATTTTCTTCTTCCCCAACTCCCAACTCCTCCGTTGAGAGTGAATACATATGCTAGATGCAGGTTAAGACCATCTTGATCTATCTAAAAACTATCATTTTCATATCGCCTGATGATTAGTTACTCATATCCTTTATACAATAGTAAAGAATCATTATTAATCTTAAAATACTTAAAGATAGTCTTAATAGAACTCCAGTGTTGTTCTTCTGGATTTGTTGGATATATTCCCACCATGATTAAGGTTTAAGAAACATCAAACATGGTATATAACTTGAAATACATGATAAAAACAATCATTTATGTGTATGAAAAAATACTCATTATATCTCTCTCCTTTTATGTATGAGGTCACATTTTCATGGAGATAAGATTACCCCAAGACACTATAACCAATAATCTCTTATATTTTTCTATACTAAATCTATTAATTATTTTATTATTCTATATACCCCAACTTAGTGAAAAAGGAAAAATCTTAGATCTATAATAAATGATCATGATCCCTAGATTGTATGCTGCTTAATATAAGTCATTTATAATTAATCATGTGTTAAACCAATTCTTAATAGAATATAGTATTCGTATCTAATTTCAAATATGTCATATGTCATTGAAATATACTACTAGGAAACTGGTTTCACTCCCACTAAAATTCCTACATTAATTCTTTATGAAACTATATTATCGAATGGATTTATAAAAGTGATTGTTCTGTGACCATGATTCTTTCATCAACTGGTAAATTAATCTTTCCAAATTTCACAACTTGTGATAATTTTTTGGTGTCAAAAAACCTTCTGGTAGTTCCATATAGACACATTTTATTAAATCATAATTAAAAAATTATGTCTTAACATCAATATTACAAATATAATATTCATGAAAATATATAGAGTTATGATAGATTTTATCATAGAAACTTGAGAAAAAATTTCTTCATAGTTTATTCGTTTAATTTTTTTAAACCCTTTATCCACTACGTGTGCAATATAGGTACTAAATTTACCAGTTATGTCAAGATTGGTCCTGAATACCCATTTATATCCAACTAGATTTACATATGTTAAGGGATTAACTAGAACCCAAACATTGTTCTATAATATAGAATCCATATAAGAATTTAAAACTTGTTTCCATCATTCTACTTCTAAGCTGTCTATTACTTCCTTGTAGTATGGAGGCTCATCATTGTCAACAAATAATGAGTCACTATCCTTAGTGACAAAAAAACTACAACTCAATTGTTCTATGACTTCCCCAGTGCTCTTATAGAGTACTAATGACAATGGAACATATTATTTTGTATTTACTAGTGGAATATGATCATGTTCCAACTTCAATGCATTTAGAGGATCAACTTTAACGATGTCAAACTTTCTCCAACTATAAATTTTGGAGATGTATTTCCCCTCTAGAAAAATGGGATGAAGATCAACTGAAATTATTTTTTATGAAGGTTTATATAATAAATATCGTTTTTATTCTTATTTAATCCTATATATATACACATCATTACATAGGATAATAGTTTTTACCAGAAATAGCTTTAAAAATATCTCACAACCCCTTTAAAAACAAACATGTTACTTCCTGGTCCATAATTGGTATGGTATATAGTATTTTGATTTATTAAGCACATATTTTAGTTTTTATTTCATAGTCTTTAATTAATATACCCAAAAGTATAATTTAATTTCCTCTTTACTCACTATCAACCTCACCATGTCCAATAAGAAACATTTCGTTCTTTTACTCACACTATTCTACAATTGTGTTTTAGGAGTATGTTGAGATAGAATCCCAAAATCTCTATGATAGTAATTAAACTCTTGTTTAGGATATTATCCACCATGATCCATTTAAATATTCTTTATATTATTACTAATATAATTACCCACTTCAATCTTGAATTCATTGAATTTTTCAATGGATTCAGACTTATACCACATTAACTGAACAAAAACACATTGTAACATCACATTAAATTCTTTTATGTATTACTTGACTCTTTTTTTGGTTACCACTTTTTATCTCATTGCTTTTTTGGTGTAACATCCCATGTTTTTAAAATGTGTTTCAGATTGAAAATAAGAAATATACACGACACCGAGCTCAAATAAAGAACTAAATATTTTTATTATACCCCAGACATTAAAATAGATGAAATTAATAATATTAAATGAATTATTAAATTTAAAATTTTCAAACAAATTAATAATTTATTAATTAATTAATAAAAAATTATGCAGTTAATTTTAGTAAAGTCAATTTATTATTCAAATACACATCCTTCAAGAATAAATTTTGTATCTTTTGTGAGTAAAAAATATTACTAATTTTTTTAAATATAATTTATTTATATAATTCAATATATATTATTTAGGATAGAATCATATCAAAATCATATTAATGTTTAATTTTTATAATTTTATAAAAAGTTTTATTTTTCAATGAATTGTGAAAAATACCATTATTTATTGAAAATTGTATTTTCTTTTATTTTATTTACAAAATAAAATTATATATTTGAATATTTTTAAAATTTAATTTGTTCCATTTGATTTATAATAATCCAATTATGGTTTTTTAAATTTAATTTATACTTTAATTTAGTGAAAAAATTTTATATTTATGAACGTATTTTTTTTGAAAAACTGTTCTTCGTTGCATTTTATAGCTTTAATTTTAAATTAAATACTGTAAATTAAGTCCTATGAATTTTGAAAAATCAATTATATATTCTAAATAATGATATTAAAATTTTGTTACTTGTTCAATTTTGTTTTTTTGGAAAATATGAATAGTAACCTTATAAATTTTTATTACCATGGTAAAGGGTAAATCTGGTAGTTATGGTAAAAATAAAAAGTAAAGGACTATAAAATGACCCTAAAACGTTCCCTAATTCTATTATATGAGTAATATTTATCCATAAACATTATATTACCACTTATATTTCTATTTATGTATACTCTGAATAAATTATTCCCTTTATAAATTTTTAATTTAATGAAAAGTCAAACACGTCATAATCTGGTTTTGAATAAGTATTATATTTTTATAATGGTGTTTTCGAGAAGACATATTAATCCATAAATTTTAATATAAAATCAAAAATAATATTATTCACCCAGGTAATTTTTTAAATTTTTGTTGAATAAATAATTACCATAAATGCTTACAGATTGCTGATGGAGTAATTATTTTATTAAAGGAAATATAAAAAAATGTTATTAAGAATATTAAAATAAATATTAATGTAGATAATTAATGTGATAATATATTTTTATATATTAAAAATATATTTTATGGATTAAATAAAATTTATTTTTCTAATTATAACTATGTTCATTATATTATTAAATTCAAGGTAATGAATAGTCCGTAGAATTGTCTTTATGAATATTGTATAGTAAATAATATCTTATTAACTGATATAAATTTCATAAAAATAATAAATTCATAAATATTTTTTGGATAAGTATTCAAATTTCATCCATGATCCATTTTTTTCTTTTTCAAATTTTATAGTACATATATTAACACTCAAAGAGTAAAAATCTATGTTGTCACTGTAAGAGTTAAAGGGGATAAATAAATGTTAAAAATAAATTATAATGGTAAGAAAATGACCTAAACATATTTAAAAATTATTTTATGAGTGTATTTAAAATAGAAAATATCTTATATTTTAAATAACTCACTTTTTATCAATTTATAATTGAAAATTAATTTATATTAATGTAATATTTTGAGAAACTCTAAGAGTGAGCCTCCACTCTCTTATAAAAGGGAATCTCTTATTCTCATTTCATCAGACTTGAAAACCATTTTGGATAAAAATATCCCTCAAAAAGGTAAATTAATATAATCACTATCATTATTATAGAGGATATATTTTATTCATAACACCATACCTAGTGATTTTATGGCATTAATAGAAGGTGGATTTCCAAAGAATAGGTACTGTTTTTATTTGCATGTTTTTGTTTTATTTCTTCTCCAAATTCCAAAAAATATTCCTAAACCATGAAAAAAATCATAAAACTATAATAATAAATATAAATATATTTTATTATGTTTTTAATGACCCATTTTCATCTCCTATTCCATCAAATGTGAAAATAATTCCTCAACTGTGTGTACAGTGGACTACTGCCTCACGAACTAATTTAATTCATTTTCCATCATCATCTCTCAATAATGGTTATAATGATGGATTTAATGAGTATATATGATATTAATGAAATATTTATCACTCTTAAAATATATTATATCACTTATATTATTATTATTCCAGTCACATAAAAATGTTAACTTCATTCGTGCATACGTGTGGACTACCGCCTCTACGAAGCGTTATGATTCATTTTTCATCACAACTTCACATAGATGATATATATAAGTATATTTAAAGAAATAAAACGATATATGTGATTTTATTATCATTATTTAATAATAAAACAATACTTTACTTCGTTCCATAATGACCATTGAAAAATAAAAACATTAATCATGTGTATGTATGACTTATAGTCCCTATGACTATAACATAGTTCATTTTCCTAACAGTATTTAATGTAAGTATTAAAAAGTATAATTGATGTATAAAAATAATATTTATTTAATAAATAATATTTTGTATATTATTTAATGATAACCTCTTTGACCATCATTGACATACCAAAGCCATCTTGGACTTATAAACTGAATATTTTTAAAACATTTGATATCAACATAAATAATTAATTATTTTTTAGAAAAAGGTAATAATTGATATAAAAGGAATAATAAAAATGAAAAATTGTATCAATAAAGTATAAATTAACTTATTTTTATTATTCTTGAAGATGGAGAATTTACATGATTATTTTGAATCAATGTAAGGATCTCTTTAACTTAAAAACCTCATTTTTAACAGATTGTTTTTTCTAAATCATTATATTTCATGAAATTTTTTTAAAATTATTTTTGGAATGTATTTATATGAAAAATAATGTTTCAAAAATGTAATTTTTTAATTTCTTTCAAATATTTTCAAAAAGGGATATTTTAAGGATTTATGTAAGTGACTTTATTTTAAAAATACAATTTTAAAATTTGTCATTATTTTCTTACAAATGTAATAAAGGAATGTTTTTTTAACATGAATGAAATGATAGAATGTTATTGTTTTCATCACAAGTTAATGATTTGAGTACTACTATATAATTCGTCATATTTCTTTTCTATGAAATTTTTCTCCTTTGTATGTGCACATATTTTCTAAAAATATGTTATTTAAAAATGAAAAGATTATTTTCCTTAAGAATATTTTTATGATGGAAGAATTTATTGTTTTATATTTGTGATATAGTTCATGGGAAATTTTTATGATGATGGGTGTTTCTATTATAAACTAATGACGGGTGGTTAATTGATAAACAAAAGACCAATGGTTACATTATTAACCATTTTTGGGTGGTTCTGAGATTAACCAAGGATGGGTGGTTACATTACAACCTATAATTAATTGTGTACACTAAAGTCAGAGGTCAACCAAATTGGTTATTCCATATATAACAGTGATATGGAAAATTATGTCCCAAGTTATACACTTAACATTTATGTTCCTGTTAGTTATTTTTTCAGGAAATCATTTGATTTTAACATGGTAAGATTATAATATTTTTGAGACGTTGATTCGTTTTTTGGGTAACAAGTTATTCTTTTATGAAAATGTTTTATGAGATTTTATTGGTCAATTGGTTTTATTTCTTTTATGTCCCTTACTATTTTTTTTTTCTTATCCTATGTTTTTAAAATGTTTTTCATAGGGTTTAAGGGATATTAGGGAGAACGATGATCCCAAGAAGAAAACATTGAATATTTATCATGAAATTAAATGAGGATTTTTAAAGTCTATTTTTATTGAAAAAAATTGATAACAAATGAAAGTTTCCACTTGTATTTTATGAGTTTACATTTTAAGAGTTTTTCATAAATCTCTAAAACACTAAATATAAATGATCTTTGGGATACAAAAGTAATTTATAGTTTTAAAATAAGTAGAATATGTATTGTATAAGTCCATGTACTTGTAGATGGTACAATATTAGGGTTTAGAAAAATTTAAAAATTAGGATTTTTTCTTTTGAGGTATCCTTAGTGTTCTTACTTTGTTAATAGATGAGGGATTTACACAGAAGAGGTATAGTTTTTATATGCATGTTTCTATTTTATTTATTCTTCCACATCCTTCAAAAATTATTTTACCCGGAAAAAATAATAAATCTAGTATAATAAATATTATAATATGTTATTATATTTGTATAATTACCCCTATCTATATCCTCTTCCATAAAATGGGAAAATAATTCATCGTCTGTGTGTATGGAGGACAACCACATCATGAATCGAGGCATTTAATTTTCCATCAATGTATCTCAAGAATGGTTGTAATGATACAATTAATGTTTTTATATGAAATTAATGACACATGTATCATTCTATAAAAGATAATATATCACTTAAATTCTTACTATTCCTTGCGCATAAAATGATAAATTTGTTCCTGCGTACGTGTGGACTAATACCTCCTAAAAGTGATGTGATTCATTTTTCATAAAAACTTCACATGGAATATATATCTGTTTATTTAAGGAAATAAAATTATATATATGATATTATGATCATTCTATAAGTCTAAAATGATACTTATCTAATTTATATAATGATCGTTGAAAAATAAAAATGTTACTCATGTGTAAGTACAACCTACCACCTCTATGGTTATAATGTAGTTCATTTTTCACAACCATATTTAATGGAGGTATTTATGTTATGACATAAACCATTGGAGATCTGGTCAAAAAAACTCTAATCCCACTTCCATATGCTAGGGGATAGCAACAACCACCTAAAGGAATAACTAATATGGGAGGCCTTTTCTTAAGTACCAATATGAACATACCCAACCATCTCGATGAATATGTGAAGTGGAATAACAATAAAAAATGTAACATTTAGAGTGGAACTAATTCTTATATAACCTCTAGGTAGTAAAATAGTACAAAATAATAAAACGACAAGTAAAAATGGATAAAATACATTCCCAGCTAGAAATATGTTCCAATTTCAAAAAACTAGAAAATTAAAGTGTGGAGAGGGCCAGACTCCAGATGTCCAAGACGCAACCACCATATATAGTCTAATTCCCCAGGTATCCCTATGATTCTATATAATTTCATCATACCCATTTTTCATCATCATAATATAAACATGTGTGGGGAAATAACATACAGGGGTGAGTATATGAAAACCCTGAAGGATACCCCTAAAGTTGAAGGGGGAGTAGTAAGAGACCTAATGTGAATATATATCTCAAACCAATGAAAGAGAGTAAAAAAATAAAAAGATATGGATATATATATATATATATGATCAATAAAATAATCCCAAATGATATATCAATGAGATATCTATATCACAGCCTTGACTATGAAAAGAGGTCAATCAGTTATAAAGGTTCATCATCGATGCCCAAAATATCATGTTTCTATCCATAAGAGTGAACATATGGATGGGTCACACCTCACCACTATGTCGAAAAGTCAATGGGTAACAATTTATAATATAAGGAACCACACACTTGAGACTCTTGGGGGTGTAGTTTAGAGTAATGAGGACCCATCCTCCAACTCCATAGGGGGCGTCACTCAGTAGATAGAGGGCCTACATCCTAACTCCATAGGGGGTACTACTTAGAAGATATAGGTCGTATTCCCTAATTCCATAGGGGTTACCACTAATAATATAGAGTAACTCCACCCTAACTATATAGAGAGTTCACACCAATTAGATAAAGTATCCACACCCTAACTTAATAAGGGACACCAATCAGTAGATAGAGTACTCACACCCTAATTACATGGGGGGGGGGGTACTCCTCATTACATAGAATACTTGAACCATAATTCCTTTGGTAGGTATCACTCGGTAGATGGATGACTGTCACACTAATTCTATATGAGGGTATAACCTGATGGATATAGGAACGACACCTGAACTCTATAGGGGAGGGTTGTGTACCACTCCAACATTCTTTCTCAATCACTACCATCATCAAGCACCACCTAAAGAAACACCACATGTCGAATACCTCGAAACGTATCATAAAATCCACTAAAAAGGCCAGAATTGAATTCTATGTGGAAAAACACTCAGGATAAGATACTCATGGGATAATGTCTGAGTCCAAAAAAGGATATAAGAGAGGTATATTTTTTACAAAATGGAGGGGTGTGTGGAATTTAAGTTTACCCACAAGACATGTGGTCCCACCCTACTGCTTGGGATTATCCCTGCCGGTACATAGCTCACTTCCATTTCATCCCTACACTATCTGTAATAGAACTACATGACATACATAATCCCCCCAGGGTATTTGACTTACTCATGGCCATGTCTGTGTAATCATACCCATGCCTATGTAAATTTGAATGTGACCATGTACTCCGGTACTTAATGTTTCCTCCCACGTAGGGTTCTTCCAGTGTCCTTCAGTCCATGCCAATGTCCAGTAACCATGTTCTGGTACATGACATGTGCCT
This sequence comes from Viscum album, assembly GCA_963277665.1. Taxonomy (NCBI): domain Eukaryota; kingdom Viridiplantae; phylum Streptophyta; class Magnoliopsida; order Santalales; family Viscaceae; genus Viscum; species Viscum album. The sequence continues at coordinate 1,047,047,642 of OY728138.1, read as the reverse complement.
GGACAGGCTTGTGTCCATGTACTCCTACAGTACACATCGGTTCACTAAAACCATATCACATGGTGTTTGGGTTTCCCACATATAGTGTGATACTTATACTATTTTTAAAACCTAGCACCACATATTTTTTACGGACACACCTTGTGTTCTTCAAAACTACATAGCGTGTTGTTGAGTTTCTTCCAAGAAACTCGAATCCTTCCATGTGCATTTGAGATCCACCATTGTGTCTTCAAATATTCCAATTGGGGGCCTGAAATCAAAGATTATGCCTTCATTTTTCATTTTTTAGCCATCTATTGGCTGTAAAATGGATTTCAAATTCACCTACTCAACACTTGTATACCTCTCATTTGTCTCGTTTGCCACATAATCTCTACTTTGGATCCTAGATTCATGAGTCAAACATACATAATATGAAAATCCTATGAATCCATAAATTATTTTTAAACTATTAATAGTACATGAATCTGCTATGACTCCCAGGGTTTGATCGAGTTTTATCCCTCTCGGTAATGTCGAACGATGAAATTATAGGCCAATCATCAAAGAAAGTGAATAATAGAGGGGTAGGTGTGGAGTCATAATAAATTTATGTGAAAAAATATTTGGCCACTCTTTCATGGCTAACAAATTAAAATTTGGATGCCCAAGGATGAGAAAGATGAATAAAAAAATTTATTCACATGCACAATCAAAGGATCAATGTGAATGTAGATAAAAAATAGTAGGATCATGATCAATAATTTAATAAATTTCCGAAGAAAAAAATTTAAGGATTATTACCAGAGGATGGTATTTTTTAATATTATCTCCAACGAAGGAGATTGGTTGTTTTGTTCATGATGCAATGATTTTCCTATATTTAGAGGTTCATCTTATTCTAATCTCAATTTTCCAAAAAGACGGTGGAAGAAACTACTCTTAATAATCCCAAGGTTATTAGGCTAACCCTCTGGATCCTCTATGTCATGGATTAAATAAATAAAATTAGGGTTTTATGGGGTCAGTGTATTAATTAAATCAATTAATTTATCCACTAAATGTGACCCCCAATAGTCATTTTATCTAAATTCCCTACACTGACCACTTTTAGGTCATGCCTTTGGGAAACCTCACATTAGAGACTCAATTGTGGTCCCACACTTTCCATGAGAGACATAGTTTAACAGTTATCTAATTTTATATTAAGAAACCTTGCATGAAAGATATAAAGCATATTTAATATTTTTATAAAGTAAATTCCACGAACACCTAGCCTCCTAATTTCACGTTTTTTAAGCACCAGGCTCCGAAAAGTTTTCTATATATATATATATTCAAATGTATTACAAGGAAAAAAATAGTGTCTCTAAATTTTTCCCTATATCAATATTTATATCCTCAAAAATCAAAAACTAATAGAATATCGGGATACTAAGCCTACATATAGCTCTTTCTCTCCAAGATGATCTCCTGTATTCTCTATTTCTTACACATAAAATGAACCAGTGGAATGGTCTATCCACATAGGGTCCTATTTTTCTGATCCATGATCACCATTGTGTGCTCTGAAAAAGTCTCACCACACTTAATATACATCTCTCCTTAGTAAATAATGTGTGTGGGGTCGTGAACATGTCTCCTCATCTACGACACATAGTACAAATCATGGAAACACTCGAATTATAGGGATAAAGAAAGATATTAATAAACCTCACCAATCCTATATAGGATCTCGAATGGCCCGACGAAACTCTGGCATAACATTCTTCCTCGGGAGAATCTGTCTAATTCTCATTATGGGGAGACTCATAGAAAATCATGGACACCCTTATTTAACTCCAAGGGACTATAATGTTGTTCTATGTAATATTTCTACCTACTCTAGGTTTTCCTCATCCGTTGGTAGATGGTCTAGACTTTCCCCATCTTCGTTTGCACCATCTCTCTCATTGAAAGAGATTCCTCACAGATCTCTATCTATCAACAGGGTGACCTAAAAGGTCTCCCAATAGTGTATATTAAATGTTATATGTTGATAGTATAGTGGTATCTTTATTTTACAGAAACTATACTAATGGAAAGTTATCCTCCTAGCACTGACCAAAGTCTAAAATGAAGGACCTCAACATATCCTCCTGCACCAGGATGGTGCACTCCTTTATACACATTTTTCATGTGGTGAATGGTTGTAATCACCCTAATATGGGTCGAAAATGCCTCCTATAGGCCCCTACACAAGTGTGAAGTGAACCACATATCATAGTTGAAGAAAATAGTTGAGGGAAACCCATGACAGGTAACATTATCCTATACATACAACTATCCCAAACCCTATACTAAACACTTCTCGTGAATAGCAAGGATGTGGGTCAACATAATGATTCAGTTAACAATCATCATAATATAATCATGGAAACTCCCTATTCATGGAATACCAGTTATAAATTCAATGGATATGGCATCCCATTTCCTATCTAGGATATTACAGGGCTGCAAAAAACCATCCAGAACATGGTTATCAACCTCCATCTTTTTAATGGTGTGGCACCCGGAGATTAAAATTGTCATGCTCCATTTCATTCAATTCTAGTAAAAATAATGTTGGATGTCTCTAAAATTCTTCCCCAAACTAGGATGTACAACCAAATGAGATGTGTGGAACTCTCTCATCACATCCTCAAACATCATGTCTGGGATATCCATTTTTCCATGGAAAAGGATAAAGTGATTCCATCTATTATAAAACCCGTATGGTGAATCTCATGTGTATATTGGGTCATATAAGACCATACAGTTGATGTATCCTAACTAGGACTCTCTCAAATTATTTAGGATTGGAGTATTCAACACCATCAATAGATGAAAAACTTCACCATCATGCTCAATCAGGATCAACTATAAGAAATCCAACTACATAGATGTATCCTCCACCAGATGATATTCGGACTTCCTACTAAAGATATTTAAAACATTATTTCTACCCCCTAGAGTATAAACTACCTAAATGTAATATTCCTATATGGAATCCAACCAATTACTGTATATTAGGTTCAAGTATCTCTAGGCGAAGACAAACCGAAGACTCTAATGGTCTGAGTAAACAAAAAGAACTCTATTAGAAGTGGAAACTGACACTTTGTCAGAGAAAAGAATACCAATGGTAGCTCTAGGTTGTGATTAAAATTGTTTTTCTCATATTTTATCAACTAACATGACCCATATGTCATATCTTCTTGTCTCTGCATCAACATGAATCCTAGCCTAGCTCCCAAGACATCACAATAAAATATTTACTCCATGCCCTCCACTGGTACTCTCAAAACTTGATTACTATTCAACATTAACCTCAAATAATTTAATTCCTTATGTCTCTGATCAATCCAGTTAAATGGTTTCCCTTTCCATCCAGGGTGTTCAAAGTGGATGAAATCGTGGGGATGTCTAATAGCAATCTCTTATAGTACCCTTCCAAACCAAGAAAACATTACACCTGTAACATGCTCATGGGAGTATACCCAGAAAGTGCTGCATCGATCATCACCAGGACAATATAAAAGAAATGTTCATAAAATAAATTCCCTTGAATGTAAAACTCATTAATATAGAACTAGAAATTTTTGATATTATCATAAATATGGTTCTCACAAATCCAATCTAGGACCATCCTCACGTGATATGTATACTCCTCCTCTGATGTAAATTATATGTGTTTGTATTGGATGAATAAAACAACAAAATGGATTAATTATGAATGGAAAATATGGTTCATTATATATATATAGACACAAAGAGGTTATCATTACATCAATGTTAATCACTAGGAACTAATAGTTTTAGTATCTACATCAGAATTCCAACATTAGAATATCAGCCCTGTAAACTCTAAACTGGTGGTAGATTCACATGAGATCAAACTTTGAGATATAAATTATATCTCACAACTAATAAATTATTACTCAATCCATGGAAATTAGTATTTTTTCTTTATTATGGCCTTGTTTAGGTGACCATAATAAACAAATATTCGAAAGCCCCCATCCGCCCTTTTCAAGAACAACAACAGAGCTTCCATGAATGAAACAATGGGTTTGATAAAACCATTTTCTTGAATGTACACATTCTAAAAATGTAGATTCTAGAGATCAATAGGGGTCATTTAATATACTATTGGATATATTATAGTGGTATCTAGGTGAAATTTAATTCAAACATTCATCTCCCACCTCATAGGTAGTATCATAACTACCTCGGGGAATACTTCCATAAAATCCTCCATGACTGAAGATATCTAGATTAATAAAGTGCCTTATATGCTGAGGAATACACTCAAAAACTGATTAGGGATTGGATTCCACCTCCTACTCACAAAACCAAGTCGTCCTACTATGATTTCTTCCTCACCCATAATGGATAATATTGCCCCATCAGTACGAAGGCATGAAACTCATCTATGATGACAGTAAATATGGAATTGTACCATGGATAACCAATACATAACCAAAAGTATTTCATAAGGTTGAATTTTGATTATCAAAAGGTCCCATGGGAAACTCTCTCCCCTAATTTATATATCACTCTACCATCTGGTAAAATATTTAGAACAAGCATTCCCATAGGTACCTCAAGAAAAAGACGATGGGACAGAGCCTCAACTAAGAGATCAAGATCAAGAAACAAGATTAAAGAGATAAATCAATGACCCACACATGTGTTTAATAATACATAATAAAGAATATAATAGACATAGATTATACCTTTAATCATCTCATGTGATGCAAGGTCATATGTATCCATAGCCTCCAGTTGTATATGACCCTAACCTCCATCTCCCTGAGCCTAATAAGGGCCTCATGGCAGTGGTGGTGGAAGGATCTCAAAGAATAATCCACCATAAATAGATCCTCTTATTGGATCCCCATATACTGCTATACTATATCCACGTCCTTAGGATCAACCCTACTCTCACCTGGGAAACCCATGATCACTATGTGACCACTTTTGTGGTGATCTATCTGCTATCAACCTACCCTTCCCAGCACATCGGTTTGGTCAATCATAAGCCATGTTACCTCTCCCATCACCTGAATAGCACTTCCCTTGTTAGGGCTTCCCTGGTCCGTTGGGCGGTCCTTGGGTCTCATTACTATAGTAACCCAAGCCTTTTACATATAACATTTCATTATTTTAAGAATAATTAATCATCAGAGTACAAACTAAGGATCGTTAATTCTAGTGTCTTTGGAGACTAGGTACATATAACATAAAACATGGAAATAAAAATACATCTTTATTTAATCTCCATAAAGAGCTTATAACTTCCTTTGATCTCTTACATCTTCATAGGGTACCTTCGGGAACACATGAACAAAGGGGACGAGCTAAAAACCCCTGTAAAGGAAAGAACATAAGGATACATCTCAAGCACATGAGTTAGGAGGCATGCCATAATGATATTCAAAGAATGAAACTTATAAAATCATTAAATATAAGCATGAGATCTAATAAACATGGAATCATATAATTGTGGCAGAATCATAAATCATATCTTTAGTACATGTCAAGGCTAACCGCCAATCCTGTTTCCCATTTCAGTACGGGTCAAGGCTAACCGCCAATCCCGTTTCACATCACATCTCATGAGACTTATCCTTAACCAATGCATTGGAGTTCTATCTTGGTGCAACCATATCAAAATATTCATGATTATTCTTTCCACATAAATAATCTTGACACATAAATAATCATACATAATTAACCATACATAATCATAAGGTTACCCATGGAATGAATTGGGTACCACAATCATGACATAAAACATATCCAATGGGCGTATCACGAATGTTTCCATGAAAGGATGGGATTTGAACATACATGGACATTAATAGGGTAAAATAGGAATATAACATGGTAAGTGGTGTCAAATATAAGTGACAATATTTAAAAAAATGTATTTTAGAAACATTAGCATTAAAACATTTTTCTGTGGTTTTAAGGAAAACACTCTAGAGCTTTTCAAATAGAAAAGAGGACATTATTTTATATAAAAACAGAATTGAACCAAGAAGGTTTTCATAATAAAAATACTGATTTTATAAATAAAATGGTTCTTTAAAACATAGGATAGACTTCACTTGAAATTTGGGTAAAAATTTGGGAAGTCCCCTTAAAACAGATTGGCTTATCGTAAAGTTCTAAGGAGGGAATCTTTCGAAATCATGTATATCCCCGAAAGAATGTGATGAAAGGGTATTGATATAAGAATCCTGTAAAACTAACCATAAGTCATAATACTCACATAGTTAAATAAGATAACACCATTTTGGAAGAAAGATAAGGAAACCGGAATGAACAAAGAAGGTTTAGGTAGAATTCGTTACGATTTTATCGGCAAGGTGTCTGGTGTGACCAAGAGGGATTTATGAGAGAAAAATAGTGTTTTTCATCACTTATAAATCTAGAAGTAAGTATGTTGGAGGTTAATAAACATAATCCATAATTTTCTAGTACACATATAAAGACATAGTATAGAGGACAATCATGTTTAAGAGAGAAAAGGAGAGGATCCTTTACCACAAATACGGTGGTGTTCTCCACTTGTTATTAATGACCTGAATAAACAAGTTAGGATTATAAATCAAAATTCCAGAACCTCTTCTATATGTAATATATTTATTATAATCATTTTTAGTTCACTCAAATCCTTTTTGATAAGTTATAAGGTTAAATTTATTTCTTCAGACACATTTGTTTACTTGGCTTTAAAAGATCGGTTCACTTATATTCAAGTTTGGATTATATGCAAGATGAAAGTGGATGTACAGAATTTATGTTACATTATTTAGTAAATATCTAGGAGATTACATGGTTTTATTTTTAATTAGATTACATAGAGTGATGTTGAATTATTACATATATAACCTTAGTGATAACTGTTTCTGTTTTTCGATGGGTTTGATTACAAAGAATGTGTTTTCATTATAACTTAATTCCATTTGTACCAAAATATTACAGATCCAAAAATAGGATATATTACATATATAATAATCTAGTTCAACCCTAAAACAAATGTTTTCATGAACATAATTAATGATAATAATAGAAATTGATAAATCATTGTCCTTGAATGTGCTAAATTGGCACATCTCAAACGGTGCTTTCATTTCTTTCAAATAAAAGGGTAGGCAAAGGGAGAAGATAATGAAATATACCACTAGCATTAAGAAATTACAGTACATTTATGTTACTAGATTTATCATACTATTATGGTGAAGGGAGGTGAGGAAAGAAAATAAAAAATAAAGAAACTTAAAAGAAAAGAAGAAATTTTGAAAGAGGAATTTACCTCTTGAGACTTCCTCCTTTGAGAACCTATTAAAGGGAGAGGTTTTGGAATTTTTAGGAGGCTTAGAGCTTTTGGACGTGGGGGAGGACCTTGGGGAGAGGTTTGGGATTAATGCATATATGTAATGGAGTTTTAGAGGAGTGGAGAGTAGAGGGAGTGTGGGGGGGGGGGTTATAGTGGAGGAGAGGAGGAATTTCATGAAATTATAATCATTAATTTATTATTTTTTCCCAATGTAAGGAATAATAAGTATTCCATGACCAAGAATAGTAAATGGGTCATGTGAATTCGAACCAAGTGGTCTTACATCAGCAGAGCATCATTGATGACTCAATTAATCCATTATTTAGCATTTATTGTAAATTATCAGATTCTATTATTCTTCAAAAATTCAAGTATTTCAGAAAAATCCCAAAAATTCACCCGAACCATTTTTCAACATGTTGAATCCAAAAATGAAGTCCATTTTTCAAAAATAATTTCATAAATATGAATAATTTAATATTTAATTTAAATAATAATTTATTATCAAAACCAATTTTGAAACATTCATTAACTCATTCTAAAATATAGGTATATTGTACTTCCAACTTGAATATTATTTTTATACCACCAAAGGTGAGGTTATTATTAATTAGGGTATATCACTATTCATAAGGGTATGTTAATATTCATTAGGGTAGGTTAATATTCACCAAATATTATTTTTTGTTTTATTAGACTCCAAAAAAAATCTTGAACACAACTGTGTATGCCGGATTTTCAAAATTCCAAAAACAGAACTGAAAAACTTATGTTTAAAGGTAACTTATCACTTAGTAGTTCATTATGTTTTGCTTTCATGTGATTTTTCGACATAAATATAAGAAGGTAATTTCCATTGAAATACTTTGGGTCATTACATTCTTCCCCCCTTATGAAATTTCACCCTCGAAATTTCGTTTTACATACTAAGCCAAAAACTGGTGGAGGTACTTTTCCTTCATTGCTTCCTCCAATTCCCATGTTGCTTCCTCAAACTTATGGTTCCCCCAAAACACTTTGAAAACATGGTTTGTCTTGTTGCGTAGAACCTTATCTCTCTGATCCAGAATCATTACTGGCTGCTCCTTATAGGAGAGATCATCTTCCAGCTACACCACCTCTGATCTTAGTACATGTGATGGATCAGGTATGTACTTACTCAAGAGTGATATGTGTAAAACATCATAAACTCGATCCATATTCAGTGGAAGTGAAAGACAATAGGCCACAGATCTTATGCGGTCAAGGATCTCAAAGGGGCCAATATACCTTGGGCTTAGCTTCCCTTTCTTCCCGTATCGCACGACTCTCTTCCATGGAGATATTTGAAGGAAGACTTTATCTCCAACGTCGAACTCCAAGTCCCTTCGACAGTTGTCATCACAACTCTTTTGCCGACATTGAGAATATTTGATGTGTTTCTGGATGACTTGAACCTTCTCTGTCATCTGTTAAACATGATCGGGTCCAAGTAGCTTTCTTTCTCCAACTTCATCACAACAGGTTGGAGTTCTACATCTCTTTCCATACAGAGCTTCAAATGGAGCCATCTAAATACTCGAGTGGAAGCTATTATTGTATGGGAACTCAACCAATGGGATATACTGATGCCATCCACCTTTGAATTATAGAGATCAGGCTCTAAGCATATCTTCAAGCGTCTGAATAGTTCTTTCAGACTGGCCATCAGTTTAGGGGTGATAGGCCGTGCTGAAATTTAATTCAGTACTCAAATAATGTTGAAGGCTCCTCCATAATTTAGATGTGAAACTTTGACCACGGTCAGAGAAAATTGAGAGTGGAACACTATGCAGTCTCACCACATCCTTCACATATAACTTTTCAAGTTGTTCCAGAGAGATATCTTCCCGAATAGCGATGAAATGAGACGTCTTAGTGAGTGGGTCAACCACAACCCATATCACATTATTTCCATTCGACGTTTTCGGGAGACCCGTGACAAAGTCCATAGTAACATTTTCCCATTTCCACATCAGTATAGGCAATGGCTGCATCATACCTTTGGACTTTTTTCGCTCAGCATTAACTTGCTGAAATATCAAGAACCTTTATATATATTCGACAATCTCCTTCTTCACGTTATCCCCCCAAAAGTGTTCTCGGAGATCATGGTACATTTTGGTACACCCAAGATGGATAGAGAAGGTCTAGCTATGTGAATTATTCAATATCTCCTTCTTTATCTCTGGATCAGATGGTACACATAATCGTGTCCCAAATCTAACAACTCATTCTTCATCAATTTTCAAATAGAAGTATTTCCCATTTTTAACAGCTTACACCCTTTTCTGAATTTCCACATCCATTCATTGAGCAACCATTATTTTCTCCATGAGGGATGGTTGAGAAATCATTTGAGAAAGTATTTATGATGTTCCTACTTTATAGATTCCCATGTCCATCCTTTGAAAATCTAAGATGATCAGATCCTTTTCAATTCTCATCATTGATAAAGATGTAGGATCCTTTCTAGTTAGAGCATCTGCCACCTTGTTTGCCTTACCGGGATGGTAGTGGATTGAGTAGTCATAATTCTTGATGATCTCTATCCATCTTTGTTGGCGCATATTAAGCTCTTTCTATGTGAATATATATTTTAGACTCTTGTGATCAGTATATATCTCACATTTTTCCCACAGAGATAATTCTTCCAGATTTTCAATGTAATGATCATTGCCGCGAACTCCAGATCATGCATGGGATTGTTTTTCTCATGGATTTTCAGCTGCCTTGAGGCATAGGCTATTACTTTATCATATTTCATTAGCACACAACCTAATCCTTTCTTAGAAGCGTCACTATACACCACAAAGAGTTCTCCACTTGAAGGGAGTGTGAGTACTGATGCAGTGATAAGCCTTTTTTCAACTCCTTGAAATAGTCTTCACATTCCTGTGTCTAGATGAACTTTACTCCCTTCCATGTCATCTTGGTCATTGTGTTTGAAAATTGTGAATAGTTCTTCACGAATCATCGATAATATCCAGCTAGACCTAAAAGGCTGTGGATCTCCATTACAGAAGTTGGCCTTGTCCACTCTTCAATCGCCTTCATCTTGGAAGGGTCCATAGATATCCCTTTCATGGTGATAACATGCCCCAGGAATGATTCTTCCTCCATCCAGAACTCAAATTTACTGTACTTTGCATACAACTTTTCCCTTCAAAATGTCTTTAACACAGTTTCTAAATGCTCCTCATGTTCCTACATGCTCTTGGAGTATATCAGAATATCATCAATAAATATAACCACAAATTTATCTAGGTAATATCTAAAGACTCTATTCATTAAATCCATAAATATTTATGGAGCATTAGTGAGTCATAAGGGCATCACTATGAACTCATAGTGTTCATACCTCGTTCAAAAGGCAGTCTTGGGAATATCTTCCTTCCTCACCTTTAGTTGGTGATATCCCGACAGAAGGTCTACCTTAGAGAAATAAATGGCCCCACGAAGATGATCGAACAAGTCATCTATCCATGGAAGGGGATACTTGTTCTTTATAGTGATTTCATTGAGCTCATGATAATCAATGAAGAGGCGCATTTATCCATCCTTATTCTTGATGAAGAGGACTGGAGGACCCCATAGTGAAGCACTCGTGCGTATAAAACCCTTCTCCATATTCTCCTGTAACTGCTTCTTCAGCTCTTCTAGCTCTACGGTGGCAATTCTGTAAGGTGTCTTTGAGATTGGCAGAGATCCAGGGATAAGTCCAATTGATAACTCAACCTCTCGGTCAGGGGGAAGACTAGAAAACTCTTCGGGGAATACATCATTTTAATCCCTCACGATGGGCATGTCTTCAAGAATGATTCTCTCCTTTTTCTCTATCATTTGAGCTAGGTATGCATGCTCATAAAGAAGAAATATCCAAATGTGAGATGAATATTCTAAAGGAAACTCATCTTCCTCCTTTCAATTGTAAATAATCGGAGGATGATTTGGGATGTGAAGAGTAATCTCCCTTTCCCGACAGTTAATGTTGGACTTGTACAAAGATATCCAATCCATGCCCAAGATAGTGTCAAACTCCACTAAAGGGAGTATGAAAAGATTTGATGAGAGGTTCAGTCTACAAACATTAACCGGGGAGGCATTATAAACCATGGATGAAATAATTTCCCCATTTTCTATTCTCACAGATAACTTTTCCTCCAAATTTTGAGGTGGTGTTTGAATAGTTCTACTAAACTTGCAACATATGAAATAATGCGTAGAACTAGAATCAAATACTACGTTCACTATTCCTAAATGAATAACATGTGTACCTATCACCACATCGGTTTCCGGATCCACCTCAGCAGTAGTGATAGCATAATCCCTTCCTTGTTTCCTTAGAGGTTGTTGTTGATTGCCTCTGACATCCCTCAGCTTAGGGAAATTGTTCGCATAATGCCCAAGCTCCTTGCAGTTAAAACACTGCACTACAGGATGAGTGTTGAGATGAACCTTCCGTTATTTTTCAACATTAGTGGGATTTTTCATATCCCTTCGGCAGTTCATGGCCAGATGACCAAACTTTCCACATCTGAAGCAATTCCCGGTTCCCTTGAGACAGTCACCAAGACACTTCTTCCCACAATTCGTGCAAAGGGGAAATTGAGGCTTCTTTCCATAATGGGATTTGTTTGATGAACCACCAATTTTGTTCTCCAATTTCTGCTTCTTGTAACATGGCCCATGAGACAAATGATAGTCTCCAATCTCTATTTCAACCTTGAGGGAACAACAGAAAATATCCTCATAGCTGTCGAAGTCTCGAATTTCCAAAACTTTTCATAGACTCGACTTTAGTCTTCTAAATAATCAATCCAACTTACTTTCGATGTTCATGAAAAAGCCAGAGGCATAACTTGCAAGCCTTGTAATGTTCGGTTCATACACCCCGATGGACTCATCTTCCATCTGTTTGAGTCCAAGGAACTCTCTTTCCATCTTGAGATGGAGGGTTCAAGGAAAATATTTGTTGAAAAACATCCTATTGAATTCCTCTCATTCTATGGAATCAATTTCCTCTTGGGACATTGTATTCTTGATCAGTTTACACCAATGATAAGCTTCCCCATCAAAACTATAGACTTCCAGTACGACTTTCTCTTCTTTCGAGAACTAAAGGGAAGAGAAAATATTTTCAATGGAGTTAATCCATTGTTCTATGAGGATGGGATCAGAAGACCTGCTAAACATGAGAGGCCTTTGCCGCATGATGAATTCTATGACAAATTGCTCTTTCCTTGGAGGAGGGAGACGTTCCACCTGATTCAAGTTATTATTCATAACTCAAGCCAGGTGAGAAAGTACTGCCATGAAGTTTTGAGCACCCGATTCTGTCACATCAGGCATGTCATTAGGGAAATCATCACATTGCCTATCACATGGGTTGTTGGAATGTGTTCTTCTATTTCTCGCCATTAACTAAGAAAATAATTTATAATTAGTGGTCTTGAATAGATATCAATTGATCCTAAAAAGTAATCTTTGAATATTAACGGATAAAATTATAAAGAATAAGTACATCCTAGCTTTTGATTCCTTAGGTTTATAACGAGGTTATCCTCGATCTATTTCATAACGTATATTCTTATGGGCTTATTTTTTTAACTTAATAATGGTTTATACTAAGCTTGTGAATCTACCAAATAATATCCCCCAGGAGTGTCATAACCAAGAGTGCAGCAAGGCCCGTTATGGTGCACCCATTCCTGTTCGAGTCTATCTCAAAGCGGTGTTTTTGGGTTTTACCACTAGATACAGCTGTGCCATAGCCACCTCTACCTGCTCATATCCAGACAAGTATATATTTTCTTGATAAACCACTTACTCTATATTCACCAAAATTTAGGACTGTTTTCTTTATTCTTAGTCTCAACCTTAAGGTTCTCACTAAGGTGCTCTTTTCTTAATCTCAGAAAATAACTAGACCATCCTATGATACCAACTATAGAGACCCAAGCCTTTTACATATAATATTTCATTATCTTAATCATAATTAATCATCAGAGTACAAACCAAGGATCGTTAAGTCTAGTGTTTTTGAATACTAGGTTCATATAACAAAAAAATGGGACTAAAGAAAAAACTTTTTTATTTAATATCTATAAAGAGATTATAACTTCTTTTGAGCTCTTAATCTGCATAGGGTACCCTGGGGAACACATGAACATAGGATATGAGGTAAAAAGCCCAGTAAAGGAATGAACATAAGGATACATCACAAGCACACGAGTTAGGAGGCATGACATAATGATATTCAAAGCATGAAACGTATAAAATCAATTAATATAAGCATGTGATCTTATAAATATAGAATCATATAAATGTGGAAGAATCATAAATCATATCTTTAGTAAGTGTCAAGGATAACCGCCAATCCTGTTTCACATCGCATCTCATGAGACGTATCCTTACCCAATGCATTGGAGTGCTATCTGGGCACACTCATATCAACATTTCCATGAATATTATTTCCACATAAATAATCTTTTTACATAAATAATCATACATAATCTACCATACATAAACATTAGGTTACCCATGGAATGAATTGGGTACCACAATCATGACATAAAACATATCCAATGGGTGTATCACGAAAGTGTCCATGAAAGTAAGGGATTAGAACATACATGAAATTTCATAGGGTAAAATAGGCATATAAAATTATATGTGGTTTCAAATATAATTTACAACATATAAAAAAATGTATTTTAGAAACATTAGCATTAATAAATTTATGTGCTGTTTTAAGGAAAACACTCTAGAGCTTTTCAAATAGAAAAGAGGACATTATTTTATATAAAACCATAATTTAACAAAAATGTTTTCATAATAAAAATACTTATTTTATAAATATAATGGTGTTTTAAAACAAAGGCTATAGTGCACTTGAAATTTGATTTAAAATTTGAGAAGTCCCCTTAAAACAGGTTGGCTTATCAGAAAGTTCTATGGAGGGAATCTTTCAAAATCATGTATATCCCCGAAAGAATGTTATGAAAGGGTCTTGATATAAGAATATTGTACAAATAACTAGAAGTGATAAGAATCATATAGATAGATAATATAAATCCCTTTTTAACGAAAGATAAGGAAACCCGAAAGAACAAAGAAGGTTCGGGTAGAATTCATTCGATTTTATAGGCATAGTGTCGGGTGTGGCCAAGAAGGATTTATGAGAGAGAAATGGGATTTCTCATAACTTATAAATCCCAAAGAAAGTATGGGGGAGGTTCTTAAACATACCCCATAATTTTCTAGTACACATTTAAAGGAATAGTATAGAGGACAATCTTGTTTAAGAGATAAAAGGAGAGGATACCTTACCTCAAATCCGGTGGTGTTCTTCACTTGTTATTAATGATATGAATAAACAAATTAAGATTATTAATTACTAAGTCCATAAACTGTTCTATATGTAATTGATTTATTATAACCCTTTTTATTTCATTCAAATCCTTTTTGATTAGTTAGAAGGTTTAATTTCATTATTCGGGCTCGTTCGTTTACTTGGCTTTAAAAGATCAGTTCACTTATATTCGTGTTCGGATTATATGCAAGATGAAAGTGGTTGTCCAAAATTGAAGTAAAATTATTTAGTTAATATCCATGAAATTGAATGGTTTTAATTTTAATTAGGTTACTTAGAGTGATGTTGAATTATTACATATATAACCTTAGGGATAACTGTTTTTGTTATTCGGTGGGTTTGATTACAAAGAATGTGTTTTTCATTATAACTTAACTCCATTGGTACCAAAAGATTAAATAACAAAAAATAGTATATATTACATATATAATAATCTGGTTCAACCATAACACAATGGTTTTATGACCATAATTAAAGATAATAATAGAAATTGATAAACTGTTGTCCTTGAATGTGCTAAATTAGCACATCTCAAACGGTGCTTTCATTTCATTCAAATAAAAGGGTGGGGAAAGGGATAAGATATTGAAATATACCACTATAATGAAGAAATTAAAATACATGTATGTTACTGGATTTATCATACTATTATGTTGATGGGAGGTGAGGAAAGAAAATAAAAAAGAAAGGAACTTAAAAGAAAAGAAGAAATTTGGAAAGAGGAATTTACCTCTTGAGACTTCCTCCTTTGAGAACCTCTTAAGGGGAACGGTTTTGGTATTTTGGAGAGTCTGAGAGCTTTTTGACGTGGTGGAGGACCTTGGGGAGAGGTTTGGGCAGAATTTATAGATGTCTTGGATCTTGATAAGAGTGGAGAGAAGAGGGAGTGAAGGGGGGGGGGGGGGTTATAGTGGGGGAGAGGAGGGATTTCATGATATTATAATTATTAATTTATTATTTCTTGCCAAGAAAAGGAATAGTAAGTATTTCATGGCCAAGAATAGTAAATGGGTCATGTGAATTCAAACCAAGTGGTCTTACATTAGAAAATCCTCATCGATGAATCAATTAATCCATTATTTAGCATTAATTGTAAATTATTAGATTCTACTATTCATAAAAAATTCAAGTATTTCAGAAAAATCCAAAAAATTTAGCCTAACCAATTTTCGATGTGTAGAATCAAAAAATTTTGTACATTTTTCCAAAATAATTTTCTAAATATTATTATTTTAATATTTACTTAAAATAATAATTTATTAACAAAACCAGTTTTAAAATATTCATTAACTCATTCTAAAATATAGGTTTATCGTACTTCCAACTTGAATATTATTTTTATACCACCATAGGTGAGGTTAATATTCATTAGGGTATATCACTATTCATAAGGGTATGTTACTATTCATTAGGTTAGGTTACTATTCACCAAAAAAATGTGTTTTATTAGACTCTAAAAAACATCTTGAACACAACCGTGTATGCCGGATTTTCAAAATTCAAAACACAGAAGTGACAAAATATTGTTTAAATGTCACTTATCACTTAGTATTTCATTATGTTGTGCTTTAATGTGATTTTATGACATAAATATAACAAGGTAATTTCCATTGAAAAACATTGTGTCGTTACAATGACAACATGTTTGAGTCGAATCATGGGGAGTTATTCTACGCCGAGATCCATCTAACTAATACATATTATCATCTATAGATGAGTCAACCAAATAACAACCATTTTCATCTATAGTTTCATGACATCCCATTTATAGGATTCTATAATTACCCAGCGCCTTCTCTAAAACCATGATGTAGGTGGTAATGTTATTGGGTACTACACTTGAAAAAATAAATCTATGATGATCTTTCTCAAACTTATGTTCTTGGAAGAACTATTCTCAAATAAATTTGAGGGAGTACTTCATAAGGAATGTGAACCTCAAAACATACTCTGAATATATCATCCATACCAACTCCAGCTTCAAAAAATTATGAATCTGAACTGCATATAAGAATAAGGGGTAGTACTCTTCATAGAACAACTGCTGGAAGATGGTCCATGAGAGTTTAAACTCATCGTGCATCTGTGTAACTATATTCTTCCAATTACCATATTCTCTGTGGAAAAGGATACCTACCAGTGAAACCAATTGATCACTTGGTGTCCAGATATTCCTTAAAACATGGATCGCCGAATCTAGCCAATCCTTTACTTCTTGGCGATCTATCTCACCATGGAACCTCAATGGCCAATGGTGCTAAAATGCATGGAGGTTTCTAATAATTTATGCATCCTTATCCTTCCCTTCTAGTATGATCTGGTTCTCAAAAGGTGGGTATTGTGCTATCTATCCACCTATATGAAGAACCTCATGGAATGACCCATGAACTGAGGCCTCATAACTCATTGTATCGTCGTCATGATACAGAATCAGTATCCCGGAAAACTGTTTTTTAGAGGAATCATAATAAATAAATTAGAACACACCAATATTAGAGGATAATTAATATATGGAGAGATGAATCAATATGTACATTCAAATTTATCAATCTTATATGATGCATGTACCATTGATCCAAGCATCCAATGTCTCAGTATTTCGAGGAAACAATAAGGTTGTTAAAATCATGATGTGTGGATATGTTGGTAGACACATCAACACTAGGTCCATTGGCCTAAGATCCACACTTAATAAACATTGAAATTATTTCCCTATGTCCCAACCAAAACTCTCTAGGGTACATAATTCTAAATATTACCCTAAGGTCGAACCACCTATGATACAAATCTGTCATGACCTGGCTCAATTGGGCACGAGCTACAACTACCCCAAACCCCCCTATATAGGGTAGGGGCTAAAGGAAAGTCCCAAAATACATAACTAATATGGAAGGCCTTTTCCTAAGTAACTACACACACACACACCTTATCAACTTCATATATAAGAATAGAAGAATAATAATAAATGATGCAATATATAGAGTGAAAATAATTCATTTAATGATTCTAGGGAGTGCATGAGTTTGATAACATAATAAAAAAATTAAAATGGATAAAATACATTCCCATCCATAAATATTTAGAAACATGAAAAAACTAGAAAAGTAAAGTGCTGAGAGAGAATGACTCTAGTTCTCCACGACCTGACCACCATACAAAGACTAATTCACAACATATTCTTACGATCCTCTATAATCTTCACCATCCCATACACCATTATCATAATATATGGCATGTGTAGAAAAATATCATGAAGGTGTGTGTATATCCATACCCATTAGAAATACCTATAATTTAAAGGTGGAGTAGTCAGAGAAACATTATGAATAGACACCTCAAACCAATGTAAGAGTGTAAAAAAAATCCAACATCATGGATATAGATATATATATTATCAATAAGAAAATACCAATTGAGATAGAAAGGGGATATATATATCACATCCTAGCAAAGGAAATTAGTTTCATCATCTCTAAAGGCCCATCATTGATGAAAAAATATTTCATTTATATCCATAAGAGAAACCATTTCCAGGGAACAGACCTCACCAATGCGCCACACAGTCGAGGGGGAACGGTATCTTAGAAGATAAAATACTCCATATTGCATTATAAGGTTGATATTTATTATTTGGAAGACAATATCCTCAACACCGTAGGGGGGAATTGTAACAACCTAAGATTTTGTGACATATTATATTTTGAATTATATTAATCTTTTTGATATTTCTTGTTTCACGAAAAACTGAAAATATTTATGTTTATATTATGATATATGTAACATTAAAATAATCATACACTACAAAAAATATAAATTTTAACATTCTCAACATAGAATACCAAGTTCAGTTTATGTTACATGAAACAATGACTTTCCTCGATGGCTTGCGTAATACCCAAGAACAAGTGTTAACAAAGAATAATATGTTATTAAAATGTCATAATTTATTATAATATGATATTAAATATTTGTTAAATTAGAAGTTATGAATTTTATAAACTAATATATAAAAATGTATGGTTTACCCCAAAAAATATGAATTCATAGGTTACCAATTAAAAAGAAATGAATATAAAAAATCAATTGAATATTAGATGAAATATTAATATTTTTATGGTCGCAAAGATATATTACCCAAATAAAATAACCTAAATAAAAATAGTGAGTGATATTCATGTAATATATATATATATATATATTCTATATTCTATAAAATATTTATGTTATTCAGCCAATATATTTTATAGACATAAGATATGATCAAACCTAGTTTAATGCTTAAAAACCTATATTTTTATAAATGTTGTTTTAATTCCTTTTAATGGAGAACCAAATTTAAATCCAATTTTGGAACTTTTATTAACTTAATATATCAATATAAACATCATTTTTGTAATAAAATCGCAAAAAAATAGGTAAGGATAAATTTTTGGGTATTTTTTGTAAGGTTTCATTTTATAATGATTGGTTAAAAATAATGTATTTTAACTCAAAACTACTTTTTCATCTAATATATTTATATAGTTATATTGTATTTCTAAATTAATTTAAAGTTTTATTAAATAATTTTTTTATATATTTATCCAATTTAGGACATTGGAAACAATTTAATTTTGAAATTGGTGATAAAAACATAGCAAATTTATGAACGTTTTTACTTTAAAAACATGCATTTTCAACCCATATGTAGGATTATATTTAAATTAATTTCTACAGATTACGTGATTGAAATTATAAAAATGGATTCCATATTCACAATTAAATAAATTTATTTTTTATAATAATTTTATGATAGTTTTTTACCAAAAATATTTTCAAATGTAATTAAAATTAATTACAACAATTAAGGTTAAATTATTCTTAATAAGGGAATAAACTATAACCATAAGGACAACAATGATATATAGACTTGACCAAAATCCCTTTTTTGGACATATCTAAACCCCATAAACCCTTTTATTTACTTTGGACCATTATTTATCTACTTGAAATAAATAAAACGTGGGTGGGGTTCATTTCTTTTAAAACATATCAAGAGTGCCACTCCTCCACCATTATAAAATACCTACTCTCCTCCCACATCCTAAAACTAATCAAGAAACTATGGATATATAAATATCAAAATAAATACCTCCCCAAATTCCCTCAATTACAGCTTTAAACCAACCTTAGGAAGAAATCATTCTAATGAAGCCCTTTGGTGTAAACTAGAAGGAATTTCCTGATTAATAGATCAGACCATTCCTCAAACTCCTTTATTTAATTTTATTTCTCCATAACCTAAAATATTCCTATTACATGATTTTATAACAATAAATTATCCTAAATATACTATACTGTTTTTATTATATGTATTAAAACTGTACATACACACTCATCCATCTAATGGGTAACAAACATACTGTTTACGTGTATGGCAGACTGTTACCACACTAAACGATCATTTTTCATCATTACTTTACCACCTATCATGGTGTAAATTATGATGGAAAAAATATTTATATATGTTATATATAATATTTTCTATTTCCGTAAGCTTTTTGAATTCTTTTACAACTCATATCTTAAAACATTCTATTTGGTGTTAACAGGATAATTTCATTTGGGGGAGTGTGGGCTACCGCCACTCAAAGAGATGTGATTATTTCATAAAATACATTAAATGTATTAAAAATTGGTTTAGGGAATATATATGATATAATAAATACAATTTAACAATGATACATACATATACGTATATATTTTTCTTTTACAATATTTTTTGCATCACAACAATTAAACAGATATAGCATTCATGCGTGCATCCGACTTACCATATCCATGAATGGTGTATTCCATTTGATAATTCTATATTATATGGATTATAATAATAAAACTTTAATGAATATAAATTATTTTTAAATTATTTTTACTATCTTTAAATCATTATATACTTATAAATACAAAAAATAAATCAAATTAAGACACATGCGAAAAATAAAGAGGATATTACCTGAAGTGAAACCTTAACATAGAATTGTTAAAAAGTGGGTTATATAAAGCCATTAGAAAAAAATGTATGATATTATAAGTAATAATATGGTTATTGTATATATTTATTATAAATTTATATTTATTATAAATGAGGTTTGTGCTACTATGAAAAGTGTTATGAAATAACATACCAAAATTTCATTTCACTCGGTATTTCTGTGAGATATATGCCTTATTCACTTCTCACTTACATTCCATGGTGTATATAAAACCCATTAATGTATTAAATAAATATCATACATGAATATATGGATATTTACATAACCATTTTATGTTATTTCTATCATGGGTTTTATATTTCAAAAGTTACCAAATCTGTAATGTAATTTTTGTCTCACTTTTCCTTTTTTGGGACACATGCCAGGTTATGCACCTATCTTTTTATATTTTCTATATATAATTAAATTGATATGTAATATCATTAATATAATTACATTTATAATATTTTATGTTGAATTTAATTTCATTTTCATACATGGGGATTATGGTTCCATGCTACTCAATTAGACGAGTTTATAGAAGTAATCTCATAGATTTTTGTGATTGTTTATGATTATGATATATTGGATGAAATATTATGATACATATATCAATAACAATAAAGATTATTATTATACTCTATTTATTCATGATATATTCGTGTATTGGTTCCCATTTTATACTTATTGGTACATAAGATATTTTACGAATGTGTTTTTAATAATGTTTGACTTTTCCCCTCTCTTAGGTTGGAAATTTGTGTTCATTAAAAAACACTTCTTCTAAATGGTTAAAAAAATATATTATTATTATCCTATGTTATTTAAACGACATTTTCACCCATTTTATCCTTTTTAATCAAAATTCTTTTAATAAGGAATCCTCTTTTAGTTTTCTAGTCGAGGCACCATTCTAAACATTTTATGTTGTGAAAGGAATGCTTGGTGTGATTGGGTTTAGCTGTTGTCATGGCAAAAACTCTGTTTAAGCTTCCCTTACAAGATTAAATATATTTTTTTTGAAAGAAATTATTTTTCCCTTATATTATGGAAATTCATTGTTTTAAAGTATTTTTAAATAATTTTTTTTCAAATCATTTTCAATCTTTTTCATGATGTTGTAATGAATATGGTTATCAGAATATTTTCTAGAATCTTATATATTTATTCAAGTAAAATGTTTGTCAATTTTTTTTCAAGGTTTATTTATAAGTTTTATTGCTAGGAAAATTGTTTTTAAAAGATTTTATGATTTTAAAAATCATTTTTTAGAGAATTAGTGATATTTTTTCATTAAATATTTTGAAATATATTTCCAAATTATTTTCCTTCTAACATGACATATGAAGATGTTAATCATGCATTTATTGTAAATGATATAATGGTTCCATTCATATTATTTCTCTAAATGGTTTATGGTTTATATCATGGTATTTTTCAAATCCATTTCTCTTTCATGTGTTATATGTTTATAAAATATATTTTTCTTTCTTGGGTTTTGATTTTTATGAAATGATTATAAAAATTATATCTTTTCTATTGGTTATGATATGACTACATGTTCCTGATACCCATTTAATTTCGTGGGTGATGATATGATTTTTTATCATTTTGTGGTACATGGATGTATGATTTAACTATGATATGGGTGAGACCTATATCCCCCTCCAATGGAGTAGGTAATAAAAAATGTGTTATGATCTCAATGGGTACCTAGGAGAAAATCCTAAGTCTGAGACAAGAGGGTAAATAGGAGGACATAGCAATCATTTAATAATAGGGTAAACATGGGGACATGCCAAGACCGAAACAAGAGGGTAAATGGGAGGACATCCTAATCTTGAAACATGATGGTATATCAGAGGACATCCCAATGACAAAAAAAGAGGGTACACAGAAGGTAATCCCAAGCTCGGAGTAGGTACACAAGTGATTAACACATGCCTAACATGTTACAAAGGCATCGACAGACCTCCTTAATATAGGGGTTTTATATGTGTCTTCTAATATTATATGTTTTTTCCTATGTTATTCTTTCATGTATTATAATCTTTATTTCAATATGATTTATATATTATAAACATATAATATTTATTATAATCTCTAATATGCGTGGTATAATCTTCAAATGTTTTTCTCTAGTTTATACCCATTTGTTCATGTTATTCTAACGTATTTCCTTAATTTACCCTTACAGAGTTCCTGAGATCACCCTTTTCTTATGTCTCCTTTCCCAGGTTATGAATAATTTATTTTGGTATAAGTACTAATGATGTAGATCATTATGGGAAATGTTGAATATATTTCACTAGGATAGAAGATTTTGTTTCTATGATTCCAAAGACACTAAAGTATTATGGTCCTTAATCATTTATTCTTATAGTGTACTAAATATTAATCTAAAATGTTGCAATATCCATGTATGTTAATCTTGTGTCGTTATAGTTGCCACTCAGTAGATAGAGGAACCACACACTAACTCAATGGTGGGGCGGTGTACCATTATGTAGATAGAGGACCCACATCCTAATTCCATAGGTGGTATAACTCAACAGATAGAGGATCTGCACCCTAACTCTATATAGGGTACAACTCAATAGATAGAGGACCCACACCCTAACTCCATATGGGGTAACACTTTCTAGATAGAGGACCTACAACCTAACTCTATTGGGGGTACCACTCAGTAGATTATAGACTTTAACCATAATTCCCTAGGGGTTACCACTCAATATATAGGGGTCCACTCCCCAATTCCATTCCGGGATACCACTCAATAGATAGAATACCCACACCCTATATCTGTAGGTGGGTAGAAATAAATAGATATAGGACCCAAATCCTAACTCCATAGGGAGGTACCACTCAATTAATACTACCCAATCACTACCATTATTAGACACATCCTGAAGAAGCATCACACTCGAAACATATGACATCATATCTCCAAATCCACTATATATATCAATATTGAAAAAAAATCATCATAAGCAATTTACTTGAAAAAATCCAAATCCAAATGAAAGATATACAAGACGTATAATTTTCATCAAATAGAGGGGTACATGATTTCTAAGGGGACCCACACAGTGAGTTTTTATTACTTACTCCGAAGATGTGTCTCTGTCAATACATAGCTCACTAAAAATGTATCCCTACATGGAGTACCACTACTACCCATGGTCCCACCCATTCCCTTGATCATGTTCAGGTAGACATTCCCATGACCATGTATTTAGTACTTGATGGGTCCTCTCTTATGGGATTCTACCCATGTCCTATAGGCCTAATCTGAATACAATGACCATGTGATAGTATACTGAATGTTCCTGGACATGAATATTCCCATGTACTCCTGAATTACATTCAATGTTTCTAGTATGGTATTACATGGTGTTTTGGGGGTTATATATGTTGTGGAATACTAATAATCTCATGAAATCCTAGTTCTATGAGCTTTTGAGGGACACACATAGTGTGTTTCGAAAATACATATCACTTTATTAGGTTATTCCTAGAAACAAAGATATGTGATTGTGCATTCATGATCAGACTATGGATCAATGAATCATGCTTCCCTTATTCCTAAAATAAAAGGGAAATCCCTTGTTTTTCATTTTTACCGTCCATTGGTCAGAAAATTGATTTATGATTCACAAACTCAATGCCCATACAAACCTCATTAATCACCCAATCCGCACCATCATCTTTTAAAATCCTAGATTTGTGAATAAAACACTCAAAACATCCAAATACTTTAAATATATCCCATATTCTTCAAATCAATAAACGTAGATGAATCCACTAAGAATCCAAGGTTATGATCAGTCTTGATCATACTCAAAAAAGTCGAACAGAGACCCCATTAGAAAATCTATGAGAAAATGGAATAAGGGGGGGGAGTCAAAATAAAATTATGAGAAGAAATAATTTTAAAATAGTTCTGGGAAATATATTAGATATTATAATTCTTGAGAAAAATTAGTAAAAAATTTAAAATCAGTTCATCGACTCATGTAAAGGCTGAAGTTGAATTTAGATCAATGAAACAGTGTGATAATGCTCAATTGTTTAATCAATTGTTGAAGAAATCAGAAATTGCTGATTTCTAACATTATATTGAATCATTTTATGATCAATAACATGATATCAAATGAATAAGAGATGGTGTTGCATTCAGGACACCTCAATTCTACAATATCAAGAGGTCCGTTGTCATCTGATCTCGATCCAACAATGAGAGGGAGGAAGAAACTCCTCTCAATGATCCCAGGGTTATGTGGATAACCCTATAGATGCACCATAATGAGGCTTACATTTATGGAATTATGTTTTTTAATCGTTTTATAAATTAATTTATTAATTAATTTACTGAATGCATCCAATGATGACTATTTTATCCAAACACATCACACCAACCCATTTTTGGTTGCACCTAGAGTAAATCTCACATTTTAGAATCAACTTTGGCCCCTGATTTTCAGTCCAATCCCCTGTTAAAGAGTTATCCCATTTTATTTTAAGATACCATGTGAGTGTGAAATTAAATATATTTAATATTTTTACGAAATTAATATTTGGTACACTGGGCCTTAGAATCACACATCATCTCAACACCAAGCAGTGAAAATATTTCTTGATATATTCTGAAGTATTAAAATAAAAAATAGTTTCTCTAAAATTTTAATGTAAAATTGATAAATAAAAATGATTATTATTTCATGCATATTATTCAGAGGAAAATGATTTCCTCTTTGACCAAAGTCGACTTACCAAAGCCATTCTGGACATAAAATCGAATATTTGAAAAACATGTGATTTAAAATTAAATAATTAGTTAATTTTCATTACATGGTAATAAGTGATATAAAAGGAATAATAAAGAAGAAAAAGGTTCTCAAACATGTAAAAATTAACCTATGTTTATTATTCAAGAAGATAAAGAAGGTACTTTATGAGTCAAACTCAAAGTAAGAGACACTTTAACTAGAAAACCTCATTTTAAATGTTTTATTTTCTAAATATTTATCTTTCATATATATGTTTTTTAAATGATTTTTATGATTCTATTTATTCTGAAAATAATTTTATAATAATTTAATTTTATAATTTCTCACAATTTTTTTTATAAAAGGGATAATTTTAAGGTTTTATGTAAGGGATTATCTTTTAAAAATGTCCTTTTAATGTTCTTATTTAAAAATTTACTTTTATGTAACGGATAATTTTAAGGTTTTATGTAAGGGATAATTTTTTTATAATAATTTTTTTTAATAGTGAGAAGGTATGTTTTTTAAAAGTATACAGCATGAGTGACCTTTCCTGCTTTCAAGAAACCTTAATTATTTGAGGATTCTATTACAATTTTTCATTGTTATTTCCCTTAAAATGGTTTCCTTTGTATATGCTCAACTTTTATAAAAACATGTTATTTAAAAATGAAAAATTTATTTTACATAAGAATATTTTTATGATGTAATAATTCATGTTTTATGATTGTTATATTGTTCTTGGGTGTTTTTTATGATGAATGGTGGTTCAATTATAAACCTGTGATGGGTGGTTCTCTGATAAACCAAGGACTAGTGAAAAATTTATTAACCAATGATGGGTTTTTTAGTGATAAACCAAGGATGGGTGGTTATGTTATAACATTTAATTCATTGTGTACTATGAAGTATGAGTTCAACAATATTGGTTTCACCTTTTATAAGAGTGATATGTGATATTTTTTCCCAAGTTGACTACATAATATTTATGATCATTTTAATGAGTTTTCATAGATTTTTTTTTGATTTTTAGAAGGTATGATACAAGTATTTGTAAAATGATGATTCCTTGTTTTATGTAAAAATGTAAGAATTTATTAAAATGTTTTTATGGGTTTTAAATAGAATAAATGATTTATTTATTTTATATCCCTTATTGAGATTTTTTTGGCCCATACCATGTTTTGGAATAGTTTTTGACAGGCTTTAACGGAATGTGGGTACAAAGATGATTTTAAGAAGACAATATTGATGATTTGTTTTCAAAATAAATCATTTTTTATTTTAAATACATATGATTTATGGAAAAAATGGATATATTATAGATGTGTACACTTGTAATGTATTAGTTTACATTTCAAGACATTGTCCTAATTCCCTAAAATTTTAAATCTAAATTAAAACTGGGAAACAAAATGTGATTTATAGTTTTAAAATAACTATAATATATATTGTTTAACTACAAGTCCTTAAAACAAGAATTATAATGATGGAGAACGTTTTTCAAGGAAAATGAACTATTTTTTGATGTATGTTTTGTTTGTTTTTAATGAATTATGGGTATAAATGTTTCAGTAAGGAGATACAATATAGTGTATGGGATGATACATGGAGAGTACCAGTTGCCTCATAGAAAATCAAGTTGTGACATTAGAGATATTGAGGTCAGATAGGTCTACGACATTTAGGTTTAATATCATTGTGGATCCCAAAGAACTGGTTTTTTGAGATACTACCAATTTCATCATATCATCACTATGGATATAAAAATTTACAATGGATCCCTAGTTAGTAAAATTCAGTGCTACTGCCTTTTTTGGAATAACTGTGACATTATTATTGTGTTGTGTTGTAGCTTTACCCTAAGTGAAGAAGACCAGGATGAGGAGTGCAATTTTTTTATAGAAGATGATAGACAGTGAGGTTTTTTGGTGTGGAATATTATGGTTTCACCTTGGTATGAAAGTTTTATTTAAATCTTCTTTGTGTACTTGAGGGATTGTGGAATGGTGTATGTTTTATAGGAATAATTATACTGAGTTATTATTAATTCTATTTTCCCTCCTCTCAATAGTCACTCGATTTTCTAGTTTTTGAAGGATCCATATAGGTATTTTGACTCTTCTTAACTCCCTTACAGCCTATATTGAATCATTTGTGGTTTGTTTGGACCCCTTCCATTGTTTAAGTACCCTATCAAATTATTTCTTTTGATATCCTCTTATATACTCCTCAAATTGAGATAGATCATCATTTTAATGATGGAAGCAATAATTTTTTTAATGGGCCCTGATTCAAGGTTGGATTTGTTCATTCCATATGACTTCTTTCTTCATTGGAATTTCTTATTGAGGGTGGTGTTTTGATTAATGATTAAAAGGTAAGTGTTTCCATATGATTTTTCCCAAAAATTGAAACCTTAAATTACTAAGTAGAATTGAAATGATGTTTCAAGTGATTTAAAAACTATAATTTTGATTATTAATGAATTATTTTGAAAAATGAATGGAGATCATAAAAATCCCTAATTTCAACAGAATTGGAATTGTTTGGTGGATTGGAGAAAAATTATGGCTTTATTTTAAAATTTTAACTAATAAATTTATTTGATATTGAAAAAAATGAATTACAATTTGAAAACAAATTAATTTATGAAATATAATGATTTTCTAAATGATAAAGTCACATTGAATACTAAATGTGTGAAATTTTATTTTTTGAACTAATTTGAATTGATTTATTTTCCCATGGATGATCGATTGATTAAATAGAGAACGTGTGGTACAAGATAGTAAGAGGTAATTAGAATAATCACTCTAGGATCTGATCCCCCTAGAATTGGATTGACAATGAAAACACTAACTTAAGAATAATGAGGCATGATTTTTCCACAATAGGGAATTGAATCCTGAAGACCTAATTTGTGGGTTGTGTATACACATTGAGATGAGATCACCAATGAGTAGAGCAAGGATCATATAACCAGAAACTAATATACCAGAATAATTGATACATGGTGATATGATATACTTGATTTAATTATTACATGACATTGATTTATAGAAATATTCTACCCATGAAAACTATTTTATATAAATGGTTTATATAAAATGTTCATTTTGGACAGTTTGGATATATCTTCAATCTCTTTTGATTTTGAAATCATGTTTTTTTAGAATATGTAAATGTTATTCAATGATATATTATTTTAAATGAAATATTTTTTGGTTTAGTTGGTATGGAATTGATTATTGAACACTTGGAAAGACCCTACTGTGATTTATAGCTCACATCCAATGTTCAATTCAGGAATGTTTAGTTTATCAATTGCAGTATCTGCGAAAATGTAATGATCCATTTAGAGGTAGTGGATATTATTGATCAATGGGACTTCAAGCTATAGAGGTGACCGATGAAGATGGGATCCTCTTGTTGCATGGGATACTCAATAGTTTTTCATCTTACAAGAAGTTGTGTGTTTTGATGATTTATTCATGTGTACTATTTTTTCTAGTTTTTTCCATTTATTTCTCCCTTTAGTGTGTTGAAATTATTGACTATTATATTTTATATTACACTATTTTATGTATATAAATAATCATTTGTGATTTTTTTTGATTCGAGGTTCTCGTCACCAACCTATGGGGACCATGAACGCCTTTTAATCCATGTTAAATCCATCTTGGGTATCAGGGCACCAGGGTATCTAGGCTGGTTCATGACACATATATACTTATGTGATTACTAAATGTAATGAATTATGAATATACACCTATAAAGTAAACTAGGAAAGATCGATACACACTTGTGTGTAATAATTTTAGAATAATCTGCCCCTTTCACCCTTCTAAAAAAAGGAGGTCTGTCCATTTTACGTTCCAACCTAGTAATATATCTATAAATTGGTTTTAGTTTAAAATAATCTCAATAACCATATTGATAGTGACTTTTCATGTTCTTCCCATTTTAATGACCGAGTTGTTGATGCCATAAATGGGTGTGAAATGAATCCTATGAACCAGATTTTTTATGAACTCCCAACACTTAGTCTTCATATTCTATTACATGAAGTCTATTATTTAGTTGTTCCACACCATATCATATTCAATATTAAAAAAAGTAGTATCTTTCATTTCCAAACATGAATAAAATTCCATCTATATAAAAATTGGAAACATATATATTGTTTTAAAAAAACATGGAATATATTAACAATTCTTCAAACCAGAATCTTTCTAATTGTAAATGTAATGTGGTAGACACCAATAGACAGGGTAACCAATCTTTTTCTATTGATAGTTCAAAGTTCCACCTCACCTCTAGAAACCATGATAAATCTATGTGATTATACTATATGAATACAAATGTTATCACCACATGTTGTATATAATACAGAAATATTGATATAGAAACATTGTAATTGGTAATGAATGTATCAAAATAATTCCCATAAATCTTCAAATAGGTGAAATTATTCTTCATGTGGACTGAATTTCTGTATGAAAAACATATTTCATTTTGTTCCTTTACCTATCTATGGACCTTCCTCATCTCGAAAGGATGGTTCTCAGTATCCTTACATTTTTAATGAGTCTTTGGTTCTTTCACCTTATTTTTCCACTTATTCACCATAATGACTTGAGGTTTTTCATTCCTCATGTATTTATCTACATAGAAAATTAGGGGGATGATTTCTGGGTGATACTTCTTACTATTTCTCATATTATATTTTTATAGTAAAACTATAGTAGATATGAAGTAATAAGGATAATATAGATTTTTTATACAACTCATCTAGAAGCATAAATCCCAAGATATCTAATTGATTTATATATTCAATCTTCTTGACCACATGAGACATAGCTATCATTTAATCTTTATACTTTCATGTGAATAATTCATTGGAGATATCACAATTCTCTCGTATTACCTTCTCTTGATATATATCATGGGGATGAAACAATATATTGTATACATCTATGTCCTTATAGAGATTCTGGTGCTCTAATGACATGGAATAAAACATGGGACACATGACATCTAGTTTTTTACCACCATTTATCTAGAAGACCACATTCTCATCCTCACTAGTCTCCTCAGAAGGTTTTTTCATAAGAACATGGGACACAAGAATATTGAACTTCCTCTTCTAGTTTAGTATAATTCACAAGCATGTGTATAAATCTTGAAAACACATTATGGTGAGGATATTATCTTTATAAAATATTGATAATAGTGAAAATGTTATGGTCATATTCCATTCCATTTTCTATAAAAAATAAAATCAATGTTTAGTACATTATCATGATTACCAAAAAGTGTTGTAATAAATTTTATTTATTAGTCTCCCAATATTTTATCAAATCCCAATAGCCCCCACTTTTGTATGTTGAACATAATATTTTAATGATATTATATAGGGAATGATTGATTCATTTTTTCTCATGATGTAGACATTTTCTATGAAAATTATTCAATAGAACATAAGTAGTTGTGAATTTCCAACTTCATTAACTCACAACTCCTTGATCTATTTAGTGGAATACCCAATATTAAAATCCCACACATTTATTTTCATCGAAATTTTATTCAAATTGCATTTAAATTATTTTCTCTATTATAATCAATATCGATTTCTTTACATTGAACCAAAACCCTCATAATAACTCCCGAGTAAAGGTATACATCCTAACATTGTGCATACAAAGAACTATTTTTGTGGTTTCATCTTAATTACGTAATGGAAGTTGACATCTAACCAACTATTTTGTAAATTTATTGTTATACATTATGCATAAATATCACTAATTTTATCTTCATACATAATTTTTAATATTATTTGTATTTTTTTATAATTAATTATCCATTTCCTAATGAAATAATTTAAACATAATAAATTTAAATATAATATCCCTGAGATCTAATTTTTTATAATTAATTTTATAATGTGATCACAATCAAATATTTAACCATGAATAAATTGAAAAATTTACCATATGATTATTAACTTTTATCTTTCCATGAATTCTAACTATTCTACATGATCATATAAAATACACAGATTAACATAATTAACCATACAAACTAAAATTAAATAAATAATTCCATGATTATGATTTATTATCTAGTGGTTAGTCTATCTAGAAAATAATTGATCGAATGAGACCATAGGGGAATAACTTAAGTAATAAATTTATCTTTATTGCAACAATTGTTAAACTAACAAGCATTTTTTTTTTGTTTGTATTTAGACAAACACTCAACTCAATCTATGCTATTTTTACTACCTCAAGTCCATTCAATTATAATCACATGTATGTGAGAGGAAAATAAGATTCAAGAAATTATATTTTTTACTAAAAAACAGAAACACAATCCCTTATGAATTTAATGTCAGAAGGTTGATATGTAGATCATCTAAATTAAAAAATATTATTACATTTTAATATTGAAATACGGTGATTAAATAAAATAAAAAATAAACCAAACATGCATGAATCAGTCTCAACACATGATTAGTCAACATATAAAAAAATTGCATAATAAAAATTAAAAAAGTTAAAGATCATCTCAAGAGAATGTTTAGTACACTAAAATTACATTATTTTTTATTTATGTAATGATATATCCCAAAGTATCTGAAACGATATTAATAAATTCACATAAATAAGTATTATTTTTTATTTTTTATTATTTTATATTATATGGACCCCAAAAGGTCCTTAAATGATAAAATGGGGCTAGGGATGGATTGTTGGGCTGAGCAGGTCAGGTGAACTAGCTAGGAAGCTGAGTCAATTGCAGGTCGCATGCC
Organism: Viscum album; assembly: GCA_963277665.1. Classification (NCBI taxonomy): domain Eukaryota; kingdom Viridiplantae; phylum Streptophyta; class Magnoliopsida; order Santalales; family Viscaceae; genus Viscum; species Viscum album. Next base: position 1,047,015,304 of record OY728138.1, on the reverse strand, counting down.
CATTCTTACGCACACATAGGACAATAAAGTCACCTCCATAGGGGTGTAACATATTTATTAATTTTAATACAAAAAGATAACATCACCCATATGGGATGTTATTATTATTAATCATCCCCCCAATCAATGGGAGGGAAAAAAATTAAATGTTGGTGGTTTAACACCCCAAAACGAATCACTAGGTCTGAGATGAAGTAATAAATAACCTCATGATCTTCTATCTATATGAAAGAGGCTTCCAACTAGTGGTGAAATTGTAAAGTGATGAAGTGATAAAATACCCACGGTAATTATATCCATACACTAAAAAATAACAATATAACCATAAGAAAACTAAAAATGAAAATAGAAGATAACCTGAACAGATGTTATAATAAATTTCATGTAAGGTCATACTGTACTAAGAATGAAACCCCCAGTATAGAAGGTCAACAAACATAAATAGTAAAAATAGAAGATATGAATTTAATATGTTTTGGTATCTATCCATAGTTTATCCCAACAACTTGTATATATCTATCTCCAAGCTCCTCAATAACCCTCTATAAGGCCCATTCCCTTCTTCAGATCCCTAACCATACATTTTTTCACACATAATGAGATACCCCTATAGGATGTGAGTATAAACCCCTAATGACACCATGAATACATCCTTAACATAAGAACACATTCACATAGAGGATTATGTCATGAAGGAAAGGTAAATGAACATAAAATAACAAAACCAATCATTTATTGAGGGATCGAGTACTAAAAAAGATTCCATGAAACTTTTCCACATCTATATAGACACCATGCATAATAAATATCATATGAAGTTATCACATGACATATATCACACTATTTAACTCCATTTTTCTTTAGGGAAAATGCATATCCCACCTTTAAGAAATAACGACATGATTTTTAGTATTTCATGGTTACTTACTTGTCTACAATGGTAAACATTATTGGAATGCTTGAATCTATAGAACTCTACACATACACTAGGACATTCACAATTGACATATCATACCACCATATGAACCCCCGTCCAAGGGCATATAGAATTCCCCAGGGACTAAAAACTTGCCAGGATTAGGCTCTAACCATCTTATATAGTTCCACAACCAATGATTCATTTCATCCACACTTCCAATACAAGGGGTCTTCTAAGTCTTCTGGGGTCACCTGTCAACCTGAACGTTGAAACGGATATTCATATGACTATGTAAAAATCTATATTTAATGACTAACATAGAAAGTAAAAATACATAATAATAAGTGTTCTGCATGCTATAATATATTACAAAAGTGATACATAACATTTCATGGACCAAAATGATAGTTTCCCATAAAGTATCCCATAGACTATGAAATTTTACAAAAATAATACATAAGATAGAAAGGAACACTATGTGAGAGAAAAAAATCCATTATCTATTAAATAACCCCAAATAATGTGTGACATAGAAAGGTAAACAAAATCCATATCCAAGAAAAGATATCACTGGCAATACTAAGCTTGTAAAATGTACCTACCATATGAGGGTATTTAGACTAAGTACAAATATAAAATCCAATCATGATAAACACCTAAAAATAAAATTCCAATATAGTAATGACTTCTTACCCTTAACACACTAAAGTCATATTCCATGTTCTATTGAGAATTTATGCTGGAATCCCATCCACACAACATTTTTTACTAGAATAAGCCGCAATCCATCACAATATAACAACTAAGAATAGAATTCAAGAAAGGAATCATGGTAAGGGGTGAAATACCCACCAACTATCCAAAAGTGATTCTCCATAAATGGTAGATCTAGATCCTCTCAAGGAATAGATACCAACGATTTATATTGGGAATATATCTAATAAGAAAACAAGAATTCTCTATTATATAATGATATAATCAAAATATTTTGCAAATATATCTTTGATCTTTTTTTAATCACATTATTTAAATTAAGGACCAATGATAGAATTGAATAACAAAAGAAGGAATAAATTCATACCATCAATTCACGTGATCCAACACTCAAGATCCACTATATTTAGAGATTGGAGGGGGAATAAATTCCATGAATCAGAATGAAATTACCTACACTTGAGATCCCTAGGTGTAGGATGAATAATGAGGGGGTTTCAGATAGGTTTGGGGTTTATAATCCAATACTAAAATTAATTTTAACCTTATACTTGGTTTGTTATCATGGTTTTCCAAATCATGTGACAACCATGATTTCTACTCTATATCAAGACACACAGATTTTGGGGAAATGTATCATGGTTAGATATAACCGTGTTCCAACCATGGACCATCCACTGTGCTTCTATAAACAAACAATACAATTTCTTTTGGATATGAAAATGGTTTCCCCTAATTGTGCCCCAACCTATACCCACATTAGTCCTCAAAATCCTTTAAAATCATCTAGAAGCTACCTGAGACATCACCCAAGTAAATCACAGCTCAAAAGAACTTAAATAAAGCCAAAAAGTATGGTGTATGTTACATGAAAAAATATGAGCAATTACAATACCCCATCTAAGGTATTCTTATCATAGAGAAGTGTCTCTAGTGTTCATACCCAAACAACTTAGGATATTTATATGACACATCAGATTATCATTCCAATGTATCTTTTGGGATACATCCATACCACCATAGGACTCCAAAGAATGGAAATATCTTTCTTCACAACATATTTTCACTCCAGTCTGTGATTCTCATCGGGGGCTCAAAAAATGATGTATCAGGATCTAGATAAGTCATCATATTCAATCACAATCATATGATCATACATATACCAATGAAGTTGAGAGACAAATAATAATTCATGAATGATTAGATACCATAGAGGAAGACTAAAACCATAAGCCACTATATGGACATGATCAGTAATCTTGAATGATCTAACAAATCTTTTCCCTAGAATCCCTTTCTTCTAAAACCATTGATAACCTAGTTGAGGAGTTATATACATGATAACATGGCGACCCACAGCAAAATCCAATGGTCATATCCTCCCATCGACATATGATCGTTGTTTACTCTAAGTAGTTACTAACTACTTCTAGATCAACTAAACTATCTTGGAGGTCTCCAATACAAAACATATTCCCACATATATTTCTTCACCATCCTTATTATAATACAATGATGGGAGACAAGACCTTCAATAAGAGTCTCAAAATGTTCTCTATGAGTTGAAACATAGAATCTATTATTGTATGAAATCTCAAAAAAGGATAGATGATAATCCCAGTATCCAAGAAATAAAGTAACACATACCCCTAGAATATCCTTTAGATATTGGATTATACTCTATAACTTTTCATCATTTTAGGAATGATATGTTGTACTATGTTTCAATTGGGTACCCAAATAATTCTGGAAGCCCTACAAAAATTGTTTCATTAACCATTTATATTATTCTAATATAATCCTCAAAATAACTCCATTATGACATACAATATCCCATACATATATTTTTTACAATGCTCCCATGGAATGGGACTCTATAATTTGAAATAAATGATACCCTTTCTCTAGATGATCACATATTACCCAAAAAAAATCAAGACTCCTCGAGGAACTTGATAACCCCACCACAAAATCCATCATCACAATTTAAAAACCATAAATAGGAATCAAAGTGGTGGAAGTTACCCTCTAGGATACTAATTCCCACCCTTTATCCTTTGGAAGGAAATATATCTTGAAATAAATTGTTGATGAATCTCTTCCTACCTAGCCACCAAAATTGACCTTGAATTCCTTGGAACATTTTCGAACAGGGATGAAATTTTCATTCATCCAAACACTTAACTGAATCAACATGGGGTGAGATCATATTTGAATTTATAGTTTACAACTAAACTTACTACAAGGGTGTAGTAAATTGGCAGTTTGGCCTTAATCCCTTGAAGAATACTAGTTGGTCAACAACCAATCAAATAAATCCCATAGATGGATTCCTCAATTTCACTCTTCTTGTTTGGGTTTTAAATAAAACTATTTAGTTTAGAGTTTTATTGTAGATATTAAAGTAATGTATTAGGGTTAATTTCAGTGATCATGATAAATGATAACCCTAAATTTAACATGGACTAGACCTATGGCTTAGGCAGCAAAGGAGTGTAGTAATCTTTAGTTGTACTTGGTCAAACCAATTGGATCTACCTATGCTAAAGATATACTACGAAAAGGGTGTAACTGAAAACATAAGTGAATTATACTAGGACATTATATATAAAACATCATAGGCTAATGGTCATAGACCTTCTCAACTATAATTAGTTTAGGTTTGGTCAATCACCCATCCCCTGGTCAAAGTTAAATGAAACAATGTAATGAACAATTATTATTAACCTATTTAATATCCATAGGGTTATGAAGGTTAAATAAAAAGATTCATTAAGTTTTGAAATGCCCATAATATCAAACCATAATTCTGGTTTGATTATCCATTCATGGAAGTGATGATCAAAAGAAAATTGATTTTAAGTATGTTGTCCATAATCATACAGTTGTTAAAAACATCACAATTTCATAATAAATGAGAAAGAATCTATATAAATCAATTTGAATCCATGGAAATATAACTAGGAACTGAAATTAAATAATGAAACAATGAATAATGAGAAATACGGAATCCAAAAAATAAATGAACAATCCAAAACATTCTGAAAATGACTACCTTATAAAGAATGATGCAATCATCGATGACGAATGATAGGAGGTGATAAAAATGAGCGTAAAAAAGGAAAGATGGATTGAAATGGTGAATAGAATATGTAAAATAATTTAAAACTCATAAATGTTTCTATAAAAAAATAAAATAAATTAAATCTAGTTTGGAATGTTAATGAATGAAAACTATAACGGATATTGGAATAAAATGATAGAGAAAAATAACGTGTGAACCTCCCAATTTTGTGTGGGTCGTTGAAAATATAAATAGGTTATAGAAGTACACAAAGTTCAGGTATTTTATCTCACATATTGAAATTAGTGACTTTAGTCCTGACATCATCACATCATGTATGTTGGTTGAATAGTGGGAAATTCATATCCACTTTTCCCGCCAAAGAATCTTTTCATATATTTGATTGGGTGAGGCCTCGAAACCTGCACGGTGTCAAATATCTTCATGTTGTGTATGAAATTTACTTTTGGTTGGATTATTCGTTTTGAGAGCTATGCATAACTTAATGGATTTAAATGATGTGTATTATCTTAATGTCATGTAGATGTTTTACAGGTTGGTCTTCCATCCTAGAAGCATGTTGTAAATGAATCCTACACATCTTGTATGTGATATACGATGCATAAAGGATGGGTTTGACACTTTTTCATAATTTTTTATATTAATTAATGAATTCATGATTCTGTGAAGAGAAACCAAAATCTAGTTCATTATCAAATAAATGAATAATAAACATTAAAAAATTGTGTCAAATATATATATATATATATATATAATTTCATCAAATCAAATTCCTCCACACTTGATCAATTGCCTGTCCTCAAGAAAAAAGAACCTCAATAGGGATTCAATAAGAATAAATTAAAAAAAACATGCATTACAACCAAAATAATAATATGAAATGTGGGAAGATAAAGTTAGTACTCTAGAATAATTCTTGTAGAGAAAATCTATCAAGCCTCATAGTTCAGTTTTTTATCCAGAGTCTTATTCTTTTTTATTTCAATTTCATAAATATTCCTCAAAATTTATACCCATTTATTCATTTACCTCACAATGAAATTTATCTCATCACTAAAGGTAAAAAATATAATTGTAGTTATTGCTATACTCTAAATACATGTTCCAAACTATATGCTTTCATTGGTTCAATCATCTCCACTTTTTTAAAGAATATAAAAAATCAATCATGATGGAAACAACAAAATGTGTTCTAATGACTTTTAGGCTAAGGGTATGTGGGTTGAAAGTGAAAATTAAGATCCAAAGGAGGGTAATATCAAAATTTTAATTCACAATAATCATAAATAGTTAATCGAAGTGGCTTCTCAATGATCAAAATGTGTCCCTACTCTAAATAACCATTGTTTATCAATGATTAAATCAAGTATGTATAAAAAATGTACAATGATATATTTTTTTTAATTTTCTTTTATTTAATTCTTTTTCAAAAGTCTCATCTAAGATATATGTCACATTCAACCCCTAACTACATATAATCCATCTGTGGATTCATCAGTCTAGAAATGGTGATTTTTGACCCTCTTAATACACAAACCAAAATATTTTTCATTATTTTTTCTTTTTTTAATGGAACAGGGTAGGAATAAATTTAAAAGAGTAATCATATATCACATAATATATGTCTAGTAGAAATTAAAAAATTCATATCCTCAATAATAAAATAATGTGTCTATTAGTTAAAAATTCCCCCACACATGTTCAATGGATAATCCCGAATAATACCAATAGTTGGGCAGGAAGGGATAACTTGCTTAAAACCACTCCATCCTAAAATTGTACTTCATTAAAAATATAGGATAAATAATGAAATGTGTAAGGTGGGTGTTAAGAAAAAATTTCTCAAAAAATATTTCATCAATCATATTAAAATTATATGTGTTCATTCATAGCCTTAATAATATCACAATGCTTGATATCAATGGTTTTCATTCCCCCATGTGTCTCTCAGAAAATATACTTGGAAAATAATATAAAATCATGGGATAGAAACCTATTGGGAATGAGAATATAAAATGGAAATTACTCATGTATTAAAATCATGTATTAAGTAAATTATAATAAATTTCAAAAAATTAAAATTTTATTTAAATTACTAATCATAGTAATTATTTAAAAAATCATAATTAGAATAAAACATGATATTTAAAAATGTAAAACCTAATATTGTGTTTTATTTAAATTTTTGAAATGAGTATTTAGGTATAAATAATGATCTTAATGAAAAATTCTCCAAGCCAAGTGAAACCAAACAACAATCCAAGTGTATTGACAATAAATATGAAGGAATAATATCCCACACTAAAAATGAGATAGTGTATAAATTGTATTAGAGAGTATCATCGGAGAGAAAACACATATTTTTCCAATACATAATCAAATACAGAATTTGAAATAGATTTTTGGGAATCAATAGATCCATGTGATGAGTGTTATCCTATTGGGAAACTTGGTGGATAATGATATCAAATTAGGTTACCTATATAATATTCTAGGAAGAAAAATCATGCAGTAGAGAAAACATTAGTCCATATGGTTTAGAAAAGTTGTAGTCAATAAAATTGGATGGTTCCCACTAAGAATAGTAATAACACATAGCTCAGAAACATGCAGATATGTGGGAACACTGAAGTTAAAGGATGGACTAAGAAAAAAAATGATACTAAAATGAAAACAAAAATCCTCATCATAAGAATGTCTACGACCAAAAAATAATATCGATTGCCTACTATAAAGCAATATAAATGTCATGGCCATCTAGACTCATTTTTGTTCATGTGAATTTCAGAGTGAAGAGTCACCATTCTTGGAAGAGGGTTAAGTATATTTCCAACCTTTTACAATTAACCTAGAACGATTGTTCCTTTACATTATGAATATCGATAGTTATATAAAGGAAAAATCTAATAAATCTATAATAATCCATCTATCAAGAAATTATATTTCCAAGAAATAATTTTGAACTATCTCAAAATTAACTATTTCTGATTATAAAAACACTTTTAAGGAAAAAGTGAGAAACCACATAGGTTGACCCAATAAGAAAAAAACCCTAAGGTATCAAAAAGTCATTGAAAAATAACTTAAACCTATTAGAAACATTATCCCTAAGTAATTTCTTATTGACAGTGGTTATATGTGTTTCTTTATCATCCGTTATAAATTCTTCAATGTGATAATCCATCTTATCCCATGTTTGAGAGTAATCATTTACATTTATCTTCCATTTATTAAAACCTTTTATCTATATAAGATCTTTGTTTTTAATCCCTAAACACTTCTCATAATTAACATCTACAAGTCTCAACCATTTAATTATCATGTCAACCACTTATGGAATGTCATTAATCAAAATAGAATCCTCCTCAAATTCATAATTCAGATAGATAATCATATAAGGTGTTTTCACTATAATTAAATCCCCCACACATGTCTGTCATTTCATACCAGTCAAGATAACCTTGAGGGGGTATATGTGTCGGACATGGCCTCACTCATATTAAGATACACTACTTTGGATTTTCCCTAAAAATGATAACTACAAACAAGAAAAAAAAACCATCACCTTTGGTATATGTTTATACCATACCTAGTTTCCATTGGTTTTAGTTGATACGAGTAGTCCTTGTTCCCCTTTTACTTCCATTTAGTCAAAATATAACTCCCTAGATCACGACTAGTCTTCTACCCCATATTCTTTATATAGTATTAAAAGAATTTTCTATATCATCCTTCAGTATTATCATTTTAGATATAATAGGGAAAATCATCACCAAAATCTACCATAGATAATCCCTTCCCCTTAATGTTGTTCTCTTCATGTGGAGAAACTCCCTAGTCCCATGTCAATCCCTCAGTTTTCAACATTTCAACATGGTTTATAATTTTGATATTCACCTGGTTCTGCCTATGAATTAGCAGGTTTACTTCAATCATTCATCCCACCAGATCAACTGGTGTAACCGACCGTGAGTAGTCCTGATCTGTTTCACCTAAAAGTATCCCCTCTACTATCCCTTAAACCACCAACTTCTGAACATTTTTTCTTCCATGAAACACAACCTACACATGAGATGATGGATTTGAGCCGATTCTCAAGGAATTAGTAACATAAACCCCTTATCCCCCATATATCAGAGAGGTACTAAACAATCAATATGTGGTCCACTAAGTCAAACATTAAGTGATTGAATATTTCTAAAATATTCGGATCATTTGAAGTCCTTGCCTAATTCTGTATGATATTAATATAAAAAAAACATTACACACCACCTGATCAATTGAAAAGATAGAAAAATGTTCTTTCCCAAGCAGGGGTTCGACCCCCTCCCCCATTTCTAATTCAACGGCGGAAAAAATAATCATTGTGACCCAAACCATTACATGATGAGAAACGATCCACCCAAGATTTGATGACTACAACTAGTTTTAACCTAAATTATTCTCTAGTAGTAATAAAAACCCACTCCACTAGTATCCTTAAAATATCAACATACACACATATACATTGATGAATCAGATGACACAAAAATATTGTTCTACCTTTGGAACACAGAAAACATCCTGAAATACTTTCAAGGATACATATAATTGAGTTATTTTAATGACATTGGGAGTTCAAGGAAGAGTTCCCAAATCATGATGGTAGGAGCATCCCGTTTCATATGAAAATCATCTAAACATTGAAAAATATAGAATCTCATCAATTTAATTTTTATTGGGAATTGGACCATGTAAAAAATAGATCTTTCACCGAGAAAAAATGAATCAGCATATGATGTTTGTTGATGATACCAAAAATCACACATTCTTATAACCCCTAATATCTAAAAAGAAGCTATAAAAATTTTACAATGAAGGACTTTAATGGCTGAAACAAGCCACTAGGGTCAAATCTAAATTACCCATTTCTTCCATGAACTCCAAAATCGATTACAAAAGATGAGGAAAAATGTCTAATAAATGGTAACATTCATGCTAAATGATATAGTCAGTATGTTTTGGGAGAAATTTAGGGTTTAAGAATGGGTGAAAAGAATGAATCTATATTATGGGAGAGGATAGTCAAACAAGGGTATTTATCATGAGAAGTGTTTCATCAGGGAATTTATCCTTGATGTTAATATTATCATCATCTTTGTAATGGGATATAGAGGTCTAGATAAATGGTTTGTGAGGATGTTATCAGTCCTTTTTGAGTCCTTGATTATGATATAAAACACTTGTAGTAAAATAATCCATCATATTGGTCATGTTTTATCATATTTTTTAGAAGATATTTATGTGCACCATGGTTATTGTAGACCACAAATTTTGAAAGTACTATATATGAGAGAATTTTATAAAATGCAAAAAAGATGGCCATAATTTCCATTTTAGTTATAATATAATTTTTCGATCATAATTTAGACTGTGAGTAGCATGTTAAATGTGAAAAAATATATTTATGACTCATTTTACTAGGAAAAAAATCAATAGTGAAGTATCTTACATCACACATCAGTTTGGAATACTTATCCCAATTTAGATAAATTATGTTTGTAGAAGCCATCAGACTATTCTTTAGGGTAAAAAATTCACATAAACACTTATTGGTGGACTCAAAAAAATATATATTGGTTATAAGTTTTTCAAGGGGCAGGATGCATCTGCAATTTTTTTAACAAAATGACTATAGAATATTGCACGAATTACATAGATCCTTATCACATTCAATGTAATAGGCTTAGGTTTTTCTTTTATCACTATGATTCCAGATGGATCAAATTTCATACCATTTTTGAGATTTTATACCTGAGATATATACCTCCTTAGACCATGAAGTGAAACTTTTCCCATTTTAATACAAGATATTTTCATTCATATAATTTCAAAACTAGATCCATGTTAATTATTCATACTTAAAAGGAACTTGTATACACCAAAATGAAATCCATGAATATCTCCATAAATTTATCCACCATATCATGGAATATGTGTCTCATGGACTACAGAAATGTTTCTGGTGCATTATACTTACCAAATGACATTATCTGATTGGTGATGGTTTTGAAGAGAAAAGTGAATGTAGTTTTAATGCGGTCATGTATATTGATATAAATTTGATTGTATATTGAATAAATAATCAGGAAATCAAAAAATCACACCCAACTAGTATTTCAAGAATATGATATATAAAGGGTAGTGAAAAATGATATTTTTGGGATACCATTTTCGGATTCCTATAATCGATGCAAACTCTCCATCCAGTAATGGATTCTATAGAGATCAATCATATTTCATCATTTTTACTATAGTTATTCCACCCTTATTTATAATGACGTGTAATGGACTAACCCATTCAGTAGAAGATATTGGAAATATAATTCCATTATCAATAATTTTAAACACTTAATTCTTAACCCCCATTTTTTGTGGGGTTAGTCAAATATGGGGTCAGTGTTTGGATTTATCACATTTTTTCAACAAAATATTTTGGTTGTATATTATGGGATAATCGCCTTTATGGTAGCCACTCTCTAGTCTATTGGGTTTTTATGTGTTTTAAGCAATTCAATAAACTTTTTCTCCAATTTATGGGTCATCTGTGAGATGATAATTTCAAGAAATGTTTACACTATCTCATGTAATGATTACATGAGGGTGGTTTACAAAGGTTATGATTCCAATAATAGTGGCATAATTAATGAAATAATGAATGGTGGGATAGTTTCTCTCATGAATGTTTTAAAGTATTTTTCATTCTCATGATCACTACACTTGTATTCATAAGGGTGAAGAGTTCCCTTTTCATCTGCAATAGTCATAATCGCATTTCCATTATTAGTAAATATGGTGACTTGATAGTTAAATGATTCATTACCTTGGATGGAAGCCTTTTCTAATTCGAAAACAATTTTTCCATCTCCAACATTGAATATCAATATCCATTTGTTAACAGATATTAAATAAATTTCCATTTAGAGAAATGTTCTTCCAAGAATAATTGGAAATTTTATTCCTCTTCCATATCTAAAATTAGAAAATTGGTAGGAATTGTAAACATACCAACCTTAACTTTGATATCCTCAAAAATTCCTTAAGGGTGTTTGACCGAGTGGTCTATAAGATGATGTTATACTCTTCACAGTATTATTTATTTATACCCTAAATTCATAAAAACAATTATAGGAATGGTATTTATTATTTCTCATTGGTCGCATAACTCTATTCAGAAATTTCATTCCCCTATGGTGTAAGGGATGGAGAAAATTATAAGGCCTCACATTTTTTGTGGAAGATTCTATTTAGTGATTATATGGCTTTCCACATTTTGGGAGATATCTCCCAGGTCTTCTTTATTTGTATTGTTGGATATAATTTCATTTAAGAATTTCACATAAATAGTAATTTGGGAAATGAATTATACAAATGGGATTTTGAAATGAAATTTCTTGAACATTCCTAGGATTTTTTATTTTTATATTATCATGACTAGACCTAATATTTCATGGAATGGAAGAAGGGGTATATATTATATTCGTATAACATATATATCTTACTATATGGGATGTTCTTATTTTGGGGGTTTCCTAGATTCTTTTGATTCTAGACTTGTTTCTTCAATGGATTCCATAGTTTTATAATTTTCTTCTTCACTAAGGGCAGTCGTCTTTTTATCAAGTCCCTTAAGAATATATTACTTATCCTTTCATGGTTTTTAAAAGTTTAGTATTTTACCACTCATAATTACCAATACATTTTCTTTTTATCTCGAGTTCATTACAATTATATCGGGAATTGTACCTAGTATTTTGTCTGATAAGGTTTTTAAAATTTGACCAATTTAGTGAATGGGATTTCACATGGATGATATTTAGTTTTTCATATCTATCTATTAGGTTTTCATTGTTTTTTATTAATTATAATTGATGGAATGAAAAAAGTTTTCAATATTAGTGTGGAGGGATTGGGATTATGGTGGGGGTATTTGTGAAGCTTTTTGAAACAATTATTGTTGTTCTAGTGGACACTACTATAATCATGGAAAAGGTTGTTGGGATTTCCATTACGGTCAGGGAGATGTACCTTTTAGTAGGTACCCAGGTGGTCCTTGATTTATTTATTTCTATTATCCACTTATTTATTAAAAATATCCTCGATTTTTCTATTGTGAGTATTTTGGCATCGTCGGGTAGTTTTTTTATTGATTGTACTACTATGGTTGATGGTAGTATTATCCTTATTGAATAAAATTAATATAGTTACAATTTTTAGATTGAGTCTCGTATATCCCTTCCCTGTAGTCTTGATATTAATGTGGGACTACACACATCTCTAAAGACAATATTTCTATAACTGGAGTAGGATTGGTGGTGGTGCAACATGAAACTGAAATGATTTTAGCATCTTTGTTAGAGAATCTACTTGATATGAACGATATGTTATCTCCACGAATTGATGAATTCCGTGCAGAGGTAGTCTAATATCACTTCTCCATATAATTCAATTGTTATAGACTTAATCTAAATTTTATTTCCCAAAACTTGTTGTCTTGATCATGGTAACACCATTATCAGTGGAATCTATTAAAGTACGCACAACGGGGTGAAGTCCTTGATAAAATCTTTGAAATTGAATCCACCAAAGTAGTCCATTATGTGGGAACTTTTGAGTATTCTCTTTGAATATATACCAAGCTCACCTTTCTGATTATCTATCCTCTTTGATAAATTTTTGAAACTCATTCGAAATCATCCATGTCTAGATTGGTGGGAAGTACTAATCTAGGAAAATATTTTCTTATTTATACCTAGTTAGGATTGACTCGGGAGCTTGGATATTTAGTGAGTCGTTGGATCTATCACACAACGAGAAAGGGAAGAATCAAAGTCTTATTATATTGGAAGACACACCTAGGTTGTGAAAGGTATTAATAACTTCAAAAAAGTTCGAGATCTGTTTGTGGGGGTCTTTGTTCTAAAGAGCACTAAATTGCCTCATATTCTAGATCATGTGATGGGATCCCATTTTAATGTTTAATGTGCACACCTAATTTTTATGATGTTCAATGATGTGTGTAGAACCACTAATGAATGGTAAACCATAGTCCATAATGATGTGCTCATACAGCTGACAAATCACACTGATTAGAGGTTTTTGAAAAATTGGGTTTTTTTAGAAGTGGTGGTGAAAAATCATTGTGATATTCCATTTTATAGTGGTAGAATCTAGTGATGGTTCTGTCGATACCGAGATTGAATAGTAGTTTTTGTTGTGTATCCTTTATTTTTTAGCGAGCTAAGGGAACTTAGAGCATGCATTAGCTAAAAAGAAAAAATATATTATGATAGATAGATAGGGTGAAGGTGTGGCTGAAGAAGAAAAATACCAAAATGAAAAGGGAAAGGAAAAGAAGAGAGGGTTAGGTGGTGATGTAATCTATGTTCGATCTGAATGTGACCTTTCTTGTGCAATAGTTTTCTACAAAAAAATTCCAAAAATTTGAGTCTCCATCACATGTTATTGAATTTTTATAGGAAAAAATGAGAATGATATTTATAATCAAAAACTAAACATACTATAAGAGGGTAGTAAAGTGGATGTATGAGGATGGTCCTATGAAGACTTCTGACAGGTTAGTAGAAAATTGAACAAAACCCATTGAAGGATTATTCAATTTCACACTTCATGTTTGTGTTTTAACTAAGACTATGTAGATTAATGTTTTAAGAAGGATATTAAAGGAAGGGATTAGGTTCAATTTTAGGACATTGAAAAAAAAGATAATCTGATGTTAAACATGGAATGGTCTTATGGATTTGGCTATGAAGTAGTGAAAATTCTGCAATTGGTTTTTTTCAAACCATTTGGTTCATCCTATGCTACATAAATCCCATGGATAGGGTATAACTAACATCATTATAGAATTATTCATGGATTCTATGAACAAAGTGTCACATGCTAATGGTCATATACCTTCTTAACTCCAACTATGATATGTTCGCTCAATTTCAATTCCCATGGTTATGGTTGTACAAAATACTATGATGAAAAACTTTTATTAACCTAATTACTTGTCATAGGGTTAACAAGGTTCAGCATAATTATTTATTAGGGTACGAAACACCCTTACTCTGGACCCCAGCCCTTAGATGGACTAGCCCCACATGCAATTGATGATCAAAATCATGGATATATTAAGCATGCTACGAATAATCATAATTATGTTTTAAAGGCTTAAACATGGGATTAAATAAGAAAGATTCAATATCAAAAAATTGGAAGAAATAAAAATCTTACCAGGAATTGAATTTTCCTAAGGAAAAAATGGGGAATTATAAATCCCGAATCAAAATAATTAACAAACAATCATAAAAATACTATGAGTGAATAACATATGAAAAATGATGGCAGCATTGTTGAATAATTTAAGGGAGTGACAAAAACTAGTGTATAAAAAGCATAATTAAATGGTGAAGAACAGATATAAAAGGATTAACAAGTCATAATGATTTGCTATAAAATAAAATAAAGGAAGTAAATATTGTTTAGAATGTAAATTATTGAAAACTAGATGGAATGGTGGAATAAAATGAGAGAGAGAAATAATGTGTGAATCTCTCTATTTTGAGAGAAGTGATGAAAATATAAATAGGCTATAGAATCACATGACATGAATTCCCTACATATCGTGTACTATTTCTTTTTAAATGATTATTCCTTGGACTAAAATGACTAAACAACAATTATTATCAAAAAATATGTTTACAAGTGTCTCAAATAATAGATCATATTACAAACTTTTTCATGTAAGGAAATAAGATCATTAGAGAGGTCTTTGGACAAAGTGATGCCATGCTTTACGCCCCTATTGGTCAAGCCATCTACAACCATTTTTGCTTCTCGATAAACATGTGTGATGATATACTTTTGTTCAATAAGAGAGCAGATGTATTCCATCAAATGAGTAATAATCGTCCACGAAAGATGTGTCATGTGAGTCCAATTTTCTTGCATGATGGCCGTCGAGTTACTTTTTATCCAGAGGTCGTTCCAACCAAATTTAATGGAGATGGAAATATTGTGTATTGGGATGTGATTCCTGATGAAGTTTGTAATATTTTTAATTCCTTTTTTACCAATTATGTGCTTCATCATGCTCTTAATGCCCAATTTCTCACCTTGATCCCAAAAGTGTAAAATTCCTCTGAGATACACCTTTTTAGACCCATTTATCTTATTAACACTCTATATAAAATCAATACTAAAATAATTGTAAATTTACTTTCAACATTAACAAAAAAATTTCTCTTGGAACCAATTTGGATTTATTAATGGTAAATCCATTCAATACTGCATCTATATTGCCTCTGAGTGTGTCAATAATATTAGAAGAGCTAATATGGATGGAATATTTCCATTAAGCATGACATCCGAAATGATTTTGACACCATGAATTAGAGATTTATATTCATGTTTCTTTAAAGAGTTTGATTTCATGCCTCTTTTATCACATCAATCCAAACATTGTTTAACTCGGAATATATTTCCATTTGGATCAAAGGCTCTTCCAGTGTTTATTTTAAATGACCCAAAGGTGTCAGTAAAGGTGACCCCATATCTGCCATTTTCTTCTTGATTTTAGAAGACACTATTAGTCTTCTGATCAACCATCTGGTGCACCAAAATAAACTGAAATACATCTATGTCTCCAGGAACGTGAATAATCCTACACCTCTTTTACGCTGATGAAATCATCATTTTTCTTCACGGTGATAAAATAAAAATTCTTAACATCAAAACAACACTCTTGTACTATGAGGAAGTTTTTTCTCAAACCATTTGTTTGACCAAATCTTGCATCCTTTTTGGGAGAAACTTCCCTACCAGTAGAAAAAATATCATTATCAGTGACTTTAGTCTGATAGAAGGTACATTCTCATTCACTTATCTAGGTGTTCCCATCGTTTGGGACAGAACCAAGTATTTCCACTTTGTGACTATAGTTTACAAGGTCCTAAACTAGCATTCTTCTTAGAAAGGTAAACCTATATCTATGGATGGTAGAAATTTCCTTTTAAAATCTACTATTTTGTCATAGATAGTTTACTCCATGATGGTCTATAAATTCCATTTTGTTCTGACAAAAAAAATAAACAACACTATAAAGAATTTCATTTGGACTTGTAGTACTCTAGAAAGAAAACATGTGACTATCCATTGGTCAACTTGTTTCAAGACTATGGAGAAATGTGTTATTGGAATAAAAACTATGATGTACTATAATGAATCCATTCAATCTAGACTTACTTGGATCATTTTTCACAATTATTCTGATGTTATTATCAGCCTCTAAGATAAATAATTTTGAAAAACAAAAGATAGGAAAGTCAAATTTCATTAACTATTCTATATGGACATACATCATACAATCTTTCTCCAATATTATGAATTATTCTAGATGGATGGTCTCTGCATTCTCCTCCATGAATGTATGGTTGGATAACAACACTAGAACTCCTATAATTTCTATGCTTTCTCATGATCAAATACCTGAGAGTTCTAACTACTCTATTAGAGAAATTCTAAACTCTCATCATGATCACCTCCCTGATACTATTCTAAATTTCATTTAAAAATTATCTTTAACTTTTAAAAAGGATTTCAAAATTTGGTAACCTGGTCTCAATGGGATGCTTAAAACTAAAAATTTCTAAAATCATTATTTTTGTAACTATAAAAGTGTTTACTGTTGGATAAAAAATTTCAAAAAACCTCGGATAAAGCCCTCAACATTCAATCTCATTTGGAAACTTGATCACAACAGACTTCCCACAGAGATTTTCCATTGGACATTTGGAATACAACTATCCTCTTATTGAAGAATCTATAATCAACATAGGGAATATGAAAACAACCACTTTCTTTCTTGTTATACTGCTACTACTCTTTTGAACTATATTTGAGAAATTTTTTACTATAGGTGGTCGAATCATGACTCTATAAAAACTCCTCTAATGAAAAGTGCAGAAACGGGGGGCTCTTAGAATATCAAAAACCTTTTCCTAAATGCAGTTTCTGATCAACGCTATGTGATATGGTATGATCGAAATGACATTATTCATAACAATTACTTACTCAATAAAAATTAAATTCGGATGCATATCCTAATTTCCATACATGAAGCTACTTTGATGCCAAAGGGACATTACACAACACTGCAACATATCGTGTACTATCTTAAGTGACTTCATTCCAAACATCTACCTATAATGTAAGTTAGTTTCATGGAATATAGTTCAAATTCACTCTCCCACTGATGAATCTATTGGTATTTTTTACCTTCCAACACCTTTTATCTTGCACGTCATGAAATCCATTAACATAGTGTGTGAATTTAAATTTTAGTGGGATTATAGTTTTGGAATGCTAGATGTTGTGTAATGGATTTAAACACTATGTATTGTCTTCATCTCACGTAAAATCATCATGGTATTACATCCTGCATAAATCCTATTAATGAATACTACTCCTCATTTATATGAAACACGACATGTAATGGAAATTTTATTTGGGAAATTTTAACTAATTTATTCATTCAAATCTATAATTCTAGAATTCTATGAAAATAAACTAAAACAAAATGTATTATAAAATAAATCAAGAAAAAAATTTAAATAAACTCATCCCAAAAGTATATACCATTTCATCTAATAAACTTCCCATTTAATATCATGATATCCTCTTATCATATCCTCACTCATTGAAGCTATAAATTCTTACCTACCATGAATTTAAATCGTATCTTTATCATATAGGGACCACCCTGGAAAAGAATCACCCCCTCTGAGCCATCATGCATCAATATGCACTCAAGATCTAACTATTGGATAGACTTTAACCAATACACTATGGATTGAATGATATCCAAAGGTGCACATTTCATTATTTCATGAGCCTTATCCACATCTAATAGCTAATCATCTATCAAAAATATCAATTTCAATCCCTCCTATGAAGCCCACTCTCTATGTTCTAGTGTATCTGAAGTTTTCCTTATAAGAAAACATGTATCAAAATTAACTTTCCCAAGAGACTATGGAATATAAATCTCAAATGTGTACATATATATCACCTAATACCTCTATGATAGATTGAGATACCACTAAGAGAAGATATATTACAAAATATTGTGGTATATGTAGATGATAATCCTCTAACTGAAGAGATAGTTCTTCCAACACTTTGACCATAGAACAAAGCTTACAACTCAAAGTTATGCATCAAGAAAGTTATTATCATGTGGTCATAGCTGATGTGACCAATATACAACTACCATATCTCCCTATATCAACAAAACAACCAACCCAATACATGAGGCATCATAGTACACTGTGTATTCAATCACTAACTATGGAAGGATAAAAATAGAGGTTTTCATCAATGTAATCATTAGATCTATAAATATATCTTTGAATAGATCATAAGAATAAAAATTCACCAAATTTGCGGTTAGATATATATTAGTGATACTAAGAGGGAGAAGTCCAAGATTAAATTTCAATAATACCCCACATACCCAAAAAAAATCCTGGTCTTAAAAAATTAATGGGGTTTTCCAAATACATGACAAAATCTACCTTCTCAAGTTCCACTAAAGTCCATTCTTGGGAAATTACATGCCCATGGAACCAAACCTCTTGAATCCAGAAGAGGAACTTTGAACTTTGGGAATAAATAATGTGTTCTTCATGTGTACTCAATATAATCTAAAGTTTCCTTGATTTCATATAAGACATTTTCAGAATATATCAAGATATCATCCATGAACATAATGAAAAATGAGTCAATATATGGATGGAAATCCTATGAATGAAATCTATGAAAACATTTTTATAATTTTCCAACACAAATGGAATGAATATAAACCCATACTGTCCATATCTACTCTTAAATGATGTATCATGAATATCCTCATCCCTACCCCATACCTGATGGTAGCCCTAAATGTAAATGAATCTCTGAAAACCATCAGGATCCAATTAAATGATTAAATAGATCACAATCCTGGGTTAAAGGTGATTATTCTTCATTGTTAACCATTTTAGATTTTTGTAGTCTACATATAGTTTTAGACAACCATCTTCATTCTTGGAAAACAACACTAGATCACATCAAAAATTTGAAGAGTCTGATAAATCCGTTCAACTCCAAATTCGCTAATTATATTTTCATCTCTCCGAGATCATATGGTAACAATGATAATAGGGAATCAATATCAATTTCACCTTAGTTGTAACCTCAATCCCAAAATCAGTTCACATATCTAAAGGAAGACCTATGATTTTATTTTTGAAGAAATTATAATAACAATCCGACACTGGTGGGAACATAGAGGGGGATAATAATAATTATACAGTGAGAGCCAAGATTCCTACTTATATTATGATAGCTAAAGTGTATCCTATTTTAGGTCCGATTCTTCTAAAAATTATTTCCCACTCATCAGTCATCATGAACCTCTCTTCTCTATGAATAGTATAGATAATCATATCTTGTAATAGTCAATATGATCTTTATAATAGGTTAATATGTCCATTATAAATATCACATAGAATCAAGTCATTTAAAATATCAAAAATTCCTACAGATTTATGTAGCAAGTGAAAATTATGGTAAAATCAATTAATCACTAGAGATAGTCACTTCTATATGAAATGGTTCTCCAAGAGAGAGTAACT
The DNA here is from genome assembly GCA_963277665.1 of Viscum album. Taxonomy (NCBI): domain Eukaryota; kingdom Viridiplantae; phylum Streptophyta; class Magnoliopsida; order Santalales; family Viscaceae; genus Viscum; species Viscum album. The sequence goes on along the minus strand of OY728138.1, from coordinate 1,046,994,864 downwards.
CATATGATAAATTAACTAGTAAATCTAGGCCAACAATGACATGAACAAATTTAAAATAATGGGAAGATAGTATATCAAAACATTTGTAGATAACATTGAGTTAATCCAAACCATACCTATAAATGTTTAAGGTCGCTTTCCAATGATGACTTGAACCCCATACATCATGAACATATTTCTTATTTTAAGAGCATGACATTCCCTCTATGGTGCACAACTCACCCGATTCACTAAAGTCTACTGTGCATGGGTCTACTATAAAGGACCCCTATCCACACCCTTACCCATGATCCTATAATCTAGATATAGAATCATAGAATAAATACATTAGAGATAAACCACATTTTCACATCTACAACATTTATTTGGTTTCATCACACACAATTTACTAAAATGTCCCTTCCATACCCAATTATAACATATGGTAGTGACTTCTCCTACATAGGTAATAGAGGAAGCCCTATTATTCTACACTTGTATACCACCATACCATTTGTCCAAAACCCTCGTATTCTTACAAAGAGATACTTGTAATATCATTGGGAATTCCTCTCATCTACATACTATAAGTTAGAAGAAACCCTATAAGAATTTCATCATCTATCCCCTTCTCAAAAGTGAGGGCCTTGAAAAGCACCTCATTAGACATAATTTGGTCAAATACTCTTACATAACATCTATGCTCGACAAAAAGGCCATACAAAAAATTCCTAGACATATTTTCCACATTCTATTCCAAAAGTGAAGAGAATTTTATCAACTTCCTAAAACAAATAGTTTAATAGGAAAATGATATTTTCCCTTGTTTAAGATCCATAAAATCCTATGTCTATTCTAACTTCATTGCGTTGGGAAATAAATCCTCAAATAATAGCTCGTTGAAGGCCTCACAAGTAAGACCATCATCCATTTTTTCTTATCACATAACTACCCACCATCTCCTGATGGGACCCTGAAGTATAATGGGTGTCAAATTTAGATTCATATCATAACAAGTCTCTACCAAATCAATGTTTCCCACAATTACACCAATCTAGTTCTCAATATCCAGAGGAACACTAGTGCCTTTGAATTTTGGAAGATACATGAGTTGAAAGTATCAGGAATATTCCACCATCATCATTTGTACCCCTATGACCTAAGAAGGTGTAATCTATAAGACTATGGGATTTGGTGAGTTTACAACATGAACCATCAGAATAGGTGTCAGACCATTCTCATGTGTATCCTCATGTATATCCTACGGTGGGACTGTCATGTCCTCCCTAGAAGGAACATTTTGACGTTATTGAGGTTATTTTTTTCTTCTAAAATTCTGAATGAATGTTTATAATTCCTATTATGACTAGATTACAAGAAAAAATTAAGATGTTACAAGTATGACATGAGGGATTTCAATACACCATCAATACTAGGGGATAATCTCTCGCAAGGTATAACACTCATAGTTCTACCCAAGTCACAATCCTAGTCCATCGTACCTACATGTTAGTCATAATCACACACACATATATATATAATAAATCTAGTCTACTTTCAACTAACTAATTCCATCAAAGATATATCACAAAAGAAGACAATATAGCTATATCACTAAACATATTGAACATATTGAGGAATTTAATTATGGAACTACTATAGAAAATAAATAATTATAATTATATATATATGTGTGTGTGTGTGATATTTGAAACCATATTCCAATTCATGGAACATAAATGCACCCAAATCCTATAAATTGTAACAGAAATCCCATGTATGGTAACTCAAAGGTTTATTACACATGATCTAGAAAGGTACATGGAAATCACCTACCTATGTTTTATATAACATATCAAATTTGTACCATGTCCCATAATAAATAAGACTAAAGTAATGGAAACTAATATGATTTTTTTTTAAAAATCCCGACCCGGATCATCCAGTTTGAGCCTAAATACTGAATAACCTCATGTTTTCCTTCTTGTATACAAGAGGCTATAAACCAGTGTTGAGAGTCTAATGTGATGTGAGGATATCATACCATCTATAATAATATTAATAAAATTAAAAAATAAATTCATAGACACACACCAAGTAAATAACACAGTAAGAGATAACATGTATAAATTCTATAATAAAGGTATGTTAAGGATATATAGTAATATGAAATGGGACCCCAATTAGGAAGGTCTAAAATCATAAGAAGAAAAATAGAGAAAGTTAAAATTAATAGGTTATGGTAGTTATCTGGAGTATGTCTTTATACCCTATCTATCATAAACTCTAAGTTCCAAAGCAACATGCTACTTGATCCTTTCTATTCTCCAGATCCCTGTTCAAAAAATCTGCAACCATATACATATGTTTATGTAGGGTATGACTATAAACCCGATATGACACCACCAATGTGTCTTTAACTTATGCTTATATGTATATATATGTACATGTCATGACTGAAAGATAAATTCACATATAAGTATTAAAACTATCCAATATTTAGAGATTGAGTGCTAACCCAGCCGCCACAAACCCTGGTTGTACCTACTTTAGTGTTATACTGGAGGAATATCATATATAATTGTCATATGAATTAGACCATAATATGTACATCCATATTCCTATAAGGAAAAGGCATGTTATGCCTTCAAGGAACAAATGTGTGCATTCTTATAAGGGAATTCCACACCCGTGACTCATGTTAACCTAATCGCCTTAAATGGTATGCATTCTTGGAATTCTTGAATAAATGGAACTTTATATATATGAAATGATATTAACCATAGATAGATAATGTCAGGATATAGACCCTCTTCAAATTTCTTATGGAATTCCCCATAAGGTAAACACATTCCATGATCATGTAATAACCATATTGTAAAATGCCACAACTAATAGGTCATGTAATCCACTCTCCCCCTATAAGGGAATGGATAAGTCTATTAGGACCATCTGTCGTCATGAACACTGAAATTAATATTCTATTTGAAATGTAAAAAATCCATATCTATGGTACAACATAGTAAGGAACAATAAAAAATAATACATATTCCACTATCTATGAAATATTACCCAAGTAATACCTATTATAGAAATAAAAACGGAAATATCAATATAACTATTACACATTCTATGAAATATTATATAAATAATACACAACATAACATGGAACAAAACGAAATAAATAACATTCCACGTGCTATGAAATAACCACATATAAGGTGATACATACCAATGAACACATAATCCATAAAAAATGAATCTTATAACACCATATGCATGTAAAAAATACCTCTTATTCATGTGTCTCTCTTCTATAAATGAACCAAAAATCCAATCATGGTAAATAACTCTATATAAGGGCCTAATATGGTAATTAATACCTATCATTAAAACATTGAATTAAAATTACAATGTCCATCGAATAGGACACTTGGACCACACACATGCATCAAGGATCATAAGAAAAATTCATAATCTAGATATATATAAACTCAAGTGTTGAATTTATAGGAATAAATAATTCAAATTAGTGAAATACTCATCAACTTAACAAAATATATTTACCAACAATGGTAGATATAGCTCCAATCATGAAAGATATTCTAAATTTGAAGATTAGGAATATATCAAAAAAACTAATTAGTATTTATTATATCGTGATACAATATATAACTCTATAAAATATAACTTAGTTTTATGGTTTTTATCAAGAGGGAAAGAGTGGATCTAGGATAGACATGATAAATATTGGAAGAAAAATATTCCTACCTTGAATCCACACAAACCAACATTCAATATCCAATGGATTTGAAGAGTAGAGGGAGTGGAAAAGTCAGTAATCTACATTGGAATAACTTGGTTTGAGATCCTTATGTGTAAGAGTAAGAATTAGGGGGTTTAGAGAGGTATTTTGTTAAAAATTTAATTTTTGGATTAATCAAAACCCCATTAATGGTTTGGTCACATGATTTACCAACGTGTGAATCAATTTACCTTTATCCATTATCTTGAGAAACATGTTTTTTAGGAAATTTCACATTATTATCTCTAACCATCAACTAACCATGCACCATCCACCATGTTTCTATAATAAATCTTCACCCTTTCATAGAGTGATGCACATTGTTTCCCTTAATTGGGAACCTACTATGAACCCCCTTTTCGGCCTATAAAATCTTCATAAACCATAAAAAATATTCCTGACACTTCACTGAATAAAATCATAAGTCATAAAAACCAAAATAAGGTCTAAAATTATAGAATATGTCACATGAAAAACTCAATCCATTACATGTGGTATTATCCACCCTCTATACTTATTTTTATAATATATGTTATTCTTATCCATGCATGGTGTGAAAAACAAACAAGTCCCTTGATGCTAACCAAAACATCATCTATGAAGCCTTTATTACATGTAACACCTATTGTTTGTCATTATCCACCACAAATCATCACACTCACACACACATTTAATATTAATTTTTATTTTTTAGATTTCCAAAATCCCATAAACCTTTGATCAATAATATTGTGATCATATGAACTATGATTGATACAATGTCAATGGATTTGAGATAATATTGATTCCCTCTACTTGATTCATATAAAAGTTATTTGAAAATTTGAATAAATAGGTTTATTATTTCTCTAACACCATTCAAGGAATCGAAACACAAAAAAAACACAAAAAAATGTGAGATTTAAATTTCTAACATCAAATTAATAATAAATTTCTTGATTTTGTATATATATTATTTATTAATTCTAAGGATATCTTAATAATTAATTTATTATTGAAAATAATTCCAAAATGGTACCTTATTCTGTTGGCATGATCCCGGTGATATCTGTTATTCTTTGTATCACCATAGATTGAAGTCACCAAATTAGATTCCATATAGATTTTAAAAATGTGTACTAAATATATATTAACATTGTGAATCAATTCATATGTTATAGAATAGAATATCAAAGACCATAAAACTCTCTTAAAATTACTATAAGATCACGCGACTGATCTTAAATCATGGATCAATCCATTAATTATAAAACTATCTCTAAACGAATGAGAGAATGGATGGGAAGAGAGTAGAACAGACAAAATCATTATAATTATTTATGGAAATATTCATGGATCAAAAAAAGTATAAATTGTAAGTGTTCAATTTCTAATACATCACTTAATCCCTTAGATATTTTTCCCTCATAAATGGACAAAAAAACATAAATAAATAAGTAAACACATCATAAAAGTCATGAACATCTCACTACTCATTTGTGACATAACTAAATACCTTGTGCTAAACCTCAGTCCATTAACATTTCTCATCCATAATGTAATTATTTAAAGTACCTTGAAGGATGAAAAATTCATTATAATAACATTACATTCTTTTATTCACTACTATAATTAAATAAAACTTTTAATACTTTAAGAAATAAATTAAAATTTACTATTTAAAACAAGAATAATATAATTTAATTAATTGCATTGTGATTTTTCACTTTTGAATTATCGAGACCTCAAACATGGAGACAACTTCTTCCTTAAATTTAATTCATCTAAATTAATATAACATTTAGACACATTTTGTGTGTAATCCTTTTGGACCTCATACTAATAATAGTGAGTCCAACTCAAAGGTTGATTGAAGCATCTAAAAGCAAATCATGGAACCTAAATGGATGAGGAGAAGAAAAAGATATGAATAAATCCAATGAAAAATTACCTTTTAATATAATCGATTTATATAAATATATCATTATTGTAGGATTCAGTTCCTTTTTCATCAATCTTTATGGTTGAAATATCATTCTTTGACTTTCTGGAACTAAACTCATCAATATACCACTATGGACATGGGATTATCATAAAATTCAATTTCCATCAAAAGGGTCTGATATATCAACCTCTATTAAAGAATATAATGTAAAGATCCTTTATCATATTATTAATTAATTCCATATCATTTTTTATGCACCCTATATATCCAACTTTTCCATGAACATATTTCATCGCGATTTAATAAATGCATTAATTTATGTGACTCATAACATGAATTATTAATAATATTATTGTCAAATGATCATCACACACATTTGTAGATAAGATTATCCAATGAAACATAGAACTTGTGGATTTATTACGGGAGATTTAGCTATCACAACATATTCTTTTAGAGATTACCAAGGGAAAACATTATGAGAAGTATCCTCAATGTATTATGAGACCCCAACATATGATAAAAAGAATCCTATATGTCTAGTCAGATAACTTTCTCTGACTATTGAACATGTATTCAAGAATAATTTCAAAGCACTTCTGGTTCTCATTATATCATGGAACTGATATGAATTTTTCAATTTTAAAAATAATCTATGTATATTATCATATTAATGATATGAATAATAATACCCAATATGTGATAAGATATTAATATTATTCAAAACCATGAATATAAATGTAATCAAAAGTACAAGGAATTTGGTTCTAGGGAACCTAATCTAGCTTAGAAACTATATTAACTCGAAGAACCTTGATCCATTGAGTGGAATCCCTAATCCCAAAATTCCACACTCATATTTCCTCATCACGTACCTCAAAAGTGTATTGTATTGAATTTTTCAAATACATTCAAAATCAATTAGGTTGGGTTGACACAAAACCCTTATAAAAACTCCTTAATAAAAGTAAGTGTTGATACTTTGGCCATGAAAATACTTAGTTTTATGTTTTCATTATTAATCAAGTAATGGAAGATGATATATGAATTAAAATTTATTTGAGGGATTTCTATAATTTTTTCATAATTATAATATATTTAATACAATTAAATGATTCTTAATATTATAAGGATTTTATATAAATAATTAACAATTTCTTAAAATAATAATTTACACATAATTTACTTTTATATATTGGAGACAGTGATCCAGTTATATTTATCATGCTTGTTAAAATGTGATCATAATCATATACATAACCACTAATAAATAGAAAAACGTACCACAAAATTATCAATTATTATCTTCACATGATTTTTATATATTCTATGTGATCATATAACATCCATACATTCACATAATTAACCATGAAAAAAAATAACTAAATAATGAAATGATCATTAGTATTTATATAGTGTTTGATCCATAAAAAAGATAATGGATCATATAAAACCATAGGGTAATACCTTTAGTCAACCATGACTCGTATTTCAATTCCCATTAATCTCCCTTATAGTTTGGTTGTTTGGTTTCATGTATTCTCTCAACTCAAAACACATCATTATGAACACCTCCAAACATTATAATTTGTACTCACGCATTGGTGAGGGGGAAAAAGGATGAGATTGATTACATTTTATTACTGAAATTTGGGCGTGTGGGACCTTATAGATTTAATGATGGATGGATGATACAATGATTTTCAAAATAATAAATTATTATTACATTTTAAAACTAAAATTTAAAAATGAAATTAAATAAACTATAAATAAATTATGGATGGTTTAGTCTGATCTCATGATTAGTCAATATGAATTAAAATTGTATCATAATAATTAAAAAAATTAAAAATTCAATACAAGGTCATTTTTAATTCATTTTACTCAGATTAAAATAATTTTATATAATTTATTATACATCCTACGATACATATTTTTTTATTAAATTACACTTAATTAAATATAATTTATTATTTTTTTACAATTTCCTATGTTTTATGGACATTGACTGGATTACATAATGATAAAACAGTCTTGGGGTGGGCTTGTGTGGCCATGTCAGTTGGGTGACCCAGGAGGGAACCCAGGTCAGGAATGGGTCATGCGCCTCTGTTGGGGCCTATATAGGACCACAAAGGTGCCCCTATGAGGGTTCCACATAAATGTTTTTTAAATAAAATGATAAAAGCAACCACTTGGGGAGCTAATTTTATCAATCTACCCCTGTTAAAGGGGGATAAAAAGTTCAATATGATTGGAATAATCCACCGTCTATACTTACCCCTTTTAATATATGATAGGATAATACAAGAAAAGAGTGTAATTCACATAAATCTGCCACCACCACTTAGTCCATCACTAAAAAAACCTGTAATGGATGTAATACCAGCACACTAGCATGCCCTACTCAACAACCACACCCCCACACACACACGCACAATATTATCTTCAATTACATAGATTTCCAAAATTCCCCATATTTAAATCAATCATAACAAGATCATAAAAACATAAATGTACACACCATCAATGGATTTGGTACAATATCAATTCCCTCTATCATAATATTATCCAATTTAATCATAATTTTGAAATAAATATTTTGATAATTGTTTTGATACCAATCAATTAATTGAGCATGTAATAAAAGAAAAAAATGTATGATCAATTTAAATTTTTAACACCAGATCAATAAAAAATTACTTGATTTTATATAGTGTTGTTATATTAATTCCACGAATGTCATGAAAATTAATATAAGTATGAAAATGAATTCAATAAATTACCTCATTGTGGCAACATAATCTATGTGATATTTCTCTTCTTTGGATCACTTTAGCTTAATGAAACAAAACCATATGACCTATAGATCATCCAAATATGTATAATATCTCAACAAATATCATGATTCAATTTCAAGGTTCCATAATGTATTTTTTATGACCTTTAACACTCGTATGACCACTAGAAGATCACATGATCAATCATTGAACTATGATCGATTAGTTATTTCTCCTTATCTCCATAAAATGTTATAAAAAGTGTGAGTTAGAGAGAACTCTAAAATTTGAGTAAATGATTTTTGAAAAATTTTGGGCTATAATATGAGATTAAACAGTAAGATATATCATTCAAGAATTTATCTTAAGACCATGAATATTTTAACACTCCTAGACCCTAGCTCCATGAATAACTAAGTAAATGGGTCATATGTTCCATGAATATTTCACCACTCATTACTGATATAATTAAATTCCCCATGAAAAACCATGATGCATTAAATTATCTGAATACATATATATTTATTTAATGAACCTTCAATGATGTGATATTTTTTAGAAAAATAATTTGTTATTAAATTCAATTTCATAATTAAGAATGTGAATGATTTGAAAAATTATTTCAAATCACATTGTTCAAAACAAGAATAACATAATCAAATCAATTCACATGCAATTGATCGCATGGAAACATACTGGTCCCCACATTTACAAACCACTTTTTAATGTACTCCAATTCATCTAAATCGATGGATCATGTGAAAATAATCTATATGTGACATTCTAGTCCCCCATCTTAATATGAGTGAGTATAACTCATAAAACAGTAGATGTGTATAGAAACACATCCTAGAACCTGTAGATTTTAGGGGAGGTCGATGCTTTGAATACTTCCTAATAATGATTAACGTGTACTATAATCAAATTTTCTCAATATTTCATTCATGATGGTTGTATTTTTCTTATCATAAATTTATATTTTTGAAATCCCAGGATTTCTAAAAATGATCTCCTTGTTATGACACCGTGGACATGGAGTTTTTAGATAGTTCAATTTATATCAAAAGGATTTGAGATATCAACCATCATTATTGAATAAAATGTATAAACCATTCCATTAATTATTCATTAATCATATATCAGTTGTGATAGGCCCAACATATCCAACATCTCTATAAAATCTGTCTTTAGGGATTATGAAATAAATAAAAGGACATTACCCATGATATGAATTAATAATACTCTTAAATTAAAAGTATTATTATACATGTCCATAGTTAAAAACATCTGATATTACATGGAGAATATAGAGTTACTATCTAGGTGTCAGTTCTCATAAACTCCACTCTTTGATTTTACCAAGGTATAACTTCATGATAAGAAGGATTAATATCTTCCGTTCCCCTACCCCTGATAGCCATTATCATATGTGTCTAGTCATATGATGTCATATGATGATAAAACGTGTATTTAAGAATACTTTCAAAGAACTTAAATGTTATAATCATAGAGGAGAACAAGTATGAATATTCAATGTGAAAAATACATTAAATACATTATGACATTATTTACACACAAACTAATACTCATTATTTGATAGGATATCAATAATATTCATGTCTATGAATATACATGTTGTCAATTTTTCAAGTTAGTTTGTTATAGGGAACAAAATCCAATAGCCACAAGACTTGAACAAAGGTAATAACATGACCATGAAACAACATCCCTTAATGTTCATGAATCTAAGTAAGCCACTCATTGAAGGTTTATCCTCTTAAATTTCTTACTCACCCCAATCGATGATGTGAGAACATTCATTAATATATTAGTAAAGTTGTGACACTTGAATGATATCATGAATATATATCATCTATGGTAGAAGTGATAACCAGAATTATATAACTCCAAAATGCAACAATGCATTGAAAGGTATATCCATATGAGGAGAAATAATATTCCCACGGTCAAAACATTAGGTTCCATTGTAAAGAGACAATTTCGAAAACATGTGATCTCTATCATTGAGATCCAGAGGCCTCCTTATCTGATTAGAATAGGACTTATGATTATCGTGACACACTATTATTCCCTCATAGATCACTTGTACCTTTTCTTTCCTTTTCTTCACTAATAATGGAACAATAATAGCTAAATCAATGAATATGTTCCCTCACCACAAAGTTTATCATGTCCATCTATACAATTTATTGAATTGAGTTATACCGATAGTAGAGTCATAACTATTATAGTTTAAAGAATCTATAAAAGGGTAGGTTATCACCCACTAACCTCTAAAACAAAAAAAAATGAATGTATAAAATATATCCTCTAAAGTATGGATAGCCTTCTATATTTGACCATCTGTCTATAGATAAAAAATAGTTCCCAAGAATAACTAAAAGTTCAAATCATTCTGGTAACCTCTCCAAAACCTAGAGGGAAAACAATAATCATGATCATATATAATCATATTTGAAACCCCATGATGCCTTAATACATATTATGGAAACGTTTTGAATAAAAAACAATACTGAGGCTGAATCCTAAATAAAAAAACTGAGTTGAATTTGATAAGTTGTCCTGGATCACCCATATCCTATCACAACACTCTATTCTCAAGGAAAACCATTGATGAAGTCAATAGATATTCCCTGCAATATCTTATAGGGAACATAAAGAAGTTGAAGCAGTGCACTGGGAACATAATTCACAACCTTCACCTTTTTGAAATCAAAACACTAAGATTAAAACTATAAAACTGACCTCTTCATACCAAACCATTGACATTAAAGTAAAAAGTTTTTAAATGTATTTTAAACATAAGTATAGAATGAAAATTGTGATGTTTTGAACTCAGAGAGAACCACACTATACATCACTAAATTAATAAAAAAATTACCTTGAAACAACACTTAATATTGACTATACTTAGACCATCCCTTGTGGGAATCTTTATAAACAAGTCAATCTCGAAATACCTCCACCATAGAATCCCTTTATTAGGACTCCTCCCCAAGTGAAGAAAATATAGTAACACTATCATCTAGTAAAGGGACTCTTTTCCCAATATACGTAACCTATGATAAGATGTGAATAATTACAATAACATCTAATAGAATACCCTTTTACAATAAAAGATGAACTGGAGTGCTAACTCACTTCTCCTTAAAATACACAAAAGTAGAATGACACTGGTTAGTCCACATTAATGCATGATCATGTATAGTCAAATCTATTATAGGAGTCATAATCAGTGATAATTCAGGAACACACCTAGTGTGGTAACCAATAATTCCAAGGAAACCTATCTGTTACACAACAATATTAATGAATAACCAAGAAATAAATTCTTTGATCATCAAACCATAAAAATTTAATCCACATTGAGACACAATAAATACCAGAAAACATACATTAAAAACCTAAAACTCCGACTTCTACAACTTCCTAAATAACTAATCGTGATGGAGAATTACCAAATCAACTGATTTTACTTTGTGATTTCCTCAGAAAAATAATACACATGGTTATAATCGATAAAAACCTCCAAAAATCAATCTGGAAACTCACTAAACACAAAATTCACCAGTCCCATGAACCCATTTGGAGCAGTAATCACATGTATTGACATCATGATACACTCATAATGCCCATATTGAAATAAAAAAATAGACTTTTCCATATAATGATCATTATCTCACATCTAATGATATCTAGACTACAAATCAATCTTCGATAACTAGAAATATTACTTAAAATTATCAAATAAATCATTAATACATGAGAAAAAAAATTGGTTCTTCATTGTCTCCTAATTCAAGAAATTAAAAATTAGGCATAGATCCTTAATTCCATTGGACTTCTTTGAAAACAGAACTCGAGATTCCCAAGGTGAAATAGTGTGTTGAGTGGATCCTCACTATAGATGATTATCAACTAGAATCCTTAGCCCTCGCAACTAAAAATGTAAAATACTATATTGAGTCATCAATATAAGTGTCACACTAGACTAATACTATATCTTGAACTCAAACACTCATTGATGTTAACTCAAAAGTTCTCTTTTGACTTCTATATTTTGTTTTGGAAATCACAAATGTCTTTTTAATCGTATCATACTGACCTTGTCTATAAAATAATACTGAACTTTTCAATCGTATCGTACTGACCTTGTCAATCGTATTTTACTGACTCTGTCAATCGTATCGTACTGACTCTGTCAATCGTATCATACTGACTCTTTCAAATGTATCATTTTGATTCTGTCAATCGTATCTTACTGACTCTGTCAAATGTATCGTACTGACTCTAATATTCATACTTTCATTACTTGTTTTGGTACTTATTCAAAAAAACTTGTTTTATATTAATCGTACTATTGTTTATCATCTACATATATGTTGTTTTAACCAATACGATGTCGTTGAGTTAGTTAAAAACTAATCAAAATGATGTCGTTCTTTCTATTTCAATATGACCGTTATGATGCCAGGTGTCCAAGTCCCTCTGAGTTTTTTTGGAGAAATATGACCATTGGAGGCAACATGACCATTGGAACCCAAGGCCTATAAATAGGAGGTCATTTGAAGCAGAACGTGAGACTTTGGAACAACTGCAATACTATACTTCTATCAAGTTCTAGAGAGAGACACCGTGACTTTTCTCAACTGCTTTGTGCATCCGATCATCGTATCGAGGGCTACCGGTGATAGGCAGACAGATGTTCCGATCATCGTATCGAGGGCTTCCGAGGATAGGCAGACAGACGTTCTGATCATCGTATTGAGGGATTCCAGGGATAGGCAGACAGACAGCCCGATCATCGTATCAAGGGCTTACCAAGGTGTTGGTGAGATAGACCATTTATCCTAGGTGAAAGGATAACCCTTCTCATTGGGTCAAAATAATTGTAATACTTTTACTTTTCCGCTTCTGCTTGTATTAGAAAGGAATTTTTATTGTTTCATTTCTTCTTTACATACTCTATTGTAATTGTTTCAATTACAATCATTCTATTACATATTGTATTGATTGATTTTATATGCTTTAAGGTAGAATCATTCATCTTTATATTACTCTTATTATTGTGTGCATCTTGAATACAATTGTTTTACATTTCATTAGTATTACATTACATCATACCTTTTATATTCAATAAAATTGTGGGTGTTTGTATTTGTATTAGTTTAAGGCCTTTTAAACTAATCTCTTAATTGTTTAAATACAATGTTTTTAAACCTAAAATCCACCCCCCTCTTGTATTGTTCCATCTAATATACATATACATATACATATTCGATCCAACAATTGGTATCAGAGCAGATTTTCCACTGATTTTTCTTTCTTGTTCTATTTTTACTGACTACACTAACGTGTGGAGTGGAAACGTTTTTTGTTTTATCAGATGGAAGAAATGAATATTGGGTCAATAGACAATCTGAATCCTTCTAGACCACCTATCTTTGATGGAAATGATTATGAGTACTGGAGAGATCTTATGAAGACTTTTGTGATCAATACTGGCATAGTCAATTTTATTATGCTTACTGAAGGTCACAAAATTCCTGACAAAGAAGTTAGTACTTTCACTAACCAAGAGAAGCAAGAATATCAACTGAATTACAAGGTATGCAATAATTTATTATTCTCAATGACCAGGAATATATACAGTCAGATATCTTCTTGTGAAGCAGCCAACTGTATTTGGAAGAAATTGGAAGTCACTCATTTTGGTACATCTAAGGTTATATAAACAAGAAGAGCAATGCTTCGCGCAGAGTATCATGGATTTGTTTTTCCTTATGAAGAGCCATTATGTAAAGTGAAACAAAGGTTTATGAAAATTTTCAACAGCTTAAAATCTATGGGAGAAGAAGGTCTTGATTATGAAGCTATTGCTGATAAGATTATAGATATAATTCCAAATGAATGGGAGTCAAAAAGGGCATCTATTGATGAGAATAGAAAAGTTTCCCAGATTACTCTGGATGAAATCTTTGGAACTCTTCTACAGCACGAGACAGGAATGAAAAGAGAGGCTGATTTCAACAAGAAGAAGAATGGTAATGGAAGTGTAGCCCTTACATCTAAGGCTAAAACACCTGAAAGTCTTACAAGATCCAAAGCCATGAATGTTATATCTGACTCAAGTGATTGTGATCTTTCGGATAATGAGTTAGCCAATCTTTCTCGAAGGATGAACAAAATTGTGGGAAATAAAGACTTCCAATATAGAATCAAAAAGAAAGATAGTAAGGATAAGAACGATTCAGAGGTAACTTGTTATGAATGTATGAAAGTAGGACATATAAGGCCTGATTTTCCTTCACTAAAGAGGAAGGACAGAAAGGAGAAACACTCTCAAAGAAACAAGAGAAGGTTTTATAAGAAGAAGAATGTATTGAAGGAAAATGATACCTGGAGTACAAGTGGTAGCGATTCTTCAGATGATTCTTCAGAATATGAGTCCTCATGATAGAGGAATATTGGGCTTATAGCCAGATTACCAATTGAAGATCATTGTCTCATGGCTAAGGTATACAATGTTTAAGCTATTACAAATGTCTCTTTGAATGAAAATTATACTGATAATAGATATTATGAATCTTCAAATGATGAATCTTCATCATCAGATGATGATACATTACCATCTTTTGAAGAAGTCTATAGTTTTTCTAAATTACTTGAAAATGAAAATTCTAAACTCAAGAAGAATCTTGAGAATGAAAATTCTAGAATTTCAATCCTGACTAAAGAAGTATCAGATCTTTCTAAAGATCTTGATGTGAAAACTTTTGATTTTGAAAGTATTTTAAAAACCCTTGAGAAAGTCAAATATGATAAGGATAAACATTCTAAGGACCTAGTAACTATGCTTTCAAAGAAAAATATTTTAGAGCCTAACTCTAGTTCAAATTCAAATGTTTTGGAAAATAAAAACATAGTTTTAAAATTAAAGTCAGAAATTTTTTCCTTGAAAAAATGTTTGTCAAACTTTACTCATGGAAAGGAATACTTTGACAAGATGTATTCTCAAAATAGACCTTTGAGAAATCGTTCTGGTCTTGGTTATACTCATTCCAAACATGTTTTTAGTAATAACTATTTTGTTCCTCAAAAAACCTCTTTTTGTTCTAAGTGTCAATGTGGAGGACACTGGAGAATATATTGTTCTCTTAACGAAACTCAATCTTTAGGATTTCATAAATATCATTTTTCAAAACAAATGTGGATTCCTAAAATTCATTTATCTAACCATTCTAGATCCAAACAAGTTTGGATTCCGAAAAACTAATTTTTTCTTTTTCAGGAAAATGAGAAGTGTACCAATAAGAATATTTGGTACATGGACATTGGTTGTTCTCAACACATGACCGGAAACAAAGATCTCTTTGAAAAGGTTATCAAAAAAAAGGTGGAAAAGTTACCTTCAGAGATAATGCTCAAGGAAATATTGTTGGTATAGGTAATATCGTTTTTCTTGGAAAAGTTCTTATTTCAAACGTTTTGTTTGTTAAAGGTATTAGGTACAACCTCATCAGCATATGTAAATTATGTGACGAAGGTTACCTTGTGAATTTTAGAAAGGATAAGTGTATAGTCCACAATTCTAAGGATGATTTCATTCTGTCTTCTCATAGGCAAGAGAATATTTACACTATTAACATAGAAGACCTTAGGAGCCAAAACATACCCTGATTAAGTGCAATAGAAGACCAATCACGTCTATGGAATAGAATATTAGGACACTGTAATATGAGAAACCTCAATAAAATTTCAAAGAAAAGACTTGTGAAGGGACTACCAGACCTTAGATATGATTCTTCAAAAGTCTGTGATCTTTGTCAATTTGGCAAGAAACATAAAACTAGATTTAAATCAATTAGTTAAGTTTTAACTTTTAATGCATTACAGTTAGTGCATATGGATCTTTTTGGTCATACACAAACTGGAAGCATTAGAGGCAAATACTATGTATTTGTTTTAGTTGATGACTTTACTAGATTTACATGGGTCTATTTTCTCACAATGAAATCTGAATCCTTTTCCTATTTCAAAACTTTTAGAGCCCAAGTTAAAAATGAGAAAAACCTACCATTGATAACTATTCATAGTGATCATGGTGGTGAATTTCAAAATTCATATTTTGAAACTTTTTGTAGTAAGAAACGTATTACTCACAATTTCGTAGCTCCAAGAACTCCTCAGAAAAATGGTGTTGTTGAAATAAGTAATCGTATTATTCAGGAAATGACTTGAACCATGTTGAGTGAATACTCAATTGCTAAGAACTTCTGGGATGAAGCTGTTAGTACTGCCTGTTATACTACAAATCATGTTTTAACTAGACCATTTCTTAATAAAACTCCTTATGAGTTATGGACTAGCCGAAAACCTAAATTTTCATACTTCAATGTTTTTGGATGCAATGTATTCATATTGAATACAAAAGATAATCTACACAAATTTGCACCAAAATCTGATGAAGGAATATTTCTAGGTTACTCCACAACTTTTAAGGCTTATAGTGTTTTCAATAAAAATACTTGTTTTGTTGAGGAAATAGTACATGTGAGATTTGATGAATCTAATCCTTTTGGTTTCAAATTAACCCAACCTATTTCCTCATATGTGTTTTCAAAAACTGATTATCAACCTTTGATAGAAGATCCTTCTGATAAGGAAAATATTCAAGAAGATACTTTGGAAACATTCACCATGAAAGATTTTCTACCATATGTTGATGAATAGGTTTTACAAAACCCAAGTCAATTGTTTCTTAGGAATCATCACAGTGATAACATCATTGGTGATGTAAATCAACCTGTAATGACCATAAATTCCTTAAGAAATGAAGTAGATCATCTTGCTTTTCATTCCCAATTAGAACCTAAAAGTCCAAGTTAGGCCTTAGGTGATGATGATTGGATCATAGAAATTCAAGATGAATAAATGAATTTAAGAGGAATCAAGTCTGGAATTTAGTTGATAGACCTAAATAAACAACTGTAATTGGTGTAAAATGGGTTTTCAGAAACAAATGTGACGAAAATGGAATCATTGTAAGAAATAAAGCAAGAATTGTTGCTAAGGGATATAATCAACAAGAGGGAATAGACTATGAAGAATTATATGCTCCTGTAGCTAGACTTGAATCTATTCGTATTCTATTAGCCTTTGCAGCATACTTTAATTTCAAACTATTTCAAATGGATGTAAAATGTGCTTTTCTAAATCGTTTTGTTCAAGAATAAGTTTTTGTCGAACAACATCCTAGTTTTCTAGACCCCAAACATCCTGATCATGTTTTCAAACTTACCAAGGCTCTATATGGTCTTAAACAAGCCCCTAGATCATGGTATGATAGAGTTATGGGATTTCTTTTACAAAACAATTATACAAAAGGTACAGCAGATCCAACACTTTTAAAAAAATGGAAAATAAAAATGTTTTTATTATTCAAATATATGTTGATGACATCATATTTGGATCAACTTAGAAATCTTTAACTGATTCTTTTGCAAATTTAATGAAATATGAGTTTGACATGAGTATGATGGGTGAGTTAACATTCTTTTTATGTTTTCAAATTTCTCAAAATCCAGAAGGAACATATATATCTCAACATATGTATATAAAAGTTTTACTCAAAAAGTATGGATATGACAAAACTAAAAGTATTAGCACTCCAATTGGTAACTCAAATACACTTTATCTTGATGAAACTAGGAAACTAGTAGATCAAACAATCTTTCGAGGTATGATAAGAAGATTGCTATACTTGACAGCTAGTCGACCAGACATGATGTTTTCTATATGCTTATGTGCAAGATATCAATCTAATCCAAAAGAGTATAATTTAAAAGCCATAAAGAGAATCTTTCGGTATTTAAAAGGCACTATGTATTTAGGTCTTTTTTACTCTTATGGGAATGATTTTGTTTTAAAAAGTTTTTCTGATGCTGACTTTGGTGGTTGCAGAATGGATAGAAAAAGTACATCTAGAACTTGTCATTTTTTAGGAGATTCTCTAGTTTCTTGGTCCTATAAGAAACAACACTCAGTAGCACTATCCACTGCTGAATCTGAATATGTAGCAGTTGGAATTTGTTGTGCTCATGTGTTGTGGATGCAACACACATTCACTGACTATGGATTGAGTTTCTCCAAAACTCAAATTCTATGTGATAATACTAGTGCCATAGCTCTTAGTAAGAACCCAGCACATCACTCTCGTGCAAAACACACAGATGTTAGGCATCACTTTCTTAGGGATCACACACAAAAAGGAGATATTGTTTTACAATTTATCGGAATTCAAGAACAACTTGCTGACATTATTACAAAACCATTACCTTCTGATAGGTTTGAGTTAATAAAATAGAATCTAGAAATTATTACATTAAAATAATCATTCATATCCACTTCTTGTTTTAATTTTCCTCCTTACAGTAAATAACTCCCTTTAAAAGGGGGGGGGACATTTCTTACTATGTTTTTTTACTATGTTTCTTTTTATATTATGATCTTTAATTATTTACTCTCCTGATATGTGTTTTTCTGTTTATCGTATTGACCGTTTTATCGTATCATTTATTTTTCTGTTAATCGTACTGTCCGATGATGGTAATGATTTTCTTTTCCATCGTACTGTCCGATGATGGTAATGATTTTCTTTTCCATCATACTGACCGATGATGGTAATTATTTTCTTTTCCATCGTACCGACCGATGATGGTAATGATTTTTTTCCATTGTACGGTCCGATGATGGTAATGATTTTATTTTCCTTCGTACTGACCGATGATGGTAATGATTTTCTTTTCCATCGTACTATTCGATGATGGTAATGATTTTATTTTCCATCGTACTGTCCAATGATGGTAACGAGATTGTTTTCCATTGGCTTGTCAGTTCATGGTAACGAGATTTTTTTCCATCGGCTTGTCAACATGGTAATGAGATTGTTTTCCATCAGCTTGTTAATTCATGGTAACCATATTGTTTTCCATCAGCTTTTCAGTTCATGGTAACGAGATTGTTTTCCATCGGCTTGTCAGTTCATGGTAACGACTTTGTTATCCATTGGTATGATGATTTTTTTGTATGATTTTGTTTTTCTTTTTAGCTCTACTCTAACCAAAAATTACCTTACGCTCTCCGGCAGGTACTTTTCTTTTTTATTTTTTTTCTTTTGTTTTAATCATAACCATTGATCTTTTTTCCTCTAATCTTGACTGTAGAAGATCAACGGTCATCTCTATATTTCCTATAAATAGCCCCCCTCCCCAAACCCACATTGTTTTTTCAGGATTTGAGGTGAAGCTTTGCTCCACTGGTTTTAAATCATCGTACGATCTTTCATCGGCAGCACCTATATGTCTCAGTCCTCTACTAATACTCCCGCCGAAATGACTTCAAAGACTTTTACAGAGAAAGAGTTTTTCAGAGAAAGGTTAGTTTCTCGGGACTTTTTTGATTCGTTTGATTCCCCAATTAGAAGAATCATTCTGTTTCAAGGATGGGAACATTTATGTGTTGAAATACCTGTTTCTCAAGATCCGGTTCTCTTTGATGAAGTCATTCAGTTCTATAAAACTGTATCTTTCGACAAAGAAATGACTATAAATTTTGTTGTGTACGATAGAAAGATATCTATGTCTGTGAAACAAGCGGCTCATTTTCGGAATGACCCAATAGAAGGAGATTCTTTCTGCCCATCTCAATAACTACCAGAGGAAGTTGGTACATTTAATAGAGAAAGTTCTGAGAAGTATTTGTTTGTTATAAATGAAGAGTAGAGAAAAGTGGCTCATCTTTCTCCGGACAATCGGTTTGTGACATTATGGATGCAATGTTTTCTTATCCCAAGGAAAGGGGATAGAGAAACTCTGAAAGTTTCCGATATTTTTAATCTTGAATATCTTGTGAATATGAGAAAAGTAAATCTCATTGGGTATGTTTTTGAAACCATTAAGAATGTCAAGACAAGAGGCATTAAGTCCCAATTGATTATGTATCCAGCCATCCTTAAAAAGTTTATTCTTGAGAGCATGAAGTTTTGCAACATTCCTTTGAAAGGAAACCTGAGAGATCTGAATCCATCATGGATAAGTAAGAGTACGATGAAAAAGATGAATGTTTGTTTTGATCCAAATTAAAAACTATTTATAAGATATGTAGAAGTTGAATCGGCTCAAAAACAATCAGCACCTATGCCAGCCAAAGAAATTTCTTCTCTTGTTTTTCCTCAGAAGTCTGATCCCCAAACCAGCTCAATGACAAAGAAGAAGCATAAGTACAGTATGGAAGTTGTAGCCAAGTGGAGAAAGGATAAGGAACGGAGAAAGTAAGGTGATCCAAAGTTTGGACTTGATCCAGCTGAAGCCTTTGCTGAGAGATTAAGGGTTGAGGATACCCTTCAGGCAGAAAAGAAGAAGAAGGTTCTTTTGAAAAGAAAAGCACAGGTATTTGATGCTTTAAATCTCTTGAAAGCAGTTGAGGAAGCTAGTGCTCAACTTACCATAGAAGTACATCAAGAGCCTATCGTACAGAGTCTTCCAGAGAAAGAAAAATGAAAACAAATGATGGAACAGATATAAGAAGTGGAAGAGGAGGAAGGAGATTTTCTTTTAGAATTCCTTCAGTGTTCGAAGAAGAGTAGGGAGGAATCGGTTCAAAAGCTGAGTGAAGGTGTTCAACAAATCCCTCATGTCGATCAAGCACCTTTTGAAACTTCTGAAACTTCGGATAAAACACCCACTCATGTAAAGAAAGGTGCTCAATCTTCTCATACTGAAAAAGTTATTGTCATCAATAACAAAGTAGAAGAAGAAAGAAAAGAGAAAGAAAAATCCAAAGGAAAACAGCCAGTTGTTGACTTAAGCTGATCAAATGAATTGCCCTCGTATGATGTGGATACTGATTCAAAACATACAATCTCTCTCAAGAAGAGTGATTATATTGTCCATGTTTTGAGAAGGTTTGAATAGACCATTCCTTACTTTCCTAGGCTAGAAGAGAAAATTGATTTCATTATTCACAATCAGAAAAAGAAGTTCGGTTCTGTAAGAGAGTTGAGAAAGAAAGTTTTGTCAGTTGAAGCCGATTTGAATGTTCTTTCTAAAACCTCGGTTTCTCATAAGAAATCTTGCAATAGGACGACCAAGTGGTCCTATAAAACATAAATCTCGTTGAATTACCATGAGATAGCAATTGTATATATAAGAAGGTTGTCAAATGATCTTGTTGTTGCCTTTAATAAGCTTGACAAAGAAACTGTTAAAAGGTTGAATCAGATAACTCATGGAGCCGATATTCTTTCAGTGAAATAATTACAAGAGAGAATGAATTCTTTTCAGTCTGAATTCTCGAAGGTTTCATCTTTCAAGGATGAAATGGTTTTGTTGAAGAAACAAAATTCTGTGTTATCCAAAGATAACAAGAATCTGCAAGACAGAATTGATACCCTTGAGGAAGTAATCAGAGTCCAGGACGAGATAATCAAGAATCAAGATCAGATTTTTGCAGACCAACAAGAGCTTCTCAGAACACATGGTGATTCAATTTCTGAAGACAAGAAAAAAAATCAAGAAGATGAAAGTTATTCTTCATGAGCTCATAAAGAGGGAAAAAGAATGAGAAAACAAATGACTGTTTTTTTTGTTTTTCTTTTCTTTTGGAACCTGTTTTTGTTTTGTAATAACTTTTATGATTCTTTTATTTTTGTCCTGCAATTCTTCTCTCTAACCCTTTCAGGCAACTAAAAGTCACCCCATTCTTTTTGTAAACCACAAAGGGGGAGAATGTTTTATAAAGGGGGAGAATGTTTTATAAAGGGGGGGAATGTTTTACAAAGGGAGATAGGCTTAATCAAATTCTTCAAAACCAAGGAAAATATATGAATACAATCCTTAAGAAAGTATACACCTAAGGGGGAGTTTTTTGTATTCAAATTCATATTCAGAAGAGTTTCCAATAACTCAGGGGGAGATAAGTATTTCTTGTTATATTTACTTTGTGTGTTGTGCTTTCCAAAAAGGGGGAGATTGTTAAGTCAAAAGTTCTCTTTTGACTTCTATATTTTGTTTTGGAAATCAAAAATGTCTTTTTAATCATATCATACTGATCTTATCAATCGAATCATACTGACCTTGTCAATCGTATCATACTGACCTTGTCAATCATATCGTACTGACTCTGTCAATCTTATCGTACTGACTCTATAAATCATATCGTACTGACTCTTTCAAACGTATCATACTGATTCTGTCAATCGTATCATACTGACTTTGTCAAATGTATCATACTGACTCTTCTATTCATTCTTTCATTACTTGTTTTGGTACTTAGTCAAAAACACTTGTTTCATATTAATCGTACTATTTTTTATCACCTACATACATCTTGTTTTAACCAATACGATGTCGTTGAGTTAGTTACAAACTAATCAAAATGATGTCATGCTTTCTATTTCAATATGACTGTTATGATGCCAGGTGTCCAAGTCCCTCCGAGTTTTTTGGAGAAATATGATCGTTGGAGGAAACATGACCGTTGGAACCCGAGGCCTATAAATAGGAGGTCATTTGAAGCAGAACGTGAGACTTTAGAACAACTACAACACTCTACTTAAATCAAGTTATAGAGAGAGAAATTGTGACTTATCTCATCTGCTTTGTGAGTCTGATCATCGTATCGAGGGCTGCCGAGGATAGGTAGACAGACGTTCCAATCATCGTATCGAGGGCTACCGGGGATAGGCAGACAGACGTTCCGATCTTCATAGCTCAGGCTGCCAGGGATAGGCAGACATGCAGTCTGATCATCGTATCGAGGGATTACCAAGGTGTTGGTGAGACATACCTTTTATCGTAGGTGAAAGTATAACCCTTCTCTTTGGTTCAAAAGAATTGTAATACTTTTACTTTTCCGTTGCTGATTGTATTAGAAAGGAATTTGTATTGTTTCATTTCTTCTTTACATACTCTATGGTAATTGTTTCAATTACAATCATTCTATTACATATTGTATTGATTTATTCTATACACTTTAAGGTAGAGTCATTCATCTTTATATTACTCTGATTATTGTGTTCATCTTTAATACAATTGTTTTACATTTCATTAGTATTACATTACATAATACCTTTTATATTCAATACAATTGTGGGTGTTTGTATTTGTATTAGTTTAAGACCTTTAAAACTAATCTCTCAAGTGTTTAAATACAATGTTTTTAAACCTACAATTCACCCCCTCTTGTATTGTTCCATATAATATACATATACATATACATATTAGATCCAACAATTGAGTGGGTAACATCACATCCTTTTCTGAAACGACTCATGGTTTCTCTTTGATAACCCCAGGAAACACCTTTGGATGATCCTCTTGAAAATTCCACATCAACCCATCCTTCATGTAATACACGGACTAAACAAAACTCCCACCCATCCAAGGGTATCAATCTCTAAAAAACATCTCCTAGTATCCATTAACATTTTAGAATAAGAAATTTATCCAATGTTTCAGAACAACCGACCCAAAATAAAACAATTTAATATTGAGGATAAGGTTTTATGATGATATATTTAAACATAGGAGGCCTTTCCAAAATAGATTTTACCCCATCACCAGTTCAAAATATTTTGACATGTCATGCATGATAGATATACCTCCAGTAGGGGAATTACATTTTAAGAGAACTAGAATCATCTTGACATAAAATCCCTATAAATTAGAAGGGTTGGGTGAAATGAGGACAGTACGATTCCTGAAATAAATAATTCATACTCCAAATTATAAAATAGACAGATAATACATTGCATTATATTTTTATTTCAATGATTTAGTAACTGTAATCCATTTATCAGACCTTAACCTTCTCAAAGACCTCTCTGGTCATGACTTAGACCATCTACAAATGCATAAAAACTATGAATTATCTATTAGCAAGGGTACGATAAGTTCTAAACTGAGTGATACTAGATGAATAAGAATAATAAATAATTCTCATTAACTAAAATTTCTTTTTTATGACTAAGAAAATCTGTTCTTATGGTTACATATCTACTCCCTATATATTTTTTATGACTCATGTCCCATGAGGATTTGGTTTTTTCCTTTGTTTTCCCAATAACCATTTCCATTTCTAATACCTCAAGATATAACAATAGTATAAATGGGGTTACCTGGTGTTGGTTCTATAGATGAAAAAAATCCTCAAATTTATTTACCATATCCTCCTCATATGGAAGATGGTGCAATTACTAACATAAGAGGTTTTTATAAAAGATAATGAACTCCCACATGCCAGAACTCCCATAATGGGGGGGGGGGTAAAAATCTAGAATAAATATGTCAAATGTATCATCACAGAAAGAAACTCTGACTAAAATTGATTAGGATCCTTTTCCCAAATAATAGAAAATTCCTTTAAATAATTTAGGAATAAGATCCACCAACATTAAGCTAACCCATGCCACATTGCCACCATTAATAATACCCAGTGATCCCTATGTGAAATAATGGAACTAATGAAAATATTATCCTCCTATAACCGAGCCTCATATATAGATCTTAAATTTATCCCTTGTACTTTTTTGGATCTGGTGATGTTACTCTCAATTTTTCCTCCTCCAAGTGTCACTATCGTCGACATACACTTTGTAGCAATCCAATAACACATTTATTAGAATAACATTTATAGAACTATAACAAGGAAATCAACCTAGTTCCACTATGAAAAATATAAAATATATAGGACTTTATAAACAATGAATATGGAATAATTAAGGTTATTTATTAATTAAGTTTAACATATTTTCCATTTACACCCATTTAAAAAATATGATCAGAAAATCAAGACACATGATCCTTACCTAGGTCTCTACCCTAAAAGAAGACTCACTTCTCTTAGAATGTTTGAAAAACAAAAAAGTTTTTATTTTGGATAAAAGGCGCCCCTAAAATTCTATGTACTAGATAGTCTGCCTTTTTTATGTCTCATACCATGTTGAACTAACACTATATATTTAACGACCCAAACTTTTATCAACGCAATTTATCTATTCTAATTGTAATATCGTATACTATAATAACATAAAATCACATTAGGAAACAAAATTCCACTTCATGAATAAATGATATACATAATTCTATGTGACCATTAAACATAATTTTTTCACTCTTGTGATTTGAATATCAAAAAGCTGACATACACGGTTGTGATCAGTAAGATGTTTGGAGTTTGATAGGAAAAAAATAAAATTGGGTGAATTTTAACAAAACCATATGAATAGTAATTTCACCCTTATGAATATTAATGTGACCCTTAGGAAGAATAAATTGTCCAAGTGAATAGAAACCTTACCGGTGATAGTATAAATAAATTTTATCAATCCTATAAGTGAAAATATTATATAATTATATTATAGAGTTGGTATTTTTGTATGTAATGAATATTTAATGAATAATTTAATAATTTAAAATAAAATTTATCATCATAAAATTTATTCATAGACATGTATTTTTATATCTTGGGATTATATGATATATTTATGAGACATTAATTAATATTTCAATGTTTTATAAAAGTAGTTGTAGTTTTAAAATTTTTATTTTTCAAGTAAATGATGATTTCTATTAAAAATTAAATTAATCATATTTATAAAATTATTTTCATAAAAAAGAAGTTAATTTTTTAAATATACATGTCAAAAAATGGATAGGGTTAATTTTTTAGATATTTCTTAAATACATTAATTTTTATTGAATAATGAAATTCGATAATTTAAAAAATATGCTAAATAAATGACTTTCTGCGGCATGTTTGAGTAATGAATGATGTAAATGGACATTTTTTAGACTCACATACCCTAATTAATAGATTTATTCATGTAATCATCAAATAATCTTGTATTTACTAAAAGTAATAAACTAATTAATTAAATACTGAGAAAACACCCCTCCCCTCTACTATAAATACCACCCTCACAACCTAATTTACTCACATGTGTTAATCTTCATGAATTTTCCAAATTCTACCCAAAAAAATCCTTAGAGCCTCAACTATGTCTAAGAGATATTATTCTCATACAAATACCAATACTTGGTTCCTTGAGGAGGATCTCAAGAGGAGCTTTCAGGAGGTAATTTCTCTCCCTCTTTTCTTTCAAATTCCTATATAATTTCATTTCATTTCTTACCTTATCCTCAACTTCTCTAATCCAAATGTCATGATAACCCCATTATAATGGATATATAGGTATTATATCATTTTAAGGGAATATTATTCATTGTACTCCTATCTCAATATCTCTATTTGTTTATAAAATGAAAATCATCGCCCCCCAAGGTGTTAATTTACCTACATCGTGGGCGATGCAATTCCATTTTACTTCAATGACTTAAAGTATGTCAATAAAACCATTAAATGGTTAAAATTATATTTTAATATGTATTTTTAAATCATTTTATGTTCTGTTAAAAACATTTATACATAATACTAAATTATAAAACAGAACATGTTCGTTGTGAAAAAAAAACCACCCAAATTGACCTAAGACAATCAACCTTAAATTTTTACTAATGACTCATCCTCGTGGTATATAACCAAATTAATTATTGGATAATTGAGACTCATGTAATATCATTAATATAATTTAATTTAAATTCATGAGGATTATCTATGTTCTACATGAAATTCCATTATTTTGTACAACTGAACCATTCATGAAAACTAAGAAAAAGAACACTCCCCAACTAGGAATTTAATATCTTTAACTCATCCAAAGGACCATAAAATAACTTAATAACACCATAAAGAATAATATTCATGTATAATTTTTTTTAAATTTTTAATTAATTAATATATTGTGATTATATTGGATATTAATGTGAAGGAAGCATTCAGAAACACGATAAGGGGAATTCTTCAACCCAACTCTCATTCTATGGGTATTCCCTATTTCAGTCCATTTTCAGTATGGATATTACATTAAAATAATTTATTCATCATTATCTTACATTTTATGGGATATAAAGGTACACCACTAGTGTTTATATCAAGTACAATGTATTCCAAAACAAATATTCTTTCAAAAATACACCATTTACTTCTCACTAAAGGTTGATGGTTCTTGTATCAAGTATGTTATTCCATATTTCATTTGGGAAACCGATGTTTGTGAATGTATGATTTATGAAATGAAACACATTCCTTTCCATGGGTTATATGTGTCCAATATTGATATACATTCTATGTTTCATGCATGATAATGTTAACGTTATGATGTGGCAGTCACACCCAGAATCATATAGTGCATTGTTGATGTTATGATATGATAGGTGCACCTAGAATTATACTACACTCTAATGCATTGGGTAATGTGTTGAATATCATGAGTTAAGGAGAAATATTTATGAACATTATTCTATAATTATACACAACCATGTGTGGTATTTGACTATTAATACACGTTGTTATATTTTTATGTCTTTCCACATTCAAAGTATTCTCTAAATGCTTCCTCTCATGATTATGATCCTATTCCAATGTAATGTTGATAATGATTATTCTCAACCCATGTTATATCATTTCATATTATAATCCATCCTCTTACTAGGATTTTATTTCACCCTTTTTTATATATATCCTTTTGTGACTAATTATAATAATGAGAATTCAAGGACCAATAAGAAGCTAGAGAAGAAGTAATTAAATAAATGTTTATGTTTATGTTGTAAAAGTTTTGTATGGTCCTAGTTTTCCGTAAACACTAAACCTTTGGATCCTATTTGTGTAATGATTTTATATTATTTATCTTTAAAATGATTTAATATTAATGTAATAAAAATCAGAGTCACTATAGTTAGTATTAGAGGAATGGTTTAGTTAATTTGGAAATTAGGATTAGAGAACCTAAGTGAAACCCTAGTATGAGACGATGTATATCTGAGAATACAAGAAGATTTGTTAATCATAGGGATCCCATAATATATTATTTTAGTGTTAATTGCACAAAAGAATAAACTATTTAATTGTGATTTGTTGACTTATGTTTTCTTCTATACTTTTCTATTTTAGAAAATGGTTGGAACTAGGAGAAACTAGGCCAATAACCTGTGCAAGGGAAAATACAACGATTGCCCAAATTACATCCCCAATTCTTTGTCAGTTGGAGTTCAAAACAACATAGCGATTCATTCCCAGTTGTCCGAGGTTATGAATTATAACCTGAATAATTTGAACTACCTCCTTTACATAAGAGGGAGAAACTGGCTATCAAGTGTTTTATATGGAAACAAAAACTGACATTTAGTAGAGCTCCCGGTCCACATGTTGTGGAATAGTTGGTCAACTAAATGGAGAAGATATTTTTTTTTATATTCACTATTTTGAGACATTGAAGGTGACTCCTTCTATTATTATCTCTATGAAGTGTCCAACCAATGGTGGGATTTGTTTAAGAACACAAACGTGAGAGATGAAATTGAAGAGATGGAGTGGGAAGACTTTATGATAATGTTTATTAACAATTATTTCCCACAAAATCTTCATATGAATATGGAGAGGCAATTTATTGAGATAAATACAAAGGATGGAGAATATTTCAGACATACGAAGAGAATTTCACAAAGATTTCAAGGCATGATTCAGGATTTTTTACCAACAATGATGCTTTGAAAGGTTCTTGCAATTCAAGTCTTTGATAGTTTTGAAGAAGTTGTTATATGTTCTCTAAATATGGAGATAGAGTTTGGGGAATGTTTCCATGGATATGGTGATATGAAAATAAAGATGGAATTTCATGTAGGAGGATCAAATGAGAATGGTAAAGAGAAAGCTCAACCACTAACATGTCAAAAATGTAAGAAGAAAAATATTGGGAATCTACTCAAGGGACATGGAAATGATTCATGTGTGGGAGATTAGGAAACCAAGCTCAATAGTTTTGAAAGGACATAAAAAGGTATGATAATGTGGTGGAGGAAATTAAAACACCACCCATGGTCCAATTCTATCGCTTTAAAGAGAAAAGGAACTATGCAAGTCAATGAACTAAACCTCAATTCAACGAGGGTAATCAGCATCAATATCCACCATCGAAAAATGAACAGGTGAAGATTTATGCCATCACTAATGTGGATGGGAAGCAATAAAATGAAGTTGTACAAGGTACACTTCTTATTCACTCATGAATGAAAAAAAGTATTATTTGATTCTTGTTCTTTGCATTCCTTTTTATCTTCATATTTTCCTAGAACTACTGAATTGAATCACAAAAACCATGAAGTATAGATATCTATAGAATCTCCATGTGGTGAAATCATTGTAACCAATGTTTTGGAATATTTTCTATTAGTGTATGTGGGAAAATTATTCTAGTGAATCTTGTGATACTTACCTTGGTGGAATTCAAAACTATAATGGGAATGGATTGGCTCTCGTTATATAGAACACATATCAACTGTCAGGAATTGGAAATTTATTTTCATATTCTGAACCATCCTATGCTCTTATAAAAATGAAAAGAATATCATGCATCTCCATTTAAAAATTCTTCAATGGTGTGGGTGTTGATTCCTTGTGAATAGACATACCTCCCTCAAATGGTTGAGACAAAATAAGTTTTCTGGTTATGGGAAATTCTCATCATGATGGAATATAGTGATATATTTCATGAAGAGTCACCCAGACATCTGATGTGTTGTGAGGTAGTGTTTTCTATAGAACTCATACACGAATCTACTCATATATAAATGTGTCCATATAGGATGGATCCAATCTAAATGGATTATTTAAATAATCATTTGTAAGAGAAATTAGACAACAGATTCATACGCCCCAGTGCATCAACTCTGGGGTGTACCCGTGGTATTTGTGAATAAGAATAATGGATCGATGAGGATGTGTATATATTATCAGGAAATCAAAATTTCTCCATAAAGAACAAGTATCATCCCCCAAGGATTGATGACTTGTTCGATAAGCTACGAGGAGTTCAATATTTCTCAATGGTGGATCTTGGTTCTAGATATCATCAGCTAAAGGTGAAGAAGGATGATTTTTAGAATACTTCCTTTATACCAGGTATGGGAACTATGAGTTTCTCATGATTTCCTTTATACTTACTAATTCCACTAAAATCCTCATGGATATTATGAATGTATTCTTTATATATTACCTCGACAAATTTGTGGTAGTGTTAATCAATGATATTCTGATCTACTCGAGGATCAAGGAGGAACAGGAAGAACATCTATGGATTTTGTAGGTGGCATTGAGAAAGGGGATGTTCTATTCCATGTACTACAACTGTGAATTTTGGATGAATAAAGTCACATTCTTGGGGCAGGTGAACCCAAGTGATAGAATTTATAATGACCCTTCAAAAACAATGGTGATTGAGGAATGGTCCGGACCCTCTAGGGTCACATAAATCCATAGTTTTTAGGGATTATCGGGGTACTACTAATGTTTTGTGAGAAAATTGTCATGATTTTCAATCCTACTAACCATTTTAACATTGAAAAGGGTAAAGTATGTCAGGATGGAAGAATTTGGGGAAATATTCAAGGATCTAAGGAGAAGGTTGATCACTACACCAGTACTGGAATTACTAAAAAGTGTAGAATTTATTGTGATAGATTGTGATGCTTAAAAGTATGTCATAGGTTGTGTACCCTTGGAAAATGATAATATAATAGCCTATGACTCATGCAAATTGAAGATCCATGAGAATAACTACCCGACCAATGATCTAGTGATAAAAGATGTAATGTTTTCCCTGAAAATCTTGCAGTACTACCACTATGGTGAGAAGTTTGACATATATACTGATCATAAGATCCAGAAGTATATAATCATGAAAAAGGGGATCAACATGCATTAGTGGAGATGGTTAGAGATAATCAAAGACTATGATTTCTCTATTCACTGTCATTTGAGAAAGGAGAAAAAGGTAGCTGCTGCTCTTAGTATAATAAAACCTACCACTATATCCATGATGTGGATTTTGAAGGACCCTATATTTATGGATATGAAATGGATAAACATTGAAATCATAACGAAAGGGAATATATCCTACCATTCAAAAATGGATTCCCAACCATATATCCAAGATAAGATTAAGAAGGAACACAAAGATTAAACAAAGTGGAAAAAGAAGGTGAATGCATTAAAGGAAGGGAAGCTGCAAGAATTCCATGTTGAAAATGATAATGTGATATATTTGGAGCGTGTATTTATATCCCTTCATCACATGGGATAAAGAGAGAACAAATTGAAAATTCACATATATCAACATTATCTATCCATCTTGGTAGCACCAAGATGTATCGTGATCTTCAAGAACACATTTGGTTGGAATACACAAAAAAGGATATTGGTGAGTATATCTTAATGTGCTGGATATATTAACAATTTAATGTAGATTGAAAAATGTCCATAGGGATGATGTAACCATTACCTATACCCATGTGGAAATCAGAGAATGTCAATATAGAATTTTTCACTGGTCACCCAAAGACATTCAATGGATATAATTCCATAAGGATTGTGGTGGACAGACTCACCAAGAGAACAACTTTATCGCTATTAAGGAATATCTCTCACTCGAGAAACATGAAAAGATATATGTGAAGGAAGTGGTGTGACTACATGAGGTCCCACTCTCAATTGTATTTAATTATGATCCAAGGTTTGCATCTAAATTATAGATAAGTCAACAACATTCCTTGAGCATTGAAAAGAATTTCAGCATAGACTATCACCCCCAAATTGATGTCCAATATGATAAGGATATTCATATGCTCAACGATATGTTAAGGGATTGTTCTGTAGAATTCAAAGGTAGATGCGATCAGTATCTCCCATTGGTTGATTTCTCAATTAATAATAGATTCCACCCAATTATTTGGACGGCTCCATATGAATCTCTATATGGAAGGTGATATAGAAATTCAACCTGTTGGGATAATGATGGAGCAAGTAATATACTTGGAGCTGATATTGTATAATAGATGAAAGAGAATGTCAAATCCATCCAAAAACACCTCAAAGCTGCTCAGGGATGAAAAATGATCTATTCTGACAAACATATATGGGATTTGAATTTCGACATTTAAGATAAATTCTTCCTTCAAATATCACTATGGAAGTGAGTCATGCAGTTTGGAATGAAATGGAATCTAAGCCCAAGGTACATTGGCCCCTTAGAGATCCTTGAATGCATAGGATCCATTGCCTATTGGATTGAAATTATACTGAATATGGCTCAAGTTCATTACTTGTTTCACATATCAATCCTGAGAAAGTACATACCAGAACCCTCACATGTAATAAACTCATAGGCATCACAGTTGGAAGAAGATCTCTCCTTTGATGAGTTATCAGAAATGTTTCTAGACCAAATAGATAATGTTCCATGAAATAAGGAATCCTACCTTGATAATGTGTTGTGTAAAAACCATATTGTTTCTGATGCTTTCACCAGGGCATGCACATCCGTCATGAAGAGGACACTCAGTTATTGCCCCACATTACCGCTTTCCAAAGGCGGGCGACATCCGCTCCTTATTCAGGGATGTGTTCTCATTGATCGAAACGGGATGATGGGATGTCAGTTCTTACTTCCGTGGATTCCTCCTCAGAGCTCGTCACATAGTCTAGTTCTCCCTCATATATTTAATACGCAGTTAATGAAACTCTTCCCGACACCATATCTTAATGGACACCGGTTAATTACGCTACTTCTGTCAGGACATTCCAATGAGTTCGGTTAGGGCAGCAACCTTTGATTCAGGTAGTAGTCACGTCAGGCACCACTGGCGTGTCTTGATGCTGTGGGATTGGCATGTCTGTCTTCAGTTTCATATTATAGGGCTTCTGAAGGGTGCGGAAGCCCGAGGCATACCACATCAGATGTGGGGAATCATATTCCATGGGCATGTATTTGAGGTTTTGTAACACCCGAGACTTGTATGAGAAATATTTTGTTTTTATGTTATATACATCATCAAAGTAATCTTTCACTACACACAACACTATCTTGTCTTTCTTCACACGCAATTGCGACATTCCTTGATAGCTTGCGTTGTATGGAATACCGAGTTTCACTAAACAGCGATATGCTATTAAAATATTATTAAAACTAGCCGTTATGAATAGTAATACCCACTTTTTGAAATTTTATACACTTTATCTATCAAAATGGACTTCATTTTTGGATTTGGAATATCTAAATTATCCTAGGGTGAAATTTTGGTATTTTTCTAAAAACATTCAATTTTTTATGAATAGTGAAAACACTAGGTTACTATTTAAAAACCGACTCTTTATTTAAATAATTATTTATTTTATTTAAATTTATTTTAGGTGAAAATTTATACATAATACCTATATACGTTAAATTTAATTCATTGGAGTCATTTTATAATAATTTTAGTTATATAAAAATTTTATTGAACTTTTCACCGTCTTTTACCCACCTCCTAAGAGAATTTGGAAATTCACATAAAACGTAATTTTACTGCTTCTGTGAGTGGAATTTAGAAAATATGAGAGACATGGTTAATATGAAGGACTAAAATGTGGTTAAATGAGATGAAAATAATTATTGGGGAATAGTAACTTTTAACTTTTATTTACCACGGTTAAAAGTAAATAGGGTAATTAAGGGTAAAAAGGATATTATTATTACCCTAATAGATGTCCTAATTCTATTGGATAAGTGTAATTCGACCAAAAAAACCTTAGGAATAAAATATGACCATTTAGGTCAACTTGTATTAGATTAGGACATTTAATATTATTTTATTTAAAGAAGAGTTAAAATAGTTAAAATATAGGTTTAATAACTAAAACATTTTTAAAATAGGGTTATAAAAGAGATAAATTCAACTATAAATATTCATTAGAAATATAAAGATATTTCCTACATAATTGTATTTTATTTATAATTTTTAGACATTAAATAATTTAATGTATTTACGACACAACGATGATGTAGTAATTACCTTATTAGGGAAATATTATCATAATTGATGTTATAAATACCCAAATCAATGTAATTTGAGACTTTTTATGAATTACAATAATTTTATAGGTTAATATGACATGTTAGTATTGATTTTATTTACTTTTTTCGAACTAAATATGATGTTATGATTTTCACAAAAATCAATTCCCAAATACTGTCAAAATTGACATAAAATAGTTTTTATAACAAATATTATATTATTAATTGTTATTTTAGTCCTTAAAATCTAAGGTTTTTCCAAATGTCATAGATAAGGTTATATATATTAATAATAAGCAACTTTGGGTTCGTTTGTCTTGTTATAGTATGTTTATTAACCATATAGTGTAAGAAAACAATAAGACACAGTAAAAGTTAAATTATTTTACTTAGAGTTAAATCTAAATGATAAGATTAAAATTGTAACCTAAACTTGTATACAATCTTTTTTTGGATGATTTAGATCCATCCCCACCTTATCTTCGAAATAAATCAATTTGGAGCTATTAAAAACCGAATATGACTTTATAATAAAAAAATGTCTCATGTTTTTCCTAAGGTGCCCCTCCACTCCCTTATAAAAGAGAACCTCCTCCCTCTCCTCCTCACAGTACTTTGAGCCTTCAAGCTCGGCCAAACCCTGCCAATTTATATTCTCCACTTACCAAAAAACAACCTAGAGGTCATGGTCTTCTTCAAAGACCATCTTTAGTGCCCTAAAAGAAGGATAAGAAGAGGCGCTTCAAAGAAGAGGTAATGTCTGTTGCCGATTCATTCAACTTTATTTCTTCTTACACTTCTTCATAATTAGTTGTTTCATTATGAAGTAATAACATCAGTATCACTCATATACTGATATTTTATTATAAATATGAAACAAACCTATTTCACCTTCTATCCATCCTACGGAAAATGAAATCACTGCGCGTGCGTACGTACGGAATACCGTCTCTACGCCGTGGTGTATTATGTTTTCCACCACCACCATACATGGATGGGTATAATGGTGTAAAGGATAACTATATCTGATTATTGTAAATTTATATTAATTATGAAATAGTATACATTCACTTAAATACAATTACACGATCATGGGAACTTTGTCATCGCTCGTGCGTACGTACGGCCTACCATCTCCACGATGTGATGCGACTCGTTTTACGTGATCATAAATTCTTAATGATTATATAAA
Source organism: Viscum album (assembly GCA_963277665.1). Lineage (NCBI taxonomy): Eukaryota > Viridiplantae > Streptophyta > Magnoliopsida > Santalales > Viscaceae > Viscum > Viscum album. Next base: position 1,046,959,155 of record OY728138.1, on the reverse strand, counting down.
TTAATTGAATGAATGAATATGATATATATTGCACTAATAACATTATGGAAATGAGGTAACTATAACCTAAAATAAGACTAAGAATTTATTCTACAAAACACACATAAGAACAAAAAGAAATACTAATAAGAAGCTAATAATATGACCATATATGATATCATAACAATGAGTATGATTCTGGAATAAGTCAATAACATTATTTAAATCATTATACAGGAGGTTCAGACACGTATGACGCAAATTGGACCTAAGGTAAGGGAAAATCCCGCAATCTCAATTTTTATCTGAGATTGTTTATACATCATAATTCATTGGGGAATATTTATCATCCACATACATGTTTCCTAAATATGTAATATTATTTATACCATCCTACAATTTTATAAATCCCATTTTACCCTTTAGTGAGTTTTTAGTAAGAGATATGAAATAAATCTTTTGTCATTTTTCGTACGAAGTACTTTTTGACTTTTATGGCCAAAGTATGAGAAGAATGTTTTTTAACTTATACAGAATGAATGGATTTTTAAAACATTATTTTCATGAAGCTTAATTTACAAGTTTTCGAGTTTATTTCTAATCAACTTATTTTAGTTTAAAATTATATGACATTTTAAGAAAGGAAAAAATTTTTTAAGTAGAAAGGATATTTTCCTCATGAATAGAGTTCAAGTGTTCTATAAAAATGATTTTCCATATAAGATAATATAGGGTTCTGTTTCTATCCTTATTTTTAAATTGATTTTATTATGTTATGATCGAATTAATTTAATGATGTCCTTTTATCTTATATGGATTATGTTATGATGGAATGATGTTTAAGAATCCCATTTTAATTACATGGGTTATGCTATGATGTATGATTTATGATTTTGTGGCACACATAATAATGGTTTCATTATGAGATGGGTGGGACCTATACCTCCCTCCAATGAATTGGGTAAAGATTTATATCTCATGAGATAGCCATGGCTGGAACAGCAGGTTAATCCGGTTTAGTGAAACAAGACTGAAATGAGGAGTGAACTCGGTTCAAAAATGGACTTTGTCTACTAAGATAGTCTTGGAAATGAGTATGGACTATTAAGAAATGATTATCTATGATTAGGTGTGTATGCCACAAATTTTCATGTTTTAAGTAATGATTTTTGGGATTACATTTCACTACTATGATTTATCCCATGGTATGATATTATGATCTATTTTGCATGTTAAGATTTCCAAAATGTAATGTTATTATGAATATGATGTGATTTGTATTTCTTTTGTTTACCCTTACTGAGCATTTGAGCTCAGCCTTTTGTATGTTTTCTTTTCCCCTAGTCATGAAGAAGGATATTAAGTAGAATATTCCAGAAGGGACTCTAGATATGATAAAATAAATGGGAGACAACGTAGATGATTTATGAACTCGTTGTTTATGTTTCCCAGTTTCTAAAGACACTATACTTATACGGTCCTTTCATGGGTTTTTTATATGTTGTAATAAGTATGCTTCAATTCCGAAGTAATAACAATGTATGTAAAGTATAGTTCATTATAGTTGGTATCAGAGAAAAGGTACAATCAACCTTTGGAAACTAGGATGTGAAAGTCTTAGTAAGAACCCTAAGGATAATTCTAAGCATTGAACACAATCTTAGTGTTTTAAAAATGGCTATGAACAACCTATGATAAGACCTTAAGTGTGAAATTTTATTCTTGATTATGTGGTTTTCCTATTATAATTAGTGTTGCTAACACTATTCTTATTGGTTTTAGTCAATGGTTGGAACACGATGGAACCGTGTTAATGCGGAATGCGACGGGCAATGCAATGATTGTCCCCCTGAGCAACCAAACGTTATGGGAGCTGGAATGAAAAATCTTGTAGCCATGATCACCCAACTTTCTCAAGCTATGAATCATACAAGACTTCCAAACTAGCAAAGGAAGGAGCAACATTTTGTTGAATCCTTCATGAGGCAGTGTCCACCCTCATTCAGCGGGTCTACTGATCCATTAGTGGCTGAAAAATGGATTAGTACCACTGAAAATATATTTTCAGTTCTTCAATGTTCTGAACATGATAAAGTCATCTTAGAAGTTTATCGTTTGGAAGGTGAAGCTGATCAATGGTGGAATCTTATCAAAAATACGAGAAAAAGAGATGAAATTGAATACATGGAATGGCACGAGTTCAAGAACTTATTTTTCAATAAGTAATTCCCTCGTATTCTTCGATAAAATATGGAGAAGGAGTTTCTTGAACTAAACCAAAAGGATGATGAATATGTTGGTACCTACGAAGAAAATTTTACAAGACTTTCAGGGTACGCTACTGGGATTATTATGCAACCTGAGAGTAAGATCGATCGATTCTTTAGTGGTTTAAAACCAAGTCTTCGAAAAGCGTTAACCATAAGGGACTTCAATAGAAACGAGGAAATCATTCGATGTGCTCTCAAGGTTGAGATGGAGATTTGAGTAACCCATCAAGCATATGCATTTGATAAGAAGAGGAAAATGGAATTCAAAGGAAAATCTAAAGAGCACACTGAAAAGAAGATGAGTTTTCCCTTATGCTAAAAGTGTGGAAAGAAACATTGAGGTAGTTGTCTTAAAGGGACAAGTAAATGTTTAAAATGTGTAAAGGAATGTCATTATGAATTTGAATGCCGCAATGATGGGAAGAATATGTCTAGTGATGCGAACAAAGAAAGGGATACACAGAATGCACCTCCTACACTTCAATGTTACAAGTGCAAGGAAATGGGGCATTATGCTAATCAATGCACTAATCCAATGGTTGTTGATGATGATCGACGTCAACAAAATTTTAAGGCTAATGAAAAAGGAAAGTCACATGAAATTTCTATCAGTGATGTAGAGTACGATAACAATGTGGTTAAAGGTACACTTACCGTCCAGTCTAAAGTAGCAAATGTTTTATTTGATTCTGGATCCACCCACTATTTTATTTCTAATGAATTTTCTAAAGATATCGTCATTTTACCTCAACAATTAGATGTTGAGTTAGCTATGACAACCCCTAATGGAACAACAGTCGCATCAAAAGATTATAATTCTTCTCTGATTGAAGTTTTTGGGAAAGTGCTTCATGAAAATCTTGTGATCCTTCCTATAGTGGAATTTTACATGATTCTTGGCATGGATTGGCTTTCTTTATATGGAGCTCATATCAATTTCCAAAGAAGGGAAGTCACATTTCATATTCTAGATCAATCAATGCTCGTCTATCGATGCAAGGATGAACATAACCTTCCAGTGGAAATTTTATCCATCTTATGGGTCTTGATTCCACTAAATGAAGGTTATTTATCTCAAATGGTTGGTGAGAAACTCACTATTAAGAATATGCCCATTGTACGAGAGTTTGATGATGTCTTTTCAGAGGAATTGTCAGGTCTTCCACCAAATCGTGAAGTTGAGTTTTCAATAGAACTCGTACCGGGTGCTTTGCCTGTTTCAAAGACACCTTATAGAATTGCCCCAATTGAGTTGCAGGAATTGAAGAAGCAACACCAAGAGAATATTGATAATGGATTCATACGCCCTAGTGCGTCAGCTTGGGGAGCACCTGTTCTGTTTGTTAAGAAGAAATATGGATCAATGAGACTCTTAATTGATTATTGAGAACTTAACAAGATCACTATCAAGAATAAATATCCTCTCCCACACATTGATGACTTATTTGACCAACTACTCTGAGATCAATACATTTCCAAGATTGATCTTCGTTCAGGGAATCATCAATTAAGGGTAAAAATGGAGGATATACCAATGATGGCTGTCTGTACAGGGTGTGGACACTATGAATTTATAGTGATGCCATTTGGTGTTATAGATGCCCCTTCTATCTTCATGGATCCAATGAATAGAGTCTTTAGAGGCTATCTTGATCAGTTTATGGTAGTCTTTATAGACGATATTCTTCTCTATTCAAAGAGGAAGGAAGAACATGGAGATCACTTGATAATTGTATTGAAGACCCTGAGAAAGGAGAAGCTTTATGCCAAATTTACCAAGTGTGAATTTTGGCATAAAAAAGTTTCATTTTTGGGTCACATAATCTCAAAAGAGGGGACATCTGTGGATCCAGCAAAAACGGAGGTTATCGAAAGATGGTCGAGACCAACAACAGTAAATGAGATCCGAAGTTTTCTTGGTTTGTCTGGATATTATCGATGTTTTGTGAAAGATTTTTCCTGATTATCTAATCCACACTCCAGGTTGACTCAAATAGGAGTTAAGTTCATGTGGACAGAGGAGTGTGAAGAAAATTTCAAGGAGTTGAAAAGAAGGTTATCCAGTGCACCTGTGCTCACACTGCCTTGTAGTGGAGAAAGGTTTGTAATCTACAGTGATGCATCCACGATGGTGCTATGATGTGTTCTCATGAAAAATGATATGGTGACAGCTTATGCCTCACGACAGTTGAAAATCCGTGAGCAAAATTACCCAACTCATGATTTAGATTTAGTTGCGATAATCTTTGCAATAATGATTTGGAGGGATTTTCTTTATGGTGAAAGGTGTGATATTTATACTGATCATAAAAGTTTAAAGTATATTTTCACATAAAAGGAGCTGAATATGCACCAAAGAAGATGGTTGGAGTTGATTAATAATTATTACTTCTCAATTCATTACCACCTTGGGAAAGAAAACAAGGTGGAAGATGCATTAAGTCGACAAGACCATGCTAGCTTATCCATGATGAGAATCAAAAAAGATCCAGTATTTATGGATTTACAAAGGATGGATCTAGGAATTATAATAGAAGGGGGAAAATCGTATCTTTCTCAAATTAATGTTCAACCATCTATACATGTGAATATTAAAGAGGCAAAGAAAGAAGATGTAGAGTTACAAAAGAAGATGAGAAATGTTCCTGAATTCAACCTTGATTGTGATGGTATAATAAAGTTCAGGAATCGGGTTTGGGTTCCTCCCATCCCCGAATTAAAGAAGGAGCTGCTGGATGAGGCTCATAATTGTAATTTCTATTTTCATCCTAGAAGCACGAAGATGTATAGGGACCTGAAAGAGTACTTCTAGTGGGATGGCATGAAATGAGATGTTGCTGAATATGTCTCTCGATGCCTGGTTTTTCAGCAAGTTATAGCTGAGAGACAGAAGTCTAAGGGGATGTAACAACCATTACCCATACCCGAATGGAAATGGGAAAACATAACTATGGAATTTGTCATCGGACTTCCTAAAACATCCAAAGGTAATAATGCTATCTGGGTCATAGTTGATCATCTTACGAAGTCGACACACTTCATTTCTATTAGAGAGGATTTCTCTCTGGATCAGCTTGCCAGGATATATGTAAAGGAAGTGGTAAGATTGCATGGTGTACCACTTTCCATTATATCTGATCGGGATCTGAGGTTTACCTCAAAGTTCATGCAAAGTATTCAGCTTACATTGGATACAAATTTGAGATTCAGCATTTCTTATCATCCTCAGATAGACGATCTGTCTGAGAGAACAATTCAAACTCTAGATGATATGTTAAGTGCATTCTCTATGAATTTCAAAGGTGGTTGGGATCAACACCTACCTTTGGTGGAATTTTCTTATAATAATATCTTTCACTCTAGTATTCAGATGGATCCTTATGAATCTCTCTATGGAAAGAAATTCTGAACTCCAACTTTCTGGGATTAGGTTAGGGAAAGAAAGCTATTTGGACCCGATCATTTTGATGAGATGGCAGAAAAGGTCAGATCTATTAAACAACACATAAGAACAGCTCAGAGTAGACAAAAAATTTATGACGACAACCGAATAAAAGACCTAGATTTTTAAGTGGGTGATAAAGTGTTCTTACTAATATCACCTTGGAAGGGAGTAATGAGATTTGGAAGGAAGGGAAAGTTGAGCCCTAGGTATATCGGTCCTTTCAAAATATTGGATCGTGCTGGGAAGGTAGCTTTCCGATTGGCACTTCCACCGAATCTCTCTAAAGTTCATGATGTGTTCCATGTATCTCTCCTAAGAAAGTATACACTTGATCCTTCACATGTACTCAGCTCAAAAGTTGTACCGCTGGAGCAAGATCTTTCTTATCAAGAACAACCGATTGAGATTCTGGATCGTAGAGAAAAAATCCTACGGAACAAGACCACTCACTTGGTGAAAGTTTTATAGAGGAACCACCAATTAAAAGAAGCTACATGGGTGCTTGAGGATTTTATTAGGGAGAGGTGTCCTCATCTGTTAGTTACAAAGTGATGAATTTCGAGGGCGAAATTCATTTTAAGTGGGGTAGAATGTAACACCCGAGACTTTTCTGAGAAATATTTTGTTTTTATGTTATATACATCATCAAAGGAATCTTTCACTACACCCAACACTATCTTGTCTTAATTTACAGACAATCTCCACCTTCCTTGATAGCTTGCGTTGTACGCAATACCGAGTTTCACTAAACAACGATATGATATTAAAATATTATTAAAACTAGCCGTTATGAATAGTAATACCCACTTTTTGAAATTTTATAAATTATATCATTCAAAACGGACTTCATTTTTGGATTTGGAATATCGAAATTATCCCAGGGTGATATTTTGGTATTTTTCTGAAAACTTTAAATTTTTGATGAATAGTGAAAACACTGGGTTAGTATTTAAAAACCGAATTTTTATTTAAATAATTATTTATTTTATTTAAATTTATTTTAGGTCAAATTTTATACATAATACCTATATATGGTCAAAGTAATTCATTGGAGTCATTTTATAATAATTTTAGTTATATAAAAATTTTATTTAACTTTTCACCGTCTTTTACCCACCTCCTAGGAGAATTTGGAAATTCACATAAAACATAATTTCACCACTTCTGTGAATGGAATTTCAAAAATCCGAGAGACACCATTAATAACAAGGACTAAAATCTGGTTCAATGAGATGAAAATAATTTTTGGCGAATAGTAACTTTTTACTTTTATTTACCACGGTTAAAAGTAAATAGGACAATTAAGGGTAAAAATGATATTATTATTACCCTAACACACGTCCTAATTCTATTGGATAAGTGTCATTCGACCATAAACAACCGTAGGAATAAAATATGACCATTATGTCCACTTGGAATAGATTAGGACATTTAATATTATTTTATTTAAAGAAGAGTTAAAATAGTTAAAATCAAAGTTTAATAACTAAAATATTTTTAATATAGGGTTATAAAAGAGATAAATTCGACTATAAATACAAAATTAGAAATATAAAAATATTTCCTACAAAATGGTATTTTATTTATAATTTTTAGACTTTAAATAATTTAATTTATTTATGACACAACGATGATGCAGTAATTACCTTATTATGGAAATATTAACATAATTGATGTTATAAATACCCAAATAAATGTAATTTTTAGACTTTTTATGAATTCCAATAATTTTATAGGTTAATATGACATGTTTCTATTTATGTAAGTAACATTGTTCGAACTAATCATGATGTTATGATTTCCACAAAAATCAATTACCATATAGTGTCAAAATTGACATAATATAGTTTTTAAAACAAATATTATATTATTAATTGTTATTTTATTCCTAAAAAACTATTTTTTTGTAAAATGACTTAGATAAGGTTATATATATTAATAATAAACAACTTGGGGTTCGTTTATCTTGTTATTGTAAGTTTATTAACCATATAGTGTAAGAAAACAAGAAGACACGATAAAAGTTAAATTATTTAACTTAGAGTTAAATCTAAATGATAAGGTTAAAATAGTAACCTAAACTTGTCTAAAATCTATTGGTTGAGAGTTTTTCTACCCATCCCCACCTTAGCTTAGAAGTAATTCAATTTGGAGCTATTAAAAACCAAATATGACTTTATTATAAAATAATATTTTAAGTTTTTGATAAGGTGTCCCTCCCCTCCCTTATAAAAGGGAACATCCTCCCTCTCCTCCTCACACCACTTTGAGCCTTCAATCTCAGCCAAGCTCTTCCAATTTCGCTTCTCCACTTCTATAGAAACATCCTAGAGGTCCTGGTATTCTTAAAAGACCATCTTTAGTGCCCTAAAAAGAGGTTAAGAAGAGGTGCTTCAAAGAAGTGGTAATGTCCGTTACCGATTCTTCCAACTTTATTTATTCTTCTACTTATTCTTTATTATTTGTTTCTTTATGAAGTAATAAGATCAGTATCACTCATATAATGATATGTTATTATATATATTAATCAACACTTTTTCACCTTCTATCCATCCTACCGAAAACGAAATCACTATGCGTGCGTACGTACGGAATACCGTCTCCACGCCGTGGTGTAATCTGTTTTCCACCACCACCATACTTGGATGGGTGTAATGGTGTAAATAATAACTATATATGATTATTTTAAAGTAATACTAATTCTTAAATAGTATACATACACTTCAATACAATTCCACGATCATGGGAACGATATCATCGCTCGTACGTACATACGGTCTACCGTCTCCACGATGTGATGCGACTCGTTTTACATGATATTCAATGATTAATGATTATATAAATGAATTTAATGAATAAATATGATATATATTACACTAATAACATTCTGTAAATGAGGTATCTATAACCTAAATGAAGAATAAGAATTTATTCGACAAAACACGCATAAGAACAAAAAGCAATAAACACCTGAATAACAAGTAACAATGAAATATTAATAATAATAAGATAAGAATATGACGATATATGATATCATAACAATGATTTAGATTTTTGAATAAGTCAATAAAATTATTTAAATCATTATACAGGAGGTTCGGACACATACGAAGCAAATCAGACCTAAGGTAAGGGAAAATCTCGCAATCACAATTTTTATCCGAGATTGTTTATACTTCAGAATTTACTGGGGAATATTTATCATCCAAACCCATGTTTCCTCAGTATGTAATATTATTTATATCCTCCTACAATTTTTTAAATCCAATTTTAACCTTCGGTGAGTTTTTATTAAAAGATATGCAAGAAATCTTTTGTCGTTTTTCATACGAGGTACTTTTTTACTTTTCTAGCGAAAGTACGAGAAGAATGTTTTTTAACTTATACGGCATGAATGGATTTTTAGAACATTATTTCCATGAATCATCCTTCAAATGTTTTTATGTTTATTTTTAATCAACTTCTTTTAGATTAAAATTATATGACATTTTAAGAAAGGAAATTTTTTTGAAGTAGAATGGACATTTTCCTCAAGAATGGAGTTCAAGTGTTCTATCAAAATTATTTTCCATCTAAGATAATATAGGGTTATGTTTCTATCCTTATTTTTACTTTGATTTGATTATGTTATGATGGAATTAATTTTATGATGTCCTTTTATCTTATATGGATTATGTTATGATGGCATGATGTTTAAGAATCCGATTTTTATTACATGGGTTATGCTATGATATATGATTTATGATTTTGTGGCACACATAAGAATGGTTTAATTATGAGATGGGTGGGACCTATATCTCCCTCCAATTCATTAGGTAATATTTTATATCTCAAGAGATTGACATGGCTGGAATGGCAGGTTAATCTGGTGCAGTGAAACAGGACTGAAACGAGGAGTGAACTCAGTTTAGCAATGGACTTTGGTCGCTACGATAGTCTTGGAAATGAGTCTTGACTACTAAGAAATGATTCTCTATGATTATGTGGGTATGCCACAAAGTTTCATGTTTTATGTTATGATTATTGGGATTACATTTCACTACTATGATTTATCCCATGTTATGAAATTATGATCTCTTTTGCAGGTTAAGATTTCCAAAATGTTATGTTATTATGATATTATGAATATGATGTGATTGATATTTTTTTTTGTTTACCCTTACTGAGCATTTGTGCTCACCCTTTTGTATGTTTTCTTTTCCCCATGTCAGGAAGAAGGATATTAAGTAGAATATGCCAAAAGGGAATCTAGATATGATGAAATAAATGGGAGACAACATAGATGATTTATGAACCAATTGTTTATGTTTCCCAATTTCTAAAGAAACTATACCTATATGGTCTTTTCATGGTTTTGTTATATGTTGTAATAAGTATGATTTAATTATGATGTAATAACAATGTATGTAAATTATGGGTTGTTATAGGTTTTCCTCATCTTCCCATGTTTAACATAGGGTATGCCATAAGTTTAACATCCATCAGAGACAGATCAGACTGATCATAACACTGATTAGAGTGGATCAGATTGAGGAACCCCCTGGAGGGAACCAAGATATTGGGGCCAACATGTGCGCGGATTCCCGAATGTCATGAAGTGGAATGAGGAGGCATGATCTCACTAAGATGTGGCGGCCCGGGTAAGAATCCAGATGGACGATGGATTTGGCCTTGAGCCTTGAAGAAACTTCCTACGTATCCCCGTGGCAGGGAATCAAAGTCTGTGTAGTTCGATGGAAAGATGGGACACCTAAAGAGGTGACCAGTGAGAATGGATGCATGGGTGGGACCAAGTGGAAGTGTAACCTCTAGGTTAGGGCATGAGCTTCCCGAGGAACATAGGATAGAGGGAAAGGTCAGGATGAGACATGAGTGATGGGGATTAAACATCGTGCAGGCTTCCTACGTATCACCATGGCGGGGAATCAAAGACCACATAGTTCAGATGGTGAATATAGTTTAACATCCTGCGGGACATGGATGAACCGATGTGCAGGGGGTCGGAATGACCAGTTGGTGGGCTTCAACTTCATCAAGGCTTCTGACGTACCATGCCTTCACATGGATCAAAGTCCCCGTAGTTCGGGATGAGTTGGGGATTACACTCTGAGGTGGCCCAAGGTGTTAGGTCTTGAACCTCATGGAGGCTTCCTATGTACCATGCCTTGACATGGATCAAGGTCCCCATAGTTCAGGATGGGATGGGTCTTACTCTATGAGGCGGCCAAGGGTTTTGGGGCTTGAACCTCATGAAGGAATCCTACGTACCCTTACTTGACATGGATCAAATTCCACATAGTTCGGGATTCAGTGGGGCTTACACTCTGAGGCGACCCAAAGTGTTTTTGACGGTCAGTTCTCACTCTATGCCCATGTGAGTCATGCTCTGTGTGAGAAACAAGAGGTAGCAGAGACCTGGTGATTACATCGCGAAAGTTGCATCCGTGGGAAGTGAAGAGGGGGCTTATGGGTTGAGCGGCCCAGAGAGGAAATGTGGGTTTATGCATGGTTAGAATCCCGGAAAGTCGGGGATTACTCTAGGATGGAGGCCCAAGGCAACAAAGAGTAGAAGGAGAGGGATTTGGGGTTGAAGAAATGAGGCTCCCTATTCCCTATCACTCCCTCCGCTGGCCTTGGGGACCGAAGATGAAAGGAGGAGCAGGGATGATACCCCTGGAAAGAAAACTAGGGGATTACACCAAAGTGGTTTCCCTTCCCCACAGACAAACGCCACTCCGATATGGAGGATATAATCCCATGTGAGGGGTGATCCCATCCCCATGGAGATGAGTGGGCATGGAGAATGTCCATGGAGGGGGGACCCTGAGTGCGAGGCATTAGGCTGGGTCAAAGTTTAACATCATGTGCTGAGGATTAGGGTGCTTGGTAGTTTAATGTCCTGCAGCTCGGACGAGGTGGGCGTGCTCCGCACCCCTAGGACATACATAACCGGTACCCTCTACTCTTTGTGGGAGGGAAGGCATCGACAATTCCATAACAAGGGGGTGTCATGGAGAGAACCATTAACGGGTCCATGTTAGCGTGGCTATGCGAAGAAGAGATGGCCGTTAGCGTGCCTTTGTGAAGAAGCCTGAGGCAAAGCAACACAACGGGAGGTATCGCCCAAGGGAACTTGAAGTTACTTCGTAATAGCCTAAAAGGTCGCACGGGAAGTTGGTCCAAGATATGGATGCCTGGGGCATGAAAGGCACCCATGAATGTCATCCGTAATAAGTGCATCGGGCACCCACACAAGGAGGTTCCCTGGGATCACCGAGGTGAGGGGTCCCTGGGAATTGCGTTCAACCTTTGAGGCTTGCTCGTGAAATAATGGCTCTGTGCGAAAAACACCGGCTGGCACGAAATCGGTGATGTTTGCACATAATTGGAGATGAGGTTTTGCGCACGACTAGAAGGACTGCACAAAAGGTGCCTAAATGTGGGCGAGTGGGAGGGATTGTGTGCAATGACAAGGGTGCACACAATGGAAGGGGTTGCGCTCAATTGTCTGGCATGTGCACATTGGAAGGGATTGTGTGCAAAGGGGTGGACCCTGAAGGGATTGAAATTCAATTTAATCCATGGGGATCTTGCGCGAAGGTAGGCCCTGGGGAGACTTGGTGCAAAAATAACCATACCTGAAGTCTATCTTTACGCGCACAGAAGAAGAATTTCGTGCACATGATCCATTTCAGATTCTTCAGCCTTGAAATGGAAGGGGCACCTTCTACTTATAGACATCCATCTGCACGAAAACTAGGTTCGCGCGGAATAATTGTGTGTCAAAGGTCGTTGGCGCGAACTTATTTCGGGCCTGCGCCAAGGCCTCTTTGCGAAACCCGGATCCTTCCATGCATGTAACATTTTTTCGCGCGCCTGGTAATTTATTTCACGCGGCCCCTCCGGCCCCTCTCGACGTGGTCCCCGGGTCCGAATATGACTTCTCTTTTCCGTTTTGAACCCTTCTTCAGCACTTGAGCACTTTTTGGCATCTATAAATGCCCCAATCAGAATTGGATCGGTGAAGGGTTGTAACGGTTGGATTCAGAGAGAAACGTTGAAATGCAGGGCTTCATGGGGTCCATGTGCGTAAAAACATAGAGGCCCGCAAAACACGAGAAGGTGCAAAATTCACTTTTCATGTAGGTGCAGAACCTAGGGTTAGCCTATAAAAGTCATTGCGGGTCCCATGCTCCGTATGACCTTTCTCGAGTGACAAAACTTCGAGATCCTGTGCGCGAAATTTTCTGCTCTCATGTGTGCACTTTTCTCCGGCCCTGTGTGAAAACCCGATCCAAATACGCGTAATTCCACCGATATTATGCGTCGTTTTATGAGCAAACCCATGTTTTTTTCATGCCACAACCCAAAATTTCACGACTCCCGCTGATTTTATGCACAACCCTTTCCAATTTTATGCCAACAACTCGAACACTTTTCTAAAGAAGATGGCCGAAAACCAAGCTGGTGAGGGGGAAGCTACTGCTCGAAAGGCTGAAATGGCTGCCAACCCCGAAGTTTATTGCACAAAAAGGATTCTCTCAAACAACCATACCCTCTTTAATTTGCTAACCCCCTACCAAAAGGATTATTCCTTGTCCAATAACCTACCACTGTGGGACATTGGTATTCTAGAGGAGGACCATCTGCCCGGCTTTGAGGTGGATACACCACTGTCAAGGGTGACCCGTGAGTATGATCTTCATTGATACAACATCACCAACAATGGTCATCCTACCAAAGAAACTAGGCACATGGACGTATATGTCATTAATCCCGGGACTAGGACCATTTCTGGGGGTGACCCTGTTGTGGAGAGTTCGTCAGGCCTCTACGTGAGCACCTTTCATCAGATCATCATTGATGAGACCGAAGGCTGGCTGTAAGACTGGGACCTGCGGTCCGGAGGCAACTTCAACATCGAATAGACCTAGGTGTACTGGGTTCTCCATACATGTGACCAATTTTGGGGCCGAGCGGCGGTATATTGTTTTATTTGTGGCGATATTGACATCACAATTCCACTTTTACTGCCAGCACGATCTTGGGCCAGAGCTGTTCACTCGGTGGTCCCCTGATACCAAAACATTCCATATCCATCATGGAGAAGTCGACATTAGTCTATGGGACATTCACTGCATCAGGGGTATCCAATTGGAGGGCCATCAATACAATGAATTCCATCCACCGATGAACACCTGTGGAGACAGATCAGAGACCCCCATATTGACGTGGCAACTACGGAAGCTGTCCAAGGAGAAGCTGGGGGTCAAGGTCTTTTTGAAGGACATTGCCTATAACGACTGGTTTAGCCTGTTCCTGGAGATGAATCCGGAAGTCAAGATTCCAGGGCGGTGGAGATTGTGTCCAACTACGGCACATAAGAGTAAGATCAGATCATACTGAAGGATCCTGGAGGAGGGGCACTACCAATCGTGGGGATACAAATTAAACAAGAGTCGGGACCCAAATGTTCGGTATTCCAGATTTCTCACCACATTTCTGAGTGAGTGGTTCTTTCCGATGAGGGACACAATAATGGGCTTCCGTCTAGTGACTCTAGTGAGGGCTAACATCATGGCTCCCAACAGGAGGTTCAACCTGGGGGTCCCCATGATGGCTCGGCTATATGCCATATTGGGACACATTTCAAGAGGTGGATCACCTAGGAGAGTATGTGGACCCTTACAGATTTTCCATGGCTTTGTTGCGGCTCATTGTGGCAGATACACATTCCCAAATCCATCTGTCCTCTAGGAAATCGCCTGCGACCCTCTCTGCTGAATATTTCAAGGGTCACTCCACTAATGATCAATGAGGAGGGAATATAGACCAAGATTGGTAACCATGCCGACATCACCTTCATCCCATTCCCCACCCCAACTGGCCAAATGATAGACAATGTGAAAGGCTCACTAGAGCATAATGATTACTTCCAGAGCATCAGAGACGGGGTGCTCATGGACTGGATTGATGGGAAGAACTTCTGAGAGCCTTATGTGCCATCTAGGATCTCCAGGATGTTTGGATGCCTCCAGTAAATGCCGAAAAAAGTATACATGGATGTCCCAGAGAAAATACATCTATGTGTTCTTCGTCAGCTGTGGATGATGTTCACGACCTATGGCCCTGGTGATGTCATCACCTTTCCTCCCACCAGAGTCGACGCTGGTCATTCAACCTAGTATGTCGAACATTGGGCCATAGTATACCCTAAGGGGATTTTTCATAAGAGATTTAGGCCACTCAATGTTGCCAGTGTGGAACCCGGGCGGCGAGAGAGCAGGTAAGGTGACGCTATAGGGGGACGATCAGAAGCGCATTAGGAAACGGTGCCCACACAGGCCGGGACCTCAGCAGCGATGGTGTCACATAGAATGGCCGCGCCCTCATCGCCTAGAGGAGGGTCCCATGGGGCAACTAGAGAACATCCTATGAATAAAATAAAACACCTTCTTCAACCTTCTCAATATGTCGTTTTCCTCGTGCTATGGTCAGCTTGGCAAACCTTACAATAGTCGGTGAGCATCGAAACCCTCTGGCAGATGATAGAGTGAGAGAGGATACAACTGCAGGAATTCCGACTTGATCAGGTTGTCGACAGAGTGAACATCCATCGACGACATTCTTATCTGACAACCGCGTATATTTACACACATCAACGGGGTCAGCATGTGGATCCACCTCTCTTGGTGAAAGTGATGCTCAACCATGAGCATGATCCGTAAACGATGCCGCTGAGGGATGATGACAACGATGATGAGTCGGAGGGTGGAGAAACAGGATAGGAGGCAGAAGGAGAGGTTGAAGGTGAAGGAGAAGGAGAAAAGTAGCCTGAAGTTGAAGGGTCTCAGGGGGAATCCCACCAAGGGAGTATCCGTGAGTGCGGTGAGATCGTCGGCTCTAATATGGATGTGACTGAGCTTCTCGAGGTATGCTTCGAACCTTATCTACTTTCCTTTCCTCCACTATCCTTTGAAATCCTTTATCCACATTTCTTATCTTACTCAAGAGCATTTTGGTGCTGATCAAGCGTCTCCAACCAAAGGAGGGGGGAAAGCCTCAATAGAACAAGTTGGGGAACCGATGCTCATTATCGTGCTGAAAAGCAACGAGGGATCCCCTGCTATGATAGCTCTTATAGTGTCCAAAACAATGGAGGATGGAGAATTGGGTTCCTATAAGTTCCTTGTTTCGATACTGATACTTACTGTCGGAGGACTCAACTGATTAGGTTGATCCTTGTCCGTGCAGTGATCACGACATTGGAGGCTTTTCAGGCTGCTGAGCCCAAACCATCTGCGGGTGAGTGAATGGAAAACGAACGCCCCAATCAGAACATGCCCTCCAAATTGAGTTGGTTGTGGAAATTGGTGACCGAGGAGCGACGGACACCAATGGTTCTACTGTTGGGGTATGTCCAGAAGTTGACGAAGGCCCCACAAGGGTCGAGGCAGGAGAGGAAGGTCTCCCAGATGCTAAAGAGCATATTCCCCTGGGAGGAATCACCGAGGAGGACCCTACTGCTGGCCTGTTGGCTATCTTCCCTATATATCGGCCCATTGATCCCAAAGAAATCGATGATTCATATTTGAAAGCGACCGAGGAGAGCATGATGATGCGACGCAAGGGATAGAAGTGCATCCGGCATTTTCTCAGCCATTGTCAGATGGAATGGCTAAAGTGGATGTGATCACTCCACACTTGGCTACGTTTCATGTGAGCTGGAGGGGAAGATTCTCAACGCCTTCACCTAACAGGATATGATTACATGGCCGAGGAGATGCATGAGAGCAGTCGGTGGTCTGACATCACCTAGTGTCGAGAGGAGTTGGAGAGTTCCCGAGCATTTCTGAGGGCGGAGCAGGAGGTTCAACTCCTCAAGGAATAGGCAAATGAACATTAGGTATTCATCGTAAACTGTTCTAAGATCTTGGATCAGTTGAGGGACAAGATGGAAGACGCCCAAGAACAACTAGTGTAAAAGAGTCACCAGATGGCTAAGCTCTGAACTAAGCAGGTGCGGGCATGGGCTAGAGTCAGTGCACTATGATCCACTACTATCGATGAATAATGATTCTTCATGGGGCGGGAGGCAGTCTTGGAGTCCACCAGGCAAAAGGTGGCAGCATTGGAGAGATCTATCCAAGAAGCCGACCCTTAAGGGCCCTGTTTTGGCCGAACCCATAAACTTATCTCGCCTTACTGCTTTCTATTTTTTGTATGTATAGACAAATTTATTTACCTGTCCCATTGGTTTAGCATGCTCAACCATAATCCTGAAATAAATATCAATCCATTCCTAAGATCATGTGGGTCATACCGGATGTGAGACACAAGGGAGGCTCGTACTATAACTTTTTTCAATTGTGGGAGCGTCAACCAAGCTTCGGGCATTCGAAATTTGAATCCGGATTTCATAGGAGAAGAGGGAGGCCCAACCAAAGGATGAGGACCTCAGACCGATCGATGTATCATATTCTCAAGGTGCTCTAGTGCACAAGCGGGGCAATGCCAGGGGCATTGGAATTATACCGAACACATGGGAGTAAAAAATGTGAATCACGTTACCCAAATTCGTAAAACTATGGGAGGGGCGTAGAAAAAAAGGACGATTGATAACCCTGTTCGAAACACAACATCCCTATTACATCACTTGAAATGGGGACAAAAAATGAGGGTCGACTGCTGACAATGTTCGCAACATGGGACCTAACTCAAATATCATCCATGAGTCTTCTGGAACGTGGGCCCAGGATAGTAGGCAGACCATAGGTCGACCATCCATACTGTTAGGGGGGTCCCATCAAACATGAAAGAGGATGAGGGTCCGAATAAAGGGTCAAAAAAAGCGTGGAAAGTGAAGTGGTGGTTTGTAATAAAAAATCTAACACTCCCAAAATTACATCACCATGGTGGAAGCACGTTACGCAGGTGCATTAATCTGATCATGGATCATCCCTAATTTTAGACAGGACCTCTCTAGTGAGGGAACTGTCGTATACCAGTGTCAATATGGGGCATCCTAAACATTTTCAGGACAAATGATGTGGTTACACAACTCCTCGAGGGGTCAGGCCAAGGGGCCATACATGGGGGAAAGGAGGGGATTTATGATTCCTAGGGTTGGACCCGAGATGAAATTTCTGGGCTTTCCTACGTATCCCATAATAATGGGAGTCAATCCAAACATAGTTTTGGAAAGGATCTTAGTTTAAGGTCTTAGAACTTGGACCACAGATCGGCAAGGAATGCAGGAGGCACGTGGAAAGGTGATTATGAAACCTGACGTGAATGAAGACATAAGTACAGCTTACCGTGTGTTCCTTGGGGACGTGTTTAGGTGAAGGGACCGAACACAAATAGTTGGTTGGGCCTGTAGAGAAGTGCCTGAGCGTTTATACGTATCCATAAGGATGGGAATCAAGACATACATAGTTCTGGGAAGTAGCACGGTAAGGTACCGGTGCAAAGGATGAAAGGGGTGTGTGGGTCTGGCCCTCACACCAGAGAAGCGGTATTTGAGGTATCTTGTTTGTCCTTTAAGGCGAATGTGGATTTTTTTGTGAAGTGACAGGAATAGGGTAGAAATTCCAAGAATATACACAAGAATCAAGTCATATACAGGCATTGAAAAATGTTATGGTGGATGACCGATACCCAACATGATTCCCTCTATGATTGGGTCATCACAATGTAGTGTTGTTTTTTGTCGTGCGACCAGGACGATATTGTCACATTTTAGGGTCATGTGATTGGACCCGATAGCACAGTTTAAGGTCATATAGATTGGCCCTGAGGGAAGGTGCATGACATGATAAATCATACCTGACGTGATTCAGGATGAGGTCCAAATCACCACCGTGCGCAATTCCGGGAGAGGAGCCTCGGGCCAGGAGGCCCATGGGGGTCAGAGGATAAGGGGCAGGAGAAGCTATCTCCCAGCTAAGCTGGACTTGGAAGCATGATGCCCAGGTGATCCTACATACCCAATGAGGATGACGACCGAGCTTCACATAACTATTAGAGAAGATCCCAGTTTATGGTCTTAGTCCTCGGATCGTGGGAGCCCCGATGGACATCGTATTGCAGTCTTGTCTGCCTGACGTGCGAAGGTGCATTGATGGATAGTTCCAAAAGTGTCAAGATTCCACCTAGACATGATGGGGTGGAACATAATGTGAATCATGTAACCAACATTCAAGGCTTGAAGGGGATAGCGTGATGAAGAAGGATTACTACATACCATGTTCACAACACGACATCTTATCGCATTAGCCTGAAATGAGGATAAACAAATGAGAATCGACCACTAACCATGTTTGCAACACGGGATTTGAATCAATTTGTTTTCTGATACCCTCGGGGGTGTTGGACCGTAATGGTAGGAGAGCCCTTAGTCCTATTATCCATGACGTTTTTGGGGGTCCCTCCAGGTGTGAAAGATAACGGGGGCCCAAATGAAGGGGAACACGAAGCTCGACAAGTGGATGGAAGATTTTCCCAGTTGAATCTAACACTCCAGGTGCTAGACTAGAATACTCTTAGACACATCATCGAACCACTGCAAAGGGTCAAGAGGCTTGTCTTGAGAGCAGCCAAGAGATTGAGCATTCCAAGGAGAAGGGGGGCATGATACCGAAAATCCAACGCGAAGGAGGGCATCACCCGGAATCACACCTATATATCCCCATCGTGGAGAGGAATAGGCCAAGGGGCCCCTGTGACTAGACGATTAGGAGATGTCTAAAAGATGGGGCTGGACCTGAAATCTAAATGTTTAGGAAGTCCTAGGTATCCCATAAGGATGGGAATCAAGCCACACATAGTTCTGGAAGATATAGTTTAACATCATGTGGGACGGCATACAATTTAGCATCATACGAGACGACATATAGTTTAACATCATGCAGTACGACATACAGTTTAACGTCATGCGGGATGACATACACTTTAACTTCATGTGGGACAAGCGTATAGTTTTGGGTCATGCATGACCGACAGTTTAAGGTTGTGTATGAGTGTAATCCATTTTAAGGTCATGGAGAACCTATAAGGGTCAGGAATAGTATTGTTTAAGGAACTTGGAATTTGGTGGGGGGAGTTATACGCTCACCATCCATGGTCACCAGCGAGTACACACCATTGGGATAAACCTTATGAAAAATGAAATGCCCTTCCCACTTGTGCTCCAACTTTGGTGGTTTCCTACCGGGGATCATTGGGGCCCTGAGGGAAAAAACCATGTCACCTTGCAAGAAAGAGAAGAGGTGAAACTTCTTGTTGAAAGATCGAGCAATCCTGCTCTGATGCCTTTCTAGGTTGTGCAAGGCACGAAGCCTATTCTCGTCCAGTGATTCCAATTCAGCTAGATTGATTTTAGCCACTCTATATGGTGGTTGCTGGTCATAGACCATTGTGCGCAATGAGGGAAACTAAATCTCGATGTGCAGGATGACCTCAGTTCCATACACTTGGGAATACGGGGTTACTTGGGTGGAGATACGAATCGTCGTCTGATAGGCCCAGAGAGCATTGGGGATCTTGTCTTGCATAATCTTCTTGTTCTAAACAACCATTTTCTACAGGATGTTAGAGATGGTTTTATTGAATTCCTCAATCTTCCCATTCGCTTGTGCGTGATAGCGGGAGGTATGGTTAGAGCGGATGTTGTACTTGGCGTAAATCGTTTTCAACTCGGCCGCTCGGAAGTTGGTGTCGTTATCGGTGAGGACAACCTGAGGTACCCCAAACAGATAGATGGTATTGGAACTCACTATGTCAAAGATAGAACAGGCCTTATCTTCCTTGAGTGGAATTTCCTCCGCCCATTTGGAAAAGAAATCCGTATCGGTCAGAATGAATCGACATTGGCCAGCTGTTGCTGGTGGGTATGGTCCTACAACATCTAATCACCAGAATGAAAAGGGCCAAGAGTACTTGGTAGTGTTGAGAGGCTTCGGTGGCTGATGCGCAAAGTTAGCATGAACGTGGAATGCGTGGGGCCTCTTGGAGAACTCTATGCAGTCGTGGATCATGGAGGGACAAAAATAACCTAGTCTCCGGATCTGGTGAGACAGTTTTGGCCCAACCTGATCGCACCGTAGGAACCGGCATTAACCCTTTGCATGACCTGTGGAATCTCAACCCCCTGAATGCAATGGAGAAGAATACAATCAAACCCGCACTTATAGAGGATTTTTTCAAGACTGGGACCACTCTTGAGGGTAAACTGCAGCGTGCGACATCAAATTCACTCATGCTCGGCTCGATCTAATGGGAAATTACCATGTTTGAGGTATTCAACCAAGGGTGACCTCCAATTGGAAGTCATCTCGATCACTAAATCCAGACAACCTGGGGTTATTGGTGTAGAGGTGCGGACGGTAAGATGGCTTACCCATGGGCTGTCATCGCCGTCCGGGGTAACAAGAGCTATGACTCTATGATGCACAACTTGGATAATTAGATCATCATGTTCGGGATCTGGAAGTGATGCAGCTAAGCTGGCCAAAGCATTTGCTCGACCATTCTGTGACCGAGGATAACCTCTGGACGAGAAAGTAACTGGGCCATTAGCTGGAGAGTTCGTTCTTAAAATGGTACGAGCTGTGGCTTCCTGACAGCATAATCACCATTGACCTGCTTAATGACTAGCTCAGTGTCCCCATTCACATGCAAATGGGGTACGCCAATCTCAAGGGCTATCTCAAGACCAGTAATCAGGGTCTGATACTCTACATCATTATTAGTGAAGCCTTCTGACATTTGGAATGAATATAGAAGAACGGCTTGCACCGTGGTGATAAACACGTTACCCAGGACCACTCTATTGAGTTGAGGATCATTGAGCCTCCTACCAGTGGGGATCCAGGAGGCACCATTGATGTCAATTTTCCCACATGGGATGGCTTGATCGACTGAGAGGATTGCCTCATCAGGAAAATCTTGGTCCAAGGACTAATCTACGAAGGTTGGATGGGCAGCTAGAAAGTCTTCCAATGCCTGCCCCTTAATATCCTACTGAGGCACGAACCTGATGTCAAACTTCGGGAGGATTACCACCCACCGTGCTCGTCGTCCAGTCAACATGGGATGACTTAGGATGTAATTCAATAGGTCTACTCGAGACACCAGTTGTACCTCGTGGTTTTATAGGTA
Source organism: Viscum album (assembly GCA_963277665.1). Lineage (NCBI taxonomy): Eukaryota > Viridiplantae > Streptophyta > Magnoliopsida > Santalales > Viscaceae > Viscum > Viscum album. The sequence continues at coordinate 1,046,937,300 of OY728138.1, read as the reverse complement.
ATGCTGTAATTTTTGTACGGTGACTACGAGGGCAAGGTAGAATTTCTTGATGGTGGAGTATCGGGTCTCCTTATAGAGGAGCATGCGGATGTGGTAGTAGAGGCTGTTTTTTGTCCCCTCATTGGTCTTCTTGGTGAGAAGGGCATCGGGGGACCATTCCAGGGTAGTGACATGGAGGACCAATGGCTTCCCAGATATGGTTGGCATCAAGACGGGAGGCCAGAGTAGATACTTCTTGATTTTCTCAAAGGAGGTCTGGAACTCTACGTACCATTTGTAAGAGGTTCCCTTGTTCATGATCCTAGAGAAGGGCTTACACTTTCCGGTCGGATTGGTAATGAATGCTCATATGTAGGCCAAGTGGCCTTGGAAACCTTGAAGCTCACGAATACTACTCCGGGGAGGAATCTGATTGATGGCCTTGATCTTTTCTAGGTCAATATCGATTCCCTGTTATCTGAAAACAAAACAAAGAAACTTCCTGGAGGTGACTCAAAAAGTACACTTCAATGGGTTCATCTTCAGTTGGTGGGAATAGAGGAATCTGAACACTTTCTAAAAATCTTTGAGATGGTCTTAGCGCTAGAGAGATTTGATTACAAGATCATCCACATATCACTCCACCAATGTCCTGAGGATTGGCTTGAATATGCGATGCGTGGACCGCTGATAGGTGGTGCCTGCATTCTTCATGCCAAAGGGCATAACCTAGTAACAGAAAGTACCCTGGGGCGCCCTGAAGGTCATGGACTCTTCATCTTGGAGGGCTATATGGATCTACTTTTATCTAGAGTTCCCATCCATGAAGGAGAGGGCTTGTAACCCCGCCGTAGCTTCAATCAACAATTCAGTCACTGGAAGGGGAAAATAATCCTTCGTACAATGGCGGTTGAGATCTCTGAGCTCGATACAAATTATGATCTATCCATTCTTCTTCTTGAATTGTACAATGATGGACAACAACTTGGGTTACTGGACCTCCTTAACGAATTTTCCCTCGATGATCTTGTCAACCTCAGCCTCTTCCATGGCATTGTGAGAAGGGTGCATCTTTCTGGGTGGCTGCATGAACCCGCGATGATTTTCCAGAAGACCGAGATCGTGGACGACTACCTCATGATCTAGTCTCGGCATCTCGTCGTAACTCTAGGAGAATACATCACAGTGCTATTTAAGGAAGCCTACGTACCACTGCTCTTCATCAGGGGACATAGTAGTGGTGATCAATATGGATCTCGGGTCCGCCTCACTTCTGAGGTTTACCAGTACCAATTCATCGACCATGACAGAGACGCCTTCCTCAAAGTCAAGGGGCATCCTCTAGATCACCTTCTCCACTTATGGAGGGATCCTCCATGGGGGAATCTACATCCAAGTTACTAAACCATGATGGGAGGATGGTACCAGCTTGTGCAATAGTGGTTACTGCATCGGGGAACTCTGGCACTACCGAGACCATGGCTATGAAGGCTGTCGACCCGATCTCATCTGCTATCTGGCCCAAGGGGCCACACTTGACAATATCAATGCAGTAGTGGTGCATCAGATGGAGCTGACTTATTTCAGCCCGGTGGAATAGAAAAGCATGACGTACCATCGTTGCCATGAGTCGGACGTCCCAATACCTGATGGGAGTGGGAGGCTCCGGGATCACTGAAGTCTAGTTCATATAAGAATACAAAGTGATCATCTGACGCCGCCTGTATTTGGGAGCATGGTTCCCACTTAATTTAGAAATGAAAAAACATTTACCCGTATCGGGGGTTGTGGCCTCCAACCGATGGATCGGGAAGACATAGGCATCATTCAAGCCTGCCCAAGGGTTGGTCATAGCAGTGACGAGCTCAACTTCGCTTGCCTGGACTTATTTATCCCTCCTCTTGTAATAGTCAACATCCAGGTAGCGGGCTTCACACGAGGTGAAATGAGATGCATCACCTTGGAGTATGCCCACTTGACCATTAAGGGAGTACATGAGTCATTGGTGATACGATGAGGGGAATGCCATATGTAGGTGGAGCCATGTCCTTCCCATCAAGGTATTATACACGGTGTCCAGGGAGACATACATGAATTCAGTACTGGACACTAGGCCACCGAACGGGGTTTTCAAATGGATATTTCCAATAGGGGTCTTCTCTATCCTGTCATATCCTTGGTTTCTAAAATCGGAGGGAGTCAGGCCATCTTCAGATAACCCTAGCTTCCACAGTGTCTGTGTCAAGATAATGTTGATCCTAGAGATGGTGTCAATGAGACAACAGCGAACCTCCATTCTGTTAAATTGGCTGGTGATATACAGCGGGCAGATGTGCCCTTGTATGGGGGAGCCTTCATCATCTCTAGAGAATGAGATGATGGCCTGGAATTCCGCATCCTCGACTATTTCAGCATGGAAGGCATCTGCAGCTGCTACCTCCATATCAAACTGGAGGGGCTCATTAAAGCATCAGTGAGTGCTTCGCGCATATCTAGTGACAAAAGAAGGGCTTCATGGATGGAAATCCTTGCTAGGATGCCAGTTAGGTGCTTGAGAATGTCGTACTTCTGTACCAGGAGTGAACTTCTGCTTGCAGGGAGTCGCTCTGTAATGGAAGGCATGGCGGGCCCCGCCAGCTGGACCGGTGGCTGACTGGTAATGGGAGTATCTTGCTGCTCACTAGTCAAAACTCGAAGAGTAGCTGTTGGATGAGGACCGGATGACTGAGATCGTCCTATAGAGGGGCGAAGATGGTCGCGACATGTCCAAGGTGGTTCTTCCTAATACAGTTGCATAAACGGTGGTCGAGGCGTGCCTGTTGACACCAGATGAAGAGGCTGCGCATGCTGAGTTCTACGTTGGGACTTCTGTCTTGTCTCAGCGGCAATCATGGACTGGATGGAGGTACCGACTGACATTCCCCAATTACCCATATGTTTGTGGCTTCGCCGACGTTGGCGTCGGGTGGGGACATTGGGGAGGTTTTCCTGGAACTCCCCCTCACCGTGAGTCATGTAGGGGTTTACCAACTCAATGGTATTAATAAAATCATACCCTTGAATACCAATTGAAGGATCATACACCACTAGGTGGATTCTGGGGGGAATCCTTATCTCTGGGGGCATAAAGTCACCGAGTGTGTGGGATGATGACGACATTGGTGGGGCGCGTTGCTTTTCTTACACTGCCAATGCTTGCTCTCCTGGGAAGAGGTTGGTTGAGATGATGATGTAGAGGTGGTGGCCGCATCTTCTAAAGGCACCAGCTGATTCAGGAACGCACGGATAATGCCAGGGGCGCGAGAAACCATCTTGCGAGCCATCCAATCATTATACTTCTGGGACCCGCGGTCAGAAAACTGCTGCCACTCACCTTCACCGTTGCTACTGCTATCTGACCTCACAAATACACCTACCACTTGTGCTGAGGCTGGGCCCAACCTGACTATGTTGTTGTCAATATGGTCATGGAGCCAGTCCTTGAATGCATAACATTTCTTTATGGTGTTCCTTAGGATCCGGTGATAAGGGGCAGTAGCTGGGGTGATCAGTGAAATTCACATCCTATAGATTTTTGCACTCAGGCAGTCATACAATTCTTTTCTCTAAGGCACTGCAGAAGTAACCGGCAACCTAAGCCTCATTGAACATGTAGGTCCGATTTCATCTGTCCGGAAAGGGAGCTCTAGGAGCCTGACCCTAACGGGGTACCGGAGGAGCCTGTCAATGAGGCGGAACTTGATTATCTCTTCATGGAATTGGTGGCGCATTACATAGGGGCGCCTGCCGATTTTGAGGTGGACACTACTGGGATGGAAGCTGCGCCTATAGTGGTGGACCTCTGTGGGGCTGCAAAGCTAGCGCCACTTGTAGCAATTATTGCTACCTAGGGGCCTCCACCTGGGCTACTGTGGTGGGCTCGGCTCTGGAGTCCCTCCTTTCTGGGATTACAGGGGGCAGCGTACGTGTCTGGCTATCCTGTTGCAGGGTTTCTTTGAGGCACTTGGACTTATCTGAGAAGTCTTGGAACCCTCTGGGATAGTTCTGAGTGATCAGGGAGGGGACCATTTCCATCTTGACATTCCCCGTGCACATCTTCAGTAATTTCTCCTGAGTCAGTGGAATATCAAGGGATTACTTGAGCCCCTTCCACCGGTTGACAAAGTCCGCGACACTCTCATCAGGCCTTTTTTTTCACTTAAAGTGGTCTATGATGTTTTTTTTCCGGGTGGTAGAGCTGAACTAGTAAAGGAACTAACTGCGGGGGTCGACCCAGCTAGTCACGGATCCGACGAGGAGTTGGCTATACCAAACAAATGTTGGACCATCCAGCGTTCGAACAAAACAGCAGAGCTAGGTGGCCTCCTGCTATGCTGGGGTCCCTAGAATAGGCCCACACCTTGAGTTTTAATGGTCCAGGTGCTACGGTGTGTCCCCCGTCCCATTAAAGGGGTATAAGGTGAGGTTTCCAAATCCCATGGGTGTTGGCATATCATCCACCCATACTGGGTATGGCTTTCCATCAGGTGGGATGGCCACCTCTTGCATCTCTAGAGTCTCTATGTGGGCGACGAGTGCTGGCATTGGATCATCTGGATGAGGGTCCCTATCCTGACGGGGGTCCCTAACCACCAGCGTGTTGCCTAGCTCTTCAAAGCGATAGACAAGCTCAGCAGCTCGTGGAGCGGCTGGTGGAGCGACCCATGGTGCTGCCGGAAGAGCCCATGTGGGGTTCCTTGGATTTTCATGATGTTCAGGAGGGTTTGGAAAGACATAATTTCCCCCTTTCCATGTGCTCCAGCTTCTTCCCTGTTAGCTAATTCGGCATGATCAGGGTTTCTTGGGGGCAGCTCGCCAAGGAGTAGTTGTTCCTGCCCCTGCTGCCCCAACCTAGGATCACCGTAGTCAGGTCATCTCTGTACAGCGTGTTCTGCTAGGAGTTCATCGACCAACTTATTTTTCTTAGTAAGTTTCTAGCCCAACGTGGCCTTCTCGGGATCCTCCTCTGTCTTTTGTACTGAGGCAGATGGGTCAAAGTACTTGAAAACTCCTACATGCTCCTTTCCCTTACGGACATTCAGGCTAAGCACTAATGCCTCGGTGGGTGGAGGAATACCTAAGAGGTTCCTCTGTTGACGATTAATCCTCCCCGATGGGTCTAGTAGTGGTGGAACGTATTCAGGGAGGACGTTCCCATCGATAAGTTCCAGTCTGTTTTCCCCTCCCAATAGATCGATCATGTTGACCTCAACCCTCCTTGGTGGCACGTCCCCAATGTCGCCTAGCAAGTCGGACTATCAGAGAATTGCGCTGAAGAGGAGGGATGTGTACTGCCCCCAACCACAGACTTGCGTATGGGGGGGTAGCCTCCTTAATAACATTGTAGCGTGTTTGGAAACTCTGAACACATTATTGTTGGAGGGCTCTATGGTGACCAGGTGACTCGGGGTGCTGGTCCACGGGATGTGTGGTCAGGCCAACTAGACGACATTGTTCGTCGATGTCTTCAAGGTGCACTTAGATCTTGGGATATGTCACTCACCGGTGGTGAAGATAGAAGTGAGTAACCTAGAGGGTCTGGCGGGAACATTCTAACTCCTCCAGGGTGAGATATTCGGGCATACAAAAACTTGGTCCTACGACCGTCCATAACATCTTAGGGAAGTGGCCTGCTGCTAGAATAGTCCAGAAGCTCCTCCCCACATATTCAGGGTCTTTCCTTTGATTTCCCCACTCTTCAATGGAGGGTGGCAGAGGAACTGGTGGCTACACTGAGGTAGACCGCTGGGACAATGGGCTGGCCGACATAGAATACGACGAGCAGGCTGATTGGCCGATGAATCTTGGGCTTTCCTCAGAGGGTCGTAGTGACCTGGCCACTATATCATGATAGGATGGACCAAAAACCAAGGCTCCTGACACAACATCAGCATCCACTGAGGGTGAGCTATGTCGCGACTCTTCCGCCATGGACCCCCAACACAGCTGTCTGTAGTCTCTAGCCGAGGAAGAGGGCACTTCCAGAGATGACGGTGGCGACTGGGTGGTCGGTCGTTGGGGACACCCCAGGTTCTTGTCCTCTTGGATATACCTTGGGAGGGAGGTAGGGATCCTATGGATCTCACATTTTGGGAGTACAAGGCTGATTCGCCTCATTCCTGCCCCAGCCCTTAACTCAGATGACTGAGGAGAGGGCTCCCACACTGAGTCACACTCCACATCGGAGTCTGAGAAGCGGATTGGTATGATTCCTATCCAGCCTTCCCCCAAATTCCTCTTACGGTGGGGACAACCCGCCTTCCTCCCACTCGGTGGATCCTCGGGATAGGGCTGATTTCCGACTTGGGGTCCTCTGGCTGCACTTGTGCTGGGGCGGAGATGGTTTCCCCCTGAGAAAGCCGGGGTGCAACGAGCACTGGGAAAAATGTCGAAAGGGACACAGTGAGGACTTCTTTGTTGGTTATTGGTGGAGTGAAGTTAGCCTCCACCTCTCCGACCGCTGGGGTGAGGATGACATTCACCGATTGGCACGGGGACATGGGGAGGACCTCTATGCTGGTGAGTGAATGGACATGTGATGTCTTCATACCCGCGGTCTGTGTTAGGGTAGTGACCCTATACCCAGTGTAGTGAGCGGGGGAGAGACCCCCAAATAGAGTGTTTATATTACGGAGAAGACATTGTCCTGGGATGAATGTGGCGTGGGGAATTATTCCAAGCCGAGGTTGGAAACAGGGATGGCCCACACCTTCCATAGTAGTGGCACAGAGTGGGCCTCCACACTAGACAAAATTGTTGCGGATTGGTCTGCAGCAGAAATTGCCTATACCAGTGACTGGGAGAGTCGACCCAGCCTGCCCATGGGGATGTTGGGGCCTTGATCCAGACCGGGCGTATAACTACCCCTGCTCAACATATGTCGGGAATTGGGGATATGAGTCAGTAGTGGCTCGGGCCACAGTAGTCACTGAAGTTGACGCCCAATGGAAGGATCTCACTTCTATTTGTGCCTGAAGCTGGTGTCGGGTCAGATAAACTAGATCCGGTGGTGCAGGTGCGTGGCATACCTGCTTCTTGGCTCGGGGAACCGAGCGGCAGTGCTAACGCGGCCTAGTGAGAGCCCTCTCTAGGATCCCTTAAAGCAGGACTCTGATTGGTCCAATCCGGACATCCCCTACCTCATCGGCGTAGGGGAAGGAGTTTTCAAGGTCTTCCAGGGACAAGACCCTGAAACTATTGAATGTTGTGGTGGGGAGTAGTGGATCCCTATGCGGCCCTCGGGGGCAGCATTGTCGGTGAGGTACAGCTGGCTTGTGATCCAAGCAGGCCATATCCCTAGTGGGGATGATCCCTTCCACATCTACCTGCGCACAAGGTCATTAATCACCCATCACTGGATAATTTATGAAGGGGGGATAGGGAGTGGGTGCCCAGCAATCGTGGCGGTCTAAGCCGTCATGGAAGATGCAGAACCACGCGGGGTAGCCACATCGATATTTCCCCTGTCCCAGCACTGGTGGGTAGGTGATCGGGCTCCAGATGCAACAAATTGGTTCATGAAAGCAGGGAGATGAACTCATTAAAACTTCTAGGAAAAGAAATTGACAACCAGTGCCCTAGCGTCGTTCCGTCTTCCATGGTCGGTTAGAGGGATCCACATTGACCACATCGTAGAACAGAATGCTCAACGTCATGAATGTCCCATCTTCTGGTGGGTTTCACGTCATGCCTGCTATTTTCTTGGGGACCTAGTGCTGGGTGACTGGATCTGATGACAAGCTCATCCATTGGTGCCTCAAACACAACTAGTCTCCATACTAAGGTGTAGATCTTCATGTCGGGTTCACCATTTCTATTTCCAATGCATTCGACGGGGCATGCACACCTGTCATACAGAGGGTGCACGGCTGTTGTCATGCATTCCCACTTTCCAAAAGCAGGCGAAATCTACTCTTTATTCAGGGATGTCTTCTCCTTGATCGAAACAGGATGATGGGATGTCATTTTTTCCTTCATTGGATTCCTCCTCAGAGCTCTTCTCGTAGTCCGGGTCTCCCTCATAGATTTAACATGTAGTTAATGAAACTCTTTGAAGTGCCATAGCTTCATGGAAACCCATTAATTATGCTACTTCTATCAGGACATTCCAAGTTGTCCAGTCAGGGAAGCAACCTTCAGTTAGGGGAGTTGTCACATTGGGCACAACTGGTGTGTCTTGACACTGGGGGATTGGCATGTCTGTCTTCTGTACCTTATTATAGGGCTTCTGGAGGGCACAGAAGCACGAGGAATCCCACATTGGACGCGGGGAATCATATGCCATGGGCTTGTATATGGGTTTTCCCTCACCTTCCCATGTTTAACATCGGGTATGCCGCAATTTTATCTACCTATGGAGATAGATCGGACTGATCAGAACACTGAATAGAGTGTATTAGATTGAGGAAATCCCTGGAGGGAATACCGATATTGGGGCCATCACGTGGGCGGCTTCCCGAATGCCGTGAAGGGGAATGAGGTGGCATGATCTCACCAGGATGTGGACACCCGGGTAAAAATCATGATGGATGATGAATTTTGGGATTGAGCCTCGAAAATACTTCCTACGTAACCTTGTGGAAGGGAATCAAAGTCCGCGTAGTTCGATGGAATGATGGGATACCTAAGGAGGTGACCCATGAGAAGTGGAACCTCTAGGTTAGGGCATTAGATTCCCTAGACACATAGGCTCGAGGGAAAGGTTAGGATGAGACATGATTGATGGGGCTTGAATCTTGTGGAGGCTTCTAATGCATCCTCGTGGTAGGGAATCAATGAAAATATAGTATACATGGAGAATACTATTTATCGTCATGCGGGACGGGGACCAACCGACGTGAAGGTGGTCAGAACGATCGGTTGTTGGGATTGAACCTCATGGAGTCTTTCTACGTACCATGCCTTGACATGGATCAAAGTCCCCATAGTTCGGGATGGGCTGGGGCTTACACACTGAGGCGGCCCGAGGTGTTGGGGATTTAACCTCGTGGAGACTTCTTACGTACCATGCCTTGACATGGATCAAAGTCCCTGTAGTTCGGGATCAGTTGGTGCTTACACTCTAAGCTGTCCTAGGGTGTTTATGGCTTGAACCTCGTGGAGGCTTCGTATGTACCATGCCTTAACATGGATCAAATTCCCCATAGTTCAGGATGGGTTCGGGCTTACACTCTAAGGTGGCCCAAGGTGTTTGTCATGGTCGGTGCTCACTCTAAGCTCACATAATTCATGCTCGATATGAGAAAAAAGAGGTAGCCGAGACATGATGATCACGTTGCGAAAGGTGTGTCCGTGGGAAGTGAAGATGGGTCTTACGTGTTGAGTGGCCCATAGTGGAAACAACAGCTTATGCGTGGATAGAAGCTCTAGAAGTCAGGGCTTACTCCAGGATGGAAGGATGAGGCGAAAAAGAAAAACAGGAGAGGGATTTTGGATCGATGAAATGAGGAGCCTCATTCCCTATCACGCCCTCCGCTGGCCTTGGGGACCGAAGATAAAATGAGGAGCAGGGATTCTTCCTCCAGGAAGGAAAACTAGGGGATTACACTAAGGTGGTTTTCCTTCCCCGTAGATAAACACCACTCTGATAAGGAGGATATCATACCACATGGGGGGTGATTCCATCCCTGTGGAGACGAGGGGGCATGGAGATTGTTCAAGGTGGGGGGACCCAGCGTGTGAGGCACGGGGCTGGGTCACAGTTTAACATCATGTGCTTAGGATGAGGGCGCATGGCAGTTTAACGTCCTGCCGCTCGGACGAGGTGTGTGTGCTCCACACCCCTCGGACATACATAACATGTACCATATTCTCCTTTTCGGAGGGAAGGCATCAGAAACGCCATAGAAAGGGTGTGTCGCAAAGCGAAGCATCGACGGGTCCATGTTAGCGTGGTTATGCGAACAATAAATAGATGTTAGCGTGCCTATGTGAAGAAGCATGATTCAAATCAATGCAACAGGCGGTATTGTCCAAGGGACCTTGATGTTACTTCATAAAATCCTAGAAGATCACATGGGAAAACGATGCATGATATAGATGCCCAGGGCATGAAAGGCACTCGTGAATGGCATCCGTAAGAAGGGAATTGGGCGCCCACATAGGGAGGTGCCCGAGGAGCACCGAGGTGAGGGGTCCCAGGGAATTGCGCACAACCATTGAGGATTGCACGCGAAATAATGGATCTGCATGAAAATCACAAACTGGCATGAAATCGGTGATGCTTTCATGTAATTGGAGCCGAGGTTTTGCGCGCGACTAGAAGGATTGCGCGTGAAGTGCAGAAACGCACACCAGTTGGAGAGACTGCGCGCAATGATAGGGGTGCGTGCAATGGAAGGGGTTGCACGCAATTGGTCGGCCTACGCGTAGTGTAAGGGATTGCGCACAAAGGGGAAGACCTTGATGGGATTCTAATTCAGTCTAAGCCTTGGGGATCTCGCGTAAAGTTAGACCTCGAGGTGACTTGGATTGAAAAGAACCATACCTGAAGGCCATCTTTACGCACGTGGAAGACGAATTTTGTGGATAAGAGAGGGTTTAGAATCTTCATCCTTGAAATGGAAGGGGGTACCTCATATTTATAGGCATCCAGTGGTGGGGAAACCCGTTGGGCACAGAATAATTGCACGTCAGAGGTCGGTGGTGAAACATGTCAATTGCGCGGGGTGTGGGTGGGAAATTATTTCGCGCCTGCACCGATGCCTCTTCACGAAACCCAGAACTTTCCACGCATGTCACATTTTTTCGCGGGCCTAATAATTTATTTCGCGTGACCCCTTCGGGCCCCCTTGACAGGGTCCCCGGGTCGGAATATTACTTCGCTTTGCCGTTTTTAAACCTTCTTCAGCACTTGAGAACTTTTTGGCGTCTACACATATGTATGAAGAAGAAACATGGGAATTTGAGGATGTAATGATGAAGAAGAACTCTCACCCGTTTTTTGTAAAATATAATTTCAAGGGATAAATTTCAAAAGGGGGGAAGAATTTAACGACCCAAAAATTTATCAATGCAATTTATCACTTATTATAGTAATATCATATAGTATAATAAAATAAAATCACATTAGGAAACAGAATTCCACATCCTGATTAAATGAACTACTTAATTCAATGGTAGATTTAAATATAATTTTTCCACAACTGTGATTTGAATTTTGATAACATAACATACATAGTTGAGATCAGTAAGATGTTTTGAGTTTGGTAAGAAAAAATTAATTTTTGGTGAATAGTTACATACCCTTCTTAATATTAAAGTTACCCTTAGCAATAGTAATATGATCTTTATGGGTAGTGAATCAGCCAAGTTAATAAGAACCTTACGAATTATTGTATAAATAATATTTATCCTTCTTATATGTGAAAATATGATATAAATATTTTATTGCGTTAGTATTTTTATACGTCATGAATATTTAATAATTAATTTTAAAATTTAAAATAAAATCTATTTTTATAAAATTTATTCATAAAAAATAATTTTTATGTATTATGATTATATGACAATTTTATGAGCCCTTGATTAATTTTTCAAAGTGTTTGAAATGTAGTTTTAATTTAAAATTTTTAAATTTTCCTATAAATTATGATTTTAATTAAAAAGAAATTACTAATATATATATAATTATTTTCATAAAATGGAGTTAATTTTTTTAGTTATATACATTCATTAATGGTTACAGTGAATTTTGGATATTTTTCTGAAATAAATTATGTTTTAGTGATTAGTAAAAATCAATAATTTACAAAATATGAAAAATAAATGAATTTGTGCATCATGCTTGAGTCATGGCTGATGTAAATGGACATCAGTTTGAAATAACATGCCTTAATTACTATATCAATTCATGTAATCATCTCTTTTTCTTGTCTTGAAGGAAATTAATATACAAATGAATTAAATATTGAAAAAACACCCCTCCCATATGATATATATACCACCCCTCAGAACTTCATTTCCTCACCCCTCTCATGAATCAATCCTTATCGATATTCGAACCAAAACACTTCCTTAGACCCCCCCAACACGTCCAGGAGTTATTGGACTCATCCAAAGAGCAATCCTATGTGCCTTGAGGAGGATCTTAGGTGGAGAATTTGAGAGGTAATTTATATATCTATTTTCTTTCAAATTCCTTTCTAATTTCATTTCATTTCCTCTATTATCCCCAAATTATATTATCCAGATGTAATGATAACTCCATTATGATTGATATAATATTATTCTATCATGTTAATTGAATATTATTCATTATAATCCTCCCCCTCTATCTTTGTTTATAAAAATAAAATCATTTCTCATGATGTATTAATTAACCAACATCGTGGGAGATTCACTTCCATTTTTTATGTTTATCCATATTCTACATGAACTTCCATTCACGTGTACAAGTGGACTATTTAAGAAAACTAAGATAAAGTACACTCCCAAAAAATGAATTTGAACTCTTTAACACATATAAAGGCCCATAAAAGTACTTAATAACACCATATTGAATCATAATATTGTTTGGAATTATTTAGAATTGTTATTTAATGAATATAATGTGATTATATTGGATATCAATGTGAAGGGATCTTGTAGACACAAGGTAAGGGGAATTCTAGAAACCGACTCTCTTTCTTCAAGATTTCCATCCACTCAATTATCAGTATAGTTATTCCTTAAAAAGAATTCATCATTATTTTATTTCCTTTTCAGGATGTAAATGTTTTACACTGGAGTTTATGTCAAATATAATGTTTTCCAAAATAACTCTTCATTCAAAAAACACACCTTTTACTTATCACTTAAGGTTGATGGTTCCAGTATCATGTAAGTTATTCCCTCTTTCATTTGGGAACCCAATGTTTATGATTGTATGATTTATGAAATTAAACCCATTTCTTTTCATGCTTTATTTATGTTGAAGATTGATATACATTCTATGTGGCATTGATGATATTTGTAGTGTTATGAAGTGATGGGTGTGCCTGAAATTATATAGTGGAATGTTGATGTTATGATGTGACAGGTGTGCCAATAATTATACAGTGATCCAATGAATTTTTTAATGTGATTAATATAATTAGTTAATGTGAAATATTCATGAACATGATTCTATTTTTGTCCACAACTATGTGTGGTAGTTGTCCAGTAAGACAGGATGTTTTATTTTTATGCAGTGCCACATTCCAAGTCTTATATTAATGATTCCTCTCATGATTATAATAACATGACTATGGAATGATGATAATTTTTATTCTCACCACCTGTTATATTGATTCATGTTTTCTCTATCCTCTTATCAGGATTATATCTCACCCCATTTTGATGTATATCCTCATGTGACTACTTGTACTTATGAGAATTCAAGTTCCAATAAGAATCATGAGAAGAAGTAATTAAATCAATGTTTATGTTTATGTTGTAAAAGTTATGTATGGTCCTAGTTTTCACAAGAACCTAAACCTTTGGATACTCTTTTGGTAATTATTTTATATTTTTTATCATTAAAGTGATTTATTTGTAATGTAAGAAATAGAAGGGTCTCTATAATAACCATACTAACCCATGAAACTCTCACCAATTATAATCTCTAAATTAAATCCTATATCTTAACCATCAGCTTTGATACAACTCTATCAGGATCCTCCATAAACTTGTAACCCTCCTCATACATAAACGAAGGGAATGATATTAACCTGGAAGCCCACCTCTATGAGTCCATAGCATAAAAACTAGAACTGAGGGTATATAATCTCAAATCGGAAGAAATACCCTATTTAATTAGTTTAAGGAATAATATATAAGATGAGATCCACCAACTAAAATATAAAGAAGCTATCTGAATACAAGAATTTAATGTTTTACATAAAATGAACAATTAAAATTAAAATATTATTAATAGAATCTAGAAAGATACAATGAACTCCTACCACACCTAAATAACATCATGAGATAGTAATACTCAAATCAATAACTAACCAGCTGATGTAGACCAAATATATATATATATATATATATATATATATAGGGGTGATCATAACATGTATATTAGTTACAATTCTTCCTAAAAACTCTCATATGAAATGTGAATGAATAATATTAAATCATAATGTATAAACAAATAATACAAACTCATCAACTAAACATGTAAAGATATTTCCTATATTTACTATGCCACACTCAATATGTAAAGTATAAATGTGAATATATCAATAGTAAATCATATTTATAAATAAAATTAATCCAATTTAACATCACAACTAGATTTTCAATCTCACTCCCCAAAGACTTAGATCCAGTACTTATCCTTCTAATGAATCATCATGCATCCTGTGTATACATATCATATCCATTCAACATCCCATGATACCCAACTCAACCTCAACATCATAATTTTCCTTCTATAACCAAGTGGAAGTCTATAATAGATAACAAATAATGTATAATGGATTATACAACAATCAATAACAACCCATACATGTACACTCATAAGAATCTATAGATACCATGTCAAGATTTAGGTTTTTATAATTACCTCAATCTTTTAAAACACACACATATATGTATATTACAAATGAGAGACATCAAAACCTATATGTGTACATACCATATAAAAAAAGCTATAAAAACCTATCTGTTTCCATATAAAATACTATTTATATAAGAATATTCAGATAGAGAGAGAGATAGAGAGTATTCATCCATCCATTCCCTCACTAACCTTGATATTGGGGAAAACACCCCCAAAACATCCTATTATTGGTTTCCCGACTGAATCAGTTGGTGAAGCATATAAAATAAATAATACACACAAAAATCTCCCATATATATATCACACACAAACACACTAATGGAAACCACTTAGCCTTAGACTCAATTACAACTATTGTCTCAAATAAAACCCAACTGCCACTAATATGGCCTATGAGTCTAGTTCTTAAACCCGGACACATGAATCAAGATTCATCATTAATAAATTCCATTTAGTAATTTAACAATTTCAAATATATTATTAGAACATCATCAGTTCCAATTTAGCCATTCTATCTTATTATATTCCAACATGCTTATATAATTATTATTTAATTTCCAGATTCAATGCCCATGCCCATCAATCATTTATTCCATCCCTTCCATATTTATCATTAATATAAATTAAATTTATCATTTATATAATTAAAAACACCGAATCACATTTTTTATTTATTAATCTATCTATAATTTCATAATTTAAGGGTACTTTTGGGGTTAATCTATGCACAATCATATAAAGAAGCTCATTCTATGCATAGAACCAACTACAACAAGGAGTTGGGAATCATAAAAATAAATCAATCGAACATACAACCTTCAAAAGACACATAAATGAAATAATAAATGATAAATTACATCTCTCAACCCATTTCAACTACCCTGGTGTTATCTCTAACAACATTAATTACATCACATTCCATCCATCACTACTGCATACACAATTTCTTCCCATCGATTTTTATGACTTTATTCATTGGTTTTTAAGGAATGTTATTATAGGAGATGTATTAAATAAAATGTTCATGTCGGTTAATTAAAACCAACGTTGTAAATATTATCTTAAATCATATTATCATGTTCTTTATTGGATAAATGATGTGAAAAACCATTTACCACGTCAGTTATTTAAAATAATGAGGTGCTAAATGTTTTTTCACATCGGTTATCCAATAACCAATGTGAAAAAGAGTGCGTAATTTTTTCTCACACCAGTTACTAGATAACCTGCATGAAAAACGAATTATTAACCATTTATTATGTTGGTTATTTTAAATAACAGATGTGATAAATTATTTTTCACATCGATTATTTTAAAAAACCTGATGTGATAAAATGGATTTTCAAATCGGTTATTGAATAATGGATTTGAAAATAATGCGTACATTTTTTTCCCTGTTGATTATCTTTAAACTAAGATGATTTGTTTTTAAATATTACATTTACTCAACATCCAACATAGATATAGCTAGAAAATGGAATATAATGCAACATAAAAGGTAGTAGAGAAATTAGGAAAAGACACAAACAAATATAACTTATGAATAAAATAAAAACCTATAAAACCTTTAAAATGATTTTCTCATTCTATTTTTTAAATATCTCAACCCTTATACTATATTTGACCACTTGTTAAGAAAAGGTACAAAAATAATATAAAAATAATTTATCCCGAATTTTCATCAAAACATACAAAATATTATAAAAACCTTTATAAGGAAATATATACTAATGAAACTTTATAACTATTCTAGTTGAAATTATTTCATACAAGAATCTAAAAACATAATATCCATATTTATTTCCTCTTTTCTTAAGAAACCGTTTCAAATAGATTTTAAATAAAAATATCATTTTTAATTAATATATCCAAAATTTAGTAATTGTAAATAAAAATTTACCTAAGATTTTACAAATTTGATCTTGTTGTGTTGTTTATCTATCATCTCTCTACATATAATCTATGAACAGTTTGAATATAATTTGAAAATAATTAATTTTATTCACTATAATATAAATAATTATTAAGATAATTGAAATTACATGTTTAATACATTCTAAAAATTATCTCTCACTTCACTATAAACTATGCATAACCAATACAATGTCTTCTGTCTTGAATAAACAACCAACAGACAATGAACAATGATATAAAAGAAAATTAAACATGATTTTTTAATATGTTAAGTGATACATGCCACATTTTAAGAAAAACATTTCATGCATTTCATTATATTTAAACATCCAATACTGAATGTTGACATTATTTTGAAATATTTCAACTATATAAATTGTACTATCAATATCAGTCATTTTAAAAGCTCTTGGAGAAATAAATTGTGGGTCCATAAATCTATATAAATCTATACTGTCATTCCCTATACAAATTTTTTATAAATTCTTAATACAAATCAGATATAATTATAAATTTTCAATAAATTAATGGAACAAAAAATATATTAATTGACTTATAAAGAAAAACTTTCATTGTGTTTATGCCCATTTGATGTCCAGTTGAATGATCTGTGATATTATTTTTTAAAATCCACACAAACATTTCACTCCCACAAATAGAAGAATCATATGGAATTCCATATACTCGAAATAACAAATTTTTGTATGTTTAATAATCAATCAAGACTAGTAGAATATATATCAGAAGTCATGTCACTTTATTTTTTTTTATACAATATTTCTTTACCGTTAAATTATTCTTCTTAAAATTTAGAGAAATATATAAAATTTAAAATGAGAATTTTTCTTACTAAAAATAAAATAAAATTTAATTTATATACATACCTCTATAATAATTTTTAAATGTATTCTAGAAGTCTAAAATAAAAAAATGACCAATACGTTGTAAAACAATATTTACATAATCTGTAGGACATGGTATTTTTGCTGATCTAGCTATAATATCCTATGCACTGACCATATGATTCTATATATCAATTTGTAAGTGATTAATGTTATCACTAATATAATATATCACCCCACATGAAAAAAATGAGGATAATCAACATATAACTCATAGTAATAAGGAATTTGTAGAGGAGTGGGTGTTCTGGAAGGATAACAAGGAGTGGGTTCCGAAAAAATAGATGTGTGAGTATGATTAGGAGGAGGAGGAGTGGTATATACTGGTGGAGGTGGAAGAGTCAGATCGTTACGATGAAACTGTCCTTGCATGTCTTCAAACATCACCTGTACTGAAGCTCTAATCTTGTCTTCCATCATCGCTTGAATATCCTAAACTATGGATTCCAAAGATTATATTTTTTATTAACAAGATCCTTTGATGAGATTCCGAATATGGGAACACTTTTCATACTGATACACCTACCAGATATCCTTATACACAACCCGAGTGTTTGGCCATTCCCAGTGTTATAGCTAAAATATCCTTCCTACCCTCAGTAATGAATACCCCTTGTGTGCACTTCTCCTTAAAATAATCCTGAATGGAATATTTGTAACAATTTATAATGAATCACAATATATAGAGTTTTTTTAAATTCAATAAATAAATAAACATCTTGCAATTTTATCAGCCACAACTCCTGAATCTTCTCTAATATATTTTCCTTTTTCCCATTTGAACCCTCTTCCATTTTACATGCCTAATGGGGGTGGGAGGGGAATCATTTCTAGATCGTTATGAATCAGCTCCATCTTTTGAAGATTTTTTTTCTAGCATGTGTTATTCAAATAATGAAAACAATCCTCGAGATAATGTATGTGGGTATACATATTTAGATTTAATATCTTGATGGAATCTCCTTGATTTCTATAAATTAATAATTAAAAATAAATTAATCATTAAAATGGTTATTGATATAAAAAATTGTCTAGAAAGGTACAATTTTACATATTCAAAACTCTTCTCTCTATCTACATTCAACAAATTGTTTCCATGTATATTCATCTATAAATGGTTATATATCACATGGATTTTCATGCTATATATTCCCAAAAATAAATTATGATGTGAGTGATGATTTAAAATAACTCTATATCGTAGCCTCTAATGATAAACATTTCCTCTTAAATTTTCGAGTGTCAGGTATATCATATTTCATTTAGTAAGAAGTGGAAAACATATATTACTATAATAATATAATGATTAGTATAATAATAACTAAAAATCATACCAAATCAATATCCCACAATAGTGGTAATGTTGTTTTATCAACAATTCTCCAGTATTAAAAAATCACATACATTTATTTTAGCATGTACTTATAAAAAATCCTTGAATTGGTTTGAGTTTGGACCAATTGGAATATCATTATCATCATATTCCAATGGTATCCTATGTTCTTAGGTATGTGAAACTGATAAATTTGGAAAACATGGGGTTCCACTTTCACCAACCCTCGAACACTTTTCCCCCCGTGGAAGTAGTTGTCTCATGTAAAGAAGGATGAGGAAGCTCACCAAGAATAACATGTGTAAGTTCCTCCCTAGATGAATGAGTACGATCATATATATAAATATATGGTGGATTCATGGATTGATCCTTCATTATCCTATAAATCAACGCAACATCAACCAGTACAAAAATATAGAAATCCAAAAATTACATAAAAATGTAACAAAAAGATTAAAAATTATGAAACAAAAAGAAAAGTAAACTAAACATAACACATTTTTATTAATATTTTTTATATTTAAATAAAATTCTAACAATATGAATGAGAGATTAAATAACATAAATAAAGGAAAAATACATAATATTAATGAGATGAAATGACATAGTAACAATTATCCAACATGATAAATCATTTTTCAACAAAAATAATACTTTTATAATATACTATTATATAATATAATTTGTTTTTATTTAAAATTAAAAAATTAAAATAATTTTTTTCAAGAAAATCAATTATTAGATAAGACACTTAAGTATAAACATGGAAAACTATAGAAAATTGAACTAATATAAACAAAAAAATTAACTTAAAAGTCATAATACATGTTTTAAAAAAGAAAATCATATTAAAATATCTTACATATGAAATTAAAAAAGTAAATCATAATTAAATATATGTTACCTACAATATTAGGAACGTACTAAATATTTTTTTCCAAAATTCTTTCATCATGATAATTCCATATGTAACAAACCATGTCTTCAAATTTTTCATCAATATTATTTGTTAATCGTTCCATGTATATAGGGATCTCATATTAATAAACATCTTGGTCATGTTTATCATCACTAACATACTGTTTTTTTCTTGTCAATCAAAAGATCACTGCATATCGGATTGATCAAGAACATAATTTTTTCATGACTTTAGATGACAAAAAGATCAATTGTGTAATCTAATTTATTCAGATTTACTTGTGTCATTCCAAATTCATCTTGTTAGACAATGTCCTTAATGATAAACCATTTACAAGTAAGAAATGGAACATGATATTTATTGTTATAAACTTCCCATATTTCTTTCATGACTCTATAATATATGGTTGATGTAAATATTGGGGTTTGTTCTTTGTAAATTCAAAAATGAATTACTTCTGTGAACACCGATATAATACTATTTGGAATAGTACATATGTTGTCCTGATCTTTCGTTTGAAATGTATTGCCAATAATGTCATAACTAGACCATGTTATTAAATTTAAACTTGGACCACCCACTAAAAATCACAAATTTTATAATTAATATGGTCTCATTGTGTCTTTTAACCATGAAAAAAAGTATTGTTTTGCTCATTCAAAATACACATATCTTCCTTCTTTGGATAAAATTGTTTCAACTCATTAAAATGAATATATATATATATAGTTGAGCTTCCTCAACATTTTTCAGGTTGTATAACATTAAATGTTTTATTTTTTCAACTATCAATGATTTTAATTTAATTCCAAGAATCCCATTTCCTGTAAAATTAACACCTTCGTGGTGAGATGTAGCCAAATTGATGAGCCCAAATAAGACAAAATCATTTACAAAACTCTTAAACCTTCTCAGAAATAAACTTCTCAATAATGGATGGTTCAGGTGAATAATGATTCATAACAAACCCCTTCAATATCTTCATATACCTTTCAAAGGATACATTAGACATAGATATACATGTCTGTAAATATTTATTTCTCACCCCAAATGAACTATTAAATGAACCATGATATCAAACAAAAAATGGGGTAAAATACATTTCCCATTGAAAAAGTATGGAAAGCACTTCTGTAACACCCCAAGATTCTGGACATACATTTAATAAAGAATGCATGAAACAGTAAGTCTTTACAAAACACCACTTTTTTAGAACCAAGACAGTAAACAAAATTTTTCCACCACTGTGATTTAAATTTCATAAAACCGACAGACACAGTTGCATTCAAAATGATATTTAGAGTCTGATAAAACAAAATTTATTTTTTATTAATAGTAACATACCCTAATGAATAATAATGTTATTCTTATGAATAGTAATGAATAATAAATTGGCTAAAAAATTGATTCTTTACCCGAAAATGTTTAAATAAAATTTATACATCATATAGGTGAATAAACGTCATAGAATAAGTTTTGATATTTTTGTTTGTCATAAATATTTTAATTACTCTTTTACAATTAGTTTAATAATTTAAAAATAGATTTATTTTCATAAAATATAACATTAAATTTTTACTCTATTGTCTTATGTTTATAATATAATTTAATAGGACCTTGATTAATTTATCAATGTGTTATAAAACGAGTTATAGTATTAAAGTTGTTTTTAAGAATAAATTTTTATTTTATTTAAAAAATAAATTAAAATTATTTTGAATATTATATTTAAAAAATGGATTTAATTTTTTAATATTGAATATTGGAAAATGTTTGGGGTGATTTTTTGGGATTTTTCTAAAATACATGTATTTTTCATGAATAGTAAAAATACAATTGTGAGTTTTCGGTATTTTTAATAAAATAAAAATGATGAAATAATTAATATAAAAATATGGTCAAATTATCAATATTAAAATATTATATGAGGTGTCCCAAGTGTCCAGTATGATGGGAAACCCCATGGTTTTGAAAAAAACTACTAATGAGGTGTCCTTTGAAATTAATAAAAAACACACTCCCTTTTACTATAAATACCCACCCATTCCTTCATTTAAATTCATTCAAAATTCATAATCCTCTAATATATGGTATTTTTTTCTCCCGATGAGTCCTCCCAAGGTTATTTAATCCACCAAGGTCCCAACCTTCATGTATTAGGATTTACTCTACATGTTAAGGGAATCTACCAGCCTTCTCGGTCTCAAGTACTCTTTTTATGTTATTCCCATTTAATTTATTCTGGATTATGATGGGATATGTAATTACATATCCCCTTAATTTACATATTATTTAATAATTATGTGATACCCATTTTCCCTCATCAAAATGTTTTATTAAATTATGAGAATTTCCATTAGGCTGCTAGATTTTCGTAAGGGATTTCTCAAAATTTCTTTAATTTTATGTTCCTTTATTTTCTTTTATTTTTTATTTCATCACCTCCTTTCATACAAAGGTTTTGATAATTATATTACCTTAAATGTATTGGAATGTTTTTTTATAAATTAATAATTCACCATCATCTCTTCATTCCCATTATTTTATATTAGAAATGAAAACATCATCTGAGATGTCTTAATTTATCACATTCAAGGACGACAGGTTTTCAATTTTTGTTATCATCTTAAATTCTGGTAATGAAACTACTTTTTAGGTTGAACTAGACTATAATATATATATTATAACTTATTTAAGGTTATTGAATCATTTTTTAGACATGATATTAATTTATAAATTAAAAAGAATTTGCTGTGATAAAAGAACAACCAATTAACCAAAATAATTATCATTAGCGTTTTATATAATTATTCATCTTCACTAACAATAACCAAATTAAATATAGAACTATGTAATATTATGTATGTTCAATAATAATGTGTAACTTCAATTCTATTCAACCATTCTCATTCTATATGTTTATCCGTACAGGAATATAAGTAATCCAATAATGAAAACCAAGGAAGAAAGCACTCCCAAACGTTGAAATGAATTCTCTTAACCCATAAAAATGCCATGAATAAATCTAATTATTTTATAGTATATAAGTTAAATGTAGATTAGGTAAGAGAGTCATTAATTTATGGTCCTAAATTTGATTATTCAGGATGTTAAGACCAGGTGATTAACACCTTCAGACTTTAGCAAAGGGTTTTCCACCCGAACCTCCATTTTCATTCAGGTAACTTTTATTGACTATTTAAATCAATGAAATTATTATTTATTGTTATGTACCCATCATAAATTATATATTGGTAGTATATATACGTTTAACAACCAGAATACATGTTTATTTTATGTGGAGATACATGTTTCAAAAGGATCATTCAATAATTCTTCCCAAAATACAAGCCAGATTCAATGGAATTTCTCAATTATTGCCTATTTTCAAGAGCAGTCTATAATATGTTTTTACAAAAAATATTTTAATAAAATAAAAAAAATTATTATGAAAAATAAACCACAATTCACGTTTTTTTATATATAAATATTTCTCAAGAAGAACTCCTCTTTCCCATGTAGAAGGGTTTTTATAACAAGAATTGCTCAATGATTTTAATGGAGTATTTTCACCCATTTCATCACTCTTTTTTATTATTATATTTAAATGGATTTAATTTTTTAGGATAATATCCACAATATTTTGACAATGGGTGTGATATCTCAAAACCATTCACCAATTTACCTCGAATATTTTGGGTTTGTGCTTAATATTTGGGGATGTTATTTACATTTCATATATTAGTTTCAATATAAATATATATGTTATTTATGTTTTTACCCATTCATATTAAGAATGAATTGGACTTATTAAGTGTCATGAGGGGCCCTTTATAACCCCTTGGTGTATCAGTAGGTCTTATTAGACAAACTATGGTCTTGGAACAATTCCTTGACCAGATGGATATTTATGGTCTTTCCATGAAACCATGACAGTATATTTATGATGCCCATCATTATGTGTTCCCTCATTATTAAACTAGTAAATGAAATTTCTTGAGGTTATTAGACCATTAGAATTACCATGATTATGCTTTATTATGGAATTTTTATTCTTCTCTTATTCCAACCATAATATGCTCATGTTATTTTTTAAAGGCATTCCTTTTTTAGTCATTCTCCATGCCTAATGTTTATGTTTATGATATCATCAAAAATATTTCTTACCCTTAATAGGAATTTGAGCTCCCCCCTTTCTGAAGTTTCAGTTTCCCAGGACATGAAGATGTATATCATGAATAACATTCAGAAATAACCAAGGAGTTATGGATGTTTTCAAAGCAGTTTCAAAATTTCTTTTGGTGTCAATTGGTAATGTTGATCTTATGAATGTCTCATATTTTCAAAGATAATTAACAACTCGGTACTTCTGGATGGATATTCCTTGTTTGAATACAACTGTAATAAAATAAGGCACTGGCTCCAGGATACTGGGGTTAGTTCCTTGCTGTCAGTATCAAATGAAGTTTAGTATAAAACATAGAAACCAGATTTATAAAACATAGATTAGGGAACAAATTTATTACATAGTCTTTGTGGATAAACATACAAGAACATATTGGTATTTTGGAAATGAATATATTATGTGGATACTTATAGAAAATATATCCATGTATGGATATTACAAGTGGGCATGGTTCTATAACATATGTACCTAGGATTTAAAACTCTAACAAGGTGTTTCGGGCTTGACTTAGGGTATCCTGATACACGAAAACGGGCTTTACTACACAACTGGTTTGACACTACTGATTGATATGCTTAGGTTAATTCTAATTTTGGTTATAATCAATTATGAATGTTTTAAATGTAAATTTTCCACAAAGAAAAAATGTTTTTATTATGATATTAGCCATTCATGCTAAGTCTTTATATAAAATGAGATTATACATGAAAATTCATAACAAAATCTAGTGTATTACATTATTTATAAATGAAACATAGTTGAAGGAATGGAAACTGCATGAACGCACGTGTCCCATGTAGGGATTTCCCTTCGATGAAAGTTAATGATATCAACTCTGGAGCTATGAATTGTTCGGAGAAACTTATAAATAAACTGGGACAAATTATTTTGGTTATGAACAATCAACATACCAGAATTGATCATCTAGATCCAAAATGTAGAGATGGTATGTTAAATAACTTTATGTGATAGAAACCTCTATCATTCAATGGGAATATAAACCCATTTTTAGCAGAGTAGTGGGTAATTTCTTTAGAGAATATAATTATTTATTTGGGATGTAACTAAAGAGAAGGTTATCACGGTAGTTTATCCTCTAGGAGGAGATGCAGATCAGTAGTGGTCATTACTAGAAAACACAAAGGAGGAGGAAGAAATAGAAGATATGGAATGGAGGTATTTTAAAGAAATTTTACTTAAAAAATAATTCCCTCATGAATAGTGAGATGATATGGAAAAGAAGTTTATGAATCTGATGAAAAAATAAGATGAAAATGTTAAAAAGTCTGAAACTAACTTTACAAGGTTATCAAGACATGTTTAAGAATAAATATTTAATCCAAGGTGCAAGATTGATCGATGGTTTGATTTTTTAAAACTATTTCTCTAAAGGGCACTAATCTATCATAATTTATGATCATATAAATATATTTTATCATTTTCTATCAAGAATGAAAACGAATTTTTAATGTCTTATGACTTTAATATAAAGAAAGAGAAGAAGACGGATGTTTAAAACATTGGAAATAATAATAATGAAATGGAAAAGAATGGAAGTGTTGACCATACACCCTACAGTAATTGTGGGAAGAAACACCCCAGTGCATTCCGGAAGGGAACGAGAGTATATTCCAAGTGTAAAGAAATAGACCACCAATATCATGATTGTAAGGGGAAGAGTGACACAACCATTGTACAATGCTATAATTTTAATTATATTGGACATTACGCACATGGATTTCTTAATATTTATTGAAAAATTCCTCAAATATAACCATGGGAGTAAGGGAAATCTAATGCGGTTAGAACTGCTGAGGTTGATGTTAAAGATGTGGTGTAAGATACTTTAATAGTTTCCTCGAACATAGCCAATTCATTATTTGATTCTGGATCATCACATTATATTATATCTTCGTAGTTTTCCATGAAAATTAGACAAGTCCAATTTGATTTAATAAATGAGTTTTCAGTAAAAACTCCTAGGAGATGTATCATTGCAACAAATATGTGTTGATCAATCCCCCTCAAGAAAGATAAAAATTCTTTAGTTACTAACCATATCATCATACCCCTAATTGACTTTGATATAATCCATTTTATGTGTTTGAATTCACATTATGATGCGGAGATCTATTACAAGAATAGGGAAGTTACAATTTTTTATAACGGTGTTGAATCCCACATCTTTATAAAAAAACATCGCCAATGGATTCTAATCTAGATCCACCCCATCTAGCTCTAATTAATTCAATTATTAAGGGGGAAGAGAATGAAATATATATGGATGTGGAATGGAATGTTCAAATAGGAAATGTACCTATTGTGAATGAATATGTTGATGTGTTTCTAGTGGATTTACCTGGACATCCTCCAAAGTAGGAAATTGAGTTTTCCACTTATTTAATTCCTGGTTCAAGGCCTATATCAAAGACTCCTTATATAATGGCCATTGTGGAATTAGTAGAACTGAATAAACAACTAGAAGTATTGAGTGATAAAGGATTTATCCACCCTAGTGCCTCTCTATGGGGAGCCCCTATTCTTTTTATTAAGAAGACAAATGGATCTATGAGGTTCTGCATTGACTATAGGGAGACCAATGCTATATAAATAATGATTAGGTATCCCCAACCTCACATTGATGATTTATTTGATCAAATTCATGGATAAAAATATTTTTTGAAAATTGACCTTCTATTCTGATATTATCAGTTTCAAGTAATGAACAAAGACATTCCAAAGATAGCATTTTGAACAAAGGTATGAGCATTATGAGTTTATAGTAATGCCTTTTGGACTAACTAATGCACCCTCTGTTTTCATGGATCTACTGAATAGAGTTTTCATGGAATCTCTTGATTACTTTTTGGTGGTATTTATCGATGATATCTTGGTATAATCCAAAATATAAAATGATCATGTAAATCAGTTGCACACTATTATGAAGGCTCATATAACAAATGAATTATATGGGAAGTTTAAAAAGTGTGAAATTTGGCTTCAATTAGTTTCCATTCATGGAAAATTTTTGACTAAATATGGAATATATATTGATCCTATAATGTTAAAGGTTGTTCATGAATGGACTAATCCAACGAACATCTTTGGTGAGCTTCTTATTAATCTCTTCAGTGATCACTGGTATGATGCATTCTTCCACCTCAGCAGACATGAAAGGTGTTCCTGCGGAGAAGATATTTTGGAAAAATCTTGTTAAGGCATCATGGATACCATTGATGTCACAAACTTTGCTTCTGTCGTGTTGTGAGATGTAAGTAATAGGGTTTTTCTGACTCCTGGCTAATGCTTTCTGGTGAAAATACCAGGTGTTAGCGTCCCCTTCTTTAATATTGTTGTCCCGTCCATGCATAGCCTAGAAACGTTTCTTGATACGTAGAGCCGTGTCTAGCTCTCTTTGTGTAGATCCAATATTAGAGAGATTGTAATTGGATGCGAGGTATAGAGTTATATTAGTTTATAAGGTTATTAACGGCGTTTTGTTCATAAATTCACCCATTTAGCTAAACCAATGACCAAGCATACATGTAAAGGGGTTATGATCATATGGCTAAAAGAATGTGAGGACTATTTTGAAGAATTGAAGAGGAGATTTGTGAATACTACGATCCTAACTCTACCATTGGGTAATGATGGGTTTGTGAACTATAGTGAATCATAAAATAAAGGACTTGGTTGTTACCTTACGCAGAATAATTTAGTTATTTCATATGTATCAAGGAAGTTAAAAATTCCCAAACAAAACAATCATACTCATCATCTTGAGTCAGCTGCTGTGATCTTTTCTTTAAAAATATGGAGACACTATCTCTATAGTGAATGATGTGAGATATATACAGATCACCAAAGTCTAAAGTATATTTTATCAGAGTATTAACTCAACATGAGGCAAAGGGGATGGATCGAACAACTCTAGGATTACAATTATTCCATAAACTACCACCCAAGAAAGGAAAATAAGGTAGCTAATGAATTGAGCAAGAATGATCATGGAGTTTTAAAATATAGACATTTAAAGGGATCCTATATTCATGAATATAATAAATGTGGACATTTGAATTATCCAAGAAGGTGAAACATCACTAAATTTTCAAATGGTTTCCCAAACATCTTTTTTGGAAAGAACTAAAGATTCACAGTTTTATGAAGATAATCTTAAAAATAAAATCAATGTTGTAAATGATAGGAAGTTGGCTAACTTTGTATGTGAATATGGAATTCTGAAATTTGGGAAGAGGATATTTTTTACCTCTATACTTGAACTAAATAGGGAGTTATTGGATGATTCCCATAGCTAAAACATCTCTATACGCCCTGGTAGCTCTATAATGTATAGATATTTGAAGAAACATTTCTAGTGGGACAACATGAAACAAAAAATTGCAGATTCTGTATCAAGATATTTCGTATGACAACAAGTGAAGGCCAAATTACAACATTATAGTATATTCATGCAACATATACCTATTTCTACATGGAAATGGGATTACATCACCATGGATATTGCCACTAGATTACACAAAACTCCAAGAAATAATGATGTAATATGGGTAATTATTGATCGACATACAATATTTTCACTTTTCCTTGATATAGAGGAGTATTTTCCACTAGAGTGGATTGCATGACTTTATATCAATGAATTTGTAAGACTTCATGTGGAACCTCTTTGAATAGTGTCCAATAAAGATCCTAGGTTTTCATCCATAATCTAGAAAAGTCATCATAATTATTTGGACAATGAGCTTTGTTCGAGTACTGCTTATCATCCTCAAACTGATGGGATATCAGAAAGGAATATAAAAACAATAGAAGAAATTTTTAGATCATGATCAATTAATTGTAAAGGTATAAGAGATAATAATTAACCTTTGGCAGAGTTTCACTATAATAATAGTTTCTATTCCAGTATTCAGATGGCCCCATATGAAGCAATGAACGAAAAGAGATTTCATTAACCAACATGTTGGGTTGAAGTTGGTTAAAGGAAGCTAATGGCCCCAAAACCTGTAGAGGAAACACTAGAGAAGGTAATGAATATAAAATTACATATCAATGCAGCTCAAACCAAAAAAGAAAACACATCATGGTAATTGAAGGAAGGATTTGGAATTTCAAGTTGGAGATCAGGTTTTCTTAAAATTATCTCCACGAAAGGGTGTTATAAGATTTTAGAGGAATGGGTAAGTAATCACTAGTTATATAGGCACCTTTTAAATTCTAGAGATAACTGGCTCTGTTGCATATAGTTTTTCTATTCCTCCTAGCCTATCTAAAGTACACAATGTGTTCCAAGTCTCACTGTAGAGAAAGTATATACCAGTCTCAACGCATGTCCTCACTTCTAATGGTATAGATTTGGAACCTGACCTATCTTACTATGAAGATCCTATCTAGATTCTTGACACTAAATAACAAGTGTTGAAGATTCAAATTAATCAAATGGTAAAGATTCATTGGAAAATTCATAAAGCTGAAGGCGCAAAATGGGTTCTTGAGGAGCTTATGACGAAGAACTACCCAAATATCTTTGGGATGTATCATGCTGATAATTTCGAGGATGAATTTTGTTAAGGAGGGTATAATATAACACCATAGAAGTCTGCAAATAAATTTAATATTGAATTAATGACACACTAAGTCTCTATAAAACATCACTTTGTTATAACTTATCCAGTAAACATAATTTTTCCACCCATGTGATTTACATTTCAAAAAAGAGAGATACATAGTTGCATTCAGTAAGATATTTTTGAGTCTGATATAACAAACATAATATTTGATTAATAGTAACATACCCTTAGGAATAGTAACATACCATAGTGAATAGTACTGTTACTCTTATGATTAATAGTGAATAGTAAATCGACCAAAAATAAAAACTTCACAAATCAATGTATAAATACAATTTAGACATATTATTAGTGAAAGTTGATCATAGTATAAGTATTTTTATTTTTGTATGTCACAAATATATTAATTACATTTTCTAATTAATTTAATAATTTAAATTGGAAATTTATTTTCATAAAATGTAATAATAAATTGTTACTTTATTTTCTAATGTTTATAAGATAATTTTATTGGACCTTGATTAATTTCTCAATGTTTTATAAAATGAGTTATAGTTTTAGAGTTGTTTTTTGGGAATAAATAATTGTTTTATTTAAAAAATAAATTGAAAAATATGTAAATAATTATTTTTGAAAAATGGATTTCATTTTTTAATTCTGTACATTGAATAATGTTAGGGGTGAATTTTTTGAATTTTTCTAAAATACAAGAATTTTTCATGAATAATAAAAATACAGTTTTGAGTTTTCGAATTGTTTAATGAAATCATAATGATGTAATAACTAATATAAAATAATGGTAGAATTTTCTACATTAAAATATGATATGAGGTGACCCATGTAGCCAATACCATAGGAAATTCCATGGTAAAGCCAATGGTTTTGAAAAACTACTAATGAGGTGTCCTTTGAAATTAATAAAAAAAACCCTCTCTTTTACTATAAATACCCACCCATTACTCTGTTTTCATTCATTAAAAACACATCATATAATTCCCCAACACAAGAAACCCAGATTTGGTGAATTATTTTAATACATTGGCATGATTACAAGGAATCAAGTCTTGAAAGACTGATTAGTTTAGCAGTCTTGGAAAATTGATCACATACATGAACGTTACATTACACGTTAGAAAATAAAACACAACATAAATGATCCATTTATAACACCATTAATAGCCTAGATTAACCCTTATTATTAATCCAAATACACTTCTTGGAATCATAGGAAAATAAAACAGAAGAAAGGGGTGAGCTCAAATCCTCAGTAAAGATAACAATATAGCAGAAACATTCAAAAATAAGAATAAACATTTAAGGAAATGTATAAGACTAAAACACAAGCATTTTAAACATAAACATAATCATAATATGGAAAATATAAATCAAATAATGCCATTTACTTATTCACATGGATATTCTACTAGTCGAAGAATCACATGTATTATAAATAGCCATTTTCATAATGATGGAATACATAATGTCAGACTTCATAACCACATTGGCAATGCCTTGTGCCAAGAATACAAATAATATTTTGTCGATGCCTTATGATAAGACACTAGTTTGTCTAATGAGACATACTGATGCATCGGGGAGCTATAGAGGGCTCCACCTGTCACTTTCTATGTCCAATGCATTCCTCATATGAAAAGGTTTAAACATAACATAAACATTCCTAGTAAAACTAGCATACGAAATGTCAATACTTTATCCACAAACCATGAATGGTATAAAAAACACATCTACAGTCAAGCATATCACAAAACCATCAATACAATATAGAAGATTATTATCATAATAAATTAACCTAGATCCAAAATAATATCCTGTAATGGATGTTGACATAGTTTAAAATGATCAATAAAAATCTTTGAGAGAAATATCTCTTTTTCATGAAATCATTTAAAAGTAACATAATTTATAAATGGAGTCATTTAAAAGATATTTTTTTATCCAATTATCCCAATCCTCTTTGGAACTTTTTAAAAGAATTAACATTTTAAAACATTCATGTCCATAAAAATAAATCCTTAAAACCATTTTGAAAAATTAAACATAATGAGAAAGGTTTATAAGAATAAATAATTAAAACATTTAAAATGAAATTTTAGTAAAAAATTACATTAAATATAATACCTTTGAATACTATTTTATGAAACCTGGACATGGATAATAAATATTTCCTAGTAGATACTTATGGAAAAACAACCTTGGATAATAATGAAATTGTTAAATTAACCCTTACCTTGCACTTTAATTTGGTCGAGGGTACATTTAACCACTTATAAAATGACCATAGTATGTTATTAAATTATTATGGAACCATATTAGAAATTATTATATAATAAATCAATCATTTATGACTTTATATAACCTATTTAATAATTATTTCCATGTTAAATTAACATTTCGGGTACTAATCGATTTCTTTATCTTAAGTGCTTTAACTTGTTATTCTTGATCATATCATTAAGATCATGATTTAGATACATCAAGAATATAACACATGATTTATATATCATATATATTTAGAATATAAATAAGTATAATAGATAGATATATGAAATGGAAAACATCGTTAATGGAGATGGTAGGTCGTACGTACGCGTAAACGCTGTTTCCGTTTTCATCCCGTATTGTACAGAACTAAGTGAATAAGATATATTTAAATATATATATATATATGTTTTAAATAACATTATTATTTCATATATTTCATACTTATTAATAAATTATATTATTATAATCATCATTGAATGGTGAATGTGGAAATGAATCGTATCGTGTCGTGAAGACTGTAATCTATACGTACGCACGAGCGACAATATCATTATATTGATTGTGAAATAATATGTAATTGGATGGAAAATCATATATAAAGAATTTTTAACATGTTATATTTATTATTTACATCAGTAATACTCATTACTATACTCATCCAAATAATGAAGTGTTAGAATAACATACTACACCACGATGTGGAGACACTAAGCCGTAAATGCACATGTATGGTGACTTTGTCATTTATAGGATGGATATAATAATGAATATGGTTGTAACATTTTTATAATAACATCACAATATATAGAAGATACTTGATTTATTCTTATAGAATATAGTCAACAAAGAAAGATGAAGTGGAAGAAGAAAAGAACTTGAAAGAGGTGATGAAATATTTACCTCTTATTCAGGTTCTTCCTTTTTATTTGATCAAAAGGGATCTTTAGATTGGCTTTATGACCAAATTAAGGCCTCTAATATGAAGTTAGAAATATCAGGAGGATCTTTGGGTAGGTGTGGACGAGACAAATGGATTTGGAGGTGTGAAATTAAGATAAGGGTAAGTACCATTTTATAAGAGAGGTGAGGGTCAATTTATGAAAAGCTTTAAATATTATTTTATAACAAAATAATTTTCGGTTCCTAATGGCTACAAAATTATTTAATTAGATAATAAGGTGGGGATGAGTCGAAAAAATCTAAACCAATAGGATTTATAAAGGTTTAGGTCACCATATTAACCTTATCTTTTAGATTTAACACTAAGTTAAATTTTTTGACATTTACCATGTCTCTATGTATTTTTATATTATAAGGTTAATAAAGTTACTATAAAAAGCCACAAGATCCCCAAGTTCTTAATTATTAATATATATAACCTTATCAATGTTTTTTTGACGAACCTTATATTTTTAGGAATATTATAGGAATTAATAATATAGTATTTGTTTTAAAGAATCAATTATGTCAATTTGGACACCATTTAGTATTTGGTTTTTGTAAAAATTTTAACAGCATGATTACTTCAAAAAAATTATTTAATAAAACCAAAAATTTCATATTAACCTATAAAATTAGTTTAATAGATAAAAAGTATTAAATTACATTTATTTGTATATTTATAATATCAACTATTTTAATCATTAATTAATAAGGTAATTACAACATCATCATTGTGTCGTAAATAAATTAAATTATATATTGTCTAAAAATTTTAAATAAAATACCATTATGTAGGAAATTTTCTTATATTTCTGTTGAATATTTATAGTCGAATTTATATTATGTATAACCCTATATTAAAAAAAGTTTAGTTACTAAACTTTGGATTTAACTCTTTCAACTAATATTTAAATAATATAATAATAAATGTTCTAATTGTATCCACATGGACCAAATGGGGTGATATTTTATTCATAAGGTTGTTTTCGGTTGAATTTTACTTATCCATTAGAATTAGGAAAAATTTTAGGGTAATTATAATATCTTTTTTACCCTTAATTATCCTATTTACTTTTAAATGTGGTAAATAAAAGTCAAAAGTTACTATCCAACACAAATTATTTTCATATTATTGAACCATATTTTACTAACTGGTGTCAACTGTGTGTCTCATATTTTTAAAATTCAACACACAGAATCAGGAAAATTTTGTTTTATGCAAATTTGTAAATGCTCCTAGAATGTGGGTAATAGATGGTAAAATGTTCGATAAAATTTTATATATCTAAACTTATTATAAAATTATTCCAATGAATTAAGTTGAAAATATATAGATATTAGGTATCTATTTTGACCTAAAATAAATTAAAATAAAATAACTATTTATTTAAATAAAGAAGTCGGTTTTAAATAATAACGTAGTGTTTTTCACTATTCATCAAAAATTGAAAATTTTAGAAAAATTCCAAAAAATTACCATAAGATAATTTTGATATTCCGAATTAATAAATAAAGTCTATTTTACTAAATTTAAAACATAGAAGTTACATTTTTTAATTTAAAATTAATTTCCGTTGTCAAAACCAAAAAGATGGTTTTTAAAAAGTGAAAACTATCAAAAGATTGACATTTGTTTATGTGAAATTTAAATTTGAAATTACTTATAATGAACTAAATTGTATTAAATTATAAAAATATATTCTAATTATACTTCAAAACCATTAAAATTCATAATTTATTACTATAAATTATTTCGATTAAAAAATTATTTTCAATTAAAACACAGCATTTTCACTATTCATCAAAATATGAAAGTTAAGAGAGAAGTACCAACAATTCATCCAAACTAAATTTGTATTACCCTCTCATAAAGAAGGTTTTAATATAATTAAATATAATAAATAAAAGTGTCAAATATGGTTTTTAAAAAGGGTTCTCCATTAAAAGACGGTAAAATTGCATTTTTTGCAAAATACTTATTTTATCCAGAAAAATGAATTAGTTTTTATATTATGTCTAAGAAAAAAATAATATGGATGTTAAAATTATATAGAGTATATAAGATTCAAAATGCAGTTAATACTATTAATAACTGCTATTTGAACTGTTAGATTAGTAAGTTTTGGTGCGCTCGAACTCAATGTTGTGTGTAGCACATGCTATTAAATTACTTTAATGAGATAACATACTATGAAATCATGGGGTGTTACATTCTCCCCTACTTCAATAAATATCATCCTCACAATTTGAAATTTTTCTTTTATAATAAATGGTTAAAAATAGAAAAATACCTTCGTGGAAAACCCACATCAGAAATTGGGTTAATAAAATTATTCTTAGTAAGAGGGAAAGGGAAATGAAAAAGTCACAACCAAATTATGATTTCGATTAGGAGAACATTGGTGGAAATTGGAGACACATAATTGGAAGAAAAACATAAATATTTATATCTATTTATTGAGGTCATCTTTCACAAACAAGTGTAAAATTGAGGGCATCAAATCCATTAATCTAAGATGATGTAAAATATCATCGGTTCAAAAAAACCGATGGTATTAGGATAACACCTTTTTGGTTTTATGATCCCTTCCTTAAAGTTTAAGAATTAACTTATTCATATAATAAAAGGGAATATATATATATATATATATATATATATATATATCAGACATGTATAGTTTCATCCTTCAATTAATTCCTACCACAAACTCATCTTTCACTCATAAAGATAATAGAATTCAAAAATATTCTATTAATCCTAATCGTATAGGGTTATAAAAATAATGAATTTATATTTCATTTGTTAGATTATTTATAAAAACTACATTATACAAAATAGGACACCACGTAGGCCAGTGGTAGGTGATTCACCCTTGTCGCCTTTCTGTTGCAGGTTCAAGTCTCGCGGCCTTGTCGGACGCGACAGGTTGTGACCTGACCTCTGGTTTGTCCTTTTTATGACAATCCCAAAATAATCTCAAGAAATGATTTAAAATGAACAATAGAATCCAATTTCAAACATAAGAGATTCCAACTATTAGACTTATACAAAATATTTCTATCCAAACTCACAGTCCAAAATTCATAAGGACGATAAACACAATAATGATCCTTTTTTCACATAATAACACGTGAATACCCTCATCATGTATTCTTTTGAAACACAGTAACACCATGAATTATCATATAACCGTATTGATTCCATTCATGCTCCCTTATTCCTTATAGAATACTGGATATACTCTTTAAATCCAAAAATGTTTGTAAACTCCAACAATGATGGAATATACAAATCATTAATCAGTTTTAAGGTAGTCAAGAATATCCAATATAATTTATCCAAATCAATCATATCTTATTCCAAAATCACTACCATAGTATCAGAATCATATTAAGATTTATATTTTCCTCAACCATATATTTTCCAAAAAAATTAACATTCCATTGAGTCACTTTTCTTGGTTCGACACAATATCAAGTCTTTAATAATATAGTATTGGAGTACAATCCTTATATACTATATAATTATTATAAAATCTAAATAATTAATAAAATACTAAAAAGTCACAATAATTTAAAATTTAATTAATTATTATATCAAACATGATTCATTTATGACTTTATACTACCCATTTAATATTTATTTCCATGTTAAAATAACATTTTGGGTTATAATCAATTTCTTTATCGTACGTGTTTTAACTTGTTATTCTTGATCGTATCATTTAGATCATTATTTATATACTTACAGAATATAAACAATGATTTATATATCATGTATATTTAGAATATAAATATGTATAATAGATAGATTTATGAAATGGAAAACACTGTTTATGGAGATGGAAGGACGTACGTACGCATAAACGTTCTTTCCCTTTTCATATCGTATTGAACATAATTAAGTGAACAAGATATAATTAAATACATATAGTTGCGAGATGGTATGTGAGTATGATATACTATATAATACCAAATTTTGGATTGAAGGTATAAAAATGAGATGCTCAAATATAAGAAGTGGGTGAATTGTATACTTAAAAATTCCTTAAGGAAATTTTGAAGATAGTTATGTTTAACAAGGTTTAACAAGATAATTCACAAAGCCTCTAAGTTCTAATAACATGATTGATTCAAGAAAAGTGACTACAAAAATGAAACTTAACCAAAGATTACAAAAACTAGGATTCTACCTTAAAGTGTATAGAATCCAACTAAATTAGATACAAATACGAGGAAGTATATGAACGTTATACTTTCCAAAACAACAAAAACGCAGCGGAAAAGTTGAAACAAAAAAAAGTAACAAGTAAGAAATATTTTAACCCAAAGAGAAGGGTATCCAACAACCTTGGATAAATTTCCCTTGTTTTATACTTTCATTAAAGTCAATATTATCCACACCAGGGTAATCCCTTGATACAAAGATCGGAGTCTGTCTTGCTATCCCTGCAAGACCTCAACTATCAGGTAGTCGGAACCATTGTCTTCCTACCCCCGGAATCCCTCGATTATACACCAAAACAATCGGAGTTGCATGAATCAAGTCTGCACGAAGAAAAGTTTGAATAAGCCGTTCAAACATTCTGGATGAATGTTGAGAGTTTATAAGAGCCTCTCTCTCAAGAAATCACTTCAAAAACATGTAAGCACAGATTTCAGAAGTCAGGTAGGTAACTATTTCAAATGAGCTCCTATTCATAGGCACAACTCCAATGGTCGGCTCCCTCCTCCAATGATCATATTTTTCCTTGAATTTTGGTGGGACCTGTACACGTGTCACTCAGACAATGGTACATTGATAAATGAAGGCACAACATCATTTTATAACTAAACATGAGTAAGAATAACCAAAAAATGATATTCGGAATGTAAGAAAATAAAAGTTCAAAGTCTATCAAAAATAAATTTGGAGTCTACAATATAAGGATATTAGGAATCTATTTTCTAGGAATTCAGAAACTAAATTCTATAGAATTCCGGAGTCTGAATTTCAAGGAAATTTGGAATCTGGATTCACTAGAATTTGGAACCATAACATTCAATGTTCGGAGTCAGAGTTCATGAGAATTTTGAGTCAGATCTCATAGGAGTTCAGAGTCTGAATTTATAGTACTCCAGAGTCAGAGAATAGGGAAGTTTCTATCCAGAATTCAAATTCAGAATTCAGATTTGGAACTTTGAAGAGTTCGTATCCAAATTTTGTATTCAGAATTCGGAGTCATAACTCAGAAGAGTTCGTAACCTGAATTCTGATTCAGAATTCGGATTCAGAACATAGAAGGTTCCGTAACCAGAATTCTGAGAATTCAGATCCTAAAACAGAATGCTTCATATCTAGGTAATTATATGACTCCAAGGATTTGGTTTCAATACGAGTTTTACACTTAAAAAATTTATTGAAATGAACAATGACATCTAGTTAAGGGTAAATTTCCTTGGGGAAGGAAATTTTCTTTATAGATGTAAAACAAGGGGTAAAATGAGATTTGACTTAAGATAAGGGGTTTGTGATTTTCAAAAGAAGAAGAAATGGTAAATTTATAAGGAACCCTTAATGACTCATGAATGTCCCCCTTGAAAGAAAGAATGGAAAAGTTATAAGGAAAACCTTATTGACACAACAATCTCCCCCTTTTTGTAAAGCACATACATCCTTACGAAAAAGAATATAAGGTCTTAGAAAAACTTTTCTTGAATTAGAAAATAATGATTATATCCCTTTTCACCTTGGAAAAGATGAATACAACTAACTCCCCCTTAGGATTTGGAACTCTAAGGATGGTATTCTATATTTCTGGAATAGTATTTTTATTATCTTGGGTATGAAAATATTCATAATGCGAAACTCCCCCTTAGATAAACTACCCCTTACATAGGGATATTTCTTTTATACTTATAAATATCTTTCCTTATCCCCTTTAGAATTAGTTTTTCCTTCTCCCCCATTGTGATTTTTAAAAATATTTTGGGGGAATAGAAGAAAAATATGGTATATGAAATATTATTATAGACATCCAAACAAAAAAAATCTACCAACTTTCATTACAATTGGAAGAATTAATACAAGGAAAAAATACAACAAAAGATCATATTTGAGTCTATTTTGTTTCTTGTTCCTTGGTCATGATATTATTCATGATTGTATTCAACTTTTTTAGCTCTTTGTGATCATCCTCTGGTTTCTTTTGCAAGGATGTGATTCTATCCTCTTGAGACTTCATGTCCTCTGCCTGAGCCTTCGGCAAGTCCCCTTCCTTCACAAGTTTTTCTTCCATCTCGGTTTGGAGATCCCTCTCTGAATTCAAACTTTTAAGAAGATAAATCAACTTTCCATTCAGATCATTGAAATCTTGAATCCGTTAATTTTGGTCAAGATTTAGCTTTTCCTGAAAGTTGTTTGTAAGATCCTTGATTTTGACATATTCAGTATCAAAATCCTATTTGACATCTTCTTAAAAACTGATCAACCTCTCCCAAATATTCATTTAATTTCTTCGACCATAGAGTCATTTTCCTGCATGATTTTTTGTGGGATTCATAATTGATAATCAAATTTTTGTGTTCTGCCTCAATCTTCACACATCTGTCCATCACCATAGATACGAAGTCTGACTTCTGATTCATGGTGTGCTAAAGCATCTGCCATCTAGAATCAATTGTAAGGAATATCAAAATGGTATCCACAAGCATGTTAAGAGACTGAACAACAAAATCATGCCCCAAAGCTGATGAATCTGAATCAGGCAATTTTCGTGGAGATGGTTCTTCCTCTAACTCTATCAGCTTCCTTTTAGAGGATCCTCCAGCTTCTTTCTTCCTCAAAATATCTTTTTTGGGGGTTTCAAAAACCACTTGTTTCCCTTTTTTGATTTTCCGATTAGCCTCTTCATCAAGAGATTCGTGCTCACTTACGAACAACTGTACAATTTTATCTTCATCAACATTTTATTTCTCAGTTCTAACCTCAATGTCTTCTGGATGTACGAAGTGATGATTGTGACTCTCTTCCTCAGATAACTTGTTGACCTCCTCTTCTATAGTCTTCTCTTGTGGTTTTTTCGGTGACATTAACCTCGTTCCCAGAGTCTCAGGCAATTTTTCTACAAGGAAGGATTTCAGTACAGGGATATTCTTGGAAGCAATTTTAGTATCTTTCAAAAGATATTGCACAATCTCTACCTCTAACATCTTATTCTTGAGCCACTTCTCTTTTTATTTCCTCTCAAGCTCTTCAGCAGATGATTCTTTCAAGGCCTTAGCCTCAACAGGATCCAAACCGAATAGTGGCTCCCCAGCTTTTATATTTTTCTTATCCTCCCTCTATTTTGCTACGACTTCATCAAGGTAGGCCTTCTGTTTCTTTGGTTTAGGAGTGCGGATTGAGGTTCTTTAGACTTAGGGGTTTTTTCTTCTACTACCACTTCCTTCAACTTTATTTTCTTTCCAGTATTCTTTGATGGTTCATCTTTTTCAACATTTTCCGGAATGGAATCATCCTCATTCTCAGGCAGATCATAAAATTATCCTGTCTCCTTATAGAAACCAACCTTAATTCTTTTTAGGGTGTCATCACTAATAATCATCACCTTGAAATTCCTCGTCTTGGAACTCTAGGAGATCTTGAATTATTAGAGGCACTAAAATATCAGTTTGGAAAGAAGGGTAGAATACATAATAATCTGAGCTCTCAGATTTCAATTCTTGATGTTTTCAATCGTAATGAAGATGTGCATCATTAGGTTCACCTTTTTTAGGATTACCAAATAAATCCAGGATGTACATGTCACTTTTCTTAAAGGTGTCTTTATTACCCTTGCTCGGTACGATAAGACATTGAAACCATAACTGTAGAATCTGATTGTTGGTAGATAGATGGGAAATCTTTGCTGTCATTACATCTGTAAGACAAAGGAATTCCATTTCCTTAACCTTTATAAAACATCCTTGAATATTCAGAAGATTGTGGGTGAAAAATTAGGCTTCTCCTTTATATGCAAGCCCCACTAAGCTCAAATCCTTGGTGTAAGAGAGTTTATATGTTTTTCCATAACACTTGAAGGAGAATTTTTTTCTACCTTCTTCCATAAAGAGTCAAACTGATTCATAGAACTCTATAAGAATATCTGGATAGACAACACCCTGAGCTCTTATCTTAGAAATAGATACACTTTCCCAACCATTGAGATAGATGTTCCTAGAAATAATGGAGTCATACATGTTGAAGATGTTTGGGTGTACCAACCTCTCCCTATATATTTTCTACTCCGAGATCGGCTTGACCGAAGAAATATCTTCAGAGGGACCTTTTTCAGACATTTAGAATTAAGCTCTTCTAAAATGTTTGGAATGGGTGTTTGTAGAGGAGAAGATCTTCGACACACACATGCTTGATAACTGATGTGG
The DNA here is from genome assembly GCA_963277665.1 of Viscum album. Classification (NCBI taxonomy): domain Eukaryota; kingdom Viridiplantae; phylum Streptophyta; class Magnoliopsida; order Santalales; family Viscaceae; genus Viscum; species Viscum album. The sequence continues at coordinate 1,046,896,282 of OY728138.1, read as the reverse complement.
GACGACCCTTCAGGGGTACTTTATATAGGCGATGGAAGTGACCATTAATCTTCCAAATTAAATCTAATGGTTGGGAAACCTTCTGATTTAATCTAATGGTTGATATGATAGACGTAAGGTAAAAATTGATTAGGATCTGATCCTTTGAGATTTTTAAAAAGAAAAACATTCGGATTTTAGGAAACAAGAATCAATGAAATTTTAAAAACAAAAGAAACTAACAACAAGTAAAAGGTAATTATGAAAAACTCAAGAAGGAATCATTCCTTTTGGATTGCTAGGAATATTATTCGTATTGAGGAATATTCTTATTGAAGAACTTTGGATTCCAAAAAAAAATTAATACGGAGAAAATAAAACATCACTACCAAAATTTCAATTCCGATAATTCTATTACAAAAATTTCAGGTAAGATGATTTTGATTACGAAAATTTCAAGTCCAAATATTTTCATTATGAATATTCTAAGTCTAAAAATTTTTATTACGAAAATTTCATGTCCGAAGTTTTTTATTACAAAAAATTTCAGGTCTGGGGATTTTCATTACGAAAATTTTAAAAACTATAATAAAAAAAATATTACGAAAAATCTAAAATTGAAAAAAAATTACTACAAAAAAAATTTGAGTACATAAATTCCACTATGAAGATTTTGAATAAGAAAACCTTCATTACGAAAATTTTGAGTACGAAAATTCTCATTATGAAAATATCGAGTACGAAAAATTCATTATACAAATTTCATTACGAAAATATTCATTGCAAAAATTTTAATACGAAAATATTCATTACAAAATTTTTTGAAAACCCATCCACAAAAATTTTCATTACAAATTTTTTTGAAAAACCAACTATGAAAATTTAATTATGAATTTTTTTAAAAAAACTTCAATAATAGATGTATCCCCCCTATGAAAATGAGTTTATTACTGTAAGGATATTGGTTCAACATGAATTTATTGAAGAGGATTACCTTACGGTTGTCATTCCTAACTTCTGTTTAATGTATTCAAATCTATTGGAAGGTAAATATTTTTTGAAAATATCAGCAAGTTGATCTTGAATTCTGATAAATTGAAGAATTATATCTTCTTTTTATGTGTGATCCCTAAGAAAGTGATGCCTAATATCTATGTGCTTTGCACCAGAGTGATGTGCATGGTTTTTACTAAGGGAAATGGAACTTGTGTTATCACAAAAAATTTGAGTCTTAGTAAAACTAAATCCATAGTCTGTGAGTTTGTATTGTATACACAAAACATGAGCACAAAAACATCCAACTACTATATATTCTGGTTCGGCAGTGGAAAGTGCTACAGAGTGTTTCTTCTTGCAAGACCAAGAAACTAATGAATCTCCTAAGAAATGAAAAGTTACAAATGTACTCTTTCTATCAATTTTACATCCACCAAATCCAGCATCCAAATTTTTCTTTTAAAAAAATTCATATCCAGAATTATAAAATAGTCCTAAATCTATGGTTCCTTTTAAGTAGCAAAAAATTCTCTTCACTACCTATAAATGAGATTCCTTAGTATTGGATTGATATCTTTCCCATAAGCATACTAAAACATTAATTCATGATGACTAGCTGTCAAGTACAGTAGACTTCATATCATACCTCTAAAGGATGTTTGATCTACTGGTTTCCCAGCATCAACAACTTCAAGTGTGTTTGAGGTACCAATGGGAGTACATATACTTTTAGTGTTTTCATATCCATACATTTTAAGAAGATATTTAATATACTTATATTGGGATATATAGATTCCTTCTAGTTTTTGAGAAATTTTAAAACCAAGGAAAAATGTAAAATCACCCATCTTACTCATTTCAAACTCAGATTTCATTAGTTCTGCAAAGGAATTAGTTAAGGATTGCAAATTTGAACCAAATATAATGTCATCAACATAAATTTGTACAATAAAATTTTTTTTCTTATCTTTCTTTATAAAAATGGTTGGATCTGCATTTCCTTTGACATAGTTATTTTGAAGAAAAAATCATCTAAGTCTATCATACCAAGCTCTAGGGGCTTGTTCAAGTCTATATAGAGCTTCAGTAAGTCTAAAATCATGATTAGGATGTTTTGTGTCTTTAAATCCATGAGGTTGTTCAATAAAAACATCCTCATGAACATAACCATTAAGGAAAGAACATTTTACATCTATTTGAAAAAGGATTAAGTTAAATAATGCTACAAAGGCAAGTAGAATACGAATAGATTCAAGTCTACATACTAGATCACTGGTTTCTTCATAGTCTATTACTTCTTGTTGATTATAGCCTTTAGAAACTAATCTAGCTTTATTTCTAACAATGTTTCCATTTTCATCACACCTATTTCTGAAGACCCATTTTACTTCAATAACAGAAGTTTCCTTAGGTCTTTCAACCATGGTCCATACTTTATTCCTTTCGAATTCATTTAGTTCATCTTTCATGGATTTAATCTAATTATCATCACCTAAAGCTTCTTCAGTGCTTTTTGGTTCTAATTGGGAAAAGATTTCTAGATTTTCTACTTCATTTCATAAGGAACTTCTAGTCCTTATAGGTTGATCGACATCACCAATGATACTATCACTGGGATGATTCTTTATAAACAACTGGTTTGGGTTTTGTAAAACCTGTTCATCAACATAGGGTAGGAAATCTTCTGGGAAATATGTTTTAGTAGTATCTTCTTGATCATTTTCCTTATCAGAAAGATTTTCTATCAAAGGTTAATACTCAGTTTTTTAAGACACATTTGATGATATAGGTTGGGGTTGTTTAAAAACAAAAGGATCAGTTTCATTAAATTTAATATGTATAGTCACTTCAACAGTACAAGTAATTTTATTGAAAACTCTATATGCCTTAGAAGTTTAGGAGTAGCCTATGAATCTTCCTTCATCATAATTTGGTGAGAATTTATGTAGATTACCTTTAGTATTCAAAATGAATACATTCCAACCAAAAACCTTAAAAAAGAAGAGTCTGGGTTTTCTACCATATCATAACTCATAAGTATTTTTATTAAGAAAAGTTCTAATCAAAACACGATTTATAGTATAACAAGCAGTACTTACAGCTTCAGCCAAAAAAATTTTGGATACAGAATACTCACTCAACATGGTTCTAGTTATCTCTTGAAAAATTCTATTTCTTCTTTCGACAACACCATTCTGTTGAAGTGTTCTGGGTGCTGAGAAATTGTGAGTAATACCTTTTCTACTACAAAAATATTCAAAATCCGAAATTTGAAATTCTCCACCATGATCACTATAAATAGTTTTCAATGGAATGCTTTTCACATTTTTAACTTCGGATTTAGAACATTTGAAATAAGATAAAGCTTTAGATTTATTTTCTAGAAAATAGACCCATGTAAATCTAGTGTAATCATCAACCAAAAAAATAAATAGTACTTGCCTCCAATGCTTCCATTTTGTGTTGGACAAAAAAGATCCATATGCACTAGCTATAATGCATCATTATTTGAGACTTCACCGACTAATTTAAAACTTGATTTATGTCGTTTTCAATACTGATAGGGGTCACAAATTTCTGAAGAATCAAATCTATGCTCCGGTATATCCTTAAATAATCATTTCTTAGAAGGTTTGCATAAGTTTCTAAGGTTACAGTGTCCTAACCTTCTATTCCATAACTATGAATGATCATCCATTTCACTATGACAAGGTAAGTCTTAGCTCCTAAGGTCTTTTAAGTTTAGTGTGTAAAAATTCTATTCCCTATTGGAAGAAAGAATAAACTCTTCCTTGGAATTGTGTACTAAGCACTTTTCATTCCTAAAATTCACAAGGTAGCCCTCATCACATAATTTTATTATGCTAATGAGGTTATTCATAAGACCCTTAACAAATAAAACATTTGAAATCAAAGTTTTTCCAAGAAATAAAATGTTACCTATACCAATAATTTCTCCCTGAGCATTAAAAGTTTCTTTTCCTCCTTTTGTTTTGATAATCTTATCAATATAGTTTATGTTACCAGTCATATTCCGGGAAAATCCACTATCTATGTACCACGTATTGCTATTGGTACTTTCCCTATTTTCCTGAAAATAAGAAAAAGTTATATTTTCAGAATCCTAACTTTCTTGGATCCGGAATTGTTAGACAACAAAATTTTGGGTATCCACATTTGTTTAGAAAAATAATCTTTATGAAACCCAAGATATTGAACTATATTAAAGGAGAAATTTTTCTTCCAATGCCCACCACTTTGACATTTAATCCAAAAAGTGGCTCCAGAAGGAACAAAATAGTTGTTTCTGAAAATCCGTTTTTGGTGAGTATAACCTACTCCAATAGTGTTTCCTTGAGGTTAAATTTGAGAATACATCTTGTCAAAATTTTCCTTCCCAGAGGTAAATTTTACAAGAATCTTCTTAAGAGAAAATATTTTGGATTTCAGTCTAATGACTCAATTCCTATCTTTAGGAATCATTTCCTTAGAGTTATATTTTTACTCAAAAATGTTTATCTTCAAAACAAAATTCCTAAGATCTTTAGAATGTTCTTCTTTAACAGAATTAGCTTTATCAAGTTATTTAGAAAGTTTTCCTAAAAGATCATATTTTTCCTAAGATATCTAGAAAGATCTAAAATCTCTTCGGTAATAATTTCTTCCCTAGTATTTGTCCTATCTAATTTCTTAGATATTTTACAATTTCTTGCTTTAAGTAATTTGGAGAATCTATAAACTTATTCATATGAAGGTATTTCTTCATTTTTTGAGGATGAAGTATCTTCATTAGAAGTTGTAAGAACCCGGATCTTCGTTCAGGTATGTTTTTCCTTTTTCTGGAGTTTTTAAGAAAAATGGGTTTTCTGGAAATTTTCAAAGTACACGCTGTGTACTTTCCGACTACACGCCGTGTACTCTGTTCTGGCTCGAAGCCGTTAGCTGGCCGTGTCCAGGCCACAGACATAGTGTGTAAGGCTGAGGTGGAGGCCGGTTATTTCTGAGTACGGAAAATTCGAAGTACACTCCGTGTACTCAAAAAGTACACGATGTGTACTTTCTTTTTTTTCATTAAATGGACCAGTGTCACGCCTAACCCCCATATTCGTCTTCTTCTTCAGTGTTTGACCGTCTGGGAGCGTCCGTATGGCCGAATCTTCTCCAACCTCCATCCTCACTGTCCGTTCTCCGATTCGAGCACGGTTGATTGTGTTGGAATTGCAGCAATCTACGTCGTTCTAAGGGGAATCTGTCATCGAGGCTCATGTATATCGATCTCCTAGGATCGAGGTAGGTGGTTTGTGCCTTTCTGTAGAAAGTTGATGGATATTTTGTGCAATTTCCATCAATACCCCTGAATGGGGTATTGTGTGTTTCCTGTTTTTCCCTTGTTGCTTTCCTTCTTTGCTTGATTACTTTAGTAGAGGTTATTGCTTATCAGTAGAGTATTTTATTTGTGCCCATATTTCTTTTCCATGTTTGTTCTACCTGTTTGTTGTTTTTCCAGTTTCCATTCCTAGTCGTAGGATAGTGGAACTTTTGTTTATTTATTGCTGTTGAGAATTAGTTGATAGCCAAGAAGTTCTTGAGGATTTCTGGGATGATACATACACGTTGAGCATGTTTAGTTATACTCAGGATTGTGAGAACCTAGAGTAGTAGACCAAAGAGAGAATTGATGGAAGGGCTTATCCAGAGTGTCTTTTAATTACGATGCGAGACTATAGGGGAAATTGATATTGAGTGCTTCACCAGAGAGTCTTTAGATCCACGACGCAGGCCACAGAGGGAATTGACGTTGAATGCTTCCCCAGAGAGCCTTTAGCACGATATGAGACTATAGGGGAAATTGACGGTGAGTGCTTCCCTAGAGAGTCTGCTTAATTACGTAGCTAAACCAGAGGGGTGAGACTGTGTGTGCCTCCCAGAAGGTTGCTAGTACTAAGAGGTTGAACCATAGGGGCTAGACTGTGAGAGCTACCCAGAGGGTTACCTACTTTCTATTTTGTTGCTGGCTGCTTACTTGTGTGCTATACTTTTTAGAACTGTGGATTGTAGCTGTTTGTGCTTTTCCGTTTACTGCTTATTGTTTTATTACTGCCATGTATTCATTGACTATTAGGCACAAGTCTTTGGGTGATTGCCTTCTAGGATTGTATCTCACACCCTATTTGGGCCAAGATTTTGGGCCCAAGCAGACTATGTTGCTGCAGGTATAGACAAGGGCAAGCGCCCTTCTACTTCAGGATCTTGACTGCACCAGGAGCTGGGGAGCATGGGACCGAGCCGTGGCTCGCGATGTGGAGGAGCTTACTTTTTTTCTTTTTCACTTGGTTTCAGTTGTATTTCACCACGTTGTTGTGTTTGATGTTTCCTTAGATACTTGTACCCGCGACATCATTGTCATCATAGTTATATATCTACATTTTTTCCGCTATTTGGTTTCTGTTGTTATGCATGTTGGTTGTTGCTTCTGCTGTTTGTTGTGGTTTTCTTACCTCGTATACCTTACTGAATGAGGAAATAGTTTCCCCACTGACTCACCAAGGCCCTTGCTACTTGTCGGCAGCCTCTGGCATTCGGGGAAATGCGCTTGAGGTCATATGGCGAACCGGGTACGGGGCACCAGTGGAGGGGCTCCGGACTCGGGACGTTACAAAGTGGTATCAGAGGAGTTATTTTCTCTTTCTTTAATGTTTGGAGACCTTTTCAAAGGATAGGATGGATTCGGTACTTGGAATTAAGCTGTTCTCGGGAGTAGCTAACCCATGTACAGGGAAAATCCATACTACCTTTTTAATTGTAGTTTTATAGTTTTCAGATTTTATGGTTGGTATGTTTTCACCGAGGGTCATTCATATGACTTGTGCGGTTGTTGTTTTGATATTTTGTTTCTATTTCTGTCATAAAACGATGAGATGGTGGTATGCCATCTCATGCATCATATAGGCACTTGTAGAAATCACATGTCATGCATTCTTGACATGCCATCTAGGGTGCATTAGCGATTGCATGCTGTTGTGATATGCTCTGTGTAGATTATGCATGATGTTGTGATAGATGCTTGATATATTCTCTATTGTTATGTTAGAAAACTATTTTTTTTGTTCCTTGATTAAAAATGAACGCCGAATTTTGGTTCTTGAGGTGTTATGGGCCCTCAAGGATCAGAATTTGGTACCTTTTCCCTTGTTTTAGTGTTTCTGGAATTCTGCGCAGTTACTGAGCTACTGCCCAGAAAGACCCAGAATACATGGCGTGTACTCTTAGATACACGCCGTGTAGTTTTTAGGCCATGTCACTGACCGTGTGAGCAGAACACTGTGTCGTAGGAGTAACTTCAGGAACACGCCATGTACCATTGGTACACGCCGTGTGAGTTCAGAGCCGTGTACCCGGCCATGTCACTAACAACACGGGTCGGGGAAGCTCGGGTAGAACACGCCATGTCCATAGGGAACACTCTGTGTAGTCCTTTCCAGGTGCCCGGCCGTGTCATGAACAATACAGGCCGGCATGACCTTCTTTTCCACACGCCATGTTTGTTCGGAGCACGCCGTGTAGTCTTGCCCAGGTACCCGACCGTGTCACGAACAACACGGGAGGGTGTCGCCTTCACCTATGCACGCCGTGCTTATTCGGAGCATGCTGGGTAAGGTCCAGCCGTGTAGACAGCTGTGTACTCAACAACACGGACCGCTGAAGCCTTTTCTAGTGCACGCCGTGTTTGTTCCGAACACGCCGTGTAGTATCGGGTTGAGTCAGACCGTGTGGGTTAGCCGTGTAAGGAGACTCAGGCATGGGAATAGTTTTCAAGTACACGCCGTGTGTGGGGGTAAACATGCCATGTATTTTGTAGTGTACATGACTTCTAGGGCAGAAGTACAAGCCCATGTCAGTGGTTTAAGAAGACACGTCGTGTAGTTTTATACACGCCGTGTAGTCATGTTTTGCAATCTTGTGTGTTTTTCTTCCCCTGTTCCCATTTTGTACTCTTGTGTTTGTTGTCCTTGTTTTCTTGATCTATGGTGTGATTTTGATCTTTCAGAGCTATGCCTCTGAGACGTCCTCCAGTTGTACTTCTGTCGACAGGTAGTGATCAGACTCCATACAAGGCTGATCAGGGACTTCCCGTCGATCCCTCAGCCGAGCCAGCCTTGGCACTGGTTGTTGTACCAGTCGCAGGAGCTGATGAAAAGTTCAGGGAAGGTTTCATGAGGATGCTGTAGGCCTTCCAGGGAGCACTACCTCCTTCCTTGTCTATGGAAGACTTCACGCAGGTTTTCCAGCCGCAGCTTCCTCCCACGTTCTCAGGGGAGGGAGGACCTCAGGCTGCAGAGTCTTGGATGGAATCCATGCTGACTATATTCGAGTATCTGGAGACGCCTCCAGAGAGGCAGGTCAAGCTCGCCACCTACATGCTCCGAGACTCCACCAAGAGGTGGTGGGACGTGATCTCACAGGCGGTTCAGCAGTAGGCTATGAATTGGGAGGAGTTCCAGTGCATGTTTTACGACTACTTCTACCCGGAGAGTTTGAGGGCCGATCGAGCCCGGGAGTTCATGAGCTTAGAGTAGGGTAATCTATCTATCATGTTGTATTCCTCTCAATTCACTGCGCTGCAACATTTTACACCCCTTCGGGATGGGAGTGGGGGTGTTCTTGGTGAGGAAGTTTGAGGATGGACTCAGGCGGGAGATCCGCTCACAGGTGAACATCTTCCAGCTGACTTCCATTACTTCTGTCGTCAACTAGGAACTGATTGCGGATCACAATCTCAGAGACTCTGGAGCTGCGAGTCAGGGTGGTTCTTCCTCCAGAGATAGCTTTCCTTCAGATGACAGCAAGAAGCGCTGTAGGGAGCCTACGCGCCGTGATTCGAGGAAGCGAGATGCATCATCAAGCAGCCAGGTGACATGCTACCAGTGTGGCCGGATAGGCCACATGAGGCTGCAGTGCCAGAGAGACCACGTGGAGTGCCGATCTTGCGGAAAGTTTGGTCACCCTCAGCATTTCTGCTAGTTTTTCTCTCCAGCAGCAGGTGACCGGGGTTCTTCCATGACTCCTCGTTCAGGAGCAGCCCCACCAGTCTCTCACCAGTCAGGGAACTGGAGTTCTTTCGGCCGTTCGGGATGAGGTGGAGGTCGAGTTCGTGGCAGTCAGCAACCAGTCCCTTAGCACCAGGAAGGAGGTTCAGCTCAGAGTGGTCAGCCAGGGGTGCAGGGCTACGGTGCAGGCCAGTTTTTCTCCGTGGAGCAGACTTATCATGAGCAGGATCCCGACCCTTCTACTGTTCGAGGTATGATTTTAGTAGCCTCAGTTTTATCATCAGCCCTTTTCGATATTGGTGCTATGCATAGCTTTATCTCTATTGCTGTTGTAGAGAGCCTTGGACTCTGCATCTTTTCTTTTTCCGACTCGTTTACACTAGACACACCTTTGGGAATGAGGACATCTAGTGTACGACAATGTAGAGAGTGACCTCTCGAGATTGTAGGGTATCTCTTCTTATGAGATCTCTATTTCCTAGAGATGACAGGCTATGATGTCATCCTTGGCATGGACTGGTTTATTCCCTTCCGGGCAGTCATCGACTGCTATCTCTGCAGAGTCAGTTTTATTTCACCTGAAGGTGAATCTTTCCTTCAAAGAGGTGAATGGGACGTTCGGGCGAGTCGGGCAGGACTCGAGCATCTTGTGCTAGGAGGAGTGATGACCCCGATTTCTAGTCTTTATCTGGATGATCAGGGGACTCCACAGTTGTACTCTCCTCCAGTGGTGGATCGCTTCCTGGATGTCTTTCTAGAGGACTTTTCAGATTTTCCTCCAGAGCGTGAGGTAGACATTTCTATTGAGCTCATTCCAGGAGCGGCACCGGTGTCCATTCCTCTCTATAGGATGGCCACACCTGAGTTGTAGGAGCTCAAGAAGGAGTGGGAGGAGCTACAGGATAAGGGTTTCATCCAACCTAGTACTTCTCCTTGGGGTTCGCCTGTCCTGTTTGCAAAAAAGGCAGACGGTACCCTTCGGCTTTGTGTGGATTATCGGAAGCTAGACCAGTTGACAATCAAAAACTGATATCCACTTCTGCAGATGGATGACCTTTTCGATCAGCTTCGAGGAGCCCAGGTGTTCTCGAAGATCGACATGAGGCTCGGTTATCATCAGTTTCACATTATAACATCAGATATACCTCTGATAGCCTTCAGGAGCAGGTATAGTCTTTACAAGTATAAAGTCATTCCCTATGGACTCACGAACGCACATGCAGTTTTCATGGCACTGATGAACCTAATGTTCCATCCTTACTAGGATTCCTCCTTCATGGTATTTCTGGACGATATCTTGGTGTACTCTCACACTCTACACGACCATGCCACCCATCTTGAGATCATTCTAAGTACACTGAGAGAGCATCGACTTTATGCTAAACTCTCGAAGTGCCACTTCTGGATGGATCATATTCACTTCTTGGGTCACATCATCTCAGAGGCAGGAGTATCTGTCGACCCAGAGAAAGTGAGAGCTGTAGTTTCCTGGGAGCAGCCGAATAATGTTTTTGAGGTACAGAGCTTCCAAGGGCTGGCTAGATACTATAGACGCTTCATTCGGGACTTTTCTCGTCTAGCAGCACCTTTGACAGGTCTGACCAAGAAGGGGGGGAAGTTCTTATGGTCAGATTCTTGTGAGTCAGCCTTTCAGGAGCTGAAAGGGAGGTTGACATCAGCACCGATACTAGTCTTGACAGAGCTAGGAAAGAGATACACTGTTTACTGTGATGCTTCAGGTATCGAGCTGGGAGCTGTGCTTATGCAGGGAGATGGAGTCGTTGTGTATGAATCTCGGCAGTTGAGGCCAAATGAGGGGAACTACCCTACGCACGATCTGCAGTTGGCAGCTTTGGTTCATGCCTTGCACTTTTGGAGACACTATCTTCTGGGAGAGCCCATTGTGGTCTTCACTGACCACAAGAGTCTCAAGTATATCTTCACTCAACGTGATCTGAATCTGAGGCATCGTAGGTGGGTTGAGTATCTTCAGCCTTTTGATTTCGATCTTGCCTATACACCGGGAAAGGGCAATGCCGTGGTAGATGCGTTGAGCAGGAGAACTCAGATTCAGGCAGTTCAAGAGGCCAGTAGTGAGTGGCAGCTAATGGCTATGTTCTCAGAGATGCAACTGGAGGTGCACGACAGACGGGGACAAACTTTTCTATCTTCTGTAGCTGTTACCTCCACGCTACATGATCGGGTACGGATGAGGCAGCTATCAGACTCGGAAGGCATAGTCCTGCGGGAGATTGTGTCAGGAGAGGACCCTCTTCCTGGAAGGACAGTGGGCGAGGATGAGATCTTGCATTTCTAAGGATGCGTATGGGTGCCAGCAGACATACGCGAGGAGATGATGCGGGATTTCCATTCCTCAGTTTGGCAGTTCATCTTGGCGTCACCAAGATGTATCGGGATCTTCATCGCCAGTACTGGTGGCCAGGTATAAAGAAGGATGTTGCTGGATTTGTCGTCAGATGTTCTACTTGTCAGCAGGTGAAAGCAGAGCATCAAAGACCAGCATGTCTTTTACAGCAGTTACCCATTCCGGAGTGGAAGTGGAATAATGTTGCGATAGACTTCATGACTGGGTTGCCGAGATCACCTCAAGGGAACGATGCTGTTTGGGTTTACATTGATAGACTTACAAAGTTTTCTCACTTCTTTGCAATCAAGGAGACCTTCATTGTTGATTATATGGGACTACTTTACATCAGGGAGATTGTGCGTCTGCATGGAGTTTCGCGCTCTATTGTTTTGGACAGAGATGCGTGCTTCACCTATCGGTTCTTGCAGGGACTTCAGAAGGCCTTGGGTACACATGTACTTTTGAGTACAACATACCATCCCCAGACTGATGGCCAGTCCAAGCACATGATCCAGGTGCTTGAGGATATGCTCTGAGCTTGCATCGTTGACTTTGGCGGTTCTTAGGAGAAACATATTCTTCTGGTGGAGTTCGCCTACAACAACAGTTTCCAGGCGACCATTCAGATGGCGCCATACGAGGCTTTGTACGGTAGGCCATGCCGATCACCCTTATACTGGATGGAGGCAGGAGATGAAGCCCTGATGGGACCTCATATTGTTCAAGAGACTTCAAAGAATATAGAGCTGATTCAGAAGAGGATGGATAGAACACAGTCTCGGCATAAGTCTTATGCTGATCAGCGGAGATGACCTCTGGAGTTTGAGGTCGGTGATCGGGTTTTCCTACGTGTCGCACCTAGGTTGGGACACAAGAGGATTCAGAGATAGGGTAATCTTTATCCATGGTACGTCGGGCCGTTTGAGGATTTAGAGAGAGTGGGGCTAGTCACCTATCGGTTGCAGCTACCTCAGAGGTATCACGCCATGCATGACGCCTTCCACGTCTCTCAGCTCCGACGTTACTTTTCAGACCCATCTCACATCCTTCAGCCTGAGGAAGTTGAGCTTGAAGCGGATGCGTCATTCGAGGAGCATCCTATCCAGATTGCTGATCATAGTACGAAGGTTATCTGTGGTCTGTCTGTTCCTCTGGTACGAGTGCTATGGCACCACCGGCGACTGTAGGACGAGGCCTGGGAGAGGTAGGCTGATGTACGATCATAGTGGTCGGAGCTATTCGGGGATTCTTCTTCTCTACCTCGTTAGGGAAATTCGGGGACGAATTTTTTTAAGGGGGGAAGTTTGTAAGAACCTGGATCTTCGTTCAGGTATGTTTTTCCTTTTTCTAGAGTTTTTAAGAAAAATGGTTTTTCGGGAAATTTTCAAAGTACACGCCATGTACTTTCTGAGTACACGCCGTGTACTCTGTTCTAGCTCGAAGCCGTGTGATGGCCATGTCTGGGCCACACACACGGTGTGTATGGCTGAGGTGGAGTCTGGTTATTTCTGAGTATGGAAAATTTGAAGTACACGCCGTGTACTCAAAAAGTACATGGCGTGTACTTTCTTATTTTTATTAAATGGACCGGGGTCACGCCTAACCCCCATATTCGCCATCTTCTTCAGTTTTCGACCATCCGGGAGCATTCGTAATGCTGAATCTTCTCTCAACTCCTGCCTCGCCGTCCGTTCTTCGATTCGAGCACGGTTTATTACGTTGGAATCACAGCGATCTACGTCGTTCTAAGGGGAATCTGTCGTCGAGGTTAACGTATATCGATCAACTAGGATCGAGGTAGGTGGTTTGTGCCTTTACGTAGAAATTTGATGGATAATTTGTGCAATTTAAACAAATACCCTTGAACGAGGTATTGTGTGTTTCATATTTTTCCCTTGTTTCTTGCCTACTTTGCTTGATTGCTTTAGTAGAGGTTATTGCTTGTGATTAGAGTATTTTGTTTGTGCTCAGATTTCTTTTCCATGTTTGTTCTGCCTGTTTGGCATTTTTCCAGTTGCCATTCCAAGTCATAGGATAGTGGAACTATTGTTTATTTATTACTGTTGAGCCTTAGTTTATATCCAAGTAGTTCTTGAGGTTTACTTGGACAATACACATGCTTTGAGCATGTTTAGTTATACTCAGGAATGTGAGAACCTAGAGTAGAAGACCAAAGGGGGAATTGAAGGAAGGGCTTCTCCAGAGTGTCTTTTAATTACGATGCGAGACTATAGGGGGAATTGACATTGAGTGCTTCCCCAGAGAGTCTGTAGATCCACGACGCGGGCCACAGGGGGAATTGACGTTGAGTGTTTCCCCAGAGATCCTTTAGAACAATACGAGACTATAGGGGGAATTGATGGTGAGTGCTTCCCCAGAGAGTCTTCTTAATTGAATAGTTGAACCAGAGGGGTGAGACTGTGTGTGCCTCCCATATGGTTTCTAGTACTTAGAGGTTGAACAATAAGGGCTAGACTGTGAGAGCTACCCATAGGGTTACCTGTTTTCTCTTTTGTTGCTAGCTGTTTACTTGTGTTCTATACTTGTTAGAACTGTGGATTGTAGCTGTTTGTGATTTTCCGTTTACTGCTTCTTATTTTATTACTGCCAAGTATTCACTGACTGTTAGGCACAAATATTTGGGTGATTTCCTACTGGGATTGTATCTTACACCCTATTTGGGCCATGATTTTGGGCCCAAGCAGACTATGTTTTTGCAGGTATAGACAAGGGAAAGTGCCCTTCTACTTCAAAATCTTGACTGCACCAGGAGCTAGGGAGAATGGGACAGAGTCGTGGCTCGCGATGCTGAGGAGATTACTTTGTTTTTCTTTTGCACATGGTTTCAGTTGTATTTTAGAACGTTTTTGTGTTTGTTGTTTCCTTAGATACTTGTACCCGCAACATCATTGTCATCATAGTTATATATCTACATTGTTTCCGCTGTTTTGTTTCTGTTGTTATGCATGTTGGTTGCTACTTCCACTATTTATTGTGGTTTTCTTACCTCATATACCTTACCAAATGAGGGCATAGTTTCCCCACTGAATCACTAAGGCCCTCACTGATAGTCAGTAGCCTCTGGCATTTGGGGAAACACGCTTAAGGTCATGTGGCGAACTAGGTACTGGGCACAAGTGGAGGGGATCCGGACTCGGGACGTTACAGAAGTACTATTTTTGGAATAGTAATTCTTATCAAGAGATATATTCGTTAAAGCCTCGGAGGAGCGTACCTTGGCCATAAGACATGTATTGGGGAAAGAAGTAGTAGTAATGGATCCCATATTCTTCTGTGCTGCTGAATCATATTCATAAGATTCATAATCTGAAGAGTCTCCACAGCTAACACTCCAAGTATCATTAGCTTCAAGACTTTTCTTGTGCTTTGATCGATATAATTTCTTCTTATTCCATTATGAATTCTTTTCCTTCTTTTACTTCTTTTTCAATAAGGTACAATCATGTCTCATATGACCTGTTATTTTACATTCATCACACGTAACTTCTCCATCTTTCATATCTCTATATTATTTCTTATTATTCTTATTCTGATGGTTCATTTGAGATAAAATATTTTTCATTCTCCGAGAATGATTAGAAAATTCATTCTTAGACTTTTCTGTGTCACTAGATTCTGACTGAATAACAACTTTCTTTGTCGCTGATCTTGTTTCTCTTTCTAGGGTCTTGGTTTTCCTTTGTTTAGAAGTGGTTATAAAAGCAACTCATACATTTCCATTTTTCTTCTTAACATTTTCAGAATATCTCTTCATTCTGGTTTCATGTTGAAAGAGAGTTCTAAAAAACTCATCTAAGGAAATCTGAGTGACTTTCTTACTCTCAAAAATAGCTGTCCTCTTGGACTCCTATTCATTTTGCATGATATAAATGATCTTATCTACAATAGCCTCATCATCCAAAACTTTTTCTCCCATAGATTTTATGCTATTCACGATAGTCATAAACCTTTGCTGTACTTTGATTATAGGTTCTCCATAAGGAAATTTAAAGATATAGTATTCAGCTCTCAACATAGCTCTTCTTGTCTCTATGAATTTAGATGTACCAAAATGTGTAACTTTGAGTTTATTCTTGATAATATTTGTAGCTTCACACGATGATATTTGATTATAGATGTTCCTAGTCATGGAATATAACAACGTATTTCTGACTCTAAAGTTGGATTGATATTTTTATTTCTCCTAATTCATAATTACTTATCTAGAATCTTATAATCTCCTGTCATCATTAGATAGTTATCAACTCCAGTATAGATAAAAAATGTCTTTATCCTATCTCTCTAGTACTAATAATCATTTCCATCGAAAATGGGAGGTCAGGTAGGATTTAGGTTTTCAATAGAACTAACATTTAAACCTTCCATCCTTAAGATAATCTTTGGAAAAAAAACATGTTAGTATTATAATCTGTAAACAAAAGGAAATACCCTAAGCAAGGAAGATATATAATGGAAGTATAATTAAAAGATAATGAATCCAAACTATGTGATTCTGAAAAACAGATTTCGGAAAAAAAATATGAATTTGGATGTTCAATTCCGAATATTCAATTCTGAAAGTTATGTGAAGAAAAATTCTCTCCTGAATCTAATCATGAGATTAATTCAGATTGATCCATCCTCTGATACCAATTGTTAGATGGTATGTGAGTATGATATACTCTATAATACCAAATGTAGGATCAAATGTATAAACCTAAGATGCTCAAATACAAGAGGGGGCGGGGTGAATTGCATACTTAAAAATTCCTTAAGGAAATTTTGAAGATAGTTATGTTTACCAAGGTTAAACAAGATAATTCACAAAGCCTCTATGTTCTAATAACTTTCTTGATTCCGGAAAAGTGATTTTGAAAATGAAACTTACCAAAATTTTACAACAACTAAGATTCTATCTTAAAGTGTATAGAATCCAACTAAATCAAAGTACAAGTATGAGCAAGTATAACAAAGTTATACGTTCCTCAACAACAAAAATGCAGTAAAAAAATTGATACCTAAATAAGTAACAAGTAAAAAATCATTTAACCTAAATAGAATGGTATCCAACAACCTTGGAAAAGGTCCCTTGATTTATAATTTGATGAAATTCTATCTTACCCACACCAGGGTAAACCCTCGATACAATGATCAGAGTCCATCTTACTATCCCCACTAGCCCTCAACTATCAGGTAGTCAGCACGTCTGTCTTCCTATCCCCTAAAGCCCTCAATTGTACACAGCAAAAATCGGAGTCGCACGAAGAAAGTCTGCACAAAACAAAGTTTTAACTATCCGTTCAAACATTCTACCCAAATATTGAGAGTTTATAAGAGCCTCCCTCTCTAAAAATCACTTTAATAACATGTAAGCACAGATGTCAAAAGTCAGGTTGTGAAATCCTTAAAATGAGATCCTATTTATAAGCACAACTCCAACGGTCGGCTCCCTCATCCAACAACCATATTTCTCCTTGAATTTCGGAGGGACCTATACACATGTCACTCAAACAACTGTTAGTTGATAACTGAAGGCACGCCATCATATTATAACTAAACAGGTGTAAGTATAACCAAAATATGATATTCAAAATGTATGTAAATAAATGTTCAGAGTCAATCAAAAATAAATTCATAGTCTATAATTCAAGGATATTCGGATTATGTTTTCTAGGAATTTGGAACCTGAATTCTATAGAATTCCAGAGTCTGAATTTCAAGGAAATTCGGAATCTGGATTCACCAGAATTCAGAGCCAGAACATTCAAAGATCGGAGTCAGAGTTCATCAGAATTCAGAGTCAGAACTCATAAGAGTTCAGAGTCTGAATTCAAAGTTCTATGGAGTCAGAACTTAGAGAAGTTTGTATCCAGAATTCGTATTCATAATTTGGAGTTATAACTTTGAAGAGTTCGTATCCAAAATTTGTATTCAGAATTCGGAGTCAGAACTCAGAAGAGTTTGTAACCAGAATTCTAATTCGGAATTCGAAGTCAAAACTCAGAAGAGTTCGTAACAAGAATTTTGATAATTCATAGCCTAAAATAGAATGCTTCATATCTAGGAAATTATATTATTCTGAGGATTTTGTTTCAATCTAGGTTTTACAATTAGAAAAAATATTGAAATGAACAATGAAATCTATGTAAGGTTAATTTTCCTTGGGGAGGAAAAGTTTTCTTATAGAAGTAAAACAAGTGGTAAAATGATATTTTCCATAAGATAAGGTGTTTGTGATTTTCAAAACAATAAGAATTGGTAATGTTATAAAGAACCCATAATGACTCAACAATCTCCCCCTTGAAAGAAGAAATGGAAAAGTTATAAGGAAAACCTTATTTACTCAATATATATATATATATGTTTTCAGTAGCATTATTATTTCATATATTTCATACTTATTAATAATATATGTTATTATAATCATCGTTGAATGTTTAGTGTGGAAATGAATCTTATCACGTCGTGGAGACATTAATCCGTATGTACGTACGAGCGACAATATCATTATATTGACGGTGAAACAATATGTAATTGGATGTTATATCATATATACTAAAGCATTAAAATGTTATATTTATTATTTAGACTAGTTATAATCATTATTATTACCATTCAAATAATGAAGTGTTTGAATAACTAACTACAGCACAATGTAGAAGCGGTAAGCCGTACATACGCACGTATGATGACTTTTTCATTTATAGGATGGATAGAATAATGAATATGGTAGTAAATTTTTTATAATATAATCAAATTATATAGAATATACTGGATTTATTATTTTAGAATGGAGACCATAAAGAAATAGAATGTGGAAGAAGAAATTAACCTGAAAGAGGTGATGAAATATTAACTCTTCTTCGGGTTCTTCTTTTTTATTTGATCAAAAGGGTTCCATAGGTTGGCTTTTTGACCAACTGAAGGCCTCTAGGATGAAGGGAGGAGTGTTGTGAGGTTTTTTCAGTAGGTTTTGGCCGAGCCAAATGGCTTCAGAGGTTTGAAATTAATAGAATGGGAAGTACCCTATTATAAGAGAGGTGAGGGTCACATTAGGAAAATCATGAAATATTATATTACAATAAAATAAATTCCCATTTTATATGGAACCAAAATGATTTATTTCGAGGATATAGTGGAAATAGGTCGAAAAAAACTCAACCAATACGTTTTAGATAGGTTTAGGTCACCATATTAACCTTATCATTTGGATTTAACTCTTAGTTAAAACGTTTGACATTTAATATGTTTATTTTTATTTTTACATTATATGGTTAATAAACATACTATAAAAATCCATGGAAACTCCAAGTGGTTCATTATTAATATATATAACCATATCTATGTCCTTTGGCCGAACCTTGTATTTTTAGGAATATTATATCAATTAATAATATAGTATTTGTTTCAAAAACAGAATTATGTAAATTTTGATACTATTTAGTATTTGTTTTTTTTGGAAATCACAACATTAATATTACTTGAAAAAAATTATTAAATCGAACCTAACATGTCATATTATCCTATAAAATTAGTTTAATTCATCAAAAGTCTCAAATTACTTTTATTTTGATATTTATTATATCAATTATTTTAATATTTAATTAAAAAGGTAATTACGACATCATCATTGTATCATAAATAAATTAAATTATATAATGTATAAAAATCATAAATAAAATACCATTATGTAGGAAATTTTGTTTGATTTCTAAGGAAAAATTATTGTCTAATTTATCTTATGTATAACTCTATATTAAAAATTGTTTAGTTATTAAACTTTGGATTTGACTCTTTTAACTCTTCTTTAAATACAATAATAATAAATGTCATAATCTTAACCATGTGGACCAAAGGGGGTCGTATTTTATTCTTAAGATTGTTTTAAGTCGAATTATATTTATCCAATATAATTAGGACTTGTGTTAGGGTAATAAAAATATCATTTTTACAATTAATAACCATATTTACATTTAATCGTGGTAAATAAAAGTCCGAAGTTACTATTCCCAAAAAATAATTTTCATCTTATTGAACCACATTTTACTTACTGACGGGCACCATGTCTCTTGGATTTTTGAAATTCAACTCAGAGAAGTGGTAAAATTATGTTTTATGCAAATTTGTAAATGCTCCTAAAAGGTGCGTAAAAGACCGTAAAATGTTCGATAAAATTTTATATATCTAAACTTATTATAAAATGAATCCAATGAAATAAGTTTAAAATATATAGTTATTATGTATATTTTTTTTACCTAAAATAAATTAAAATAAAATAACTATATATTTAAATAAAAATTCGGTTTTAAATAATAACGCATTGTTTTTTACTATTCATCAAAAATTGAATGTTTTCAGAAAAATAAAAAACATTTACCCAAAGATAATTTTGATATTACCAATTCAAAAATGATGTCTATTTTTTCAAATTTAAACATAGAAGTTTCATTTATTAATTTAAAATTAATTCACGTTGTCAAAACCAAAAAGTGGGTTTTTAAAAAGTCAAAACTATCAAAAGAGTTACATGTGTTTATGTCAAATTTAAATTTGAAATTACTTATAATGACCTAAATTGTATTAAATGATAAAAATATAATCTACTTATACTTCCAAACCATTCAAATTAATAATTTATCACTATAAATTATTTCGATTAAGAAAGTTGTTTTCAATTAAAACATAGTATTTTTCACTATTCATCAAAATATGAAAGTTACCAGAAAAGTATCAAAATTTTATCTAAACTAAATATTTATGTCCTGCTTATAAAGAAGAATTTAATTTCATTAAATTGAATATATAATTCTCAAATAACAGTTTTAAAATGGGTTCTTAATTAAAAGGCGGAAAAATTACATTTATGAAAAAATACTTATTTTATCCTAAAAAATGATTTTTTTATTATATTTGTCTCAGAAACTCATAATATGGATGTTAAAATTATATAGAGTATATTAGATTCAAAATTCAGTTAATAATATTCATAACTAATTTTTGAAATGCTAGTTTAGTAAGTTTTAGTGCGCTCGAACTTGGTGTTGCGTGTAGCGCAAACTATTAAATTACTTTAATGAGATAACATACTATGAAATCATGGGGTGTTACACATAATCATAGATTATTTGGTAGTTTTAACTCCCTAGGAGTCCTCCCAATATTTTTTCAAGGCCCCAATGTACCAACCTACATGTTTTAGGAGTAACTCAACATGGTAGGGGAATCTTCCTCCGTTCTCTTTTTCATGCACTCTTTTTTATGTTATTCTATTTTAATTTATTTTGGATTATGTTGGGATATGACATTACATATCCTCCTTAATGTCCAAATTATGTATGAATTATGAGATAACCCCTTTCTCTCATTCAATTATTTTATTAATTTTTAAGCAACGTCGTTAGGATACTAGATTTTCATAAGGGATTTCTAATCTTTTCATTTACTTAGAGTTTGTTTATTTTCCTTTCTATTTTATTTACTCACCTCATTTCATCAAAATGTTATGTTAAATATAGTACCTTAAATTTATTTTAATGTCTTTGTGTTAATGGAATAATTCATCAAAATCGCTACATAACAATTTATTTATACAGAAAATGGAATCACCGTCTGAGATTTGATAATTTATCACATTCAAAGAAGACAGATTTTCAATTTCTGTTACCATCTTTAATTCTGATCATGAAACCATTTTGATGGTTAAAACATACTATTATATATATATATATATATTTATATTATATCTTATTTTTGGTTCTTTAATCTTTTTTTATACATGATATTAATTTATAAATCGAAATTAACTCATTTTCAAAAAAACTACCAATTAATCCTATCAATTACCACAATACTTTTATATAATGATTCATCTTCACTAAAAATAACCAAATGAATTTTATAACTATGTCATCTTCTGTATATTCACTAATAACATATAAATTCAATTCTTGACAACCATTCTCATCCAACATGCTCATTCATACATCAATATAAGCAATCCAATAATGAAAACTAGGGAAGAAAACACTCCCAAACAATGAAATTGAATCTTTTACCCCATCCAAAGGCCATGAATAAACCTAATAAAGTTATAATAAACCAATTAAATTTATAGGAGTTTTTGAAATAATTAATTTATGAACCTAAAATTGTTTATTTATGTCATTAAGATCATGTTAGGAATAACTTCGGACATAAGGTATGGGTTTTCCACCCGAACATCTATTTTCATTCTTAATACTTTTATTGTATACTTACCTCAATTAAATTATTATGTATTATTATTTACCTCTATTAAATTATATATTAGTAATATATATATATATATATATATATATATCAAACAGAATTGTTCATTATTTTATGGGGGATTATACCTTTTAAAAGGAACGTTAGAAAATTCTTCCCGAAATACAAGCCTGGTTCAAGGAAATTTTTAAATAATGACCTATTTTAAAGAGCATTGTATAATATACATTTAATAAAAATTATTCTCATAAAATCAGTCTTTTTCTTATGAGAATTTTACCTTTAATCACTTTTTCTTTTTTACTGATATTTATGAAAAAATAACACTTCTTTTCCAAGTAAAAGGGTTTTTAGTATAAGAATTTATCGATGATTTTAAAGGAGTATTTTCACCCATTTAAGCACGCTTGTTGATTATTATGTTTAAATGGGGTTAATGTTTTATGATATAATCCACTATGTTTTGACTATGGATGTGTTACATTAAAACCATTCCCTGATTTAATCTAAATTGTCAGCGATTGTGCTTAATGTTTGGAAAAAGTAATATACATTAAATATGTTAGTTCTAGTGTGAATTTATATGTTATTTATGTTTCTCCAAATTAAAATGAGGAATTAATTAGACATAGAAAGTGTCAAGTGGGGCCCACTATAGCCCCTCGGGGCATTGGTAGGTCTCATGAGACAAACTATGGTCTTGGAATGAGGCCTCAACCAAATTGATATTTATGGTCATTTCACAAGGCCTTGACAGTATGTTTATGATGTCCCGAATTATGATTTACCTCATTATGAACTAGTAATTTAATGTTCATGAGGTAATTAGACTAGTAGAATACCCATTATTATGCATTATTATAGAATTTTTTATTCAACTAGTATTCCTGCCAAAATGTGTTGAAGTTCATTTTAAAGGAATTTTTTAGTTATTCCCCACGCCTAATGATTATATTTATGAAATATTAAACTTTATTTATTAACCTTACTACGAATATTAGCTCACCCCTTTCTTATGTTTCATTTACCTAGGACATTAATAGGTATATTATGAATGACGTTCAGAAATAACCTAGGAGTTACAGATGTTGTCAAAGTATTTTATAAATTTATTTCCATTTCTTTTTGTAATATTAGAATTATGTATTTATCTTTTTTACAATGATAATTAACTAAAAGGTCCTTCAGGATGCATATTCCTTGTTTATATTCCAATGTAATAAAATAAGTCTCCGACTCCAGGAATATAGGGTCCGATCCTTACAACTTTGTTATCCAAAATGTTCAAAGAATGGCAAAGAATCACCTTATTAAAAATTGAGTTAATAAAATAACACTTCTTCAAAATAGTCATTATGACATGGATGGGAAATATTCTATTCACTACAACTGGTAGAAGCTATTGCATCATGACATGAGATTCATGAGATTTCATACTAATCAACTTCAAATTCATTAAAGAAACAATTTGATTTACATTTAAAGAGTAACCATGTGGATCTTAGATCTCATTAATACACATAAAAATATAGTTTTATTTTCATGGATAAGGTTGAAAAGATGTGGGTTGGAATGTTCACCTTCTATCAGGAGTAGGAGCCAACTCCAAATGTACTTCCATTGTGGGTAAATCCATTCTTCATTCAACCAATATTTAGTCTTTCCTTTAATATATAACAATTTTCCAATCAGTCATTCATAGTTATTATTATCCACATGTATAAAATTAATGTTATGTTTCACCTCATGATATCTGTAACATGGTAGGGAAAGAAATACTCATAGTTTCATCCAAATATTTATATAATTACCATATTTATATTTCATTCTAAATGTGACATCAATGTTTTTAGCTCTCTCAAAATACTGATCAGTGGATAAATGTTTTGCAGCATTATAAAATTCATGTGTGTCGTTGAAATCATTTTCAGTCTTCAATAAGAGTGATCTCTAGGAAAAAATGTTTGATGTCCAATGTATAATGTTTTTCTCCCATGATGTAGTTGACAATATGAATTTTTTTGTTCAAAAATTGTACAAGCTTTATTCCCCTTAACACTATATCCAGAAAAATTTCTTTATGCTAGGAAGTATTTTATAGTGAAAAAATAATTCCATGAAGTTGAAAATATTCCATTTTATAAGAATTATAAACCCTTATACCTTCCTCCCATAATAGTTTCAAATAATAAATTAATAGTGATAAGAAAACATGAATATCATTTCCGGATTATTTTGGACTATAGATCATTAAACTCAACATGAAATATTTTCTATTCATACAAAATTAAGGAGGTAAGTTATAAATTACAATTAAAATAGGAAACGAACTATGCGTGTTAATATATCTTTGATATGGATTCATTCTATATGTGCACATTCCAAGTCTGAGATTTGAAACATCATTTCCAAATATAAGAAAATAGTGATTAATTTTCTTCCACTATGGAAAATTAGATGGATGACGTATTTTTCCATCATATATCCTCTCATCATCATGCCATCATAACCTTTTAACATAATATGAGTGAGAAAATAAACGTTTCAAAAGAGTAATTATTGAAAGATAAAAAAAATTCTTTGGTAGTGGTCTCTGAAACATCTTAAATCATCATGTAATCTTTCACTCAAATTATAGTGGGATATACCACATTTTTTATAATCTTCTAGATATTCATTTTCTTTCCTATATAGAATTAAAATTAAAACTTGTATTGACTTTTGGAAAAACCACACAATACAAGAAAGATCACCGTGGTCTAAAATAGTACATGCCAAGATTATCATTAACAACATAATTAATCTCCTCTTGAGGATTGGAACTGAAACTAATGAAAAAAGAAAAAATTTGATTTTGCGGAGAAATGGATTCCAAGAAGACTGCAACCTTATTCCCCTCACACCACAAGTGTGTGATCTCAGTGTGTTTACCCAAGAACAACTTGCACTTCCTGATGATATACAAAATATTCCATGGAAACTGACCTTTACCTGATTGTTCTTTATATAAGATAAGGGAGTCCATATCCACCGCCTCTATCATGATTTGTTTGTGATCACACTACTCTAATCCCATCAGCATTACCTATGCCTCAACATGATGGGAGTCGACCCTACCATAGATAGTCAAGAATGCTGCAACAATAGACCCCTTCTGATCCCTGATGAATCCTACACCTTGCATCTCACCCCAACCAAGGACCCATCTGTGTTAAGGTTGAGTCCACAACATGAAGGTTTTCATCAAACCCAATGACCCTATCATGCATCACTACACTTCATGAAAAGAAACTAGTTTGATACAATATCCCTTACCTACTATGAATCATAGCATGCTATACACAATCGAACCAAATCCCAAAACAAGTTCTTTATTTCTAAAATTTTTCTAGACTGGGATTTTTTGAAGCCTTCTTTATCACACCTCACTCATATTTATCCATAGAGTCCAACATCCCACCAGAATGATAACAGCCCGTGCCTTCATCTCAGGGCTACAATCACCTGATCCTTGAAGCCAAGCGTTGAGAAAAGAATTCAGCATCCCTCCCAATCCTCTCCAACCGACAATGATCCTGAAGGCCTACAAAATCTATCTGGCCCATTCACTATCAAAGACATGGTGCCCTGCCTTTTCTTGATTGGGATTGCAATAGCACCCATGCCTGGAAGCGATACTCAGTCTCGTGCATTGAATGTTTTTCCTAGTGGGAAAATCGATATTCCTCACCCTCCACAGCATGAAATTAAACTTGGAAGGATCCGCCTCACACAACAACGTCACCCCACATCAGGCATAATATTTTTTTGTTCTTATAATGTAAATTAGGACGGTCATTGTATTTTGGAAGAACGTATTTCAAAAATTGTAGCATCTCTGTAAAACTATTTTCACTTCATTCATGTTTCACCTTCATGTTAATCAATCTTAACATCTTCAATAAAAACTTACATACCATACAACCCGAATACAATGGTTTTTCATCGTCACCATATAAATGATCAATTTTTAATTGTTTCTCAATTAATTCTACTTCAATATCATGAATCGTTTCATCAATTTCATAAAGATTTATCATCTTGAAAATCACCAACATCAATGGATCATGAATTCTACCTGGTTTCCCCATGAAAAATAGAAGTGTTATAACTCGAATTAAAACTATGATAATTTAAATGAGATTTTATCTTTCCACTTTTCATCTTCTTAAAATTTGAATAGTTTGGGAATTGATAGAAAAACATGTCATTGTTGGGAACATTTTATTTATAAAATTCCAATAAATAATTGACTACTTCCTCACATTTCACACCTATTTGAGGTGAATTAATCAAACATCGATTCATTATCTATAAAAAAATATCAAAAATAAATATAAAAAACATAGGTAGTAATGTCAAATTATTTAAATTAAAAATGACATAGAAAAATATATAAAACCATAAAAAGAAATATTTGATGGAAAATATTAAATTTTGATAAATATTTATTTCATGGAGGGGGAATTACAAAGTAGATTCCTTCAAAAAATCTCATGTAAAAATAAATAAATTTATCCTTATGAAATTATTAAAAAATATGTAAAACATTATTTATAAAACAATATTCAATTAAAATATATATAGAATGAGAAAAACAAATTCATAGTTCATTATTTATAAAAAAATATATTTTATATTGAAATTAAAAATCTAATCTAATCATAAGTTGAGTATTAGTTTAAAAATTGTGATATTAAATAAAACCATGAACTAATTAACACATTATAAAATCAAAAGTAGAATATAAAGACACAATCATGTTTGGAATACAGTGAGAATTATACTTTAATTTGTTCCAACAACCTGTAGACATAAAAAATAGAGACCACATTTGATTTTATTATTATGTTACTTTCTTATAATTGAATAAACAAATTAGGGATAAAAAAAGATAATTATAATATAAAATATAATTTATATTCCAATATCAGCAATTTATGGGATATGCTATTATCCCAAAACATCGAAGGCACCAGAAATCAATATCTTTTGTTCCCAAACCAGGATAAGAATTCTTCACCAGGATTTAATTAAAATTCATTATCATGTTTGATTTAAAAAATGAAATTGTGAAAATATGGTAAAAATTCCATAATAACACAAAGGTAGTGTTGTTGTTCTATTTGGCTAATAAAATAGAATATCCAAAAATAAATATTATATAGTTTACCCATGTCAAATGTATTAACTCATTTATAAAACAATAAGATTTAACAAAACAATGTTCCATGAAATATCTAGATAGGTTTCACAAAAAAATGATTTCCACTCAATATTAAACAAAAAGAATCATATTTTTCAATAATCATCAAAATAAAACCATCATCAAGTGAAAAACCGTTATTACTAAAAAATTGAACATGAATGTAGAGGATTGTAATGGATTCCTAGTCAATAGTAGTAATATTGGCCCAAAGGAACAAATAAAATAAAAGAAAATAAACTATAAATAATGGGAGAATGACTAAAAATAACACTTGGTTGAACACACATTGATGAAATTAAAAAACCCTTAATATATGAAGATAGTATTTCAAGAATGAAGAACAACTGGTTGAGAAATCACCAGTTAGAGATTATAATTCAAATAAAAACCAAAAAGAGGGAAATGAAAATGTTTTAGGCATACTTAGGATCTATTTTTGATGTATAACCCAGGGGCGAAGAACCCCTACGGCTCGATTTAGATCGTAAGGTGAGATTTAGACCACCAGATTGAAGAAACTAGAATTTTAGGGATTCGTCTATAGAGAAATGAGAGGACATTCGTGACAGTGGAAGTCCATGTAATGAAACCCTTTTCTGATACATAAATTTTAAAAAGAATTTATACACAGGTTAAATTATAACCGACATGAAAAATGGATATTCACAACTCTTTCACGTCGGTTATACTACAACTGAAGAAAAAAACCAATCTTTCACATCATTTAAATTATATAATCGACCTGAAAGAGATGGTAATACTCACCTTTTCACATTGGTTTTTTAAAAACCGACGTGAAAAGGTAATATACCATGATTTTACTGTCGATTATAAGTAACCAACCTGAAAACTACGGCGTAAAAATATATTTTTTACTTCTGCCTCTATCATTGATATATAGACCCAAGGCTTAACATACATTGATATTTCATATTTTTAGATTAATATTCAAAACATTGTAAAAGTACATTCCTGAGTACAACAATATTTTAGTGCCTTTGTAAACTTATAGCACAATCTTCTGACTTAGTGAATGATCATTAATGTTTCCTATAATGTTCTTCCCAATTAGTACTCTTATATAAATTATTTATTCATAACATGGGGAATAGAAACATGAGAGAGGGTGAGATCAGATACTCAGTAAGGTTAAATAATAGAGCTATATAAGAATAACATGAATTTAAGGATATAACAACATGAGCATAACATTTTAAGATCATACCCTGCATAACAAAGATCATAAACATGAGTCATGTCATAAAGATTAGAAGATCATAAGACATGAAGAATAAGTGAATCTAGATCATAATTCCTAGGATAATAACATTGGAATAATAAATGAATATTTTTGCATACACATCATCTTATAACATTTTAAATAGGTATAAATAGAAACAGGTTCACACATTTTGTTGAGGACATGGAATTAGGCCCTCACATAAACTTATGGACATGGAACCAAGTCCACACATAAGATTGTAGATATTAAAGATAGGCTCATGAATATTATTGTGAACCTTTAATTAGGTTCACACATAACACTTTGACCATATAATCATGTTCATGCATAACATTGTGAAAATGTAAGCCTTTCACACATAATATCATAGTAGTGAAGGTTCAATTAGAAGATTATCTTAATAGAAAAAAGTCCCTTACTAAACTAGGTTGACCCCCAATTACTTCCACATATATCTCATTATATATAAATCATTACCTAATTCATTGGATTGAGATATTAGTTCCACCCATCACATAATAAAACTATTTATATATTTACCATAAGATCTTAAGCATTTATAATTTCATAAACCATGAGATTAAAAGAGTATCATCAACAATTCATCATATTATAACATAATAAAAATAGAAAGGTTATATAATGATTTCATCATATCAAAACCCATGAAAATAAGTGAGTTTTATAAGCATATAACTTGTGGAATAGAAACGAGTTTCTTAAGTGTATAGCTCATGGATGAGAAATGGATTTCACAAAAATCATTACATCAAAACAAAAACCATTCACATAATGAATATTAATGGTTCCCTTGATTAATATCCCATATAAGACATGATTGAAACCAAATGATTTAATCGTAGATGGAAAATTATTTTTAATGGTTATTGAAAACATTTATTTAGGAGAATACCATTTCCTCTTAGAAAAATTCTTTTTAAACCATAAAATTTTTAAATAAATTTTATTTTTAAAATAACCTTTAGAACATATAAAAGAATCATTGTAAAATAATTAAACCATGTTTTAAAACATAAAAAAATTAAAAGCAATTTCCTTGAAAATTTGGTTAAAATATCATTTAAAAACGTTTTTGAAAACATTTTTTTAAACAGCAAAAATTTCTAACCAAAGAGGGAAATAAATTTGGAATTCATTAATTTTATTTATTAAGTATCTTATGTTCTAAGGAATTGAATAATAATACAACTTATTGAATATATAATTAACAACTAGGGGATAGGAATAATTATATGAGTTCATGAGATATTAATCATAATATTTTATCAATGGAAACATAATTGTCAACAAACCTAATAAATGATGAGATTGTAGCATTAAACCCTTACCCCTTTGGTAACTTTGAATCAAAATACACATGAAGGACTAAAATAAAATGAAAATGAAAATATCAGGAGGATTAAGTAACATAATTATATTACATGTCTAATGTGATGTATATGCACCTCATGAAATAATGTAGGTGCATAACATAGTGTACATCTCATTGAAGGAAAATTGAGAAAACCAATTATTTTACGGTGTTAGTAACGTTTTAACCCTAAACCCAATGAAATAAAGATACTAAAACGGTATTTACATAAAAATATGTTTATTTACAATAATAATAAAATACAGTCATTTTTATTACACACACCATGTCAATGAAATATGTGGTGAATATGAGATGTGTATCATGGAATTAAAAAGTGAGAAAAAAATCCCTCACTACTTGAGTAACTTATGAATCCCGAGATTTAGGAATGAATAAAATCAATTGAAGACATTAATAACAAGAAATAAATTAAATTCATTACATAAAATGATATAGGATAATATATATACCCCAAAAATGAAATGATTGGTGAATATATAATAAGTCTCGTAGAAATAAATGTGAAACTAGAAATACCCTAACCATTGGTCTTGAATTCAATTATATTCATTTAGTAATCCTATATAATAAATATAAGTTTATTGAAAAAATATTTCAGAATATCATTAATTAATATCATACCATATATGATTTTTAGGACCTTTTATTTTCTGTTAATTAATTATTCCCTAGTGGAGTTACGTTTTAGTTAATAACAACTTTTATTTTACATATATGTTTTTAATTATTATTATTGGCCTTATTTATTATACCATGATTTTATTATTTATATAATGGAAAACATGATATAAATAGAATATATATTCAGTATATATTCATTTATAATAATCTATAAATAATATAAATATGAAATGAAATAAATCATTCATCGATTCGGTAGACCGTATGGAAGTAAGAATGTTGTTTCCATTTTCATGTCATATTGAAAGAAAAAATATTAAATTATGTATTTATATATTATTATTAACGTATAATTATTATTTAATATATAAAATATATTTATATTAAACACATCGTTAATACATTCCATTTAAAGTGGGAACTAGTCACGTCGCTTCTTGAGGCGACAGTCCGCCGTACACATGAACGACATTAACTTATTCCCAAAAAATGTAATATGTGAAGGTATTTAATATATAATACTTAAATAATATTTATGAAATAATAAATATAATACATACTATATATAAAATGAAAATAAATCATTATAAAGAACCTTTAAATATGGTAATGGAAGAAGGAATTACACTAGTTCGAAAGGCTATAGTCCACCGTACACACGAACGATTATTGTGTATCCCATTTGATGGAAGTGTTTGAAGTAGTATGTCATAAAAATAACATAAAAATATCATTATATATAGGGATTTTTTTTATTATATAATCATTTTATAATAATAATTTAATGTTGTAGAGATGAAAAGAAAACAAAAATTCAAGTTAATGAACATTACCTAATCTTTGGGTAACTCATTTCAGTTTTCACTAAAGGACATCCTTGGATGGATTTATACGTAAGAGTGGGATTATAGGTTAATATTAGGTATTTTTTAAAGGTATTTAGTGAGTATTTTTCTGATCAAATGGTATTTAGTGGTGTGAAGAAGTGGGGAGAGGGATGCCCTTTTATAATGTGGGAAGAGTGACATGCTTGTAAATACCAAAAAGGGAAACACTATTCAAATGTATCCATTACATAATTTGACTCCAATGATGAGCCATTTTTTTATAAAATATGTTATATGATCTAAATTTATCTTTATAAATAGGTTTTTACAGGATTCTAGGTCATTTTCCCATTTTTGAATAATGTTTACTTAGTTAGTAAACTCATTTTTCTGTTAATTATTGTGACTAAATTTATATATTTTCACTAATAATTTTGGCAAACAATTATTTTGGTCTTATTATAAATTATATCTTATTATAAATCCAAATATTTAATCATTTTTTTAAAATTGAAACAATTGAATTTCCATAAATTAATTTATAATTAATCCTGCATACGGGACGAGACAATGAGTTTTTCAAAGTGAAAATGTTCAAATGTTTGTAATGTTTTAATATATAATATCAATGTTAAATTTATTACAATTAACAAAATTTAATTAATATATGTATAAATGAACTAATTTTTATTTAAAAAAAATTTACCTAATAACTTTTCATTATAAATTACTTTGATGAAATGTTAGTTTTCAATTTAAATTCAGTATTTTTAACTATTAATAAAAAAATTAAACATCTCAAGAAAATACAAAAAATTCACCCTAATATAATTTTGATATTAAAATATAAAAAATGAATTATATTTTTTGAAGAATAATTTATAAATATATGAAAAATTATTTTTAAGTTAATCGTTCCATATGTAAAAGGTAAAACTACATTTTAGAAAAGTATTTTTTTATGCATAAAATCATATTTTCTATTATCTATTATCTAGAAAATATATCATTTGAATGTTAAATATTTTATTGAATAAAAAAATATATATTTCATTAAAATTAGTCATAGTTGGTGTTTTGTCTAATTTATTGAGATAAAACATGTTTGTGAATAGAAAAATTGTTTTTTTTGAAAAGGAAATTATTTTCTTTTAAATTGTTCATACACTCATTTATAATTAATTGGTATCCAATGAATTAATTTATATACATATTTTTACAATATTTTCATAATTTATTTACTATTATACATAAATTTCATTCTAATAGCTATGTGATAACTATAATAACATTTCAATAATAATATAAACAGTATATTGGAGTTTGGTGAAACTTAGTGTTACATGTAACAAAAAATATTTAAGGTATTAGGTATTATGTGTAACAAAATCATTGCTAGGTTTTGTGTGTAAAAAAGATTAATTTTTTTAGTGTGAAATGAAATCCATCGATGAATTTTAATTTATTCCAAAAAAATCAATTCATAAAAACGCATGGGGTAACATTCTACCCCTTTAAAATGATATTCCCCCAGAAATTCATCTCTGTTCATAAAGTAATAATACATGAAATTTTATTTCATAGAAAACCACATTGTAAAAATGAATAAAAAATTTCCTTTAAAAATTCAATGTTGGAAACATAATGGTTACACAATGAAACTCATAAATAGGTTTCCACATAGTATAACTTAGGTGGTAAGTGATGATTTGGACATGGAAGAAAAGCATTAATAATTATAGAGAGTGCTGGAGATTACTCATCACATGAAAGTGGGTTATCCAAATAAATATGATG
This sequence comes from Viscum album, assembly GCA_963277665.1. NCBI lineage: Eukaryota > Viridiplantae > Streptophyta > Magnoliopsida > Santalales > Viscaceae > Viscum > Viscum album. The sequence continues at coordinate 1,046,863,511 of OY728138.1, read as the reverse complement.
ATCATAAAAACCATAAATCTATGATGTTCTAAGGTATTGTTTTTTCATCACAAATGAGTGTACTTGGATATTTTACCATTATAATTTTTCTAAATATGAATAATTTTATCACAATAATCTATACTTACTTTATTTCATTCTATTTCAAATGAACAATATCACCCTTTTGTTTCAAATTGATAAATTTAGACATAATATCATTCTTCAAAAATTGATGGATAATTCTCCATTCCCAGAACACTAATAGATCATGCGATCCATAAATAAAATGATAATTCATTCAACCTAGGTTTTTTTATTATCACTGAAATTTTTTTAGCACTTTTTATCAAATATGAACTAGTTCTCATATTCAGAGATGATTATATAATCAATAAAACCTCATATAAAGTTTAACGTAACCATTTCTGTAAATGGTTATCACTATAACCCTTCCAAAAGATGTCGAATCCAAAATATTATAATATATATCACTAAATTTATCAAAATTAGATTAATATTGATCCCCCATATATCATAAATTGTCTATTGGTTATAACATACCAAATACATGAACAAGTTTTTCATATATTTTATTGAAATATGGTAACAACCTAAATTACAATTAAACCATAATTAAAAAATGTATTCTTACTCATTAAATGAATAAAACGAAAAATTATTGAAAATATTCCATAGATACAATAATATTTTAAACACTATCAATGATATCATAAAATTATTTTTCAAAAAAACAATAATTTTTTTTCTAAGGTAGTGCACACAATCCAATTTAATTTAATCTTATCCAACATCTATTTATAAAAACTAAACACCATTTTCTCAAAAATCAGGAATATATTAAGGGTTACCTTTCCTTATTCATGTGGTTTCCATAAATAATAACCTTTCCTTTAAATAGTTTTTCTAGTTCATTAGTACCATTATATAAGTTGTATCAGATCAATAATTATAACATTATACTAAATAATCCATATATATCTCAAAATTCATTATTCTGGAATCCAAATACATAAACATTTTGATTATTAAAACTCATCATTAATCAATTAATGGAGATTCTTCATCTACTTCCTTAATACATCTTTGCTACAATGTGAGATATAAATAATTTATTAATACTCATAAACCTCAATTTATCAATGATTCTCAAATTTAACATAAATATACTCTTAAATTTTTTCGTAACATTCATATTTAATTTTTAGACTCATTGTTTATTGAAAACAACTATTACTTGTATAACCTTGCTGATTCCCTTCATAAGATTTCCCCTTAGGTCATATATTTAATTACTACCCATACATTCCAAATTTAATACATTCAATTGTAGACAATACCTTTTGAAGTCCAATATCCCACTTAACAAAACTCTTTATTTTTCCGTAGAAATTACTTACTTTGTGGAATTCTTCACGACACATTAATCACCCACTCATTCCTTTTTGGAATTCCTATAAATATCCTTTTAAATATACCAAGGGATATCACTAAATATTTACCTTCCTTGAATCCAAGGTATAACTAAGCCTTTCCATTAATACCAACTATATCTAACCAAGGATTGACATAAATGGATATTTCATCTTTTTATATTAATATTCAATACAATGAAAAGTACACACCTGAATGCCATAATTGTTTAGGGCCTTTGGAAACATGGAAAAAATCATCAAACATGGTGAAATGTCTTAAATATTTCCTACATAGATATTTCCATTTATTAATCCTACTTATAAAATTTGTTTATAACATTTAGAGATTAAATATAAGAAAGGGTAAGATCAGATACAAAATAATGGTAATCAAAAGAGATATCTATGCATAACATGAACATAAGTGTATGAGTACATGATCATAAAATTTGATGATCATACACAAAAAATCACATATCATACTCATTAGTCGTGGAATAAAGATTAGCATATCATATGACAAGAATCATAAAGGAATCTAGAGCATATGACACATTAGTATAACATAGGAATAATACTTGGAATTTTTTGGCATATACATCATCGTATTACATTATAAACGTGTATAAATAGAAAGAGGTTCACATATTATGTTGAGGACATGAAATTAGGCCCTCACATAAACTTAATAATATACAACCATGTCCACACATAAGATTATAAATACGAAAGATAGTTCCATGAATAAAATTATCAACATGTAATTATGTTCACACATAAAATTTTGAATATATAATTAGGATCACCCATACCATTGTGAACATGTAATCAGGTTCAAATATAATGTCATAGTAGATAAGGTTCACTCCGAATACCATCTTAACATAAAATCCCCTTACTGAACAGGGTTCACTCCCAATTCCATGCATGTCTATTTCATGATAAATAAATATTTACCTAATGCATTAGAAGGAGATATTGGTCCCACCAATCACATATTACAATCATACAAATATGTTCCACAAGATCATAAAAATTTATCATATCATTACGCATGAAATAAAAAGGTTATTATCAACGTTCCATCATATCGTATCCTGAGGAAAAGAGATAGGTTACATAATCCCAACATCATAGAAAAAACCATAAAAAGAAATGGGTTTCATTATCATATAACTAATGGAAGATAAAAGAGTCTCATAAGAATATAACTCATGAAATATAAATGGGTTTCTTAAAAAATATGTTCTCAAAACATACACCATTCAGAGAAAGAAAATGAATGTTACCCCAGGAAAATATCCCATATAAGGCATGATTAACACAAAAGGATTTCATATTAGATGAAAAGTAATTTTTAAAGGTCATTTAAAACATTTCATAAGGATAATATCATTTCCTCTTTGAAAAAATAGTTTTGAATCATAAAAAATTTGAAAGCCTATTTTTTAAATAATTGTGAAAACATATAAATGAATATTTTGAAATCAATTTCAATAATTTTTAAAAAATAAAACAATTTTAAAATAAATTTTCCTTAAAATGAGGTTAAAATAAAATTTTAATATGTTTTTGTAAACATTTTTTGAAAACATTTCTTTTAATGAACAAAAATTTCTAATCGAAGAGAGATTGAAATTCAGAACCCATTGAAAATATTTGGTTAAGTATCTTAAATACCAATGTATAGAAAAATAGTACTATTTAAGGCATATATCATGAATAAATAGAGGATAAGAATAGTAATTTGAATATATGTGATAAATATCATAAGATTTTATTAATGGAATAATAATTATAATAAATCTGGGTGAATGATGAGTTTAATGAAATAAACTCTTACCCCTTTTGTAACTTTGAATTATAATCCCGCTGAATTGATATCTTCTAATTAAAACCAAAATATCATGAGGATTAAAAAATAAATTATATTTCATGTCAAATTTTATGAATATACACCTTGTGAAATAATATAGGTTTATAACATAACATACATCTCAAAGAGAAAAAATTGATTAAAAATCCCCTTACCGTGTTAGTAATGTATTAACCATAAACCCCATGAATGAGAGGTACTAAAATGTGTATTTGAATACCAATAATGTTATGTTAAATAATCATAAAATATATTCATATTAATTACATACATTGTGAACATGTTATCAAGTTTACACATAACATTTAGAACACGTAATCAAGTTCATGAATAACAATATGAACATGTAATTAGGTCCACACATAACATCATAGTAGTCAAGGTTCACTTGCAATACCATATTAATGGAATAATTACATTAATAAGTTTAGTTAACTCTCCAATCAATCAATGTATATGACCTAAGATATAAATCACTACCCAATGAATTGGAGGGAGATATGGGTCCCACAAATCATTTAATGAAATTGTACATATGTATTCCAAAAGATCCTAAATATTCATCATATTGTAACCAATGAAATGAAATTAGTATCATAAAAATTTCATAATATATAAACCTAAGGAAAAAAGATAGGATATATACACATTTCATTGTAGAACAACCCATTAAAATAAGTGGGTTTATAAGAATATAACTCATAAATGAGAAATGGGTTTCATAAGCATAGAACCTTTGTAAGAGAAACAAGTTTCATAAGTATCATGTCATAAAAAAATAAACCATTCATAGAATGAATGTGAGTTGTACCATTAAACCATATCCCCAATAAGGAATGAGGAAATCCAACATATTTTATATTAGATGGAAAATAATATTCAAAGGTCATTTAAAATACTTATTGATGAAAATTTATTTTCCACTTTCAAAAATTATTTTGGAATCATTATACAAATTTAAAAACATTTGTTTTGATAATTGAGTTGGAAACATATAAGTTAGGCTTCAGAAACCATTTGTGAAATTTTTTAAAACATAAAACATATTAAAAATTATTCTTACTTAAAATTATCATAAAATATCACTGAAAATATTTTTAAATCATTTAAAAAATATTTTGAATGAAAAAAATTTCTGATCGAAGAGAGAAATACAGATGGATTCCCTTAAAAAAATTCTTAACTATATTAAGTACCAAATTCTATAAAAATGTTACCATTTCATGAACTTTTCATGAATAACTAGTGGAGAATATTATTCAGTAGAATTAATGAGATATTGATCATAATATTGGATCAATGGAAGCATAATTAGAAACTATCTTGATTAATGATTAAATTGTATCAATAATATATTACCACTTTGGTAACATCAAATCAAAATCCATATGAAGGAATAAAAAATGAAACTTAAAATATAATGTGGGTTAAAAAATCATGATATTACATGTCAATGTTTCTGTATAAAAACCTTTTCAAACAATATAGGTTCATAACACAATGCACATCTCAAAGAAGTCAAGATATGAAAACAAATTCACTTACCTTGTTGGAGAAATTTTAATGGTAAACACCATGAAAGAGAGATCAAAAAATTGTTATTTAAATACAAATAATTTTATGAAAGAAAATCATAAAATACAATAATGGTAGTTACGTACACCACATAAATGATATAAATAGTTAATATGAGATGTGTCTCAATGATGTAAGAAGCAAGACATAATACAATTACTTCATGAGTATCCATTGAATCCTGAGAGATTTAAAAGAATTACAACAATTGAAACTTATAATATAAAGAAATAAATTAAATTTTTGAAATAAAATTTCATATTATAGTATATACACCACAAATAAGAAATTACTGATGAATGCCTAATAATTATCACAAAAATAAAAGTGAGACTACAAATCCCTTTACCATAAGTCTAGATTTCCACTATACTCCTTAAATCCTACAATATTATAAATTTAAGTTTTTTATAAATATATTAATGATCCAAATTCATTAAAATCATACCATTTATTATTTTTTTATGACCTTTTATTACCCATTTATTTACAATTCCATGTTAATGTTACATTTTTGGTAATAACCTCTTTGATTTTCATATATGTTTTGAATTGTTATTATTGGTCCTACTTATTATATAATTATTTACTTATTTAAGTAATTTTAGAATTGATATAAATATCTTATATATTGAGTATCTATGTATTTATAATAATCTATAAAAGATAGAAATAGGTAATGAAATACACCTTTTTGGGAGATGGTAGGTTGTACGTATGCTTGGACGTTGTTTCCATTTTCCTAGAATATTGAAATAAAGAAAATTAAATGAGATATATTTATATATATAAATAAACTATAATTATTATTTCATATATAACACATATGTTTATTAATCCTATCGTTAATAAATTATATTGAATGTGTGAATGAATTACATCGCTTCGTGAAGCGGTAGTCTGTTGTACACGGGAATGACATTATCTTATTCCCACAAAATGATAGGAATGATGTTATGTGTTATAAAATGATTAAATAATAATAAATATATCATAAATATAATATTAATCATATATATAATACAAATCATTCATTATTCCCATTATTGAAAGGTTGTAACTGAATAATGAATGACATCAGTTCCCGACGCGGTAGTCTTCCATACGCATGAATGATGATTTTGTATCCCATTTGTTTTAATTGTGTGATGTTTTAGGCTATAAAATTAACATAAAAACATCTCAGCAATTTTTTTACCCTTAGGATATAATATTGTTATGGTGTAAGAATAATTAAAGGGGGTGTAGAAGTACACAAAAAAATGAATAATGATGAACATTACATATTCTTCTGGTTACTCAATTTGGTTTAACCAAAAGACATCATGGGAAGGATTTTTGCCAAATTTTAGCCTTAAATGTTTAGTGGAGGGTATTTGGGAAGATATTATTATAGGTAATGTATTATACAAAGGTGTTTATTGGTGTGAAGATGTGGGGAGAGTTTATTCCATTTTATAATTAAGGAGGAGTTGTATTCTTATAAATACCAAAAAGGTAAATAATATTGGGAAGTATATATTACATAATCTACCTAAGATTATAGAAACTATTTTATATAATAGCATATTGGTTCGAAATACGTCCATAAAATGGGTTTTTTACAAGTATCCAGGTCACTTACACCTTATGTTTAATGTATTGTCCTGTAGTAAAGTTGTTTTTCTATTAATCATTGTGGTAAATTTTAATTGTTTTCACTTATAATTTTGGAAAAAAATTAAGATGGAATCATTAGAAATTATTCTGATTCAAAATATGGAATATATTTTAAAAAATTTCAATAAAATTAGTGGATATAATTATTTTAAAATTAATCCAGTAGACGGGACGAGACAATGAGTTTTTTAAAGTGAAAATGTTGGGAAGTTTGAAATTTGTATATATCCAATTTAAATGTAAAATTGAATACAAAGACCATAAATGAATCGATAGATTCATAAATTAACTCATAATACTTTAAAACACATACAAAATAAAATCTATCTTTATAAACATTTTACATGAAAAGTGAGTTGTCAATTAAAAATCATTATTTTTTACAATTCAAAAAAAATAGAACTCCTTAAGAAAAATAGCAAAAATGACCCAAAGATAATTTTGAAATCAAAATTTCAAAAATAAAGTTTATTATTTATAATATAATCTATGAAATTTTCGAAAAAAAGTTTTATAAAAAATTCTTCCATTAAAAGGCAGTAAAACCACCTTTTAGAAAAATACATATTTTAATGCATAAAATTTTATTTATTCTTATCTCTTAACTAGAAAATAAATATGATGAATGTGAAATATTTTATTGAATAAGTTATAATTATATATATTTCCTTAAAATAATTAATTAAATGATGTATGAATAATATATTTATAGAAAATGGGTTTGTGCATAGAAATATATTTTTTCACAAAACAAATTTCCTTATTTTCAAATTGATATTACTCTCCATTATAATTAATTAGTAACCAAATAAATTTTTTTATATACTTTTTTAAACCATATTATATAATTTTGTTATTCTTATTTATAATTTCCATTCCATCATATTAGTGACAACTAAAACAATATTTTAATAATATTTATAATTATCTATTGTAGTTTCGTAAAACATGATCTCGCGTGTCACACGAGCTATCGAAGGGGCTCTATATTATTTGTAATGAAGTACATTATCAGTGTAGCATGTAGAAAAAGATTAAATTGATGCATCATTCAATGAAATAAAATAATTAATTATAATTTATTCAAAAACAATAATTTATAAATACTTATGGTATTACAACTGACATTATGACACCACTTGAACCCCATAAAAACGATCCCATTGTTCACAAATCTAATAAACATTCTATATTATTTGTAAAGAAATCAATATTTTTCATCCAAAATAATGCATAACAATAAGAAAATTTATTTTATGTATGACACACACATGGTGAAACTAAGTCCATATCATCCAGAAATTCAAGACTTTATTAAATAAGAATGGGATCACTTAACTCCAACCAATTATCTTCAAAAAAAAATAATTATAATCTTGAATCAACTAATTCATACTGACTTGGTTCAACAATGATAATAAACTTATGAATAATAGATAAACAAATCTTGTAATGTGAAAAAATTATGGTTTTTGAGTAATTTCTGTATTTCCAATATTTTCATGGAAGAATATTAAATAACTTGCATGCGTCTTTCACTAATAAATAAATTATAATTATTTATTTTTTCTTTTTATCAATTTGATAGCATAATAATTTTGATAATAAAAATGAACAACACAATAACAGATGACACAATATTTTGTAAGTCTTGAGGAATTTAACAACAAAACATAAGTCACAAGTTATAAAAAACACCCCATTATATAATATAAAATAACAATATTAATCTTTATTAGAATGTCATAATTTTTTTATTCATTATTTTATTCCCATATCATGAAATAATAATATTCATTACATGAAATAATACTTTATATTTTCTCTAGTAATTTATATATTATTAAATAATAACACTATATGCGATTTCATATTTTAAAATTATAATATTATCCCACTTCATGTGATATTATCTTCTTCTTCATTTAATATTTCCTAATTGTTATATTTTTTGTTTAAATACACCATCTACCAAAATAAACTAATGTTTGATAATTTCACAAAAGTATTTTAAATTAAATGAGAGGTAATTGAATCCCTTAACTCTATAATAATATTTGAAACACGATGTACAAAAATAGAGAGAAATGGTAATAATTGTAGGTCTAGAATACATAGAAGGAAATGAGTTGACTATAGAACAACCATTGTACTAAAACTAATAATGTTGGATCTCTTGGACTCAAGGTAATGTAAAAAATTCAAACTAAGATAATAATATGGTTTTTTTAAATATCAGATGGACTTTGTCTTAGAAAACCGACATGACTTGATGAAAACATCCATTTTATTTCACATTAAAATTTGTTTTTAATTATATTCATCTACAAAAAAAATTAAAAATATATAAAATTATATAAGTCAAATATTATTTCCATATTAATCATAACATATTTCTAATCCATAATTTTAAATTTTTAATTCTTTTTGTTTCATGAAAATATGTTTCAAAATGAATATTGAATGAAAAAATAAATTCTATATTAAAATGGTTTCCCTAACTCAAGAGAAGTGTGTTGTATAAGGATTATATAGTAACCCTTTACCAGTTGGTTACCCTCACATGAGAGTTCATATATCTACACATGATAATGGGAGTACCCTAATGTGATTCGCAAAACTATGTTACCGTAAAGCGGTGAAGGACCTAACCACACATGAGCATAGAAATAACAAAAGTACCCTAACATGAGGGTTTAGTTAAACTAAAAAATTTCACTCGATAATGAACACACCTAGTTATTTTTAAATCTTATTTAATTGGGATAAATTATTCTTCTAGTGGTCCAATATTACACATTAAAAACATACAAGATAATATAATTGTTCTTATAATCGGAACATCCTCTTCTTGAAAGGACAGTGCTCGAGAACATTATACTTAGAATGAGTCTCGGATATATTCACCTGTATATTCATCTAATTCACTATAAGGAATGTAGGATTTTCATTTCCCAATGCCTTGTCTACTTGGTGAATCTGGGTTATGAGTTAAAAAAGAGACTTCTCACTATATATCATATTACAATTCATAACGAAACTCGAGAATCTATAATGTTGCGATGGTAGTATCTGATATGTACATAACTCATTTTGATGATTAAATAAAAAGATGTCCAAGACCTCTATATAACATATCATCTGGAACACATGAGACTTAGCTATCACTGACACTACAATCATTCACATCAATATTGCTATGGATATCCCATAATTTTCATGTATTTCCTTCTCTTGAAAAAGATCACGAGGAGGGTAAAAAATTATATATTAATCCAAGTGAAGGATGAGATTAGATATCCCATGGATTTGTGGTGATATTTATAGATACATCTAGGGGACATGATTCCATCTGGGTGATTGTAGACTGAATCACCTTGTTAGCTCACTTCTTAGCTATTCAGGAAAAAAGTTTAGAAAAGATATTGGGATTCTTCTGCAGGTTGAAAATAATATTACACCATGAAGTTCCCCTGAAAATCATTTCAAATAATGATGATAACTTCACATCTCAATTATGGAATGGATTATAGTAGGGTTTTGGGACTCAGTGATGCTTGATCACATCCATTCACCCACAATTTTATTTCATGACATAGAGGAACATTCAGGTTTAATAGGAAATGTTGTGAGATTTCATGTTAGACTTTAGTTGTATCTAGGAGGATACCCTTCCTCTAGGGGTGTTTTCATACATAAACCAGTTTCAATCCACCATCGAAATGGAAAAATTCAAGGCTTTTTATTGGTGACCTTGTAGGTCATGACTTTATTGGACTGACCTTGGAGAGTCAGCACTTGTGGGCCCAGAGATGGTATAAGAAACTACTAAGATAGTGAATATTATATAGGAGTCGATGAAGACTGCATTGAGTCATCATAAGTATTATGTAGAAAAATTAAGGTGTCCTTTAGAGTTTGAGGAGGGGGGAAATGTGATCCTATAGGTTTCCCATGATGTGGATTATGAAGATTTGTCCATGGGGACAAGATATCTCTGAGATTCATTAGAACTTTACTGATAATGTGTAGATTTGCCTTATTAGATTACCCATTATCCCCAACTCCATAGTTATAATTGGTACACAACATTTACCACTTTTCATAGCTAAGGAGGTTCATTCATTACCCATATCATGTTATTTACTGGGGAGAGCACAAAAATAAGGATGGAGCTACCATTACTATGTACCTAGTATAGATCAAGGATCGGGAACAGAGGATCCTTCAGAAGAGATCGATTCCTTGAGTTTCTATCTGGTGGTAACATGATAATATTCAGGCATAGATATGGTAGTGAGAGTCTCACATTTGTGTTCAGTACCCACATCTCTTTGTATAGCCCTTTTATTGTCTTTTTAGGGATGTAAATCCCCAAGGTGGTGAGACTGTAATAACTCATATTTTGCATGTATTATTTTTGGATATTTTACGGATTATTTTCAAGTCAAAAAGGTGATATGATGTGTTATTTGGAGGCCTAGTGTGCCCAAAATAATTGTTTGAAATATATTAAATATACTAATTAAAACAGACACACAGACAAATAGATTATCTGAAAAGTGGAATATCATCTAAACGGGGGCCCATATTTTCAATCCAAGGGAGCCTTTGAGTTTAGAACATGATATTTCCATAGGCATGAAATATACTTTATTGATGTGGGGTGTTTCTGAAAAATTCATCATGGGAATGAAAATGAATAAAATAAATAAATAAATTATTTCTATTTCATTGAATTAGATACTGATGTCAGTTTCAATATACTTTTTTGATGGAATCTCAGGTTTATCCACATAACCATGGAGCTTTTCGAGAAACTTTGGAGAGAGTATTGGAGGATCTATATTAGGAAAACAACAAATTAATTGAATATAAATGATCATTGTGCAACGATATTATGGATATCACAAATGAAAATAAGTTATGATTTTTCTTTGTTAGGGATTGATCCATCTTGATGTATGACATTTTTGGACTTTGTTTTCTTTCCCTGTTTTCTATTTTTGCAATGAACATGGGTCAATCTTCAAAATATTGATCAAAAGATAGTGCTTAATGTGGGATGAGATTATTTTTGTGGGAATATTATTGGGCGTTTATTTATTATGGTTCTTTGTTCTTCATTCTAACCACAAAGTTTCTTGACCAACCAAACATGGACATGTTTTGTTCCTATTTATTAAGTTTTTTCATGGTATTATCCTATTTTCTTCCTATCTTTATCATCAAGGTTTCTTTTTCCAGGTGATTTGGCCCAAATACTAATGAATCAAATGTTGTGAACTAGTTTCTTGGTTCATCCAGTATATATCATAGATCTAGCGTCAATATGAAATATGGATCATGCGACAACAACAATGACGAGTGGACCACGAGTTGATTGTAACATGAAGGAAATGTTCTTGTACATACAACAAAGGTGGTGGTTTTTAAAAATTCTTGAATAAATGAGGCTATTTGAAATAATATCACTAGTAATTATAGACCGTAGTTTTCCCATATCTGAGTTCTACAGGGGTGATTTAAGGCGATGGAAATGGATCTGGGTGTTGGAGGTGCAACTGACCATGCATGAAATAGATCTTTAAAATTTGGGAATTTCCAAACTACACATCATATATGTGGGGAACAAATTTCATGTGAGGGAATCTAAAAAAGACAAGGGTTTAAAGAAGAAGATACTTATCAAATGATGAGTGACCTTTTCACAAAGCACGTGGCCCCCTGTTGGTGAGATCAATGTGTACCTCAAAGGGTACACAGACACGGTCATGCTGTGTACTCCCACACAAACATATCTACACTAGAAATACATGGGTTAAGCCATGTACAAGGACATGGGGTGTGTTATCCATCTAGAAGCACTCTGTGTACATTCACACGAACAAGAACACGAACACTAACACAGACACGAACATAGGTTATTTTACATGGGCATGACTCGAGGTTGTTGCGAGATGATGTGTACCACAACCACATGTTGTGTACATCTGTAAATCTACCTTGGAGACATTTTACTCTATATAATTGAATTTTTATTTAGGATGTGTTCCCCATATCCATTACCTAAGGGTTAGTATGTAGTGGCATCCTACACATAGGTCATCGATCTATTCAGCCGAAATTCTCAGATATTGTTGTTGGAATCCCTCTATAAGGCCCAGAGTGAGATCACATATGCATATTTGTTCCTTAGGTGGAGTTATTAGTATCATTTTGTAAAAAATTACACATGAAATGATCCTATACATGGAGGGTTAACCCAGAATGAGTTGTTTGTATACCACATGGCATTGGGTGTGATCTTTATCTATGTATCATATCTCTTTGGACTTTTAGTGTGTACTTATAATGGTGATAATTGGTTAGAATTACATATAAGATGGATGTCATCAGTACTATGTGACTCGTAGAGTTTTTTCTCCATGAAGAGCTTTTTATAGATCCTTTGATATAATATCCTAGGGCAGTTATTACAACTATATCTTTACCTCTAGGATGTGTGTATTTATTGTGTATATCTTGATACTTATATTATATGTGTTGTATTAATATACCAAAATAGAGATGACTATATTATTTTAGTGTATGATTTGTTGTTTTGGGAAGTCCTAATGGGTATTTTTATACTCACCCCAACATGGCCTCTACATGCACATGTCATGACTTGTGCAGACGATAAAACTTTTGATAGAGTCCTAGACAGATCGGGACTATATTGTGTTTAGTGAGAGAAGATAGTCCGTGGTGTCTACCTGACATATCATGATAGCTATCTCAATATTACTTTTCAGTTTAGACTTGTTTTTAGACTATTTTTATTGTATTTCCACTATTTATTTCAATTCCAACATATTATACTCCAGTTGTTGGATTTTGACGTATAAATGCATGGTTGGTGTTTTTTTTTTCTTTTAAAGATTGTATAGGCTTTGAGATGTATTATTGTGTACAGGTACTTAGAGTAAGGCCTCCCATGTTTGTGATAGTCTTACTAAACACAGTTCAAAAGCACTTTACCAATTGGAATTGGAATTTGGCAGTCACAACATGGGCCCCATTAAGACATATCCTGAAAAGAACCATGTATAGACAAAATTAGACAAAGGAAACCAAACTAAGACTGAGCATATGTTCCTATTATTGGTATAATAGACTGTTCCACTAATGGTAATATAAGAGGTATCTCTAATGGCTCACCGACCATTACCTCTTGAGCCTTTAGAACACTACATGATAATTTTTTGGAGGCATAGATCTAAAAATTCCATGAACATGCCTCAAGGAAATATTTATGATTTTATATAAGAACTAGAGTAATAAAATCACATGTATAAGGGCTCACTACCCATGGTACTACCCCAACTACCTTGAATAGATGGTCGAGGTACTGGTAAGTGTTCAAGATTAATTTATAAGGGTTCTATTAAGTGAAAGGAACAATCACACTTTTACATTTTATTTATTAGAATCTATTTTATTTTTATAAGAAAATATTTTCAATTACTATTTTCATTTTCATTTTCATTTTTTTATATAAAAAGTTGAATAAACAGATCACCATTCCCAGTGAATCGGGGCCCATACACTTTACCACTGATATTGACACCCATTAAATATCTATTTAATGCATTCTACATTCGGTATCAGAGTGTAACATATAATATACAATTGATTAACATGGTAAATTACTGATTCTAATCTATGAGGTCTCATATACCTCCTAAATAAAAAATGGAAATCACTTAATTTTATCCAATTATCAGCTCGTGTAATAAAAAGAACATAACTGATTTGGGTATAAACCAACTATTTCAAATGTCACTGCCAATATATACGGGAAAACACTATTTATTTTGATGATGAAACTTTATATAATGAACTACCTACCCCTTAGATGTTTTTTATAAGCATAATAATATACAACAGGCATGGATCACTCACCAACCACAAGAAATACAGGAAATGTAAGAAGGGGAATGCACCTACACGACATGACAAATACCTGGAATGTGATGTCTAGGTGCCTAGTATGATTCTTGAACAACTATTTCATATCCATTATTTCATTGGTACAAGGATAAATATAATTATTTCAGATCGAACACAAAAACTCAGGTAAAACCCCCAATGGTGAATTGATATCGATTTTAATAAGAAAAAATACAACAAAAATTATTATTTAAGAAACTCATTATTTACCACAAATGATGGTTAGTTATTTCCAAGAAAATCTTATAACCATGTTTTAAAAGTTTTACTGTTCTATAGTATATTATCTCGAAATAGTAAATCATGAAAATAACTACTCTAACATTACTTTGTGACATCCTGATCTGGGTTCTACTCAAGGGTTCCCCAAATTCAGTTGGTCATAATGCCTCAACCATTACTCCCCATATGCTAGAGGCTTCCAACTAGGAGTGAGGCCCTATGGTTTGTTTGAGGGGAAACTATTACATAATTTCTATAGTATAACACAATTGATATATAATATTAATTAATTATAGGATGTCTTAAGATAAATAACCTAGGATCGAAATACAATATTTAATATCCAAGGATCAAAAAATAATCAATATAATGAAACTGAATCATATAAAAATAATGACGATACATGTCATGTATCTACAAAAATTCAAAGATAGATATACAAGTTAACTAAGAATACATTATATACAAAAGAAGAAAAAAGAATCCAAAAACTATCCTAGTAACCAAAGATCCATAATTCTCAACTACTACCAAGATCCACATTCAAGATCAGGTGTCTAAAGTGGGATACTTTCACTTTTCAACACCTTTATATATATCATCTTCCCAGGTACCATCAAAATACCAAATATGGTTTCAGATAAATATCAGTAGGCCACTGACAATAACATCTCCACCAACTAGTGTTAGAAATAAAAACGGATGCATTGTGAATGTGTATATAATTGTAAAGAAGTATAGTGACGTGAATACCCTGATAGATTCTTCATTCTAATCATGTATCTGAACATGTAATCATTTAATTAATTAATTTCTAGTTTATAATATGTGAACTAAGAGGATCTACAAAGTCTCTGAGGAATCTGATAATAATAAAAACAATAATAACATAGGATCTAATTTAATAACCAAGGATTCCTTTAAGATAGTAATAATGTATATGATCTAACGTAGTTACCAGGGAATCCCTGTCATCAGTGGTAGAACCAACACAATGTTAACCTATAGCATGGAATTATGGGTTCTGAGCATAATCCAAGAGGAACCAAACAAGGCATTACAATGTAATATGATTCCAACTGAGACCAATGGTCTCAAAAAAAGTAAAATGAGATATATAATAACAATGCATAATATTCATATCCATAGAACCACATGTCGGAAGACACACGATAGATCCATGGACTATATCAAAGACATCCTAATTTCTAAATAATAATTAAGGGATCCTTTGACGGCATGCCGACATCCACATGTAGAAAAATAATAGGTTCCAAGGGGGTAATATCGCATGGAAACTGACATCATTGAATCATAATTCCATCCATTGAGTGAGTAAGGCATTCCATCAAGAATCGAATGATGCCTCAAGTTTGGCTACTCCAATAATGATGAATAGTTCCATATTAAATAGGCACCATATACATAATTTATTATGTAATTATATCTTGCTAATACTCATTCCTTTTAATAATTATATTGGATGATTTCATACCTTTCAATTGGTTCATAAGGCTAAAAGGGAATTTAATGGTTTCTTTCATTTCATTTTTAATTATTAAATTAATTCATTTACCTTTCATAAAAATGAAATGGTTGCTATAAGGAAATGGAACCAATTCCAATTCAGTTATAATTAATATTCCATGTTATATCTATAAGTATAATTTCCATTTACAATTAAAAGGATCATTTAGTTGATTTAAAAAATTACCTTAGAAAGTTCAAGTGATACTATAATGTAATATTAACTAATTTTTTTTTCAATTAAAAAACATACCTTTATGAAGGTCGAGTCAAATACCCTCATATAGTGGCAGATATTATCATATAAAAATCCATAAGAGGCATAATAAGAGAATATCCTATATGGGGTAATGTGTTTATGTTCAAACCTCCAAATACATGAAAAAAATAAAAACAAGGATCTATAATTTCATAATGATGATTATAATCATGAAATATGAAATTAATTGGAAAATCCCGATGAAATTAGTGTGCACCCAATGGTGATAATTTATAAAGCAATGAGACTTGAGGGATGAGTCATATACCACCTACTTTATACCTGTATCACTCACCTCATCAAATATTAGCCTTTAGTTTTTCCTAAATTAGAAGAAATATGAAGATTGGATCAATAACCTAAAAAGTCATTTGATCAACCACAAAAATTACTATTTCATGGTTAATAGAAATAAAAATATGCACAGGATGAACGAAAATCTTACTTGTAAATATTCAATTTGATGAATCGAGGTCTAATCATAGTCTAAATAATGAAGAAATCCAAGAACCTAGGTATGGGTTTCCCTGGGTGGCTCTTGTGTGAGGAAGAGGGGAGGTTTCACATCTGATCATTTGGAATCCATTTTTTTTATTATTTTCTTGATCTTGGATCTTTTGGTAGTGGTACGGGTTGAACATAGGTTTAAATTTTTGGATTTCTGGATGTTTTGGGTGAGTTTTTGGCCTCTGCACAATTTTGGTAAACCATGCGCCCTCGCACAGGTAATAGTGTAGCCTATTTGAGGGTCCATGAGCCAGACACAAGGGTTGTTCATGGTTTTAGAAACTTTCCATAAATTTTGTGTGATGTTTTTTCCATTTGGATAGTGGCTACCGCATGGTTTAGTAAACCATGCGGCTAAACCGTGTGAGCTATCTGGATTTTTTAAATCTAAAAATTCCAAATATACCATCCCTATTTTAACCACTAAATCATACCCCCTCCCATTATATACTTTTTTGTGCAGTAAGGGGTCCCAAAATCCCTCTCCCTTGGTTCATCCACCATTTTTGGTGCGACTTGTTCGAATATAAAGTGATCTTATTATGGATTCAACGAGTTTTATCCTCATTAACTTCTACTGTATTGATTAATTAGTATTTAAATGGTGATTTATCTTTCTCCTGATCCCTTGACGTTATGGTTTAGGTTTGGTTTGTGTTTATTTGATGTTAGGGTGTGTGGTCTGTGTCTTGGTCTTAAATAACCCCTCTTCTAATGTTTCTTTGAATTCATAATCTATTGAAGTAGGTTTCTCCGTACTCTTCCTTTACGATGCATTAAATTGATGATTTTGTGCTTTATATAATATTATAAATATTATTCACAATCGTCTGATGCATTCTTTTAGTTAATTGTGGTTTCTTGTTGATGGAATAATTTTTCAAAAATTATTTTCAAAGTTATTCATCAAATATAATTAGGTATATATTCAAACAATGTGATTAATAAAATGTAAATTGAGAATTAGAATCAAAATTTAATGATTTGAGGGGTGTTTTAACTTAGCTTTGTTTTATCAAAACATTTATATTGTGATTTGGACATCATGTGTGGAATGTGGTGACTTTCTAGTGTGGTTTGTTATTTTTTTTGGAATGCCTCTCTTGGATTTTATATATTTTTTTCACTTTTATAATTACGTAAAATTATTGGATTTGGTTTGAAAGCAATTGGTGACTTTGAAAATGGTTTTTGAGAATTCTCATGGATTTTTAAAGGGTTCCATTGGATTTTGGACCATCCATGGGTGCATGAGGTGCACATATGGATGTAAATTTCAAAAGAAGATGGCACTTTAAAACAATTATTTTAGTGAAACATGGTTTCTCAAATGATACATTAATTTCTAAATGGTGTGTGTGTGGAGAATCATGGGGTTTCGAGTTAATCATATAAAAATTGGTCTACATTCAAATTGACACATGTTTGGTAAATGTCAGGATAAAGGCCTTTTTGGCATTTTGAATCTGAAATTTTTGGTTAATGTTGTTTTGGAAATGTTTTGGAACCTTTTTATGAGGTATTACGATTAATAGTGTTCAACTCCATCTTCAAATTTTATATTTCCTGGGAAATAAATTGTGGTTTGGAACATAAAAATTCTCGGTTGGAAAAATTGAATGTTTTTAAGAAATGATTGAAGGTTTATATGATGTAACAATCTAGTTGGTACCATCTATAATGTGATGTGTAGTGGGAAACTCTATTAAGGATTTCCCTGTATGGGTTATCATATTGTTTGTGTTAGTATTTCTAGTAGGCAAGTGTAGTGATGACAGATAAGGTGAGTCACACATGTGAGGGCCTCCTACTTAAATAGTGTACCATTACCTTGGGTTTCTTGAGCATATTTTATAGAGTTGAGAAAATATTACTTATCGACTTTAATAAGATCAGTTGGTACCCCATGGATATCATAGAGGCCAAGTGGGTCGTGACACTGCTGAGGCTATTTATAGAAACTTTTTGGTTCTTCGCTATAGAGCTATACCATACGCCAACTAGTGAGTCAAGACTGAGTTCCTCTTGGGATCGCTCAAGGGATGTTTAGGATATTCCAATGGTTACTATCTACAATTAACTATTTATATTATGTTTCACATGGTTTTCTATTTATACCACTTGTTTATTTTTATCATAGCTTCCCAAATTCTTTTTTTGTTCTTGGGTTGATATTTTTTTTAATTGAAATCCCCCATATAAAAATAACGATGTGGTGTGTAGTGTTTTAAAAAGGAAACTGAGTTTTTGATTCATAAAATGATAAATCCTATTTTCATATCTTAAAACTAGTGTTTATGGAATTTTTTAGGAAACAGAAATGTAAGGATATTGTGGTGTTTATCTATTTAGATTTAAAAATCACACCTTACATGTACCATTTGGTGACGGTAGACCTGATTTATTTTACATGTTCAAGTTTTTGGTTTGTGCTCTCTTTTTTGGAGTAGTTAGGTCTTCTAGTTGGAGTTGAACCAGAGGTCACATGGAGCTGGTGTTGGTATAATCTTGGTGGGTTTTTGTATATGTTTTAGTTTTTCTTTTCTTTAGTTTTATTTTTTACCAGGATTTGTTTGTATTTACATATGTGATCAGTTGTTGGTTTTGTCGTATGCTCTGTTTGTTTTGTTTTTTATTGATCTAGGTAATTTTTTCAAAAAATATCAATCTCACTATGATTACCTTGATGTCCAAAACTAGTTTCATGACTGTGGGGATCCGAAAAACCCATCAGGACATGTCTTGGAACAGTTCAGAGGTTAGGTTGGAAGGAATTTTGGCCTAGTTCATAAAAAATGGCATCATAAGAGTCTCTTTTTATTTTCAGTGTTAAGTAGTAGGATATTAGGATTTTAAGACCTCTGAGGTAGGTACATGAAGATCATCATGAAGTCATTCTCATTCCAATCTTATAGTTTCAAGTTATAGTCCATTATTTGAGTATTTTTCCTTTGTTTTGGGTGAGGAACGAAAACAGAGGAAATCTGACGTTATTTTGTGATTTCATATGGAGTATCAACTCATGTGGGGTCTATGTACATGGCTTATGCTCCTCTTAGTTTTCAATGCTTCTTTGGGTAATGGATTACAAACATGTTTCCAGGTTATGCTTGGCCATTATTTCCTCTTTCTAGAAGTTTGGTGTGATTCAAATTTCATTTTTATCCTTATATTATGTGAGTATGATTTTAAAATGAAAATAGTTTTTGAAATGAAAATTATTTATTTCAAAAGGTTTTAGATTGGTTAAATTATATTTAATGTAAAATGTTTTGGATTGAAACTATGGTAAATTATGGGGTTTTTATAATGAAATGTTATGTGTAACCCTTGGTATTCCTTATGTGATTTTTCAAATTTGTGGGTATGTGTAGAAAGTGCATGTTTGCATGGGTGGTTAGAAACTGAAGAAAATGTATTCGATGGACTTTGGAATCTAATTGAGTGTGTATTTGAAATCTAAATCTTGTAATTTTATCTCAAAAAGTGATTTTGAAGGAGGAATATGACATTGGAAATTAGTTTTTTAATTTGGAATGTGGGTTTTCTTTTGTGAATAGTGTCCTTAGGAGATGTTGATTTTGAAATTTAAACAAAATAGTTGTATCTAAAAAGAGGATTATGGTTGTGATTGTATGCCTATGGATTATGAGCCTATTGTTATGGCTCATGATGTTCTATTTAATTGTGTTTCCGATTGGGGTTATTTTTTGGTTTTGTGATCTTTGCGTTATTTAGAATATGCAACCCAGAAAGGTTCCCAATGTTTTTAATGATTCTTGAATAGTTTATGTTTCTTATCTAGTTTTTCCTATTCATTTTGGAGACTGAGGTATATATGTGGAAGTGTAGTTTCTTGAGAAAGTGGAGTGTGTCTTCCAATTTTTGGGAACTACGCAAGCTGTTAGAGTTCGTGTTGTCAGGGGATTGTTTGAGGGTGCATCCTTGGATTAATGAGATATTTCTTCCCACGATCAATGCATGTTGGGATGGTGTGGGATGTGATTAAGTCCATATTCATGTAATGGTTTATACCTGAAGGTTAGAATATGATGAAAATGGAAGATCTCACGAGTATTTAGTAATGCCAGTGGATGATGAATGCCTACCAAAACCACTTCAAGGAATTTGTTTACATTTATCTGGAGGTGGTGTCACAGGATCCCCTGAATTGATCTCATTCCACTAATGGTCTTTTCCCAGAGATCAAGGAGAGATCCCTATCTTCCAAGGATATTCATTTTCAAAAGTTTGTTGATGAAGCATTTCTAGCTGAGTTGGTTCATGGAGCTCATGAATTTTTCAATCCGATGACTATTATTTATCATAAAGGTTACCAATATGGAGAGGAGTACATGGTAGCGAATCCTATCTTAGAGGAGTCCCCATCAATGGTTCTGGATTCTAGTTAATCATACAGTTTTTTATCTGCCACTAGTGTGTCTAGTTCAGGCACTCAAATCCATCATTTAAAAACCCTATGATTACTTGTCATCGATGAGGATTTTAGTGTTATATGGAGATGTTTCATAGGATGTTTTGGCTAGTGAATAAGTATTGATTGGAGTATTCTAGTACCTGACTGTGATGCAGTCAATGCTTCAGTCATCAGGGATCCAGCCACTGGCCTCGGAGTGAAGCATCCACATAGTCATGAGTCCCAAAGCATATGAAATACCATGAACTAGTTTTGAATTTATTTTTGGGGTGGAGAAATTTAATATATCCCATGTTATAGTTTTTCAATTGTTTTAAGTTCATAATTTCATTTAAAAAGTATAATGGACTGGTATTATCAAAATATGTGATGTTGTATCTAACTGAGTCGAAATCTTTGAATTATTTGTTCATCATTGAATGTTCTTAGCCACTGTGTTGGTCAGTTTCAGTTTAATCAATGTCTCTTTAGAGACTCTAGAGTATTTTGAGATTTATGGGTTTCTATTTCAGCTTGTTGTTTTAATTCATGTTCTTTTTATGAGATTTTACCATTGTGTTGGGGTTTTGGTCGATGTAGATATTTCTCCATTCTGATGGTGTTATTGATTACATAGTTTGGGGATGTTGGATGAATTTCACAATTAGAGTTCCATGTAATGATGAGGGTGTTTCTAGGTTATTGTGGAGAATTTGTGTTAGTCAACAAGGTCTCGAGTTTACAGGTTTCCTTGTAGCGGGTTTCCCATTTATGTCTTGGTGGTGTTGTGTGGGTTTTGAATTTCCCATCCTAGTGGTGTTCTTATATAGGAGAAAACCCTTTTTTATGCTCACCTCATTCTTATACTATGGATTTTTTTGATCTTTTGGGTGTGACTTGTGGAGTGAAAGTTCACGCGGAAATATGTGGTTTCTTTGGGTTGTGATCGGGTACGGAATCATGTTTGTTTTATCTTTTAGCCCGGTGACTTTCTAGGGGAAGAATTTGTTTGTGGTGGGGAGAATTGTCACACCAAAAACATTGGAATCCATTTACGTTATTCTTATCTTGATCTTATAACATTCAGTTGAAGTTTGGGTTGAACCCCATTTTATATTTATGTATATTTAGATGTTTCCTATTAGTTATTGTCCTATGCATGGTTTGTTCATGCTTTAGGTAAACCAAGTAACTATTCCTAGGTTACTGTGCAAGCTATTTTTCGGTCTAGGGGTAAGGTTCATGGGTTTTACATAGATTGGGAAACCATGTGACAACTATTCTTGTGGTAATATCAATTTGGATAGTGGCTACCACAAGGATTGTGAATAGTTTATCAAACTGTGTGAGCTTAAAATATTTTTTAAATCATAAAATTAATAATCTACCCTACCCTCTTTTTATCCTTAAAGATGTTTCCCTCATCATGGATAATTTTTTTCACACAAAGGGGTCACAAAACCCCTCTCCCTTTGTTCTCCTCCCCTATTGGTGATCTTATTTCAAATATTAGGTTAGTTTCTTAGGGGTCTACCATTTACTCCTCTTTCTCTTCTCATCTCTTGATTTCATTATATTTAAATGGTTAGTTATCTCTTTTATAAACACTAGAATATATTTTTGATATTTGTTTATAATTTATTTGATGTTAGGGCCTGTGGGTTTTTTTAGGGGCTCAGATTTCCCTTCTCCTGAAGTTTCAGTACATCCGCACTCCAGTGAGGTAGGTGTCTCTGTACTATTATTTTATGATTCATTACATTGATTCTTAAGTACTTTCAATAGATTTTTAAAAATGATTCCTATGATTTTGATTCATTTTTTAATTTATTATGTTGTATTGGTGTTGGTATAACTTCATAAAAATGGGTTTCGAAGCGACTCTTCAAATATTATTAGGTATATATACACCCAACATGTTTAATAAAATGTAAAATTGTCTTTTAAATCAACCTTATATTATTTGAGGGGTGTTTTACCTTAGATATGTTTTTATTAAATTGGTTGGATTATGGTATTCTACGTCATGTGTGGAATTTGGTTACTTTCATGTATGGGGTTTTTTGTTGTTCAGAAATCCCTCTTGTATTTTAAATAATTATTTTCCCTTTTTAATTATATAAAATTGTTAGATTTTGTTTAAAAGAAAGTGGTGAATTTGAAAATGGATTTTGAGTATTCTCATGGAAATTTAAAGTGATTTATTGAATTTTGACACAGCCATGGCTGCATGAGGTGCACATATTGATGTGCATTTCAAATGAAGATGGAATGCTAAATAAAATTATTGAACCCTAGAATCTAAAATGGTACCTTAATTTATTAAAGTTGTGTGTGTGGTGAATCAGGGGTCTCCAAAATAATCCTTTAAAACATTTTCAATTTTGAAATAGAAACATGTTTTCGTAAATTTTAGTATAAAGGAAACTTTGGAATTGTGAATTTAATGATTTTTTTTGTTGTTGTTTTGGAAATGGTTAGGAAAATTTTGGGGACGTAATGGAATTGACATTGTTGAATGCCCGATTGGAAATTTATTCTATTTTCTAAATATACTATGGTTTCAAAAGTATAAATGATCGGTTGTTATAATATCATGTTTTTAAGAAATGAATGAAATTATATAAAATGTGAAGGCCTGGTTGGTACCTTTCATAATGTGAGGTGAAGTGGAAAGACCTATTGAGGATTACCCAATATGATTTATCATATAGGTGCTTGTATGGTTTGGTATTGGAATTTGTGGTGAAGATAGTAAGGTGTTTCATTCATGCGATGGCCTCCTACTTTCATAGTGTACTATTACCATGTGTTTCATAATCTTCTTTTAAAGGGTTGAGTGATGATTTATTATCAAACCTGATTAGACAGGTTGGTACCCCTTGGATTTATTAGAGTCTATGTGGGATATTCCGCTATTAAGGCTTGTTTAGAGTAGCTAGTTGGTTATTAACTTTGGAGAAACACCATATATTGGCTGGTGATTTGAGACCGAGTATGTCTAGGGATTGCTCTTGGGATTTTTAGGATATTAACATGTTTACTATATACATTTACTTATTTATATTCTATTCAAAATTGGTTTTTTTATTTGTAACTCTTTGTGAATGTTTATTCTCTTCTGTTTGATTACTTGTATGATTACATAGGAAGATTATGTTTCGATGTCCAAGCTTTCTTTTGTTTGATTACATACGATTTTAGTTTAAAAAACTTTCTATATTTTGATGATTTATTGAACTAAAGTGTACGTATATATCAGATTCATATCATGTTGGATATATAATAGATTTATCTATATTACATTAGTTTAAGAGGAGGTCTTAAAATGCATTTTTATTACTCTAAAAATTAAATTAATATGATGATTAAGTTTTAGAAACACTACATAAAATATATTTACATTATTTCTGTATTAATTTTAATGAAACTTCTATATATATCAGATTCACACGAGTCTTTACTTTATAGGAATCCAAATTTTTTATCTTGATTTAATTAGTTTACATTGATTTCTAGAAAATTCATTTGAATGGTGATTAAATTTCTTGATGTTCTACTATGATTTTTTAGAACGAATGTTGTTAGGAATGTTTTTGGTTATGTTTTTTAATGATATTTGGAACAATAGATGTCCTAATTTTTTTATTTTTGATTCAATGGAAATCTAATAAATGTTTCTACAAATAATTTTATTTTACCAAAGTCTGTGTATTCTATTTGGATTCCTTTAAAATTAATTAATGTTTGTTAAATTATACAATCTAGTTTCTTCACAAATTAAAGGCAACCCTACTTTTGAAAAAGTGAAATGTATGGTTCATCAAAAATATGTTACTATTCATCATCCCTATGCTATGTTACTATTCATGAATTGTTGAAGGATGGTTCACCAATCTTATATTATGGTTCATTAATAGTGGAATGTGTGGTTTATCAACCCTTTGTTATTGTTCATGAATAGTCGAATGTATGGTTCATCTACCCTACGTTACTATTCAACATCTATACGCTATATTATTATTCATGAATAGTGGAAAATTATTTTTTATACCAATAGTTTTTGTTCATTCAACAATGTATTGTTCGTACCCTATTTTACTATTCATTCTGCAAAGTATGGTTCATACCCTATGTTAATGTTCATTCCATAAAGTATGGTTCATACCCTACGTTATAGTTCATTTCAAAAATTATGGTTCATTCATGAACATTACGGTTCATCAATAGTGAAAATTATGGTTCATCAACCTTACATTAATGTTCATTCTATGTATTTTTTAAACTGATTTTATGCATATATATAGATTTTTTAAAAAGTATTTCTGCTGGGAAAATTCTTAATAAATATAATGATTACAATTGAAGATTTTTTAATGTTTTTGGTGGAATATTTAGAGAGAGAAATTAAAAATTTTTCAATTTCTTTTTCCCATTAATTTGGAGTTTTTTAAAACAGTTTAAATTAATATTTTTTTATTATACTTATAGATTGTGATACTAGTTTTTAAGAAATATATTTTCTAAATTTAATGAAGTTTTAGTGGATTTAAATCATTATTTAAAAACATAAATATTTATATATTTTTGTAGATATTTTTTGAATATTTATTCAAATTATTTAGAATGATTATATAAGAAATTTATTCTTCATGAATAAAGAGGCAAAAATGCTGTGATTTTTATATTTATGAATAATCTTGACTCAATTTTTTGGAATTTCCAAAGGAACCAGAGTTTCTGTGATAGATGAATATCTACTCTATATGTATCATTAATTCTTGAATGAAATAACATATAATAAAATGATATAGTACAAGAAGACATATGTTAACATTTTTGCTACTCCTTTTTTTCATAAAGAAAGAGATGTGAAGTTTAAACCTGTTGTGAAATCTATAACTTCCTACGACACTAAATTTCATCACCTTCATGATCTCTCTAGGGAAGAATTAATTCTTCTTTTACAACTTTTTCCATGAAGAGATGAGAAAATCTAATCATCAATAACGAGTACCTTTTCTTAAATATTTTATCTTCTCATACATCTAGTTGTGAGTCTGTAACACTTTTTTCATCTTTCACACGCACTCTATTTTTCTGTTTATTCTTTTAATCATAAATGTATTATTTGTTATTCTATTTCTTTTGGTTGTGACTCCCATATTATATAGTTAGGATCTAAGGGTTGTGACTCACTGTATCTAAATTCAGGACAATTTGGGTTGTGACTCCCCATATCTAAAGTCAGGTTGTAAGGGTTGTGACTCCCATTACAAAATTTAGTGTCATGGTCATCCCTCCACTAGAAAAGGATTTTTAAATTGGGTTATGATTCTCGCTTAAATATTATTTTTAGTGAAAAAATATTTCTCACAGATTAGGGAGGGATAAGGGTATAGAAGGACCACTTTGGACTGAACTATTTAAAAAAAATCCTTTCATTACATAATTTTTCCGCTGCTAATTAAACATAATAATTAACTTTGATAATAAATTTAATTAATAAATATATTTGTTTAAAATTTTAATCTGGTCTATTAACCCCCTCTAGACAATCTTCTATTACCTTTTCTAACCTAACAATATGTATCAGTGTTTTAACTTCTTAGGAATAGTTTATCCCTATCATTATCCCCTTTGTTACCTAATAATTGGTACGCGCGGGAAATACTATTTAGAATAGATATCTATGTTATTATCTTTCTAATATCCTTCATTCTGTATCAATAGATTGTTCCTTTCTGAATAATAAAATCCATCTCTAGGGTCTACTATGATTTTGGTTTTGATAAATTTTTCCTAGACCTCATGGTCTAAGGACATGATTTTATAAGATGGAAGGATTAAACCCAAATGATGCTTTGATACGTCAAAAGACACCTCACAATGATGGAAATGATTATGGATATTAGAGATCTCTAATAGAGGCTTACCTCAAATAGTTGAGTATTGAGCACTAGTCTATCATGTCAAATGAATATACACTGCCTGAAACTGACCCAGATACTCTTACCAGAAATTATGCTACTAGATATGTTTTAAATTATAAACATGTTAATATTTTATATTGTAATATTAAAAGAAGTGTTTTTAGTCATTTGTCTACTAGTAAGACACCTCATAAAATATAGAGGATTCTACAAGTTACTCACCGTGGTTATGAAAAAATAATATATACAAAACATGGAATTCTTTGTACTGAGTACTAAGACATCAATATGGGTGAAGATGAAACAGTAAACAAAATGTTCCATAGATTCAAAAGTAGTGATAATTGAATGAATTCAATTGGAGAGCTCTAGAAAACCCAGTACTTGTTGAAAGAGTAGTACAATCCTAACCAAATAAATAAAATTAAAAGAATGATTCCATCAATAAATGAATGAATCTCAATGAATACAGCATAGATAAATTGATTGCATCACTCATTCAATATGAACACGAACTGAATAACATTTCTAATGAGGAAAAAAGAAAAGTTGTAGCCTTTAAATTTCTGAATGTTGATTCTACTAAATCCTATGAATATGATCTATAAAATATTGAAAAATATGATATGACTGAAATTGTGAATGAAGCTTACAATATAATTAAAATGAAATAATTCAATAATCATTATAAAAAACCCTCAAAAATATTAATATAAGGGAGATATGAAAATTGATATAAATTATAATACTTTAGATGTAACTTTTTATGAGTGCAGAAAGAAAGGGCATATCAAACCTAATTTTAAGAAACTAAATAATAAAGATAAATACAAAAAATAAGGACAAAAAATAATTTACCACTAGTTGGAGTTTTAAAGAAGAATCTAATTCCATTGATAAATCTGGAAGTGAAAAAGGATTCTTCTGACATCGCTTGTAAGGCATCGCATGATGAGGTTAGTAAT
Source organism: Viscum album (assembly GCA_963277665.1). Lineage (NCBI taxonomy): Eukaryota > Viridiplantae > Streptophyta > Magnoliopsida > Santalales > Viscaceae > Viscum > Viscum album. Next base: position 1,046,835,161 of record OY728138.1, on the reverse strand, counting down.
TCTTGTATTAATTCTGAATATTCTGATTTTGATTGTGATTCAGAAAACCCAAATGTATTTTAATTAAATAATGAAAGTGAAATATTAAGAAATCTAACGATCATGTACCCGAGTGATAGTGGCTCCTTCTTGGAATCCAAGAGTCCCAAGAACAAATCCAAGTGACGGGGAATTTTTGAGCTACTATAGTAGTACTGTAGTAGGTACAGTATGATACTACATAAACTGAATCTATTTGTCCGATTTGGGACTTCGAGTGACCAGTTTCAGCCTATGGGTCTCAGGGTCTTCGGGCCACTGAAGGTCTTTGGTCCACAAGGCCTTCGGGCTGTAGGGCCTTTGTTCCACAGGGCTTTCAGGCCATTAAAAAAGACCAAATATGTTCAAACCACATAAGAGAAAGATCATATGAGGAATCAAAGAAAAAATATCAACCCCCAAAGTAGAGTTGACCAAATTGGAATAATGGGAAGGTATAGAAATTGGTATTGGGACTAGGCATCATGCATCTCTGCATGGGGCAATGCGAGCTGACCAGCAATGCGAGGTGGGGAGCGAGGCGCCTTCAAGATGTAGATGCAGAAGCTAGGGATTGACTGTTTCAAGTGTGTCATGGTCTTGGGCCATTGAGTTCTTTTATTGAGTCCTATATGGGCCCTATGAGTTGGGACTACGGGTCATGTAAGGGTTCCCCTGAAACCCTTAAAATGGGGATTATACCAAATCCAATAAAAATAATGCCTTCAAGCCATTCAGGAAAAATATTAGGAAAAGATATTTTAAAAGTTTTTTATTTATATAATAATTTTAAAGAATATCATGAGATACTTTTTTTTGAAAATAAAATACTTTTTCAGCAGAATGACAAACTATGTGTCACAGATTCTTCTTCTTCTCTTCAAATGTTTATGAAAAGTTGAAATTTGCTCAAAATTTAAATTAAAATATGAAAAAATATTTTAAATTATGAAAAAAAAGTTTACCTTATTTTATTCAAATTCATGAAAAATATCATGAGATAATGTATTTGACAAAAACTGATAAAAATAAAGATTTTTTTGGCTATTATAGGAGATTTCAGCAAATGTAGAAAACTCATTTTGTTAAATGTAAAAATGTTTAGTCTTTAACTGTTACTTGTTTTAAATGTGAAAAAAAAGGTCACTATGAAAATAATTCATCTCTTAGATTTAAACTGTATTTAGGATTTTAAAAAACTAATTTTTATAACTCCTTATTATATAGGGTACATTAAAATACATGGTCAAAATTTTTATGGGTACCTAATAATTATATAACAAACACCATTGGACAAAAATTTTCTTAGGTACAAAAATTGTCGAGTAATTTATTTTTGTAATAAAAATTCCATGGATGTATTAATAATACAATATGGCAAATGGACAGTGGATGCTCTAGGAATATTACTGGAGGCACATAAAAGTTTACTACTTCAAACAAAATTGAAGGAGGCACTCTTTCATTTGGAGATATTTCTAAAAGCAATGTAAAAGTTTTAGGTAAAGTTATTATTTCACATTCTAATTTTATTTAAAAAAATTTATATATTGAATGTTTAAAACACAATATAATTACTATATCACAATTATGTGATTATATAATGGATGTAAAATTTCAAAATGATAAATTTTTAATTTTTAATGATGATTAACTATTATTTTATGTTAATCAAAAAGATAAGATTTACACTATTGATTTTTCTGAACTAACTTTTCAACATGTAAATTGTATGAATGCAGTACAGAATGATAGAATCCTTTAGCATCAATGCATAGTTCATGTTAATTTAATATTGTATCATAAGCACTCAAAACATGAAAATGTGTAATAGATTCCTTCATTGATGAATGAACATCATGATGTTTGTGACTATTTCATGAAAGGGATGCAACACAAAATTTATTTAGGACCCCTAAATTAGATATGTAGTAATATACTTTTATAGTTAATACATATTGATTTATTTGGACATAATCAAATTTCTATCATCGGTGGAAGGAAATATAATTTAGTTATGGTTGATAATTATAGTATATATACTTGGGTATATTTTCTTACTCACAAAAATGATACATTTTATAGATTTACTTATTTTTGTAAATTAGTTCAAAATTTTAATGGTTGTATGATTATTTATAATCAAAGTGATAAATGCGGTGAATATCATAATTTAGGTTTTGATTATTTTTTAAATGAATTGTTATTTTTATAATTTCTCTACTTCTAGAACACCATAACAAAATGGTGATGTTGAATGGAAAAAATATAACTCTTATTGAAATGGCTCGAACAATGTTAAGTGAATATAAATTTTCTAGATATTTTTGGGATGATGATATTTTTTCAAAATGTTTTATTTCAAATATAATTCTTTTTAGACATTTGATAATGATAAATCCTTATGAATTATTTTTTAAAAAAATCCAAAATTTTGTTACATTAGAGTTTTTGGATGTAGTTTTTTTATTTTAATTTCAAAGGATAATATTGATAAATTTGATTATAAGAGTGATGAATGCATTTTTCATGGTTATTCTAATAATAGTAAAGATTATGAAGTTTTTAATAAAATAACTTTGATTATTGAAAAATCTTTTCATGTTTTGTTTGATGAAAATAACATTATATTAAATTCAGATTCTAATTCTATTGAAAGTGATTTTAAAGAATTTAATTTTGGTGATGAAGTTACTCCGGATAAGAATGAACTAATTGGGGGGATACTCCTTTTCAACTAGATCCAAAATCATGGAATAGTAAAAAATATCATCATATTGGAAACTCAATTGGGAATGCTGATTATGGTGTTTTGACTAGAAATTATATATTAAATTTGTGTACTAATTCTGGTTTTATTTATTATTTTGTTAATTTTAATGATAAGAATTATCTAGACGATGAAAATGGATTGTTTCTATGAATAATAAATTAAATCATTTAATTAAAAATAGTTATTGATCAATTGTTCAATTTCATGAGGATAATAAAGTAATTAAAATTAAGTGGATATTTAGAAACAAGATGGATGAATTTGTAAAGATTGTCAAAAATAAAGAAAGGGATGTTGCAGAAGGATACTCTCAAGACGAACGTATAGACTTTGATGATTATTTTGAAACTTTTTTTTATGATAGGGGATATTATAATTTTATTGGATTTTTCTTGTTTTCAAGGTTTTAAATTATATAAAATGGATTTAAAAAGTTCTTTCTTAAATTGTTTTATGATTTCATAAGTTTATGTTCCTCAACCCCCTTATTTTGAATGTGAACATTTTCTTTGCCATGTTTTTAAACATTATAAAGTATTTTCAAGTCTAAAACAAGCACCTCAGGCTTAGTATGAAATTCTTTCATTGTTTTCATTAAATAGTGGTTTCGATAAAGGAAATTTAGATCCAACACTTTTTATTTAAATAACATCAGATGATATTTTAGTTGTTCAAATTTATGTTGATTATATAGTTTTTGGTTTCTTTAGTGAAATTATTTGAAACCGTTTTTATTTTTTTGATGCCTTATGAATTTGATATGGGATGAATGGGAGAATTAAAATTCTTTCTTAGACATCAATATTTTCAGTGAAAATATTATTATTTCTAATTAATATAAGTATTTTAAATATTTAGTTAAAATATTTGGTCTTGATTCTTCTAAATTTGTGAAAACACTTATAGGTAGTAATTATAAATAAGATAGTGAAGCTTTTGGTAAATATGTTGGTTTTAATTTTTATACAATCATGATAGGTAGCTTGCTATATTTAACTATATCTAGGCCCAATATCACTTTTAATGTTTTTTATGTGCTATATTTCAAGAGGATCATAATAAAAGTCATATTAAAGCTATAAAAAGATTAATTAGATATGTTAATGGAACCATTGATTCTAGTTTATTTTATCCAAAATATTTCTATTTTTATTTTACAACTTATTATGATTATGATATTCGATGATGTAGAATTGATTGAAAAAGAACATCATTTATGTGTAGTTTTCTGGGGAAAAGTATAATTTTCTAGTCTTCTATGAAATAAGTATATTTTAATTTATCTACTGCATATGCCGAGTATATCTCTAATGTTAGTAGTTGTGCTCAGTGTTTATGTATTAAGAAATATGAATTTGGTGCTTATCTTGATAAACTGCCTATTATACATGATAATACTTCTGTAATTTCTTTTTCTAATTACCCCATAAAACATTCTATAACAAATCATATTGATCATAGAATTCATTTTATACGATATCATGTGATAAATGGTGATATTCATATAAAATTTATAAATTTTCAAAAATATCTGCATGTTATTTTTAAAAATCCATTAGACACATTCAGTTTGAAAAATTTAAATTTGAACTTGGTATGCTAGAATATTAATTTTTTACATCATTTTATAGATGAAAATTGTTTTCAATTTTTCATTAATTACAAAAAGAGAGAGTAATAAAAATGTTTTAATTGTATTAAAACATTGGTTTTGGAAGATATATTTTGGGAGAAAATAAGGAGAAATAAATGCGGAGAAATAAATGGGATCTTATTTTCTTTAAAATTGGTTTTAATTGATCAATTTTTTTTGTTTTTCAATCCAATAAAATGGGGGATATTTTTTTCTTTTGTTTTCTTTATTGTTTGAATACTTGTTTGATAACATGGGGAGATTGTTTTTCCATGTGCATGGTTTATTTTGATTTATTACATGTGATTTTACATTTAAAATATTTCTATATTTTGATGATTTATTAAAAAAATGTATAGATATCTGTTATTCTTATTAATTTGGATAGATAAGAGTTTTATATTTATTTAATTTATTTATGAGGATGTAGGAAAATTTATTTTTATTACTCTAAAAATTAAAATAATTTTCTGATATTGTTTAAGAAACTCTACAACAAACATTTTTCAAAAGATTCTATACTAATTTTATTGAAAATTATAAAGATATCATATATTAATGAATCGTGAATATATATAAATATAAAAAATTCATACAGATTTCAGTAGTTTACATCAATGTATAAAAATTAATTTTAATGGTGATAAAATTATAGAAATTTATGCTTTGATATTTGCGAATTTTGGTTTTCCAGAATGTTATTGGTTCTATTTTTTATGGTATTTAGAATAGTAGATATCATATTTATTTGACACATTATTTGTTTAAAATATAATATGTTTTTATACGAATATGTATTTTTGACCAAAGTATGAATATGTTATTTAGAGCACTTAAAAATTACTTGATGTTTGTTAAAGTATGTTGTGCAGTTTATTGAAAAATTATAGACAACCCTACATTCAGAATAGTGCAAAGTATGGTTCATAAACTTTTCATTACTATTCATCATCTATATGCTATGTTACTATTAATGAATTGGGGAAAGTTTGGTTCACCAAACATACGTTACTGTTCATCATCAATACACATTGTTAATGTCCATGATTGGTGGAAAGTATGGTTCATACCATATGTTACTATTCATTCTGTAAAGTATGGTTCATACATTGCATTAATGTTCCTTCTACAAAGTATGGTTCATAACATACATTACTGTTAATTCTGAAAAAAATATGGTTCATACCCTAGGTTACTATAAATTCTGAAAATTATGGTTCATAGCATACATTAATGATCATGAATAGTGCAATGTATTGTTCATCAACCATACATTACAGTTAATTCTGATGTTACTATTCTTTCCGTCCAATTTTCTAAACTTGATTTTCTGAATATATGTGGATTAATTTTAAAGGTTTTTCTATTGGAAAACATATAATTAAATATAAGGACTATAATCAAAGAATTTTTAATATTATTTGATAAATATTCAGGGACAAATATTAATAATTTATTATTATTTTTCCTATTAATTTAGAGGTTTCAAAAATTGTTTAAATTCAAATTTTATAATTTACTTACAGATCGTGTTACTGGTTTTCAAGAAATGTTTTGTCTAAATTTATAGATGTTTGAATGGATTTAAATCCTTGTTTTAAAAAATTAAATTCTTTTATATTTATGGAGATATTTTTGGAAGACTTATTCAAATTATTTTGAATGCTTATATTATATATTTATTCTACCAAAATTAATAGGCAACAATGCTATGTTTTTTAAATTTATGAATTCTCTTGAATCAAAATTTTAATATCCTTAGGAAAAAGAGTTTCTATAACTACTGAATATTTAATATATATATATCATTCTCTCTTACAAGAAAGATAATTTAATAGAATGATATAAAATTACAAGACACACATTACCATTTTTTATTCACTTTTTTAATGAGAAACATCTATCAAATTTAAACCTGTTGTACAATCTACATCGTCCTACAACACACTACTTGATTACCTACATGATATCTTAAGGGATTAAATAATTATGAATTGAATTAATTTTTATTGACAACATAAGATAATCTAATCCTTAATAACCACTACCTTTGCTTTAATATTTTATCTTATTATTCGTCTAGTTTTGAGTATATAACACTTTTTCTCATCCCCCACATGCACTATATTTTTCTAGATAGGATTTTAATCAAAATATCAGTTTTTCTTATTTTGTTTCTTTGGATTGTGACTCATGGATTCCAATGTTATGATTTAAGGGTTGTGGCTCATGTAATCTAATTTCAAGACTATTTGTGTTGTGACTCCCTTTATCTAAATTCAGGTTATAAGGGTTCTGACTTCCCATAAAAAAAATTTATTTTCATGGTCATCCCTTTACTAGAAAAGGATTCTATAATTTTGGATATTATTCCCCCATAAAAATATTTTTTAGTACACATGTATCTCTTACTGAGTATAAAGGTATAAGAGTAGATTAGGCCCACTTTGGACAAAACTACTATAAGAAACATCCATGCATTATAAAATTTTTTCACCTCTAATTAACCTTAAAATTATATATTGTTAATTAATTTAATCAATAAATTTATTTGATTAAATTTTTAATTTGGTCTATTCGCCCCTTCCAGACCACCTTCCATTTCTTGTTCCAACCTAACATCAATGAATTTTTATTTTTAGCATATCTTTCCATAGTTTTGATTAGTTCTTTTATTTTTGATATTTTTTTAAATGGAAAACAACATTAGAAAAATAATGATGTGGTGTGTTGTGTTTTAAAAATGAAAATAAGTTTTTGTTTCTTGAAATGGGAAATGCCTATATTTATATATGTATTTCAAACTAGTGTTTATGGATTGATTTTGGGTAAAATAAATCTATCGATTCTATGGTGGTTACCTACTAACTTGTTAAGTTCACATTATACTTGTACCATTTGGTGTTGGTAGAACCAAGGTGTTTTGTTGGTTCAGGTTTTTGGTTGCTGTGTTCATTATAAGAGTATTTTGGTATTTCAGTTATAGGTGGCCAAGATATCACATGGAGACCTTGTTAGTAGTATCTTGGTTTGGATTTGCCTTAGTTTTTTTTTAGTTTAATCATTTGTATTTTTTTCTTTTATCGTCTTGTATTTTAATTTTTCAGTAGTTGTTCTTTTTTCTACATGATCTGTTGGTTTGGTTGTTTATTGAACATGGTTTTTTTGGAAAACAATTCTCACAGAGATTATTTTGATGCTCGATACTTGTTTCTAGCCCATGTGGATATGGAATTCCCTTCATCCCATGTTTCGAACCTGGTTAGAGATCTGGTTGAATGGAATTCAGTCTTGTTTCTGAAAGGAGGGGTGAGAATCTGTTATAAAATAGGGGCACTGCCTCTTATTTAAGAAACTGAAGTCTAGAAATTACATGGTGCTTAAATTATTTACAGGTAATTTAGAGTTCGAGGGCCTTACCTGTGGAAAAAAATCTATAGAATTTGAAAGTGAATTTCCACAAAAGTATACATCATGCATTGTATACAAATCATATATTACAACTACAATTCATGTTATTTTACTATAGCAATCCCTTATCCCCATGTAACCCTTATTACAAAGTCAACAAGACCTTCCTTATTGTATAATTACTAGATTTAGTTCATAATGGAACTACAATAGGGGTTTGAATTGAAAAATGAATGAGATCATACCTAAATGAAAAACACTATTCTTACACCTATGTGGCATGAAAACATGGGACAAATATATTGCATCTTGATGGAGAAGGTGTCTCACATATTCACAGTTTTGATGTCATAACATGCATTAACAACAGAAGAAAAACCCCTCTGTAAATTCATTTTTATTTATTACTGAAAAAAATTACTAATAAATAAAACCAAAATCAAATAAAATAATATTATTTCAAAGAATAAATATTCTCCAACACAAATCATTATTTTCTCTCACTACCTATTATATCATTGGTTTAACACAAAATCAAAATATCTCATACCCGATAGTAACACCAAATACAACACCTCTATCTAACTCTCCCTACACCAAAACCAGTCATAAAAAACCCAAGACTTCTTCCAAACATATAAACAGGAATAAAAAAAATAAAAAAACATAATCAATAGAACACACTAGTCTATTATTTTTTCGTCATACAATTTCTCAAAATTTATGTGTGTCTAGAATGAACAAATTCATCAAATCTAATATTTTCCAAAAAAACATTCATTATTAGCATTAAACGATTATTATTTTATGGATGGTGATCTTATAAACCAAATAAAAACAAAAACATAACACATCAGTAGGAAAATACATCACTTCACACCATTTATAAAAAATTTAAAGAATTTATATCCATATATTCTTCTAGAGGAAATTTAATGTTATATAACCATTAGTATTCAAATTTAAAATTAAGAAACACAATTTTAAGAAAAATATCTGATTTTCAAGAAACATAATCATAAAATTACACATTATATAAAAAATCCAACTTCATCAAGTCAAATTATAAAAAAAACATTAAACTTAAAATTTCAACAATTACACTTATAAGAATTTTCAAAATCAAAAATATATTTTTTCACATGCTATGATCTTCTATATCATGGTGTTCTAATTAAAATTAAACATTACTTAAACATTTTATAGGTAACATTCCTTCAAATCAGAAAATAAATCTACACAATATTTTAATTTCATGTTTCATGGAAATTATTCCTTGATTAAACATTCTACAGAAAACATAATAAAAATAAAAAACTGATTTTTTTTTATTTAGGGAATTATTATTTTTCTTCAATATTTTCATAAAATAAGATCAATACATAGCATTATCATGTTTAGAATTAACCCAAACATACTTCAATTCAATACTTTATTTTTCATCAAAATTTTGGAACACCATGCTCATCACATATTATTTTTGAATAATTCAATTTAAATATAATAATTTATAGTTACCTAAAATAATATCATTCATTCATGATTGTTTCCATATCAATATATATAAAAATACCTCCAGTATATACATGATTCCTCTAATAAACTATCAGAATTTTATCCTTACTCATACTTACCTATATTTTACCAACTTCACATGGAACAAGAATATAGTTTTTAACTCATAGATATTTTAGTATTTCCATACACTTTTTATGATAAAAATAATAGACATGTTTTATTCTTCAAAATGTTTTCAAAATTGTATAGGGTTATTACAAAGTCTGATATTCAATTTCCATGAATTTTAGAAATAAATTTTAAACAAGTCTAGTCATACAATAATTTCATAACACATAAACATACCATATCATAAGAAATATGTATCCCATGGAAAATATCTTGTGTAGGATTTAACATAATTTTATACATAGATCCAAAATAATTATTTTCATCATATCAACATGGAATACATTAATGGAAACATGGCCTATAAAGGATTTTAAAAGTAGTAATTACACATAAGAAAAAAAATTAGGAATTATTTATTAACAATTCTAAATATCAGTAGAACATATCAATATATTATACTCATCCAAAATAGAATGAAAACCAATTTAAGATAGAATTTTTTTTAGTAACCTTGTAAGAAATATATTTGAATTTCAAAATGGTTCCAGGTAAATGGTATACCTGAGTTAGTTAATATTTTACTCCTTCCTTTATAGTCATGGTATTAGTTTAATGAAGATGGAAAATAATTAACAATTAAAAAAGATATTTTAATAAAGAATCTCTAATATGATCTAGGACTCATATGTGAATGAAGCTAATGACAACAATGTATATTCCACCATATGATATCAATACTATGAGAGTTGCACTTTTACCATGACATGATTTATATATTTTCAATGTAATTGTATTATATCAAAGGGTGACCCAAATATATATTTTCTTGGTGTCCTAGTTGATCAACATCACATGTTAGGATTGAGTTTCAATTCTTCCCAACCAGTACCTTATTGTCTGCACCTATTCCTAAATCTTTCATTGGACCCATCTCTCAACTATTAGCTCTGATAAAACTATATCATTACCCCAATCTACTAGAACCTATATTAGTTTGAAAATAAAGAAGAGTAATGACCCTCAAATCCCACCTTCAATAGACTGTGGGGTGGAAACCATCATTGATGGTATAAAACACATAATGGGAGGAATTGACCTTAATAAAATAATTTAAGGACAAGGAATAAGGGGAGATCCCCTATCAACGAAATTTTATTCCATTTAATGAACAAGTTTCCATTACTTGAAAGGTGCATATTTTTAAAATACGTCATAGTAATAAGATATATGAATGAGGAACTTGAAACTCCAATTCATTTACCAACTCTATAAACATTAAATGAACAGTACCTCTAAAATCTAGTGATATATCCTCCAAACATTTATAATGCTATGACGGGGTGAGAACATGGGAGTACTCAATATGATCCTCCTTCTAAAATAAACCAACTCCTATTTTCAATGAATTTGGATTAGTATGAATGAGTTTAACCAACAATAAAGTCCATCAATGCATAATTACAAGAAGGTCAAAAATAAACATAATAAATAAATGGGAAACACAACCAATAACGTCCTCAATAAATATTGAAAATCATACAAAATTCTAAAAACAATCAGCATATCACTACCTATCATAGGATTAGTTATTTCTTAACCACACTAAACTATCATCAAATTGAAGCTTCCTCGGAGCGGTGGTTATTTGGTAAGACAACCTATCTACATATGATTTGTATGTATGAATGAAATAAAAAAATTTAATATATTGAATCTATTAGAGTATGATGTGTTTTGAGTTCGGAACCTTACTACCCCAAACTACACTTAGGTACAAAATATTTCTTTTGCAAAAAAATTGTTTAATCTCACAACAACATCAGAACCAATATTAATCACATCATGTACATCCATCAAAAAATCCATCATTTCCATATAATCATCACATATCCACTTTCCAACTATATGTTATCAAGGTAATATAAACACAAAGGATATAAAAATCATTTTACCATCCTTATATGTACATATTCCACCTATGAAACATCATCATTATCATCGACCAACATCCTCCTTAATTCCATACACAACATAACAACTAGATATAAAGAATAATATTTTTTAGTAGGGAAACAACAACAAAATTACAACTAATACTTTGGGAAAAGAAACCACATAAACAATAGTTTCATATTCCAATAACACTTCTATCCTCATAGTTTACAAATTTCAAACCATAATGGATTTATTATTCACTAATCATTTTAAAAATTCTTCAAAAATAATTAACAACACATGGATTATCCTAAATCTGGCCTCTAATCTTTATATTATTTCCAAAAACAACAATTTATTTTAATTTTATTTTATCTATTTGTCACGACCCGTCCTCGGGGCCCGTGCCGTGACTACCCCAAGCCCGCCTTCCATAGGCCAGGGGCTGGCGACTAGCACCAAAGGCGTAAATCCCGATAACAGGGAAGGCATTGCCTTTATAAGTAACAACCACCACAGAGTCAGCAAGCGGAAAGTAACTACAAGTGCAGAAAAGTAAAGGGGGCCGGAAATACAAGCCCAACTGTAAAGTACAACTCGAAAGGGAAAAACAGCAGCTGGAAGAACGAAGCGGCTCCTGGGTCGTCCGCCTCGATTCCTACCTGAAGGGTAGGTACAGATGGCTCAGCTCCTGGATCGTCCACCACGGATCCTACCTGAAGGGTAGGTACAGATAGCTCCTCTACTCCACAGGTCCTGTCGTCTACTCCGGGTACGTCCGCCCAGTGGTCCACCTCCGGGTACCGACCTGCTCCGCAAGTCTCAACTGCGATCTGCGCTGTCCGTCGTCTGCAACCAACACAACGAGGTGTGGGCATAGCCCGTGCAGGGGTGAGTATAAGCTACTCAGTAGGGACCCCGAGACCCTTAAGGTCTCACCAAATCCAACATGGATATCCACAAAGTAAAGGCAGCAATCACGAAGTAACATCAGACTCTACTTAGGTATACGCCCATACATATACCTAAGTCATCAAGTAACCCATCCAATCTCAAGGATACACAAAAATCATGAAATCAACGGATAACCATCACCCAGGTATATGCCCATACATGTACCTAAGTTATCAAGCGACCCATCTCAATCATGAGGAAACACAAAGGTCGAAGGTCTCAGCTCAAACCAGGATTTTCATTATCGAAACCGTAACTGCTGAAGAGCTCCGTCTCTAGAGTGTACAGTGGTCCTGTCACGACTCCGAGGCTGCCGCTCACTAACCTAGGACTGCTGAGGTACTCCTCCTGTCGAGTACTGCGGGTTTGCGGCCAACTACCGGGCGCTCCGTCCGCTGAGGGTCTGTCGCCAAATACCGGGCGCTACCCAGATAGCCTGCTGAGGTACTCCTCCTGTCGAGTACCGCGGGTCTGCTGCCAACTACCAGGCGCTCCGTCCGCCGTGGGTCTGCCGCCAAATACCGGGCGCTCCGTCCACTGGGCTAGTCGACTCACTCCAAGTCGAGTCCGTCAAGCAGTCGTCAGGTCTCAGCCGGCTACACGGTCTCCGTACTCTGCACGCTCGTCTCCACCGTCGCGGGTCTGTCGCTACAACCAAGCGCACACACTCCGTAGAGTATCGCGGGTCCGCCGCTACAACCAAGCTCTCCACCGCCAAGGGTCTGCTGCTGCATCCAAGCGCACCACCACTGTCAAGTACCATGGGTCCGCTCCACGAGCTACTGGTCGATACTCCAAGTATCACAAGGTCCCGCGAAGAAGTGTCTCAAAGGTCCGTCTCGGCACAGGGGTCTCAACGCAACAGACGGCGCGTCGATCGGACGCCCGGTCTGTGAGTTATTAGCCTTTTCGTCCCAGGGGCCCGGTTGGTTTCGTGAGCGAAACCAATCCCGGCCGTATCTCAACTGCACCCCGAACTCCCATAGGGTATACTCAAAGGGACCGTTACTCAACGTAACCACCAACGCCGCTGACGGCTCGTCAAGCGGACGTCCTGTCTGAAAGATATCAGCTTTTCCGTTCCAGGGGCCCGGTTGGATTTCGGGAACAATCCAACCCGGCCATACTCCGACTGCATCCAAAACTCGGGCGGAGTATGTCAAAAGTTCCGTCTCATCAAGAGGAAGTCAACGAAACAGACGGCGCGTCAATCGGACGCCCGGTCTGTGAGTTATTGGCTTTTTCGTCTCCGGGGCCCGGTTGGTTTTTAAGGCAAAACCAACCCGACCGTACTCCACCTGCGTCCAAACCTCGGGCGGAGTATGCCAAAAGATCCGTCTCACTAAGAGGAACACTACGCGACTGACGGCACATCAATCGGACGTCCGTAGCTCAAGATATGAGCGTTTCCGCTCCGAAGGTCCGGTTGGTTTCGTGAACGAACCAACCCGTCCGAACTCAAAGTAACCCGAAACCTTGAGTGCGATATATCGAAACGACCGTCTCGATCCAAGGATCGCGTTGCCGTAGACGGTTCGTCATTCGGAGGTCCGAGGCTCAAGTTATGAGCCAAAAACCAGATCTGGTTCGAAAACGGGGGGTCCGGGTCCGGGCCGACCCGGCCCGACCCCCCCCCCCCCCCCGGGGTGGCGCGGGGGCCGGCGGCGGCACGGCGGCCGGCGGCGGCGCGCGGCGGCGGCGGGCGGCGGCGCGGCGGGCCGCGCCGGCGGCGGCGGCGGGCTGCGCCGGCGGCGGCGGCGGGCCGCGCGGGCGGCGGCGGCGGGCCGCGCTGGCGGCGGCGGGCGCCGCACGGGGTGGTCACGCGGGGGGCTTGATTGCCCCCGCGGATTGAACAGGGCGGCACGGCTTTGAGCCGTGCCTTTGCCAAAAAAAAACGGCCCCCCCCACAAATGGGGGCCGGCTGGAACGAACCGGGGGGGCTTTGCCCCCCCTCCTTTAATTGAACCGCCCACCCTCATTAAGAGGGGGGTTTGAAGATCCGGCCGGGGGTTTAATCCCCCGGTTTTATGACATCCGGCCGGCCCGCTGGCCGGCCGGTTTTTACCAACGGGACCGGAATTTCCGGTCCCGCCCTCGACTTCCGACGCCGGCGGCCCGGCCGCCGGTCTTTCCTTCCGCCGCGGCCCGGAACCGGCCGCGGTCTCCTCGTCCCGCCGCGGCCCGGAACCGGCCGCGGTCTTCGTCGTCCGGCGCGGTGCGACGGCACCGCGCCCCTTTCGCCGTGCCATGAATCCTTCCAACGCGGCGCGACGGCGTCGCGTTCTTGAAGACTCTCCTCGGCGAAGCGCGACGGTGTTGCGCAAAATAAATGAACGATCATCCGCGTGGTGCGACGGCACCACGCTACTTGTTTCCACCAGCATAAACAAACATGAACGATGGAGGGGGGATTCGGCCGTGTTCGTGCGGTCCGGCCCCCCCTCACGTTAAAGAAATAATAACGAGACTTAAATAAATAAGCCACACGTTAGACTTGCTAGATCCACGTTCAAGGAAAAGAATAAAGAAATAAAGAACCAACAACCCCTACCTTGGGTACAAGATCGAGGATTCGACTATGTCCGCGGAAGACGGCGTCGCGGAAGTCGGGCGTCGCGGTCGTCGTTCGTCAAATCCGTTGACGAAGAGGCGCGTCCGAAGAAGCACGTCGTTGGCGAATCCTTGTACGCCGACGAAGGAGGTTCGGGGAGGAAGGAAAGGTCCGAAGATACCGGGTCGCCGAGTCGATGATCCTTGACGAAGTGTTGTCGTTCTTCCTTGAGGATGAAGACGTTCTTCGTTCTTCGTCAGAGCTTGGAGATGAAGGGAAAGCTCTCCAAAGACAAACAAAGAACTCCAAATAAAATAAGACTACCTCTTATTTTATTAACACAACACAAAAGAATTTCAAAGATTCGTTTCTCACCTTAGCTGCCGAACGAGGATCGGCTGCGGAAGAAGAGGCGTCGCCGAAGAACGTCGCGGGTAAAGCTCGTCGACGTCGCAGATCTCGGTGTGCGTCGTCGAATTTCGGTCGCCGGCGTTCTTCGCGTTCTTCGCGTTCTTCGCGGGGGGATGAAGAAACAAGATCCTCTCAAATCCTTTCAAAGGATTTTTTAGGTTGGTCTTATTTTATAAACATGCCAACACACGAAACCGGTTAAGAAACGATCCATCAATTCGAAAGAAACGACCCATTAAATTCACGAAAGAAACAGTCCATTTAATTCACGAAATAAACCGCCCAATTAAATGGTCTGTTAAGAATTAAAGAAAACGCGTCGGTTGACTTTTCAGTTACTTTGACGGGTTTTCGCGGGTGCGTTACTTAGCGAAAGAAACGGCGGGGCTCGTGCGGGCCCCACCTCACAAATATCCTACCAAGGGGTAGGATATTTCTGGATAGCATCCTATCCAGTTCAACTCAGTTCAAGCCGCCTTTAAGTGGCTTCAAGTGGCTTCCAAGTGGCTTAAGCGAAATAAAATAAAGTTGTCGCAAAATTATTTTATTTCTTAACTTTAAGCCCGAAAATTAAAAACCACACCCGAGCAAACGCAACTCCGGAAGAGGTGTTTCTAAGCGAATACCGGCGCTGCGATTTCATCGGTGCCCTCAGAATTCGATTCCGGGCACCGGTTCAAAAGTTAGAAAAACCCGTTCGTCTGTTCACTGAACGTACCCGAGCCAAAACTTCGGAAAATGATTCCGGGCACACCGGGCCTCGGAATCAGGTGCCGTCAGAAACTGCGTTCTTGTAAAATTCCAAAGAAAATTAAGAAAAAAATTTCCTTGAAATTTACGGGTCTTTACATTACTCCCACCACAGGGCTTTACGTCCCCGTAAAGCTTCACCACAAACTTAGGGAAACAAAGCGGTACTGAGCACGCATCTGAGCCTTCCGCTCCCATGTGCTCACCTGGAGGTTCCCGCGCTGCCAAAGAAAGTGCACAAGAGGAATCGACCATCCACCTAGGATCCGCTCCTGTCGATCCTCGATCCCCACAGGAACCTCCGTATAAGACACTCATCGCCACCGTCAAGCACCTCATGGTCGATGATATGCGAAGGGGGTCGAGCACGTATCTCCTCAGCTGGGATACGTGGAGGACGTCGTGCACCCGGTGCAACTGAGGTGGCAGAGCCAGGCGATAAGGCACCTCGCCAACCCTGCTGAGGACCTGGAAAGGCCCGATGAAGCGGGGAGACAACTTGCCGCCTCGGCCAAATCTCCGCAAACCACGTCGAGGTGAGACACGCAAGAAGACGTGGTCGCCATCCTCGAACTCTAGTGGCCTCCGCCTCCTGTCAGCATATGACTTCTGCCGGCTCTGTGTTTTCCTCATCCGCTCCTGGATGACATGGACCTCTTCTGACGTGGCCCGGACCATCTCTGGTCCCACAAGAGCTGCGAGATTTCATCCTTGCCGATAAGAGAAACCTGGTCTCATCCCCTGGATGAACCACATTCTTTGCCTAAAACAGTCAATCCTAACATGGATGATACTAATCCATACCAAGGATGACGTCGTAAGGCCTCGACGCTACTACTAAGAGATCCAACCGTTACTCTCGCCTCCAAGGGTTGAATCACACTGTCGGCATCAGTGTGTGGTAACTGGTCTCCTCCAGTAGATGTCTCACAAGTGAGGGTCAAGTCAACAGTCAACTGGAACCTCTTAGTAACATCACAAAAGAGGACAGGAATGAAAACATCACAAAGGATGCGTCTTTTATTATTGCAGCTCATAATACAAGACGCTACACAAAAGCAACATCAACATGGAACTAGAAGTACAAGAGACGTATCCACTAGTTCCGCTCCTGTCCACCTGCTTTACTGTTGCTCAAGCATTTGTCGCTACCTCTATCTCGGTGGCTCTCCCAAAGCCTGCGGATCGGGAGTCGGACAGTCACGTGCCAGATGTCCCTTTTCGCGGCATGAGTAACACAACCTGCTCCTTGCACGACTAACTCTGTTCCCACTCCGGGTGCCCTGCACCACCGGTCGTAAAACCCGAGACCGTCTAACTGCTGGTCTGGTCTTTCTGGGCCTCAGCATCATCTGTCTACTGCCCACAGATGACTCGGCTTCTGATCGAGAAACACGTGGCAAAGGCAGCAGCTCCTGATCACGCTCAGGGTGTAGAGCTACTGGCACAAACTCCACCCTGAAGAAGGTCTCAAAGTCTTCCCATGCGAAGTCCATCTCATCGCAAAACTGAAACAAGTGGCTCCACCACCTACCTGCTGCTGCCTGAAGGAGGCTGGTAGCAAAGATCACCATGAAGTCTGCCGGCGTCCCCACTAGCCTGAAGACTCCCACCACGGCCTCCAGCCAATCCTCAGCCGCCTGCGGGTCCATCTCTCCCCCGAACCTGGGTGGCCTCTGGCGCTGGAACTCATGCAGTGCGCGCAAGTAGCGGGCATCGCCTACTGCTGGGGCTGGTGGCATCGGTGGCCCAACGTATGGTAGTACCGCTGGTGCCTCCGCTGGTGCCTCAACTGCAAGAGGGCCCTGTACCGAAGCCTCGTCGCTCGACAGACTGTCAGCACGCTCATCCCTCCGGGATCTAGCTGGTCGTCCGAGAAAAGACATCCTGAAAGAAACAACGTAACACGATCAAACGATTATACCTGGTGAGCTGACCTGGTTTGAGCTGTTTTAAGGGGGGAAACCTTTGAAAACACACACGCAATCAGTGTTTTCGCGCACAAAGTCGGAAATCAGTTGTCAGGGTCCTGGTGTATGGATACGTCGGCCGCCCGCACCAACACTGGACTCCCTGAACTGAAAACCACACTCGGTACCCTTAACACTATTGCTTCACATAGAAAGAAAAGACGATCAGAGTCTGCGGTAGAACCGACCGCCTCTGATACCAATTTGTCACGACCCGTCCTCGGGGCCCGTGCCGTGACTACCCCAAGCCCGCCTTCCATAGGCCAGGGGCTGGCGACTAGCACCAAAGGCGTAAATCCCGATAACAGGGAAGGCATTGCCTTTATAAGTAACAACCACCACAGAGTCAGCAAGCGGAAAGTAACTACAAGTGCAGAAAAGTAAAGGGGGCCGGAAATACAAGCCCAACTGTAAAGTACAACTCGAAAGGGAAAAACAGCAGCTGGAAGAACGAAGCGGCTCCTGGGTCGTCCGCCTCGATTCCTACCTGAAGGGTAGGTACAGATGGCTCAGCTCCTGGATCGTCCACCACGGATCCTACCTGAAGGGTAGGTACAGATAGCTCCTCTACTCCACAGGTCCTGTCGTCTACTCCGGGTACGTCCGCCCAGTGGTCCACCTCCGGGTACCGACCTGCTCCGCAAGTCTCAACTGCGATCTGCGCTGTCCGTCGTCTGCAACCAACACAACGAGGTGCGGGCATAGCCCGTGCAGGGGTGAGTATAAGCTACTCAGTAGGGACCCCGAGACCCTTAAGGTCTCACCAAATCCAACATGGATATCCACAAAGTAAAGGCAGCAATCACGAAGTAACATCAGACTCTACTTAGGTATACGCCCATACATATACCTAAGTCATCAAGTAACCCATCCAATCTCAAGGATACACAAAAATCATGAAATCAACGGATAACCATCACCCAGGTATATGCCCATACATGTACCTAAGTTATCAAGCGACCCATCTCAATCATGAGGAAACACAAAGGTCGAAGGTCTCAGCTCAAACCAGGATTTTCATTATCGAAACCGTAACTGCTGAAGAGCTCCGTCTCTAGAGTGTACAGTGGTCCTGTCACGACTCCGAGGCTGCCGCTCACTAACCTAGGACTGCTGAGGTACTCCTCCTGTCGAGTACTGCGGGTTTGCGGCCAACTACCGGGCGCTCCGTCCGCTGAGGGTCTGTCGCCAAATACCGGGCGCTACCCAGATAGCCTGCTGAGGTACTCCTCCTGTCGAGTACCGCGGGTCTGCTGCCAACTACCAGGCGCTCCGTCCGCCGTGGGTCTGCCGCCAAATACCGGGCGCTCCGTCCACTGGGCTAGTCGACTCACTCCAAGTCGAGTCGGTCAAGCAGTCGTCAGGTCTCAGCCGGCTACACGGTCTCCGTACTCTGCACGCTCGTCTCCACCGTCGCGGGTCTGTCGCTACAACCAAGCGCACACACTCCGTAGAGTATCGCGGGTCCGCCGCTACAACCAAGCTCTCCACCGCCAAGGGTCTGCTGCTGCATCCAAGCGCACCACCACTGTCAAGTACCACGGGTCCGCTCCACGAGCTACTGGTCGATACTCCAAGTATCACAAGGTCCCGCGAAGAAGTGTCTCAAAGGTCCGTCTCGGCACAGGGGTCTCAACGCAACAGACGGCGCGTCGATCGGACGCCCGGTCTGTGAGTTATTAGCCTTTTCGTCCCAGGGGCCCGGTTGGTTTCGTGAGCGAAACCAATCCCGGCCGTATCTCAACTGCACCCCGAACTCCCATAGGGTATACTCAAAGGGACCGTTACTCAACGTAACCACCAACGCCGCTGACGGCTCGTCAAGCGGACGTCCTGTCTGAAAGATATCAGCTTTTCCGTTCCAGGGGCCCGGTTGGATTTCGGGAACAATCCAACCCGTCCATACTCCGACTGCATCCAAAACTCGGGCGGAGTATGTCAAAAGTTCCGTCTCATCAAGAGGAAGTCAACGAAACAGACGGCGCGTCAATCGGACGCCCGGTCTGTGAGTTATTGGCTTTTTCGTCTCCGGGGCCCGGTTGGTTTTTAAGGCAAAACCAACCCGACCGTACTCCACCTGCGTCCAAACCTCGGGCGGAGTATGCCAAAAGATCCGTCTCACTAAGAGGAACACTACGCGACTGACGGCACGTCAATCGGACGTCCGTAGCTCAAGATATGAGCGTTTCCGCTCCGAAGGTCCGGTTGGTTTCGTGAACGAACCAACCCGTCCGAACTCAAAGTAACCCGAAACCTTGAGTGCGATATATCGAAACGACCGTCTCGATCCAAGGATCGCGTTGCCGCAGACGGTTCGTCATTCGGAGGTCCGAGGCTCAAGTTATGAGCCAAAAACCAGATCTGGTTCGAAAACGGGGGGTCCGGGTCCGGGCCGACCCGGCCCGACCCCCCCCCCCCCCCGGGTGGCGCGGTGGCCGGCGGCGGCGGACGGCGGCGGCAAGGGGGCCGGCGGCGGGCCGCGGCGGCGGCGGCAGCGGGCCGCGCCGGCGGCGGCGGCGGGCCGCGCTGGCGGCGGCGGGCGCCGCACGGGGTGGTCACGCGGGGGGCTTGATTGCCCCCGCGGATTGAACAGGGCGGCACGGCTTTGAGCCGTGCCTTTGCCAAAAAAAAACGGCCCCCCCACAAATGGGGGCCGGCTGGAACGAACCGGGGGGGCTTTGCCCCCCCTCCTTTAATTGACCCGCCCCCCCTCATTAAGAGGGGGGTTTGAAGATCCGGCCGGGGGTTTAATCCCCCGGTTTTATGACATCCGGCCGGCCCGCTGGCCGGCCGGTTTTTACCAACGGGACCGGAATTTCCGGTCCCGCCCTCGACTTCCGACGCCGGCGGCCCGGCCGCCGGTCTTTCCTTCCGCCGCGGCCCGGAACCGGCCGCGGTCTCCTCGTCCCGCCGCGGCCCGGAACCGGCCGCGGTCTTCGTCGTCCGGCGCGGTGCGACGGCACCGCGCCCCTTTCGCCGTGCCATGAATCCTTCCAACGCGGCGCGACGGCATCGCGTTCTTGAAGACTCTCCTCGGCGAAGCGCGACGGTGTTGCGCAAAATAAATGAACGTTCATCCGCGTGGTGCGACGGCACCACGCTACTTGTTTCCACCAGCATAAACAAACATGAACGATGGAGGGGGGATTCGGCCGTGTTCGTGCGGTCCGGCCCCCCCTCACGTTAAAGAAATAATAACGAGACTTAAATAAATAAGCCACACGTTAGACTTGCTAGATCCACGTTCAAGGAAAAGAATAAAGAAATAAAGAACCAACAACCCCTACCTTGGGTACAAGATCGAGGATTCGACTATGTCCGCGGAAGACGGCGTCGCGGAAGTCGGGCGTCGCGGTCGTCGTTCGTCAAATCCGTTGACGAAGAGGCGCGTCCGAAGAAGCACGTCGTTGGCGAATCCTTGTACGCCGACGAAGGAGGTTCGGGGAGGAAGGAAAGGTCCGAAGATACCGGGTCGCCGAGTCGATGATCCTTGACGAAGTGTTGTCGTTCTTCCTTGAGGATGAAGACGTTCTTCGTTCTTCGTCAGAGCTTGGAGATGAAGGGAAAGCTCTCCAAAGACAAACAAAGAACTCCAAATAAAATAAGACTACCTCTTATTTTATTAACACAACACAAAAGAATTTCAAAGATTCGTTTCTCACCTTAGCTGCCGAACGAGGATCGGCTGCGGAAGAAGAGGCGTCGCCGAAGAATGTCGCGGGTAAAGCTCGTCGACGTCGCAGATCTCGGTGTGCGTCGTCGAATTTCGGTCGCCGGCGTTCTTCGCGTTCTTCGCGTTCTTCGCGGGGGGATGAAGAAACAAGATCCTCTCAAATCCTTTCAAAGGATTTTTTAGGTTGGTCTTATTTTATAAACATGCCAACACACGAAACCGGTTAAGAAACGATCCATCAATTCGAAAGAAACGACCCATTAAATTCACGAAAGAAACAGTCCATTTAATTCACGAAATAAACCGCCCAATTAAATGGTCTGTTAAGAATTAAAGAAAACGCGTCGGTTGACTTTTCAGTTACTTTGACGGGTTTTCGCGGGTGCGTTACTTAGCGAAAGAAACGGCGGGGCTCGTGCGGGCCCCACCTCACAAATATCCTACCAAGGGGTAGGATATTTCTGGATAGCATCCTATCCAGTTCAACTCAGTTCAAGCCGCCTTTAAGTGGCTTCAAGTGGCTTCCAAGTGGCTTAAGCGAAATAAAATAAAGTTGTCGCAAAATTATTTTATTTCTTAACTTTAAGCCTGAAAATTAAAAACCACACCCGAGCAAACGCAACTCCGGGAGAGGCGTTTCTAAGCGAATACCGGCGCTGCGATTTCATCGGTGCCCTCAGAATTCGATTCTGGGCACCGGTTCAAAAGTTAGAAAAACCCGTTCGTCTGTTCACTGAACGTACCCGAGCCAAAACTTCGGAAAATGATTCCGGGCACACCGGGCCTCGGAATCAGGTGCCGTCAGAAACTGCGTTCTTGTAAAATTCCAAAGAAAATTAAGAAAAAAATTTCCTTGAAATTTACGGGTCTTTACACTATTCTTTTTTGTAAGACATAAATTTATCTTATATGGCTACAAATGTTAAATTTATGATATTCACATCTCATTTCACATTCCCCTTTTCTAGTATCATTCTATAATAAGATTAATAAAAATTAAAGGAAGTCATTTTGAAAAAATTAATATTAACACCCTCTTACCAACATTACAAATTTACTCCATTTCACTACAAGTTTAGGAATCATCAATCTCAATATTTAATATGATTAAATATATTTTATTTTATTAGCATCCAAAATAAGGAGCATCGAAATATAATCAACACCAAATTATCAAATGGAATAACATAATTTTGAATACTCAATGTTTCTAGGATGTTTTTATTAGATGTAATTAGTTATTCAATTATATAGGTGAAAAAATAATTATAAGGAAAACATTAAAATTACAATGAAAAATTTATTGAAAATTAAATATGGTGAAAACAATATAAAATTCATGGAACACAGTCATCTTCTTTTCTAAATACAATATCCCACTTTTCAGTTTCCCATTCCCTTATTAATTATACTCTCATTGAATGTGAATTTATTATATCTTTTCGCTCTCCCTATAATCAAATGGAAGTCATTTAATAAGATTAAATTATTTTCTAAAAATAATTTTTATAGGTAATCACAATTGGTATAATCAAGCCTATTGTTATTGAAGATAGAATATGAATATAGAAATACCCTACTTTAAGAATTCAAGGAACCCCATGAAATGTGAACCTAACTAATCAAAAATGAATCCACATTAAAAAACTTATATCTTGAAACATTACATCCATTATCAAGACATAAACCTATATCTACATAAACTACAAACAAATATTTATTCTATCATTTAAGAGATTGAACAAGAAGGACCTAAGGAATGTAATAAAAGGGACACCTAAAATCAAAAGAGAATATAATCACTATAAATTGAGAAGGAAAGGATAAAAATAGTATTGAAAAAATATCATAATAGAGGATTTATAATTAACCTTGTACTGAGCGATTCAAACTATATCTGACTGGGATGATAAGTAATATATTAATAATTTAGAAAACCAAATAAGCCACTTTCTCAGCATTATGGTACTCTGAATGACCACAATGGAATCAATACAATGATATCTAAAATTATAATCAAATAAAAAGACTACTCATACTATTTATATAATGTACTTTTAACATATTTAACATAGGTTGGGAAACCACCATGGGAGGCACCATGATATAGTAAGATATCCTTCAGAATTTTGTTTCATCACGCATAACACTACGACACGATGGAATAATTCCCACCATTTCTAACTCCCAATACTCTTCACCTTGAATGAACACCAATACATTTTATTCATCCATTTTTACTATCCAATTTCTTATAAGTGAACTATACAAGATAAATTACAAGAAATATAGCATCCCTTGTAATTTTTACCATTGTGGCATGTCCCAAATCTAAACAAAAAATTCCAAACTCCAATGCAATAATTAACATATAGTGAAGACCTAGATATCAATCACTTTATGTGAGGACCATTATGAAACATATCAATGATGTTTTTGTGAGATACTACACTTAAATGACTCTAAAATTACATTTATTCATGAAATGATAAACTAAAACTTCTTTTATACGTGTCATGAAAAATAATTCAAACATTAACTTGGAAAAATTATAAAATTACAAAGTTAATGAAAAATTGAATATACCCCAATTTAACCCATCTAACCATTACTCATTATAAATGCATAGTGAAATTGTCAACACATCATGTTTTACTCCTCGTGGAACACCCAATCCCCAAACATCAAAATCCAATATCTCACTCATATAAAAAGGATAAAAAAATAGAATTCCCCATGATAAAACATCCAAAATTTAGGCTCTTAATGAACACTTGTCGAATCAAGATTCTCCACATCCATCACAATGTATAGCACTTTTACTCGATAGACGTCAAAATGAAAAAACACACTTAATGATGTTGAAACCTATTCAAACTTCCAATAAATGTCCAAATAAACCAACATTAATATATTAAGGGTATAGAATGTTATAATCCATTAAAATATACATCATATAGTAATATTTTTAGTTTACATAAAAAACATTATGTAGATCCTTTTTTAAAATATCCATTCTAGTTTTGAATTTATCATTTTATTTTTCGAATAACTTCTAAATCATTACTAAATTTAATTTTAGAATGCGAAGCTATATTTAATAGCTTCCTATTTTCCTTTTTGAACTTCTTAAATTGATTCCAAAATTTAATTAAATAATTTTAAAATAAGTTAACCTTCCTTTTATGGTAATTATCATTATTATTTAAATAATATTTTATCTTTTCATTTTCCTATATAACATTATTATTTAACTTAAAAAGTTTTTTATTTTTTACATAATAATTATTTTCATTTATCAATAATTATGAAACTAAAATCTTGTAAATTATTATTTTATTCATAAATCAATTTAATATTATGGTTTTTAGCACCATAGTTGTAACATAAATATGAATCATAATCAGTTTTTCATTTTTTTCAATTCTAGAATCATAAATAACATTACCAGGTTTTATTGACTATGTAAAATATGATTCAAGTACCTCAAATTACATATACATTAATATAAGTTTCCCATTATCCTCTTTACTTCTTAATTCAAAACCAGAATAAAAATAATTATTATAAGTCTAACCTCCAAACCTTTATGACTCCTTTTTTCAAATTGTTTTATATTATTTCTTAAAAAAATTGATTTTAGGGTTATCTTACCGAATGTTTCCATTACTTAGAACAACAAAATAGGTTAGATCTGAAAAATAATTACTTTTATAAAAAATATTTTTCCTTTTTCCTTTTTTATTCCTTTTTAAATTGTATCTCAGCCTCATAGGTTACACTAGAATTGCAAAAATATATATTACATCATTTTCCATGAATAATAAAAATATCTCATAATAATTCATTATCTAGAACTGTAATGGTATTATTTATTTAGATACTAGATACATCATCATCTTATTTGAAAAAATAAACCTAACATATCCTATAAAACCTTTTTACACAGTACACTTCTTTGATATTACATACATAAATCCTTTCTCTATATCCTGTGGAAAGGAAATATTTTAATTATTGAGCATAAACTATTAGTTAAGACAAACCTATGAGATAAAAATCACTGATCATAAGTGGAAATAAGATCACAAAAATTGTATGAAAACATGATCATAACTTAAATAAATAATAACCAATCAGTTAATGATCATTAATCCTAAATGAAGGAATAAGGTTTGGTCATTAAAAAACTCATATGTCATAACTATGTGAAATAATCAATAATCATTCCTGATCTATGAGGAGATATTATATTCATTTGACATATGTTTTTTTGTAAAAAAGTAAAAATATCCTTAGTCAAGGATCACTACCAAGCCTATTACAGTGGATTTGGTTTACTCCTCATTCCATCATTTCCAGAGTCAAGGTTCACTATCAAGATTATATATTTTGACAGAATCCCTTTATGAACTAGATTTACTCCCCATTCATGTTTTTGTTATATCATGATTGATCTATATTTACCCAATTCATTAGAAGGATATATAATTCTAGGACCACTCATCATATAAGTAAAATCATACATATGTGTTCCAAAATATTATAAAATAGTAATCATATCATCATACAAAAACTTATTGAAGGGAAACATGTTTTATAAAAATTTCATCATTCCATCAATGAATAACTCATGGAAAAGTGATGAGATTCAAAAAGTTTTCCTCATAATTTATTTAAACCATGGGATAGAAATTAATTTTATAGAATCATCCTTAAATAATAGTCACAACAACACATCCTGAGAAATAATGTTGATTATATCATATGATCAAATCACTAGTGGGTAACAAAAATCCTTAAAAGATGTTGACATAGAAAAAATACCTTTAATTGATGATTAAAATCATTCCTTGGAAATATGACAAAAGATTATTATCTATTGAGTACACTTTAAATAAATATTACAATAATACTCTGAAAATAAACTAAATTGAAATTAAACATGGAATCTTATAAAGGAATATAAAATAAAAATAATGGTCATGATTTTAGGACAATATATTCATAACATTTGTGTTAAAATAAACGATCCAATCACACTTTTTTAAAACAATAAATATTTATTTTTTCGGAAATTTATTGGATGATTCCTTATAAAAACATTGTAAATAAATTAAAAAGTATTTAACATTAGCTTTTCAAAATATTTCAATTATAGGTAATAAATTTTGTAAAATAATTTATTATATTCTTGACATGGAAGATGAGGTTCATTGACTAGAGAGGTTATACAATCTGCTTAAATTTTAAATAAAATCATGATAACTTTAAGTATAAAGGAGTTGAAAATTGTAATAATATATTAAAATGAAAAAATAAATAGATTAGTATAAAATAAATGGTTTTTAATTGACTAGATATATAAAATTTTCCTCAAAATTAATTATAAATAGATAATCCCAAAACGAAATATGATTATAACATAAACCCATTACCTCAAGCCTTGTCTTTCTTTATATTCCTTAAAGTATCTTATATAATAAATATTTATTTCTATTAAATATATTATAGAACCATATTATTATGTGAATTAGTATGTATAATTCTTTTATAATTTCCAATTAACCCTTTATTATCAAATTCTTCATTAAAATCATAATTGGGTGAAAATTATCTCTTTTCCATTAATTTTTCATTTAAATGGTTCATTTACTTTCTTATTTGTCATAACTTTATAATATCAAGAATATTAATCATGTAATAATAATAATATTAATTTATAATTTATAATTTTCAAATAATATATATAAGCAGGTGATGAAAAACAAATCACATCATTACATGGAGATGGCAGTCCACCTATACGCCAAATCGGGGTTATCGTATTCCAAAAATGGGAAAATAAGAATAAAAATAAGACAATATATTTATAAAATAATAATTATGTCATAAATATCATATATAAACATTAAATCTATCATTATAGACCTCATTTTTAGACGGTTATGAAAAATGAATAATATATCTACATGGAGGTGGAAATCCACACGTATGCATGAGCAATACATTCATTTACCATTTGTTGGAAACGGAATGGAAAATGGTTGAAAAATAATGATAATATAATATAAATCTATTTTTCATACCTAATCAATAATTTTATGATTTATACAATTGGTTTATAGAAGTTGGGATAAGAAATAAAATTGAAAGTACTTAGATAACTGTTATACAAATTTATTGAGAAACCCCATTTGGATTACACCATAATAATTTAAAGAATTGTATTATGGAAAAAAATAAATCTAGTACATGATGATGAATTTTATTAATGAGTTAGATTAGTTATTCTATTATATATAACTTTTAATAAGTGTGATAGAGATATGATAAGTGACATCTATTTCTAAGGGAGGGAGAGAACGCAGTTGGGGTTTTTTCATTAAGAGATTAAAATATATTAATGTATTACTCAATTTAAAAGCCATAATAAAAGAAATAATTATAATATAAGATTTATAGGATCTAAAATAAATCAAACAATAAAATTAATTCAAGTTTTTTATAATATTTCATACCTTATCTTTTAGTTTAACCCCCGTTAAACCCTTTTAGCACTAATTGTGGTAAAAAAAATTATTGTTTTATTATTTGTTATGATAAAAAAAATTAAGTTGAACCTTTTGAATTATTTTATTTTTTATTGTTTTAAAGTATTTAATTAAATTTACAAATTAATTTTTTATAATTTTAAAAAAATTAAAATATGTTTGCAAAACTTAAGAAATTCATTTTTAGATAAATGAATTTATCGGAATAAAATTGAATTTATTTTTATTATTGGAATAGTAAAAACAATTAGATGGATTTTAAATATTTTATTGAATATATAATATATAAATATCATTAAAATATATTATTAATAGGGATTAATTTATTTTATTAAGATAAAAAAACATTATGCACATAAATATTTTTTGGATTAACAATTCTATTTACCTTTAAAAGATTTTTTTTCATTTTTAAGAAATTTTAAACTAAAGAATTTATTATATATATATATATATATAATAAAAATACTTTTAAATTTATTTTTTATATTCATACCATCCAATCCAGTTTCTTGTATATAAAAATCACATTAAATAAAAATATTTTAATAATAAATCATCATTCCATTAAAGTTGGTGTTGTTTTTAAAAAAAGATATCAAAAAATAAAATTTAAATAAATAAAAAAATTTCATAAAATATATACTCTTTACATTATAACACGTTTATAATAATCTACCCCTAATAATTATATCACATGGATATAAATAACTAGGTAAACTTATGCCTCGTCACACACATGGGTTCCCACACAGCTTCCAGATATTTATGGTTTCACCACTAATATTTCACTAGGTGAGTGGTCCTTCTAGAAAACACTTTATCAAATAAATATAAAATATCCACCAGTGGTTCCTAATAAGATTCAACATGTTCTAGTGATATGACCACAATGTTTAGTAAATTTTAATGGTCGAGTATGTACTTCATCAATAGAGATATATGAACACACAATGATCATTAGTTTTATTTGGTAGAAGAATCAAGTGATAAGAAAATATACCGATACAAAAAATAATTTTTGAATTGTATGGTATATCCATACCCAAGTATTATATTCCTTAAAAATCACATAAACTTATTTTAATTTTATGTTAATAATAATACCTTCTGTTGTTTGTGGTTTGTAATTGGTGTTTTCATATAAATAAAAATGTTAATTTTCAGTCAGTCAACACAACTCTTCTACCAAATATGAGCTACCATGATGTTATTGTTAATGGATTTTACATACTATACCATATCCTCGTATATTTCAGTTCATAATAGATTTTATTAACTAACGACATCATATGATTTGGAGTTATGCACTTCCTTCCATAGAGGGATTCATAAGGATACACCTGAAATCTTGAGTACAAGCTATTTCAGTAAGAGATATAAACAATAGGAAGGTATTGATCCTAATAACATTTGAAATCTTGAGAAAAAGATATCAAAATATACTCTAATATTTTAAGGATCCTATTAGAAACACCATATATATGAGGATGATAAGTAGTGATAAAGTTCAACTACACATTCAATGCATGTTGAATACTCTTTTAGAACTCCCAGGTAAAATATGGATATCTATATGATATAATAGAATTTGGTATTCCATAAAACCTAAAAACATTCTTTATTTATGACCTATTTATATAATTAATAGATAAATATTCTACAATATAAATGAAATGTACGGATTTCAAATGGTGATTGACTAAAACACAAATAGAATTGTTCTATTTCAATGTTTTGGAGAATTTGATGATGATATAGATGTATATTGCTTCGTATTTCCATTTTATAATTGGTAATAGTTGTAACATACCCTTATAATTATACCTCTTATCCCCACCTTATTGACATACCCGACATCAAGATAGATACTCTACATTATCCATTTTAAGGTTCTCCGAAAATAAATACTCTTTCAGATCTCTATACGTCTTCATACTTTTTGGATGAATAGAGAATGTTGGATTATTTGATTAATACAACATATCATTCTTAAAATATGATATTTATGGAAAAAATAATTGGTCCGAAACTTATCATTTTTTCAAAATCACAACTGAACTCAATAAAATTTCTCAAGTTCTTCTGATATTCTAAATCATTTTTTTCTGCCTCTTTAATACTACCCTGGAAGGATGTATGAACATTCATATGAGAGACAAATGATATATACCCTTTGATAAATATTTCAATATTTATATTAAAAAACCCCATAAATATTGGATCTCTTCCAATCTTAATCATAGAAAATCAAGCAAGGTATTTATGACTAAGAGAATCAGTCACCTTGTTTTTCTACCAAGGGTGGAAGTATATTGAGAATTCATAATCATTAATCAACTCCAATAATCCCCTTTCTCACATATTAAACTAAATCTATGTGAATATATACTTCATGTTTTTATGATAAATATATATATCACATGTTTTACTTCATAGGTAATAAATGTATATCGTCAATGAAAAAATTATCACTTCCAACTTTAAATCATGAGTCAGATAATTTTTCTCATGAAGTTTCAATTGGAAAGTGGAATAATCTACCACCATATCATTTTGAATAAGGATTCATTCTAATTACTTATTTTATGAAAAAAAATTAAAACCCATCTCCACAACACGGTAGTGTTAGCACAGGTGCACTGACAAACCTTCTTTTAAGTTCCTTAAAATTTTCCTCACATTAACTTATCTATATAAACATGAATTCCTTCTATGTTAACATGGTTATTTGATTATATAACCATAAAAAATACCTCACAATGTTCCAATAGTATCCAAAAAATCCAATAAAACTATATATATTTATTAAAATGGTTGGTCTGGGATATTGGCCAATTACTTAAATTTTTAAGGATCCAATGTTATACCCTCACATGAGATTATATGACCTATGATTGTAACTTTCTAAATCTATAATCCACACTTGATAATTATAGTGTACAAATTATACTTCATCACAGTCTATAGTAAAATACTCAAATATTATTAATTCTCTTCCTTTATCATTATATATATAAGAATATCATCTATAATGACTACCCAAAAATATTCAAGGTAATATATACACAATGTATTCTTGAAATAAGTGAAGATATTAGGGGCATTGGAAAATCAAAATGGAATCACAATAAATTCAAAATGTCCATACCTCATGTAAAATATTATCTCAGGTATATCCTATTTCATAACCCATAGATGATGATATCCAGATTAATGATCAATATTTCGTAAATATAGATCTTATCATAATTGATCAAGTAGATCATTAATAAGATGTAGGGGATAACTTTTATTAATAAGGATTTTGTTATGATCCCAATAATCAATGAAAAGTCACATTAAATCATATTTATTCTAAAAAAAGAAAGGGTGAACCACATGGGGATGCACGAGGTTATAGAATCACTTAACAAGATTCTTTTGGAGTTACTTCTTTAATTCCTATAACTCTATCAGGGAAAATATATATAGATACATTTAAATTGGTGTAACCCTAATTATGAGTTCTATAAAAAAAATTAATGTCACATAATAGCGGAAGGCTCAGAATTTTCCTTCAGAAATACACCAGTATAATCATGAACTAAAGGCATAAATTTGATGTTACATTTCACATTAACCATTTAAGATAAATACCCCACATGATTAAGAAGTAATCCCCATATAATGGATTGAACATATATTGAAAATTAATATTAATCGTCACATTGAAATATAATAATAGGTTGGTTTGGAATATAAAATGTGAGTTATCCTCCTTAGTAAATCAGTTTGGATTTTTATTGAGAGACTAATCAACTAACTAAAATCACATCAACTTAAAATAGATGGAGAGTCACATGATATTCTAGTATCACATTCCCTCAAACTTATATTGGATAGGAGATATAAACTTGAGATGTGATCATTAAATCATTAAGAGTTTTTACTTACAACTAAATATCTAATAGTTGAGGTTATGAAATGATACCCTTAGATAATTCATTAGATATAATTTTCTAGGTAGTTAAAAAATTAAATAAAACATATTTACTACTTGAGTGGATGATAAGTGTACCTTTCACGAATTCATTATCATGATCCACTTCAGTAATTTTGTCCACATGAGATTTTCCATTATTGTTAGTCATAAGAGGTTACTGATCCTAATTTTTTTCATTATACCTTGGATTCATGCACTGATTGGTTTAATTTATATAGTCCTTTCAATTATATCTTTATAGTAGGGTTGGTAAATTTTGTTTATCTTTTTTACTATTTCATTCATTGATTATCCTCCTCATTTCACTTAAATTTTTATATTATGAAGTTATTTTATAGACATGAAACTTTAAACTGAACCCTTAAGTAAATTTATTCCATGCATCCCACTACACATCTGACCTGAAAAAATATTAATTTTTTTTTAAATGGATTTTATTATATAATTTTCAATACATTCAATTTTTATATTTTTCCCCAAAACCATGAGAACACTTAGAGTATCCAATTTTAAATTCCATCTTAATATAAAATAAAATCATTCATTCATTTCTATCATAGACTCTTATATGTAAATCCTTTCAATGAATTGATCTCAAGACACTAAAGGATCATTCAACTTTAATTTTAGGATTGATGATAAAACTTGAATCATACCTTACAATCATAGTGAAATTTTCCTAATAAGTACTAATGAATTCATCTTTATTATGATTTAGTTTAATAAATTACTATTTCACTTCCATGTAAATATTTTTATGAAAATGTGTTTTAAAAATAAATTAATAAACTCTTCACATGTCATAGATTCAAATATCTCATCTGGCATCGTATTCTTGATAAGATTCATGCATTGATTTAATTTTCCTTCCAATTAATATATTATCATTAATAAATTTTCATGTTCTTACTTTTTAAAAATTGAAAATATATTTCAAATGACAATAATCCATTTCTCTATAGTTATACGATTAGATGAACCAATAATAAAAGGTATATATTTCCACAACAAAGAATCAATAGTGCGTAGTTTTTGCCTTTTCCATTTGGAAGATCCATATGATTCATGTTCCTTTTACAGGTTTGGAGATTATGATAAGGATGGTTGATATATTTTTTTCATCACATCTGTAATTTAATTTAATTGATTATGAATTTTCAGATTAATTTCTCATCACATTCAAATTTAATATGATCCAACCTAGTTATAGTGATTAAATAAGACTAAAAAGCATAGTGTGATCTACACGAATCATAACGAGTAATCATATAGTCATAAAAATCCTTCAAATATTTATAAAACATGAAACCTTATTTTATTTCTTTTGAAAATTAGGTTTATGCTAGGTCATCCATGGTTATCATCTATTCAAATATTTCATCACATTTCAAGATTAACATGTGAATTAACACAATAATATTTCTTGAGATTGTTTTTTCAGGTGTATAGTATTAGTAAAATTCATCGTGAACCGATGAATATAATGTAAATACATAATCCCCCTTTTCAGAGTTTTAACTCATAGGAATATATGTTCCACAATCAGATCCACTTTCTAGTATCAAGAAATTGATGTATTTGTTATAAAATCACATAATCTCTACTTTAAGAATGCTTCAAGAAAATATTCAAATCTTATACTTATCCCCAATGGTTGAGACAGGGTTCTATTATAACAACATAGAAAAATAATTGAACCGTACTCTAATAAAAAATTTTGTGACTCATTAAATTTATACCTACATATGACATCATTTTAGAAGAATATTGAAAAAAATATATAAAAACACACTCTACAGAACCGCAATGTTTTAGTTTCATTAGAGACTAGATACATAATCATATTATTTCATGAAAGATATTAAATATATCATATAATGAAATTCGCATGTAGTATAGTTCTTAGAAATACCTTATTTAATTATCATAAACTAGGGAAAGGAACCATAAAAAATTGGGAGCTTAGATTCTTAGTAAGGGTAAAGATATTATATATCTATCAATGATCATAAGTGAGCAGAAGAAAAGAACAATGGTATAATAACATGATCATAACTTATCAAAATGATACCCACTAATTCAAGGATCATTAATAAAATATCATTTCTTAAAGATTTTTGATAACAAAATACCTATGTATTAAGTGTAACGAATCATTGATAATTAATTATCTTCCATTATAACATATCACAAGAATTAGATTATAGTTTTAGGAAGACACATAAAGTTATAAAAACAAGTAATTAGTGATGGATCACATAGAAGAAGATTATAGTGGACTGTGTTCACTCACCCAATCCATAATTTCCTTAGTAAATGTTCACTCCTGAGACTATCTTATTAGTCATAGTCTATTACTTAATATTATTAATAACCAATTTGTGTTCATATTACCTCATGAGATATCTATATTTATCCAATTAATTAGAGGGATATATTATTTCGATCCCACTCCTCCCATAATGAAAAATAGAGATATATACACCATAAGATCATAAAACATTAATCATATCATCATATCAAAACCAATGTAAAGGAAAAATGTTTTATAGTTATTCCATAATTCCATCATAGAATACCTCAGAAAAATAAATGGGTTTCATAAAGGATTCATTGTCACTTAATTAATCAATGTGAAAGAAAAATGTTACATGGAGTTATCCTTAAATAATTATCATCAAAAGTCTTATAGAGAAATAAAGTGTATGGTATCATAATATCGCATCATAAATGAGGTAAAACTATCCTTAAAGAATGTTGACATTGGATAAAAGTACCATTAAAAAATAATTCAATCATTTCATTGAAAATATGAGAAAAAATCATTTTCTTTTAGTAAATTTTTTAAAAAACTGACAACAAATTTATAAAATACATTTATTTGAAAATATTGAAGGAAACATGGAATATAATCTTCAAACAAATTATTTTTCATGATGGTGTGAAAATATGTTCCTATTTTATAAGGTTAATGAAAATATTCCATTCACAGTTTTTTAGATAGGTCAAAAAATGTCATTTTCAGAAAAAAAAAATTAGAATCAATACCTTTTAATCCTTTTTAAATAAATATAATGGTAGTGAAAATGATAATTTTAAATTATTTAAGGAATAGAAAAAAATTTCATAAAACTATTTTGAAGATTATGGACATTTAACAACAATTTCATCGACCAAAGAAGATATAATAATTGTTTAAAAACTTTTTCTTTATCATTTAAATTACCATAGAGATGAAATTGGAACTAAAACATAATAAATACATAAAAACCATAATTGAATAATCTATATTTGTTTTAATGTATAATATCCATAAAATTTTATTCAATATATATTTCACATGAAAAATCATGAAATTAAATGACATTATTATATAAAACCCTATCCACAAGCCCTGTATTTCTTTTTACATATTCATAATTCCAATTTAGTAAGGATGGATTTATAATAAATATATTATAGAACGATATTATTACATAACAAAAAATGTATAATTCAAATTTAATTTTCAATTATCCTTTAATTAATAATTTTTTATTTTAATGAATATCTGTTTGAAAACTAATCTGTTTTCTATGCATGTTTTGGTTTGATGGTTCTGATGCTTGCATGTTGGTCATGGTTTTATCATAAAAATAATCTTAATAATGACATATGGCTCATATTTATTCATAATATACACTTTTATATTTAGGTATATAATGTTTTAATGAAAAATGAATCACATTGATGTGTGAAAGTGGTAGTCCACATGTATTCCAGAGCAATGCTATCATTTTACAAAAAATATAAAGGTAAGAAAATATTAACGATATTATTATTAATAAATCATAAATATTTCATAAATATCATATAAAAACATTAAAATCCAAATTATAAATAGTGTTATGAGGTAGTTAGAAAAAATTTAATTATACCACTATATCGAGGTGGTTTTCCACTTGTACGTGTGAGCGATACATTTATTTCTCATTTGATGGAATAGATGTAAAAAAATTATTGATACGTCATCATAATAATATATTAGTACATTTATTATAATTTATTCATCCTTCTATTTTTTATGCAGTTTTTTTATAAAAGTTGAAAAAAATTGTATGTACTCAGTCAATAGTTATACCTCTTCATTGAGAATCCCTTTTGAATTACACCAAAAACCATGAAAGGAATTTATTCTGATAAAAAATACCTATAAGACATGGAGAGATATTTTATGAAGCTATTAGGTAAGGTATTTTATAATCTAGGAGGCTCATGATATTTGAGGAATATAGGATAAATTGCATCCTTTCATATGAGAGGTTGAGGGCACCCAAGGATGTTTTCAATAGATTAAGATATATAAATGTAGTGCATAAGAATAATGGTTCCAAAATTCAAAATATTTTAATATAACAAATTTATGTTATAAATTTCATAAAAAATCAATGTAATGTATGTTATTTGGTGATATTTTAAACCTTAACTTTTATGTTAACCTCCCTGTTAAACCCTTCTTAACCATCACCATGGTAACAAAATATTAATGTTTTTACTATTCACTTTGATAATAAAAAATAATTTTACCCTATTTGATTCTGTCAATTAACTTTTTCAAAATAAATAATCAATTTTACAAGATTTAATTTTTATATGTGGTATAAATATATTTAAAATATGTGTAAAAAACACAATAAAAACATTTATAGAGAAATTCATTTTTAAGAATAAAATTGAATTTATTATTTTTTATTATATATTAAAAACCATTATATAAATGTTATTTTTTTGATTAATATAAAATATATAAATTTAATTTAAATAATTCATCAATAGAGTTTAAATTAATTTATTAATATAAAAACTGTTTATTGACATAAAACATCTTTTTTAGAAAAAAATCTATATTTACCTTCAGATGATTTATTTTTCATTAAGAATAAATTTAAAACAAATGAACATAAATGTGTGAGAAATAGTATTTCATAATTTAGTTAGTCATATTCATAACCTTAAATATTATTTCTAGGTCATAAATATTACATTAAATAATAATATTTTAATAGTATATCATGTTTGTTTATACTCAGTTTTGAGTGTAATGAAAGATATCAAAGATACTAAATTTATTTAAATAAAAATAAATAATAAAATATCAGGTTTTTAAGACCCCATTATTTTAAAAAAAATTAAAAACTTTTTATCAAATTAGGTAAATCCTTGTAACCTCTCTAGAATTTAGATTATGAAGATTTACAAGAAAGATTTATATATATTTGAAATTAATAATGTTTTTTCCTTAAAATGTGCCATTCATGAATTCTAGTTCACATTTAAATGATGATATGATTTGTTAACCAATAGTATATTATTAAAAATTATAACTCACATTGATTGTCACTATATTTGTATGAAACTTCTTCCATAGTTATCTTATCTCCCTTGCAACAATTGCGGTGTTATTCAAAACCTCTTAAGGAGAAGTCATACCATTTATGATACTTGTAAATTGGTGGAATATGTAGTTCAGCAATTCAAATTCTCATATTTTGAAATCCCAATACTACACACATAGAATTACAAATTTTGTTTTTTTGATTTTTTCAAAGCCATAGTGTGTGACTTGAAGTATTATCCAATTATTTTATGTTGTCTTGTATTCTACAACAAGGATAAAAATACATTGACATATAACATAGTATTATATATCAATTTATTTATAATTCAGTAAATATTTTACAATATCATTACCAAAAAGAGTATCCAAAGAAACATCTATAATTATTCAGGGTTTCGACCAAATTGTCCAGTGTTAAATTCCTAATTTCATTAGATATTCTTATATTATCGATTTCTATTTACTGAAGTTATTTTAATCAATATGTTGTGGCTTTTATGGAATATAACCATGGAATCATTCATTCAATCTTTTGAAATACTTATTAATTTTACTATTATGTCAACTATATATATATTAGAAAAAAATAAAATATAAGAAAAAGAAATAGCATCCAAACATTAAGACATTGTTATTACATGTATGATAAGTGCAATATAGTAATGTTCAAAACATATAACGTTGAAAAATAAAAGAGAAATGAAGAGACTAATTTTTTGTAGATCAAATCACTATTATCATACACATATAATTCAATCTTATATAAAAAGATAAAATAATTGCATCCACTAAGAACCTTAGTTTTGAATGTAATGATAACCTTTTATAGACCCTTTAATTTACCTATCTAGAGAGAAAACCAAAACAATATTAACAAAAAACTTTTGTTTATAAGTCACAACCTAGAAGTCCTAATGTTTATTTAGAAGGTATAAAAAGTCCTATATTTTTATCGTCATATCCATCAAATGATCTTTTGAAATGTGAGAAAATAAATAGATATTTAACAATATAAATTAAAGACTAAAATATTACAAGGATGAAAACCAATATGATGATATGCGGTAAATACAAAGAGAAAAAGAACATAATTTTTATGGTGCATGATATATATTTTATTATCTCTCTTCTCTTGAAAATTGATAAAACATATTTCCACCATTAGTGATTACACAAAAATTGAATATAATTCAGAGGTCCAAATATTGGGAAATCATTCTATCTCTCCCTTGAATAATCTTCATAAAATATTATAAGGTAATCTATTTGATTAAAAAATGTAAATAAATTAGACCAAGATCCCATGATCAAATAAATGACTAATATTCTTATCATTAACCCTTAATAAAATAGTTGTTTGTGGATATTAAATCATAGAATTCTATATTTATAAATAAATATAAAAAAGAACATTATGATTTACTGATGCATGGATAAATACTGTATTAATCCTCCATTTATAAAATTAACAAATATATTTTGTAGTTTCATTAGAAAATAAATTTATTTTATAATTTTATAAAACTACTAAAAAATGATTTATAACTTTTAGTAATTAATAATATTATATCGGTGATAAAACAGATCATTGTAATGTGCCAAAAAAGGAAGGGAAATTTATTAATATGATAATTTTTTAAATTGTTTATGATTTCTTTTATTTTTTTATAAGTTTGATTCTCTCTATACTAATTTTTCATTCAAGTGTACGAATGTGTGATTTTGGAATTTATATGTTCTATTCTGTTTTATGTATGTGTTATTATATATTCTTGCATATTCCAATTATATGAGATAAAGATGGTTCCATGAATTTACTATATAAATAATATCATAATATGTGAATTTTATTACATATGAATTTTATAATTCAATTTTTACAAAATCCACAAATCCAAAAATTATTTTCTCTATATATCTATTTATCTTTAAAAAAATCTTCTAAAGAATCATGAAGAATAGTATATACTTTCCATTCATTGGGATATTTTCAAAACACTTAGATAACCTTAGAGTAAATAGTTTTTTTGATGCTTCTTATTGATATCAATAAAGATCATGTGGATATGGTTGGATGGATAATACCATTAGATAAAAGTTATTATTTATTCATTTATTTTTTTTTGTAAAAACATATGGATGAATATTATTGAGAAATTAGATTTGGTTATTTATTTCTATAGTGTGTAGGGAAGGGTTGTATACTCTAAAACACACAATGTCATAATAAAAACATACAATATGTATTGATTGGTTTTCTATATTGACCTAGATGATCTAAGGATGAGTTTTTATGGAACCATATAATGTTTTATAAAAACATACAAGATTCAGGATGTTTTTCAATGCATGACATAGTCTATAAGAAAAAGGGTTATGGTTTTATAAAAATTATAAAACCACATATTAGTTTTAGAAAAATAGTGCTGGAAAAATATTTATGAAATAGATTATCCTAAATTATAATACTATGAAATGGTTTACTTTGGAAAAATATTTATAGTTTTTATTAAAATATGATTTCTATAAGAGAAACATGTTGTATCAATATAAAACCAACTTTTATTTTCAAAAAGAAAATTTCTTAATTCATTTCTTGAAATATACCGACCTAATTAGAATGAACATGGTTTTACCATCCCATGATCCTTCTCATCGGATAAACCATGATGTGGTTTTAGTAAAATACACCCATTGGTTTTATATTTTAAATTCAAATTAATTTCATAAAATTTTTAAAAACCTTCACCCAAAAGGGAATTTAAACCAAACAAAATACATTGTAGTATATGTGATCTAGATTAACTTTTTATTTACTTGGATGATTAGTTTATAGTTTTTACAAACAGAAAATAAGGATAATATATGATTTGATATTAGTGTATGAAATTTTCCTAAATGAAAACAATAAATTTCCTTATTCAAAAATTTTATTTAAAAAATATGTGATATTTAGTTTATGAATTTTTTTTAATAAAATTTAAAATGTTTATATGTTATATAAAAGTTTTCATAAATATAATATATTTTGAATATAAATTTTTTCTGCAATGTCGTAACCACATTTACCTAGATTCGGTGAATTATTACATATCGTTGGCATGATCACAAGGGATAAAATCCCATAAGACATATCAATTTAGTAGCCTTGTGATTACTAGATACATAAATAAGTTTTACATTACATCATGAAATAAAAACAACAAAAAAATTATGTCCCCTTTGAACACACTTATATTCCATAGCCTATCCCTTTAAGTCAACCATAAAATTCTTCTTCACATACTGGAAAAATTAAAAAATAGAAAGGGGTGAGCTCAGATGATCATTAAGGATAACAATATAGAGAAATCATTCATAAATAAGCATAAAAATTCAAGGAAATGTATGAAACTAAAACATAAGCATTTTAAACTTAACCTTCAGTATATTATGGAAAATATGAATCAAATAATTCAATTTAATTATTCACATGGATATTCTACTAGATGAATAATAAAATTCAATATCAATTGCCAATTTCAAAATGAAGCAATGCATAATGTCGGACATCATGACCACATAGTAAAGGCCTCATACCAAGACTATAAATATTATTTTATCAAGGCCTTTTTCTAGGACAATAGTTTGTCTCATTAGACCTACCGATGCATCGAGGAGCTACGGCAGGCTACACACATCACTTACTAAGTCTAATGAATTCCTCATTTGAAAAGGTTATGACATAACATAAACATTCGTATTAAAACTAGCATACGAAATGTCAATACTTTAACCACAAACCAAGAATGGTATAAAAATAACTCATCCAAAATCAAAGAATTCACAAAAAATTCAACACAATATTGAATATTTTTATCATAATAAATCAACTTCAATCAAGGTTAAAATCCATCAAATGATGTTGACATAGATGAAATGAAAACTATTTGATATAAATAACTCTTTCTATTTTGAAATAATTTAAAAGTCACATAATTATAAAATAAAACATTTATTTTGAAAATATTCTTATAATTCTGTAAGGAATGATTCTAAGATGTTATAATGGCAGAAAATAGACACACCCGTATTATATGTTAAAAGAACCATTCTTACCTTATTTTTTTAGAAAAGGTCATAACGTACATTGTTTGGAAAACTACAGAAGGATTTTATTATAAACTTTTTATAGAAAGTAAAAAACTGGTATCAATGAATTTAAACCATATTCTAGTAAACAGTAAAAATGTTTTCAAATACATTTTTACGAAACATGGATGTGTATGATAATGAGGTCCCAGTAGATACTCACGTATAAAAAACCTCGGATAATGAGGAGATTGTAAAATTAACCCTTACCTTGTACTTTTCCTTGATAGAGGGTAAGTTAAACATATGTGTAATAGCTACATAATTTTTATAAAATTATACAAGTACCATATACATAAATATGATATCATATAAGATCATCTAAAATTGATTTGATAATAATATTTCAGTAGTATCATCATTTCGGGTGTTCACTGATTCATTTTCCTTTATATTTTTGGTTATGTAAGTCATGTTTGATATGGATAGGATTTATTTTATTCATATCCAGAATGATATTAAGTTCTTAACAATTATTTTTAATCATAATATGAAAATTATTCTTGAATGGCTACGATGGGGAATGAATTTCATAATGTTTGTGGAGACGGAAATCAGTACGTGTGCATGAGCAAAAATATCATTCTATTGATGATAAATAGTATGTAATTGGATGATATATTATATATACAGAATCATAGAAATGTTTTATTTTTTATTTATATAAGTTATACTAATTATTATACCCATCCAAACAATGAAGTGTTTGAATAACGAACTACACCACGACGTGGAGACGGTAAGCTGTTCGTACGCACGTATGGTGACTTATCATTCATAGGATGGATGGAATATTGAATATGGTTTTACCATATTTATAATAAAATAATATTTTGTTTAAGGTACTATATTTATTATTTTTCTATGGAAACAACAAACAAATAGGATGTGGAAGACGAAATGAACTTTGAAAAAAAGGTGGTTAAATTATTACCTCTTCCTTTTGTGTTTCATTTTGACCTGGTCAAAACAGATCCTTAAGTTGAATTTATGATCATTGTAAGACCTCTAGGTCGAATTTAAGTTTGTTTTGAGGATATTTTGGAAGTTTTTTCCCAAGAAAAACGTCTTTGGAGGTTTTATATTGAGAGAAGAGGAATTACCATTTTATAAGAGAGGTGACAGTCACTTTAGAGAAAACGTGAGTTATTATTTTATTATAAAATCATATTCTGTTAATAATGGATAAAAATACTTTATTCATAGGATAATGGGGGTATTGGTATAAAAGATGTAAACCAATAGGTTTTAGATAGGTTTAGGTCACCATATTAACTTTATCATTTAGTTTTAACTCTTAGTTAAATAGTTTGACATTTACAATATCTCTCTGTATTTCTATATTATATGGTTAATAAACATAGAATAAAATTCCAAGAGAACCCCATATGTTTAATGTTTTATATATATAACCTTATATAATTCCATGGGCCTGACCATAGATTTTTATTAATATTATATCATTTAATAATATAGAATTTGTTATAAAAATTCATTTATGTCAATTTTGACACTATGTGGTATTGTGTTATTTTAAAGGAAAAGAAACATGATTATTTAGAAAAAGTACATTGAATAAAACCTAATAGGTCATATTAATATAAAAAATTCTTGGATTTCATCATAAGTATCAATTTAATTTTATTTTGA
This sequence comes from Viscum album, assembly GCA_963277665.1. NCBI lineage: Eukaryota > Viridiplantae > Streptophyta > Magnoliopsida > Santalales > Viscaceae > Viscum > Viscum album. The sequence goes on along the minus strand of OY728138.1, from coordinate 1,046,791,756 downwards.
TATTTATAATATCAAATATTTTAATCATTCATTAATAAAGTAATTACTACATCATAATTGTGTCATAAATAAATTTAATTATTTAATGGATAAAAATTATAAATAAAAGATAATTATGTAGGAAATATATTTATTTTTAGAAGGAATATTTATAGTTGAATTTATTTTATGTGTAACTCTATATTAAAAATGGTTTAGTTATTAAACATTGAATTTAACACTTTTAACTCTTTTTTAAATAAGATAATAATAAATGTCATATTCCAATCCAAGTAGACCAAAAGGATCAATTTATATTCCCAACATTGATTCTGGTCGAAATACATTTATCCATTAGAATTAGGACATGTGTTAGGGTAGTAATAATATCATTTTTACATTTAATTACCCTATTTACTTTTAACCGTCGTAATTAAAAGATAAAAGTTACTATTCACCAAAAATAATAATCTTATTGAGCCACATTTTACTTACTGATATCAACTGTGTCTCTTATATTTTTGAAATTCAATTCACAGAATTCGTAAAATTTTGTTTTATGCAAATTTGCAAATTCTCTTAGAAAGGGGTTAAACGATGGTTAAAAGTCCAATAAAATTTTATATATCTAATATTATTATAAAATGACTCAATGAATTACATTTAACATAAATAGGAATTATGTATCTATTTTTACCTAATATAAATTTAAGTACAATTACAAATTATTTAATTAAAAAGTTGGTTTTAAACAACAAGGCAATGTTTTTCACTATTCATAAAAATATTGGTACTTTTTAGAAAAACACCATAAATTCAACCTATGTTAATTTCAATATTATGAATTCAAAAATAATGTCCATTTTTAAAAGTAAAATTTTAATAATTTTAATAAATTTGTAATACTATTCATAATGGTTAGTTTTATTGGTCGTGGTGTGTTAAAACTCCAAGTGGTGTACAACGCAAGCTATTAAACTATTCAAAGGGAAACGTACCATAGACTATTGGGGTTTTAATTCTTCAAATAATATTTAAATTAATAACAATAAATAGCTTATATTTAAATAACCATGATGCAATAAAATTTATATATTTATAGAATTTAAATAATAATGTTTAATTATATTTTGTTATAATTATTTATAATAAAATTATAATATTTTCCTATCTCAGGAATAAATTTACGAATTGATTATTTAATTTGTTTTTCCATTATATATTATTCAATTATGTAAGGGTTATATTATAAATATTTGTATGATTAAGAACAAACAGTTAAGATAATGTTTTAAAATTTCATATGATGAGTATAAAGCGATAAATTCTAGGTAAGCCATAAGATTTAGTTTTATTTGACCATGAATATGACTTCTTTGTGGGTTATGAATCTAAAAGTAATTATTGATTATTATTTATGAATATTAGGTGTTATTATTGTATGGAAATAGATTTCAATATTGAGGGATGTGTGAAACAATCTCCTACATTTTATGGATCACTACTCATCAAAATTTGAACAATTTTACTACATAGATGTTACCAATTAATGGATTTTAAGGGTTTAATTTATCAGGAAGTTAAAAAACATTATAATAATTATATATATATGTAATGTGTTTAAAAAATCCTCAAAATATAGAAAACATGAGACCTATTTTTAGTATGTCTTATGATTGGATGTGTTCATATTTTAGGTTTTTTAGTATACATTAGAGAGTTTATGAATATAAAATGTATCATAATATATAACATCTAGTATTCACATTATCATTCTTTAATGTTAGTTTTATATATTCATCAGTGAAACTATAACTACAAATTAAAATATGTCCTTCAGTTACCTCTAATTGATTGTCCTCATGGTGTTCAATGGATTGAAATGACATTTGATGATTAGCATTATTTGGGTTTCATATAGACACGAATAATTCAATCGTGAGGTAGAATATATATATATATATATATATTGTATGGACCCCAACGTATAACACATGGATTTTCATAAACTATTTCTTTGGTATATTTGAGGATAATGCTTCATATTGAATTTATATTTCTGAGGATGAAAATATATCTATTAGGAGAAACTGTATACTTTTGTACCTCTCTAATAACATTCATATGGATTTTAAAATTAAGGGATGGTTATGTATGTTGTTGATCATGTCAATATTTGAGATTTAACCAATATGGTAATTTCCATCTAGTATTATGATTATGAAATCCAGTCCCTCAACTGATATATACTGAGGATGTTTATAGACATACATAGATTAGTGGAATGTGGAATTATTATCTATTTAGATGTGGGGTATATTATATGATAATCAGTCAAGGTGATTGATATGTGATGTTTTTATCCTCTTGGAATGTCTATACTCAGAGAATCCAAAACATACAAGTATGTTATATGGAGTTGACATACATTGTGTGTCTTGGTCACTCACTGTCTTGGAGAAAAGGAATATATGATTATAAACGTTTGGATATGATATAGTTTGTTGAAAAAAGGTATATAGAAACACGTGTTTGATAGAAATCACACAAGATTCATTTATATCTTGAGTAGTATTATTTATTTTCTAAAGACTGATCTTTGCATACAATTGCATATTATGTAATTAATAATTAGTTTAAATGATACAGAGACACATGGGGTCACACATTTCAGTTGTGTGAAGGGGTATTACGTTTTGTTAAAAAAAATATATTGAAATAGTTTGATAGATTTTCTAAATGTATTTTAAAGTGTATCAAAAATATTTTTTGAATAATTTTTTACAAGATGTAATATATTAGATAATATATGGTTAAAAAGAATGTTTTATTTTCCAAAATGAGTCTTATAAGATATCCAAAATTATTTTTAGATATGTTTTCACAGTTTGTTATATATGATTTGACATAACGTGAAAGTGTCATATGTTTAAGAGCCTTTAGTTAAAATTAGTAATTGTTAGAAATATTAACTAGAGATAAAATGATTACATATTGGTTTAAATTATTTAATGGTTTGTTCTAGATTAAACCCTGATATTTTGAGGTTAATTATTCCATATATTGTTTATGAAAATGTATTTTTTTATGAGATAACACATGAGTTTTTAGGTTACCTCCCACTTAAGATATCATGTTTATTTTGATCATCAAGTGATGATATTTTTATGAGTTTTAATGGACAAATCATTTATCTAAATATTTTAAATATTATCATAATGCTGATATTTCATATCATAGTTATGATATGTATATGAAATTTCTAATTGATAACAAAAAAATTGATAAACTTTTATAGACCAAGGAGTTCACTTGGAATTGATATATAAACAATCTCACAGTTTGTGAATTATGTTTCATCTAAATAAAACAAGGAATTTTTATGAAATTTATCAAAGTAAAAATTATTTTATATCTATCACACTATAAAAAAGTTTATAGAGAAACATCCGGAAGAGGGGAGCCTTTCCAGAATTAAGAGATTCAAATAGCTCATGAATATTATAGGAGAAAGGAGTTTGTTTTACTATTCTTAGTGATCCAAATCAACATTTTATAGAGAATCCTGAACAAATTAAAACATAAAATAAAAGCTACAAGATATTCATTTATTTTATTGAGTAAAAATATAAGTATCAATCATATTGAAAAATTATTTTCTCTTATTCATTTCCATTATATTTGTAGAAGAGTTACCCCCACCAAAACCCTTCAGCATTATAAATAATCAAGGTCTATTTATAACATGTTAAAATTATAATCCAATAAATTATTCTTTGAAACATATTTAATATATGTCCTAGGAGTTAAAAGTTAGTTTGTTTGATTAGGATTGTGCAATAATTATTGAGAAATTATTTTTTTAATTTATAAATTTTTAAAATCAGTCATTGAAAAAACATTTTTTCGATACTGAAATATGTGCATAAATTTCTCTATAAGTTTTTTTACATAATATAACAACTATATTTGGTGTTTTGGAAATATATATTTTATTTTTAAATAGAGTTTTTAAGAAAATATAAGGAATCTTGTTTTTTGAAAATTACCTATGACTCTATAGGTTTTTAAGAATTTATATTTTTAAAATCCACATAAAATGAGGTTTAATTAGATTTAAAAATGTTTTTGAATATTTGATTGTAAAGGAAAAATAATTTCATGAAAATGATGTATAGGGCCCAAGACGTATAATTTAATGTTTGTTATTAGAAACCCATTATATTATAAGGTTGTGTTTGAAAAAAAATATGTGATTTTTCTGTGTAAAATGTTTTGATTAGTTTTCAAAATGAGAAATTAGAAGGAACATTATAAGCTCATTGGATACTATAGAATTGACCAATAGTGATTTATATGTTTTAAAATAATTTTTTCACTAGGTTTTAATGATTCATCATTTATATGTGTGTTATAAATGATTTAATTGATCCAAAAGACTATAGAATAATGATACTGTATTTTGAGTGATGTTTATGGAGCTCATTATGGATTGATTATTAATATATTTTGACTATGTGTGTTTTGGTTTAAATTATTGAATCTTATAGTGGGGAGTACCATGAGGTTAGTGTTATTTTATCTTATAGGTTCCTATGGAATATATCTTGGAGATATAAAGGAGAGTACTTGGGAATTAGATCCATAGCTAAATTCTCAATATCCTGTATTATTTTAAACCCAACTACATTTAATAAAATGTTGATGATTGAATCTGAATATTGTAATTGGGGAATTTTTCATTGTAATGATACAATTAATATATAAATGGTAAAAATTAAGTTAGATGTATATATTATTATGTTTGATATTCTCAAGTTATTTATTTTTTCATTAAGTGTTATATATTTTATTTTTGAGGATCAAAATATTTTTGGAAGGTATAAAATGTGATAGAAAATAAATTCTATTTATTTACATTGTTGATTTTTTGGAGATGGGGAAATAAGTGGAAAGATATATTTTTATAAGAATTATATTTTAAATGAAAAAATATATGTTGATGTTTTTAGAAATCACAGTTAATTATTAAAATTGATAATTAGTTAAAAGTTATTAGGTTTTAGTGGGGGTGTAATTTTGAAACATCTTCTAGTTAACATGGTTTAAAAAACATATTGTGGTCATTTTCATCATTCTACAGTGTATTAGAATTCATTATAGTTATTAAGACCGGTTTTAAAGATGTTTTAAAACAACTAATTTTCTTTTGGGTAGAAGAAACCAGAAATGTTATATTTAAAATATATTATAGTGGGTAATGTTAAGATATAATATATTTTTATTTGTAGTTTATTTATATTTTTGTGTTATGTATCAAAGTATAATTTTATTTTTTTCAGGTGTAATTATGCATTAATTGGAAAATAATGGAGTTTAGTAGCTATTAGAATTAGAAAACAAGAAGAGAGAGGGACCAACATAGTCAGTTGGGTATTAGGAGGGGATGAAAACCCAACTCCCCACAAAAACTCTAGAAATATCCCACTAATTTTCTAGTGGAATACATAACCCCTAATTATGTGTGTGTGTGTGTTTATGGGGGGTTCATTTTTACTCTTGATCTACCTTTTTAATTATTATTCTTTCTCTATTTAGTCTACTCATTCATATATCCCATCTTCCTTATCCCCTCAATTATTTCAATATCCTCAATCCCCATTTAGTACTGGATTAAATAACCATAAACTATGTTCTTTATTTATATATAAGGACATATGCTAACATGATTAAATCATTGATTCCTATCATTATTTTATTATTCTCTATCACATGTCCCAAAAATCGTGTCTTTGGGTTGTGTTATTTGATTCATGTTGATTGAGTAAGAATTTAAATGTTATCTTTAGTGATCTTACTAATTGTTATAAAAGTTCAATGATACAGATAATTCTCCATTTTCATTATATTTATCAAAAATATTCAATGTTTATAATATTTTTTAGGTGTGTATGGTAACTTTTTGTTGTGTTAATAGAAGTTTGGATAAACTCTATGAAGTTTAAACTACACCTAGGAAGTTATTTTATATTCTTCCAACTAGGTTAGAACCAACAAGCGATGGATTTGGGGTGGTTATTCTATTTTGTTGTATATTATGGTTAGCCACTAAGTAGGATGTTGATGAATGAAAATTTTAACGTGGGATCGTGTTTCAGTACATGGTATTGGGTTTATTTTTCCAAAAATTTTCCTAGGGGATATTCCTAAAATGAAAACTATAATATCTTCCCTATGATGGTGTGATACATAAGTATTATATTTTTGAAATTATCTCTTTGTTTAGAAGTTGGACAATATAAAGGGTTGTTTTGTGGGTGGTGGGACCTTATGTTAGCTTAATATGAATGTAAATCCATGGGTTATGTGATCCATCAATATTATAGATTGGGTATGAATAGGACTCATGTGCCTTGTGTCGATGAGTGTCTTATTGAATTAATCACATATGTACTTTAATGTTACTAAGAGGATGGATATGTTATTCAATCGTCATAATTTATATACATTTCCCATTATTATTCATTCAGGAGAATGTAAATCTGATTTATATTTCCCTTAGTGTGATCAATTTCCTAAAAGGATAGATGTGTTCAACAGTCATCATTTTATCATCATTTTAAATTTAATTAAGGAAGAAAAACACTCAGAGGAAACCAACCACACAAGAATGGGAACAGAACCTAAGGTGGTCTGAAATGGTGAAGGTTGAGGGAATCTCTTCTGATTAGGTTAACCCCTTTTGGTTTCAATGTATACACATTTTAGAAACATATCGGGTCAGAACCTAGGACCTCAAGAGATGCAAGGTGATCTAAAACTTGGATTCCCTCAAGCTAGTGGTTCGTCACATTAGTGTTATTTGTGATCATAACCCATTCAATTTATGATGATATAGGTAATTTTCATTGATTTGGGAAGAGTACGTATAGGACAACATAGAGGATTTATGATTCTATTTCGTCCTCCTCATTATTCACATGAACTTCCTATTAAATGGAATGTTAGGTATGGTCAATGTGATTTATCTTTACCACTATTTGGGAGCTTTTCCCAGATTTTAGATATGTTATACTATCATAAGGAATCAAATTCACGTTTCATTTTATTGTAATTTTATGGGGAAATATGTGTGTTTTATCCTATTGTGTACAAGATTATTTACTAAGATGTTAGATATGTAATGCCCTAATCAGTATTTTAGTTAGAACATGTTATTTTTGTGGAGGATTACATGTTATATTATTATCGTTGTATATTTTCTTAGTATTCAACCAGTTCATAATTTATATTTCAACTGACTTTAGGAAACAGGTAAGGTCATTGTTCATAGTGACCAAGTTATCACATGATAAACTAACACGGTTGTTTTTTTGATTTATATCAAATAATTATGTAGTAAATGAACTTATATATAAATATTTGTTTATTTTCAGGAACTTTTGGTGGTATAATAATTTTTTTTGTACTCACACCATGCTTGTTAACATTAGTGGATATCTAGATTTCACTATTTGGAATATAGGAAAGAGAAAAAACCATGCGTTAGGAGGTTAAGATGGTAGATATTAACTTAGATGTGGAGAAAGTTTTATGAATTTATCTTGGTCCCTATTCTAGGATAATCTGCAATATTTTGTTTCTTTTATTTTAATCATGTATATGATCGACCACATATGGTGATAATTATTTTAACTATGGATGTATGACTATCTTGAGTTATAATTTTTCCCATACATTGAGATTCTATTTATATTGATGGGATGTATCTATGATTACATATTATATTTTATTTTATTTTATCATTTACTCTATTTTATTTGTTTACTTGGAATTGTATTAATGGAATTGTGTCCCTAGCATATGGATAAGGCCTTCACCATTAATCGGAAACCTTTAAAATTTAGGGATACAAACTCGAGGATCTATGATGATCCAACATAGTCTAGGAAACATGGATCTATTCATTATATAATGTACATTTATTTACTCTTATCCTAGGGCAGTGAGAGGGAATTCATTAAATAAAACATTTCAGTTCACATGGCCTTTTAATGCCTATGTGTTGTTATATAAATTGTTTTTAAAGAGGAAGTTAGTCGGTTAAAGTCAACAATGTGTTACTAAAAAATTTCATGAATATGTTATTGGTGTCAATCAAATTAATTTTATATTATAGTGAATTATTTTTTAGTGATTACTATTTTAATATAATTGTGATATGAATTTGTACTTGTGATGTAAACACTAACATTGGGTAAAAGGCTGGGTTGTGGTTTTTGGTGTTTCTAGAATTAAACCTTGATGTATGCTTCATAGGTAAGTGATTATTTTTGTAGATTGTAGTGTTAGTAAGTTGGGTGAATGAACCCTATTAATTTTGAAATTTGAGACAAGGGGTTGGGATAGTTTTTTGGAATTGGATTTTATAAATGTATATTCCAATCCTTATTGAGAAATTATGAATTATTGTTATAGCTTAAAATGTTAATAAATTACTAATTTTATATTTCATAATTATAATATCATGATGATGTCATATGGAGTATCATAGGAAAATATTTAATGATGCTCATAATTTCCCCCATCTATTTAAGATAGAGGAGTTGAGCATGATCATGCAGTTGTCCTTGTAGTTTTGGTTAGAATATTTCTTTAGGATAGTGTGTAATTCTTAAGGGTTTCTTTATGGATTACAATGTACATAATGTGGTCCACAAATCACATGTTTTTAAAATTTATTAGCCATTGTTCCTTCTCTAGTGACCCATCTAGGGGAAATGTCTCCATCTCCATTAGAGGCTCAACCAATGATCAGTTCTCTGGAGGACATGTTTAGTTATCTGGCTGCCCCCAGTCCTTTCCCATCCTCCTTCATGTCATCCCTCATTCATATATCCTCACCTTAGGATACTCATGTCACTATATTCCCACAGATCCCTTTGGATTCATCGAGCATTGTTTCTAAAGTTTATTTTTCGATCATTCGTATTCTGACATAATCCTTTGCTGAAGCATCCAAAATTATATCATTGACCTTGGTGGTGTGGTTTGGAATGGATAAAACATTGATGGAATTCTTCCAGAGTTTTATTAAATCCTGAGGGATGGATCTTCTGGATCAGGATTCAGTCCTACATTGTAATTCCTTTTGTGGGGTTCTTATCTCCAACAATGATTTAGTCAATGCATGGTGTGTTAGCCCCAGATTAGTGGGATGATGGAGTTTTAACATGTTTATATGGGGAATATAGTTTCATCATAGTAGATATCCATTGTGGGAAACAATGTGGGTCTCTCTCCATATACATCACCTCCCATTCCATACAATTACTCTTTTCTGTGGGGATTTGGATGCCGTTTTGGGGAGTTTTTTTGCATGGATATTAATTCCTCACAGATGGAGGTGGAATATTCTTCTCAGATCTATGTTTATATGGATTTATAAAATCCTCTACTGGTTAGAATCTTTCTTCATTTCAAGGGTATGGGGAAGTGGAGTCAGTATTACTTGTTTTGATATCCTCCCCATGTTTTCTCCTATTGTGACCTCCGTGGACACTCTTAGAAATCCTGTCTATGTCGAAGGAGGAAGAGATTTTCCTCCCATAAACACGCTACCCCTCCATTAAATCAATCTCCCACCAATTGAATATTGGTGTCTCTCAGTTTCTTAGATATAACAAAAAATATTTTCACTCATCCAAATGGTATTCAGTTAATTCTTCCCTTTCGAATAATCTTAGTGCATATTTTTCTAAGGATTCTCCAAGTATAGATTTGGTTGCTTTTTAGATGAAGATATCTTCTCGTTCCCATGGTAGTTCAATGTCGGTGCCCCAATGTTTTATGATAACCATTCACCTAATGAAAATGTGGTTTCTATTTATTCTTCACTTACTTGATCCTAACATATAAATCCAAAATCCTCCAATTTATAGTTAGCACTAAGAAGGACCTATGCTACTCTACTTTCCTTTTGTGATGTTTAATTGTCAATTTTTTATAATAGCATTTTGTTTCCTTCAAAGAACCTCTTCAAGAGTGTTATACTCCCGTCATAGTTGGTGGTGATGATTGGTTGGATTTTAAGGAACCCCCTCATGATGCTTCAGTGTAACCTCATCTTCCCTAGGGTTCCACTAACAGTCCTCCCTCCTAAGACTTCAAGTAACCTCATCATGAGTTTTCTCCTAAATTTAATGTTATTAGAGATGTTCTCTTGGATTTATATCCTCATAATCCTTCCTTATCATGTCATATTCCATAGAAAACCCCCATTAGACCTTCCTTTTATTCCCTTTCCATGATTTACTCTCTGTGGAATTAATCCTTATCATTTATGGTCATACATACCCTCCAAGAAGGTCATATCTATTTATCCTCTCATTCAAAAACATTACAATGTAAGTTCACTAGGTCCCAACTTCATCTTTCTAATCCTAACTCAATATGTTTTTCTATAGAATCCACTTATCCTAGGTATAATACTAGGATATCCCTTCATCAATGATATCATTCATCTCATTGAATTCCTAAATTCTAGGTTCCTAGGTTATAAAATAACTTCATTTCATCTGAACATCACTCAGGAAATGCATCTTTGGTGGTGATCCATGAACAAAAGGATAGCGTGTCCATGATGGTGAATTTTTCCAACATAATTAAGACTTGTTATTTCTTACATTATCACCCTCATTATAAATATATTTATAGCATTTGGAAACATGGAATCAAAATGGAGCTAGTGGGAACCTTGTTTCAGTATTTGACTATAAATTTTACCATAGGTGGTAAACCTATTTTCATTTTGGTGGATTATGCTATTTGTGATATGAAAGATATGGGTTCTTGGTGGCATACCTTGGTGTCATTAAATATGGGTGATGGACCAGGGATCATTAATGGTGACTTCAATACTATTCATCATCAAATGGAGAAAAGGAGATGAGGCAGCTTTCCTCATTATGCTAGTATTGAATTTGCCTCTTTCTTAGCTCAATAGAGTTTTTCAAATCATGGTTATTTTGGGGATTTTTTAACTTGGTGAAAAATCATATAGGGGGTCATAATAACTATTGTAGACTTGATTGAAGTATCTCTAACATCCTGGTGATCTCATCCTTCCCATAAAAATGAGTTTAGGGATTTTCCCACAACCTTTCAAATCATTCCCCCCTTCAGTTCACTCATTAATTATCTATTACAAAATAAAACCACTTACTCGTCTTTTATGAAATGGTGTCCAATCTGGATATGAATCATCTTGTTAGTGAGGTGTGCAGAAGGCCCTCATATGGGATTCCCAAGGATTAACTTTGAAATAAATTAATAATAATTAGATGTGATCTCAATTATTATCATAATACATTTTCCCCTATTCTCAAATTAGAGTCACTTTGCTCTGGTATTTCCCATTTGGATGATAGACTAGAAAGCCAATGGGTTGATTCCATATTTGATAATTTATCCATTCAGATGTGTATTTTTCTTCTTATATTAACCTACAAAATGAACTTCTTGTTATAGAACTATCCCAAATTCATTAGCTTATATAGGGTGACCACAATATATCTTTCATTCATTCAAATAGTAATGAGAAACATCACCACATCTGCCCCCACATTATCATTGATGATTATAACGACCCTGTTTTTCAAACATAACTTATTACATCATTGTAATGATAAAAAAAATCGTTACATGACCAGGATCAAAAGGTTTAGTTTCTTGGGAAAATTTTTATTGTACATAACATTTATAATATCAAAAATAAACAATAAATTAATTCCAAATTCTCTATCTTCTTTTTGTCCCCCATGTTCTCTTTATTACAAGTAATCACTTCAGGATATACATCAAATAAAGGGGTGAGATAAAAGCCTAGTAAGATTATAGATAATAACATTAATCAATATAAAATGGGCTACACATAATCATTGTCATCATAACATAGGAATAATATGATAATCCTGAGACGAAACATCAAGAAAAGTGTTGGAATGTGGAAATGCATAAAAATGAAGCATCACGTCTTAGTGATCACCTAACACACATAGTTTTGAATAGATATTTCATTTTGTTCATGAATAATTCAACTTTTCTCATGAGGTTTATCACATCAACCAATTCATTGGAACACTATATAATTTTTAGTGCAACTATCACATCATAACATTTACATTATCATGTGTTCCACAAAGAACATATATCAATCATAGTCCTAAAATAACCCATTCAATGGAATGGGTTTTATTTGATAAAGAATACATTCATAAATTTTAGGTTCCCACATGAAATATTTAATACTATAATTGATATAATAATCATTAACTTCGTGTTAAGAAGAAGCAATCTCATGAAGCTAAATTTATGGTTTTTTGATAGAAGAGTTCTTCTGGAAAACATTATGTTAGTAAAAAAATCAAGTAGAAAACATTTATATCCTAGAAAAGGTATTATATTGATAAAAAAAGATATTTAAGGAATATTCATACTCAAAATTAGGTGAAATATGGAAAACTCAATGAAAGAGAGTTTGGTTCAAAAATATCCCTTACCTTATGTATGAATGCCTTTTTCCCTTTAATATCATGTATAATCACATTATATCAATTAAATAGAAAATAAAAAACATTTTATATATGAATATTATTCATTATGGTATTCTTATGTTCATTTATGATATTTTATAAGAGTTATAGAGATTAATTTGATTATTCGAGAGTATTCATTTTCAAGATTTTCAGGATTGGTTTGCTTGTATACATGAGTTAAGGTTCATGTAAAATGTGGAAAATTTAAAAAATTGTTACTATATGTCAATATTTTCTTTAAAGACGTCTAAATGATATTATAAAAAAATTTATATGGTATGGGGATGAATCAATAGAAAAAATCTAATGATGATCATTTTAGGTTAATTTTGGCGGTTCTTGGACCACAACGAACTATTTTGGTTTTATCAATTAGTATTATGTATATATATTAGTTACAGAAAATAAAGAGGATTGTAACATTAATTTTACAAAACAAATATACAATTATAATGTTTTTATTAAAATCATTAATTGAGTTAAAGGTAAATGAAAGTGCATTTCACATGATGTTGGAAAATTGACACATTATGGGCGACAATTTCATTTTTTTGAATAAAAGATGGAGATGGAAGAGTTTAATGGTGGTTCATCCATTAACATGATATAATTCATGTATAATTACTATACTGGAGTTATCATTCCATTTGTATGATGTGTTGTGAGGAGATAACAAGAAAATAAATGAACTTCAAATGAAATTAATAGAAAAGAAAGAAGAATTTAACTATTCAATTTCTTCTCCTTGAGAAACTCTTTAGCTAAAATAATTTCTATTTTTATGAGACCAAGATCTCTTGGACATGAAGATTGGTATAGGGAATATTATAGAGTATAATTTGGGAAAATATCAAAGCATGAGAGGTGTGAGGAAAATAGGTGGTGAGGGATGGTATTGATTTTATAAGAGAGGGGTATTTTCTCATTATTTTTATCATTATTTTAATATTTTGTCTCAAGGCTATGAATAGTTTGTGAATTATCACTCAATATATTAAAATAATTAATTATAGTTCTATATTTTTTCCTTAAATATGCCTTACAACATCTATTACTCCCTTATTCAAGTATTTATTTTATTTTTTGTAAATTATTGTATTTTACAATTCCTAAAAAATCAACTATTATAGAAAAAAATTAAAAAATATTCCTATCCATTTTCAACATGTATAATTAGAAAATGAACAATAATTTTTGATAATAATTTTATATATTTCAGAAATTTAATTTTTAATTGAAATCACTGTTTGCTCAAAAAATATATATTTTACTTAGACTAAGATAAAATTATACCATACATTCATTTATAAAATGCCTAAATTTTACTTATTCCTTCATATGTGTATTTAGAATTAATTTGGCATGTTTACTATTCATAAGGGTCATATTACTATTCCTAAGGTCATGTAACTATTTCATCGGTATAGGTTCCTTAACAAATTATTTCAATAATTCTTTATTTATAATGTTTTTATTATGGTGTCTAAGTGATTTTTATGTGATTTATACTATATGAAGATAAAATAAGAGGGGAAGAATTTCATTGATAAAAGTTTATGTCATTAAATTATTCCCCCTTTTTGAAATTTCCCCATTGAAATATGTTTTACATAAAAATGTGGAGGGAACTTCTCTTCCATTACCTACTCAAACTCCAATTTTACTTATTCATATATATGGTTTCTCCACAACACATTGATAAGGTGGGTTGTATTTTTTTGTAGAACCTTATATCACTATTCTAGAATCTTTACTAGATACTCCTCATATGATAGTTCTTCATCCATATATACATACATTGAGTTCAGTACTTGTGAGGGATATAGTATGTACTTCGTCAAGAGTGATACATGGAAAAAATCACAAGCTTGAGCCATATTTGATGGAAGTGAAAGATGATAGGCCACAAATCCTATGAGATCAATGATCTCAATGGGTATAATGTAACTTTCTATTAACTTCCCGTTTCTTTACAATCCACATGAATCTCATTCATGGTTATATTCAATATAAGACAGTATATCCAACATCAAACTCCATTTCGCTTAGATGGTTGTCATCATAGATCTTTTGTCGACTCTGAGCAGCATTGATATATTACTGGATGGATTGAAACTTCTCTATAATTTCTTATAGAAGATAAAGTCCATGTAGCTTTCTTCCACTAATTGTATCAAAATAGGTTATATTTCTATATCACATTCCATACATAGCTTTATTTGGAACCATCTCTATACTCGAGTGGAAGAAATTGTTGTTTGAGAACTCAACCAATGGGAGATGCTGATCCCATCCAACTTTTAATTCCAATGAGAAGGCCCTAAGAAAATCATTGAGCATTCAAATACTCCTTTTAGACATTCCATTAGTCTGGGGATGATAGGTCTTGCTGGAAATTAATTGAATAATCAATGAATGTTTAAGACTCTTCTAGAATGTATACGTGAACCTAGGATCATGATCATAGACAATATATAGTGTAACACCATGATGACTCACCACATTCTTTATTTATGCCTTGGAAATTTGTTCATGTGAGAGATTTTTACCAATTGCGATAAAGTGGGTAGTCTTGGTGAGTCATTCGACCATGACCCATACTACAATATTTCTTTTGGATGTCTTCGAGAGACCTGTGAAAAAGTCCATAGTGACATTATTTCATTTCCAAATGGGTATAGGAAATGGTTACATCATCCCTGTGAACATTCTTCACTATACTTTAACTTGCGGTCATATCATGCACATTGAGATATACTCCACAATTTATTTTTTCACGATATCAAACAATAAGAATTTTCAAAGATCGTAATGAATCTTATTACTCCTAGGATGGATAGAGATGTTGAGATACGTTAATTTTCCAATATATCATTCTTAATCCCTAATGATGTAGGAACACAAATCCTCAGTCCAAACCGAACCACACCATCAATATCGATATGAAACTCTTGCAACTTCCCTTTATTTACGACACTCAAATTCTTTTGTAACTCTTGATCATTAAATTGTTCGTTATTAATATTATCTTGGATAGATGGTTGGGAAATAATTTAGGAAAGGTAGGTTGTATTCCCTTCTATTATGATTCATAAATCCATCCATCGCATTTTGAAGAAGATATGGTCTTTCTCAATCTACAAAATGGGTATAGTGGAAAGTTAAATTGATTAAGACCATCATCTACCTTTTTTTCATTCTAAGATGATAGTAAATAGAGAAACCATAATCCTTAATTAGCTCTAAAAATATCTTTTCTCTCATATTGAGCTCATTTTATGTGAATATAATATTTAGTCTCATGTGACCGATTTATATGTCAGACTTCTCACCATAGAGGTAGTGCCGCTAGATTTTTAATGAAAAAATCATAGCTGCTAACTCCAGATCATTTTTAGGTACTTCTTCTCATGGTTCTTCTACTTCTAAGAGGATTATACTATCACATTTACATTTTCATGAGTTCAGAAACCATTAAATTCTATATAGCATCAATATATATGACATAACAATATCCACACTTTTAATGTGAGTATATGGATAGTCATCATCCATATATTTACCTTCTTTAAGCTATCATCACATTCTTCTGTCATGACATACTTTACCACATTCCTTGTTAACATAGTTAGTATGCTATAAAATCATGGGATATTTATCACAACATGTTAGTAATACCCAAATAATATAAAACAATTATAGATTTCCATGACACTAGTGGGTCTTGGCCATTCCTCAATTGCTTTTGTTTTTTAAGAGTCAATAGAAATTCCCTAACATGTGATCTCATGTCCAAAGAATGTGACTTGATGCATCTAATAGTCACACCTGATGAAATTTGGGTAAAAATTATACTTCCTTAATGTCACTAACAGAATCCTTAGATGTTCATCATGTTCATCCCTCCTCTTGGATCAGATGAAAATATCAGTGATAAATACTACCAAAAAGTTTTTGAGGTAATGTATAAAGACTCATTTCATAAAATTCATTATGATTAGATAAGAATTAGTAATTCCGTAGGGTGCCTCCAAAAACTCATAGTTCTCATAACATGTATATAAGGAAGTCTTCTGAATATCGGTCTTCTTCAACTTTATAAGATGATATCTAGAATCAATATCCACCTTTTAGAAGTAATGATCTCCATGTAACTAATCGAACAAATCACCCATCATTGAAAACAAATAATGTTGTCTTTATTCCGATCTCTTTTAGTTCCTATTAATCGATACACAATCACATTGATCCATCCTTGTTCTTGAAAAACAGAAGTCATGCATCCCATGGTGATGCACTATAGAGTAATAAAATTTATTCCAAATGATGTTATAGATACTTATTTAACTCCTCCAGTTAAATATCATCTATCTTATATGTCCACCTTGAAATAGGAGTAGCTCTGGGTGTGGGTTCTATTGAGAACCCAACCTCAAAATCTGGGGGAAGTCCAAATAACTCTTCCAGAAATACATCATTATATTTATTCATAATAGGGAATTCACCTAGGATGATACCTTCCTTTGAATCAACAATTTGACCAAGGTACTAATCTTCACTGGGAATCAGCAGTCACACCATTGAAGGATTCTCAAAAAGAGATTCATGATCTTCCTTAAAATTTTAGATAATCATGGGAAGGTCTAGAATACGAAATGATATTTCCATGGCTCAACAGATTATTTGTCCTCAATATAATGATAAGCAATCCATTTCAATTATAGTTTCAAATTCCAGCAAGGGAAGTATCAGAAGATTCAATGGAAGAATATTCCTACATATTCCAACAGGAGAAGAGTCTAAATACTAGGTTGTGATGATTTCACAACTTGGTGTTTTGTGGATATATATACTTAATGGGTTTGGGGAAATTAATTCAATAGTTATAGAAAACTCTTAATATTTAAATGAATGAATAGAACCAAAATCAAAAAAGACGTTTTACATTGTTGGGGGAATATGATGTATACCTTGTATGACTTTTTTTTTTCTAATTCCACGTCATAAGTAGTGATAGAATAATCCTTTCATTTCTCATATAGATTTTGGTGGCTTCTAACATTGATTAACCTCGAGGACATGTCCTTTAGTGCACTATCTTAAATAGTACACTTTCTCCCTAATGTTGTAGCATTGTACCATTGTTAGTTCTCTGTATTTTACCACCACATTGTCCTTCTTCCTCATGTATTTTTGGAATTCCTGAGTTTAGTTTCCTTCTCTCCCACTACTGATTCATTTCTCATTCCCTTTAAGGCAGTTACCATGATACTTATTCCCAAAATTTTGACATGTTGGTTGATGAGTTTTCTTTCGACCACTCTCATTAGATCCTCTAGCTTGAAAGTACATCTATTTTTTTCTTATCACCATAGCCATGGAACTATTCTCCAAACTCCATATCCACTCAGAGATAACATCAAACAACTTATTCATAACACCCAAGGTCTAAAATATGTATACCCTTTCAAAGGTGTGGATTTAAACCACTAAAGAACTTATTAATCTTTCTATCATCATTGATAACAAAACCCAAAGAATAAATTATAATCCTTGTGGAATTTGATTCATAAACCATGATATATTCTCCTTCCATTTTATTCATCTCAATGAATTCTCTCCAGATTTTGTTTAAAGAGTTCGAGGGAAATATTTCTCAAGAAACGATATCGTAATCCCTTAAAACTCTATTTGTTCATTTTTTTCTTTATACTTGGAGTTTTAAACAAATACCACCCTTGATAGACCTCCCATCTATAAAGTAAACTATTAGAGTAACCATCTCCACCAAAGAACAATAATGCACAAAAAATATATTCTCTATTGAGTTGACCCACTATTCTATGACTAGTGTATCGAAAGATCAACAAAACATCAGAGATCATTGGTGCATAAAACACTCTATAGACATCTACTATCTATTAGGTGAAGATAAATATTCAAAATTAATCATGTTATTGTTCATAACCTGAGATAATTGGGTAAACATTTCCATGAAATTTTGAACTCCTTACATAAGGAGTCGGGGATTTAATTCGGGAAATCACTATATTGTTCCTCACATGGGATGTTGACCTAATTTCTCATGGTTCCCACCATTTTTTAAAATACAAATGGTTAGGAAAAACCCACGTCAATATTTAATGAATAAATAATTTATTCCTTATGAAAATAAGTATATATTAAAATATTGTGGGATCTATATGTTTATACTTTTCTAACGAAAATATTATTGGGTTCTTACCAAGATTTAGTCTCATTCTAAGGGTTTTCACTAATGTTATATAATCCTAATTACCATACTAACTAAACCTATAAGGACCCAGCCTTAAATATTAATTATTATTGAATTAAATGAATAATTCACATTGAGGATTTTTTCTCGTTTAGAGTTTTAAAGAATTAGAGCATAACTATTACATCTCAAAGATTACAAAGTAGACACATCTACTCAGCTCCCATTTTTTTCACAAAATAAAAACTCTTGAACACAAGAGTCATGTCTAGTTCCTTATTTTAGATAGCCTGGCATTTCCTTGATCCCATCATTGACCCTATTCATCTTTATGTCCTGTGAAAAACATTTCAAAAAAAACTTGGGATGAGCATAAAAAGATCATTAAGGGTTATAACAATACGGAATGAAAACAGTAGTCCATGTATACATAAGAATCAATGAAATCATACTTTACACATATAACATAAGAAATTTAAAATACCTCATGAAATCATAAGTTTTACGAATAACTCATAGAAATTATAAGACATAAAGGTAACTTGAGGATTAATAACATTCGTATGAAGGGAGTAACCCTCATGGTTATGTTTGGAATACCCATCACAGTATATTCCATAAATCTCTTCGGATAAACCTTAAAGGTTAACTCCTTCGCGTTACCTAATGCGTTGGAGAGCTATATCAGGCTCACCCGCCCTTAGTTTATCATGGAACCACTCGTCTTCATAAACAATTCCCAAGAACCATAACATAATCATATCACATAACTTAATCATAAAAGAAAGATAACATTCCCATATTTCAATAACAATATAACATTTTAAGATATTGAAATAATGAAACCATTATAAACCCCACTTTCAAAACCATTTAAAACATTTAATAAAGATATTTTTGAATCAAAGTGTCCCATACCACTTTGAAGATTTTAACATTTTAAACCATTAATATCCATATAAATAAATTCTTAAAACCATTTTGAAAACATGGATATTAATGAGAAATATTTATAAGAACAAATGATTAAAATATTTAAAATGATATTTTAGTTAAAGGGTTTTTAACAAAAAGAGAGACACTTGATTACAATAATTGAAGAATAACATTTAATCAGAACTTCATAATATCATGAGAATAAAGAGATTCATGACATAATATTCCAAAGGACAGTATACACACCATATAAGAGTGAATTGGTGCATAACAACAATTATGTCTCAATTGAAATGTAAAATTAGATGAAATCCTATATAAAGAAGGTATCCTTAAATTAAGGATAAATCAATCTCATAATTATGTGTCAGAAATATAAATACACCCAATATAATTGGATATTAAGTGTAAAACAATAAATGTTCATTCACACATATTAAAAGGATGACATATTGAATAACTACATGTTTAACCCAAAGAAATGGAAATTGGGTTAAGAAGTTCCTTGGTAAAATTCGACAGCCTAACAGCATCACATTAAAATTCATAAAATTAGTTGATGAGAGAGAAAATGGTATCTCATCACATGGAAAAAAAAATTACATCAATAAGGATATATAAGAACATACCCCAACATAAAAATATGAAAATTAAAAGAAATAACAAAATAAGTCTTTTAAAAAGAGGAGTGTGAAAGGTTCCCTTACCGATTTGAGAAACTTTCAAAACATACACCCCATGAATGAAGGTTCATACAATGAAAATTTAAATACCCATAAATGATATTATATTATACAAATAGTAAAATAATGGGTATTAAATACACCACACAAAAGGAAATAGTGTCCAATGTAGCATGAATCTCACAGAAATAAAAAGTGAGATGAGAATCCCCTTATGAAAGATCGGCAGCCTAACAACGCCACATAAAACATCCAAAAATAGATTTATGAAATCAAAGAGGGTATCTCATCATATTAACATAAAATTTACATAAATAGGAATATATAATAACATCCCCCAACATAAGAATGAGGAGTTTAAAATAACTGACATAAAGGAGAGTACTTTAAAAGAAAGAGAGAGGTCAGATACCTTACCTCAAGTCCGACTTGTCTTGTTCGTTTTAATATATTCCTGAATAATAAACTTTGGTCAATTTATAATTTCTAAAGTTCCTCCATTAAATAGTATTATTCCCTTAATATCACATATTATAATGTTATAGTAATTGGTTAATCATGTGTGTTCATATAAGACGTTTTTGTCGATGTTTGGTACATGAGTCAAAAATGAACTTGTTTGAAAATGATTGTCCATGTAGTTATAAATAAATCATCCCCAGAATAGTATTAATGATTTAAATATCATATATATCTAGTAAATATTCATTTTATACTATTCCATAACATTTGGAGATAAAAATAAATGAAATGCACCGTTCATGGAGACGATAGGTCGTACGTACGCTTGAACGCTACTTTCATTTCTTTGTCATATTAATGGAATTAAAAATAATTGAGAGATATATATATTATAATTCATGTATAATATATATGTTTTATAGGTCACATATGTTCATTAATTCCATTCTTTATACATTCCATGTATTGCATGAATGAGTCACATCACTTGAGGCGGCGGTAGTCCACACTTCCTCCTATGAAATTATTGCATTTGCACAACATGAAAAACATAAAGGTATGTTTTAAATAAAAAATAGAAGAATATAGAAAACATAAATACCATATATATCATATATAAAATACAGTGACATCATAATGGCCACCATGAAAGGTGTTAAGAGACGATTGAACAATCATCGTTTCGTGAGGCAGTAATTCTCCATCCACATAAACAGTATGTTCTTTAACAATTAGACGGAGGTGTGTGTAAGTGTAGCTCTAATCCTTAACATAAAAACGTACTAGTATATTAAATATACTTTTTTTGTTACAAAACAAAGTAATAAAAATATTTTAGGGGTTTGGAGAAGCAAAATAAAACAAAAGAACACAAGTGAAGACATTACCTTTAAATTGGTTAACTTCTCTTGGTTTGAACCAAAAGGGTTTCTTGAAGAATATTCTGCCAAAGGTGAGGCTTTAATAATTAATAGAGGGATGTGGAGAGATGAAATGTGCAGGGTTTGGCCGAGCCAAAGGCTTTAGAGGTGTGTGTAAGGTGGTAGAGGTGGGGGAATTTTATAAGAGGAGAGGAGGGGCACTCTTGGAAAGTTATAAAATGTTACTTTATTATAAAATGATTTTCGGATTTTAAAGGTCCCAAAAGGATATATTTCGAGGATAAGGTGATAAGGTTTTTAAATCCACCCATAAAATAGGTTTGTGACAAGTGTAAAACTTAGATTTTACCCTATCTTCTCATTTTATTTAAATCGTTCATTTATGAGGTAATCACGACATCATCATAGTGCCATAAATAAATTAATTTGTATAATGTCTAAAAATTATAAGAAAAATATAATGATGTAGGAAATCGTTTTAGATTTCTAATTAATATTTATAGTCAAAAATATGACTTGTATAACCCCATGTAAAAATTAATTTAGTAAAATAATACATGTTTGTGACATTTTAATTTTAACATTAAATAAAAAGCTATTAATGTCATTTTACAACCAATGTGGCTCCATGGAATCCCCAAGTTGACCCATGGAATGTTTTGGTCGGCCATAACTCATCCAATAAGGGTAGGACATGTGTCAAGGTCATTTAATATTATTATAATATTATCTTTACTTTAAATTACACTAATTACCTTTAATTGCGATTAATAAAACTTAAAAGTTACTATTCACCAAAAAAATTATTTTAATCTCATTGAACCACATTTTACTTTCTAATGACATCCATGTATGTAATATTTTTTAAAATAAAATCATAGAAGTTTTAATGTTTCATTTAAACGAAAAATCAGTTTCTTTAACTACCACTTAGTGGTTTCACTATTCATCAAAAATTGATGTTTTTCAGAAAATGCCCAAAATTCACCATAAGATATATTTGATATTCCAAATTCAAAACTGATTGCTATTTTAAATAATTCAAAACATATAAGTTTAATTAATTAACTTAATAATTAATTCCCGCTGTCAAAACAAATAGCATGTTTTTAATAAACAATATATATATTAAAAGATTAACGCTAGTTTAAGTCCAATTTCAAAGTAAAATTTATTCCAATGACCACCATTGGATTATATGGTAAAAATATATTCTAAATACACCTTAATATCAATTAAAAATATAATCTATCCATATAAATAAATCATATTAAAAGGAGGTTTTGAATTAAAATGCAACATTTTCACTAAAAACGATCTTTATCGGAAAAATATCAAAAATTTACACAAAGTAAATTTTGATGTCCATATTTCTAAAGAGGGATTTTATTTTGTCAAATAAAACATATAAAATTGTCAAAAGTATATTTAAAAACCGTTCTCCATCAAAAAGAGGTTAATCGACCTTTTAAGGAATATTAGAAGATTTATGCTTAAAATTGGATTCATTTGCATTTTAAGCCTCTAAAATTTATTTGATGAAAGTAAAAATATTTTACAAACATATTTAATCATATTGTATTTAGTTCCGTTAATTCTCACCATTACAACGGATAGGCATTTACTACCATTTAAAATAATATTATTTTATTATTAGAGTGCAACATAAGATTTCAAAGAAATTTGTTGTTGCTTATTGGGTACGCAATTGAGCATAGTGTTCCCTTTAAAGTAATATTATTATTTTATTCACAAATATGGATAAATATGAAAATTTCATATTCTTCATTTACATGGGGTGTTACATACTTCCCCCCTTTTGGGAATTGCGTCCTTTCAATTTTAAAATTGGGCTTGGAAACATCATGGAAAATCCCACATCGGAACAAGAGTCATTAAAACTATCACTTTAAAATAAAGAAAGAGAAGTAAAAAGGTCACCCGAGTTTACCCATACTAGGATTACATGTAGGAAAACATGGAAATGGAGGAGAAAAAAAGGGTCATGTTCTAATGGAGAGTGATAGAAAACTTGTTTAGGAGAACATTAACCACAACAAAATCACAAAGTTGTGTTGGGTTAAACGGTATTTGATTCCCCAGTAAGAAAAATTAACAGACAACATTTTTGTTTTAAGTTACTTTTCATTGAGGAATTTATTTATGAGCTAACTAAAACATAATGAATCATACTTACTTGTCATGTTGAATTTCATCTTTTACTAGATTTCTTACACGAAATCATATTTTCTCTAAAAGATGAGTATTTAGGATGACTTTTTCACATTAAGAGAGCTATAATCAACTTCTAGAGAATCACCAAATGCACAAAAGAGAACTATATACTTCCCATGTCATTATACCTTAACCAAAACTAAAACAAAAAAGGTTAGTATGAGATCAGATAATACCCAAAAAGGATAATCCTTTATCAAAAAAATATATTCTTAATCTCCAAAATTTGTCAAACAATACCGAAAGTTCAATAAAGACCATTCAATAAAAATATATCCATAAAATTCTTCAAATTAATCAAAACTAAGACATGAAACCCAAATCTCTGAAGGATTACATCACAAAGTCTTCCAAGATAATCCTTAACATTTATCTCCAAATAACATCAGTTACTCTTAAAGTCTCATACTGAAATGTAATTAACCAAATCACATATCCCCCATGATAGTTTAATAATTTCCATAAATAACCCAAAATCAAATTATTTTAGATTCTTATGGTCATCTAACTAAAAAGAATTAGTCAAAATAACCAGGGACTTCACGTAGTCCAGTGGTAGGCGATAAATACCAGTCACACTTTGTTTGTGGGTTCGATTCCCGTAGTTTTTTCATACGCGACAGGTTGTGACATGGTCTACTTGTTGTCCTTCTTCCAAAACTACGTAATTCTGATAACATTCCCCATAAAGCGATAAAATCTTCAAAAATAACCATAACATAATTTATCCTAAATTTTATCTCATGTCGTTCATATTCCGTCATAACATATAGTAACCCATAATTACCTCAAAAGTAAGGATCATATAAACCCTAATGGTTACCTTTATAATTATTACCTGAACTTCCACATCGAGTTGGTTCTCTCGTACATGATGCATTAGAGAACTCACCAATGTTCAAGTGGTTGATCATGAATCCTGATAGTTGGTTTAGAATAACCATGATATTTCTCATTGAATCGCCCATTTAATCCAGTCTCTTAATCAGAGAACCACCACAGTTTCATTCAAACCCATTGTCACTTTGGTTCCTGCTAGATCCATCCATTTACTAAAACCAAAAATTTCAGTGTGAGTATATCAACAAAATCATCATGTACTAATGAGGAAGATAAAAACTCAGATATACTTACCCATTCACTTTATCTAAAAACTATGACTCTTTCTGAAATCCTAACCATTATGGTAATGTCACTTTCCTTAAAGAATACCCTAACCTCTAAAGCTATCTAAACCGACCTTTGATACCATCTATAAGGACTCGACCTTAAACATTACTTATTATTGAATTAAATGAATAATTCATATTGAGGATCTTTTCAGGTTTAGAGTTTTAGAGAATTAGGACATAACTATTACATCTAAAAGATTACAAAGTAGACACATCTACTCAGCTCCCATTTTTTTCACAAAATAAAAACTCTTGAACACAAGAGTTATTTCTAGTTCCTTGTTTTAGACAACCTGACATTTCCTTGATCCCATCCTTGACCCTATTCATCATTATGACCTATCAAAACCATTTCAAAAAAAAACTTGGGATGAGCATAAAAATCTCAGTAAGGGTTATAACAACACTGAATGAAAACATTATTCAATGTATACATAACAATAAATGAAATCATACTTTACACCTAAAACATAAGCAATTTAACATACCTCATGAAATCATATGTTTTACGAATAAATCATAGAAATAATAAGACATAAAGGTAACTTGAGGCATTCATAACAATATTACGTAGGGAGTAACCCTCATGGTTACATTTCGAATACCCATCACAGTATATTCCCTAAATCTCTTCAGATAAACCTTAACGTTTAACTCCTTCACGTTACCCAATGCATTGGAGAGCTATATCGGGCTCACCCTCCCTTAGTTTATCACGGAACCACCTGTCTTCATAAAAAATTCCCAAAAACCATAACATAATCATAGCACATAACTTAAGCATAAAGGAAAGGTAACATTCCCAGATTTCAATAACAATATAACCTTTTAAGATATTGAAATAATGATTCCATTCTAAAACCCATTTTTAAAACCATTTAAAACATTTAGTAAAGAGATTTTTGAATCATAGTGTCCCATACCACTTTGAAGCTTTTAACATTTTAAACCATTAATATCCATATAAATAAATTCTTAAAAACATTTTGAAAACATTTATATTAATGTGAAATATTTATAAGAAAAAATCATTAAAATATTTCAAACGATATTTTAGTTAAAGGGTTTTTAACAAAAAGATAGACAATTGAATACAATAATTTAGGAATAACATTTAATCAGAACTTTATAATATCATGAGAATAAAATGATATATGATATAATATTCCAAAGGACAGTATATACACCATATAAGAGTGAATTGGTGCATAACAACAATGAAGTCTCAATAGAAATGTAAAATGAGATGAAATCCCTTATAAAGAAGGTATCATTAAATTAAGGATAAATAAATCTCATAATTATGTGCGGAAAATATAAATACCCTCAAAATAATTGGATATTAAGTCTAAAACAATCAAAGGTCATTCACACATATTCAAAGTATGACATATTCAGTAACTACATGTTGAACCCAACGAAATCGAAATTGGGTTAAGAAGTTCCCATGGTAAAATTTGAAAGCCTAACAATGTCACATTAAAATTCATAAAATTAGTTGATGAAAGATATAATGGTCTCTCATCACTTGGACATAAAATTTACATCAATAATGATATATAAGAACATGCCCCAACATAAATAGATGTAAATTAAAAGTCATAACAAAATAAGTCTTTTAAAAAGAAAAGTGTGAAAGGTTCCCTTACTGATTTGGGAAACTTTCGAAACATGCACCCCATGAAAGAAGGGTCATACAATGAAGATGTAAATACCCATAAATGAGATTATAGTATATAAATAATAAAATAATGGGAATTAAATACACCGAAAAAAAGGAAATAGTGGCCAATGTAGCATGAATCTCACGGGAATAAAAAGTGAGATGAAAACCCCCTTATGAAAGTTCGGCAGCCTAACAGCGCCACATAAAACTTCAAAAAATGGATTGATGGGATCAAATAGAGTCTCTCAAAATATTAACATAAAATTTACATCAAGTGTAATATTTAAGAACATCCCCCAAAATAATAAATAGGAGCTTAAAATATGTGACATAAAGGAGAGTACTTTAAAAGAGAGAGAGAGAGAGGTTGGATCCCTTACATCAAGTTTGTCTTGTCTTGTTTGTTTATTTATATTCATGAATAATAAAATTTGGTCAATTAATAATTTCTTAAGGTACTCTTTTAAATATTATTACTCAGTTAATATCACATATTATAATGTTATAATAATTGGTTAATAATGTGAGTTCATATCAGATGTTTTTGTCGATGTTTGGTACATGAGTCAAAAATGAACTTGTTTGAAAATGATTTTCCATGTAGTTATAAGTAAATCATCTCCAGAATAGTATTAATAATTTAAATATCATATATATCCTGTAAATATTAATTTTATACTATTCTATAACATTTGGAGATAAAAAGAAAAGAAATGCACCGTTCATGGAGACGTTAGGCCGTACGTACGCATGAACGCTACTTTCATTTCTTTGTTATATTAATGGAATTAAAAATAATTGAGATATATATATATTATAATTAAAGTATAATATATTTTCTTTATAGGTCACATTTGTTCATTAATTTTATTATTTATACATTCCATGTATTGCATGAATGAGTCACATCACTTCAGGGGGCGGTAATCCACACTTCCTCGTATGAAATTATCGCATTTGCACAACATGCAAAGCATAACAGTATGTTTTAAATATAAAATACAAAAGCATATGGAAAACCTAAATACCATATATATCATATATAAAATATAGTGACATCATAATGGCCACCATGAAATGTGTTAAGAGACGCTTGAACAAACATCGTTTCGTGAGGCAGTAATTCGCCATCCACATAAACAACATGTTCTTTAACCATTAGACGGAGGTGTGTGTAAGTGTAGCTCGAACCCTTAACATAACAATATCCTAGTACATTAAAGATACTGTTTTTGTTACAAAATAAAGGAATAAAAATAGTTTAGGGGTTTGGAGAAGCAAAATAAAACAAAAGAACACAAGTGAAGACATTACCTTTAAATCGGGTAACTCCTCTAGGATTGAACCAAAAGAATTCCTGGAAGATCATTCTGCCAAAGGTGAGGCTTAAATGATGAAGATAGGGATGTGGAGAGATAAACTGCGCAGTGTTTAGCCGATAAAAAGGCCTATGAGGTGTGTGTATGGTGGTAGAGGTGGGGGCCTTTTCTAAGAGGAGAGGAGGGGCACTCTTGGAATGTTATAAAATATTTTAAATATTATAAAATGATTTTCGGATTTTAAAGGTCCCAAAAGGATATATTTTGAGGAAAAGGTGATAAGGTTTTGAAATAAACCCATATAATAGGTTTTTGACAAGTTTAAGACTTAGATTTTACCCTATCTTCTCATTTTATTTAAATCATTCATTTTTGAGGTAATCACTGCATCATCACAGTTCCATAAATAAATTAATTTATTTAATGACTAAAAATTAAAAAAAAATATATCATGATGTAGGAAATATTTTTATATTTCTAATGAATATTTATAGTCAAAAATATGACTTGTATAACCCCATGTAAAAATTATTTTAGTAAAATAATACATGTTTGTGACATTTTATTTTTAACTTCAAATAAAAAGTTATTAATGTCATTTTCCAACCAAAGTGGCTCCATGGGGTCCCCAAGTTGACCCATGGATTGTATTGGCCGGCCATGACTCATCCAATAATGGTAGGACATGTTTCAAGGTCATTTCATATTATTATAACTTTATCTTTTCCTTAAATTTCACTAATTACATTTAATTGCGACTAATAAAACTTAAATGTTACTATTCACCAAAATATTATTTTAATCTCATTGAACCACATTTTACTTCTTAATGACAACCATTTATGTTGGATTTTTGAAAATAAAATCACAGAAGTGGTAAAGTTTCATTTAAACGAAAAATCAGTTTCTTTAACTACAACTTAGGAGTTTCACTATTCATAAAAATTGATGTTTTTTAGAAAATACCAAAAATTAACCCTAAGCTAAATTTGATATTCCAAATTCAAAAATGATGTCTATTTTACAAAATTCAAAACATATAAGTTGAATTAGTTAATTTAATAATTAATAACCGCTGCCAAAACAAATATCGTGTTTTTAAGAAACAATATATATTTAAACATTAACACTAGTTTAAGTCCAATTTCAAAGTGAAATTATTTCCAATGACCACTATTGGATTAAATGGTAAAAATATATTCTAAATAAACTTTAATATCAATTGAAAATATAATCTATCTATATAAATAAATCAGATAAAAAGTTGGTTTTGAATTAAATTGCAACATTTTCACTAAAAATAATCTTTATCGGAAAAATAACAAAAATTTACACAAAGTAAATTTTGATGTCAAAATTCTAAAGAAGGATTTTAATTTTTCATATACAACATATAAAATTGTCAAAAGTATATTTAAAAAGGTTTCTCCATTAAAAAAGTGGTTAATCGTCTTTTTATGGAATATTAGAAGATTTATGTTTAAAATTGGATTCATTTTCATTCTAAACCTATAACATTTATTTGATAAAAAAAAATATTTGAAAAACATATATAATCATATTGTAGTTAGTTCCATTCATTCCAACCATTAAAAAGGCTAGGCATTAACTACCATTTAAAATAATATTATTTTTTTATTTGAGTGCAACGTCAGATTTCAAAGAAACTCGTTGTTGCTTATTGGGTACGCCATCGAGCATAGCGTTACCTTTAAAGTAATATTAATATTTTTTTTCACAAATATAGATAAATATGAAAATTTAAAATTCTTTATTTACCTGGGGTGTTACAAAACCATTCTCTGATAACAACTGTAGCACCCCTGCTTTTTCTTTTATAGCTTATTACATCATTTTAATCATAAAAAACATAAAATAATTACATGGACATGGTAAAAAGGATTAGTATCATAGGAATATTATGATGATACATAAAATTTAATAAATTAAAAATAACCATTTATTTAATTCCTATTTCTCTAAATTATTATTTTATTTCATTTTCTCCATAGTACATGTAATCACATGAGGTTATACATCAAAAAATGGGGTGACCTAAAGCTCAGTAAGAGGAATATAAAAATAGAAGTAAATATAACATGGGGTTAGAATAATAAATATCATAATAATTTTGTTATATGATCATAATAATTAGAGGAAGCATTAATAAAATTCATGGAATATGGAAATGCATAAAAATAAAACATCTTGTCACAGCGGTCAACTACCACACATAGTTGTGAACAAAGAAAGCACAATGTCCTTAATAATTAACCTTTTCTCATGATATTAATCATATTACCCATTTTATTCGAGTTCTATATAATTATTAGCACACTCTTCACATTATAACATTTACATTGTGCTATATAATTCTTAACTCACATGTCACATCATAACATTTAAACTATCATGCATGCCACATGGAACGTATATCAATCATGGACATAAAATAACCCATGTAAAATAATGGTTTCATTAATAAATCATTCATTTATAAAACTTATGTTCCCAAAAGAAATATGGAGTTACATACCTGATATAATAATCATCAACCTAGAGTAAGGAAGAAACAATCTTGAGAAGTAAAAGGTTTGTTTTTTTGAAAGAGTTTTTCTTTAGGAAAAAAATACGTTTTTCATAAAGAGAAGTAAAAATGGTTTATATCCCAGAAAGTTAATATAGTTATGTGAAAATTATATTTAATTATTTTACATACTTAAAATGGCTTTAAAGTGGAAAAACTAAAAGAGAGAGAGTTGGGTTTGAGAATTCACCTTACCTTATGTACGAAGGATTTCTTCACTTTAATATCCTATAAAATCACATTAGATCCATTAACTAACAAATCCAGAACCCTTTATACATGATATCTATTCAATATGGTTTTATTAAGTTAATTTATATGTTTTTTATTAGTTATAGATTATAATCCCACCATTGGGGAGCATTCGTTTTCATGGTTTTCATGATTGGTTTGCTTCTATACATGAACATAAGTTCGTGTAAAATGTAGATAAATATAAATAATTGTTTTTTAATGTTATTAATGATCATAAAATTGTTTATATGATATTAAAAACAATTTTTTATATGGTATGAGGATGAAAAAATGCATAAAAGATAATGATGAGCGTTTTAAGGTAATTTGTGTAGTTTTTCGAACACAACTAACTCTTTATTTTATCATTTAGTATTATGTATATATGTTAGTTCTAAAAAACAAACAGGTCCATAACATTCATTTCAAAATAATTTTTATCAATTATAATTGTTTTATTAATGAACTATAAGGCTTTAAAAGAAAATGAATGTGTATCACTGATGATGTCGGTAAATTGAAAAATCAAAGGAAAAAATTTCTTTTTTTGAATTAAAGAGAGGGAACGAGGAGTTTAATGATGGATCATCCATTAACATGATATAATTACAGTATATTTAGGGTAATGGATTTATCATTAGATTTATATTATGGGAGGTGTAGAGATAATAAGAAAATAAAAGAATATGTAGGGAAATTAATTAAAAATAATGTGGAATTTAACTCTTGAATTTCTCCTCCTTGAGAACATCGTTACAAAAATGTTTTTGTTCTTTTGATGAGAAAAAGAGATCTTGGACATTGTAAATGAGATAGGTACAAGTATTTGGTTGAATTTCGGAATAGATAAAAGGTTGAGAGGTGTGAGGAAAAGAGGTGGCGAGGGTTGGTATTTATAGTGGAGGTATAAGTGATTTATCATTATTCAAATCATTAGATTATTATTTTGGCTTAGTAATATGAATAGTATCATAATTATAACTAAATATATTAAAATAATTAATATAATTACTTAATTTTGTGGATATATCATCCTTACAAAATATATGACTTCAAAATTCATGTATTTAGCATTTATTGTAAATTTTCGTATTTTACTGTTCATAAAAAATTTAAGTATTTTATAAAAAATCCAATAAATTCACCCTATCTATTTTTCATCATTTATAATTAATGAATGAAATACATTTTCTTAAAATACAATTATAAATTTGAGAAATCTAATTTTTATTTAAAAAACCATTTACCAGAAAAATAAAATTATTAAAATTATTAATACTTTTATAACACTTTGAAAAATTACTCAAGGTCTCATAAAATTATCTTAAAATAATAAGACATATATTTTTATTCGGGAATATTTTTTATTAAAATTAATTTTTATTTAAATTTGAAAATTAATCATAAAATTGTAATTAAATATGTATTACTTATAAAAATACTAACACTTAATTAATAATTTCTAAAAAATTTATTTACATAGACTATGATATAATTATTCAATAATTTAATTTATAAGATGCCTAAGTTTTATTTATACATTCATGGGTGAGTATTCTATTCATTTGGCCAGTTCACTATTCATAAGTGTCATATTACTAATCATAAGGTCAAGTTATTATTGCATCAGTATAGGTTCCATAACATATTATTTCATTAATTCATCATTTATAATGTTTTTTTATTTTGTCTAAGTGATTTTTATTTGATTTATATTATATGAAATTACTATAATAAAGTATATTTTCCATTCATAAAAGTTTTTTTCATTAAAATAGTGGATCCTACTCATATTACTAGGATGTGATAAGAGGTTTGGATGAATCTTATTTCAAATATCTTCTTGAAGGTCCCAATATAAGTGGGAAAAAGGCTACCTGGTCATCTAGGAAGATATTTTTTATGGAATTCCATCATGGGTCTCTACTTCCTATAATGTACTCCTTGAATCCATTCCAAATTTGTGAGGCAGTTTGGATTATTTATCCAGAGAGTACTCCAGGTCCGTATCAGATTTTGAGATCTTTCTATAGAGGCTCGTGGGGCTTGGTTAGACATGATATTGTTGCTATGATCTGTGATCTCTTTTATGGAGTAATCCTATAGTGAGTTTCTTTCTCTACCACATTGGTTCTCATTCAAAAAATCAAGGACCCTTACATGCTCTAGCATTATCATCTGATAAGTATGTGAAACATCCCGTATAATGTCATGGATTGTGTGATTATCAAGATCTTTTCTCTTCATTTTCCAAGATGCATCTCATATGAACAACATTGGTTTGTTAAGGGGATATCCATTCAAGGGGCAATCAGACTTGCTCAGTAATTGATCATTAACATCAAATTAAAAACCAGGAGATCCAATATTTCCCTCAAAATTGACAAGGTTAAATCTTATGATCATCTTGAATGGAAATTCAATAATAGATTACTCACTTGCATGGGGTTTTCTACCTAGGATAGAGATATCTTATTTAAGTATTTTTGTTATCCATGAATCTCAATTGATTTTTAGGAATGAATTGGGGTTTCTTCAAAATAGTACATGGTATTTGGTAGTGCATCCCACTCTCACCTAGTCTTTTTACTGTCTCTTATTACTCCCTAAGATGTGTCATAAAGGATTGTGTATCTTCAAGAAGCATGTATTCTTATTAGTGAATATATAACAGAATTTGAATCTCCCACCTCATATATTCAAATTTCACCCTAATGTTTTAAATGAATGAAGGAACTCCATTCATTCCATCAATAAGATCATAGAAAACCACTTCCTTCAGAGTGGGAAAGGTGTTAATGAAGTGAAGTGTAGCCTTTATATTTCCACTTGTTGTTCAGAATGGAATGTACATTTCTTTCAACCCAGCCTGGGGATCCTCAAGAGTAACTTATTGATTTTCTATCTTGGTGATTTGATTTCCCCAAGTCATCTTCATATTCATAACTTTGTTAAATTGGTATGAAAATTCATAGGTTGAATATCTGATTGGATGAACTATTTTATTTACATCGGTGGTAGTATTTCTTTGGTCAATAATATTTTATCTTCTGTCCACATGAATTTTATGTTATCTATCAATGTCCCAAAGGGATTCATCTAAAGAATTGAAATAATATTATAATCCATTACTTGGAATTTATATTTTTCTGGGAGACATGATTTGATTTCTTGGAAATGGGTAGTTGGGCCTATGGAGGAGGTTGGAATAAATGATTGGAAATTTTCCACTACTATTAATGGAATACATGAAAGGATTTCATGGGAAATAATTGAGAAAAAAACTATTTATGGGAGGTTTATGTATATGAAATATTGTAATGGCATGGTCTAAAAAAGATCACAACCATCCCCCATTTTTTTCATTCTCAAACCATAGTATTCTAGATTTTAGTGCCATATACAGTGGATTATTGGAAGATGTGATATCAATGTTTAGTTTCATAATTGGGAAAGCTCAAAGCATGGATTTACGATATTTCCTACCATGAGCATGACATTCAATCCGACCAGTTTTTACTGAAAAATCATTCATCCACTATTAGATACTGATCTGCGTAATATCATCAAAATTATTGAAATAAAAAATGATCAAGATCGTGGTTTCTTTACAAGTTTTCTTAAGGTGATTACATAGCCATGTACTACATGAGGGTTTCCTAGAATGGTGATTATTTAGATCAATGGGTGGATATTTTGTGGAATTGAGAGATATATGCTAGGTAAAAAAATTCTTAAATGGCATGTTATAAACTAGGACATCCCAAAAGGTGATAACATATAGCGTATGGGTATCCATATACTATCCTAGTGCTTATGTTGTGAGAACCCTTATGGAGGAGACAACTTCTCATATCCTCTTTAAGAGTGATACAATGAATATTTTTGGGTGATCCCTTTTCGCATTTCCTAATCTACCAGTATAGGATTATTCAGGGTTCACCATCCCATTACAATGGATTTAGGGATCTGGTTTTATTGTACATGAATATAAGGTTCACATGTTGATTATTATTGTTAGGTGTGATACTATATTGAAGGGGAGCGCTTCTCATATCCTAGACTGTGGCCACATGTAAGGGGGCTGGGTTCAGTGGTATCCTCGTGAAAGGATCTTCAAACATAGTAATGATTGATCATGCATCAACAGTACTATGAGGGTAGGTGGGGTTTTCCAGGATTCAAATGGATCGGTCATCCATACTTTCACAACGTTCTATAGAAGTGGGGATTCCCTCCAAGATGAAGCTTATGCACTGTTCTCAGGTCTCCTCACCTGTAATGAGGTGAATATTGATCTTGCAGTGGTGGAAACATATCTTAGACACCTCAAATATCATTCTTAGGTTTAGGACACTTCATTAAACCATTAATTATCTAATCCACATATGTATATGTTTGACCAGATCCCACACCGAGGTTCTGCAAGCCTTGTATGAGGGTAATAAGACATTTTATTTTCATGCTTCTCTAGAAAATAAAGATCTGGGTTTGACATGGTTTTCTAAATAAGGGACTATTTCCCACTGAGAGTTTGAATATTTTCTTATGGGATTCTCCTGGACTTCACAACATCATCCCCCTCATAGTTCCCACCTTGTAATTTTTTTTCTTCTACTTTTAAAAAAATTAAATCATTACTAGTTTTATTATTAGTACCAATGGGAGAGAGAGGAGTTAAAATATGACAAAAAACTATGTTGGGGATTATAATTTAATTTTAGATTCAATACCTTCCCACCATATTTGGAGATGGATCCTTTTATGAAATAGAGTGATAGGATTTAGAGTATTTTTTGAGCTAGTTTAGATTCCAAAAGAAAAATGGATTAGGGTAACTTATTTTATACATAATGTGCCAACAATGTGATAGTGGGGAATTATAGCCAGGTTGAGAGCCATGGATTCATGTGGGAGACCATACGAACTATAATATCTGATAATTTATTCCCCATGATTCTTATGTCAGATAGGGAACATGAGTTCTTGGATCTCCATTAAAGGGGACTCTCAGTAACTGTCTAAGTGACATGTTTATCCATGTTGATCTATAGTCTACATTTTTTAGTAGATAATGAGGGCCAAAAGGCCCACATAATTTAGATAATCATATGACTAGATATTACATAGAAATTGATGATGTTTGGATTGGCTACATATCTAGTGGTTTCTCAAAATAGAGACAATTCAAAATAGGACCTTATAGAGAGTGAAGTATCAAGAATAATTACTTCCTTTAGTAATGTAGGTTATCTCTGATAATAGGGAAAATAAGAAAGAAAGGGGGATATATCAGGATGAAATGAAAAATATTAGTCAAGTCAAATGTTTTTAATTCTTCCTTTTTAGGAATCTCCTATTTTTCATTTCCAGCGTGGAGGATCGATCATATTCATTAGGCACAAATAAGCCTTTCAATAGATCACAATGCATGTGTAATAATATAGTATTTATAGTTATTTTTAATAGTTTTTCATAGTTGGTTATAAGAAATTGGATATGATAGATTTATGGTTTTTGAGTGTTAATATTGGGATTACCACAAACTAATTGTTGTACATTATTAATCTGGCTAGGGAGAGGTGGTGGATGAGGATCCAAATTTTAGCAGCAGAGAGTTCCATATAAGACTTTATAATTGGATAGTTAAGGGTTAAATGGGTAAAAACATGGGTTAGACACATTCTATATTTTTCAAACTGTATTAGGTTATATTTGTTGATGAAGATGCGTCATATATAGTGATAGATTGTGTTCTTGTAACCTCTACCATAACTGATGACTTGTGTAAAATAAGTGTCACCAATTTTTTTAATTATATAAATTAAATAGATGATTTGTGTCTGGTGTTATTGTATTAAGTTGTGTTTATTACATTGGACACACCCTTGGGAAAAAGTTTGGATCAGGTTAAGAGATGTTATGGGTGTTCCACAGTGTTTGGTGGCCACGAAATATTTTTTAAGGATTGTATGATGGGATTTTAGGATCACAATGATTGTCACTGAAGGTAATTGTTCTTTACTTCCCTTATAGGTTATTATTACAATTTATAGGACACTAGAATTTTTAAGAAGGATGATCTTGCTCTTAAATTTGATAATTTGGTGCTATCTTAAACCAGATGGCTAGTACGACATTTAGAGTTGAATGAGTGAGGAATTTATTTTCATTTTCACGGATAATGGATTCTTATCAAGATGTATTTTACAATTATTGATTATTATCATATATTGGGAGGGAAATAATGTTTTAAATTGATCTTATTCTCATCGCTGATCACATATTGATACCCATATATTTCAGAAAATCAACCATGTTGAGGGAGATAAATATTAAACTTTAAGAAATTTAGGTGAAGGTATTCATACATTCGATTAATTCTCTATTGGATTCTCATATTTGATTCACTATTAAATGTAATGATAGATTGAAGCTATGTGTAGATGATAAAAAGATATATAAGTTCATCCTAAAGAACATTTATCCACATTTATGGATACATTATTTTTTGAATAATTAAAGGGACACCAATGGTTCTCCAAGATTGATCTATGATCAATCTATCAACATCTTTGAGTGATGGTGGAGGAAATCCCATATATGTATTTTAGGAGCTAGTATTGATTATAAAATTTTATAGTGATTCTGTTAGGCTTGAAGAATACACCTATAGTTCCAATGTATCATATAAACTAGATATCCCACCCCTACCTAGACTCATTTTTTATAGTGTTTAATGATGATATTCAAGAATAATCACACAATCAAGAGCTAAATGGGGAGAATATGGATGTTTTATAGATAATGTATCATGTTAATCATATTTATACCATGATAGTGAAGTGAAACTTCTAGATTCACAAATACCTTTTCTGGGCCATTTCATATTTGATGTTCAGATCTAATTTTATCAAGAATAGGTGGATTCAGTGATAAATTTGGTAAATACCTATAATATTTTTGAGAACATTATATTTATGAAGTTCGTAGGTTATTAGAAATGGTTCATTCTAGTTTTATCGAATTTTTTTGTCCTTATGACTGTCCAGACCATGAAAGAGGTGAAATTTGAGTGGATGATATGGTGTGAGGCCATATTCAAGAGTTTAAGGGGGGGGGGTTATATTAACATTTATTTAGATTTTACCTAACATAGGTAAAGTATATAACATATAATGTGATTATTCAAGATTTTTTGAGATATTTTTTAATGTAAAAGGAAAGGGTAGCCACTAGTTGATATTAATATGTAAGGCGAAAGAGTGGAAAAAATCCAGACATGACTTAGAGTCAGACACTGAAGTATATTATTTATAATTTTAGCACCACTATCTCTTACAAGAGAGAGTTATAACCAAAATTATATGAATAATTTTAGGTATATCATTTATTATATGTATTTTAATATTTGTTAGAGATTCTAAGATGAGAATTTTCAGATGATCAATTTTGATATACCTTATTCCTCAATGGAAGGGATTGTAATGGTATATACAACTAGTTGGAAAACGAATGATAATGGAATGTGGGAATCGAGTTGGGAATCGTAATTAATTATCCTTATATTAAATTGACATATAGATATGATAGAGGAGATTAAAATATGAATTTAGATCTTATTATTTTCAGTTCCTTGTTATTAGACCTTGTGAAATCCAACCAATAGATTGATCCTGATTTCTTTATGATTCTAGAAAGATTATTTTATGCATATCCCATTTTAGTATGGTATAAAGATGAGGATAAAGAACCTTATATTCATATAAGGGTAGAAGTCACTATGAGTATAAGAGTGGAGAATATTATGGACTCCCACACCTCGAAACAAGTTTTTTTATCCCGGATTAATTTATATGTTCCCTGATATCTAGTGTAAATTATGGTGTCCCTGAAAGATAAGGGAAATTGAGGATTTTTTGGGATGCTTCACATAACATAGATTTACAATATTGAATAAGAGATCAATAGTATTACATCCACCACTTCTATTACCCTCTTAAATGTGAGAAAATTATACCCTGTAATTTTTCATGGAGCTCCCAATATTTCCCAAGGGTTATGACTCTATGTGAGTTTATGTAGACTATTTTATGATGATATCAAATTTATTTATTAAATTAGTTACCGAATTGGTGGATTAATATAGTTTCATATATATATTAGACATTATTAACCTAAAAAGGATTCCCATGATCACAATTTTAGATATATATTTTTACTTAATTTACCAATTACGGTAGAGGATGTTGAGGATTCTGAGAACAAAACTAATGTTAAGTATAAATTTTCAGCCACATAATGGTGGGAGTAAAATAGTATGTAAAATATATTTGACGATAATATCATGAATTGTATGTTGATTTTTTTGGGGGGGGGGGGATTGGGAAGATATTATATATTTGAAAAAAATACAAAAATAGTTATCTTTCATTAAAATAAATAGCACCCTCCTAGGATTTATATATCCAGTTTTATTTCCCACCATTGTGTTGGTTAGTGGTGGGTGAGTCAGTCATCATCAAGAAAAGCCAAGTGCTATAAATCATAAAGATGGTAAAATAAATCAAAAGTGGATAGTCACTCTATGTTGGTTGTGATTATATTTTTGTCATATTATGTAACACCTCGAGACTTTGTGACTTATTTGTTTAAAATTATTTTAACCTTTTCAAATTTTTTCATTTTATGCAACCCTAAAATTGGATTATTTTTTGTTAAAGAACTATGTTTTTATTATGTTATATACCACATCAATTTAATCATTCACAAAATCAAACCTATATTTTATCTTGACCTAGATGCAACACCAAAGCTAGATTTCATTACACACAACAATGTCTTTCCTCATTGGCTTGCATAACACCCAAGAATGAGTTTTACTGAAAAATAATATATTATTAAAATGTTATTATATAATATAATAATAAATAAACTAAATTTCAAATTATTGGTTAATAATACTATTAAATAATTTATTAAAATAAATTGTTTAAACAAATATATTAGGAATTCATAGTCTACCAATTAACTAAAAATGAATATGAAAAAAAAATTAATATAAATAGAAATTTTATTCTAGTCAAAAAGATATTTTAACCTAACAAAATTAAACTAATTAAATTTATTGAGGGATATTAATTTAATATATATATATTATATTCTATCAAATATTTTTTATATTAATACAATATATTTTACAGACATAATGACAAACCAAATTGAATGCTTAAAAACCTATATTTTTATAATGGTAGTTTTAATACCATTCAATGGAGGACCAATTTTTACAAATTTTTTTGGAACTTTTATGGATTTAATATCTCAAAATAAACATAATAGTAGAAATAGAAACATAAAAATTGTGTTTGGATAATGTTTGGGTATTTTTCTATAAGGATTCTATTTTTTAGAAATCGTTAAAAATATTGAATTTTAAATCAAAACAAAATTTTCAAATAATATTTTTATAAGGTGAAATTATATTTTAAAATTGTATAAAAGATTAATTAGATAAAAAATTTCAACTAATCAAATTTATGTCATTTCAATAAATTTCACTTCGAAATTTACTATAAAAAATTGTAAACTATCAGACATTTTCACTTTAAAAACCCACATTGTCGTCCAGCCTACAAGATTAATTTTAAATAATTTTCTTCCACTCTAGTGTTTTTAATTAGTAAAAATGGATTCCAAATTTTTAATACCCATAATTTATATTGTCTAATTATTTCAGCAATGTTTATTATAAAAGCTATTTCTAAAATTAATTAAATATAATTTCACTGATTAATGTAAAATTATGCTTATTAAGTGAATAAACATTAATATCAAGGTCCTAAATGACCTAGAAACGATTCCAACATCACTTTTGTAGACATATTTAGGCCATGAATCTTAAATTATTTAGTTTAGTTTTTTTTATTTTTAGGTAAAAACATGGGTACATGTAACTTATTCTAAAAAATACCAAGTATTCTATTTCCCTTCCCTCTAAAAGGACACCACCTCTCCCTCTTATTCACACCCCTCAAACCACATAGGTTAGGACATGTTATGACCAATAAAATAAAAAAAATCCACCGTTACTTCATTAATCCTCTCTTTGTTTATAAATCCTTACTAGGAATACCTTTCATGGAAACCAATAGGATTTACCCGATTCAGATGTTACACCCTCCCTCAAGCTCCTTTCAATTATTTTATTTCTCTACCAACTCAAATATAATTTTTAAATTCCTATAAAAAACAACATTTTCATAAATATACATAGTTTTTTATGATATTTTTTCTACCTATATTTACAAAAACCTCTATATAATGGGTAATAAATATACTATTTTCGTGTACGGTGAACTACCGCCTCACGAAACGATGATTTTTCATTAATACTTTACCACCTCTAATGGTGGGAATTATAATGGAAATATATTTTTATATGATATATATGATAATGATTATGTCATTAAGTATATTTAATTATTTTAAAACACAAATCTTTATACTTTCCATTTTGTGTAATAGCGATAATTTCGTTTGAGGAAGTGTGGACTACCGCCCCCTTAAAAAGATGTGATTTGGTCACACCTTACATGGAATGTATTAAGTATTAATTTAGTGAAATTATATGATATATACAAAATAAAATATCTATTGAAGTTATAATATATATATATATATATATATCATTTTCTTTCTTTCTTTGAATATGATAATAAAAATAGAAACATCATTCAGGCATACGTACTGCATACCATCTCCATAAACAATGTACTCCATATCATACATCTATGTTATATAGATTAATATATCACACATGTAGAGAATATAAATGATATTTACGTAATTTTTACATTTTATAAATCATTATATAAGTATAGGGATCAAATACATAACAAACTATGACACAAGAGAAAAATAAAGATAATATTACCAGAAGCGTAACCTTAACCTGAAAGAGTTAACAAACTGGTAATACAATGTCATAATAAAACCATATTCAATATTAGATATATTAATATGGTTATTTTATAGATGTATAATAATCTTATAGTTTTTATATAGGAGGATTTTATGAGTATGATGACAGTGAAGACACAAGGTAAGGGAATTTCGTCCCATTTTTTATTTAAATGATATACATGCTTTACTCATCACCCATTACATTTGTGTGGTGTGTATGCTGGGAATCGAATAATTATATTATTATTATTATTATAATTACAAATAAGGTTATTTAAATATCTATTTTATGATCATTATTTCATGGGGTTTATGTTTGAAAAATTACCAAATCGGGGAAGTAATTTTGTCTCAATTTTCTTTATTTGCGAATCACGCCATGTTATGTACTAATATTTTTCCATGAGGTGTATCTACCACATATTAAAAGTTATATAATTAATATTATTCTTTTAATGATATTTTAAGCATAATTTATTTTCATTATCTTACTTGGGGTGTACAGATCAATGTTACCAAGTGGTATGAGTTTATTGAAACAATCTCATGGCTAAATGAGATTTTTTGTGTTTATGTTTCATTTGATGAAATATTGTTATCCACATCTCAAAATAATTCCTGAATTTTTATTCTCCTATAAATATTAATGATATATTCTTGTATTGGTAAAATTATTACACTCTTTGTTACATAAGATAGTTAAGAATGTGTTTTTAAGAAAGCCCAACCTTCTTTTCGGTCAAAAATCCATGTTCCTTGAAAACCATGAATTATTAAAAGGGTTTCCAAGAAAATTATAATATTACAGTATAATATTTGAAATACATTTTTACCTTTTCTCTATTACCAATTCTTTCAAATGAATCATCTTGTCTCTTTCCTAAGAAGACATTTTATACCCTTTTTACCGTGGAAAGGGAATATTCTTCATACCTCATATGAGATGTACAGATTTAGTCACGATCATTTATGTGAAGCTTCCATTGCATACTTTAAAGGTTAATTTTTAATAAAATATATTTTAAAAGTAATTTTCAAATAAATTGGTTTCAAAAAAAATCATGATTTCGTTATATGTTTTCATATTATTTTTCAATGAAATTGTTTTTAAAATGTTTCCAAGATTTCATTATACATTTTCATGTTTATTTTTAAGAAAACTATTTTCAAAGGTTTTTTGGTTTTAAAAATCATTTTGAAAATGGGAATGTATATTTTCCTCAAGAAGTGTTTTCAAAATATCCTTCCAAGTTATTCTCCATATAAGTTGACGTCTGTTTATGTCCCTCAAGACCTTATAAGAAATGATCCAAAGGTTCCATTCAAACTATTCCATGAATGGTTTATGTTTTTACAGAACAATGATTATGAAAAAAATTTCTCTTCCATGGGTAATACTCTTTTTAAACCCACTTATTTTCTAGGTTTGTTCATTGATTATATAATTAGGATACCTATATATTTTCCATAGGATATGATATAATAAAATATCAATGATACCAATTTAATTTCATGGGTTATGATTTAATGTTTTTAGAATCCATCTTTTTTTAGGTCTTGATACAATGAATGTTTTGTGGAACATGTATGTGTGACTATATTATGTATTGGGTAGGATCTGTATCTCGTTATAATGAATTGGGTAATAATATGATGTATATATCTCAAAGGGTACACTAGTTGTAGCTCAAGAGAAATAGTATGAGGGTGTGTGAGTTGAATCTCATACCAAAAAACCAGAAGGTATATAGGTTATAGCCCAAGCTAGAAGTAAGAAGGAACATGGGTTATAACCTATGCATGAAGGCAAGAGGGAACATGTGTTGTATGAAAATATTAAAATTAAAATTCCACATGATTTATAGCCCAATATTGAATGTAATAGGGTACACGAGTTATAAGATGAAGCCTATAGCTTGTACAATGGTCATAATATTAGATTAACATGTTATAAAGGTCATTGTTAGTAT
The DNA here is from genome assembly GCA_963277665.1 of Viscum album. Lineage (NCBI taxonomy): Eukaryota > Viridiplantae > Streptophyta > Magnoliopsida > Santalales > Viscaceae > Viscum > Viscum album. Next base: position 1,046,747,836 of record OY728138.1, on the reverse strand, counting down.
CACTCAATTAAAATTTTCTATTATTTTCTATATTCCAAATATTTTGTGTCTTATTCATTAGTTATTCTTTCATGTATTATTATCTTCTTTTCCTTATGATTCATGTATTATGAACTACTATGATTCATTCCATGATTCATGTTTATTATCATTCATATGAAGGTAATGATATTATAATGTTGTGATCACATTCTCATACCAATATTCTCATATTTAGTCTTACATTTCTCCCTTGTTTACCCTTACTAAGAATCTAATCTCACCCTTTTTATATTTCCTATCCTAGGTTCTGAAGATATGTATTAAGTATGATGTGTCTAAGAAGGTTTCTTGTCCTGAAGAACCTAATCAAAGTTAATATAGATTTCTGATATATTTTTGTTTATTTTTCCATATTTCTAAAGGAACTATATTGATATGGTATTTGGATATTTTTTTGTATAATGTTTTAGGTATTCCAAAAAAAGTGATTCAATGTTAATGTATGCGAAACATGTGTCACTATAGTTGGTTTCAAAGAAAAGGTTTATTTATCCTTTGGAAACTAATATGAGAAATCATTAGTGAGATCCCCATGAATAATTATAAGGATATCTATTGGGGTGTCTATAAGGATAAGTATAAGGATGATTTAACATTTAGGAAAATTTCCTAGAATTTTGGTAAAGTATAGATTTAGTGGTTTCTTAAAAATAAATCCATGCCTAGATACTATATTTGGATGTGGCCCTAGAAAGATGTACCTAAAGGTAAAAAATATATAAATATGTCCTAGGTTTGAATTTGGGTAATCTGGTATATGAAAACGGTCCATATTGCTTATCTGTCATGACACTCCTAGGGGATCTGCTTGGGGAATTCACAATCTATCCAAAGACCATCCTAAATGATTTAAATAGATATTGGATATGAGTAACCTAGGATAAACCTATGGTGTAATGTTTTATGTAATGTGTCATAATTTAGACATCCTAACTATTTATTTTTCGTAATTATATGGTTTTCCACTATGATATGTGTTTCTCGCACAATGAATTCTTGTTTTAGTCAAAGGATGGAACCAGAAAGAACATGGTTAATCGTGAATGTGATGGGATTTTTTTGGATGAGTAGTAAAATGGGATGATAAATTTATTTATGGATGTTGTGATCATCCCTAATCATTTCTGAAGGAACATGAATAACAACGTATACCTTAACTAGCTCTCGGACTCCCAAAGGAAGGGAAGGAAGGCGTTCACTGATAGTTTGGGTAATAGACACCATTAAGGAAAGAAGATTCAGTTTACATTATTTCAAGAGTGTGGAATAAATAACCAATTTGAATTTCTATGAAGAAGAAGACAAATAAGAAGATGTATTGACAGTGGAAAAAAAGCTCTGAAAACACATAACTTCAAATGGAAAATGAAAATTTCTTTTAACATAATGAATTGGAATTTTGGCCTCCCTAAGGTGTTATCAATTGGAGAATGATTAAAATGTGGATGTTATGGGTGTTATGGAAATATATTTCCAATATAGAAGGCTCATCAAGAGAATCATAAAGGTGGTACAAGTAACGATTTTGCTGCTGATGAAGAATAGATCACAATCAACATTGAATGTTATGTGATGTTCTTCAAATTTTATTTACAGTAAACATAATAAGAATGATTAGGTTAAGGTTGGGGATCCTTAATTCATGATTGATAATTTATATTCTTGTAAAGATGTATTCAAAAATAAGTTGATGAATCATGAGTAATGGTTTAAGAATAATGTTGGATGAATAAAGTATTCATTTTTTCAAATTAAAATATTATGTAATATGAATCATTAAATATGTAAGTATATTCTGTATAATTTTTTATAAAGTATTGAAACGAATACGTGAATTGTGATTAAGACATAGAAATATAGTTTAATAGAAGGATGATATTTTGATTAAGGATAGGTAAACCTTAATTAATACCTGATGTTTATATAATGATGTTTGGATAAATATGTGTTGGATATGAATAAGTAAATTGGATGGTACATATTACCCTAGATCTGATAATTGAGTTAATGGTCTATTTCCTCAATGAAATTGTTTACAACTTCATGGATTTAAATAATGAATCTTGTAATCATTATAATAAGGAAGAATTCATTTTTTCCAATAGGATTTATGGTAATTCAGGTTATTACCATGTTTCAAGGAAATATACGACATGGGTATTAACATGATTGGAATGTGACAACCAAGTTATAATTTGTGATATATGGAGGATAAGTGTAAATCTAACTTCAGGAATTTATTTATAATGTTTTGGATTTTTATATTTCATAATGGTAATAGTGGTAACCATTTATGGTGAGATAAATTTAAAATTTTATTGTGGTTTGTGAGATTAATGAATTATCTCACCATATTAGGATTTATTCTTAATGGATAACTTATTCAAAAAACATTATTTTGATGATAATTGATGAAAAATTGGATTTTATATAATGGATCTCATGATCTTTTAGTACTTTAGGAATGAAAAACTCTCTTTAATTTTTGGAGATAGAGGTGAATTAGATCAAGTAACAACAAAGTGTGAGGTTGTACTGAAATCTTTCAAGTATATATTTTCATGAAAATTCTTCAACTTTAGGAAAAATATCATGAAACCAAAAATATTATACTAGTAACTTTTTTATGGATCATGTTGTCCTTTAGGTCATCGATTTTATATAGCTTTGTGATTGTTAAATTTTTCCTAAATTATTCTCTATCACTTTCCATCAGAACTTGATTGATATATTTCACTTCCATTTCCGTGTTTTCACTTCGAAAATATGTTCTCTAATGTGTAATCCTAGTTATATGATACTTTGGGTGACCGTTATGGTTCCAAATATCCATTTTAAGGTGATTTCTTTGTATTCAGTTTTACAATGTGGGTTTATATGAATGAAACATTCATCTATTAAACCATTGATAACCCAAAACAATTTTGAGGATGAAATTCATTTTAATGGGGGTATAATGTTACAACCCAAGATTTTGTGAATTATTTTTTCCTGAATTAATTCAACCTTTTTCATATGATTCATTTTATGCAGCACTATAAATAGTTTATTTTATGTTAAATTACTATGATTGGATGGTGTTATACACAACACCAATTTAATCATGATGGACATAAATCCTAAATTTTATCTTTATATACATGTAACACTAAGGATAGCTTTCATTACATACAACAATGACTTTCTTTGAATTGTGTAACACACGAGACCAAGTTTTACTGAATAGTAATATAGTATTAAAATTTTAATATTTAATATAATAATATATAACCGAGCTGTTAAATTAGATTTTATGAATAATATTATCTAATTTATGAAAATATATGGTTGAAAAAAAATAATATCAATTGATATGTTAAAAATTAATTATAAATGAATATGAAAACTAATTGAATATAAAGGCAAATGTTATTATGTTCACAAGCCTATTTTACCCTAATAAATTAATTTAATTAAAATAATTGAGTGATATTAATATAATATGCATTTTAATATATTCAATAAAATAATTTTTATATTTATTAAATATAGCTGAAAAACATAAGATAAGAACAAACCCAATTTTATTCTTATGAACAAATATTTTTATAAATATTGGTTTACCATCTTTCACTGGGGAACCCATTTAAAATCCAAATTTTGAAAGTTTTATAGATTTAATATATAAAAATAAACCACATATTTGAAATATAAACATAAAAATTATGTTAGGATTATTTTTTTGTATTTTTCTGTAATGTTTTATTTTTTAATGAATAGTTCAATATTCAGAATTTTAATTCAAAAAAATCATATAATTTATTTCTAAGGATAAATTTTATTTAAAATTGTTTTAAAAGTTTAAATAGATAATATTTTTATAAATAATCCAAATTTAGGTTATTGGAATAAATTTCATTTTGAAATTGTCTATAAAAACATAGAAAACATTCACACACTTTTACATTAGCAACCCGATACATCATGCTATCTTCGGGATTAATATAAAATGAATTTCCACCTATCATATTTTTTGAATTTGGAAAAATTGATTCCATATTTCTAATATGCATAATATATAATTTATAATATTGTAAAATATGTTTTTGACCAAAAATATTAGTGAAAGTAATTGAAATTAATTACATAAATTAAGGAAAAATTAAGCATAACAAGTGAATAAACTATAAACATAAGGTCCCAAATGATTTATCCACTTTTAAAAACCCCATTGGATATATATATAAATATATATGTATTCCCTACTCTTTCGATTATTATTTTGTTTTTTATTAATTGTTTTAGGAAAAAATATGGGTGAACCTAACTTGTTCTCAAAAATGCCAATTCTGTCCTTTTTATTCCCAATAAAATGCCACCACCTCTTCTTCTTCAAACCTCTATATCCACTTATGTTCAGCCAAAATCTGTAGAATAAAATTCGAGAAATCCCTCCATTCCTCTGTGAATCCCCCTTTGGTCATAAATCCTTCCACGGAATCTCATTGGTGTAAACCAAAAGGATTTACCCAATTAAGAGGCAACACCCTCTCTCGAGCTCGTATCTTTTATTTTATTTATACAAACCTCAAATATAGTTGTTAAAATCATATAAAATAACAAAATTATCTTAGATATACTGATATGTTATTATTATATGTTTTGGATAAAAAATTATGTGCTCCTATATCTAATGGGTAACAAATATATTGTTTACGTGTACAATGAAATACAACAACATGAAACAATGATTGTTCGTTCTTCCATTACTACCTCTCATGGTGAGAATTATGATAGAAAAACTATTTAGATATGATATATGTGATACATATTAATTATTTATGTTTCTTAAATTATTTTACAACAAATAAATATGTTCTTCCTGTTTTCTGTAAAAATAATAATTTCCATGGAGGGAGTGTGGACTATCGCCCCCACAAAGTGATGCGATTCATTTACACCTTATGTGGAATGTATTAAAGATGTATGTGGTAAAATCATATGATATAAAAGAAATTCTAATTCTACTATTATTTTAATATACACATATATACACATATATTATTTTGATTCTTTATGTCAATAATACAAAAAAATGGAAACAACGTTCATGCGTACGTATAAAATATCGTCTCTATGAAAAATTTGTTCCATTTAATACATATATATTATATAGATTATTATTAAACAAATATACTGAATATTAATGATATTTAATTATTTTTTTACATTATAGAAAACACAATATATGAATAAATACGAAATATATAACAAACTAAGACACATGTAAAAAACAATGTGAATATTTCTCGAAGAAAAACCTTAACATGAAACAATTAACAAATAGGTAATATAAAGTCATAATAATATCATATTTGTTATTATATATGTGGATATGTTTCTTTTATATATTTATAATATACTTATATTTATTATACATGATGTTTGTGTGAGTATGATGAGAGTCAATACACAAGGTAAGAGAATTTCATCTCATTTTTTTTTCTATGGGATACACGATTGATTCACCACTCAATCCTTTTGTGTGGTGTGTATACTACACATGAATGAATTATATTGTTCATAAAATATAATTTATGGGAATTTTTATATCTATTTTATGATATCACTTTCATGGGGTTTATGTTTTAAAAGTTACCAAATCCGTAAAGTAATTTTGTCTCAATTTTTATTAATTGAGTCACATGTCATGTTATGCACCTGTATTTTTACATGAGGTGTATATACTCAATTTGAAATTTTATATCATGAATATAATTATTTTAAAAATATAAAAATATTCATGTTATGTTATTTTCATACTTGGGGGGTATGGTTTCATGTTACCAAGTGGTAAGATTTTATTGAAACTATCTCATTGTTTATCGATACTGTTTATGTTTTTGCCTCCTTTGATGATATATTGTGATCCATATCTCATGTTAATTCAAATATTTATTAATCCACTAGATATTAATTATCTATTAATGTATTAATACAATTATTCCACTATTTGGTACATAATATATTTTAGAATGTGTTTTTAAGAAAGCTTGACTTTACCTTCTCTTTAGTAAGAAATATTTTTTCCTTCCAAACCTTGTTTTGAAAAACGTTTTTCCATTATTATTTTACTATTATCAAAAAATATTAATAAGAAGTATTTACACTTTTTTTCTTTTACCATGTTTTTTAAAATAATATTCGTGTCTCTTTCCGAAGAAGGCATTTTTCTACCATTTTTACCAAGAAAAAGGAAGGTTATTTTTACCTCATAAGACATACATAGATTTACCCACCATCAGTTCTATGAATCTTCTCTTACATGTTTAAAGGGATAATTTTTAAGAAATTTTTTTAAAAAATTAAATTTCAAATAAATTTTTTTTTAAACAATTTCGTGATTTCTCTATATATTTTTAATGTTTTTTCATCGAAATTTCTTCAAAAATGTTTTCAGGAATTCAATATAAGTTTTCAATTTTATTTTCAAGATAATGGTTTTCAAAAGGTTTTATGTATCAAAAAACAATTTTACAACGTGGAAGGATATTTTCCTCAAGAATTGTTTTCAAAATATCATTCCATTATATACTACATATAAGATGACATTTGTTGATGTTACTCAAGCCCTTTCAGAAAATGATCTGAAGGTTCCATTAATATTCTTTACTAAATTTTTTATGTCTTTAAGAAATAATTATTACTAAACCATTTTCTATTCCATGAGATATATTCATTTTCAACCTTCTTATTTTTTTAGGTTGTGAATTTATTAAATGGTAATGAAACGTATATATTTTTAATTGGTTGTGATGTTATGAGATTTTAAGGATACCCATTTAATTTCATGGGTTATGATTTTTTGTTTATAAATGCAATCATTTTTCAGGGGTTATGATATGATGAATGTTTTTTTGCAGGTGAAGGAATGATTTTATTTTGCGATGGGTGGTGCATTTATCCCCTTCCAAAGAATTTGGTAATGACAAATTGTATTTGAACTCAAAGGGTGCATGGGTTGTATCCCAATCCTAAAAGTGTGAGGGTACATTGGCTGAAGCCTAAGCACAAAAACAAGAAGGTTCATTGGTTTTATCCCAGGCTTGAAAGTAAGATGGCACTTGGTTTGTATCATAATAATGAGAGTAAGAGGGGACACATGTTGTTTCTCAACCCTGAATTTAAGAGGGAACAAAGCTTATAGGAAAAGTCTAAAAGAAATAGGGTAAATAGGTTGTTATGCATAGGTGAAAGATGGTACATGGGTTGTAGCCAAAACCAAACAGTTTATAAATGTATTGGTTGGTAGGATTGACATAAGATTTTATATTCTTAATAGTATACCGCAAATTATATGTATTATTCCTCAGTTATGATTTCATGGATTATGTTCTTTATTTCGTTATAATCCTCGTATTATTATAATACCATGATTTATTCCAATAACCATGTTTATGATTGGTGATATGTAGGGTATGATATTATAATGTCTTGATCACATTCTTGTATCACTATTCTCATGTTTATTCTAACATTTCATCCTTGTTTACCTTTACTCATCATCTAAGGTCACCAAATTTATTTAACTTTCCCCAGGTTATGAAGTTATTCATTATGTATTATGGGCTTAAAAGGGTTATATTCATGAAAAACCAAGTGGGAGATAATGTAGCTCGCTTAAATATTTGTGTTGATGTTTCCATGTTTCCAAATGACCTAAAATAATATGGCCATTGGGAGTATGTTTGTATATGTTTTTTAAGTATTATGAAAAAGTTATGTAATGTTAATGTTTGAAAAGTCAGGATTACTATATTGGTGATGGAATTTTAGATTTCATTCTTGGTGACAAAATATTATTGTGAGTATTACTTTAGTTGGATCATCATTGGATAATGAATAAATGAAATATATTTCCACAGTTTTTAAGACCATTTATGTGTTTTTAATGGTTTGGAACCATGGATTACTATCACTTCCATCAAGACATTATATTATTTATTATTTCTTTCAGTTATTTCATTTTCAGAAGTATGAGGCAGACCCCTCATATTTGATTGATAATATGGATATAAATCTATAGCTGGATGCATTTTTTGAGTAGAGACCAGTATGAGAATTGAATTGGAATATGAAGGTGCTTATGGGAAATAAGGTTCCCATGGTGAGTGTATACTAGTTGGATGAACATATTTAGCAGGATATAGAGGAGTGAAATTTTGATATTATATCAAAATTTTCATGGTTATTTGGAATATTATATATGGGGGTTTTTAGTATCCCTTTTTGAGTTATGTTATTAAATTAATTTCAATAATTATATGGGTAATTATGTGTGTTTTTACTATGAAATGAGTTTTGTGGTCTCCAAATAGAAAATATTAGAAGTGAGAGAGACCACCAGAATCTAGTGGGATGTAAAAAATATGACATCATAAGTATGGTGGTCCCTTATTGGATGTATTGTGGGATAAGAAGGGGCATAATGTCAAATGATAACCCCCCAAGTTTCTATTTGAAAACTCTTTCTATACTTATCCGGTGGTAATTTGATCAATTTCTCTCTTTTTAATTATAATCATTTATCCCTATTAGACATTATTTCATAACTCATATCCTACTTGGATCCTCCAATATGTTATGCTCCATAATCATTTCAGAGTATTATACCCATGAACTATCAAGTAAATTATTTAACTATATGAATAGAAAACCACTCTCTTTCCTCAAAACTGGTTTCCTCTATATTCTTTCCTTATTATCGATATCAAATCCAAAAATAGGGTGATTGTGACTAATTCATGGATTTTGGTTGAATAATCATGATTTAGATGGTTTTTTTCCTTGAGATTAGTCATCGTGGATAAAATTTTGTGGTCCTCGTCATTAAATACTATTTATATATCTATATATGAACTTACATGTATTAGGTTCAATGTAGATGTATATAGAAACTTTTCTTTGTGTTATTAAGTGATTGGATATACATTGTGAAGTGTGAAACTACCCCTGAGATGAGATTTTTGAGTGTTCCACCCGTGTTGGTGTTGGGTATCATAGGATATATTAACACTTATTATGGTTAGTGTAGACAACATGAAACCCAAAACCATGAATTACCATAGAGGAAAATAAATTATTTTCTTAAAAATAATTTTTTTTTATGACAACCCAAGTCTTCTAAACATATCATTACATGTTACTGAAACATAAATTTATATTAATTCAATAAAAGGATTATAATGTCCATGTCTGTTTATAAAACTAGGTTTATATTATATCCAAAGGAACCTAAAAATACCTACTTATATTATTCTCCACACTGATATTCTAAAATCCATTTGAGATCATAACACTACATTGGATTACATCAGTAGTACAGAATGAAATGTGGGATCTAAAAATTCTAGTAATGAAGTTAACGTAATAATGAAACGAAACCAGAAAGTAAAGGATATAACAAGATATCATAAAAGGGAAGGCTCAAAAGTAATTTCATGGAATCATCTCATAAATAACATGGTATCATAAGATCATGGAATCATAAGATATTTGGAAACAATATATAACTTTAAATAAAAATGATTCAAGGCTAACTTCATAGACAATATCACAAGGGGGATAAAGTCCCATAATGGATTAGGTTTACTCCCTAATCCCATACATGATTCCCCATGAGACTAAAGCTTTACCAAATATATTTGAGTTATATCATGGTTTACCCATCATAAATTCTTTATGAATTATGTATTCTACATAAAGGAATTAAATCATAAGGCATAACATTAGAATTACCCCTGGAAAGAAATTGGTTTGCATGATATTTCTTCATGTCATAATCAATGGAAATTTTATAATGTAGTTATTCAATAAATTATTATAATTAGTGTATTACCCCATAAAATAAAGGGTTAATAATCTAGGTATATACGAGGGATAAATTTATATATAATTTATAAGTATTACATATCATTAATGTGATAGATAATGTGATTTAGAGAGATAAAGTTCATAAATTGGCAGAAATGATGGTTTAGATAGATCCCTTACCTATAGTGTGTTTTTTGACATGAATTATATATATTTTGGAATAATAAAATTATAATAATTATTTAAATTCATAAGAAACTTTTTAATTTTTTTAATTCCTTTTATTCTAATTGTTACCATTTCATATTCAATTTCATTACCAATTAATTTCATATCAGATGTTTTAATGATAATCAACTCATATATCCATAGTCTCTTTGGTAAATTTACTATGGTATAAGATATTATGAATTAATCATCACCAAAATGGTAAAAATGAAACATCTAAAATTTTTATACAAATATCATAAAATTTAAACAACTTAATCAATAGTGTTATAAAAAATGATGTATGTTACAATCAGGGAGACAGTAGATCATATTTACATATGAGTAACAATTCCTTTTTTTAGTGATGATGGTTAATGGAATGTTAGTGTTATTTTACCTTTCTAGTATTATAAACATAACATAAATATCACATTATTTATTTTAATACCAATAGAAAAACCATGCATGTGTTTTGATAATAACCAAAATCACATTGGTTCTTAAGGTGGTAGTTTGACATACACACGAACGACATTATCATTTATTCAAAGGATGATAAGGTAAAAAATTGTATGATTTATTAATTTAAATGATTGGTTAATATATCATGCTTATAATATATAAATAAAAAACTATTCCTCATTACCTTCCATGAAATTCATTTGTTAAAAATGAATCACATTACTTCTTAGGGTCCTAGTCTGATGTACACATGAGTGATGTTATCATATTATATATATAAGAGAATATAAGAAGGTATATATGATATATTAATTCTAGAATAATAATTATATCAAAAATTTCATATATAAATATTTGATTCACCATTATTATAAGGCCCCAGCCTTAAACCTTACTTAATATTGAATTAAATGAATAATTTACATTGAGGATCTTTTCAGGTTTTAAGTTTTAGAGAATTAGGACATAACTGTTACATCTCAAAAGATTACAAAGTAGACACTTCTACTGAGTTTCTATAGAATAAAAAAACTCTGAAAAAGAAACATGTCTAGTTCCATGTTTTATATAGCATGACTTTCCCTTGATCCCATCCTTGACCATATTCCACATTAAGTCCTGTGAAAAACATTTCAAAAAAACATGGGGTGAGCATAGAAAGCTCAGTAAGGGATACACAAAAAATGAAAACTATTAGTTTTTCAAAACAACAAGTAAAACATGTATACTTTATCAAAGTAATACTTTTCACCTTTTCGAATTAGTAAAAACTCTTCACTGAATAAAAGTTCATTACTTACCCTTCTGTAACCAAAAGATTACCATAACACCCATATAAAGATCACATAATATATAAAGGTAACTTGGGACATAAACATACTTAAGTGGAATAACCATAAGGTCGACTTCCACACATATCACATAATGGAATATCCATTCAGCCAACATCCATACATACTTAATAGAATATCCATACGGCCGACTTCCATACCCAATGCATTGGAGGTTATAACGTAACCACCCGTCCTGGTATTCATGGCACCACCCGTCATATGGTTTATCACGTAACCACCCGTAAAATGTCCAAGTACCATCATTACACATAAAATATTGAAAATATGAACATTTCAATAACAACATTTCATTTTCAATAAGTAATTCCCAGATATTGAATTAATCAATCCATTTTAAAAAACCATTTAAAAGATATTTTTGAATCAAAGTGTCCCATACAACTTTGAAGCTTTTAATGGAATTAAAATTTTAAAACATTAATGTACATATAAATTAATACTGAAAACCATTTTCTAAACATGTATATTAAAGATAATGATTTAGAATAATAAATCTTTAAAACATTTAAAACGATATTTTTGTTAAATAGTTTTTAACAAAATTAGAGACTCTTGAATACAAATAATAGCCGAATAACATTTAATCCAAAATTTATAATATCATGAGAATAATGGGATTCATGATATAATATGTCAAAGGACAGTATACACATCATATAAGAGTGAATTGGTGCATAACAACAATGAAGTCTCAAAATAAATGTAAAATGAGATGAAATCCATTATAAAGAAGGTATCCTTAAATTAAGGATAAATCAATCTCATAATTATGTGTGACAAATATAAATACACCCAATATAAGTGGATATTAAGTGTAAAACAATAAAAGGTTAATCATACATATTAAAAGGATGACATATTCAATAAGTACTTGTTGAACCCAAATAAATCGAAATTGGGTTAAGAAGTTCCCTTGGTAAAACTCGACAGCCTATCGGCGTCACAAAAATTTTTACAAAAAGGGTTGATGAGAGAGATAAAGGGGATCTCATCACTTGGACATAAAATTTACATAAATAAGGATATGGAAGAACATATTCCAACATAATAGTATGTGAATTAAAAGACATAACAAAAGAAGTCTTTTAAAAAAAATTAGGGTGAAAGGTCCCCTTACCGAGTTGGGTAACTTTCGAAACATACACCCCATGGATGAAGGTTCATACAATGAAGATGTGAATACCCATAAATGAAATTATACTACACAAAGTGTATAATAATGGGAAGTACATACACTAATCAAAGAAAATCGTGGCAAATGTAGCATAAATCTCACGGGTATAAAAGTGAGATGAAAAATCCCTTACGAAAACTCGGCAGCCTAACGTCACCACTTAAAGCTTCCAAAAATGGATTTAAGAGATCAAATAGGGTATCTCATCACATTAAATTAAAATGTATAGAAAGAGTAATATAAATGAACATCCCCCATCATAACAAAGATGAGATCAAAATAATTGACATAAAGGAGAGTACTTAAAGAGAAAGAGAGAGGTTAGATCTCTTAAGAAAATTTTGCAGCCTAACGGCGCCACTCAAAAACTTCCAAAAAAGGATTGATGAGAGAGAATAGGGTATCTCATCATATGAACATAAAAATTACAGTAATAGTAATATAAAATAACATCCCAATAACAAGAAATATGATCTTTAAAAGGAATGACATAAAAGAGTGTACTTAAAAAGAAAGAGAGGTGTAGGATCCCTTACCTCAGGTCCAACTTGACTCGATCATTCTTTAATCTCCTGAATAATAAACTTCAGTTAATTTATACTTGATTAAGAACCTTTTTCAAGATTATTATTCCTTTTATATCACTTATTTCCATGTTATAAACATTATGTAATCATTAAGTTAATAATGTTTGTTTTGTCGATATTTGGTTCTTAAGTCGAAAGTGGACTTCTTACAATTACATGTTGTTCGTGTGGTCAAAGGTTCTTTATATCCAGAATAAAATTCCTGATTTGGATATCATATATATCCAGAATATACATGTATTTATAATATCACATAATCATTTAGTGTAAATAAATGAAATGCATCGTTAATGGAGACGGTAAGCCATACGTACGCATGAACACTACTTTAATTTCTATGTCATATTAATGGAATTAAAACTATATGAGAGGTACGTATATTTAAATTCCAGAATTATATTAATCATTTAGATGTAACATACATAATATATATCCATTATATATATGTAATCATAATAATACATTACATCTGGGGATAAGAAATGAAATGCACCGTTCATGGAGACGGTAAGCCGTACGTACGCATGAACGCTACTTTCATTTCTATCTCATACTTTAATGGAAAGAAAATATTAATGATATAAAGGTATATTATAATTCCAGTATAACATCATATATAATAACTTTAAATCCATCATTTATACGTCCCACATATGGCATTAACGAATCACATCGCTTTGAGGGGGAGGTAGTCCGCACTTCCTTAAATGAAGATATCGCGTTTACCCATAATGGAAACCATAAAGGTAAGCCATAAATGAAAAATACATAAGCTTAAGTAAAACATAAACATATTATATATCATATATAATTATAGTGTCATCTTAATGGCCACCTTTGAAGGTGTTAAAAGAATGTTGAACAATCATCGTTTCGGGAGGCAGAAATTCGACATCCACGGAAACAGTATGTTCTTTAACCATTATATGTAGGTGTGTGTAAGTGTAGCTAGAATAATTCTTATAAAAACATCATAGTATATTGAAGATACTGTATTTGTTACAAAATAAATGAATAAAAATAGTTTAGGGGGTTGGAGAAGAAAAATAAAACAAAAGGACTCAAGTGAATACATTACCTTAAAATCGGGTAACTTCCTTTGATTTGAGCTCAAAGGCTTCCTTGGAAAGGATTATGCCCAAAGTGAGGCTTCAAGGAGTTATAGAGGGATGTGGAAAGATTCAATGGGCAAGGGTTGGCTGAGCCAAAGGCTTTGGATGTGTGGGTAAGGAGGTAGAGGTGGGGGCTTTTTATAATAGGAGAGGGGCACTCTTGGAAAGGTATAAAATGTAACTTTATTTTGAAATGATTTTTGGATTTTATTGGTCCCACATTGATGTGTTTCGAGGATAAGGGGATAAGGGTAAGAAATCCACCCATCCAATATGTTTTAGATATGTTTAGGTCTTATATTTTACATTATCTTTCCATTTTATTTAAATCGTTAAATAATGTGGTCATCGTTGCATCATCATGATGTCATAATTAATTTAATTAATTTAATGTATAAAAATTAAAAAAAATACTATGATGTAGGAAATTGTTTTATATTTCCAATGAATATTTATAGTCTAAAATATCATTTATGTAGACAAAATTAAAAATATTTTACTTAGGTGATACATTCTTTATTACATTTAACATTCTTTAAAAATAAAAAGACAAAAAAGTCACTTTCTCACAAAAGTGATTCCATGGGGCCCCCAAGTTTGGAACAAGGCATCCCCTGGTCGGCCATGAAACAACCAGTATCTTTAGGACACATTTTGTGGTCATTTTTTATTATTATGATATTATCTTATTATCTTTAACTATCCGATTAGTCATTAATCAAGATAATTAAAGATAATTACCGTCGTTACTATTCATAATGTCCAAAAACAAACGAGTCTTAATTACATAATTTGGACCTTCTGATTCCAAATATGTAATTCATTTTACCAAATTCCAAACACATAAATTTCAATAATTAATTTAAAAAAAACTTCCCGTTGTCAAAACAAATAGCGGGTTTTTTAGAAACAATATTTATGAAAAGTTTGGCACTTGTTTATGCCTAATTTCAAAGTGAAATTAATCCCAATGACCATCATTTAATTACATGGTAAAAATATATTCTAATTAAACTTTAAATCAAATTAAAAAGATAATATAACCATATTATTAAATTATATGAAAAAGAATTTTTGATGTAAAATGTAGTATTTTTCATTATTCATTGAAAAATGAACATTGTCAGAAAAATACCAAAAATTAACCCAAGGTAAATTTAAATGTCCCAATCATAAATAATATGTTTATTTTGAAAAATAGAGCTTATAAAATTTTAAAAAAGTGGATTTAAAAGGGGTTCTCCATCAAAAGGCGGTTAATCGACCTTTTAAAGAATATTAGAATGTTTACGCTTAAAAACTGGATTCATTTGCATTTTTTAATCCTCTAGCATTTATTGTAAAGAGTAAAAATATTTTATAAACATATATAATAATTTTTTAGTTATTTCGGTTCATTCCCGCCATTACAATGGCTAGGCGTTAACTACAATTTAAAATAATATTATTTTATTATTAGAGTGCAACGTAAGATTCCCAAGAAACTCGTTGTTGTGTATTGAGTACGCCATCGAGCATAGCATCCCCATTAAAGTAATATTATTATTTTATTCACAAATATGGATAAATATAAATATGTCATATTCTTTATTTACCTGGGGTGTTACATCCTTCCTCCTTTTTGGAATTGCATCCTCACAATTCTAAAATTGGGCTTGGAAACATCCTTGAAAGTCCTAAATCGGAACAAGAGTCGGTAAAACAATCACTTTAAAATAAAGAAAGATAAGTACAAAGGTCACCCAAGTTAACCCATACTAGGATTCCAAGTATGAAAATATGGACATGGAGGAAAAAAACAAAGGGTCATGTTCTGATGGAGAGTGATAGAAAACATGTTTATGATAAAGTTAACCACAATAAAATCACAAACTTGTGATGGGTTGTACAGTATTAGATTCCCCAGTAAGAAAAGTTAATAGACAACATTTTTGGTTTAAGTTAATTTTTATTGAGGAATTTATTCATAATGAAACATAATCACTTATCATGTTGACTTTCAACTTTTACTAGATTTCTTACACGAACTCATATTTTCTCTAAAAGACGAGTATTTAGGAAGACTTGTTCACATTAAGAGTACTATAATCAACTTCTAGAAAATCACCTAATCCACAAAGAGAACTATATACTTCCCGTTTCTTTAGACTTTAACCAGAACCAAAACCAAAAAGGTTAGTACAAGATCAGATAATCAAGAAAAGGATAACCCTTTATAAAAAGAAAATCTATTCTTAATCTCCAAAAATTGTCCAACAATACCGAAAGTTCAACGTGGACCATTCGATAAACAATTTGTCCATAAAATTCTTCAAAGTAAACCAATCTAAGATTGAAACCCAAATATTTGATGTATTTAGTCACATAGTCTTCCAAGTTAAATCGTAACATTTATCTCCAAACAACATCAGTTGCTCCTAAAGTCTCATATTGAAAAGTAATTAACCTAATCACATATCCTCCATGATAGGTTAATAAATATACATAGATAACCCAAAATCAACTTACTCTTAATTCATAAAATCATCTAACTAAAAAGAATAAGTCTAACTAACCAGGGACTTCACGTAGTCCAGTGGTAGGTGATAAATACCAGTCACACTTTGGTTGTGGGTTCGATTCCCGCAGCTTTGTCCGACGCGAC
Organism: Viscum album; assembly: GCA_963277665.1. Classification (NCBI taxonomy): domain Eukaryota; kingdom Viridiplantae; phylum Streptophyta; class Magnoliopsida; order Santalales; family Viscaceae; genus Viscum; species Viscum album. The sequence continues at coordinate 1,046,730,899 of OY728138.1, read as the reverse complement.
GTGTTGTCACACGGTCTGCGTGTTGTCCTTTTTCCAAAACTATATAATTCTCAAAACATTCCCCAAAACGAGATAAAATATTCAAAAATAATCATAACATATTTTAACCTCACGTTTATCTCATGCCTTTCATTTTCCATCATAACATAGAGCAACCCATAATTCCTCAAAAGCAAGGATCATATAAACTCTAATGGTTACCTTTATAATTATTACCTGAACTTCCACATCGATTGGGCATCTTATACATGATGCATAACAGAACATACCAAGGTTCAAGTGGTTGATCATGACTCCTTGATAGTTGGTTTTGAACAACCACGAGTTTCCTCATTGAATCCCCCATTTTATATAGTAACTTAAACAGAGAACCACCACAGTTTCCTTCAAACCTATTGTCTCTTTGGTGCCTGCTAGATCCATCCATTCACTAAAAATAGAAAGGTCAGTGTGAGTATATCAACAAAACCATCATGTACTAATGAGGAAGATAAACACTAATATATACTTACTCATTCAATTTATCTAAAACTAGGACTCTTTCTGAAATCCTAACCATTATGGTAATGTCACTTATGCTTAAATAATACCCTAACCTCTAAAGTTATCTAAACCGACCTTTGATACCAACTATAAGGCCCTATCCTTAAACCTTACTTAATATTGAATTAACTGAATAATTCACATTGAGGATCTTTTCAGGTTTAGAGTTTTAGATAATTAGGACATAACTGTTACATCTTAAAAGATTACAAAGTAGACACTTCTACTGAGTTTCCATAGAATAAAAAAAACTCTTAAAAAGAAACATGTCTAGTTCCATGGTTTATATAGCATGACTTTCCCTTGATCCCAACCTTGACCCTATTCCACATTAAGGCCTGTGAAAAACATTTCAAAAAAACTTGGGGTGAGCATAAAAAGCTCAGTAAGGGATACACAAAGAATGAAAACTGTTAGTTTTTCAAAAGAAAAAGTAAACCATGTATACTTTATCAAATTAATACTTTTCACCTTTTCGAAGTAGTAAAAACTCTTCACTGAATAAAAGTTCATTACTTACCCTTCTGTAACCAAAAGATTACCATAACACCCGTATAAAGATCACATAACATATAAAGGTAACTTGGGACATAAAAATACTTAAGTGGAATAACCATATGGTTGAATTCCACACATATCACTTAATGTAATATCTATTCGGCCAACTTCCATACATACTTAATGGAATAGAAATACGGCTGACTTCCATACCCAATGCATTGGAGGTTATAACGTAACCACCCGTCCTGGTATTCACGGCACCACCCGTCATATGGTTTATCACGTAACCACCCGTAAATTGTCCAAGTACCTTCATTACACATAAAATATTTAAAATATAAACATTTCAATAACAACATTTCATTTTCAATAAGTAATTCCCAGATATTGAATTAATCAATCCATTTTCAAAAACCATTTAAAAGAGTTTTTTGAATCAAAGTGTCCCATACCACTTTGAAGCTTTTAATGGAATTATAATTTTAAAACATTAATGTAAATATAAATGAATACTGAAAACCATTTTGAAAACATGGTCATTAAAGATAAAGATTTAGAATAATAAATCTTTAAAACATTTAAAACGATATTTTTTTAAATAGTTTTTAACAAAATGAGAGACTCTTGAATACAAATAATAGCGGAATAAAATTTAATCTGAACATTATAATATCATGAGAATAAATGGATTCATGATATAATATGTCAAAGGACAGTATACACACCATATAAGAGTGAATTGGTTCATAACAACAATTAAGTCTTAAAAGAAATGTAAAATGAGATGAAATCCATTATAAAGAAGGCATCCTTAAATTAAGGATAAATCAATCTCATAATTATGTGTGACAAATATAAATACACCCAATATAAGTGGATATTAAGTGTAAAACAATCAAAGGTTATTCACACATATTCAAAGGATGACATATTCAATAACTACATGTTGAACCCAAAGAATTTGAAATTGGGTTAAGAAGTTCCCTTGGTAAAACTCGACAGCCTATCGGCGTCACATAAAATTTTACAAAAAGGGTTTATGAGAGAGATAAAGGGGATCTCATCACTTGGACATAAAATTTACATAAAAAGGATATATAATAACATATCCCAAAATAATAGTATGTGAATTAAAAGACATAACAAAAGAAGTCTTTTAAAAAAAGGAGGGTGAAAGGTCCCTTTACCGTGTTGGGTAACTTTCGAAACGAACACCCCATGGAAGAAGGTTCATACAATGAAGATGTGAATACCCATAAATGAAATTATACTACACAAAGTGTATAATAATGGACAGTACATACACCAATCAAAGGAAATTGTGGCAAATGTAGCATAAATCTCACGGGAATAAAAGTGAGATGAAAAATCCCTTATGAAAACTCGGTAGCCTAACGTCGCCACATAAAGCTTCCAAAAAAGGATTTATGAGATCAAATAGGGTATCACATCACATTAAAATAAAATTTACAGCCAGAGGAATATAAAATAACATCCCCCATCATAACAAAGTGGAGCTTAAAATAAGTGACATAAAGGAGAGTACTTAAAGAGAAAGAGAGAGGTTAGATCTATTACGAAAATTCAGCAGCCTAACAGTGCCACTCAAAAACAACAAAAATGTATTGATGAGAGAGAATAGGGTCTCTCATCATATGATAATAAAAATTACAGTAATATTAATATAAAATAACTTCCCAATAACAAGAAAGATGATCTTTAAAAGGAATGACATAAAATAGTGTATTTAAAAAGAAAGAGAGGAGTAGGATCCCTTACCTCGGGTCCAACTTGACTCGATCGTTCTTTAATCTCATGAATAATAAACACGAGTTAATTTATACTTGATTAAGAACCTTTTTCAAGTTTATTATTCCTTTTATATCACTTATTTCTATGTTATAAATATTATTTAATCATTAAGTTAATAATGTTTGTTTTGTCGATATTTGGTTCTAAAGTGGACTTCTTACAATTACATGTTGTTCATGTGGTAAAAGGTTATTTATATCCAGAATGACATTCATGATTTTGATATCATATATATCCATCATATTCATGTATTTATAATATCACATAATCATTTATAGGAAATAAATGAAATGCACCGTTCATGGAGATGGTAAGCCGTACGTACGCATGAACGCTACTTTCATTTCTATGTCATATTAAAGGAATTAAAACTATATGAGAGGTATGTATATTTTAATTCCAGAATTATATTAATCATTTAGATGTATCATAAATCATATATATCCATTATATATATGTACTCATAATAATACATTACATTTGGGGATAAGAAATGAAATGCACCGTTCATGGAGACGGTAAGCCGTACGTACACATGAACGCTACTTTCATTTCTATGTCATACTTTAATGGAAAGAAAATAATAATGATATAAAGGTATATTATAATTACAGTTTAACATAATATATAATAACTTTAAATCCGTCCTTTATACGTCCCACATATGGCATTAACGAATTACATCACTTTGAGGGGGCGTTAATCCGCACTTCCTTAAATGAAGATATCGTGTTTACCCATAATGGAAACCATAAAGGTAGGCCATAAATGAAAAATACAGAAGCTTAAGTAAAACATAAACATATTATATGTCATATATACGTATAGTGTCATCTTAATGGCCACCTTTGAAGGTGTTAAAAGAATGTTGAACAATCATTGTTTCGGGAGGCAGAAATTCGCCATCCATGGAAACAGTATGTTCTTTAACCATTAGATATAGGTGTGTGTAAATGTAGCTAGAATACTTCTTATAACAACATCCTAGTATATTGAAGATACTTTATTTGTTACAAAATAAATGAATAAAAAGAGTTTAGGGTGTTGGAGAAGCAAAATAAAACAAAAGGACTCAAGCGAAGACATTACCTTAAAATCGGGTAACTTCCGTTGATTTGAGCTCAAAGGCTTCCTTGGAAAGGATTCTGCCCAAAGTGAGGCTTCAAGGAGTTGTAGAGGGATCTGTAGAGATGAAATGGGTAGGGGTTGGCCGAGCCAAAGGCTTTGGAAGTGTGGGTAAGGTGGTAGATGTGGGGGCCTTTTATAAGAGGAGAGGAGGGGCACTCTTGGAAAGGTATAAAATGTAACTTTATTTTCAAATGAGTTTCGAATTTTATTGGTCCCACATTGATGTTTTTAGAGGATAAGTGTATAAGGGTAATAAATACACCCATCCAATAGGTTTTGGACATGTTTCGGTCTTATATTTTACATTATCTTTCCATTTTATTTAAATAGTTAAATAACGTGGTCATCGCTGCATCATCATAATGTCATAAATAATTTAATTTAGTTAATGTCTAAAAAATTATAAAAAAACTACTATGATCTAGGAAATCGTATTATCTTTCCAATGAATATTTATAGTCGAAAAGATCATTTATGTAGACAAAATTAAAAATATTTTACTTAGGTGATACATTCTTTGTTACAGTTAACATTCTTTAAAAATAAAAAGATAAAAAGTCACTTTCTCACAAAATTGATTCCATGGGGCCCCCAAGTTTGGAACAAGGCATCCCATGGTCGGCCATGAAACAACCAGTAGCCTTAGGACACATTTGGTGGTCATTTTTTATTATTATGATATTATCTTGTTATCTTTTTCTACCCGATTACTCATTAATCAAGATAATTAAAGATAATTACCGTCGTTACTATTCATAATGTCCAAAAAACAAAAGAGTATTAATTACATAATTTGGAACTTCTGAATCCAAATATTTAATTCATTTTACCAAATTCTAAACACATCAATTTCAATAATTAATTTAAAAAAAACTTCCTGTTGTCGAAACAAATAGCAGGTTTTTTAGAATCAATATTTATGACAAGTTTGGCACTTGTTTATGCCTAATTTCAAAGTGAAATTAATCCTAATGACCATTATTTAATTACATGCTAGAAATATATTCTAATTACACTTTAAAATTAATTAAAAAAAATAATATAACCATATAATAAAATTATATGAAAAAGCAGTTTTGATGTAAAATGCAGTATTTTTCACTATTCATTAAAAAATGAACATTGTCAGAAACATACCAAAATTCAACCCAAGGTAAATTTCAATGTCCCGATCATAAATAATATGTTTATTTCGAAAAATAGAGCTTATAAAATTTTAAAAAAGTGGATTTAAAAGGGGTTCTCCATTAAAAGGCGGTTAATCGACCATTTAAAGAATATTAGAATGTTTACGCTTAAAAACTGGATTCATTTGCATTTTTTAATCCTCTAACATTTACTGTAAGGAGTAAAAATATTTGACGAACATATATAATCATTTTGTAGTTATTTCTGTTCATTCCTGCCATTACAATTTCTAGGCGTTAGCTACCATTTAGAATAATATTATTTTATTATTAGAGTGCAACGTAAGATTCCCAAAAAACTCGTTGTTGCGTATTGGGTACGCCATCGAGCATAGCATCCCCTTTAAAGTAATATTAATATTTTATTCAAAAATATGGATAAATATAAAGATTTCATATTCTTTATTTACCTGGGGTGTTACAATTATATCCAACTGTAACAAGCAGTGATGGAAAATAAATTACATCGGTTTGTAGGGCGGTAGTTTATTGTACACATGATCAAAAATCTCATTTCCCATTTTATGAAGAAGGATATGGTTATTTTTTATTCACATAACATTAAAATAAATCATATATTTAATACACTATGGTTATTATAACATCATTTTTTAATAAGACTTTATGGTTTGGAATAATAAATAATAGAAAATGCTTATTAGGGATGTTATTTCCTCTTAAGAAAAATTATTTTGGTTTAAAAAAACATATTACATGGTTTTCTTTATGAAAAAAAAATAAATGATTCTTGGAAGATGATATAGAAGTAGGGAAGTAATTGTAATGCTACATTTTTTAAACTACATTAAAATGTAAATAAATTTGAACTTTTTCATTTACTAAATAGGATATTTTAAAACTAATCTTATGAACTAAATTACTAGAGTTATAACCCTTCAACCTAATGTTTTTGGACTTGGGTGAATGTCAGATACGTTTTTCATGTGTATAAAGGTGTTTCAAGAGTTACATACCAAAAAAATCATGTTTTATGGGTCTTCACAGGTACACGGTTTATCCAAAACCATACAGCCACAATAGAAACTGTGCAGCCTATTTAAGAGTAGAACACCCCGCACGGGTTGCACAATGTTTACCCAAATAATGTGGGTTATGCACATGGTTAGTTTCTCATAGGAAGTAATTCCACACTTTTCATCACATGTTTTTTAAACGATTAGGCTACAATGAGGGAGAAACTATTTGAGGTGTTTTCCATAAGCAGTGGGTTCCACATCGTTGGAACATAGTTTGGATATCTGTGTTGTATAATTTATTTTATGAAATTATTTAATTAAATTAGAATTAAAATTAAAATAAATAATATGATAAATAAAGGGAAAAATAATAATAAATAAATTTTAATAATAATAATAATAATAATAATCTTTAGGTTTTTACAAAATATAAAATGATGTATTATCCTCCCCTAACCCACAATGCACAAGAAGATCCCCCTCCTCTCACATGGAATTTGAACCCTATCCAGAACTCCTCTCTAGAGTCCATTTTACACTATATTTGAAAATAATTATCCTTCGTTTCCTTGAGATAAAGACTTATGATACTCTCTTATTCCTTCTTTGGTAGATTTTTTTTCCTTTAACTATACATGGTTCGTCTGAAACCCTATGTCAAGGTTTAATGAAATTTTCAATTCTTCTTTTTGTGCTAGGGAATGTAAATCATCCATTAGGACACCCTTGAGTGCATTCCAGAAACATCCATTAATGGATAAGCAGTTAGATCCTCTTGGTCTACCTTCGTTGATTCATTGTAAGTTATTCTATGATTATTTATTTTCTCTCTATCTGTAATAGGGGGTTTTATAATTTATGAGACACAGGTATAATTTTTTTCTAATCAACATTGAATTCATACACTGACATACATTGGTATGTATATATATACCATACTTTTAAAATTTTAATCACGGAGAGGGGAATATTTCCATGAATTATGGGATATATATATAATAATGACTCTACTTTCAGGTGTGGAGAAATATTAATTTATAAAGCCTCAAAAAATGAATAGATTCGCTTAGCATGGTTCTTAGCTGAGGTAGGATCCCGTTCTAAGAGATTTAATTTTTTTAATTCTCAATTAAATGATTATCACTCCATTCATCAATTTTAATTAATGTTGTAGGGTTTTAATTAAATTCATCTTTAGAAAAAGATAATAAAATGATTAAACGTGATAAATATTTTTTGATAAGAAATGACATGATTTTGTAATAAATCCCCTCCAACCGAGGTGTATTAACATCAACATAAGAAGTAGTGAGTAGACTTTTATGCTTTACTACCATATTTTTGTGATGTTATATTTGATAAATAGAAATTTGATATATATACTTATTGATGTTATGAAAGGAGTAGCCATGATTTGGTACATAGTATGTTATGCCTTGACATGAATGTTTCCATATTGTATTGCATTCCGAATGAAATAGCCTTTGTCTCATGTGTAATTTATTTTACCCCAGACACCACATGGGTGATTGGAGATATTTGGCTTGGAATTTCACATGTACGATTAAGAGTTGTTCCCATGAAACTTACCAAGAAGCATGCTATGTGAAATAAAATGACTTAATGGGTGATTTTAATTGGTTAAGATAAATTTGTTTCTAGATGATTTCTTAAATGATATAGTTCCATCAATTGAATACAATGACCATGACACTTAAACCGTACAAAAATTTCCCATTTTCAGGAAAATTGCAGGAGATGACCTTGAGTTGGATGGATCACAAAAAATGGAATTCCTAGAATAAATGGTTTAGTCATAATGAATTTCTTTCCTTGTATTAAATGGATCAAATAAAATGGATCCTTGAACTGTAATTGAACATGCCTCCATATATGTAAATGAAATGGGTGAATGAGATTCATGGGAGGTTAAGGCATCACACATTACAAATAATTTAAATTATTATTACATATTGGGTATAAATACATGAGTACATGAAATCTCATGGGGGGTAAGATTGTGTGAGATTACCAAATTTGGAATGGGATTGACCATGTGTTCTCCTCTAGTGACATATGTCCTTGGGTTATGTCTCAGTCCATATAGAATATGGATCCAAGGGACCATGAGAGCCCTTAAGGGGTAAGACTGTATGAGCATACTAGTTGGAGCTAAGGGAAAGACTGTGTTAGATCCCCTAGTTATGGATTTTTTTGCGTTACCTCATGGTCCAGCTAGTACATGCATTACAAGAGACTACGAGATCTCTTGGATTTGGCTTAGAGGATAGATCGGGAGCGATTCCCCTAGAATTGGATGGTAGTAGTAACATCTTAATCCTCTCTAAGTAATATATATATACCTAATCTATCTCTCCATATATATAATGTGACATGATCAAAATCTTATTACAACTATGGACTAAAAAAGGTGAAACCATCAAGTGTCCCTTAGGAACTAGGACATGGAGTGTTTTATTTATTCATCCTTATTGGTATTCTTCTATACCTTTACATATCATAATTTTTATTACATGAGATCGGTCTATACATCGCAGCTTTTAGCTTAATGAGAATTTATTTCACACCCTAATCTAGTACCCTTGGTAACTAAGTAGACCATATATTTGTAGGATATAGGTTGATTAATGTATTACATGTACGTGGGAGTTTGGAGAAAAGGTTCGATATGGATCTAAAAATTGTAATGGAGATCTCCATTTGGTCTCTGTTATCTTATCTACATTTTTTTAATGTATTTTAATCAAATGTTTTTACCAATTTTTTTTATCATCTATCATCCATGCATTTTATATAGTGGAATTGGCCACTTTTTATTTGTTATATACAATCATTATACCACAATTTTTATCCTTGCATTATACTTCTTCTGATACATTTCATTTTTTATTGTCTAATAATACTTATATCCATCAACAATAACATGGTATAATCTACCCACTATCAGTTGTCAAGACCCTTGCTACTAGTTAGAAGCCTCTAGTGGATGGGTTGACATGCATAAGGCCATGTGACCCACCATTGTTTCTACCAGTTTGATGGTGAGATGGGCTGAGTCTTTACAAATAGGTACGATGTGCTAAATTTTTATCATTTTACTTTCTGTTTTTGGGTGGTAGACAAGAGGCGAGGAATGTGTGAGTGCTTTTCTAATAGTTGTTTGTGGGACTGATCAACCCACATATGGAAAATGACCTTGTAGTCAGGGATGGGATTGTGTACATGATGTTTTAATGTTATAGCTTATATGATTTCACCTTAAGTGACTGGTGTAATTTACAATACTTATTGATTTATGATTTTATGGCAATTTTCCCTTCCCCTACTTTGTCAAGAATAAAGAATCACATGTATCATTTTAGAAACATAGTTATTAACATGTCATGTATATTCCAAGCCATGTAGTTTCATTTCTATCATGTCTGTTATAAGCTATTCCATGACTTGTATTCCTTATCATTCATATTCGTAAAAAATATTTTTGTGATTATATTCCTTATATTTGACTATTTAGCCAAATTTTCTAATATTCTATGATTCTTTGTAATATCATGATTTTTTGTTTCTTCTTCCAATAACATTATTTGTTTTGTTGATATGTAATTGGTTGCATGGGATAGAAATATAGGGGTTGTGAATGAATGAGAACCAATTTTCACTTGTAACGTGTATGGTCACTTTATAGATATAAAATGGTAACCCATATATTCAATCCATCTTGAGAATAACACACACATATATATATATATACCTTTTAATTATGTTGATAATATGTAAAGGCTACTAAAGTAAAAATAGAAATGTAAATTGCTAATGACTAAAGGGAGCAAAATACAAAACTGTAAAGTATATGGGCACTTTTAGGTTTGTAGATGACCACAATATGATTGGAACACGGGACAAATTTATGCTATATGGAGTTCATTTTGGTTAATGGGATCCAATTTTTAATCCACGAATTGTATGAGCGCTTCATGAATTGATAAATGAAATCCTATATTAAATGAAATGTCACAGTGTATTGTGAAATGGCTATAAATGTAAAGAGATATTTAGTTTTAAATAGAAATGAATTTGTTAAAAGCCTAAATATGAATCTAGGCCTATGTAGGTCTGTTGGGTATTTTATTCATGTAATTAAATTGTATGGGTGTCTGAAAATTTTAATAATGGGAGTAATTTCTTTTTGCTCCATTCAAGAGAACCCTGGTTTTCTCGGTGGGACCTTTGTATGTCGTTTTTTCTATTTAAAAGTATTTTAGATGCTGAACTACTTATTTATAATGGGATATTTGAAGAAATTATTTAAATTTTTAAATGTAAGTTTTATGAAACTTTTTTGCTTTTGCATTGGTGAATTGGAAAATTTCATGTTCCATGTGTTTTTGTTTCAAAAAATTGTACTTGATGTCGGTATTAAATATATTAATGATTAAAGATTAAATTTGAATAAAAAGTAAAGGGATTAGAAATGGAACTTGTAATGGTTTCCTTGGACCAAACCATCACGTAAGGATAGGTTGAAATATTTCCGTTGAGTAATCTTGTAATGGAAAATTAGGTTTTCTCTATAGCCTTTCCTGTTTAGCAATGGCTTGATCACCATCTTTCGAGATGAGTGAGTTTTTTTTTGGCATGACCTAGTGGTAGAGTTGATTTTATTCATAAGGGTATATCCCATGGTCTGTATCACCATTGGAGTTAAATTACATTATAGTGTTGTGTTATTCCTGATGATGGTGTCATTCATGTGGCATTATCCCTTATAGTATTCTTATATTTTTTATGAAACACATTTTTAAACGAGTGGTTGTAGTATATTTGACCCTAGTTATGGGTGTGAGAGTCAGGTAATAATCATTTTCAGCTGGTTAGAGGTTCATTGGGAATGATCGTGCATTTCTTAGGTCTCTTTTCTTATTCATTTCTTTTGTGATGGATGAATTGTTATTGCACCATCAAAGTTAATGGTTATTTGGGGAAATATGACATTGGGATAATTTTTTTTATGAGAAATCTGATATTTGACATCTTAGGGAATACAACCTTTGTATTTTGTTTACAATGTTCTATTTTATCATTTAACCTCATGGTAGTATGCATTGATATATGAAGTACCATCGACTGATAATGGTTTAACAAACCAAATGTGTTCAATTGAATATTTTAGCGTTGTGCTATTGTATACGGTCTCAGATCATATCTGGAGTAGAGTGACATGAGTGTTAAGAAATAAATATCTTTTCAAATTCATATATTGACTTTAAAGACACTTGGGGGCTTTTAACATGCTGGTTAGTTTTGTTTTGTTTCCCATATTTAATTTTTTGGAGAATGTGATTGTGACTCGGAGGTGTATCACATGTTTTTAAATGGTATTTTTTACCAAGTCTGCCTATGAGTGGATGATATATTTATTTCTTCAGCAAATTGAAATCTCCAAATGTGGGGAGTGTCACATTGGTTTTAGTGTCTACATCTTATTGATTTCTCGACAACATGAATATTTTAGGGTTGGCAGAGTATGAAACATTTGAAACAAAATTGGTCAAAGAGAACATCGATGCAAAATCTTAAACGATCATGTGATTCCTTAGTTTCTGATTGAATGTATTTTGTTAATGGAAATGTGTCTATAGGTGAATATGAGTTTCTTTCAATTGAAGTTGACCAATGGTGGTTCAAATATTCTTCTTTATATTAGTTGAGTATGATCGAATTAAATACATTAAAATCATCTTATTGTATTATGTTAAGTGGAGAGAATGTCCCATATCTTAACATCATCCTAGATTCACTAAGAGGGCATATGTCCGACACCACGCTGAATATTTAACAGTTTATGAGATTGTTGTATAGTTATCCTTCTGTGTTGCATGCTGTATGGATGATTTCCTTCATGGTTTGGTCAGGAACATCATCGAATGTTGGGTATGCACTTTAGGGGACATGTTTGTGGAGAATGTGAGATTCTATGGGAGGAGGCATAAGAGTTCTTTGTGTAGGATTCCGTCTGTTTAAGATGAGCTTCTTCAGGAATGGTAATCCACTGTGTCTCATCTTTTCTTCATTTTTATCGACGTAACAGTCAACAGAAGACCATCCATGATCACATCATCAGGTTGAGATGAGTTCAGTGTTTGTAGGTTAAGTATTTGCATAAACATTTGGCACTCTATGGGATTTGAGTTCATTGGGAATCAACCTCTTTATACCATTTTGGTAATAACCTGAGAAGCATCACTATATCGCATAGAGGAATATTTATAATGAAATTCCAATGGTTGGTTGAACTGTGGTTTAGAATTTATTGGAAAAAATTTACAAATAAGGTGGGAAGTAACACTTTCCATATGTTTAAAAATATGAAAACATGATCGTTTCTCTAGATAAATGTTATTTGTTAAGATCTGTATCGGTGTTTCGGTTTGAAAATTAGTGTCGGATCGAGATTTAAGTTCTTAAGTACCATTTTATTAAATGGATTCTTGGCGGAGTTTTGGGTCATTGAAAATAAAAAACAACCACTTTAATGAAAAATAATTACCCTTATAGGTTTGGATATTTTTACATTGTTCGTGAAAGATTCTCGAGGATGTGATGTTCTGAGGTAGAATGATTGTAATGATTGAAGCTTTAAACTGGTTGAAAATGAAAATATATTTGAAAATTTTCATTTACTGAACATTACATTATTATAACTGAGATTTATAACTAAATTAAAAGAGTTATAACCATTAAAATTAATGTTTTTGGAATTTTTTGAATCCCCGATATGTTTCATGGGAGTCTCGAGAAGTTTGGGAATCATTGGACCTAAAATATCATGTTTTAAAGAGTCTACAAAGGGGGAATAGTTTGTTTTATACAATGCGGCCCACAACAGAAAACCAAACAACTTATTTTAGGGAGAAAAACACCCCACAAGGGCGTTGCATGGTTTACAAAATCCATGAATGATATAAACATAGTTGTTTTTCACTGAGGTTGTAACCTCTCACTATCTATTGCACGGTATTCACACAGTTAGGATAACCATGCGGGACAAACTGTGTGAGGTGTTTTCCTTAGGCAGCGGGTATGACATGGTTGGCACACAGTTTTTCTAAATTGTGTTACCCAAACCGTGAGATATAATTTCTTTTAATATATTTTTTAATTAAATTAAATATAAATTTAAAATAAATAAATTAATAATTAAATTGGAAAATAAAAAAAAATTAATTAATAATAATAATTATTATTATAAGTTTAGGTTTATAAAAATATCTAATGGAGGTTATCTTCTCCCCATACCCATTGTGCATTAACAGAAACCTCCTCCTCTCCCATGCGGTGTAACCCCCTCTCCCAACCCCCTCTCCATATGTCATTTTCAACCATATTTCTACAAGATTATCATTATTTACCTTGTAGTAGGGCCTTATACTCCACCTCATTCTTTCATTGTACAATTTTGTGTCTACCCTCCACCCTAAATAGTTCGTATGAAACTGTATGTCAAGGGTTAATGTTATTTTCAGTTATTCTTATGGTGTTATAGTGTGTGAAGTGTCTATAGAGACTCCCTTGAGGGTATACTGACAACCGATACAGAAGGTGAAGCGGTTCAGATCATCATGGTCCACCATCATCGATTATGGGTATTTTTTTCATCATTCTTCATTTTAAATCAATTTATAATAGGGTTTTATGTAATTAATGGGTCATGGGTATACTTTGTAGTGGGTTTTTATCAATTATTATGGAATGTACCAACATCAATATGTATATATATATCATCATTGTACATAATACCTCAAGGATCGGGGAATATGTACATAGATTAGGGTGTATATATATAATTATGCATGCAGGTGAATGTGTGGAGAATTGTCGCGTTAAAAAGCATAATGTGACGTAGAGTTCATATTGGGTAGGTTCCTCTCAGATATAGGATCCCCTTCCATGCACTTTAATTTTAATAATTCCTGAAATTAATATATTATAATATCATTATTATATTTTAATTATTGTTTTAGAGTTTATATTAAATGATTATTTTTAATATTTTAGTGAAATTTTTTATTGTGATAAATAATTTTTTAATGTGAAATGTCATTATTTTACAATAAAACCTTCCTACGAAGGTGTTTTTCCATCATGCTAAAAATTATTGAGTAGAATATTATGATTTCTTTCGTTATTTCCTTGATGTTATGTTTGGTAAATAGAATGTTGAGACTTCAAAATATTGAATTTATGTAATGTGTTTCCAGTTTTTGGTACATAGCATGTTATGCCTTGCTGTGAATGTTTTTTATGTGATTGAATTCGAAAAGAAATAGGTGTTGTTTAATGTGTAATTTATTTGACCAAAGACATCCCATGAGTGTTTTTACTTATTAGGGTTATAATTTTACAAGTATTAACTTGATTTATTCCCATTAAACATACCTTGGCCCATGAAATGGTAATTACCATGAATTCATGAGTGATATGAATTCTTTATTATAAATGGGTTTTTAGAGGATGGATTAAATGACATATAACCAACCATTGAATGGAATAACCCTGACACTTGAACCTTAAATACATTTTCAATTTTTAGGAAAATTGAATGAGATGAAATTGAGTAGGATGGAACACAACAAATTAGATGCCTCGAATAAATGGATAATAGTAATGAATTTCTTACCTTGAATTAACTAGATCAAATGAAATGGATCCTTGAAATGGAATTGGGCATGCCTCATTATATACAACTGAAATATATGAGTGATATGCATGAGTGGTTAGTTAATAAATAATTATGTGTATTATAAATGATTACATAATATAGGATGTGGATCCAATGGATTGTGAGAGCACTTTTGGGGTATGATTGTGTGAGATTACTAGCTGGGCTATGGGATTGACCATGAGAGCTCCATTAATGATTGATGTATTCGGGTTATGTCATGTTCCTTACAATGTGAATATCCAAGGGACCATAAGAGACCTTGGATGGTAAGAATGTGTGAGGTTTCCAGATGTAGCCAGGGGATAGACTATGAGAGCTCCAACGGTGATGTATGTCTTTTGGTTATGTCCTAGTCCTGTCAGAACATGCATGCCAAGAGACTGTAAGGGATCTTGGATTAGGGTTAACGACTAGACTATGAGAGATTACCCTAAGATTGGATGGTGGGTATTATTTCATGATCCACTCCAACACACCCACACACACACACAAACATATATACATATTGATTATATATTTATACATAACGTTACGTGATTAGACCATTAAACTGGAAGTGGGCTGAAGAAAATCTAATCACCAGATTCCCCTTATGAACCTAGATGGGTGGTTTTCTATTTGTAAATATTTCTTGTTATTATTCCATAAATTCACACCACAAAATTTATATTTCAATTGATTTAGAAAGTCACCAAGGGTGATGGCCTAATGATATCTTATCTCACACGCTACTTGACTTCCCTTAGTAGCTCAATAGACCTTATATTTTCATTATCTAGGTTGATTTATATATTTCTAGAACTTGGGAGTTAGGTGAAAAGGACATATCTCATGGATATCTCCATTAGGGATTATCTATCTGCTCATTATTTTTTACTGTATTGTAATGTATATTTTTTTTTACTTATTCACTTTATGTATCATCTATCATCCATGCATTATATAAAATTATGTTATCCACTTTTTTCAATTATATAAAATCCACATTCCCTTATAATTTTCAATTTATTATATTACTTCTCCTTTTTTTTATTTTTAATTATATGATAATTCCATTGTGAATCTCAGACATGAGGGTATATTCTCCCCATTATCACCTCCTAAGACCCTCACTGCAGGTTGATAGCCTCTGGCATATAGGGAGATGTGCATGAGGCCATAGGACCCACCGATCTATCTATTAGATCGATGGTAATTTAGGCCAGGATGTTACAATTATTTTGGTAGGTATTGGGTAAACTGATGATTTTTTATGTCTGTAAAGAAGCGGATATGGGGTGGCTTTTTATATTTGGGGGATTTCACACACATTGAATTTTCTAAAGGAAATAATTTCACCCATATTTTTATCGCAAAAAAGGCACCAAAATTGAATATTTATAAATTCTATAAGAGATAAATTATAAATACAACCATCCAATAGGAATGAGATAAGTTTTGTGTCATTTTTACCCCTTATGCTTTTAGTTCAATGCCTAGTAAACTCATTTTTACCTTAAACGTGAGAAATATTTTTTACTATTTTTCCTATTAATCTGAATAAACAAATTAATTTAACTTATTATATGATAAAAATTATTATTATTGAAAATATGGAATCCATTTTACCAAATATAACTTATATAACTGGTAGATTATAATATATAATTTAACCATCAGGCTTGTTGAAAAAAAAAATCAAAAATAAAAACATCCAAATTTTGTAAAGGTTTTTCAATCAAATTTCATTATGAAATTGATTAAAATGAAATAAATTTGATTAACTAAAACATCATTTTACTGATTTTAATTTTAATCCATCATTATAATAAAATGGGACTTGTAATGTCGTCCTTAAAAGGTAGTTTTTTAAAAAAATTATTATTTTTTACAATTCATCGAAAGATTAAAATTTCTAGAATAATACCAAAATTTTAATCTAAGATGAATTTTATATGTTCATTTAAAAATTGATGTTAATTTTGAAATTTTTTTCCTTAATATAGTTAAATTTATCTTTAAATTTTTTGTGTGAGGAACAACTAATCATTCATTATAAAATAGTTTTTTTTATTCATTTATATTTTCATTAATGTAGTTATTATTTTATTTATAATGAAAAGTTATGTATAGAATTTATTTTATAATTATTTATAAAATATGTTTTAGTAATTATTTATTCATATTCATACCTAATAATTTAATCTGTAGGTTATATCACTCATGTTTAAATAATTTTATTCTAATGGAGTATCGTGTTTCTCTTAAACTCAGTGTTGTGTGAATCAGAAGCTATCGAAGAGATTTAATTAAATTTAAAAGAAATATAACTTAATGTATTAAGGGGTTACATTCTTCTACCATTAAATAATTATTCCCTTGAGATTTAAAATTTCGTACTATGATGAGAACGTGTGTGGGTACTTATTCTTCATCACCTCTTCATCTTCCCAAGTTGCATCCTCAAACATCTTGTTTCCCCACAAATCTTTGACCAGGCGAGTTTTATTTGTTCATATAACTTTGTCTCTATGATATTATATCAAGAATGTCTATTCCTCATATTAAATGTAATTATTTAATAGTACCACCAATGGATTCAATACATGTGAGTGGTCCAGTATGTACTTGTTCAAGAGGGTTACATAGAACATATGATATACTTTAGATAGATTAGGTGGGAGTTCTAGCTGGTAGGCCACCACTTCAATGAGATCAAGGATCTCAAAGGGTTCATCGTATCTGGGACTAATATTTCCCTTTATTCCGGAAGCTCATGAATTTCTTCTATAATAAAATATAGTGGATCAGATTATCTCTGAACTCAAACTGCATGCATCATCGATGATCATCTACATATATCTTAAGTATGCATAGCATAATATTCATGTGACACAAAATGGTTTGGACCTTATATATTATATATTTAGTAGGATTATGTCCAATTAGCTTCCACTCTCTATCTCTCCCCATTAATGTTGGTGTATAACAGTACATCCCAAAAAGATCCTCGTAAGTAACAAGTTTAATGAAAGATAAGAAACTATTGTTATATGACAATTCTACCAAGGGATGGTGATGATATAAACATCCTTTTAAATTCATTAAAAAACACCTCATAATATCCTCTAGAGTTTGGATTCTTTTCATTGTTTGACCATAAATATGAGGGTGATAACAAGTTCTAAAACCGAGGTCTATATGAAATGCTTACTGAAGGATTCTTATGAACTTTGAGGTTTTCCCTAGATATCAATCAGATACAATAAATGGTGGGAATATATTATATATTATCTCTAATATTATGTATATCTTCAAGAGGTGGGAAATAGATAAATATATCTTGATAATGAAATGTGCCATCATTTTAAGGAACTCAACTACCACTGTGGGGGAGTTATTGAGTTCAGATTCCATGGGGAGTAATATGATGAAATTAATGGTTACGTTTTATCATTTTAATTTTTTTATGGGAAACAATTTCATTATACCCATAAAATTTTATCATTTATCCATGACTTCTTTGAATAAAATTCATCGAGATAAAAATTCCCTAATCCTCCTCTTCATGTTATCCCACCAAAATTTTCTTCTGATATATATAAATTTTAGTGCTTCTCAAATGAATAAATAAGGATGAGCTATTTACATCATCAATAATCTCCCTCTCTATCACTGGTTTTGATGGGACAAATATATGGGTTCCAAAACTTATACCTATATAGTAAAAAATGTTGAACTCTTGAATATTTTCAATATTTTTCTATAGAACCTCATCATCTATCTAAGCTTCCTTGATCCTTTCTAGAAGTAATGGTTGAGAAATTACTTTAGAATGTTAATATAAATGTACTTGTAATATTCTTATACCCATCCTATTCAAATAAAAGGACATTGGATCCTTCCCAAATCTCAAAATTGATATAATTGGTGGATATTGTCAACTTAGGGAATCTTCTACCTTTCTGGATTTCACATAATGGAAAAATAATGAGAATTCATATTACTTGATCATATCTAACCATCATAGTTGGAACATGTTGATCTATTATTGTGTTAATGTATATATATATATATATATTAGGCTCTTGGGATATGTATATATTTCACACTTATCACCATATAGATAATTTTACCATATCATTAATGAAATGATCACTGAATCCATCTCCAACTCATCCAGGGGATAGTTATTCTCTTGAACTTTCAACTTATTAGATGAAAAGGCTATCAATTTATCATTATTCATTTGTAAACATCCAATATTATTATTTGAAGCATCGATGTAAAACAAAATAAATTCCCAACTTATTGGAAGTGTATGTATTGGTATCGTTATAAGACACTTTTTAATCCCCTTAAATATATTTACATATTCACGGGTCCAGAAAAATTTTACTCCCTTCCATGTTTTCTTGTTTAGCTAGTTTTATAATCATGAAATTCTTTTCTAAAGAATTTGGTAATACCTAGCTAATTCAATTAAACTAAAGGTCTTTGTTATAGATTCTAGTCAGGATAATCTTAAATTTATATTATCTTAGAAGGGTTCACAAATATCTCTTTTTTAGTGATAATATTCCCCAATAATGAAACTTCCTATATAAAAAACTCACATTTACTATAATTTTCAATTAAATTATCATTTCTAAAACCCTTACCTTAATATAAAATTTATCCTCATGGTCATCCTTTCCCTTACATTATATCATAATATCATCTATAAAAGCTACCACAAATTTTTCAATGTAATACCTAAGGTCTCTATTCTTTAATTCATTGAATATTTATATAAAATCAGTGATTCCAAAAATAATCACTATGTACATTTAGTGTCCATAACAAATTCCAAATGTAGTTTTCATAATATCTCCTTTCTCAACAATAAATTATAGATAAAATAAATGAAAGGTCACCTTTGTAAAATAATGGCCACTACATAGCTGACCCAAAATTTCATTTATTAATGGAAGGGGAAAATTAATCTTTATCTTTATTTTTTTGAGTTTATGATAATCAATGAAGATACGAATTCACACATCCTTATTATTGAAGTAGAGGACCATTTCACCCTATGGGAAAGCACTCGAATGTATAAAAACCTTTTCATATTTTCTAGAAAGTTATTATTTAGTTACTCCTACTCAATGGTAACCACTATATAAAGAGTCTTTCATATGTGTATAAATATTGGAATAAGTTCAATTGGAAACTGAACCACTCATTCTGGAGGAAGGCTAGGAATATATTTGTGGGAATAAATTAGTATAATACCTCATAATGGGAATGTATTCGATCATGATTTTCTCATTTTTTTCAAGCATTTGTGCTACATATTATTTCCAATAAGGAAATAATATAAGTGCTTGAATATAATTTTCCATGTGAGATACATCCATCTTTGTATAATTGCATAAAATAGGATGTTTCTTGTAATGTGATGAGTGATATCCCTCTGTTGATAGTTGATGTTTGATTTATATAACTATGGTGAATCCATACCCAAAATAGTCTCAAAATCCACTAAGGTAAGTTATATAAAAATTTATTGAATATAAATTCCTCAAAAATAGATTCCGGATGAGTTATATACCTTTTATGCATCCATTTCACTATTTCCAGTTCTCATAGATAGCTTATCCCCCATGTTTTGAGGTGGTATTTGAACAGTTATACTAAAAATATTTTATATAAAATAAAGGATAGAACTAGAATTAACAATTACATTTTCTTTTATTTAATAAATAACTAGAATGAATATCCCCACATTTTTTATTATCCACCTTATCATTAGTGAAAACATATTCCCATCATTATTGTCCTATAAGATTTTTTTTATGATGGTATCTAAAAACCATTTGTTTATGGATTTAGATTACATAATTTCCATGTTTCGTATAGTTAAAACACTATATAGAAGAAAAATTATTGATCTAAAACATTTTTTATTCATCATTATATGTCAATTTTTTTATTTTATTATCACATTGGTTAGCCTGATTTCTCTATTTTTCAAATGTGAAGTACCATTCGGTTCCACTTATGCTGTTTTTGGGATTCTTCATCCCCAAAATATGAAATGTGTTATGTTGGGATTTTATTCCTCCATCAGATTTAATAATTATTTAATACAAAAGAAACACAAGTTTACATTTTTTATTTGTAATACCAGGATACCACTAGGAGTCACTGATCTCTATCTCAACTATTATGGATCAATAGTAAATATATTCAAAACTATAAAATTATTAAATCACAAAATATTTTTATAGAAAAAACATTAACCCACTAAAAAATTGTTCAACTTAGTTTTATTGATAATAATAATGTTGGAGCCATATTATGCAGGCCTTGTGAAGATTTAATCATTTGACCAAATAGAATCTTCTTCATTTTCCTTTATATTGAAAAACTATATATCCATTTTATATAGAGTGTTTGGGGAACTATTTATTGAAAAATATTTTCTTGATGTCTTCCCAATCCATAGAATTAATATCCACTTTTCACATTAGGTTTTTGATTAGTGTCCACCAATAATCAGCTTGTCCCACAATGTAATAAATAATAAGCATGAAATTTTATTTCGATGTACATTATCAGATAGAGAATATATTAAAAATAAATTTAATTCATTTATCAATGATGTGGGGATCAGATTATTCGCTAAAGTTAAGGGTATTGTTTCAAATAATACACTTGGATGAATATTTATCCATCATAGTAAAAGTTGTGTATTCCATAGGATTCATGTTATTATAAATAAATTGGGTTAGTTTAGGAATTACATCCATAATATTCTCTTATTCCTGTACCATACGGTTCGTATTACAACCATATCAATCATAAAATTCCATATCATATTGGTGTTTGGTACGATTTTCCCGATTTCCCGCATAACTAAAATAAATAAAAACATAGGATGAGCATACTATAACATAATAAAAGTAAACTTTTAAACATACAAGGAATAGCTCATGAATAATAAGTATGTACATAATTATTTGAATACTGGTTTCAATATATATTATCTATAGTAATGATTATTATTTGGTTTTCTAACAAAAAAAGTTCAATCATATACTTTATAATGGTTTGTAAAGAGTTTGGGGATTTTGAAATCATGTGACCAAAGATTGTTAAAATAGGTGTGTAGTATGATGCATTTTTCTATATCAGGTAATGATTGAGTCCAACTCAATGAAACATTATTGGGGTTATTACCCCAAGGTGCCTCTCTTCTATATCCACATCTACATATAGTGTACTGACATGGATGAATTTTTATGAAAACCACTCAATCTATAATTCACCAAGATTCTAGTGTATTTTACTATAATTTTAATTACACTTAGTGTTATCCTTATACTTATCTTTATGGTTATCACTAACGATTTCTCATCCAAATTGCATTGGTTAAATAAAAATTTTCTCTAATACAAACTACTTCGACAAAATAATTTTACATATATTATTACATAATTCATAAACATAAATATCCATTAATACAACACAAGGAACATAAAGGTATTGGTCATTGGAAGACTAGGTTGATATTTATTTAAAAGTAACATAAAACAAGAAATCCATATTTTATTTTCCACAGTGAGATCCTAAAATACATTTGAGCTCTTAAAATGGAATGAGATATCATGAGGAATACATAAATAAATTAGTGAATAAAACCCCCAATAAGGTAATAAACATGATAAGTAAACATAACAGGAGAATTAAAGGTATATCATGATTTCTCAAAATAAAAGGCTCATGAGTAAATTCATAGAGGAATACCATAAATAAATGGTATAATACGATCCTTGAATTAAAGGAAAGATGGGATTAATATAAAACATTAAATAAACATGAGTCAAGGATAACATCATAGATAATATTACATGGTTGGAAAAAGTCCAATAATGGATTAGGTTTACTCCCTAATCTCATAGATGATGCCTCTTGAAAGTAAAGCACTACTCAATGCTTTGGGGAGAAGTATGGGTGAACTAGAATAATATTTACATAATCCATGTTTACCTCATAATGTAATGTTGTAATAATTTGAAACATATGAATTACCCATGGGATGGAAATGGGTTGCATAATCTTTCTTCTTACAATAATAAAAGAAAAATTCATAATGATGGAATTCGAGAAATCATTACGTTGTATGTATTAACACATTAAAATAAGGTTGAATAATATAGGTATACATTTTAGTGATATATATATATATATATATTAATAATTAAATAACATTATTGAGAGAGAGAGAATATGATTTAGAGAGATAAATCTCATAATCCAATGGAAAGGGATATTTAGAGAGAACCATTACCTAAAGCCAAATTTTTCACATGTGTTATATATATTATTAAATAATAAACTTATGTAAATTACATAATTTCATAAGAAATTTTTTCATGTTTATTATTCAATTTGTTTTAATTTTTCCCATGTCATATTCAATTATTTAAGCAATTAATTTCACATCAGATGATTTTATGGTAAATGAATCATATGTCCTAAATCAATGTGGTATTTTGACTAATGTCAAATATTTTAATAAATAATCATATAAATAAATGTAAAACTTAAAAAATATAATTTTTATACATTAATTATAATTTTTTAAAAAAATGATAAAATTTACGAATAATTGAATACGGTAAAATCACGGATACAGTCATCTATACATATTGTTGAGCGACATTTCCATTTTTCATAGATAGTGATGAAAGGAAGTTAAGAATTATTTTGTATTTATATGGTAATAAATAAATCATAAATATCAAATAATTTCATTAAACACCCTTACGCATACCATCCATGTGATGTGGTAATAAAAATGAAACACATTTCTTCCCGATGTGGTAGTCATTCATACACTAGAACAACATTATCTGTTATTAAATGGATGATAAGGTAAGATATTATATTATATTATATATTAATTTTAAATAATGTTAAATATATTAATATTATCAAATTTATGAACCGAAATATTCTTTATTATCTTCCACATAAATAAAAAGATAAAAATTAATTACATTTCTTCACAAGAAAGAAGTCCACCGTAAAAATGAGTTTCGTTATCATATTCCTAAAAAAATGGAAATTAAGAAGTTATATATATGATATATTAATAACATAAGTATAATTATAACATAAATATTATATATATACATTGGATAAATCATTATATACATCCATGAGATGCGGTTATAGACAATGAAATACATTAGTTTGTGAGGTTGTAGTCATCCGTACACACATTCAATGGTTTCATTTCCCATTTGAGGGTGGAAGAGATGATTTTAAGTAAATACCTTAAAATAAAAACTAATAATTTTATATAATATAATTATTTTATTATATCGTAATGGTTTAATATGATTTATAGGATGTGTAATAAAAAATAAAATAAAATGGTCGGTTAAGGTTGTTACCTCTTATTCGAGAAACATTATTTGGATTATTAAAAATCCTTACTAGGTTTTATTTTTGACCAATAAAAGGGTTATATGAATATGGGTGAAAATTAAAGATGTTATTTTGTCTTCTATTAGCAGAAAAAAGTTGTTTTTGAAGTGTGTAATGTAGAGGGGAGGTGGTGGATTTCTATTAGTAGGTGAGAGAACACACATGGAATCTTTGAAAATAAAGAATTATAAATTTTTTCACTCATGAAAACATACTCCAAAATATACTATTCTATAATCGTATAACATTTAATGTCATAATATGAACATAAAATATGAATTAGACAAGTTTAGGGTAATTTTTAACCCTTATTGTTTTTTAGCCCCCAATAAACATATCATTACCTTAATTGGGATAAATAATTTTTATTGTTCTTACGTTTCATTATATTAAGAAATTAATTTAACCTTATTAGAAAATATACATTATTATTATTAAAAATTTGGAATCCATTTTAATAAATTTATCTCAAATAAATAGAATATTTTAATTTAAAATTAAACCTGTAGTGGCGTCAAATATACAATTTTCCAAAAGAAAAGCCTTCGAAAGATGAAAATGTTTTTATATAAAAATTCATTTATAATTAGATTAAAATGAAATAAATTGGGTTAAAAAATATATAAATTAACTAATTTTACTTATAAAACCACATAAAAATAAAATGGGGATTGTAAAATTCTTAAACAAAAAGGATGTTTCTAAAAACATTTGTATTTTCAATATTCATTGAAAATAATAATTTTCATAAAAATACCGAAAAATTTCCCTATAATAAATTTGATATGATGATTTAAAAAATTAATTCCTTTTTTTAAAATAATTTTTTTTTAAGATTTAATAAATAGTTTTAAATTATGTGTGTACCACATGACTAATCCAGCTTTCATAGAAATAAATAGTTCTTTAAAAAACATTTCTTTCTCATTAAAATAATTCTTATTTTATTTATAATAAATAGATGACAATTTCATTTATTTAATACACATGTAAAATATAATTTTCATGATTTTTATTCATAATCTTACAAACTAATTTAATGACCATGTTATTATTTTCATGTATCAATTATAATATTTTAATATAGTATCATTTTTTTAAATATAATTTAATGTGCATCACAATCCATTTATGGGATTGAATTAATTTAAATTAATTTATTTCATAATGTACTATGGTGTTATAATTATCTATGTATACCTTACACTGATGAAAATATTCCCAAATATTGTCACTAATCACATGATTCATGAATAACACTAAGAGTAAATTCAAGAGCTTCCTCCTTTGTGGTGTACCCATAGAATAATGTGAATCACCCATCATATGGGTTGAGAAATAAATCACTCAATGACCATATTGTTCCAATTATGTTAATTAAAGAAAAATAATAGATAAATATATAATATAATAATTAGTAGTTTCTCTGGATGAAAAGGACCATACCATATTGATGGAGTTCTCTATAACACCCTCACCCAAACCCATTATCTTGGGTATGAAAACATACACACTAACATTTGGTGATCTCCCCTAGGAACCAAAGGCTGCAATAAATTCCAATGTCATTACTAAATAATGAGAATTTTTTCTATATACACATAAAAAACTACCATAGACCAAACACAATACTATAAAATAAATATTATTCAAGAAATAAAATCAATGATAATGAAAATGTGATAATATTACTAATGTTAGAGTCATAATATTAAGATTAAAACCATAGGTCTATAATACTTTGAGATTCAATGACGCACCGAGACACTGATTTGTCACTGACCAAATCCACTACAAGATCACCTGTAAGATCTATGCCCTATATGACATGAATGAAAAATCAATATTCACTACTATAAAATAATTAAATATTTCCCTTTCCTATATCATGGTTAAAATATTTTGTATACACACTATAGTTTATTTTTAAAGCGTTATAATATAACCTAGTGGGAAATCCACGAGGCTTCTTACACATTACAATTGAATAAGAACATGTTCTATCTTGAAAATAAATAATTGATTATAAAAAAGGGAGAGTATTTAGTGTGAAAGAGAGAGAATTAAATGTTGGAGTAGTAAAATAAACTCACACCATGAGATTTACCCATGTCATGAATACACACACACATGTGAAATTTCTCAAACAGTGAGTTCACCATCACATATGTTCACTAAAACGTCCAAACATGGGAGTAGAACACATCCCAATAGGGCTATCTTATAACTTGGTGGTAAAAAATATATTACCCCTAAATTATCATGATGATAATGTTTAATCCTAAAAGGACCCAATATGAATCTTGAACCAATGCTAACCTTGTTATAATAGGTTATCATACCCAAAAAATTATCATGAAAACAAATTACCATTTAATTTTTTTAAACCTATTGTGGAGATCACCCACAACCCTTAATTGTAAAGCCCAAAAAATAGGGATATCATAATGGGTTTTTTTATTAAGAAAAAATTGAAATTTATTTTTGAAAAAAAAATCCTTAATGTAATATGAAAGAGTATAGTGGCTGAAAAACCACAAACCTTTAACATGTTCATCTTCAAGAATCCATCCATGATCTCATATATTGGGGATCCTATAACCTTCCCTTTAATCGGTTACAATAATAATCCTATTAAAAATATTTCTAGACTATTGATATGGGATTGGAAGACTCGGTATTGGTTTTCTCTTAATATAGAATATTAGGATTAATAAAGATAAAAAGAATCAAAACTATCATATATGAGTTCCTATGTTAAATACTCAGTGATTTGATGCAATTAGACTCTAGAGAGAATGAAATATATAAAATCCCCTAAAGGAAGACGTTTTTCTAGATCCCTATCCTAGATTAAAAAGATTAATGTTGTAGGGAATTAATTAGGTTTAATAACAAATTTTTAGATTCACTTTAAACATGATTGTGGTTTGGACATGTCGTCTGAAAAATCATATGCCTACCATGAAAGTTTTGTTGGATAACATGAAAGTCTACACTATTTTTCCCAACAAGTCGAGTAGCCATAAGAAAAATATTTGAATCATCACTGTCTAAAAATTCATGAAGCTATATAGCTTTCCCCAAACTATACACCAACCATGTGCCTACCCAAAAGTCCTAAAAAACTCATGCATGGATACCTATGTGTTCTAAATTTTCCTCACAATCTATAATCTAATTTTGAAACCTAAAAAAACCATCAAAAACATACAAAAAACATTTAGTAATTCAAAAAATAACCTTGAACCATTCTATAAATTAGAAAGAGTGCAAAAAATAGTAAAATAACTCATATATGGGTTGTTACATTCTCTATACCATTGGGGTTTCTATCCTAATGAAGCTATATTTTTTTGGTATTTGGGATAATATCTATCCATTGGTCAAACATAAAATTTTATCATTCCAAACTCTCTACCTCATGTTTACCATGATACCACAATACCCACAGTAGATATATATTTCTTCCTTTCATTTATTTTTCTTTTAGATCAAGTATACGAATCAGGGTATTGACAATTATCACAATAAGTTCTATATTAACACAGTACATGATAATCACATGGGTGGGGTCAAGAAAATACTTTTATGACTATTATATGTTGAAAAAACAATTCATATAATGTCATATAATCCATAAATCTAGCTTATAAAAATATCACAGATACATTCCATGCTTTGAAAAGGTCTAACATATCAAGGACAAAATTTCACTTTCATACCCAAATGATGATGCCCCAATCTCATGAACACACAAAATAATACTTGAAACCCCACATAAAAGGACAATATGGGTTGAAAATAATCAACATAATATTTCTGATGGATTTAATATTTTCCCTTCATTTTACTAGTCATCTATATTTTTTCATTAGTCTCATGAAAAAGGCTAGGTCAAATTGTTGATGTTTTTATTGTCTCTAGAAAAAAAAATTGGAGAGAAAAAAGGATGAATATATATTTCAGCATATGATTCATGTGTATCATGGCTCGATGAATGTTTTAATAAAATGTATACATGAAATAAAAATCTTCTTCCAATGAAATAGTATAGTCCATCACACAAGCTCTATGTATTTTCTTCAATGTATGTATAGGATGGTTTGAATTACCTTATATTAAATGATGATATGATGTGTTCCTAGTCAAATTGTTTCCTTATACCTATTATAGACTAAAAAGTGTATTGTAAATCAAGGGTATCAATTACATACTATATAAAATAGTACCTCTAAAATATAACCACTTCCCATATATAGATAATTTTCAATTACTCAACTATATTAGACTTCTAAATTCGAATAAATTATTCTCACTTAATGATATTGTCCATAATCGCCAATATAATATCATGATTTCTAATTGTTCATAGTAGAACATTAAAAAGGTTAATATACATTTTCTACCAATTCAATATTTGTAATGGAAATGATTTATACATACCAGCTGGTCATTGATATTATTCCTTAACCTATATATATGTGAGACCTATCAGAAAAGATTTTTCATGCTTTCTCTTCATGTGAGACCACAAAAAATGGAACATCATTTTATTCGACATTTTCTTGAGTACCTGTTTGGATAAAACACATTTATTTGGTGATAAATATAAATTATTTAGTCTAGTAAAGATAGAGAAACTATAATTTGATCAAAAAAGTGAAACACTAAATTTTCATCTCATGTACATCCATCAATAGTCTCCCACCATTATGGTTTGAACTCTCTCTACAAAAATAAGGTTATGAATGTTGATCCTTCATACCTTGTATAATAATTTCTATAACAATAGTTACATGAAAGAAAACCACAACATCATTTTTCATAGTACATTCCAAGTTCATGCCAACAATTTTCCTATTAGTTTCTATTGGTCTCAGGATTCTATATCTACATGGTTGTATGACTACTGAATTAATGGATAACCCACTAAATTCCAGTTTCATGGTGTATAAATGAAGTAAATTTTAAGAATATGGATAAATTATATCAAACAAAATTTTATCATATTTAAGCCCCATTATGGAAGGATTTGTTTCAATCTTTTGTGATCCATGAACACAATAAACGTTTTACCACAATGAAAGTGACTCTAGGATTTATGGAGCACTATATCTAGTTCTAGATCATGATTTCATTTTTTCTATTAATTTATCTTCAATTTTGTGAGATGTATGTCATGGAAAGATATCAATTTATGATAAGAAGTGAAAATTCAGAGCGAGAAGAATAATTTTTTTTATCCCTCACCTAGTTCTTGTAAGATACGGATTGGTTTGTATATAATTGAGTCTTATTTTCTATGAAATATTTTTTAGAATCACTAACCCCAAAAAATGAAATAAAATTCATTGTAAATGTATTCATGAGACAAGGGAGGTAATAAAATTCATAGAAAATATGATGATAATACCTTTCAAAAACTATAATACATCATATTTTAAATAAACTATTTAGAGGTTTCTATTAAATTACATCATCAATTTTATAAGGATAATCCGATATTCATTTCTCAAATATGAAATGATCATGGAATAGAAAATAATATATCTATAAGTCTTAATTTTATAAAATATAATGCTGGTGGTGGTATCATAATGTACTAAATAAAATATCTAAGTTTCTTTCAAGATCATCATTCATGAGAGAGTACAATAAGATACCATCATTAAACACCACAGTTAAAGAATAATTGTATTCTTGAATGATATAATTCATCAATATCCTGATGACTGATAGAGAATAAATAAGGCCAATTAGAAGAAAAATATATTCATAATAGTAAAAATGAATTATGAAATATATCTTAAGAATTTTCTCTTTTCCTATATCATATTTGGGGATACCCTATACAAAGATCAATTTTAGGGAACCATATATCTCCCTTCAATAGATCAAAAAGATAATAAACTTATGGAATATATTGATGAATGATAATTGTATCATAATTAACTTATAATAATTGAACCAAATTCAATGTGTACCTTCCACATTCAGAATAAATGAAAATGGTGTTTCACAATGTGACGCACATGGACATAAACAAAATTATATTCCAATTGTTATACCTAGAACATTAATTAATATTATTCTTTTTGTTAAATTATATATGATGAATGTGAAATATTATTCATTAATGGGATTGGATCAATAAAAAAAACTTCCTTTTCTATTAGTTGTCTAAAGAAATTATCTAAAAGTACACATTGTTATTGATATTCTATTTTTGGAACAAATATCTATAATAAACTGCATCAATATTACCAAAGGTGATCATTTCTAATTGACCCTAGGTGTTTCCAAACACTACCACCAAAGATACATATCTTCTAAGTTTCAAATTTCATTCACCAATGAATAATTAAACAACCCTTCTTGGACAAATAAAAGTCACATGTTAAATGTAGTAGTGAATATGAGATTTTATTACTGCATGCCAATTTATTCCAAAGATTAACTTAATGATTCCCTTTTCAAAGATAGTAAACTCCCAAAAAAACCAAATTGATTCAACAGTGATGGAACGTACAGAAAATTAAAATCCTATATACTACCATTGTTTGAGAGGTATCATGATTTTTATAATATGAGCCATAATTTATAAAGGAAATCCTAGGTAATTTACCAAATATGAAGCATTAAAATAATGGGAATAACAGGTTTCAAACAAAAAATTCATTGATATAGAGTCAAAATGAATTTGTAAATATCATTATCAAGGGACCAAATTCATTGTTAGACATAACAATGTTATTTCCAAAATTATTTTGATCAACTCTAGTAAAATGATTCCTACCCCCATGTTATAATGTTTTTTTTGATGCATTGGGGTAATTATGGAATAACCATAGCTAATAAAGTTTTTAAAACATTTTATTATTCCACTCCAAGCTTCTTCTTGAATGGTTCCAGAATCACCTTTAATGATACATGTATTTTTTTACATTGGAAATCTAGTGCGAAATATACATGACACGGTTCATTATATTTATTTAATTTTTTAATATCATGGAATTCTACCACAATGATTCTATCCGGATGTTAGTTAAATTTTGGTTTTTGTGGAACCACATTTTCAACATCATCCTCTAACTGATTTCTATTTCTCCTAACAAGAAATCCTTTTTGTTAGTCATAGAAAATCTATTACATGGTCCTAATCGAAACTCTAATCTCATATCATTTTCCGTATTCCCAATAATAAGAAATAGTATTTGAAAATATCATATGAATAATGGATTCATTTTGGTAGGTGTCATTGTTAATTAATTATACTAAACTCACATCAGCTAAACCCATGAAAACTAAATAACATTTGATCTATAATTTTTATATAACACTTTTCATACCAAAAACACCCAGGTTATTTTATTTTAGTATATAGAGTTTCCATATAATTTTTTTATAAGATATTTCAAATATTGGGAAAATATTATCTCTATTCATAGCAGTATAGACTAATCAGAAATTAGAAATTGATACCATTAGTAACTCGTTGACCCCAAATCCATCTATATGAGAGGACTAGAGTACCACTTATCATATAAAACATCGTCTAGGAACCACAGGATGGAAATGAATTCCAATAGAATAACAAAGTAATGGTGGTTGATTTTACATGACATACACAACATAGCCTGTAATAGATAAACCAAAATAGAATAAAATTAATATGATGTAGGACATAAAATAATAAAAATTAAGAATGGAGATAATATGACTAGTATTAGATTCACATTATTCAGACATTCACAAAAAGTCTACATGACCTTAAGATATAATGAGATACCAATTCATTGATATGACACCATAAAAAACTCTTTAATTATACTCTATCTAAGGTTTTCCTCCTACAGGTCATGAATTTAACATTAATATGATTCACTAAAAAAGTAAGAAATTTCCCTCTAACCAGTATCATGGTAAAAAATGTTTATATATACCTCACAGTGTATATGTATGGGGTGAGTATACATCCCAATAAGAGACCCCAAAGACATCCCAAACATGAATAAAAAAGAAAAATAAATTATCTCACAGTAATAAATAAATAAATATAAAATCATTGATAGAATCTAGAGTAAACAAGAGCGATATACAAGTGCGACCACTAAAATAATATCACACAATAATTGTCACCCATTTTAAGAACACACATGCATGAAAGTTCCCAACCAATATATTCTATATCCTACATGTCTACATAACATTACAAATTCATGAGTGAGACACATCCCACTAGGCTATGTTTGTTACATGGTAGAAATATATAGAGTTTCTTAGATTTAGATCATGCCCTTATCTAAACAAACATGACCCTAGTATACAACATTTATAGAAACCAACAATGTTATTCCAAGTTCTCAAACCCTAAATTTGTCCCTATAAAAACAAATACCATTTAACCATTTTATCTAACATGTTGGGGAAGTCACTCATAACCAATAGTTATAAATTCTTTAAAATATAGATTTAATTATGAATTTTTTATTAAGAAACATAATAATGTTTCATCAAAACTAAATTCATAACTATCTATGAAAATTAGAGTGAGAGAGAAACCATTTTCCTATAATAGGTTTTTCTTGTTGAATCAATCCATGAACTCATAGATCCAGTATTTTCTCAACTTCCTTTTCATATATCAATGGAATATTATAATTAAAACTCATTACATCTCATAGATCAAGGCATGGAATCCCATGTATAGGGTTTCTCTAAATAAAGAATAAGAAGATTAAGAAAGGGAAATAGATTTGTAACTAAAACATACGATTCCCTAGGATAATAGATCTAAGATTTTATGGAATCTTCCTTTATAGTGAAGAAAATTTACAAATTCTCTAAAAGGATTCCAATATTTGAGATCTCTATCAATGAAGAGAATAATGAGGGATTTTTGGAATTAATTAGTTTTAAAATATAAATTATAGATCCCCTTATATAAAATTCTTTTTTGGAGGCATATTTGGACAAACTATATAGCTACTATGAGAGTGTTACAGGATGACATCGAGGGATGCAAGGTTTGGTGGAATAATTTGAAAACTCATGTGACAGTCATGAAAATCATCACTTTTCAATAATTTGGGAAGCAGTACAAGTTTCCCAAACTGTACATTAATAGTGTTCTTACCCATACACCCAAAAACACTCTTTCAAGGTTACGTGGGTGTTTATCATAGTTTTTAATAACCATTCACTAAAATTATGGCCTCCAAATTACCTTATAATAATTAAAAAAACATTACATTAATTCATCGCGCAATCCCAGACAATTCCATAACATAAAAAAAGAGTGTGTAATAGTAAAATATCTCCAATAAGGGATGTTACACTTATTTCTTTATATATCCATTGGGATTTTCCAAATCATTAACTTATATGTCTATACAATTTGTGTTAATAATAAAACAGACCATGAATTCATCTCATTAATATATCCCTCATCCTAGGAATTTCATCTTATGAAATGTATATTTTAATGATAGTTAATGTTGAAGAATAATATGAAGACTAAAAACTTAAAATTAAATTGTAAGAAGTGTGATATTGGAATAAATATTATTTAAAACACAACCTAAAGAAAGTATATTATTTTAAATGTGTTATTTTTATACTACAATATGATATAGACATGAATGAATCATATGGGTGTAGGTTTGGGAGAGAATTCCATAAATCTTCCACATGCATTATAGCCTCATAGACTTAGTTCCACTTCACCTTTTCTTGTATCATATATAATAACTCAGGAAATAATATCAATAAAAATTTAAGGATATATAACAAAGAGAAATTGTAATGATATCATTAAATCATCCATGCATCTTTTCATGGGAAAAAATTTATTAAAACCCATCCAAAACTCATTTTGATTCATCTCTAAACTATTTTAGAGTTTCTCTCAATGTCAGTCTCAATCCTCATCATGTCAACCAAGAAGTGTGATACTACAAGAGTTTATATAATTGAAAAAATTATATTTTTTAATTCATAAATGAAAGAAAAGTGGTTCCTCTATAAATTCATCTGTAATAATCAAGCTATAAAGGGAATCGACCCCATCCTTACCAAACAATAGTATCTCTATGTTTTTTCCATTGGCATCATCGTATGCAAGAATTAATTTTAAAAAAATCATTTTTATGACATCGAGTGAATATGGAAATTATAGTATTTAAATAACACTTAGAATACTCATATGTACTATATTTTATAAGTATTTAATGTCTATGATGAGGAAAACACTACATTTCTTTCACATTATAGATGATCACCTCATATTAACCTCACCTGATATATAATCATATCATATGTACTATCTATGTATTGTATTAAACTTATTATGTAAATATATATAGAGGAATTTTTTTTTATATTAGTAACATTTGAGGAAATGTCTCTTCTTGGTCATGATCCAACAAATGACATGATTAATGGTATACCCAAACAATTCCTAATTAGGTAAGCCTTAAGGATTTTGTAAGGAATGTATCAAAGTATGATGGTTATCTTTCTAGGTATATTTATGAAGTTATGTAATGGGGTATCTAAACATAGACCACAAATCCATATTATAAAAATGACATAGTGTATGACAACATATTTAGTATATACATTTTGAACATCTGACACAAAAACACATTTCATGCCCTATGATCATAATCTATATCCTAATTTAATAACTATTATCACATTTATGTTAAAATTACACCATGACCTATAATAATCCGCGATGAAAATCATTAAGGGATAACTAAACTGAGAGGTAATTTATCTTATCACTTCACAATATGTAAATATATATTCAGCCAATGTTAAATAATGCTAATTTTGGGATTGATTTATGTATAACATGATACATTTTTTATTATTAAATAGATTTCAGAATACTGAATAAAACCTTACATAACAACCTGTCTAACATATATTTTACGATATGATACCTGATTTTCCTAATATTTTCTTCACTTTTAGAGGTTTTTTAAACACATTACATCTTTATGTAATTTCTACCACATCACTATGTGACCATTTTATTAATCCCAACAACTAAAATATTTAGTGAGTAACATCTATGAACTATTGTACTTTGAATAATGGCGAGACATTGTAATCATATTCCAAATATTAGAATCCTTAAACATATCCATGCTCATTTACATCACAACATCAAATTATATTATGATTTTATATCCCTGTGTTTTTACAAAAGGAATATTTTATTGATATCACACAAGACAAACAACACCAAACATAAAGGAACAATAAATTAATATTATTTAAAATATGAAAGTTGTATCCTAGCTATAAAATAGGAGGGTATGAATACAATTTAATAATTGATAATATATATATATATATATATATTTACTACTCAATATAATATTATTTATCAATACTTAGTAAATAATAAATCCATTTTTAGTAATGTAATTTTATTCAAAAAAATATGTATAGTCCCAAAATGATATTTATAACATTTTTTGAGAAAATATTATAATAAATTTTTAGAAAATATAGAGAATTTAGTTTTAAAAATGAAATTTATTTTTCAAATCATCATAAAAAATTAATCATAGTATGAATTTTTTGGAGTTTTTGGAAAATACTGTTTTTTTGTGAATATTGAAAATTATTGATTTTTTTAAAATGTCATTTATATTAAATAAATAAATTAATTTAAATTTTAAAATATATTTTGAATATTTTTTAATTTAACTTATGTATTATTTAATTATTTTCATTATAATTACTAAAATTTTAATACTCTTTATATTGTATTTTAGAACATGTATATTTTTGGGGTTAAACTCAGTTTTGATTTCTAGAAACTATTTAAATGTGCATAATTTTACGATATTTTAATTAATTATAATAACACCTAATTAGTAATTATTTAAATTTAATTTATATATTATAAATCTATAAATTTGAATTAAAATTAAAATTATTATTATTATTAGTGATAGTGTTAATATAAAATAAACTTTTTCTTGAAAATTACACTTCATAAAAAATAATTTTTTCATCATGTATGCACGATTTATTTAAAAATTAAATTTATCTACATATATTTATAGAATTTGGTTAAATTGATTAAATATTTTAAAGAAAAATAATTTTTATTATATAATATATTCAACCTGATTTTATTCATAATTAATTTTGATAAAAAAAATTAATATTTTCCACAGTTAAGGTTAATACAGGTTTACCATGGTGTTAATCTAAAATATATGATTTAAAATAACCTATACAGTAGTAAATTTACTATTTTATTTCCATATTTAGACCCTATATCTTATGATCAAATTTTATATTCTTGTGATTCACTTTTCCATGTTGTTTTCCAATATAATAATTTAAGGAAAAAAAAGAAAAAATGTATCCCTCTTGAATTGAAATTTTAATTATGTGTTAACATTGGGAAAAAATAAATTTTTGAATTAAATTAATACATTCATGAGGGTAATTTATTTTTAATTTGTAATATTTGACTAATTATATTAAATACTTTATCAACACCAATATAGAAATTATTTAATGTACAAAGAACTAAAATAAATGATATAAAAATATTAAAAGTAATATAAATTAATTTAAAAATTATATTATAAGAATTTTCTAGATAAAAATATCCTGATTTAAAGGATTGAAACAATATATTTTCATTTAAAATTAATATTTATGTTGTTTAGGTAAAAATAAATGAATATAGTTGAAATTGTGAAAATTGTTATTTCAGAATAAAAAATATTATATTAAATTATTAAAAATTTATAAAAATACTATTCACTAAAAATTTAAAATGTATATTTTAAAAAATATTAATTATTTTATATTTATGGCCAAAGGTCCTTCTAAAGTAATTAAATTCTCCCATTAATATTAAAACCCTTTATTATAACGAAAAGGGGAAAATAATGTTTATTTGTGTTTCATGCATTTGTGTTGATATTAAATTTACAAATTCAAAGGATTTATATATTTTTTAATTTTATTTATATTTATATCCACTGGTTTCAAATTATAAAAAAAATAAAATTTACTTTTTATCATAAATGATAAATTATCAAGACAAAAATGCTAGTTACCGAAGTGAAAAATAAAATTTTAAATGCATGAAAACATAGAAGTAAAAGAAAAAATGATTAAAACATTTTTTATGTGATGGAGGTGTGGATTTACCATACCTTCCATAAAATAAATAATATTTTCATTTTTTATGCACTTGGGGTGATATTGATTTCCTTTTGTTGAATAGTTTTGGGTATTTACAAAAATGTTAGTCCACCTTCAATTATAAAAGGGTACTCCCTCCCCTCACATGCTAACAACTCTTAATCCATTATTCATTAAAAAGATATAAAAAATTTATCCAATAATTTTAGAAACATTTTATAGATTATTTTCATCTAAAAATACCAACCGTAGTACCCTTAAGTGTACATCCAAGGGATATTTCTCTATTTGTTGGTAATCTTGTTAATGAAGCTCCTTCTTTTTTTCCTTCATTTACAATCATCAATTAAGTATTAAAAATTATAATTTAATAAAACCATAATATATAGTATAATTATATTTCTTTATTTTTTTTGGTTGAAACTAAATCCATCTTATCTTCCATCAAATGGAAAACAAAACCTTCAATCATGTGTCCAGAGTACTACCGCCTCATGAACCGATGTAATTATTTTTCTATATTCTCCACTTATGGGTAGTTATAATGACAAATTTAAAGTATATATATGATAATTGTAAAATATTTATACTTATAAAATTATTATATCACATATACCTTAATATTTTTCATTCCATTGGGGATACGATAACTTCACTCATGTGTACGACAGACTACTACCTTATGAATCCATGTTACTTGTTTTTCACTAACACCTTTCGTGGAAGTAAATAAGGAAAACATTTAATGAATATAAATCATATATAATTCTGAATTTTTATATTTATTACTTATTTTCAATTATGAAAATTTTATGTTTGACTTACATATTTTCCATTCCATTCAATGATAAATGATAACATCTTTTTTGTGTACTTGTGGACTACTGCCTCCATGAAGTGATTTGATTCTTTATTAATCACCACACCCAGTGTATGATATTTATGAGTATATTTAGTGAAATAATATTATATTTCAGATTTTATGGTAATTAAATAATAAAAAAATGATAATTTACTTCTTTCTATAATGATCATTGGAAAACGTTAACGTTACTCATGTGTATGTATCAACTATCATCTTCATGATTGTAAGATAGTTCATCTTTCATATCCATAATTAATGGATGATTTTAATAGTGTAATTGATTTATAAATATGATAAATATTTAATTATTATTACTATGTATATAATGAAAAATTTACCCCTTTGATTGTAATCAGCACACTACATCTATTTTCAAACTGTGAACCGAAAATCTATTGAACAACCAACATGGACTTAATTGATTAAATTTTTAAATATTTAATTAAAATATATTAAATATGTGATTTATATGTAAGATATTAAAATTTTTAAATGTTCATAATAAATAAAATAAATTATATAATCAAACTATATAAGAGTAAAATCACAAACATGGAAAGTCTGTACTCATGGTAAAGGACTTCACCTTAATTTACCATTTTTATGGAATATTTTATTTGCATGCAACAAATTTATTTTATATGGATTATATAATACTAATTATAATTTCATTTCATTAATAAATAATAAATAATTGTATATAATATTTAAATAATATTTATTTCATCCAAGGGGGGTTTGACTTAAATGTTACCAAGTGGTAAAGAATTTCCTAATTGAATTTCATTTCATTATGTTATATTAATTATTATTATTATTTCATATTCAATGATTATGTATTGAACTAATATTAATTATAATATTTTTTATTTTTACTAATTTAATGTGAATTTAATTTTATAGATAAAATATAATAATTTATTAATTATCAAATTCAATTGTTTGAACATTGAATGGGTTATTCATCCCAATTTAACTTTCATTGGGACAAATGATTATGATATGCACCTCTATTAGTTTTTATGTTTATATACTTCCATTTTTACTTTTTTTATCCTAAATATCGTGATTTTTTTAATATTTATTATTTCATTTTAATTTATTCTTTCACGGGGAATACGTTTTAAAAGTTACCAAAGTAGGAAAGTATTTTTATAAGAATTTCATTTCTTTTTGGGATTGTTCATGTTGAATATTATTTTGGGGGAAATAATGTGATATTTTTTACTTGAACCAAATCTCTTATTATTTGGTTATAATTTTTTTAATAGTTTAATTTCCATTTTATCCATTATTGAATGAATAAATATAAAGAATATTTATTATAAGTGATACCTATCAGGTGTTTTTCCATAGATCAAAAATCATTTTATACCGCATTTTTTATTTATAAAAATGTTTTCTAAAACGTTTTCAATATAATTATATGATTTTAAGTCATTTTTACACATGTTTTACATTTAAAAATGGATTAAAGAGAATCTTTCTGTCATCGGGGTCAGTTCACACAGAACAGGCCCCAGAAGAGGATCAGAGCAACTGGAGTAGCAGCCGCCAGATGAATAGCTAACCGGATTGGAAGAATGAGAGGGTATGGCAGCCGCCATCAGGACCAGGCATTGTGCAGCTTTGTATGGGTCAATGCAAGTCGATCATCAATGCAAGGTGGGGATCTATGTGATCAATGACATAGAAAGATGGGGAGGGGCAGTTCAAGTGGGCTTGGCATACGGGTCATGTATTGGGCTTGGTATGCCTCTGGGCCTTTGTTTCATGTATTTTGGGTTTGTCGGGCCTTGTGCCTTGGTCCTACTGGTCATGTACGGGTTCTCCTTCAACACTTAAAAGGGGTATTATGCATAATAAAATAATAAATAAGGCCTTAGGGTAATTCAGGAAATAGAATCTTTCTATATTTATTTAAATGAAGGAATTTTTGAATTTTACAAAACAAATGTGAAATATATTTATATTCTTACATGTACAACATGAATATAATTTCCAACCATCATGAACAATAAATGTTTTAGGGAATTATTTATATATTTTAGAGTTTATTTTAGATGGAATTGTTTTTTAAAAATATTTTGTTTACTTTTATTTTCTTAAAACATATATTTAAAGTAAAAAATGTTATTTTCCTCTATAATTTATAAAGATATTTTAATTGTACTTCCATTCTTTTGAGTAAAAAACTATGGAGGTTAATTTTTTTCACTGGGGATATTTTGTAGTTATTAAATTTTCAATCTATCTTAGGATGGATTATGATTGATTCAAAGCAATTGCCCTGAAACATATTCCATTTCAATTGTTTAATCATGTTTTTGAAAATTTAAATGTTTAATGATATGAGTTTTAGGATTAGATGAAATATTTTTGTACATTATTTATTATAAGGATCATATAAAGTTTTTATGAATGTTTAATTCCAATTATATCTCATGGGTGAGCATGATACAATATATGCGATGGGTTGATCCCCATTATGGATCAAGATAGGATTGGTTGGGCACAATTATAACTCATGATATGATTGGTGTACCCCATTATAAAACTCTAATGCATTGGGTAATAATTATATTCTTTATATAATTATATTTTATTCCATTATTATGGTTATTCCAATTTCATTGGGTTTTATAATGTTCCATGATACCAAAACATTTTCTTTACTATTACTATTGGTTAAAAATTTTCCTTTAAAAAATAATGACATCACATGGCTAAAGATTATTTATTCTTGTGACACTTTCCTTTGATAATTGTTTATTCCATCTTCTATAATTGATGATCTAGGTTTATATGGGTATAAATATACTTATTTTATGCTTGTTAACTTTTAATTTGTCATCATACCCTTATACTCTTTATATACACACTGACGATATTCAATTGTTAACTCTTATATTTACCCTTATGGATCATTTTAGATCACAAATATTATATTATTTCCTAAGGATATCAATAATTATGATGAATGGATAATTCCATGAATGTTTTCTCATGAATCATAATGAATACATAATGTGAAAAATAAAATATGGGTATTATGGGAAAACATACTCTCTCAAATTCTTGGGTATTGTTTATGGAAGAGTTTTTCATAATTAACTATAATGATAAAACTAAATGTTCCTGGGGTATATGAGTGATAAAATAATTACATTTTTTTGTTATAATTGGTTGATGAAAAAAATTGGGACTCGTTTATCGGTAACAAGATAAAAATTTAAAGTTTATGGTTTTGGAACTGAATCTGAGAGTGTGAGTTTGGGGATGTTACAATTTTAATAACATAATGGTTTTTATATATTTACAGATTTTTTTTTCATTTTATGTTATCAAAACAATTAGGTATTCAATTATCGGTATATAATATCAGGATTGCTAAAAATTTTAAATTCATCGACACCACTATCAAGTTTGAAGTGACAAGTTCCTAAAAGTGATTAATGCCTTTTTGGGAGATATTTTATTAGAGTTAAATATATGTACATATTTTATTTAATGTGAAGTGTGGAATTATTTTTTTGGAAATATATTTTTACTTATTCATATAATTAAGGGTTTATATGATCTTTGATATTGAGGTATTTATGAGGACACTTGTTTTATCATGTAAATAACCATGGGATTCCAAAGTGATTCGGTGACTAAGTGATTAATAATTTTTCAAATAAAGATAGCTATATCTTTTTTCTTATAAGTTGAAATATATGATATTTTGTTTAAATTTAAAAGACTATATAATTTTAAGGTTATTAAGGTTATTTTTAATATAGTTTCATTTAAATATGTAATGATTTAGTTGGAACTATGGGTATTATAGTTCGACATTAGATATTAAATTATTATTCCATATTATTAAGGTTTATTAATTATGTTAATTAGAATGAATTATTTTATCAATTTTAGTTTTTGATAATGTTTAAATATATAAGGAATATATTGTTATCCCTTTTATGGATATGTGATCCTTTAAAACTTGATTTTATTTCTTTAGATATAAAAAATTCAACAATAATTCTAATCATTTGATGAAAATTTGATATTATGATGGATATTGAATAATGGATGAAATAATAATTGTAATGTAATTATATTTATTTATATCCATAGTCTATATGGAAATTAAATTCTTCAAATCAATGAAAATGATATTGAAGTAAAAACCTTATTTATTAAATTGAGGGTCACTTAAATCTTTAAAAAAACATAACTTTACCTAATAAATTAATCATCATTCCTAATATAGATTTTCACATCCCATAAATTTTATCATAATTTGTAAACCTAGTTTTTTTATTTCAGATAAAATTAGTACTTACAATTCATTATTTTTAATGGAAATTTCTATTAACACTTTTTATCATGTGGGTTTTCCACATAGTAATTTACATATGAAAATCCTTTAATTATTAATATCATGTTAAAATTACACAATTGGTTTCTCTTAAAGTGTGGGTGGGGAGAATGTAACCTAATGATCTATAGGGCTCCCAGATATGTCAATTCATATTTTTGTTTCCTAGGTGAATGGATAAATTGGATCTATGTTGATCATCCAAAAGTTATTTATTTAACTCAGGATTTTATGGATTACATAGCATCAACAAAAATCTCAAAATTCCTTCCTCATTAACATTAAACTCTAAGTATTTTACTTTTAGGATAGTTTCCACATTCATCTAAATTACCTTATAATCTGT
This sequence comes from Viscum album, assembly GCA_963277665.1. Classification (NCBI taxonomy): domain Eukaryota; kingdom Viridiplantae; phylum Streptophyta; class Magnoliopsida; order Santalales; family Viscaceae; genus Viscum; species Viscum album. The sequence continues at coordinate 1,046,687,781 of OY728138.1, read as the reverse complement.
TTCATCATCCTTTAACCATTCCAAAAATAGATGGTTGAGAAATCATTTCTGAAAGGAATGATTATGTTTGCTTATTTATGATTTACAAGTACATCTTCCTAAAATCTAATAAGATTGGATCCATTTCAATTATTATAAATGATAAATTTGATGGGTGCTTTCTACTTAGATCATCCTTCACCTTGATCACTTTCCATGGATGGTAGTGGATTGAACCATCATAATTTATAATGAGCTCTAACAATATTTGTTAGATCATATTCATCTATATCTATGTCAATATATATTTGAGACATTGGTGAACTATATATATTTCAAACTTATCCTCAATAAGATAATAATGCAACATTTTCAATGCAATGATCATAAATACTAACTCCAGATCAGGCATTTGATAGTTTTTCTCATGAATTTTCAACTACCTTAAAGAGAAGGAAAATGATTTTTCTTTTTTCATCAACACACATTATAATGCCTTCATCAAAGAATCACCGAAGATTAAGAAAATATCACCACTTGTGGGTAGTGTGATCACAGGGGAATTGATAAGACTCTTTTTAAACTCCATTAAGCTTTATTCAGATTATTCTTTCCCAAGAAACATGACTCCGATCTATATTTTCTTGGTTAGAGGGTTTGAAAATTGTGAAAAATTTCTCACATATGGCGATAATATCCAACTAACCCAGGGAAGATATGGATATCCATCATAGATGTTGGCCTTGGCCATCCCTAAATTGCCTATTTTTTGTATGGGTCCACAGATATCACATTTCTCGTGACGATATTCTCCAATAACGATACTTCCTTGAACTAGAACTCACAATTTATTTACATTTCATTGAGATTCTCCATTTTCAAGGTCTGCAGCACAGTGCTTAGATGCTCATTATGAACCTCATTGGTTTTGGAGTACATTGTAATATCCTCTATAAAGACAAGAAAAATTTTGTTGAGGTAATATCTAATGAAGCTATTCTTAAAGTCCATAAATATGTCTAGAGCATTAGTGAGTCTTAATGACATCACTATGAAATCATAGTGCCCATACCATGTATGAAAAAGTTGTATTGAGGACATATTTCTTCATTACCGTTACTCGGTAATATCCTGGAAAAAGATCCACCATGGAGAAGTATTGTGCTCCATGTAACTGATTGAACAAGTCATCAATTCACAGTAATGTATAATTGTTATTTATCAGGATTTTTTTTTAGTTCATGATAATCAATGAAAATCCATATTGACCCATCCTTATTCTTGAGGAAGATGAATGGTGAACCACATGGTGAAGCACATGGGAATATAAACCCTTTATTCAAATTCTTATGTAGTTGTTTCTTCAGTTCCTCAAGTTCCACAACATCCATTAAATTTGCAGTCTTGGATATTGGTAAAACCCCATGTATAAGATCAATTGAGAATTCAACATCTCTTATAGGAGGAAGACCACAAAATTCCTTATATTTCACATCAGTGACTTCCATCATATTAGGCACATTTTCGAGGATGGTTCCTTCCATATACTCAATTATCTTCGTAATATACACGTTTTAATAGTGTAGTAATATTGATGTTTGGGATGATGGTTATGGGGAAGATTTATTCTCCTCCATGTACTTGTATGGAATCAGACGATTGATTCTCTATATAGAGATTGATTTCCCTCTCATGGTTAATTTTATTGGATTTATATTGTTAATGTGAATCAATGCCTAGAATTGTATCAAATTCCACAAAGGGAATTACAACAATGTTTGCTCGGATGTTTTTTACACAAATGGTAACATGGGAGGATTAATATTCATGGGATAAAATAATTTCCCCATTTTCATTCTTCACCAAAATCTCTACTTCCATTTTTTTGTGGTGATAGGATTGTTCTAATAAAATTTCAGGATATAGAGGAATACATAGATACATTGATGATAACCCGACCATTCAGTTTTTGATTATTGTTATAATCTATCCAATATAGTCTTAGGGATGAGTATATTAAAAATTTAAAAACAGAAAGGGGAATACAATTAAATTAAGGAGATAAAGTATAAATTACATTTATCTTCTTAACATATGAGTTTATAACCTTTAGTCTATGTTATCTATGATCTACTTCCTAACATATTGTCCTATGTGATTTTTTTGATCCCTTAATAATGCTTTGTAATACATTTATGAATTTACAAAAGCATATCCCCCTAGAGTGTCAACCTCGAAGTGCAACAAGGCCCATTGTTGTGCACCAGTTCTCGTTCAATTTTAGCTCAAATTGATGTTTTCATGATTTTCCCCTAGATACATATGTTTTAGAGCTACATCAACATGCTCATATCTAGAAAAAGATGTATTTTCTTGATAAACAACTTAATATATTATCACCCAAAATACAGGGATGTTTTTCTTATACTAAGTCTTATCCCTGCGGGTTTTCACAATGGTTTTCTGATCGGAATCCCAATATAACTAAACCAATCCTCTTATACCTAATATAAGAACCCTGATATTTATTACACATTTAAACATATTTTATTACATATATTTTAACTTAATAAAACTCAAAATATTGAGTGGATTAGTGTCTTGGGATATTAAGAACATTACATAACAACTTAAAACATTAAATACAACGTCTTTATTGAAACATTCTTTTACATGATCACATAAATCCTTCATACATAACAATGTATGGGGAAAATGGGGATATACATAAGAAATGGGTGAGTTATAAATCCTTGTAAGGGAATAAACATGGAATAATAAGATTATAATAATACATGTTAGACAAGGAATATCAATGAGGCATGAGGGAACATGAATATTAAGGCATGATATAACATGTTAATCATAGCATGGAAACATGGAAATGACTTTAAACACTATATCACAAACAAAAAGGAATTAAGAAAATGCCTATACCAATATGGTGGACAAAATTTCCACATTATGATCATGTAAAACACTATCCCAACATGATGTATCCTGATACTAAACAATACCGAATTCACTAGAGTGTTATCAGGATGAAACCTTTATAATCATTTCAATCTCACGCTTAAGTGTGCCACATAAGTCATATAACATGGATTCATTCAATGTAATAATTTATTACATGATCAAGAAATGGTTAATACATACATTATATTCATTAATTAAAAATTTAATGTTTATAAAGGTTAATAACATTGATATTGTAATTGGTATGGTATTCACTACACAATTATTTTTTCATGATTATTTGTGGTGCGATTTCAGTATCCTAACTATATCATATAGAAATTCATAAAATGGTTTGATGAGAGTGAAATGGGTATCCCATAAAAATGATATTAAATGAAATGTAATCGGAATATTTAATAAAATATACCAACATTAGAAAAAGGAAATTATAAGACATAATATAAAATAAATGATTGATATATGAGACAGGTAGAAGATCCCTTGTGAACTTTAGGCATAGTAATAAGTGGGTTTAAAGGATCATAGGGGGATTAATGGGAGTGAAATGAAGATCATATATTTTATACATAAAATATATAGAAAGGGGATAATGTAACATCATATCCCATCATATGAAAATTTAATTTATGAAGCCTAATATAAAAGTAGTGCTTGAATGGAAATGTGAAAAGAGAAATCCCTTACAAAATTTCAGCATGGTAAAGACCTAGGTAAGGGAAAAAATGAAGGGGAAAATGATATCTAATTTACATAATAGGAAATTTAAATTATGAAATTTATTATAGAATGATTAAAATATAACTAATTGAAAATAAAAAGACAAATTTCAATCGTGGTTCCGGATTTGAAAGGAATAGAGGATGTAGGGATCCCTAAAAAAATCTAGCATGGTAATGAGGGTATATAAAGGATATAATATGGATTAATGATAGTTAAAGGAAGATATAATTATTTATAAATAAAATTTATAGTATGGGGAGTATCTATGAATATATCCCAACGTATTCAAGTTGAAATTAAAAAAAATCACAAACGGAGTGCTTGATAAACGAGAGGAGTGGAAGATCCCTTCTTTGAATGTGTGATTCCAAATCAGTGGGAGAGGCTCAATGGTAGATTGATGATGGATTTGGATCACTCTTGGGAGCCTAAGGAAGAGCTTGATAAAACATAAAACAGTTTCGGTGAAGAGAATTGTGATCATGGGTGGGTTTATGTAGGATAAGAGGTAGAGTTCTTTATTATTCTGGTTTTGGACACTATATAATAAAATATTCAGAACCTCAAAACATCCCACGTTTTATCCCATGGTTTATGGAAAAGGATTGTGGTATAAATTATTTTTTAAGGCTTATGGATTAAGATAATAAAATAATTCCATTTTTTAGGGGGAGGTGACTCATACATTCATGGAAATTATTTTAAAATCTTAAAATATATTATATGTTTTGGAGGATTCACTAATGATTCCTAAAATAAATGAAAAAAACATAAAAGTAAATTATTTTAAAGAAAAAAAATATAATTTTCCTAATATCCCATTTATATTATTCATTTAAAAATTATTGGTTCATTATGATGTCATAAAACACATCGTTTATTTATATGGTATTTTATTTTTACCCAAAAAATTGATTGTCTCATAAAATTATGAAAAAACCATGATTAGATAATTTTGATGTCCTAATTCTAGAAACAATATTTATTTTATCTAAATAATTTTCAAATTATGTGATATTTTACTTTTAAAATAAAAACTAACATTTATTGAAAATTGAAAGGTTTTGACAATGATAGTTTTTGAACCGTAATAAGAATTATTTCATAAAAATTATATGATAATTTATATTTAATAAAATTAATTTAAAAAATATATATTATCATTATATTTTCAATTTAAAAAATCAATTATTTCATTAAAAATATATTTATTAATTGAATTTGAATATTAAAAAAAAATACTATTTTTGATTTAAAAATAACTTACAATGTAACGATAATAGAATAAAAGTATATTCATTATTATATTCCAAAATAATGTACCTAATCATAATGATAGAGTCTTTTTACATGTCCCTTTAGTAAACCAGCATATGCCCTATGTGGATGGTGTGTTATGATGGGGCTTTCATGGATCCGTTTAGGGAACATGGTTTGGGTTGTGATCTCAATTAGCATGAACTTCTCCCATTAAGAGTTTCGCTCATGCTTAAGTTGTGGGATCTTGCCTTGGGATTGCTCAAGGTCAAATCCAAAAAATGATATCTACCTCATATGATCTGATTAATGGGATTCATAAGGAATGATCCTACTAATCAAGGCTATCACGTCCATTATCTATGCGAAAAGGATTTATTTAAATCCTATATGTATAATAGTCATCTGATCGTGATTCAATGGATATACTATCAACTGTGATAATACTTAACTATAATTTAAATCCAACTAGATTTAATAAAAAATATATTTTCATGTGTCTTCTATATCCAAAATTTAATTAATTAAATCACAAAGGGTAATTTTAGTCATTATAGTTTTTGTTGTTACATTTATCGGTAATTAAACTAAAATGATATCTGTTAAAATGAATTCAAAACATATTAAAACTCAATTTATGGCCGTATTTTGACTCTTAATACCATAGGGTCTATTTTTATGTTATTTTGGGGCATGTTTCCATGAATTTGAATAGAATGATAATTTATGTAATGAAAAAATACAAAATTTCACCCTCACATGTTTAAATTTTTATTATCTGTTATCATATTAGAAAATAAACAAGTGAATTAATATTCATGGTAATTTCTAGAATAATAAAATTAATTTTAATGAGGATGATTTATTTTTAATTTATATTAATTATATAGTTTCTTTACCTTCTTATGAAATGAAAACATATAAATTATTTAATTAATTGAGAAATAAAATAAATTACAATAAAAATATTTAATGTTTTATAAATTTAATGAATTATTATATTCAATGAATTTTTCAGATAATATAATATTGTTGAATGTGGTGAAAATAATATATTTCAATTCTAACTTTTTCTTGTGGTTTTTTAAAGTGAAATTAAAATAAAATTTTTAAAATTGACATTATTTTTTTTAAATTTAAGTTATTTAAAATTTCTAAAAATATTATCCGATGCAATTTTTTTTTAGATTTAAAAATATAAATAATTTCATATTACTGGATAAATTTACCTTTAAAAAATTTATATTGACCACTCACTTGTAAAAAACATTATCACCATTGAAAAGGGGAAAACAGGTTTTGTACATTCTATGTGTTTGTGATAAAATTAATTTTCCACACACATAAGATTTTTTATTTGAAAAAATTGATTTTATATTTAGAACTAGTGGGTACAAATTATTTTATGGGGATCATGTTATTTCTAATCATAAATGATAAATTTCCTAGTTAAAATTAATAGTTACCATTGTGAAAAAATGGTAAATGTTTGGAAACATTAAAGTTAGTGAACAATAAGTTAAAAACGTGTATTTTTAGTGTTTTGGAGGAATATATCAACCATAAAATCACTAAAATATATATTTTTAAATTATGGTGACACTTGGGGGTGAAGTACTTCCCATAATTGAATAGTTTTGAGTATTTACAAAAATTTCACTATTATTCAATTATAAAAGGGAACTCCCTCCTCTAACTTATTCAAACCTCAAAATCCATTTTTATTGATCAAAACCTAAAAAATATTTTCCCCAAACCATTATATATATTTTAGAGGTTTTATTATTTTAAAAATACCAAACCCTGTGTCATTAAGAGTATATCTAAATGATATTTCTCAAAGTGAATGTAATCATCATAATAAAGCTTTTTCATTATCTTAGTTTTCTTAGAAAAATAAATCATATATTAAAAAAAATTATCTCCCATATATGTAAATATTATTATTTTATTTCATAACATATATCTATATCCAATTCAATCAAATGGGAAATAGATTTATTGATCATATGTACGGTGGAGTACAAACTCACAAACTGATGAAATTCATTTTCCATATTCTCCTAATGCTCCAAGTTATAATTATGGATTTAAATTACATATATATATATGATATTTGTTACATTATAATAATTTTATAATTTTTATGTCACATATAACTTCTTACTTTTCATTATCTAGGGGATATGATAACGTCGACTATTTTTATGATGAACTACCTCCTTGAGAAGTGATGTGATTCGTTTTTCAGAACCATTTTTCATGGTAGGTAATAATGAAATTTTAAATGAATATATGTGGTATATTCGCAATAATAATTATATTCATTACATGATTATAATTTTTAAAAAACATTATGTATTATTTAATTTTTTACTTTTCCATTCACTGAGAAACGATAACGTTTTTCTTGCGTACCTGTGGACTACCGCCTCCATGAAGCAATATAACTCTTTATCAATCACCACAAAACATGGATTATATATATGATTATATTTAATTAAAAAATATGATAATTATTATATAATTTTAATTTTATAATTTAAAAAATAATACTGACCTTCTTTTCATAATGATCATTGAAAAATGGAATCTTTATTAAAGCACAAACATGGAATGTTTGGACTTGAGGTAGGGTAATTTATCTCAATTTCACTTAATTGAGGCATATTTTAATGTAATGATTTTAATTTCCTTTATATAGTGAACATACTTCCCTATATACATTTAATATCATGATTAATTTATAAATAATGATATTTTAGGTTTCAATTTTAAATATTTTATTTAAAATAGATTTGACATGAAAGTTAACAAGTGGTAAATAATTTCATTACTCAATCTATTTTCATTTGGTTATATTACTGATTCATTGAATTTTATATTCTATTATTCTTCATGTAATTATTTTTTCATATCTTATATTGTATTTTCACTTGTTTTATATGGATTTACAATTGATAGACATAACTGATTAAATTATTAATTATCAAATCTAATGGTATGATCTTTGTATGGGATATTTATATAATATTATATTTCTTGAGACATATATTTATGATATGCACCTATATTACTTTATAACGTGTATGTACAACCATTTTTAACTTGTTATATATTTAATATTTTTATTTCCATGATATTTAATGTTTTATTTGATGTTATTACTTCATGAGTATTATGATTTAAGGGTTACCAAAGTGGTAACTACATTATGATTCACTCTAATTTCATTTGGGGTTACTTATGTTGTAACTTATTATAGAGGAAATAATATGATACTATTTTCATGAAAAAAATATATTTTAATTACACTTATTTGTTTGTTTAAGAAACACTTTCATTCATATCCAATTTTTCTAAATTGTTTTTCATTTTGTTACTATCATTCCATGATTTTAAGACATTTTTACCCTTATTTTACGTTTTCAAAATGCATTAAAAGAAATATTCCATTTTTCCAGATGAGGCACTTTTTTTTATAAACAATTTTAAGGGTTTATACTTTATAATATGTATCATATGATGAAACATTCCCACAATGATAACCAGAAAATTTTTGTAATATTAATTTATAAGTTCCACGGTTATTTTTAATAGAAAGGATTTTTGAAATATTTTTTGAAATTTGTATTTTTAAAAGTGAAAAGGATACATTCCTTAAGAAACATTTATTGATATTTCAAATTTAATTATACTCATTAAAATCAATAAACCATTATTGTAATTGGGTTTTATTACAAATATTGTTTAATTATACCATCCCCATTCATTATTGGGATTAATTATGATGTATTCTAATATATTTTCAAATAACTTGTTCTGATTCCATAGTTTAATATTATTTTGAATGGAATAATTTATGTTTCTATGAGTTTTTTATGAGATTAAATATATATATACTTTATTTAAGTAATGTTTCTTAGAAATTGATTATAATATGGTTTTCCCCATTATAGTTCTTGAGTGTGCTTGATATTGGTTATACAATGGGTTGAGCCCCATTATAGCTCATGATATGATGGTTTGAGACCCATTATGGTTCATGATAAGATGGATGAGCCCCATTATATCTCTCCAATGTATTGGTTAATTATTATGTTTTTTATAGAATTATACTCGATATTGGACATATCGATATTCCAATTTTTATGGTTTCTAAATGTGTTTTATAAATATAATGTTCCAAGATGCCAACATATTTTTTATTCTTTATATGGGTTATGAATTTTTCCATTTCTCAAGATTGACATCACATGGAATGTGATTATTTATTATTATAAATACTAAATATTATAAATATTTATTCCTTACTTCATTTTTTGTGATCTATGTATTGATTACTATGGATATTCATATGTTTTTATGATGAACATTTTATTTTTCTATATACCCTTATTATCTTCTAATGATCATCAATGACATTAAAATTTTAATACTTATGTTTACTCATATAGGGAAATTTGGATCAACCCTATGATTTTTCATTTTCCCCATATAAGAAAATATAATGTGGAATTAACTATGTATTTATGAGATTCATAAGATTGATGATGATGACTTAATGTGAAATAATAAAAGTTGGGTATAGTTTTAGAAATACTTGATTAAGGTTATGGATATTATTTATGTAGGAGTTTTTCCTAATTAACTATAATTATAAACCATAATGGTTCTTGGGTATGTAAGTTATCCAATACTACCTTTAGTTGTTATAAGTTTTTATGAAACAAATTGGTCACATTTATTGGTATCAATCCATATATTGGAATTTTATGATTTTGAAACTGAATTTGGGAGTACAAGTTCAGGGATGTTACAATGTAAATAACATCGATAATATAAATATAATTATTTCAATTTTTATCACCATCATTATTGTAACAAATATTTAATATCATATACCATTTATAATCATATAATTTATTTATAAAACACCAGTAATTATAATTTAAATTTCTTATAGTTTCATAAACCCCATTATATATTATAGAAAATTTCATTCTATAGACTCATAACTCATCCTTCCCAATAACACCATTAGGTTTTGGTGAAACTAATTGGAAATATAACGAAAATATTTGGGTTTTTCTAAACATTATTTCATTTCCTAATAAGAAATTTTAAACACTTTTATTGTTGATATTGTACTGGAACCAAGTTATCACATGATTGTTTCATTTATACACAACACTTTATGTAATGAGGGTAATATTTTTTAAATACTTTAGGCATTTTAAATAATTTAATAAATTAAAAATAGGATTAATTACGTAGATTTAAAAATACTTGAGTGAATCAATCTATAAATCTCATGATAATCAATATTAACTTGTTGAACTACTCCAATAGTAATTTATTTAGGAAGTGGAATCTCAAAAACAAAAAATTATAATTACATAATAAATTTCATTAATAGGGTTTCTTAAATTAATATTAGCATTTTCAATGATTAATATTAATTTTATGTTTGATGATGGTGATCGAATTTATCTAAAACATAATATTTTATCAGACGAGGATCATGATTTACATTCATTTAATACAGACTTCTATTAAATGCAAGCCAACTAAAATTATGACCACTTTTAAAATCTATCATATGAATGTTTGGATAAATATCCATATATCACGATGAGTTTGTATTATTTATCATTTCTCCTATAATTTAAATATTTAGGTACACCATTATTCTAATTATATTTTATATGACTCTTCTATGGTTAAGCACATAACTATTTTTCATATATATCATATAGATAAAATAAAAATCATTACTTCTATAACCTAATCCTATTAGGGGCTCTTGAATATTTTTTTGGAATGGAGAATGCCATTATTGGGAACCTAATCCTATTAGGGCTACCCATTACTTACGTTCATTACATAACATATTCAAAGGGGATACATCACTCGCTTGACATACCTGGATGGATGATCGAGGTCATGAAAACTGTTTCCATTATAAGGAATATAACACTTAGTATTTTTAAAATATATTTAATATCACTATATAAAATAATATAATTAAAAACATATTTATAAATGATTTTAATGATATAGAATAAAATTATATTCCTTCCACCAAGTCTATTTGTTAAAACCAAATTGGCTTCGAACTCTTCTCACTAGTTATAAATTTTTTTCTAACTCAAAATAAAAGGTAACTATATTCATAAATATCCAAATTCATCATTTGATTAGGGTACATGAAACACTTTTAGGTATTGTATTTTAATAATATTAAATCAATAATACATAAAAGTGTAAACTTGGAGAAACATATAACCAATCCCACTTTTCTCAAGATGGTATATGCCTCTAGGATATTGATTAGAATGGCCTAATGTCCCAATAAAGAATAATACATTACTCATGAGAGACCTCAATTCCATCATAATTATAAAACCTGATATGTATAAGTCATAATTAACTACTTAATTGATGATCAAAACAAAGTACAATCCAAAGTCATGGTAAAATAGAACTAAATTAGTTATCATATATAACATGTAAATCCTTAGATACATGTATGAAAATTTATTGATGTTTTTTAACAATTAAAATAAATCATACAAAAAATATTATAACATAAAAAGTTTGTATCTATGAATAATAAATAGGGAAATACAATAAATAACTGATAAATTCACATATCTATGAATGAGATGAATTTTTTTGATCAATTCATTAATTAAAACAACTATAAACACATTATAACATTTTTATGAATTATGGATTTTCCAAACTATAGTAAAAATTTACATTTTATATTCAATTCGAATATTAATTCCTTTATATTATTATTTATATGGAACTTTCATTAAAAATATGATATTTAATAAATTCTAAATAATTTATATTCCAATTCTATTGTGTAATTGTATTATATAATATAAATATAAAACACTTAATATTATTTAGACAATGATCAAATCAATTCTCAAATCTTATTTTGATATATTTTAAATAATTTCTCAAATAAGGGCCTTAATTTGAGTAATTAATATAAATATTATGAATAATTAAAAATTTAAATTAATTCTATATTATATTTTGGACTATTATTTTAATTTATATACCCCTTATAAACCATACATATAATTATTATATAAATATTTAATATTTAAACTTTATGTCCCTCCTTATAATTTTCAATCGTTATTTTAATACTTCAAATAAATATTTTCAGATATTTTTTTTAAAAAACCATTAATTATTATTTATAAAAAATAATATTCAATTACGTTTTTTACATTTCATAAATAAAATAAATATACCAAAATATATCTTTTAATAATGTATAAACAGTTTATACATTATTTTACTCAATTTATAATTGAAATTATTAAAAATATAAATTTTATATGAAAATCAGTTTTAACTACATCCTTATATATTTAGGAATGATATATTTTATATTATAGGTGTATCTAGAACTGATCTATTATACATAATAATAGATGTATTATGGAACACATAAGAAAAGAAACAACACACATGTTCTTATTATGATTAACATGGTGCATATGAGCTTTCTTGAGACTAACGTGACGCTCCAACTATTGATGGATATGAAAAAGATCACTTCAGACTAAAACAATATTACAACCCCTTTTTATAATTAACTCACATGGTGTCGGTTTGTATGGGATTAATTCAGTGAAGATAGTTTATATAAAAATAACACTCCATGCCCAACTATTATAACTTGTGGCAAATTCCTATATAATATAAATTCAACACACATGGTTCTTTTTATGACCAATACCATTACATCTAGATTTCATGATTAAATAACATTGAACCCTATGACCAATAACATAAGTGAGATTAAATTTACTTCACTATAATCTTACAGCCCACGGCATAATACTATGTATGGATAACTCCACAAGACTGGTATTTATGTATGAGTAATCTAGTATTGAATTAGAACATATACCTCATAGCATAATCCCTTTGGTGTCAATGATTCTACTATAATGATATCATTTTTATCATAATAGTGATTTGGTACTCTATTTTCATTTTATAAAAAAACAAAATTTGATCTTGTCACACTCAATAACATCCTATGTCACATGTTATTAAATATCAAAACCAAAGGATTGAAATGAGTCAAATTCTATGATAGGTAGTACTAAAATCGAACAATATGCATTATACGTCATTTTTACGTTATTTTAGGATTTAATTGAGATGTAATGACTTTGATGCATATTTTGGGAGTGATAAAATCTCTTATATGAACACGTCAAACATGAAATATTTATGAAGCTATCAAAGAATTCTATTTCCAAAACTCTCTTGTATATGAAAACCATTGTTTCAAAAAATTTCTCCTATGGAGATCCACACATTTTCACTATCCAGGGGTGGGAGTTGTTGTGAATCCATTACCTTTTTTATCTTATATTGGGTACCATTGATTGGTTTCATAAGAATGATTAACACTTAATATGGGTAGCATAGTAATTATGAAACTCAAACCCAATATCTACCAAAGAGGTAAATAAAATAATTATTATAAAAATAAAGAGTAAATTGTGTGTTCCATACATTTATGTACACTTCCAATATTATTGTGTCTAATTACATGCTTGATAAAGAACAATAATATAAATCCCAAGGACTCCATCCCTTATTGTGTATCCATGAACCAATGTGAATCAACCATCACATGGGTGGGAATATCCTTCACTCCAAAAAATTAAAGTGGATCACATTAAAATAAATAAAAATAAGTGATATATAGTTAGAGGGAGAATGAACAATGACCTATGAAGTAATAAGAAACACCATTTATAGGTAGTTAAATTCCTTATATATCTTTATGATTATCCCATGAATTAACTCATACATTTATAACATTTGAGTTATTTCTATGAATAACCATGTTTCCATCACATGAATACCACAATCCTCCCAATTATTTCATCTTATGAAATGTCTATTTTAATTATAGAAAATATAGAAAATAATATAAATATAAATAGCTTAATATTTGACTAGTGGAACCATTGTATATGCTTAAAAATTCATTATGACACACACTTAGCAAGTAATATAATATGAATTATTTAATTTAAATCATACCATATGATATATCCTTGGATGTACCACATGTGTATGGATTTAAGGATTTAATATTTTAGTTAGAAATTACTTATGAAGGATTGAGTATTATTAAAGTGGGTTGTCTAAATGGTTAATTAGGCACCAATTTTGGTGTCTATGGATGGTAAAGTGGGTGATTGTTTCTATACATAATCTTGGGTAATACATTCTAACACATGTTAGTGTGTAGATGATTAAAATTTTAAATAATTTTTGTTCGGTTAAGATAACTTATAAGAGTTATCCTACCAGGATTTTATATTAACTATGTGGTTAGATGACATGATGTGTTGTTACATGGGTTGTAACATCCCACCCCATCCCATTGGCTTGAGAGGGTGACGGAGTGTTACTTGGCCTTAAGCGACATTCCCAAGGTGCCAAAGACTGGAAATAAATGCCGACTTCTGTGAGAACAAATTGGGGAATGATTTTCCCTCAAGAAACAAACAACAAAACCATACACTAATATCCACTATATGATGCATGTAAAAAAACAATAAAGCATGAATTCCCAAAAGAAAACCAAGTTCTTCCACAATACAACCCAAAACCAATATAATCCAATATGATATCAGAGTACTGTGCAGAAGACTAATTAAGAGACCCAAAATAAACCAAGACACACTCCACGAATCCACCTTAAGATCCATGCTCCCAGTACCACCAAATCTCCCAATCATCAACACGAACCACTAGTAATGAGATGCCTTACCCTTACCGGTGTCTCGAATTACGACATCCACAAAAGCACCAAAGTTCCAAAGAAGGGGGTGAGTACTAATACTCAGTAGGTTTTCCCCAAATGACTTACCTACACACACCACTAGCATAAAACCATTAGCACATTTATATAAAGCAGTTTATATAAAATAATCACAAGTGCAAGCATTACTATAAGCCAAACATACCCCTACCAAGCCAAGAAAACCAAGGGAAATTAAAACAAACATGCCATAAGACATTTCATCATTTCAAAATAGCACATCAATTTTCATCTAGAAAATCAATGCACCACACAAGGTCCCACAACCCAATACTAGTATAAAATCATGGTGGAACTGTTGTCCAACCCATTTATTCCTTCCCAAATATAGTTTCACTTCTCGTCCACTTACCATTAATGGTGGCCCTTCCATCCACTACCCATCCCCTTATTATAGTGGTACTTCTTGCCCACTCCCACAGAACATTCAAACAATCCATAACCAAGCATATAACCCACCATAGTCACCAATATATGAAATTAACCATTTCAATTACATGCTGAACCAGTTCAATAAATCAAACATTTATTAAAAACACCCTTCCGCCCTTTTTACATGCCAATTCCCATTTCTATTAAACAACCATTTTATTGAAAAACTATTTCACAAGACATCTTTATTAATTCCACAAAACAACCCATTTTAGAATCTCTATCTTAAAATCACAATAAGATCGTTTTACCCAAAAAAACCCTTTCTTCCCAAAAATCCCCAAAACACCACCAAAGGGATTTCCAATCAATTTCGAACATCAAAAACAAAATTAATTTTATGCAACCCAAATTAATTGTAACCAAGCTTCACGTTCTTTCAATGTGGAGTTGAGAGATAAGCCACCTACCTCTTAGGGTTTGGTGAAGTTGACCCTTCGCCCAAACACACTTTAAACTGGGTGAACGCCTCCTCGGAACCACCTAAAAACCCTTCACTAACATCAACAAGCTCAACCGTTAACAAAAAAAGAACCCTAGATCTACATACAACCCTTGTATATCTAGGAAACTAAGAGTGGGAGGGGGATAACCCTAACCAAAATCTCAAAAAACCAATATAGGGACATACCCAAGGAGAACCACCTTCGATCCACCAAAAAACCCATTCTATTTTCCTCCAAAATGATCTAAGGAGCGCCCACATCCTCTAAAAACTAGAAGTCCCACGTGAGTCGTGAGTGGGAGGATGAATGATGGAAAGTGGGAAATCTTGAGTGGCCCTGGACTTAAAACCCCAAACTTTAAGTGTCCGCACAGTTAACCCACATGGTCACCCCACACGGTTTGACAATATGTGCGCCAACCATGCGGTTGCCGCTATCTCACCCAGGGACATCACACGGCTTGCCTGCACGGTCTGAAAAACCGTGCGCCATCCGTGCGAAGCCACCTACCAGGGGTGCACGGTTTCCTGGGGTGGCTGCACGGTTTGTTCAGACTGCGCTCCAACCGTGCTCCCCTACATAACCTCCACCACATTAAATGTTTTCCCCATAATTTTCTAAACATCAACCAACCACTTCAAAAATCACAAATAAACCGAAACAACGGTCACATACCTCAAACCGAGGGTACTACATGGTTGGTGGGAACTTATGTCAGCCATTTAGGCTTGAAATTCTATAGATGCACAAGATGTAACAACTTTCTACATTGAGTATGAATGGGCCTTGAGTGGCCTATGTAAATGATATAGTATATAGAATATTATATAGTGCATGTCTATTTTTTTAGAGGATAGTTATGTCACACCATTGTCATTATTAGTATTGATTTCTCATTTTTATGTCTGTTGGGGAATGGGAATGTAATTCAAGTCTCAATCACTAATGTTACTTTTATAAAATGTTGTTTTTGTTATAACCTCCATATTATTTGATTGAACGTCATTTTATTATGAATTTGAAGAATTATGAATGTTAGTTATGCTTCCCTAAATGTGGTTAATTTCCAATGAGGCTGTCTGTATTATTACCTCCTCAGGATTTGGATTATTCTTTTCAATTATTCAAATTCTAGGGGTTGACATAAGTGTTGTATCTGACAATTCATGTGATTATTATATTTTATGGTTAGTAATGTTACACCATAAAAGTTTTTATATGTTGACCTGGGCTTGGATTTAAGGATTTAATAATATATTATGACCAGTTTATATGTTTTTCGTACTCATCTTATGCATAATAACAATTTCAATCAATATTAGCCAAAAAAATATGGTCCTAGATTGGGGGATCCTGGGTTGATCATGATTAATTGACATGGGTGTAATTTTTAATGCATGTTAATTTATTATTTAATCATGTAGTCATTAATTGTATTAGATTTATATTATGGTCATGTTGGAGGTGTCCTACTCGGTTTTGTAGTAACACGTTTTATATAAACAATGGAAAATGTACATATTTCACATTTAGTATATTGGAAAGTGAAAAATTCCTTATACAAGGTGGTTTTATTTGGAGAGGATGATGTGTTCATGTGTGTAGTGTTGAAACTTTTTCTTGGACTCTCTTGTTGGAGTTCCTACTACATTTTTTCTCTTTTCTTCTTATTATTTATGTAATAAAAAACATAGGGTGATAATCCTCAGACCATTTATGTTTGCCTATCATGAGTTCTCATTTTTAATATTTCCTAGAGATTTTACATTTATAGTAGGCTGGTATATAACGATCCATACTTTACAAACATTGTTAATATTTCAAAATTGAAGCATACTTATTACAACATATAACAAATCCATGAAAGGAATGTATAGGTATAGTGTCTTTAGAAACTGGGAAACATAAACAACTAGTTCATAAAACATCTACACCGTCTCCCATTTATTTCATCATAGATATAGTCCCTTTCGGCATATCTTACTTAATAACCTTCTTCCTGACCTGGGGAAAGAAAACATACAAAAGGGTGAGCTCAAATTCTCAGTAAGGGTAAAAAAAAGAAATATCAATCACATCATATACATAAGCACATAACTTTGTGAAATCGTAACCTGAAAACGAGGTCATAATTTCATAACATGGGATAAATCATGGCAGTGAAATGTAATCACAATAATCATAACATAAAACATGAAACTTTTTGTCATACACACATAATCATAGAGAATCATTTCTTATTAGTCAAGACTCATTTCCAAGACTATCTTAGTGGACAAAGTCCTTTTCTGAACAGAGTTCACTCCTCGATTCAGTCCGGTTTCACTAAACCGGTATAACCTACCATTCCATCCATGTCTATCTCATGAGATATAAAATCTTTACCCAATGCATTGGAGGTAGATATAGGTCCCACCCATCTCATAATGATACCATTCTTATGTGTGCCAAAAAATAATAAACCATACATCATAGCATAACCCATGTAATAAAAATGGGATTCTTAAACAACATGACATCATAAAACAATTCATATAAGATAAAGGAATTCATAAAAATATTTCCATCAAACATTATAAAATCCATGTAATAATAAGGATATAAATAGAACCCTTTATTATCTTAGATGGAAAATAATTTTGATAAAACACCTGAACTCCATTATTGAGGAAAATATCCTTTCTACTTCAAAAACATTTTCCTTTCATAACATGTCTTACAATTTTAAACTAAAAGAAGTTTATTAAAAATAAACTTGAAATCTTGTAAATGAAGCTTCTTGGAAATAATGTTTTAAAAATCCATTCATGCCGTATAAGTTAAAAAAACATTCTTCTCGTACTTTTGTCGGAAAAGTCAAAATAGTACCTCATACAAAAAATGACAAAAGATTCCTTTCATATCTTTTACGAAAAACTCACCGAAGGGTAAAATAAACAATTGTTGGTGAATGTAAATAATATTACATATTGAGTAAACATGGATGTGGATGATAAAATACACCCCAGTAAATACTAAAGTATAAACAATCTCGGATAAAAATGAGATTGTGATATTTCCCTTACCTTAGGTCTGTTTTGCTTCGTAAGTGTCCGAACCTCTTGTATAATGATTTAAATAATGTTATTGACTTATTACAGAATCATACTTATTTTTATGATATCATATATGGTCATATTCTTAACTTCTTAGTATTAATATTTAATTACTACTTGTTATTCAGGTGTTTATAACTTTTTGTTCTTATGCGTGTCTTGTCGAATAAATTCTTATTCTTCTTTTTAGGTTATAGATACCTCACTTCCAGAATGGTATTAGTGTAATATATATCATATTAATTCATTAATTTCATTTATATAATCATTATGAAATGAAGATCATGTAGAACGAGTCGCATCACATCGTGGAGACGGTATTCCGTACGTATGCACAAGTGATGATATCGTTCCTATGATCATGAAATTGTATTGGAGTGTATGTATACTATTTCAGAATAAGTATAACTTTATAATATTCATATATAGTCATTATTTACACCATTATACCCATCCAAGTAAGGTGGTTGTGGAAAATAGATTACACCACGGTGTGGAGATGGTATTCCCTACGTACGCACGCACGGTGATTTCTTTTTTCGTAGGATGGATAGATGGTGAAATAGGGTTGTTTCATACTTATAATAACATATCAGTATATGAGTGATACTGATGTTATTATTTCATAACTAAACAACTAAATAATAAGAAGTGGAAGAAGAAATAAAGATGAAAGAATTGGTAACGGACATTACCTCTTCTTTGAAGTGCTTCTTTGAGACCTTCTTTTAGGGCACTAAAATTGGTCTTTGAAGAAGACCAGGACCACTAGGATTTCTCTAGGGAAGTGGAGAGAAGAACTTGGAAGGGGTTGGCCGTGCTTGAAGGATCAACGTGGTGTGAGGAAGAGGGGGAGGAGGTGCCCTTTTATAAGGGAGGAGAGGGGCACCTTTGGGAAAACTAAAAATATTATTTTATTATAAAGTCATGTTCGGTTTTAAATAGCTCCAAATTGATATATTTAAAAGCTAAGGTGGGGATGGGTCGAAATCCTCTCATCCAATAGAATTTAGTCAAGCTTAGGTTCATATTTTAACCTTATCATTTAGATTTAACATTAAGTTAAATAAGTTTACTTTTACCGTGTCTTCTTGTGTTCTTATACTATAAGGTTAATAAACTTACTATAAGTAGCCAAACGAACCCCATGTTGTTTATTATTAATATATATAACCTTATCTAAGTCAGTTTGCCTAACCATAGATTTTTAGGAACAAAATAAAAATTACTAATATAATATTTGTTTTAAAAACTATTTTATGTCAATTTTGACACTCTTTAGTAATTGATTTTTGTAAAAATCATAACAGAATGATTAGTTCTAAAAAAGTTAATTAAATCAATACTAAAATGTCATATTAACCTAGAAAATTAGTGGAATTCATAAAAAGTCTCAAATTACATTTATTTTGGTGTTTATAACATCAATTATGTCAATATTTCATTAATATGATAATTACTGCATCATCATTGTGTCATAAATAAAATAAATTATATAATGTCTAAAAATTACAAATAAAATACCATTATGTAGGAAATCTTTTTAGATTTCTAATGAATATTCATAGTCGAATTTATCTTATGTATATCCTTATATTAAAAATTATTTACTTATAAAACTTTGATTTTGACTATTTTAACCCTTCATTAAATAAATTAATAATAAATGTCCTAATCTAATCCAAGTGGGCCTAAATAGTCATATATTATTCCTATGTTTTTTTTGGTCGAATTACATTTATCCAATAGAATTAGGACATGTTTTAGGGTAATAATAATATCATTTGTACCCTTAATTACCCTATTTACTTTTAACCGTGGTAAAAAAAAGTAAAAAGTTACTATTCACCAAAAAATTATTTTCATCTCATTGAACCACATTTTACTTACTGACATCAACCGTGTCTCTCAGATTTTCGAAATTCCACTCACAGAAGCGGTAAAATTAAGTTTTATGAAAAATTCAGTTTTTTAACTACCACTTAGTGGTTTCACTATTCATCAAAAATTGAAAGTTTTCAAAAAAAATACCAAAATTTCACCCTAGGCTAATTTCGATATTCCGAATCCAAAAATGAAGTCCATTTTGAATAATAAAATTTATAAAATTTCAAAAAGTGGTTATTACTATTCATAACGGCTAGTTTTAATAATATTTTAATAGCATATCATTGTTTAGTGAAACTCGGTATTGCGTACGACGCAAGCTATCGAGGAAGGTTGTGATTTCGTGTAAATCAAGCCAAGCAAGTGTTGTGTGTAGAAATATTCCTTTGAGGATTTATATAAAAGTCTCGGGTGTTACATTCTACCCCCCTTAAAATGAATTTCGCCCTCAAAATTCGTCACTTTGTAACAAACAGATGAGGATACCTCTCCCTCATAATATCCTCAAGCTCCCATGTAGCTTCTTCTAATTGGTGGTTCCTCCATAAAACTTTCACCAATCAAGTGGTCTTGTTTTGTAGGACTTTTTCGCTACGATCCAAAATCTCTATCGTTTGTTCTTCATAAGAAAGATCTTGCTCCAGCGGTACAACTTCTGAGCTGAGTACATATGAAGGATCAGGTATGTACTTTCTCAGGAGAGATACATAGAACACATCGTGAACTTGAGAGAGATTTGGTTGAAGCGCTAATTGGTAAGCTACCTTCCCAATACGATCCAGTATTTCGAAAGGACCGATATATCTAGGGCTCAACTTCCCCTTCTTTCCAAATCTCATAACCCTCTTTCAGGGAGATATTTGTAAGAACACTTTATCACCCACTTCAAACTCTAGGTCTTTTCTTCGGTTGTCGGCATAACTTTTCTGTCGACTCTGAGCTGCTCTTATGTGTTGTTGAATAGATCTGACCTTTTCTGCCAGTTCATTAACGAGATCGGGTCCTAATAGCTTTCTTTCCCCAACTTCATCACAGCAAGTTGGAGTCCTGCATTTCTTTCCATAGAGAGCATCATAAGGAGCCATCTGAATACTACAGTGAAAGATATTATTATAAGAAAATTCCACCAAAGGTAGGTGTTGATCCCAACCACCTTTGAAATCCATAGAGCAAGCTCTCAACATATCTTCTAGAGTTTGAATTGTTCTCTTAGACTGATCGTCTGGCTGAGGATGATAAGCAGTGCTGAAACTCAACTCTGTATCCAGAGTATGCTAAAGACTTCGCCAGAACTTTGAGGTAAATCTTGGATCGCGATCAGATATAATAGAAAGTGGTACTCCATGCAATCTTACCACTTTCTTTACATATATCCTGGCAAGCTGATCTAGAGAGAAACCCTCTCTAATAGAAATGAAGTGTGCAGACTTTGTAAGACGATCAACTATGACCCAGATAGCATTATTGCCTTTGGATGTTTTAGGAAGTCCTGTGCCAAAGTCCATAGTGATGTTTTCCCATTTCCATTCGGGTATGGGTAATGGTTGTAACATCCCCATAGACATCTGCCTCTCATCGTTAACTTGTTGACAAACCAAGCATCGAGAGACATATTCAGTAACATCTCTTTTCATGCCATCCCACCAGAAGTACTCTTTCAGGTCCCTATACATATTCGTGCTTCCAGGATGAATAGAGAATGAAGAACTATGTGCCTCATCCAGTATCTCCTTCTTTACTTCCGGGATGGGAGGAACACAAACCCGATTCCTGAACATTATTATCCCATCACAATCAGGGTTGAATTCAGGAACATTTCTCACCTTCTTTTGTAACTCGACATCTTCTTTCTGTGCCTCTTTAATCTTCACATGTATAGATGGTTGAACATTCATTTGTGAAAGAAACGGTTTTTCCCCTTTCATTATAATTCCAAGATCCATCCTTTGTAAATCCATAAATATTGGATCTTTTTTGATCCTCACCATGGATAAACTAGCATGGTCTTGTCGACTTAATGCATCTGCCACCTTGTTTTCTTTCCCAGGGTGGTAATGGATTGAGCTGTCATAATCCTTAATCAGCTCCAACCATATTCTTTGATGCATATTCAGCTCCTTTTGTGTGAAAATATACTTTAAACTTTTATGATCAGTATAAATATCACACCTTTCACCATAAAGGTAATGCATCCAAATCTTTAATGGAAAGATTACTACAGCTAACTCCAAATCATGAGTTGGGTAATTGTGCTCATGTATTTTCAACTGTTGTGAGGCATAAGCTATCACCATATCATTTTGCATAAGAACACACCCCAATCCCTTCTTGGATGCATCACTATAGATCACAAACCTTTCTCCACTACAATGCATTGTGAGAACAGGTGCACTGGATAACCTTCTTTTCAACTCCTTGAAATTATCTTCACATTCCTCCGTCCAAACAAACTTAACTATTTTCCGAGTCAACTTGGTGAGTGGATTAGATAATCGTGAAAAATATTTCACAAAACGTCGATAATATCCAGCCAAACCATGAAAACATCGGATCTCAGTTACTGTTGTTGGTCTCGACCATCTTTCGATAACCTCAGTTTTTGCTGGATCCACAGATATCCCCTCTTTTGAAATTATGTGACCCAAAAAGGCAACTTTTTGAAGCCAAAATTCACACTTGGTAAATTTGGCATAAAGCTTATCCTTTCTCAGGGTCTTCAATATAATTCTCAAGTGATCTTCATGTTCTTCCTTGCTCTTTGAATAGACAAGAATATCATCTATAAAGACTACCACAAATTGATCAAGATAGTCTCTAAAGACTCTATTCATTAGATCCATGAAGATAGCATGGGCATTATTAAGACCAAATGGAATCACTATAAATTCATAGTGTCCATACCTTGTATGGAATGTCATCTTTGGTATATCCTCCCTTTTGACCCTTAATTGATGATACCCTGAACGAAAATCGGTCTTGGAAAAGTATTGAGCTCCGCGTAGTTGGTCAAATAGGTCATCAATGCGCGGGAGAGGATATTTGTTCTTGATAGTGATCTTGTTAAGTTCTCTATAATCAATGCAGAGTCTCATTGATCCATCTTTCTTCTTAACAAATAGAACAGGTGCTCCCCAAGGTGACTCACTAGGGCGTATGAACCCCTTATCAAGATTCTCTTGGAGTTGCTTCTTCAATTCCGGCAACTCAATTGGGGCCATTCTATAAGGTGTCTTTGAAATAGGCAAAGCCCCCGGTACGAGTTCTATTGAAAACTCAACTTCACGATTCGCTGGAAGACATAGTAATTCCTCCAGAAAGACATCATCAAACTCCCGTACAATGGGAATATTCTTAATCGTGAGTTTCTCACCAACCATTTGAGATAAATAACCTTAATTTAGTGGAATAAATACCCATAAAATGGAAGAAATTTCCACTGGAAGGTTATATTCATCCTTGCATCGATAAACGATCGTATATTGATCTGGAATATGAAATGTGACTTCCATTCTTTGGCAATTGATATGAGGTCCATGTGGAGAAAGCCAATCCATGCCAAGAATCACATCAAATTCCACTATAGGAAGGATCACAAGATATGCAGGAAACACTTTCCCAAAAACTTCAATCGGAGAAGAATTATAAACTTTTGATGCGACTGTTGTGCCATTAGGTGTTGTCACAGCTAACTCAACATCTAATTGTTTTGGTAATACGGTGATAACATTAGAGAATTCTTTAGAAATAAAGGAGTGGGTGGATCCAGAATCAAATAAAACATTTGCTACTTTAGAGTGGATGGTAAGTGTACCTTTCACCACATCTTTATCGTACTCCACATCGCTGATAGAAATTGCATGTGACTTTCCTTTGTCTTTAGCCTTAAGAATTTGTTGACGTCGACCATCATCATCAACCCTTGGATTAGGGAATTTATTGGAATAATGTTCCATATCCTTGCACTTGAAACATTGAAGTGTAGTAGGTTCATTCTGTGTATCCCTTCTTTTGTTTGCATCATTAGACATCTTCTTCCCATCATCGCGGCATTCAAATGCCCGATGACCTTCCTTTCCACATTTGAAACATTTACTTGTCCCTTTAAGACAACTCCCTCCATGTTTCTTTCCACACTTTGAGCATAAGGGAAAGCTCATCTTCTTTTCCATGTGCTCTTTAGATTTTACTTTGAATTCCATTTTCCTCTTCTTATCAAACCCATTTGACTGATGGGTTACTCCAATCTCCCTCTCAACTTTGAGAGCACATCGAATGATTTCTTCGTAGCTATTGAAGTCCCTTATGGCTAAGTCCCTTTGAAGACTTGGTTTTAAGCCACTAAAGAATCGATCGATCTTACTCTCAGGTTGGATAATAATACCAGAGGTGTACCTTGAAAGTCTTGTAAAATTTGCTTCATAGGTACCAACTGATTCATCATCCTTTTGCTTCAGTTCAATAAACTCTTTCTCTATCTTTGTTCGGAGAATATGAGGGAAGTACTTATTGAAAAATACGTTCTTGAACTCGTCCCATTCCATGGACTCAATTTCATCCCTTTTCCTCATATTCTTAATAAGATTACACCATTGATCATCATCTCTTTCCAAACGATACACTACTAGGATGACTTTATCATGTTCAGAACATTGAAGAACTGAAAATATCTTATCAGTTGTACTAATCCAATGTTCAGCAACTAATAGATCAGTAGACCCGCTGAAAGAAGGTGGACGCTGCCTCCTGAAGGATTAAACAGAATGTTGCTCCTTCCTTTTCTCATTTGGAAGTCATACATGATTCATAGCTTGAGAAAGTTGTGTGAGCATGGCTACAAGATTTTTAATTCCATCTCCCATAACGTTTGGTTTCTCAGGGGGGACAATCATTGCATTGCCCATCGCATTCCACATTAACACGATTCCTTCGGGTTTCATCCATTGACTAAAACCAAGAAGAATAGTGTGAGAAACACTAATTATAATAGGAAAACCACATAATCAAGAATAAAATTTCACACTTAAGGTCTTATCCTGGGATATTCATGGCCATTTCTAAAACACTAAGATTGTGTTCTATGCTTAGACTTATCCTTAGGGTTCTTACTAAGGCTTTCACATCCTAGTTTCCAAAGGTTGACTATACCTTTCCTCTGATACCAACTATAATGACCCATACTTTACATACATTGTTAATACTTCAAAATTGAATCATACTTATTACAACATATAACAAAACCACGAAAGGACCGTATAGGTATAGTGTCTTTAGAAACTGGGAAACATAAACAACTGGTTCATAAAACATCTACACTATCTCCCATTTATTTCCTCATATCTATAGTTCCTTTTGGCATATATTACTTAATAACCTTCTTCCTGACTTGGGGAAAGAAAACATACAAAAGGGTGACCTCAAATGCTCAGTAAGGGTAAACAAAAGAAATATCAATCACATCATATACATAAGCACATAACTTTTGGAAATCTTAACCTGCAAAAGAGGTCATAATTTCATAACATGGGATAAATCATGGTAGTGAAATGTAATCACAATAATCATAACTTAAAACATGAAACATTGTGGAATACACACATAATCATAGAGAATCATTTCTTATTAGTCAAGACTCATTTCCAATACTATCTTAGTGGACAAAGTCCTTTTCTAAACCGAGTTCACTCCTCGTTTCAGTCCTGTTTCACTGAACCGGTATAACCTACCGTTCCATCCATGTCTATCTCATGAGATATAAAATCTTTACCCAATTCATTGTAGGGAGAAATAGGTCACACCCATCTCATAATGATACCATTCTTATGTGTGCCACAAAATCATAAACCATACATCATAGCATAACCTATGTAACAAAAATGGGATTCTTAAACAACATGACATCATAAAATAATTCATATAAGATAAAAGAATTCATAAAAATATTTACATCACAATATAATAAAATCCATGTAATAATAGGGATATAAATAGAAACCTTTATTATCTTATATGGAAAATAATTTTGATAAAACACTTGAACTCCATTCTTGAGGAAAATATCCTTTCTACTTCAAAAAAATTTTCCTTTCTTAACATGCCTTACAATTTTAAACTAAAAGAAGTTTATTAAAAATAAACTTGAAAACTTGTAAAGGAAGCTTCTTGTAAATAATGTTTTAAAAATCCCTTCATGCCGTATAAGTTAAAAAAAACATTCTTCACATACTTTTGTCGGAAAAGTCAAAAAAGTACCTCATATGAAAAATGACAAAAGATTCCTTTAATATCTTTTACTAAAAACTACCCGAAGGGTAAAATAGGATTTAAACAATTTTAGGTGAATGTAAATATTATTACATATTTAGGAAACATGGATGTTGATGATAAAATACACCCCAATAAATACTAAAGTATAAACAATCTCGGATACAAATAAGATTGTGATATTTCCCTTACCTTAGGTCTGTTTTGCTTCGGAAGTGTCCGAACCTCTTGTATAATGATTTAAATAATGGTATTGACTTATTAAAGAATCATAAATATTTTTATGATATCATATATGGTCATATTCTTATCTTCTTAGTAGTAATATTTCATTGCTACTTGTTATTCGGGTGTTTATAACTTTTTGTCCTTATGCGTGTCTTGTCGAATAAATTCTTATTCTTCTCTTTAGGTTATAGATACCTAATTTCCAGAATGGTATTAGTGTAATATATATCATATTCATTCATTAAATTCATTTATATAATCATTATGAAATGAAGATCATGTAGAACGAGTCGCATCACATCGTGGAGACGGTATTCCGTACGTACGCACGAGTGATGATATCGTTCCTATGATCATGGAATTGTATTGGAGTGTATGTATACTATTTCACAATAAGTATAACTTTATAATAGTCATATATAGTCATTATTTACACCATTATACCCATCCAAGTAAGGTGGTGGTGGAAAATAGATTACACCACGGCGTGGAGACGGTATTCCGTAAGTACGCACGCGCGGTGATTTCTTTTTCCGTAGGATGGATAGATGGTGAAATAGGGTTGTTTCATACATATAATAACATATCAGTATATGAGTGATACTGATGTTATTACTTCATAATGAAACAACTAAATAAGAAGAAGTGGAAGAAGAAATAAAGATGAAAGAATCGGTAACGGACATTACATCTTCTTTGAAGTTCTTCTTTGAGACCTCCTTTTAGGGCACTAAAATTGGTCTTTAAAGAAGACCAGGACCTCTAGGATTTTTCTAGGGAAGTGGAGAGAAGAAATTTTCAGGGGTTGGCCGAGCTTGAAGGTTCAATGTGGTGTGAGGAAGAGGGGGAGGGGGTGCCCTTTTATAAGGGGGGAGAGGGGCACCTTTGGAAAAACTAAAAATATTATTTTATTATAAAGTCATGTTCTGTTTTAAATAGCTCCAAATTGATATATTTCGAAGCTAAGGTGGGGATGGGTCTAAATACTTTCATCCAATATAATTTAGATATGTTTAAGTTCCTATTTTAACCTTATCATTTAGATTTAACATTAAGTTAAACAAATTTACTTTTATCGTGTCTTCTTGTGTTCTTATATTATAAGGGCAATAAACTTACTATAAGTAGCCAAACGAACCCCATGTTGTTTATTATTAATATATATAACCTTATATAAGTCATTTGGCCGAACCTTAGATTTTTAGGAATAAAATAACAATTACTAATATAATATTTGTTTTAAAAACTATTTTATTTCAATTTTGACACTATTTAGTAATTGATTTTTGTGAAAATCATAACAGAATGATTAGTTCGAAAAAAGTTACTTAAATCAATACTAACATGTCATATTAACCTATAAAATTAGAGGAATTCATAAAAAGTCTCAAATTACATTTATTTTGGTGTTTATAACATCAATTATGTCAATATTTCATTAATAAGATAATTACTGCATCATCTTTGTGTCATAAATAAATTAAATTATTTAATATCTAAAAATTACAAATAAAATAAAATTATGTAGGAAATATTTTTAGATTTATAATTAATATTTATATTAGAATTTATCTTATGTATAACCTTATATTAAAAATTATTTACTTATTAAACATTGATTTTAACTATTTTAACCCTTCTTTAAATAAAATAATAATAAATGTCCTAATCTAATCCAAGTGGGCCTAAATGGTCATATTTTATTCCTAAGATTGTTTTTGGTCGAATTACACTTATAAAATAGAATTAGTACATGTGATAGGGTAATAATAATATCATTTGTACCGTTAATTACCCTATTTACTTTTAACCGTGGTAAAAAAAGTAAAAAGTTACTATTCACCAAAAAATTATTTTCATCTCATTGAACCACATTTTACTTACTGACATCAACCGTGTCTCTCTGATTTTCGAAATTCCACTCACAGAAGCGGTAAAATTATGTTTTATGAAAAATTCAGTTTTTTAACTACCACTTAGTGGTTTCACTATTCATCAAAAATTGAAAGTTTTCAGAAAAATACCAAAATTTCACCCTAGGCTAATTTCGATATTCCGAATCCAAAAATGAATTCCATTTTAAAAAATAAAATTTATAAAATTTCAAAAAGTGGTTATTACTATTCATAACGGCTAGTTTTAATAATATTTTAATAGCATATCATTGTTTAGTGAAACTCCGTATTGCGTACGACGCAAGCTATCGAGGAAGGTTGCGATTTCGTGTAAAGTAAGACAAGAATGTGTTGTGTGTAGAAATATTCCTTTGAGGATTTATATAAAAGTCTCGGGTGTTACATGGTATTAAATATTTCATATTATAATGTATCTTATTTTTTTTGTCACTTTATTATTTTTTTAGGCATGATATTAAAGAGAGTGTCTCCCTAATGTATGGATTGAGTCAACTTTACAATTAAATAGTATCTACTATGTAAGGAGATGAACCTATGGATATGTAGACATCTATCATGGTCATAGAAACACATGATATTTTATTACATTTTTTGGCCACATGATAATGGTTTAATGTCATTGTTCTAGGATAATTAAAGAAACACATCATGGTTCATTAAAATCACATTGTGTCAGTGATAATACTATATGAATTAAAATTAGAAAAGCATTATGAATTTTATAAAATTAACAAGAAACATTCTATAAAATTCATATCTATAATTTATTAATTAAAATACACCATATTGGATGTGAACAAGCTAATGTTTTTGTGATATTGTATTAAAAATCATCGAAACAACCAAAAACCTATATTTTAACCATTATAACATCTCTTCACCATTAGAATGAATATAAAGGCGATTCATAAAATATTGTAATGTGTTTTCAATATACTATAACGAATTTATTAATGGGTTTGAACACATCAATGCTTGGATTAGTGGTAAGGGAAATTTTGTAACTATTTATTATGTTAGCTTAATAAACCATCTTATCTACTATGAAGGGGATTCAATATTTAAATGAATATTTTAAGGAATTTATTATTATAAGTTGGTATTTGATTATTTTTAGTAAAATATCCATAATAATTCAGTTAAGAATCATTATTTCGTTATGTAAGTGGTTATAAATTCTCTATTTTATACGTTTATAGAATACATTTAATCTTATCAATTTAGTGATTGGTAAGTAATCTATTAACATTGAATTAATAATAGATAAAATTATATGGAATTACACATGGAATATAGAGAATAATCCATCAAGGAAAATGAGACTATTTAAGGAAAATTAAATATGGAAAATATTAATGAAATAAAAGTTTTAGATATGATGATGTGAATGTGATGTCCAGAAAGTCGTTTTTATTATAAATGAAAGTATCTGATGTTGAAAACTTGTTTTGAATTTACTAAGAGGTGGTTACATGGGATGTAAGATTTATTATTACTATTATTATATAATTTTGTGAACCTCTTTATTTTATTAATAATTGGGTGATGAAAACTGTGAAGTTATAGTAGTTATAATGATACAAGTTGAATGGGGGTTAAAGTTGAATTGTGGTTTTCTATTACCCCCTCACTCCAAAGAAACTCATACTTTTTTAATAATGAATAAAGAGAGATAATGAACCTAGAATCCCATCTACATTAATCCTTGGGTTAGAGATTAAAATTGAGGGTATATCAATCACACACACGGGAGGTATTACCCTAAAAATAGTTTAAGGAATAAGTGATAAAAAGAGAATCTTCCAACCCATTCCAAGAATAAATAATTAATAAATCCCAATACATGTAATTCCATATATAAACTAATACATCTAAAAAGAAAACCTAAAGTAAGAAATTTTAATCCTTGGTAGTGACCCCAATGCTCCAACAAATCATGATCAACATCTCAAGATAATAACCCCCTTCTCAATCATTAACCATAACATGTGGACCTGTAAACCATTATATATATATTGAGAGTGAGAATAACACGTATAATCAGTAGGACCATCCCTTAAAAATATCATACAATGATTGGAATAATAATATTAAATCCCAATGAAGAAACATATGAAACTAATTCATCAAAAAAATAGGTAAACCTATGATTATCATATTCACTATGGATCACTCGCCATATAACATAAAAATGTAAAAATATTTATCAAAAATTGGTGTGTTCCCCCACACCCACACACAATTATATAAGTAGGTACCATAATTTAACTTCCCCAATAGTGTTTTTCTTTCCTAACCCAACGAATACATCTTGTTCTCATCCCATATATCAGTCAAATCATCCCAAATGTTAGTCAGTCAACGGACCTTCTTACCTCAATCTTGTGTGAGTCTGAATATCTCATATTGGCATCAATACATTTAGCCATCCCATAACCCATCCCAACCCCAATGTAAAAATTTCAATCATAACCATGTAGTTATCTAGATTCCATTATATTCCATGTAAATTCAATATAACACAATCCTTATTGACCCATAAATAAGCACCCATAAGAATTCGTATATACAATAAATTGATACAATTATATTCTATTCATCAAGATGTTATATATGACACAAAAATTTATATCTAATCAAATTATCATCACAATCCATCCTGGAACACAAATTATACAATAATACATTATATCTTATGAGACGTTGAGTCATAAATATGTTCAAAGGGAGGGAATACGAGAGAGATTACTCAAAAATATGTTGTATCGCTATCTTCAATAATTAGCAAAAAATCCCATATATATTTATTTTCCCTATCTATTTGGGTGGTGTAGATTATGAAATATGAAATATAGTATATATCCCACACAACAACACTATGGGAAACTAAATACACATAGACTCATATGTAGCTATGTTTTTCATAATTCAACTAACTTCATCTATTAATGTAACATCTCATCACCTTCTATTAGGTAATTCTTTACACTTGTCTTGACTACCTTTTTTTGCATGAATTTTGAGCCTTTTGGGGATGTATATATTAATTGGGGAAATTTAATATTATATGGGGAATTTATGTTTTTATGAAGTAATGGTTTCTTAGAATAAATGTGTGAAAGGATTGAGGGGGATCACTTAGGTACTAGGGTGATTTGTAATATTTTCAGGTGGTGTTGTTTCGGGAAATTGGCTACATAAGAAATTAATTATCTAAATCCTCAGTTTTTGTTCTAAATTGATTATTAGAAAAAATTTGAGATAATGGAATATGATAAAAAATAATTTAATTCCATTAAATAGGATCTTACATGGTAAATTCATCACTTGGTTTGTTTTTAACTGGATATGTCACGACCCATCCTCTGGGGCCTATGTTGTGACTACCCCAAGCCTGCCTTCCATAGGCCAGTGGCTGGAGAATAGCACCAAAGGCGTATTCCCCAAAAATGGGAAGCCATTGCCTTTATAACGTATAACACACAGAAACAATCACACAGTAAGATATGAACTCAAGTAAACTGAATAGAAAATACTGTGAGTATAGTAAGTAAAAGGGGACAGAATACAAGCCCAAATGGAAAGTACAAGAACAAATGGATTACAATTCAACTAAATAATGAGAAAAACATCTACTAGGTAATCCTTAGAGGTTCCTACTAGAAGGGTAGGTACATATCGCTTCCTCAGCACTCCACGTCTGTCTGTCTCCTCCGGGTACTGACTCTTCGTAAGGTCCTCCTCTGGGCACTGACCAGTCCCGGTACCCTCAGTCTCGATCAACGTTGTTTTTTGCCTACACCAAACACAACAAGGTGTGGGCATAGCCCGTGCAGGGGTGAGTACAACCATTTTTAGTAGGGACCCTGAGACCCTCAAGGTCTCACAAAATTTACAAATGATAAACCTCAAAGAATGAATTCAACTATCAGCCCTACCTCGGTATATTCCCATACATATACCTACGTTATCATGTATACCCACCTCAATGATGAGTAAAAACCGGGTCCAACCCAAAATCCTGAAGCTCTACTATTCCACAAAAGAAGGAAAACCACAGAGGCATGTACCATATAGGTATGCCACACAGATGAATACCACCAAGGTATTACGAAAAAGGAACGTACCATACAGGTACTAACTCAGCTCAAACTAGGTATAACTTAAGTGCAGTAGTATAGATGATTAGATGTAACTACTGAATCGTCTTACTCTGTTAAGAGGCAGACCCACACAGGATCGCTCAGTGCTGACCCACACAGGATCGATCGGTGCTGACCCACATAGGATCACTTGGGGTTGACCCACACAAGATCACTCTGTTTTGACCCACATAGGATCACTAGGTTCTGACCCACATAGGATAGCTTGGTGCTGACCCACACAAGATTTCTCTTCATTCTTCACATCATAGCCAGCTACAAGGTTCCCGCAATATGCTCTCTTGTCTCAGGGAGGGTCTACTCTGAAAACCACGGTTAGATACTCAAACAGACACTAAGTCTCACGAAGAGGTATCTCAAAGGACTTCAATGTCATAGTGGTCACAACGCAATAAACGATGCATCAATCAGACACCTGGTCTGTAGGTTATTAGCCTTTTAGTCCCGAGGGACTGATTGAATTCGTGATCGATCCAACCTGAACATGCCCCAAATTTATCCAAATCTCTATTGGGGTATACCAAATTGACCATCTCAATCAAAGGTTCCTGACAGCCGAGAAAATTCGTCAAACGGACACCTGGTACCAATGATTTGGCCAAAGATGTGTAAATGGGTCGAAGTGGGATCGGGTCCGGTCCGACCAGGTCGGACTGACCCGGCCCGACCGGCTGGGTCCGGCATGGTGACCCGGCCTAGGAAACGGCCTTCAAGGTAGAGGAGGTCATGGAGGCCGTGACACTGCGAGGGTGGCATGGGGGTCATAGAACCGCGAGGGGGTCAAGGTGGCCACGAGAGGTTATGGGTGGCGTGAGGCCACAGCCTGGCTCAGGGGGCCGCGGGCAGCACGGCTAGGCCGTGGGGTGGTGCTGCAGTACACGGGGTGGCAGGACAAGTCACGGGTTGGTGCGGCCAGGCCGCGGGTGGCGGGGAAACATGGGGAGTGGAGGCAGCGGGTGGCTGAGCGTCGTAGCACTTGTAGGCCATGGGCGGCAGTGTTTTCCATTGATAGAAGAGTCGTGGGCGGCAGTGGCCGCGGGACGACGTTGTTTCCTTAATCGCCATCATTGCGGTTCTTGAGTTCCACTAGTACCAACCGCTAACACCAGTTTCCACCTTCACCCATTGTAAAGAACACACCAAAGAAGAACAACGGTGGAGGGGCCAGGCCATGTTTTTTTGCCCGCACCCTCCAAATTAGAGTGGTAGCAAGCTGCTAAAAAAAGGATTCAAGAAGAGAAAACTCTAAAATTTAATACAAATCATAGATCCACTCATTTTGGTATATCCACGTTCTCTATTCATTCCAATAATGAGGGAATTAATTGATAGAATTCAAGAATTCAATAACAACCCCATGTCTCATTCATTTGTTGTCTTTGATGAGGAAGGAAAGACGATCGTCGATTGAAGATGTCCCACATTGGATGATTTCCCAAGGAAGAAGTCGAAGTCGTGCATCAAAAGTCTTCGTTGTAGGAGCATTCATCGTGGAAGAAGTTATTCGATGGAGGAAGCATTCCTCCAAGATCTCTCCACATTTCGAATACATTCCCCAAAATCAAAATAGCCAACTGTTGTATTTCCCCAATTTAATTTTTTGGCACAATTTCAAATTTGATTAATTAATTACATAGTGTTTGGAAAAATATATTAAAGGGAGTGGAACCATAAAAGTGGGGGTAGTTTAAGAGGAGTCCCTACACTTAAGATGGAGTTCATGGGATTTTAGCCTCAGGTGGTCCCCGCCACAATAACCTCTCATGGGAGGTTAGTTCAGGTGGTCCCCACCAATGAAACATTCACATGGAGTTTAAAATAAAAATAAAACAAAATCTACACAATTTTTTTTATTCTTTCACGAATATGTGAAAAGCTAAATTCCACCCTCGACCTACTATGGTCGAGGTGAAGGTCTCTTTAGGCGAATACCGGCGTTGGAAGTTCATCAGTGCCCTGAGATTTCAATTCCAATTGTCGGTTCAAAAGATACAAATTCTCGCTCTCACATTAACAGAACGTACCTGAAATAATGTTCAGAAATTCATTTCGGGCTCTCTGAGCCTCGAAATCATGTGCCGTCAATTTTCAAAGACTCTTAAATTTCCCATTTATATAAAAAAATTAAATGGAAATTCTGGGTCTTTACAATATCCCCCCCTTCATGGCTTTATGTCCCCGAAAGCCACATCCCAAAAATAGAAAAACAAGTGTGGGTACTGAGCACATATTTGAGCAACCCACTGGAATGTGCTCTCCTTGAGGATCATGTGTTGCCAGAGAACATGCACCAGATGTATCGACCACCTATTAAGAACCCACTCCTGTCGATCCTCAATCTCTACCGGAACCTCTGAAAAAGTTGTCCCATCGTTGACATCTAGCTTGCCGTGGTCGATGATGTGGGAAAGGTCGTGCACGTATCTCCTCAGCTGGGATACGTGGATGACGTCGTTCACCTGGTGAAACTGAGGTTTAAGAGGTAAGCAGTAAGCCAGCTCGCCAACTCTCCTGAGGACCTGAAAAGTTATGATGAATCCTAGAAGTAACTTTCCGCCTCAGCCAAATCTCCACAAACCTCATCGAGGTGAGACCCGTAAAAAAACGTGGTCGCCATACTCGAAATCCAGAGGTCTCTGTCTCCTTTCAGAATAAGAATTTTTCCTACTATGTGAAGTCTTCATATGCTCCTGGATGATCTGCACCTTCTCTACGGTAGCCCGTACCTTCTCTGGTCCCACTAGTTCTAACTCTTCTAGGTCAATCTAGTGGAAAGGTGATCTTAAAGGTTTCTCATACAACGCCTAAAAAGGTTCCATCCCAATGGTGGAGTGATAGATGTTGTTGAATGCAAACTCCACCAAAGGAAAGTGATCCTCCCAAATGCAACTGAAGTCGAGGAAACAAGAACGCCACATGTCCTCGAGGGACTGTATGGTCTTCTCAGTCTAGCCATCCATCTGAGGATGGAAGGTAGTGCTCAAACAAAGGTGCATCCCGAAAGCCTCGTGTAACCCCTTCCATAGATGGGAAGTAAAATGTGCATCATGATAGGAGACACTAATTGAGGTTACTCCATGTAGCCTCACAATCTCCTGCACATAGAGGCATCCCAAGCTCTCTACGGAACCCAACTCTCTGATCCGTAGTAAGTGCGCCGACTTGGTGAGTCGGTTGACGATCACCCAAATCGAGTCATGACCTATGTATGTATGTGGATGTATTTTCACGAAGTCCTTGAATATCCCACCCCACATCCAATCTGGGACTTCTAATGGCTGATCCATGACTGCTCGTACCTGATGCTATGCCTTCACTTGCTGACAAGTGAGGCACCGAGAGACAAACTCTACAACTACTTTTTTTATTCCTGGCCACCAGTTCTGTAGTCAGAGATCATGGTACATCTTCACCACTCCAGGATGTACTGCTAGAGGTTATGTGTATAACTCCCTCAACAATTCCTCTAGAAGGGACACTGGTACCATGGTACTTCCTCTGAAGAGGATGACGTGCTCCCCACCTTCATAAAATCCACTAGTTTCCTGCCTTGTGGATATATGAGCACATTGATCCTCATAGTTAGCGTCCCCACGCTGCACCTCCCTGACTCGTTGAAGACGTGGGGGAGTGACTGTAAGATACTGAAGGAAAGTTGCTCCATCTCGATCCACATAGGATATCTGCAAAGCGGCCAGCTGCTCTGTCACCTCATCTAGAAGCTGTATACCTGATCTCCGGTTGAGTGCATCTGCTGAAACGTTCCCCTTACCAGGAGTATAGACTATATCGAAGTCATAGTCCTGGAGGAACTCAATAAAATGTCATTTTCTTAGGTTCAGGTCCTTATAAGATAAGATATACATGATACTCTTGTGATCGTAGTACACTGTAAACACTCACCCATCAAGTAGTGTCTCCACATATTCAAGGCGAAGAACACTACTGCTAACTTGAGGTCATGGGTAGCATAGTTCTACTCATGTTGTCTTAGAAGTCGAGAACCATATGTGATCACTACTTGCTCCTGCATCAGGACACATCTGAGTCTGGTCCCTGATGCGTCATAGTAGACTATGTACCCTACACCCTCCTCTGGATGCCTCATGATGGGGGCACTAATCAGACTCTTTATTAGCTTCTAAATAATCTGTTGGCATCTCTCTGACCACACAAAAGGTTTACCCTTCTTCATTAAGGGTGATATTGGTGGTGCAACTCTGGATAAATCTGGTACAAATCCCCAGTAGTATCCAGCCAAACCGAAGAAACTCTGTATCTCTGTCACACTCCTGGGTGGATACCAAGCAAGTACCGCCTCAATATTCGCTGGATGTACTGCAACTCCAGCCTCCAATATGACATGTCCTTGAAAGTTAACCACACGGATCCAGAACAGGCACTTCGACAGCTTACAATAAAGATGGTGCTCTCGGAGTGTGTCCAGTACTGCCTGCAAATGATAGGCATGCTCCTCCTCAGTAGCCGAGTAAATCAGAATGTCGTCGATGAAGACCACTACAATGTGATCAAGGTATGGTTGAAAGATCATGTTCATGAGTCCTATGAACTTTTTTGGAGCATTGGTTACACCGAATGGAATAACCATGAACTCGTAGTAGTCACACCGACATCTGAAAGTTGTCTTTTATATATCATCATCTCGTACTCTTAGTTGGTCATATCCTGATCAGAGGTCTATCTTTGAGAAACACCGTGATCCCTTCAGCTGATTGAAGAGGTCGCCAATCCTCGGAAGTGGGTACTTGTTCTTCATGGTTACCTGGTTCAGGCGTCGATAGTCAACAAAAACCCTCAAGCTTCCATCAACCTTCTTGGCAAAAAAATTGGAGCTGCCCAAGGAGAAACACTGGGCAGAAGGAACTCCTTCCCCTACAACTCTTCTAGCTATACTCGCATCTCATGAAGCTCTGTGGGAGCCATCCGATATGCTGGTGTAGATATCAGTGTCGTCCCTGGGTACAAGTCAATGTAAAAGTCCACCTCTCTGTAAGGAGGTAGACCCAGAACATCATCAGGGAAGACATCTGTGTACTGGTACACTACTATAGAATAACTCTAACTCTCCACATCAACTCCTCTGAGGTAAAGGCTAGCCAACTGATTAGTGATCGACTGCACTCTCCACTGGGTAAGTCCATCTTCTGCTACAAAGGTTCCCTTATTTCCGGTGAAGGTAAAAATCGTCCCATCCATGTGGACACACAGCAATTTGCTCCTAATATAGTCAATCTGAGCATGGACTATAGATAACTAGTCCATACCCAGGATGACATAGTAAGGAATCGACGCCGCTACTAGCAGATCACAGCTGAACCTCTAATCTCCTAGAGTAGGTTCAAACTGCCGGAACTAGTGCGTAATCATCAAATCTGCTCCCGTAAGAGCCTCTAGCCATAATGATTGAGTCAAAGGCTCCGTCGGAATCTATGAGCTCCAAAATAGGGAAGCGGAAATAAAATAATGACCGGCACCGGTGTCGATGAGTACTACAACTAAGGTGGAGTAGAAACAGGTCATAACACGTACCATCTCTGGAGCACTGTGATTATGGGCCTTAGCTACCAGGAGTTGAGCTCACCCTAGTCCTCCTGCTACCTATTGTCGGTGTGGACTACCTGGTGGTGGTGGAGGTAACATCTTGAATCGTCACCCACCGCCAACTACATGACCAGAACCTCTGCCACGTCTACCTGCTCCCTGTGGACCTCCTCGGTCAAATCTTTGTCTCTTCCTAGGAGATCCTTCGACCGTCTACAGATCATCCATATAGAGGTTTGGACAGTCACAATCCATGTGAATCTTCTCACTACATGCATAACACGGCCTGCTCCTGGCATGACTGGATCTGCTTCGTGTGCCCCGCACAACTGACTCTGAATCCTATGGTTATCCACCAGTATGTCTGGTCCTTTTGGGCCTCTATGTCATCTATCTTCTGCCAACTATAGAAGAATCTGCCACTTGATGAATGGTAGTGGTTCTTGTTGCTGGTGACTACTCAGCAAGGAAAAAATCCACTAGGAGGGCTCCCTCTGACACTACTACCTGTGTCGGGATGCTAAATGAGATCATAAAAAGCCCTGATCGCCCACCTGAATCCCTGTAAGAATGTCTCAGCCCTGAAAAATGGTTTCTAAACCATATATATAGAGTAACATGAGAGGTCAGTGAATCTCGCTGTGTACTGATCCATAGTCATGCTTCCCTGATGCAGATGGAGTAGCTCTTGAATGTGCACTGCGAGAAGAGTCACTGGGACAAACTCTTCCCGAAACAGGCTCCCGAAGTCGGCCCAAAGAAGCGTCACCTCATTGTGAGCCTGGAACATCAAGCTTCACCTTGTTCCTTCTACATCCTACAGAATACTGGCATCAAGTATCACCATGAGATCGGCTGGTGTCCCTACCAGTTTGAAGACTCTCACCACAAACTCCATCCAATCTTCAGCCGCCTATGGGTCTGTCTCTCCCCTAAACCTGAGTGGCCTCTAGTGCTGGAACTCATGCAATGCGCTCATGCGGCATGAACACTCCACTGCTGGGGCTGGTGGAATTAGTGATTGAATAGTTAATTGTGCCGTTGGTGCCTATGTTGGTGCCTCTACTAGAAGAGGGCCCTGCACTGAGGCCTTGTCGCCCGGTTGGCTATTAGTGTGTACTACTATTGGAACCTTAGCTAACTGTCTGTGATGAGGAATCCTGAAACAAAAATAGGTGTGCAACGATCAATAAGTTATACCTGGTGAGATGACTCAAGATATCACAAAGAAAACTCTTGGAAATACACACACAATCGGTGTTTTTATGCACTGAGTAGGAAATAAGAAGCCAAGGTCCTGGTGTATAGATACGTCAACCGCCGCACCAACACAGGATTCCCTAAATTGATAACCACACTCACTACACATAAGACTATTCCATTAAAAGAAAGATCAGAGTCATATGTTCTACAGTAGAACTGACTCCACTGATACCAATTTGTCACGACCCGTCCCCCGGGGCCCTTGTCGTGACTACCCCAAGCCCGCCTTCCAAAGGCCAGTGGATAGTGACTGGCACCGAAGGCATATTCGGAAAAACTGGGAAGGAATCACCTTTATAACTTGTAACATACAAAACAAAGCACACAGCAAGATACGAACTCATGTAAACTAAATAGTAAATAGTGTGAGTACAGTAAGTAAAAGGGGCCAGAATACAAGCCCAACTAGAAAATACATGAAAAACTCTATTACAATATAACTAAATAAAGAGAAAAATAGTTATTAGGTCGTCCTCCGAGGTTCCAACATAAGGGGTAGGTACAAATCGACTCCTCAGCACTCCATGTCTGTCCGTCTCCTCAGGGTACCTACTGATCATAAGGTCCTCCCCCAGGCACCGACCAATCCTGGTACCCTCAGTCTCGATCAACTTTGTTCGTCTTCTACACCAAGCACAACATGGTATGGGCATATCCTGTGTAGGGGTGACTATGAAGATGCTTAGTAGGGACCCTGAGACCCTCAAGGTCTCACAAAATCCACAAAGGATAAACCTCAAAGCATGATGTCAACTGTCAACCCTACTTAGGTATATGCCCATACATATATATAAGTTATCAAGTATACCCATCTCAATCATGATGAAATACAAGGCCCAACCCAAAATCCCAAAGCTCAACTATTCCAAAAAGGAAGGAAAACCACAAAGGAATGTACCACACAGGTATTCCACACAGAAGAATAACACCAAGGTATTACCACAAAGGAAAGTACCACACGGGTAATAACTCGCCTCACACCAGGTATATCATTAGTATAATAGTAGAAGTGATTATATGTAACTATTGAATCAAATTACTTTTTTAAGAGGTATACCCACATAGGATCACTCAGTGTTGACCCACTGAGGATCGCTCAGTGCTGACCCACAAAAGATCGCTAGGTGCTGACCCACACAGGATCGTTCGGTACTGACCCACAAAGGATTGGTAGGTGCTCACCCACATTGTATCGTTCAGTGCTGACCCACACAGAATCGAGGTGTCCGTGCAAAGCCACATGTAGCGTGAGGTCGCGAGGTTCCTCGGAGGGCTGCGGGATGGATCGAAGGGACATTTGAGGAACGGCCCAGCCGTGGGGTGGCATGGATGGGCGCAAGGTAGCGCGGAAGGTCGTGGGGTGTAGAGGCTACGGGTGGCAGAGAACCATGGGGTGTGGAGGAAGTGGGTGGCAAAGCGCCATGGGGCACGGAGGCGGCGGGCGGCAGAGAGCCGCGGTACATGGAGTCCACGGCGGGGGTGGTCGTGAGCAGCGAAGGCCGCAGGCAGTGGTGTCCATGGTACGATGCGATTTCCTTTGTCGTGGTTCATGAGTTCTACTGGTGCCAACAGCCGACACCGGTCACCACCTTCTTCCATTAAGAAGAACACACCAAAGAATCCAAAAAGTGGAGGGGCCGGGCCGTGTTTTTTTGGCCCAAACCCTCCACATTAGAGCAGTAGCAAGCTGCTCAACAAAATCAGGATTCAAGAATGACAAAATCTATATTTTTAAAACGAATCATGGAACAACTCATTTTGGTTGATCCACGTTCGGCATGATTTCAATAATGAGGGAATTAATATAGTGAAATCAATAATTCAATAATAACACCCTACCTCATTCGTTTGTTGTCGTAGGTGAGGAGGGAAATATGATCGTCGATTGAAGTAGTCCAATGTTGGAGAATGTCCCAAGGAAGAAGTCGAAGTCGTGTGTCACCGTTCTTCATTGGAGGAGCATTCTACATGGAATAAATTCTTCTTGGAAGAAGTTATTCGATGGAGAAAGAAAACCTCCAAGAGATATCCCCTTTTCCAATACATTCCCTTAATATCAATATAGTCAAATGTTGTGTTTCCCCAATTTTAAGTTTTTTGCACAATTTCAAATTGGATTAATTAATTACATAGTGGTTGGCATAATAAATTTAATGGGGTTGAACAATTAAAGTGGGGGAAGTTTAAGAGGCTTCCCTAATTTTAATTTTTGGCACAATTTAAAATTGTATCCATGCCCCACGGCCTCACGCTACCCATGACCTCGCGCTACCCACGGCCTCCCGCGGCCCTCCGAACCTCCCAGCTACAGGGTTCCCGCACTATGTTCACTTTTCTCCGAGAGGGTTTACTCGACAATCCAGTGGTCGATACTCCAACTTCCATGACATATCATGAAGATTTATCTCAAAGGACCATCGCGTCAAAGGGGCCTTAACGCAACAAACATTGCGTCAATCAGACACTCGTTCTGAATGTTATTAGCCTTTTAGTCTCGAGGACCAAGTTGAATTCATTCTTGATCCAACCTGACCATTCCCTGACGTTATTCAAATCATCGTTGGGGTATACCAAAAATACCATCTCACTCCAATGTTCCAGATGCTACAGATAGTTCCTCAAACAGATGCATGCTGCCAAAGACATGGCTGAAGATGCGTAAACAGGTCGAAGTGGGTCCAGGTCCCGTCTGACCCAGTCGAACCGACCCGACCAAACCCGCACTGGGTGGCCCACCCCGGGCTAGGTGGCCTGGCCTGGGAAATGGCCCATGGGGAGGAAGAGGCCACGAGCGGCGTGAGGAAGCAGGACAGCGAGGGCGGCCCGGGGGCCTCGGGACCGCGATGGGGTCGCTGTGGCCGTGGGTAGCATGAGGCAGAGGGGTGGCTCGGAGGGCCCTGGGAGGCACGAATCTTCCACAGGGAGGCGCGGCATGGTGCGGGGTGGTGCGGCCGGTGGTGGGGCATGGAGGCCGCGGGCGGAGGCGCCGGTCGCGGACTACAGAGCCACGGGCAACGGTGGCCACGGGCAGCAGTGGGCGCGGGCGGAGGTGGTCGTGGGACGACGCCATTGCCTTCATTGTGGTTCTTGAGTTCCATCGGTGCCAACCACTGACACCGGTCACCACCTTCTTCCATTGCGAAGAACACAATAAAGAAGCATAACAACGGAGGGGTCGAGCCTTGTTTTTTTGGCATTAACCCTCTACATTAGAGCGGTAGGAAGCACCTAAACAAAATCAGGATTCATGAATTACAAACTCTACAGTTTAATATGAATCAGGGAACAACTCATTTTGGATGATCCACATTCTCCATGAATTCCATTAATGAGGGACTTAATTGAAAGAAATCAAGAATTCAATAATAACCCTATACCTCGTTCATTTGTTGTCGTCGATGAGGAGGGAAGGATAATTATCAATTGAAGAAGTCCCACGTTGGAGGATGTCCCAAGGAAGAAGTTGAAGTCATGTGTCGGCGTTCTTCGTTGGAGGAGCGTTCTTCATGGAAGAATTACTTCGTGAAAGAAGTTCTTCATTGGAAGAAGCAATCATACAAGAGGTCTCTCCTTTTCCAATACTTTCCCCCAAAATCAAAATTGTCAACTATTGTGTTTCCCCAATTTTAATTATTGGAACAATTTCAAATTGGATTAATTAATTACATAGTGGTTGGCATAATAAATTAAATGGGGTGGCACAATTAAAGTGGGGGAAGTTTAAGAGGCTTCCACACACCTAAGAGGGAGTTCAAGGGGTTTTTGCCTTGGGTTCTCCACACCATAATAACCTCCCATGGAAGGTTAGTTCAGGTGGTCTCCCCCAACATAACCTCTCATGGGAGGTTTATTTCAGGTGGTCCCCACCTATGAAACATCGACAAGGAGATTAAAATAAAAATAAAATAAAATCTACATAATTTTATTTTTATTATATTCTTTCACAAAAAATGTTAAATTCTAATATCAACCCTCGAC
Source organism: Viscum album (assembly GCA_963277665.1). Taxonomy (NCBI): domain Eukaryota; kingdom Viridiplantae; phylum Streptophyta; class Magnoliopsida; order Santalales; family Viscaceae; genus Viscum; species Viscum album. The sequence goes on along the minus strand of OY728138.1, from coordinate 1,046,643,729 downwards.
GTACTACGGTCGAGGTGAATGTCTCATTAAGTGAATATCAGCGTTGCGAGTTCAATGGTGACCTTATATTTCAATCATGAGAACCAGTTCAAAAGTTATAAAATCCTGCTCTCAAGTTTACTGAATATACCTGAAATAATGTTCAGAAATTTATTCTGGGCACTCCGGGACTCGGAATGATGTGCCATCAAATTTTTCAGACTTTTAAAATTCCCATTTATATAAATAAAATTACATGGAAATTCTGGTACTTTACAGGATATGTCACCTTTTTTTATGCTTGTGAAACTTGATGCATTCAAATTATAAACTAATGATTTATGAAATAAATGTATCATGCCTTGAGGTATTAATTATGTTATCACCTAATTTAATTAGCCATTTGGTAGGTGATACTCTTAAGAATACTAGTCTTATAAATACATGTAGTGAGGGAATCCGACCAAACCTGATGTCTTAGTTTGGAGTTTAATCCTCAATGGGTTACCTTACATTGGTTCTCTCATTCTATCTGAAAGCCTTCTTTTTAAAGTGGTATGATATCATGATTTAGGATTTAAATATAATTTTATCATGATTTTTTACTCTAATATTTACTTATTGATCACATTTACCATCATCTTTCATTGGTGTTTCCCATTATGGGTGTTGATTTGATCATTGATTAAAGGTTGGTTGTTCCATACTATTTTTTCTACAATTAAAAATGTTAATTTAATAATTGATTTGAAAATAAGTTTTCAATTTATTTAAATACCATAAATTGAGATGATTATAGGGTGATTTTAAAAAAGTCATGGAGATTGTGAAAACCACCAATTTTAATGGAATATAAATTTTTGGGAATATTTGATAAAAATGGTTTCTTTTATTAGAAATTGTTTTTAGATAAATGGATTATATTGAATGATGATTTGAAAAAGAAATAAATTGATGAAAACCTATTATTTTGTTTTTAAATGTGAAAGGAATATTGAAAATTGAAGGTGGGAAATTTTATATTGAACTAATTTGAAATGAATTATTTTCCCATGATTGATTCATTGATTGATTGAAGAACATTTGAGCTAAGGTATTTTTTGGGTAATTAGAAAAATATGACAAGGATATAATCCCATAGAATATTATTGATGATTAAAACCTAGACATAAACATATCAAATCATGTTTTTCCCCAATGGGGAGTTGAGTCTCGATAACCTGAGTTATGGGATGTGCACACACATAATTAAGAGATCATTGATTAAGTAGTGTGAGAGTCCAATTTCCAAAACTAATATACCATAATGGGATGTGAACACACATTATGGTATGTGCACACACATTATTAATTGTTATCCTGATAGATGTGTATCTTTTGATGATGTAATATTTGGGTATTTTTTTACCTATTTGATTCTGGTATGATATCACTCTAGCATGTTGATCATATGACCATCAATATTCTAACCACAAAAGTTTTTTAGAAACATCATTCCATTATAATTATAATACGATTATTGGTGCTTGTCACCAACCCATAGGGATCGGAAATTCCCCTCTAGTCATGTCAGGGCTAGATCAGATATCATTATACCTGGGTATCAAAGATATTTTGTGATAAAGTGGTATCTGATATTGTTGTATTAGTTGTACAACTTTACTTGATTTCATTATATAGTTGGATCGCCCTAGTAGATAAGAGGTTATGTTGATTAGACAAAGAGGAGGTAGTTGTGACCGAGTGACTGGCCAAGTCCCATTATAAAGAGCCTTATGTTTCCCTAAGTGTTTGGGAAAAGTGTCTTAAGGAATTTTTTATTTGAATTATAGAATATTACCTTATTCTGATCAATTAATCTTGAAACCCCATTTTTTTTGTATTCCTAATGGAATTGATATTCATGTATATCTGTTTTGAGAAATAGGTCTTTATATCCTTTTTGATGCTTTCAGTGTTGTATTTTGATGTTGTTTATCATAATTCCTTTCAGGATATGTTTGAATAGACCATAATAGGATGTTTTTGGAAAACCACATTTAGTACATCCTCAAGGGTGATAGAATATTATTGAGGTTGTAGTTTATTCTTTGCATTCTTTTGTAAAGATACCTACACCCATTTTTCAGGATCTTTTAGTGAAAAAATGAATGGATTAATATATAGATAATGATCAATAGTTTCATCAATAAAAAATTTCCAAAACTAAAAGGCTATAATGATCCTAAAGAGTTTGGGTATTTTTTGAAAAAGATTCAAGTTTATTTTGAATTTTTTTAATTCTGAAAACAATAATAGCGAAGTATGCTACTATTAATCCCGAGGGACCTTGTAGGAGATGGTGGGAATCAATGGTGAGAATGAAAAAATCATAAGGTATTGATGTGGGATATATTCAGATTTATTTTCACTGATATGTTATATCCAGATTGAATTTAATTAGAATATTCCATTGAGTTTATCAACTTCCTGTTGGGTGACAATATCATGATATAGAATGCGAATTGTTTGGTTAATATTATTTAGATTTCACTTGATTTTATATACAATAAGAAACTTAGGACTCAAAATATTGATATGAATCTCAAACATGATATCTGATTATAGGGGTTCTTCCTAAATATCACTTTGTATGCTCATGTTCTAAATTAAATGTCAATGGTTATGATTAACAAGGCTGGTAATTTATGGTTAATCAGAGTTCTTTTTCTCCCAGTAGTAGGTCAATGAGTTACATTAAATGAAATAGAAATTTTTATGGGAATCATAGGATTTCAAGATTGTAGGAATAAAAAACCTTCTCTAGTGAATGGAATAGAACATTTTACATTCTATCAGTGTGGCATGTTTTGGTATTAAATATGATTTTGTACTGAAGAAGCACAAATCTATAGTTCCTTTGGTTTCTCAATAAATATATAAAATTTCTACCATTTATTTTATACTCTATTCAGTTTCATGAGATCATCAGCATGAAAAACATCTATTTTTCAATTAAATAATATAAAAATTAAGGTCTTCGAGCCACTTTCATCTTGAAGGAATCTTCTTCACATAGTGGAAGAGTCTCCAAATGAAGTTGATGTAGGTCCAACGGTTGTGAGTGGTATCATTACCATTGTTTCATAATTATTGACTTCATTATTTTAAATTGATGTGTCTCATACATTTTATTCACCAATGATTTGAATTTTTTAAATATTCGTATGAGTATTTTTTGTTACGCGATGTATATTTGTAATCCTCTCGAAACAAAGTGATAGAAGGATCTCTAATGTCCAACTTTTCTTTTAATATTTATTATATATTGATATTACCTTTAATATTTTAGTATTAGACATGAAACCACTTGAAATCAAATTTGATATGGATTATTTATTTCTCATAAGGCCCAAATTGACTGATATCATTATTAAGTCTCCTTTACTGCACCTAATAGGGTGTTCCATGACTTTTATGTAGAATGAGACTCGAGATTGAGTAGAGTAAGATTTTTTTTTTCAGATTTGGGATTGGTAATTTTCTTTTTTATTTCTACTTGGATATAGAATATTTGAGTGATTATCTCCCTCATGTTTTCATCGAGTATCCTAATGTTTTTTCTTCATATTTCTTGGGATTTCCACCAGAGAGAGAGGTGGAGTTTTCTATAGATTTAGTACAATATAATCAGCCAGTGTCTATTCTATTTCACTATATGGAGCTAGTCAAGATAAAAGTGTTGATAAATTAGTTTGATGATCTATAAGAGAAATTTTTCATATGATCAAGTGAATCACCTTGGGCATCACCAATTCTCTATTGGAATAAAGATGATGGGAAATTTTTTCTATGGGTTGATTACTGAAAACTCAATCAAGTCATGATAAATAATAAATATACATTGCCATAGATTTAAGAAATTATTTATTTTTACAAAGGGTTGTAGTGGTATACAATGATTGATATTTATTCTACTTATCATCATATTAGAATAAAAGATTCTGAAATTCAAAATCATGTTGTTAGGAGTAGGTACAACCATTATATGTATCATATAATTCCATTTGGTATAACTAATGTTCATGTTGTTTTTATAGACTTATTGAATATAATATTTCATGAGTACCTTGACTAATTCATGGTATTATCTATGGTTGATATCTAGTTTACTCTCAAACTGAAGAGCATAATGTACATTACTTGATAACGGTTTTGGAAATGTTGAGAAATCAGTGATTTTATGTGAATTGTTCTGAATATAATTTCTAGATTCTGGAAATACAGTTATTGTGAATCATTTTCTCATAAATTTAAATTTTATTTGATCTTGTAAAGGTAAAATCAATTTTGACAAGGTAACAACTGATTAATATTTTCAAGATTTGTTTCTTAATAGTATTGTTGGGATATTTTCAAAGAAACATCATATATTTCATAAATCTAGATTATATGATGATTTATTTCACTTATAATTTAGTGAAGTTCATTTGGGATGAGAAATATGGTAGTTATTTTTTTGATGAAATGGATTTTTAAATAATTTCTAGTGTTTAATTTTGTGATGTTTGGGTAGGTTTATGTGATATTTTTTGATGCATTAGGTTTGGGTTTGGGTTATTTCCTTTTATAGGGTGATCACATGGAAGCCAATTATTCCATACAGCATAAGACACATGCGAAGAATTATTTAAAGCATGCTCTTGAAATTGATGATGTGATTCATGATCTTACGAGTTGGAAGCAGTACCTTTTTATTTAAAGGTATACCATTAATTAATAATAATGTGTGCATTATATATTATCTAAAAAGAGTTGAACCTTCGATAGAGGCATTGGGTGAAGTACTAATAGTGCCTTGATTTGAAAATTTCTTACACCCCAGGAATGTGGAATGTCATTACTGATTCTTTGAGAAAAAAACATACAACCTTTTCTATGAAAGAATTATTGGAAAAGTGTAATATGTTGGTTGTGCATGATTATATTCATTTGAGAGTCTTGGAGAATGAGTATGAGGTTGTTTTGGATTGTGTGAAGTTGACATCCTCTATTATCTTGAAAATTCATCAAGAGAATCAACTTAATGATGAATTCCCTGGAATTAGGCTCCCTTTTATAGATGGGAGAACATTTTTGAGTGATCTTTCTCTCCAAAGGGTATCCTATGTTTCTAAAACAATTTTTTCTTCCATTAACCATGATAAATTCCATAATGGGGGGGAAATCCATAATTCCCTATGGTTGGTACAACTGGGAAATAAGAATATATTCTATGATAAACAATGATGATCCAATTGTCCATGTATGAGGTAAAATAATAGTGAATTTTTATCTAATTCTTATGCATGTTAAATTTTTAAATCCATGCACCATATATCATTAGGTTAGCTTTATCTACTTCCAATGCTGAATTGGGAGTGGGATGTGATTTTTATGGACTTTTTATTTGGTTTTTATGTACCTCGTGATGGAATAATACAATATGGTTTTTGATTTATATGCTAACAAAAAAAGATCACTTTATATCCATTCACAATAAAAACAATTATTGAGGACAAGGGATGACACTATGTGTTGTATAGTATCATATTGAATGAATTTTCCTATGATATAGTCACTGATAGGGATCCCTATTTCACATCTCACTTCTATGGAGGCCCCCATATGGACATGGGATCCCATTTCTGTTTGTGCATGACATATCAACAATATATGGATATATAGATATAACTATCTATATGTACTATTAAGGAAAAGATACATGATTTCATTCTTATATTTGGTGGAGATTGGGATGACCATTTTGAGATATATGAATTAATTTATAAAAATAGTTACTATTATTCTATTATAATGGATGCTTTTTTAGAATTATGGGGTCGGCCTTATAGATATCCATTGTACTGGTCAGATATTGGTGAACATTCATTGGTTTGAATGAGGTTGGTCCAAGAGATGATTGGGATCCTGCTAATTTATGAAATAAATTTCATGGAATAGAGATAGTGAAAATCTCATGCAGATCATCTATAATGACTTTTGGAGGATTATTTTGGTGACCAAGAGTTCTTTATATTTTTGACTTGGATTGGTCACTAACACGTTAGTAAATCTGGAAATCATTCATAGAGGTTTTGGATCCTTTTTGATATTTTTGATAATTTCGGGAAAATGGTAATCTTTTTCAACTTCAAAAAATGTTTACATTGATCTATAGTGTGTTTCTTGTTTCACATCCTTGAATTTAACTTTGTGACCCATCTCATGTTATAATAAGGGATGTTTGTGATGTTGATATTGATTTATCCAAGATTGATCATATAGTGAGGTTTATTGATGATGAGACAAAGGTTATTCATGAGAAGAAGGTGCTTTTGGTCTCATTGACATGGAAGTGTGGTTTTGGTTTTCATGATACATGGGAGTTTGAGGAATTGATGAGAGACCGATGACCTCTAATTATTGACAGAAAATATTCTTGAAACACATTCTAGGGATATAAAATGAGTATGGTGGGGTGGTTTTAACATATTTTTACTTTTTTTTGTTTTTCATATACTCTGGTTTTGATTCCCTTTTGTTTTAGGTTAATTTTAGTTATTTAAATGGGGGATATATTTTATTGGTGAAAATTAACTAATGTATAGGGATTTATGTTCTTTAAATTAATTGACTTTCGATATATCTGTGTCAAAGGATTTAGATGGTTCACTTTGGGTTTAGGGTGAATTAGAAGCATTGTCAGTGGTTTTTTCACAATTAATTAACTCCAAATGAGATTTAAACTATTAATTCTTGGTTTAATGATACAATTACTTGATAGAACCGAGCAATGAAAATAGATAATTATAGAAAATGATTTATGTCGTAAAATATTAACAAAAAACATAATGATTTCACCTGTTGTGTATTTAACCCTAGTCGACACCTTTTTTCATGTTGGTGAAACATGATGCATTTATATATTAAAACTGTGATTTATTATATAAATAAATCATGACTAGTGGTGTATTTTTTACTCCTCATATGATTTAATTAAGCATTATGCATTTCACGTCCGGAAAGCACTAGGAGTCATCCTACATGAAGTGTGCAACTCCAACCCATCCAGGCATCGAGGTTTGGTATTTGATCCCCGATGAGTTTCTGTAATTCAGTTTTCTGAATATATCTGCTATTATTTAATAGTGGTATTATCCCATGACATCATAGTTAATCATAGATTTATCATGATGGTTTCGTTAATAAAATTTTATTGGTTTATCTCCATATTCATAGTTATTCTATAGTGTTTCATGTTTTAGTTGTTTAATTGATCGTTGATTCAATGTATATGGTTCCGTGTGATTTTATATAAAATCTAAACACTAAATTTCTTAATTTATTTTAAAATGAGTTTTTAAATTATATAAAAATCTGAAATTGAGATAATTGATGGATTATTATGAAAAATTCGTGAAGATTTTGAAAAAACTCCGCTCACTATGTAATTCAAATTGAGGGGCATATTTGAGGACAATTTGTATCTTGATTTGAAAAATGATTTTTAAAAAATGTATAAAAATGAATGATTATTTTAAAAGGAATGAATTGACGAGAACTGATTATTTTTTTATGAAAAGGGAATATAATTTTGAAAATAGAAGGTGGGAAATTATTTTCTAAAAAGAATTGAAATTATTATTTTTCTTATGATTAATTGATTAGTAGGATTAAGAACATTTGAGACTAGGTAGTTTGTGGGTAATTAGGACAATGAATAGGATTTGTCCCCTACCACTGGATTTAGGATCCTGACCCTAACATAAACAAATTGTGTCATGATTTTCCTCGATGGGGAGTTGAGTCCTGATGGATTGATTCATGATACGTGTGAAAGAATTGATTTAAGATCACTAATTGTGTAGCGTGAGGATTCTATTAGGGGAAACTAACATACTTTTGGTCTTATAACATTCTTATTTGATATGCCTGATTTAATTATTGAATTCCATTGATTTATAAAACTAATTTATTAATTCCAACTTCTATATATAAAATTTTTATATTAAATGATCATTTAAGACTTTTTTATTATATCTTTCATATTTTCATTATGAATACATGTTTTTTTGAAAATATTAAAATGAAATTAAATTCATTGTATTATTAAAATTTAATGAATTTATCATTTAATTATAAAGGAAAATATTATGGAACACTTGGTCAGTCTCTATGAGGATTTATAGCTCACATCCTACCTTTTCATTTAGGAATTTGAAGATTATCTAATTCTAGATCCATGTAAAGAGAAAGAACCACTTGGAAGTGGTGAATGTTCTTTAGGTTTGGGACCTGTACGGATGGAGGTGATCAGTGGAAATTTGAACTACAAATTTCATTGGATTTTAAGATTTTATCATTGCAGATGTGTGTGTTTTTATGATTTGTTGTTTGGGTATTGTTTTACCTATTTGATTAGGGTACTTTCTCCATATAGAGTACGGTAAATCATGACTTGAATATATTATTATATTCATTGTTATAAAAATATTATTACCATGCGATTATTCTATATTTCATAGTGTAAGTCTCCAACCCATGGTGATTAGGAATACCCCTCAGGCCATGCCAAGGAAAACATGGGTTTTAAAAAAAATGGGTATTTGGGATGATTCATTATAGTTAAACAATATATCTCAATAAGAACACAACTATTAGAGTTTCATATTAATTAATTATTTATCCATTAATTAATATTATTTTATTTTCATTTCCATGATTAGTACATTAATCCTTTAAGTCAGTTCCTTTGGCATGATTATTCTTATTCATATACTCTCAAGTACGTCATCATCATATATAATCACAATAAATTATCCCTATTCATTTAATTAATTAATTTTTTATTTCAAAAGTAACCATGTACACTTGGAATTTATATAAATATACCATAACCAAGATTCACATTTACTGCATAGAGTTGAGCCAGATAATGAAATTAGAAACCATAAATAACATCTATCTAACTGACCATCAAGAAACTATCTGGAATAAAAGAATGTTGACAAGAATACCCTTATCTGAACTCATCCCAACCACCCTGATGTCATTACTACACCATTATTAATAACATAATTCATCCCACCTTCACCAACATCGTCCATCATAATAGTCTGGGATCCCAACCCATTTGACACAATTATTCCCAACCATAAAAGGTTATAAAAAAATACAACCAAATTAAAATAATTATTTTATCATCATATACGATAAATATAAGTTTAATTTATTATTAGAACACCTCAAAGGAAACTCAAATCATGAATTGATCCATCCAAGCCTCCCATATTAAATAATGGTCTCACACAGTCCCAAGAATTGTTTTTCAGAAAATAGTAATTTTAATTACATTATTGAATTAAACTATGTATGGGATTCCCACATCATGAAACTTGTAGGAAGTGGCTAACAATATCTAGAAATAAAATATATCCGTAAATCATCGGTTACAATGAAATGAGGAAAAAAATTAATTTGGATTCTTTCATTAAATTAGAACCTCAAACCAACTCAAATTGATTAAAAAAATTTACAAGAATATAAATCATGCTACACATAAAAAACTACATGACCACTAAAATAAACAAACTATAAATTAACTCCATAGGAAATAAATTAAAATAACATAAAACATAAGTAAGAAAAAAATACAAAAATTGTATCTATTATTTATTTCAAATATTGTAGTACTAATTATATAGTATGTAATTTTAAAAATTATGTTATCATACTACATGAAATAATTAAATTAAAATTTAAAATTCGTAGATTTATACACTACTATAAATCATAATGATATTTTCATGTCTATAAACAATATAATAAATTTAATGAATTTATTTATAGTTTCTCCATCTAGGATAATTTTCCCAGATTATAAAAGATTAATAATTTAAGCTAAAACATTTTTATTCTTTAAAATATAATCATAAAAATATTAAAAGTGATAATAATAATATAATTTAACCTTTAATTTACTAGAATTGAAACATAAATGATATTATTTATAGAACATCATCTTCATTATTCAGTATAAACCCCATGACTATTAAATAAAAATTCATCATGTGAGTTTATAATTATTATCAGATTATGGTTAATATAATCATATTAAATAAAATGAGAAACATAATTAATAAATTACACATTTCACAAAACAAATGATAAAATCAGATCCCTCACTTCATGTGATTCTTTCATGATTTTTATGCACTAAAAATCGTGGATGGAAAGGGGAATGTGCAGGTCTATAAACTCTCTAGAAGAGACATGAGAGACTGTTGGAGTGTTAATATGACTCTAATATCAAGGGTTGGATCATACAAACAATATAGATTTAAAGACAAAATATTATAGGAAATAACTATATTTTATAATTAAAAAATACAATTATCTTAATTTTCTAAAAATACTGGTCATAATTTCCAATTAATTAAACATTAATTATGGTTTGGATTCAATTCATAATTAGTGAATCATTTAAATATCCCATTATTAAAAAATTAAAATACGTTACTCATCTTGACTATATAGACTTCTAAACCCCCCCCCCACATTCCTGTAATTTTCCTTAATATATGTTAGAAACATATTTTATGAAAATATAGACTTTTAGGAAAAACTGGAAATTTTAGATTTTCTCTACGGACATTACTAACCATGAAGATCAAATATGTAGAGAAAACAAATAGATAAGCCACACACCGAAAAAATGAATTAATGAGTAATGAGAGAAACCACATGGATCAATCACACCCTATAGATTATTCACATGACCATGGGATCAAGTTAACATTCAAATGAATGATGGCATTACTAAAGATATTGACCAATTGCATAACCATGGGTACGAAATATAAAGAAATCGATCAATCACATGATAAGAATTATTGAAATCATGGAGGAAAAGATCACCCACTCAAATAATCAATCATCCACAGGTAAAAATAAGTGACATCAAGATCAGTCAACCAGCTGTATTATGAAACCAAGTTTCCACATGGTCATTTAACCTAATGCATAGAAAAACATATAAATTGAAAATAGAGAATGTTTGATAACCCTCTAAACAAATCCATGTTTCATAAAAACACAATTTAAGTGGGTTTTAAATGAAAAAACATACATTAGATACCTCACAATCAATTAATTTACTTGAAAATTTCAAATAAACACTTAAATAACGGAAATTGGCCTAAATAACCACCTCATGAGATACCTCTAAAGGATCTAACTATATAAAGAACAAAAATATACCACCATAAGAAAAATTGGTAAAACCAGTAAACATCAATAACTAAACTCAAATAAAACTTATAGGAGAGAAACATCTCAAATAATTGAAATTATATTAATAAGAACCACATCAAAGAAGAGAGACAGTATCCTAAAATAGAACAAGGTGAAACACAACATCTAAATAATGATAAAAATTAATAAAAAATTAGTGATATTGAGATCACGTCTGTGACTCCAAATCCCTTATTCTATTCTATAAGACATCATTATACCATAATACATGAATTAAAGGAATAACATTCCCACACAACAAATTATTCTAATAGTTTTGAATCTCATCGGGCTATTCCATGAAAGTCACACTTTCCAAAACATCCGGACATCCCCAGTTAATGACATGGAAATATTCATGAATATATAAAATAATATGGGATATGTGGAATAATCTATATGTCTGGATCATATGTGGGGGTAATTCTAACTAATACTCTTTGGCTATCATGAACGTGAACACCTTAGAAGCCCTACAAGTCAGGGAGAAAGCTTACTATCATGATAAAAAATTTATTGTGAATACCAAAGTAATCATAGAATTAATTAAATTCAATTATTTATAAGTATTCATTTTTATAAATTCATATTCATCTATATTTCATTAATGAATTTTTATAAATATTTAATCGAAAAAAGAATAGTTTTATTTAACCAAATTATTTCTTGATGTATTAAATAATTTTAATTAAAATATAAATTTATAAATTTTAGAATTTTGATTTTATAAAAGGAATTTTTTTTGGATTCGTCATTTCAATGTTATCTTATGTTTAATTTTTTGGATTTTTCTATATGATTTTTTTGCTGAATGGTGAAAAATACATATTTTTATTAATATTTTCAATTATTTTCCTATTTATTAAAATAACCATTATATATTGGATTCGATGTGAAATTATTCTTCTTTGATTAATAAAAATAAAATTATGGTTATAATAGTAATCATTATACTTTTTTCGATATAAAATCATTTTTATGCTTAAAAGGGAATTTTTCTGAAAACAATTTTTTTGTAGTTTTTGTATTTTTGTCAAAATTAATTTTTACCAATTAATGAATATTAATATGATAAAATTGATATTTTATTTAGAATCAATATTTATGAATTTTTTATGTTCAATTTTATTCATTTTAATTATACATAGTAACCTTGGTAAAACTTTATCAGTATGGTAATGGTCAAATGAGTAACAGGCTGGTTTAAAGTAGAAGATATGTCTTAAAATATCATAAAATTTAAATAAAATAAAATTTAATCGTATATTTATAATTATAGAAATTATATATTAAATATATCTCAATTTATTTCACTCTCCTTTGAGAAATACATATAATTTATTTAAATATTTTATGTATTTACAATGGTGCCACACCCCTCTCTTATAAAAGGGAATACACTCTCCCCACATATTCAAACACTTTGAGATATTTATATCCACAAATAAATACCAAAATAACTTCCCAAAATCCATCCCAATATCTTATTGGGTTTCATATCACCAAAACAATAACCTAATAATGCTTAAGGTGTAAGCCAAAGGGGGTTTTCGATATAAATTTTTCATGCTAAACAGAGTGTTTCAAGTTTGTTTTTTCTTATACCTATAAAAATAATATTTAACCATGATTATATAATAGAATAAGTATCTTAAATATGATAAAATGTTATTATATTGATTTTACAACCTTTTTAATCTCCTTTTTATCCTATGGAAAATGAAAAAAAAATCATTTCCATTCCTGTAGACTACCACCTCCCCGAACCAATGTGTTTCGTTTGTCACTATCAAATCACATGGATGGTTAAAATTATAGTGAAACTAAATAAATATTATATTTATCTCATATTTATACTGCTATAAATTTAATATATCATATACCACATTACCCTCAATTAAATTATGAAAAGATAATGTCTCTCGGGCTTACATGTGGACTACCACCTCTATGAACTGATATAATTCATTTTTCATTTCCAACATTCATGGGTGTTAATACAGATGTAGATAATCAAAAAATAATAAATAAATAACATATTTATAATTATGAAATGGTAATATATTTTCAATTATATTTCTTTTCCACCCATTATAAAAATTAAAACATCATTCATGCATACATATGAATTGTCGTCTCCTTGAAATAACTTGATTCATGATTCATGAATTCATTGGATGATTGGTTTTAAAAAAAAATTAGTATATAAATATCATATTTATAACATTTTAATATTTATTGTGTAATTTAACTATAACCCCTTTTCCCATGTCCAATACAATAATGTTTTTTTTGAGATTATAAACCAAACAACCCCAAAATATTCGAAGTGAACATAACAATTTAATAACAAAACAAAACATGGTAATAAATGAAATAATGGGTATAATTATAATTAGATAAATCTTAAAATTGTTATTAACCATTTAAATAAATAATATAACTTTATAATTCATTATTTATAAAATGTACGAAGCAATATGAGACCTAAGGTAAGGGACCTTCTTCTCAAAATATTATTTTAATGTTTTTATCCGACCAATTTTTCTTCCAGGTCCATATTATTTAAATTATTAAAATACTACTATAATTTTTTCAAAAAATATTTTCAAAGGATATTTTTAATTGTCTTTCACTTTGTACAAAGGTTTTTAAAAAATAATGATTAGTATTTCTAGAATGGGTCACTTTGGACACTTTTAACCAATGTGAAAAAGATTTTTTTAAATATATAGATTGACCACATTTTTCCACCAACATATCCATTATTCTTTATCAATATTTCTCTACATGTTATCGTTGTTTTTAAAATTATATTACATTCCCCCTCTGTTAATAGTTTTTTCCTTTTAATGTGTTTTAAATTAAAAGATACATTGCTTCATATGATTATGTGAATGTTGAATGTTTTGTTTTGGGATTGAATGAGTGTTATCAAGGGTTTCTTGATAAAAAATATCAAAATTATAATTATTTTCATTATATGGTACTTGAGAATACTATATTATGAATATAAGGCCTTATAATCTCTTGATGACGAGTGATCTTGATAAATCTCTCCAATGCATTGAGTAATGATGTAGTCATCGAAGGTAAAAATGATGGAGATAATTGGGTTGGTTACATATATGTGATTAACTATGATTCAGTTATTTTAAAATAAATTTAAAAAAATTGAATATGATTTATGGATTCAATTCTCCAAGATACCTATGTAATAATTGAAAAAATTATTTTTGTGGAAATATTCTAATTTCATGACATAATGAATGCTTAAGAAATTTTAAAGGTGAAGGATTTTATTTTAAAAGAAATTTTTTCATGTATTCTCATGGACCTCAATATGAATACATGGATTTACTATAAAAAATGGTTCCTAAAATGTTTTATATGTGAAAATTTTGGTTATTATGTGTGAAAATATTTTATTTATGTGATCATAATTTTTTTCAGGAAAAGGAAAACATTATCATAGTTTTCTAGTTTTCATGAGAATTGAAAAATTATTTTATTTTATATTCATTTAGAAGATTTTTATGCCCATCCAATATTTTATAAACAAATTCCCGGGATCTAAGGATGTTTGGGAACTGTATAAATTCAAAACATTCTTCATTGTGGTTTTCTTAAAAGATGAAAAAGTGACTTGATTGAAATAAACATGTAAAATTAAAGCCCTATATTTATGAAAAAAATATACATAGTGTGGATGTGTCCCCTTTATTATATAATATATTTCCTAGGTCCGTAATAATATATATCTATAGATAAAGGGAATGTTAAAATTTGAACTCCTTTCTATTAAGCTCACATTTATAGGTTTTTATAGTATAAATTCATTATAATTGGTATCATAGAAATTTCTATATACATTTATAGGTTTGTAAATTTTTAAAATACACTCTTACTAGATCCATAATATTGTATATATTTTCATGAAATATATTTTAAATACTTCACTATTGATTTAACTAATTCTTTCTACTTTAGATTGATTTTCAATAGAGGAAATAAGTATTTTTATATAAGAGGGTGTCATAAGGATTATAAACATCAAAATTAGCAACCTAAAATAGTTCGAAAGAATAAGTATGTAGAATAGTTTACTTAATTGACATAGTCTATTAATGGTGGATCCCATGAATTAGAAAAACTGAATTCCCTACATAAGAACATGTATATAGTGGACCATTTCATGAAAAAAACCCTTAGAATTTTAGGGGTTCTTTAGAACCATTGAAATATAAAGGATGGATAAATGAATTGGAGAATATGTTTAATATTTTTGGTTGTATATAATATAAAAATTTAGTTATTTGTATTTTTTATTTTTTAGCTAATAAATGGTAGTCTATGATTAAGAATACTAAGTAAAAGGATGAGATTGATGCAGTGGAGTGGACTGTCTTTAAAAATATTATCCTTGAGAAGTATTTTCCTAGTTTTCTTCGACATAAAATGGGAAAAACATATATAGAGTGTAAGTAAAATTAATAATAATTAGTGTACAAATATAATTAAAATTTTAGCAAAATGTCCATGGGTGAACCAGATTTTGTTCAATAAAATGAGCGTAAAATAGATTAATTTTACATAGATCCAATAACCAAGCTTAAAATAGCAATGGACTCTTAGTAATTTTGAAGGATTTAATAGGTTTCTCATTATATTTATAATTTTTATATGGAGTTTTCTTAATCATATGAACTTGATGATGACATGAGTAATAAGTTTTCATGGTGTCAATCAATGGAAAAATAATCAACTATGAAATATGGTGTTAAGCCCACCATATTTTCCAAATGTGTGAAAAATAATTTAAATATTTCTTATTAGGATCAGGGAAGTATTGTCGATGTTGTAAGATTGGTCATTTCTATTGTGACTACAAGGAAAATTGATTTGATTTGATAATAATGGGAAAATAGTTATTCAACCAATAAAAATATTTTTTATTTATAATGAGTTAGTGAATTATGTTATCACATTTATGATGTGATTTATTCAGTGTTGGAATCATCATGATCAGAAGAATAAAGGTTTGAAAAAACTTTTCTACTTACAAAATAGATTTAGGACCCTAAAATGAAGTGGTGATAGGAAAATTTTATATTATTTAGACTTTTCCAATCCTTATATTATTTGAGTTCTATATATTCTCTTAAATCTATGAAATTTCATGTAATAATGGAACTACCATCTCAAGAAATGAATTCATAAATATTGGTAAACAATTGTGGGGGAATTATAAAGGGAATATAAGTTTACATAAATCTTCTTATTATCATATTTGGATTGTTTTTTAAAACCTAATTATCATGACCATTATAGAGTTTTATGTTATTCTGGGTATTGATTGGCTTTCAGTTTATAAAGATAATATATATTATAGGGCTAAAGAAGATATTTTTAAGAATGAGTGTCAATTTATATATAATAATGAATTCATACATTTTATAACATATCAATAATATGACAGAATTATAAATTTTTAGGTGATATTTATATTGAACGTATTTTTAAAATGAAAGGTATTGTTCAAATTAGTGATGTGCTAGTAATAAATGAATATAATGATGTATTTCCTAATGAATTTACTAGTTTTTAGATATATTGGTTGAATTTACTATTGACTTAGTTCCTTATGCTATGTTAATTTAAAAAAAAACTCATAAAATGGATCTATTATAACATTTGGAAATGGAAAAGCAATTTCAAGAGTTTCTTAATGTGCATCTCATCCACCATTACACTTCACCTTGAGGTACTTTTTCTTTTCTTAGAATCAATTCTAGTCATATGATACATTTTATTAATTATATAACTCTCAATAACATCAAAGTTAGGAAAAATTATAAATTTCATAAAATAATTTTTTTTCATCACCTATAGGGTGCTCAATATTTTTAAATTATTTATCTCATGTTTGTGTATCAGCAGCTTCAGGAAAAAGTGTAAGAAATTATGTTGATTGAATTTAATACTAGTATACAAATTATTAGTCTCTAGTTATGAATTTTTTATTAATGAATTAACCCATTGTATTTATTTATTTTATTAATATAGTTTTTCGTGAGTATATGGATAAATTATAGGTAGTTTATGTTAATGATATTTTTAATTACACTAAATTTTATGAGTAACATCATAAACATATAATGATTTTTATAGTCTTTAGAAGAAAAAAATTTATCTAGATAATTCAAAATATGTGAATATTGGTTAAATTTTCTTTCATTCCTTGGGAATAATATTTCTATGAATGAAATTACCCAAAAACCCAAATGTTTGGGAAGAGAATCCATTCACTAAAAATGACACAGAGATTCAAAGTATTCTTTGATTAGTAGGTCACTACTGACAGTTTGATGAAAACTTTTATCAGTTATTTGTCCCACTAACTCATGTAACTCAAAAAGTGTTAAATTCATATATACAAAGGAATATGAAGATTTTTCATAGGAAATTAATAATTATTTTTTAACATTCCTTAGTTATCTTTACTGATAAGAAATAATGAATTTATTATTTATGGGGGTTCTTCCTTATAGGAGTTCGTTTTGACAAGATTCAATATGATTGGGTAATTATATATGATTCACATTTATGAAAACTCCATGAGAATAATTACCCTGCACATGATATTGATCCTGGAGTGGTGTTTTTTTACTCTAAAAATTTCGAATCATATTTCATATGGGGTAAAATGTGATGTATTTACTTACCATAAAATATTAAAGTATTTATTCACTCAAAAAGAGATGAACATGAGGAATATAAGGTTATTGTAATTGAAAATGGATTATAATACCCTTTTTCCCAATAATTTACATGAATAAAATAATTTATCAATTAAATTTAGTTGAAAATATAATTTATTAGTAATAATGTTACAATTTGAACATGATCTATTGATTATTTATTTAATAAAATATGGTCTAAAAGTTGTGCATAGAGGAACTAATTATCTTTCTATTAAGGTGTCATTGTAATCATATTTTCTAGAAACAAGTATGCATTCCCATTAGGAATATTTTTATTTGAAGGATATTTTTGAATTGTTAAATAAAGGTAAGTTTCTAGAATTTAAAATTGACAAAGAAGGTGTTATGATATTTTGAAAGATTTTGTGTGTGCTAGGTGATTCCTATCATAAGAAATAATTTTTATGTGAATATAATAACTCTATATTTTTTATTCATCATTTGAAGAAATAATATGTATATAATCCTCTGTGGATATTACTATTGGGAAGGAATAAAAAACTATATTTCTCATTTTACTATCAAATCGTTAACTTGTTAACAGGTTAAATCTGAGGAACAACTAGCGAAGGGAAATCTTCAATATTCTCTTGTAGCTAAATGAAAATTAAATAAAATATAAATGGATTTAATTATGGGATCAGGAAATATATCTTGGGTTAAAAATGTGATTATAGTTATTTTCAATTGATTTACCTTTTCAAAGGACTTCAAAAGTAATTATGTAATGAATTAAATTTTAGTATATCTTTTCTTTCACAATTTGATGGATTGTTGGAGTAAAAATTCATTATTTGAAAGATATGATATAGTATTTCTCTATAGATTACAATGATTTTTTGTATTATCCAATTTCATGGGTGATATGTTCATTTAAAAACATTTTCACTCCCTTATACATATTTCAAGTATTAAGGAATTATATAGAAAGTAGTGTCGAACATCATCATGTTAGGATAAAGTCAGTTAAAGGATGTTATTGGGACTAGATTAAGTAGATGTTTTAGAAGGTAAAAACTATTTAGAACAATATGAGGGAATCTTACAGATAACAATAAAATTATTAAAAAAAATAGAGCAATGATCTATCATTTGAGGTTGGAGATAATATTTTTACTAAAGTATCTCCTTGGAAAAGTGATGTGAATATTCAGTAAAATGGTTGAGTTAATTCTATAGTTTATTATTCCAAGTGAAATGATAAAAAAATTTAGATCACTTTTAATAATTTTATTTAAGACCCCAAAAATTTAGTTTTAAAAGTTAATAATCTTCATAGCTTTTTTAACACACAACATCGAGCATTAAGTGAATTGAGATATATTATAAAAATAGTTTTATTTATATATTGTTGTTATAGAAGTGTCTTTTAAAAGGAGGGTATGAATATAAGTAAAAATAGTATGATATATATATATACATACACACATTTATATATAATCTTCTTACTCAATAAAAATTTATTGAGTCATTCTTATGAAAAAAGCACTCAATTTTTAGAAAACAAATATTAAGCGTCCAAAAAGAATTTTATTCAAAAATGATTTTTTATTTCATTTTGTATTCAACAATTATATTTAAATTATTTAAAATATATTTTATTTATTTAAAAAATAATAATATTTTAAATCATCATATTATAATTAAATTTCTGTTAAATTTTGGGATTTTCCTAAAATGATTGATTTTTAGCAAATGGTGAAAAATACATATTTTTCAAATACTTTCATTTGTTTTCATTAAGAAAACTAATATAAAATATTTATTATATTTATATTTGGTCATAAAGTAATATATGAAAAATTTCATTTATATTAATCACATTAATTTCAATTTAATTAGTAAAATTCATAAGTTTTTATAAGTTGGTTTTTATGTTAAGAAAAAAAATTCTAAAAAATTATATTCATTAGGTTTTAAAATTCATTTCTTCCAGTTATTTTGATTGAATATATTTAAAAATTATACCATATTTTGAATCATTATGTTGAAATTTGTTAAATGGATTCCATTTATTTTTTGTTATTATGAATAGTAATAGGGATCAATATTTATCACCACGGTAGGGGTAAAATAAATAAAATAAAGTAAAAACCATGAGATAAGTTGTCAAAAGAAACAAAAAAACATTCCCTTATATTATTAGATGTAATAAATTATACCATTGAAACCCATAATTTTATTACATTGATTTTGTGTTCCATTTTCCAGTGATAATGAAATTTATATAATATATTTACAAAAAAGAGAAAAATATCACTCACTTAACATCAATGTCTCTAAAAAAATTTCATAATGATAAAAATAGAATAATATTGGTTATAAATATTTATTTTCAATACTAAATAATTTTATTCATTGAATTTTATTTATATTTTTTTTTATTGAATAAATATCTTAAATGGTTACACAACCATGATACAATATTTTTTAATAAATAGAAAAAAATATTATTCTAAAAAAATTAAAAGTAATTTAATTTTCTTAAATTATTATATTACATAAATTTCATAGATAATTTTAAAATTTAATATATGTTTAAATGTTTTTTATTTAAATTCTATAACTACAATGATGACATTAAATTCAAAGGAAAAAATAGAGTCAAAATTTAAATTAATGACGTTTTATGAAAAATATTTTTTATTAAATCATTTAAAAATAATATTATTCATGAAATATAACATGTAGGAAATAATGGTCTAAAAAGTTATCTTTTTACATTTATGATAAAATTGTTAACCTATATATAAAATTATAATCATTTAAGATTCAAAAATTTGTTACCGTAGTTATTGTTAAAATCAATTAACAAAGGGTTTAAATTATAATATTTGGTTTAAAACGAGATAAAAAAATCTCTAAATTTTATTTTTTATTGACATTAAAACCTTATACAATTTATTATTTAATCAATTTACATTTGAAAATAGTTTACATTAGAATGACTTAATTAAATTTAAATATTTTTTTAATTCAAGGTGTGTCTCTTCCCTCTCTTTTAAAAGGAAACCCCTTATCTCATTACATTACCGAAATTTGTGCCATATACCTCAACAATACCATTATAAATTATCCTTTAATCTTTAATATCCATGAATTAGAGGTTCTATTATTCTTAAAAGACTATTAAAGGGGTCATTAAGAATGGATCAGATGGATGCATACTAAAGATGAGGTAATCAATTTGCCCAACTTATTTCTTATTCTAACTTCTCTTAGTACATATAATTCATCATACGATAATAAATTAAGAATCCTAAATATATTTAATTTTTATTTTGATTATGTAATCACCAGTATCGACCTTCCATTTCCTCAATTGGAGTGTGAAACTATCTCTTGTGTGTATGTGTGAACCACCACCTCCATGCAATGATACAATTAATTTTCCATAACCATTTATCATTAATGGTTATTATAATGTGTTTAAATTTTATAAATGATATTTATGAAATAATAATGTTTCTATTATTTTAATAAAATATCTACCTTTGTACCTTCCTATCTTTTCAAAAATGATAACAATTCTCATGCGTACTAGTGGACTACCACCTCCCCAAATCAATGTGATTCATTTTTCATTTGAACATTACATGGACTTTAATAAGGTACTATTGAATTAAAAAATATTTTGTATACGATATATTAATTATTATAAAGGTGAATTATTTTCTACGTTTCTTTCCTTCTGTCATACAAAATGTAAAAACATCATTTATGTGTATGTACGACCTACGATTTCCTTGAACGGTGTTATTAATTATTATATGTTAAACATTTTTTGATGAATATAAATATATAGATATATATTTAATTAAAATATATTATATTTATATCATCATAAATGTTTTGGAGAAAATGGACCTTGATACATGAACAAGTTCTAAAACCATAGAACCGAAATTGTCATTAAAAATCGCAATAGCTAACACAATGAAATGATGATTTTAACGATGAGTTGTTAATAAATGAGTGTTAAAATGTTATAAATCAAAAATATATGATATTATAATTTTAGAAATGAATCTTTTATATAAGTATAAAAAAATTAAATTTATTATACATGAAGTAATTGTTCTTTCGAAGTAACTCATACTTGAGGTAATAGATTTTCATTTAGATTTTATTTCTATGGGAAACATGACTTATTCACCACTTATATCCTCTATATGTTGTATATACTTCATATAAATATATTTTAGGATAGTGATCATGATAATTATGAGATATAGGTTTCCATATAAACTTAGTTCTTTCATGGGGTTTATGATTCAAAAGTTACCAAAATGGTAAGGGGTTTATATTTAATCTCATTTTAATCAATATTATTTATGATTGTATTTTCATTAACAGAAATTATATGATACATTATTGATAAATATATTACATTTTCATGTCATATTTTTATTTATTGAAATTAATTTTTTTCCTTTCATTTTCTTTACTTTAAATACTCTAGAGACTCATAGAATGTTTTTAAAGAAAACTAACTTTATTTCTATTTTCGATTGAAAATAAATTTTATTATAAATTATTGTTTTCTATAAACATTTTAAATAACGTAGTTACTATTTTAAAGTACTTATTAAAAATAACGTTTGCAAATGATTTAATTTTAACAGAATAGTTTAAATTTATTCTTTATATTGTTTTACAAATGAGGTACATTTGGCATTTTACCAAAAATGATAAAAGAATGATTGTTTTAACATACATGGATCGAACAAAATTTCTCGCTAGCATGACCACTCCTTCACTTGAAGAATACATTACCACTTTAAATGGATATTTCCAATGAATATGTTTTCCATAATATTTGGGATTTTTTAGAAGTTAATATTAAATTTAAAAATAGGAATTGTAATTTAATTAAGAATTATTATAATTATATTTTAGAGGAATTTTTCATTATAATAACATACTTTTATGTTGTCTATGCTTTACTATGCATATGATCCAATGATACTATCATTATTCTTTATCTGGATTGTTTAGTGTTATGAAAATGAAAGATCAATGAATTTGTTAAAATACGATAAGGAAAGAATTTCCCTCTTCCTCTTCTCAAGGATTGGGTCTTCTCTCTTTTATCTAAACTCATCCAATTGATTAAAGGAGATAAATCTTGAATTAGTCATGGTATTTTTAGCAATAGAAATGTCAATTATAGTAGAGTTATCCATCATTGGAGGTGAATTATATAGATCCCTACGCTTTATGTTTTCAAAATGAAAGTGGGTGGTTATTATAGTTAGTGAATGATTAGAGGAGGATTTCTAGATCATGATGATAAGGGTTCAATGGTTAATCATTTTAGTACTTTTTATGGTTCGTGAAACAATATAGGGGTAGAGACCAGTTCCCTTATTAGTGGACTCTTCTTTTGAATGATCTACAACATTAGTAATGCAATTGTGGAGACTGATTTGAAACTACTATTTGGATTTATTCAATACAATACTAACATCCAATGGTATCTTATCTTTTTAATCCATAAGTGAAAATCTATTATGTGTAATGATATATAGATCTCATACACCCACAATGAAGGGAAATTTGTAGCAGACAACCTAGATAGTATAGAAATCCCATAAGAAAAGTTTATTATTTATTGTAATACAAGTGTCCTCCCCCACGAGTGTAATATTTTTGTTGGTAGTGATGCTATGGGGTTTCACCATTACAGAACTCCCTAACTCTCTGTTGTCTTTTCTTTTTCTGAATAAATAGTTACTTTAGAGTTAATTGAGTAAATATTAATGATTTATGAGCATTAAGGGTACATGAGAGGTTATCCTTAGACTGAAAGAGGTAACATTGTAGGTTATACCACGACTAGAAAAACATACATGGGAGGTTATACTAAGCCAGGAAGAGGGTACATAGGACATTATACCAAGACTGAACTAGGTATAATAGTGGATATCCTA
The DNA here is from genome assembly GCA_963277665.1 of Viscum album. Lineage (NCBI taxonomy): Eukaryota > Viridiplantae > Streptophyta > Magnoliopsida > Santalales > Viscaceae > Viscum > Viscum album. The sequence continues at coordinate 1,046,619,740 of OY728138.1, read as the reverse complement.
AACCTAACAAGTTATGAACGTCTTCATGGATATCCATGACATAATATTTCTATGTATATAATTATGTCACAAATTATTCCACACTTTTATTACATGATCATATGAAAATGTTATGCTATCATGAATCATATTCCCTAAAGCCTTTTTGATTATCTAATTTTGAACAACCAATACTTATTCCATAAATCGTTTTTATGATTTAAGAAAAGCTCGGTATTATTTTAAATGGTTATGATATTGTTCTCATACCCATTATTCTCATGTTATATTTAAATGGTCATTGATATTACCATTTTTACCCTTATTGTATATCAAAGAAAATTCATTATCGTAAAGACCTAGATTTTACATGTAATTTTTTTAATTATATAGAATTATTGCGAGTATGAGAATTTTGATGGTTCATGATTCCTAGGCCTGGTGCGCCCAAAATGACATTTTAAATGTTTTTAAAGTATGTTCAGTAAATGTATGAGGGGAATTTTCTAACATTTGAATCGGCGTATGGATTAAAAACCTGAGGGTACTATTGAATCCGTATTTCTGATATTCACATAATTGATGCTTCACTTCGACCACAGTAGGTCGGGAGAAAAATATGGTTTTGGACATTTAAAATAATAATAAAATAACAATGTTATTTTGTTTATCCTTTTCTTTTCCTCCAACAGATGACTAGCGGTGGTGGGACCAATGACATGTCAATACATTAAATGGAATGGCTCCCCTTTATTTTAGTAACCTCACCATTTTAACTTGGATAATTAATTAATTAAATTTAACTCATTAATTCAACATACATTTCTCAACCTTCCCCTCTCTTATTTATATGGAGCTTGGTATAGAGGGTTGAAACAGCTTCATCGTGCAACGAAGATCAGGCAATATACCACGACGCCAACCACTTGAAGGATGAGATTAGTTTCAAAGAGTGGTGATGAGTTCCATTGAATCACGAACTGACAACAATGAAGAATGAGTTCTGTCGATCATCATTAATGAATTTCTCTTCATAGTAGGGGTATTGTCTAAAAGTTATCATTGATGTTTTAACTTTATCCTAATTGCTATCACATTAAAGCAGAGGGCACCATCCAAAAGAAAAATTTTATCCCTCATACACTTCGCTCATAATATGTTCTTTGGGAAAGGATTCCTCAAATTGAAGGAAACATGATATAGTGGGTCACGCTTTGATAGCAGCAGCGCATGAGAGCTGTAGGCACAGACAACACCAAGAACAGGCCATCAGAGCACGTCAGTTGGCCCGTGAAAGAAACCATCAGCGCTCCATGATGGCAGTTGCTGCTAGTGGCTGGAGGACACCCATAGAAACCAACCATGGGGGGTTGAAGGCAGTGCACAAAAGCACGCAATAGAGTTTGATGGCCGTCGGCCCGTGCCGGCCGCACAGGACAAGGGCAGCGCGAAGCAGCCGTGACCAGCGGGATGTAGAAAAAGGGAGAGGGGTGGGGTAGTAGCGGCCAGCGGGCCGGTACGTGGTCCCACGCCAAGACTTTTTGGCGGATCATGGTTATCCAAATGACCGACCGCTCATGCGGTGGGGCAGCGCCCCACCGGATGGCGAAATGGCCCCGCAACCGCGAGGCCAGTGAGACACAACAGTTATCCTTCGGGAAGACTGAGCCTGACACGAGCCGACCATGTGGACCGGACCTTCCTAGCAGAACAGACTCGACAGTGGGCTGGGCCGGACCTTCCCAATGGGCCAGGCCAGATCCACGGCTCGGCGGCCCAGTGCGGGTGGGACAAGCCCCACCCGGCAGGCTGGGGAAACTTTTTCCCAGGCCCATGAACCGAACCAGGCCAAACCTGATAGGCCGGACTCAGTGAACCAAGCCGACCCTGACGGGACAAACTCAGTGAACCTGGATGACCTTGACGGGTCAGACTCAGTGAACCGAGCTGACCATTAACATATCGGTCCTAGGCGGGGTCAGGCACAACCCAAGACCTGTTGCGTCGAGCCGTTCTGACCGAGTTGGTCTGGACTCAGACTCAACCGGTTCCCAAATAAATAAACACCCATAACTGACAAACTAGATATCTGTTTGACACGCTGTTAATGGTGCTTTTATCCATTTTTTGAAGCGGTCCCTTTGGCATATTTTGGTGGGCCTGACCGAGCCAGGCCGGACTGAGTTTTGATCATCCCGGTTTCACGGAAAGGGATGTAACTAACAGACTGGGCGTTTGAATGACATGCCATCTATGGAATATGGTCCCTTTTGATAAGGAGGTCAAATGAAGATACTCTATCTGTGTTTTGATGGATTTTGACCTGAAAAATGGGTTGGATCATACATGAATCCTACTGGGATGTTTTTTTAAAATTACCCTTATCCCACAGACCAAGTGTCTGATCGACACACCGTCCATCATGGTGGGACCCCTATGATGGGTGGTCCCTTGGGTTTTCTTTTGCTGGATTTCATTCCGATTAAAATATGAATGATGGCTTGAGAAGAGGTTCTACCGGAATCAAGAGTTATATGAGCAGGATCCTGTGACTGGCTGTCTTGGAAGTAACGACCCTATGTGGATCAGCATCATATCTACCTTGTGTGGATTAGCATCATAGCTACCAAAGAGGACCAATGTTAGTGCATCCTGTCAAGGATTAGCCTTCTAGAGACCCTGTGTAGATCAAAATTGAGTGACCATATATGGATCAGCCTTCTATAAACCCTGTATGGATCAGCATTCTAGCGACCCTGTTTCGATCAACATTCTAGTGACCCTGTGGGGATCAGAAGTAGCATGATCCGAAGAGGGATATCCTTACAGTGGCCCATCATGGAACATTGTCCTGCATCCACGATTAGACTTATTGTATAACAAATTCTTGTAGTTCAGTTGATAAACTTCAAAATGTAATAAGATCATATAGCGTAAGACATATCACCTATTTTTCTAACCAGTGAGTTGCATACCAGGAGTGGGCTGACAATTGTTTTTGATTGAGGATTTGGCTTGTGGTTTTTCCTTGTGGGACTCTAGGAGACCTTCAGGGATCTCAGGGTCCCTATTGAGTATTGTTATACTCACCCCTACACGAGCTTCACCCACACCTTGTTGTGTCTTGGATAGATGACGAGCAGTTGGGCTGAGACTTGGGGGATCTAAGACCAAGTGGTACACGGAGTGGGTAGGCTGAAGTGGTGAGCTGTGGAGACAATCTGTACCTACCCTTCATGTAGGATCTTAGGTGGACGATCTACGAGTTGTATTCTATTTTAAGTTGTACTTGTACTTTATAATTATTATTGTACTCCATCCCCTTTACCTTCAGTACACTTTTTACTATAGTAGTTTACTTTTTAGTTGCTTAATGCTGGGTTATGGGATTGTTTGTTCACACAAGTTTAAAGGAAATTCCATCCCATTATACGGATATTAATTTTTTGGTGCATGCTTCCAACCCCTTTCCTATGGAAGGTGGGCTTGGGGTAGTCACAGCATGAGCCCTGGGGGAAGGGTTGTGACTAAGTGGTATCAAAGGAGTCGGTTCTTCTGAAGAACATGGACTATGATATTTTAATAGAGAAATAGAGTTATGTGTTTTGAGTGTGGTTTTTAGTTAGGGGAGTGCAGTGTTAGTGCAATGGCCGATGTATCCATACACCAGGACCCTGAATTCTAATTTTCATCTTGGTGCATGAAAACACTAATTGCGTGTGTTTTGGAATTGTTTTGTTTTCCCCCTCTTTGATTCAACTCACCAGATATAACTTATTGACTATGGTGCACCTATTTTTTTCAAGATGTCGCCACGTAGACAGCTAGGATTTCTGAGAGAGTACACGATGATGGCCCACCGAGTGAGGAGGTGTCGGTACATGCCCCTCTTATGGTGATAGTACCATTGGGTGGTGTACCGGAAACACCACTAACCTTTGGGAAACCATTTTCACCAGCCACACTAGAGGATGGCGCATGCTAACTGAGTGTGTTGCATGAGTTCTAGTGGCAGAGGCCTTTGAGGATACATGGAGAGACAGATCTGAAGGCAGCTAAGGATTGGCTGGAGGATATGGCTAGAGTTTTTTCTCCTGATTGGGACACGAACCGACCAGGTGGTGGTTCTAGCTGCGAGTCTTTTCTAGGGAGCAGTTGGGTGATAGTGGAGCCTGATGCTCTATATACATGATGAGGCGACCCTAATTTGGGATGCTTTTGAGGGTCTCTTCGGAACATAGTTCATTCCAGCGACTCTATGATTTATGTGTATACAGGTGCTACTATATTTGCAGTATGGAATCCTAACTATGGCCCAGTACTCAGTGAGGTTCACCGACCTCTCACGCTACTCCACTGACATTGTTTGCGACACCTTCATCAAGTCCCAGACCATTGAGCAGGGACTCCGACATGATACTAGAGCTTTGATGGTATCTCTCAGCATCCCGACACATACTGGAGGTCTGGAGAGACCACGCTTGGTGGAGAGCTTCTTTGCCAAGCAGGTAATGATAGCGAGACCCACCATCGGGCGACACGTAGCAAAATCATTTGTGACTGGTAGTAGGAAGATGACACAGAGGTCCAAGTGGATCAAACCTTCTGGTGGGAAGCCCTAGGATGTTGGGTCGGAGGTGTGATGCTCACAAGTTAGAGCATGCTAGAAGAGGAGCAGAAAGTGCTTCAGGTGCAGCGGGTAGGGTCACATGGCTTGCGACTACCCAACCAAGCACACTAACGACTAGAATATGGTTGAAGGACCCCTGAGATAGAGGTTTCAATTAGGGTGAGGAGGTCCATATTGTGGCAGACATGGAAGAGGAGTTGGCTTTGCATCAAGAGGTGGGCATCCATTCGAGGTTTTACAGACACCATCTCAAGGTGGTCTACCCCAACCACATGCATTAGGTGGACTAGAATGAGTTCTAATCCAGGTAGCTGAGTCTTACGACCATGGTGCTTCAGATATGATTCGAGATATGATATGTTTCTACTCCACCGTAACTCTAGTACCTATAAACCCAGGTTCCAATCACTCTTTTAGTTCCACGACACTAATTTGGAGCACAGAGATTATAGTGGAGTTGTTGGCGTGATCCTAGTGATTAGAGACTTCTACGAGAGAATATTCCATGATTACACATGGGTTCTGACAATGTGAGCTTAATCTATGAGGCAAGAGTTTCATCTGGGATCTTCTAGTATCGGTGTCACGTCCCTATGATGTCATCTTGGGTATGGACTGGTTATCCACCATCCATGCTCAGATTGTCTACATTAGGCACAATGTGTGGTGTGTCCGCTAGGATGTGACCTGGTTCCCCTTCACCGACGAGATGGGAACCTTTGCAGAATAGGATGGACATACCCTAATGAGGGTGAAACCGATCACACTTCAATTGGATAGCCTTACTCTCAAAGTAGTTGATGTTGAGAGTCTGTGTTATCCTGTAGTGGTGGCCATGTATGTCGATGTCATCTCTGATGACATTTAGGGACTACCTCCTCATTGAGAAGTGGAATTCTACATCGACATGTACGCCAAGACAACACCAATATCTACCCCAGCATATCAGATGGATCCCATGGAGCTTCGTGAGTTACGGGTACTGTTGGACGACTTGTAGAAGAAGTGGTTCATAAGGCCCATTGTTTCTCCATGGGCAGCCATGATTTTGTTTGCAAAGAAGGTAGATGGGAGTTTGAGGCATTGTGTGGATTATTTGCGCCTGAACCAGGTGACCATGAATAACAAGTATCCACTCCTGAAGATTGATGATTTATTTGATTAGCTGAAGGGATCTCGTTGTTTTTTGAAGATAGACCTCAGATCAGGCTATCATCAGCTCAGGGTATAAGATGAGGATGTGCCAATGTTGGCCTTCATATGTAAGTATAGCCACAATGAGTACATAGTTATGCCATTCGACATGACTAACACCCCAACGGTTTTTATGGGACTCATGAACAGGATATTTCTACCATGTATCGATCACATCGAGGCAGTCTTCACAGAAGACATCTTGATATACCCGACATCGGAGGAGGAGCATGCCTATCATCTAGAGATAGTCTAGTATACACTCCGAGTGAACCATCTTTATGGTAATCTATCAAATTTCTAGTTCTGGATAGGGGAGGTCCACTTTCTAGGACATGATATCTCGAAGGATAGATTTAAATTGGATCCATCAAAGATAGAGGTTGTACTAGCTTGGGAGCCTCCCAAGAGTGTGGCTGAGGTGCGGAATTTCAAGGGGTTGGCTAGGTAATACATGAGATTCATACCTGAATTCTCTATTTTTTCAGATCGCTTTCAGCATTGATGAAGATGGGACAACCCTTCATGAAGATGGAGAGATGTGAGTAGAGTTTTCAAGAGTTGAGGGAGAGACTTACGAATTCCTCCATCTTGAGGCTACCAGAAGAGGGCGTTGGGTATGTAGTCTACTGTGATGCATCAGGGACCAGACATGGATGTGTCCTGATACCGGAGAGAGTATTGATCTCTTATGGTTCACGACATATGAGAAAACATGAGAAGAACTACACTACCCATGACACAGGGTTAGCAGTAGTGGTCTTTGCCTGGAAGATGGGGCGACACTACTTGATGGGTGAAAGGTTTACTATTTACTCTAATCACAAGAGTCTTAGGTGTATCATCTCACAGAAGTACCTGAACGCGAGACAACGACGATGGATAGAGTTCCTCTAGGACCATGGCATTGATATAGTCTATACTCCTGGTAAGGGGAGCATAGTAGTAGACACACTCTGCATGAGGTATAGTCTACAGTTTCTCGAATGAGGTGATAGAACACCTAGCCGCGTTGTAGATATCCTTTTTGGATAGAGATTGACCACCATACCCCTAGTATATGAAAATCACTCCCCACATCTTCAGCATGTAGGGAGACACATATTTGGGACATTGATTGTGAGGCTCAACATACTCAGATGTCCTCAAGACAGGCACCTGATGGATTTCCAAATATGGGGAGAACATCATCATCTTCAAAGGATGCATCATGTTACCGATGGCACTACGGGAGGTTGTTTTGAGGGAGTCTCAAACATCCCATCTGGTGGTACATGCTTGTGTGGTGAAGATGTATCAGGACGTCCGATGATAGCACTTGTGTCCAGGGATGAAGAAGGCAGTGGCATAGCTTGTTTCACGATGCCTCATTTTTCAGAAAGTGAAGGTCGGGCATTAGGTTCTTGCAGGCTTAGTGCAGCCATTAGAGGTACCATAGTGGATGTGGGATAGTATTTTCATGGATTTTGTGATAGGGCTACCACGTATGTCTAGGGCCCATGACTCAATTTGGATGATCATTGACCGGCTCACCATGTCGGCCTACTTCTTACCCATCCAAGAGCTGGGATCAGTAGAGGGCATGGGATGCCTCCACGTCCAATAGATTGTACGGATCCATGGGATGCCATCGACGATTGTCTATGACAGTGACACAAATTTTACATCTCGATTGTGGAAGAGATTGTAGGGGAATTTGGGAATTAGCTATATTTGAGAACCGCCTTTCATCCATATATGGATGGTCAGACAGAACAGACCCTTAAGACACTGGAGGACATGCTTCGTGCTTGCATCCTTGATTTTGGTTGAAGTTGGGAGGATCACTTTCGCTAGGTGGAGTTCATTTACAACAACATATATCACTCCACCATCAGTATGGAACCATTTGAGGCCATGTACAGTCGACCATTTAGATCACCTCTATGCTGGACAGACCCCAGGTATTCAACAGTTATGGGTCCAGAGTTGGTATGAGATACCACTAAGAATGTGCAGATCATCCAGGAGTGGTTGAAGACTACACAAAGTAGACAGAAGTCTTATGTTGATATAGGATGGAGACCCTGGGTGTTCTAGGAGTGATACCATGTCTTCCTATGGGTCTCTCCTCAATGAGGTTTGCAGAGATTTGGCCTAGGTAGTAAACTATCTTCAAGGTTCATCAGACCATTTCAGGTTCTCAGCAGATTTGGTGAGGTTACGTATCACCTAGATCTTCCCCCACAAATGCATTATGTGTATGAAAGTTTCCATGTGTCACAGATGTCGAAGTACGTGCATGATCCATCATACATTATTGACTGGGCGAGCTGGACATTTATGATGGGGTCATGTTTACGAAGGTTCAAGTGTAGATTGAGTATCGACAGGAGGGGGTCCTTAGTGGATGATTGATTCCTCTAGTGAGCATTCGCTGGTAGCACGAGAACCTCCTGGAGAGAAATTGGGAATGTGAGGCTTAGATTCAGGCCCATTACCCCCATTTTTTTTATTAGTCTACATTGTGTCTTTTAGGAAATAATATTTATAAGGTGGGGAGAATGTTAAGACTGGGATTTTTATATAATTATTTTTTAATTATATGGAATTTTCAAGAGTCTAAAAATTTTGACGGTGCATGATTACGTGGCCTGGTATGCCTGAAATGAATTTTTGGACCTTTTTATGGTACGTTCAGTAAACATGCGAGCATCATTTTCTAATTTTTTGAGAAGGTGATCAGATTAAAAATCCAAGTACACTGTTGAATCCGCAACACTGAGATTCATTGAAGGGAGGATTCAATTCGACCATAGTAGGTTGGGAGAAAAATATAGTCTATGAACATTTAAGAGAATAATACAATAACAATGTTATTTTATTTATTTTTTTCTTTTCCTCCAATGGATTAGAGGCGGTGGTAGGACAAAGGACATGTCAAGGCATTAAATGGATTGACTCCCCATTTATTTTTGTAACTGCACCATTGGATCTTATAAGGTTCATTAATTATATGAATCTCAATAATTCCATTTTTGTTACTTACCCTTCCCCTCTCCTATTTATATGGATCTCGTGATGGAGTGTTGGAACAGCTTCACTAGCCGACAAAGCTCTGGAAAAGTGCCATGATGCCAACCACTTGAAGGACGAGACCGGTTTCAGCGAGTGGTGACGAGTTCCCTTGAATCATGAACCGAAGAAAATGATTAATCAGTCCCGTTGATTGTTGTCGGCGAACGTCGCTTCTTATTTGGACGATTGTTTAAATGTTATCTTTGATGTTTTACCTTTCTCCTGCTTTTTATCCCATTAACGTGCAGGGCGCGGGCCAAATGAAAAATTTCGGACCCTGTGCCACTTTTCAAATACACAGTTCATGGGGGAATCTTTCCTCATATTGATGGAAACGCGAAATTGTGGGTCATACTAGGATGGTGTCAGTGCGAGGGACCCGTAGACATAGAGGGCACAAAGAATGGACCACCGGAGCATGTCTGGTGGCCCACAGAAGAAATCACCGATGGGACATGTCAGTGGCGGATGAAGGTGGCTGGAGGAGACGTGCGGCATAAAGAGGTGGCATGGAGTAGCCGCGACAGGAAGGAGTGGTGTGGCCTCAAGCTGTGCTGCGTTGGCGGAACCTGGTCGGCCAAACAGATGAATTTTCTTGCGGTGGGGCAGCACCCCACCAGCTGGCAAAACAGAACCACAAGCGTAGGGCCAGTGGGACACAACGGTCTTCCTGAAGGTATACGGAGTCAGACATGGGCGAACAAAGTGGGAAATACCTTCCCTACGGACCAGACCTGCCCAGAGGACCGGGCCGGACCCGCTGTAGTGCGGGCCCACATGGGTGGGTCGAGCCCCACCTAGCGGGTCGGGCCAACCGTGGCCCGGGACTACGAACCGAACTGGGCTGATCTAGATGGTCCATACATTGTGAACCAGACTGATCCTTAATGTGTCAGACCCAGGCGAGGTCAGGTAGACCCTGGGACCCATTGCGTCAGGTTGGTCTGACCATGTCGGACCGAGACCAGACCCAAGCAATTCCTAAATAAATAAATGTGCCTAACTGACGAACCAGGTTTCCTTTTGACATGTCATTAGTGGGGTTGGGACCTCTTTTGGGAAGCGGTCCCTTTGGCATTTTCCGATGGGCCTGGCCGATCCTGGCCGAACCGAAGTGCAATCACCCCCATTGCACGTAATGGGAAGTAACTAACAGACCGGGAATTCGAAAAATGCGATGTCTATGGCATAAGGACCCTTGTTACAAGGAGGTAATTTTGAGATACTCTAAGTCAGTTTATATGGAGTTCAATGTGCGACTTGGGTTGGATCAGGCATGAAACTAACCGGGCCCTTTTTACAAAAGTTCCCATATCTCATAGACCAGGCGTCCGTTCGACGCACCATATGTCACGATGGGACCCCTATGTTGGGATGGTCCTGTGGGAATGATTTTTACGGGAATTGATACAAGTTGAAATATGAACGATGGATTGAGGAGTGGTTCTCCCAGAATCATGCGTGTTATGAGTAGGAATCATGTGATATACTATCTTGGAAGTAGCGACCCTATGTGGATCTACATCATAGTGACCCTGTGGGGAACAACATCGTATCTACCCGATGCAGACTATTTTTAGAGTGACCCGTTGAGGATCATACTTTTATACATCAAGTTTGGATCAACATCGACCGACCCTATGTAAATCAGCCTTCCAGTGACCCTTTGTGGATCTGAATTCTAGCGACCCTGTGTGGATCAACATTCTACCGACCCTCTGTGGATCAGTAGTAGCGGGACCTGAAGAGGACCCACCATATAGTGGCCCATCAAGGAATAGTGACATATGTACATGAGTGGACCAATAGTAGAACAACTTCTTATCTTTCAGTTGAGAAACTTCAAAATGGAATAATTTGATATAGCATAAAACTAATCATATATATTCCCAATCACTGAGTTGTATACCTGGAGTGAGCTGACTATTGCTTCATTCTTTGTGATTGAGGTCTTGCCTTATGGTTTTTACTTGTGGACCTCTTGGAGAACATTGGGGTTCTCGGTGTCCCTAATGTTTACTATCATAATCACCCATGCACGAGCTTTTCCCGCACCATATTGTGTATTTTGAAGATGACAAGCATGTGGGCTCAGACTTGAGGGATCCCAAACCAGGCGGTACACAAAGGAGACGGGATGACGTCGAGAGCTGTGGAGATGATCTGTACATACAATTCTAGTTGGCTCTTCGGTGGATGATCTAGGGGTTGTCTTCTATTTCTAGTTGTACTTGAGCTTTGAGTTGTCCTTGTATTTTGGCCCATTTACATTCAGTACTCTTTTTACTATAGCAATTTACTTTATAATTTCTTCTTATTCTGTTCTTGGATTGTTTGTTTGTACATGTGTATTGGTAATGAAATCCTGTTATAGGGATACACATTTTTCAGCGCTACTCACCAACCCATGGCCTATGGAAAGAGGGCTTGGGGTAGTCACGACACGGGCCCAGGGGGACGGGTCGTGAAAATTATTATGTTTTTTCCGCTAGATAGGAAAAACATTTTATGTATGATGTGTCTATGAAGTGTTAAATTTATGAAGAGATAATTAGAAGAGTAATCAGATCTTTTATGAAAAAGATTCATATGTATCCATATTTCCAAATACATTAAAATATTACATTTATGGTTTGGATAGTAATGTTATATAATGAATAGTTATATAATAAGATACAATATTTAAGTACAAAATATATGAGTCATTATAGTTTTAATTAGTGAAATGTTTACTTAACTTTGAAAACATTTATGAGAAAACATTAGCCGAAACCCATAGGATAATCCTATGTATATGGCCCATTGTAAATTATAGTAAGGAAATATGTATGGTTTTCCTACCAAATCATCCCAATTTGGATACTTCTACTGGATGTGGTTTAGAAACATATAAAAATAGGAGAGATGACCCCAAAAATTGTAGGTCTATTCTATACTAATAATCATTTTTATTAATAGTGGGTGTTCCCTTACTATAAAACAATATTGAAACTTTAGAACCACTGGTCTCAAGTTAGTAACCATTTTTTATACTTTGTAATTATGTAAATATTATGGGTGATGTTTTGGAAGACTTTTGGTGTGTTTTTGTGTTTTTTCTAAAGGTTCATGATTGGTGGAAGGTTACTGAAAACTGATAAGCTCTTACAGGAAACTATGAAAGGTGAAATTGGGGCTTCTGGGTTGGTGTATAGTTAGGCACACGGTTTTCCCAAACCAAGAAGCCACCTAAAAAAACATGAAAAGTGGGAATGTGAGATTTTTAGTGGTTGGAACATAGATTTTATTACCATGACATCCAACCATTCAATGTTATTATTGAGGCAGTGGTTGAATCATGGTTAACACATTGTTATCCTAGTTGTGCAACTAACCATCTACTATTTAAAAACAATATCCACAAAAAGTTGATTTGGGTCAGCATTAATTTTAATCCACTATTTTTTTTCTCCAAATTATACCTATCTAGAGTTTTATTCGTCCCAAAGGATATAGACATTTTCATTTCAATACAGATGTGATATGAATGTGTTTATTGGTGAATTAAATCCAAAATTCCCTAGATAATTCCTCATTTGTGGTAGTTTACCATGGTTTTTCATAGATCTAAATTATTTTAAATATCATTTTCATAGATCTAGTATTCTGAAAATAGATATATGGTTTTAAATGGTTATCATGGTAATTTTGGTCTTTTTTGATGTTATGGTAAGTGATATATGGTGGGTTTTTGGAGATTCAACTCGGTTTAGTTGGTGTTTTCATGCAATTATTTGTTTTTATCCTAGTTTGATAGGTAAGTGCATACACTCTATAATCTACTAATTAGAAGATGGAATATTAGTGTCAAATTTAATTTTTTATTTAAATATATTGTGAAATTTTTGTTCAATTCTTGATGGAAATCCTCAATAGTGACAGATGATGAAATTTTAAAAAATGGATGTTCCATAAAAATGGTTCATTAAGTGACATCTTAGTTAAATGATGATTCACCAACATGGGTATGGGGAGGTCCATGGTTTCATTCATGTTTGGAATCGTTTATATTTAGAATGAAATATATTATTCCAAAATAGAATTTTGAGAAATGGTTTTAAATATTTTTGTGGTTTCCATCCTTAGAAAATGGATTTTGTTGGGAAAAAGATTTTTTGGTATGTAAATAATTTTATATTTTGATTAAAATACTTTTAAATAATTTTATATAAATTTTTATATAATTTTTCAGACATGTTATATCCTAGTGGAACATGTAGGGAAGTCATTCCAGGAAAATCGTCCAAGTTTCATTACACCGCCCTACTTTGGAACCCTAGTGATTTTTCATATATATTTAATCAAGACATTTGGAATGGTAAAGTATCATAATTCTTTAGTGGTTCATCATAACACAGAGGGTGTATTTTTGAGTTGTATTGTTAAACATGTTGGGTGATTTGGAGTATTTTATTTGGATTCATTGGGTTGTATGGGATTTTTCTTCCACTTTGTACTTTGATTTTAGTTGTCTTCCACTATGGTACTCTATAGGAGTTTTATTTTTATATTAATTTGTAGATTTTATTTTTTATCATTACTATCATTATTCATGTAATTGTTAATTTTTTAGGCTATGTTTGCGTGGTTTGGTTTATTTTCAAAAAGGAAAATCATCCCCCATATTTATTGAATACCTTTGATTTTATTGCCAACCATTGAAACCTTGGGTATGTCTCTTACGTCCATGTAGCAATTCAACCTTGACTCAAACCAATGAGTAGGGGAATAATGTTTCAAGTTGTATTATCTTTTTTAGACCTTGAATTAAATGTTGTATTAGGGTTGATAGTTCTTTTACTTGGTAACCAGTTTCTCAGTATTGGAGTTGATATTCATTCTAGTTATTTTTTGTGATGGTATGGTTTAAAGGTGTTTGATTATAAGGACATGAAATGTAGATCATAACAACACATAGATAACATTTTTATAATGAACATCGAGTTACTAGGGAGTTGGTACATAAGTATTTTGGAGACACTTATAGGATCTGTAATCTCATTATCATGAGTTTAGATAACTGAAAAATAATGACATGTATTTTACAATTTAATTTCCACAAGGATTTCATATTTCATTTTGAGAAATTATTTATTATTTTTAGTAAAAATGTTTATTTTTTAAAATGATGAAATTGTTTTCAAATTAGGGATTCTGAAAAAGGAATGATATGGGTACTTTGAAAAAGGTGTGATTTTCAAAAGATTGATAGATTTTTCACAAATGGAAGAATGGAAAAAATGTGTAATTTTGGAAATCATTGTTGTTATAATTATGATACGGTAGAATTTGAAATTGATAGGCCTACAGCTTCTAGAGAGTGAGACTTATGATGCATTTTGTGTTTCTAGAAATGTTACTCTGTAGGAATCATTGAAACTAATAAGAAGAAGTTGTTGAGAATGTACTTGTACCTAAGACATATGTGAATCAATATCAGTTGAAATTTATAGTCCTATATTTTCAAGCTGTGGATAGAGAGAATTGACATGATGAACTAAGGAAACAGGATCACACCACTCAGTTACATAAGTAGAATATACCCATATTTTAGGGTGATTTAGAAATTGAGAAGATGGAGGTGTGTCTGAATAGGATTAATCAAATCTTGGGTTTCCTTATCACACCAGTAGATATGAAAGTGAAAATGGTGACATATATGCTGGACTTTCTTGCACACCAATGGTAGTATTTAGTTGTTCTGGATAAATTATACCAAGGAATTATTTGGTAGAATATTGAAAAATTATTCAACATAAAATTCTATCCTCATATGTTTACAATTTCACAAATATAAAATTCATTATCTTGAAATTGGAGAGACTCATAGTGATAGAGTATGAAGATAAATTTATGAATTTAGTATGTTTTCACATGAACCTACTGCTAGTGTGACCTTGAATACACACATCTTTGAATCATGGATGAGGAAGTATATTTTCTCAATGATTTTTTTGGTCTGTATAATAGATTATATGAAGATGGTTAATAGAGAGAAGGTGTAGAAATGGATGTCAAAAAAAATATGGAACATGGAAGAATGTTGAACCTATGTGAAATGGTGGGAACTCTAATTCAGGGAGTAATTGGAAGAAGGACACCTATTTCCATGTTTTGGGATTGGTACAAAAGAAAATAGTTGGATTAGTAACGATTCCAACAAAACCAAATATCCAACTGAGATATTTACAATGTGGTTCATTCGACCACATGAAGCGACAAATTCATGACAACACCTAGAGCATGCTACAATTTCAATCATATGAGACATCATTAGCATTATTATCAAAGTGATATGAGGTTATGTGTTGATGACACTTCTCATGTGTCGCGGATGTTGTATGATTCGATGGGATGATAGAATCATAATTACTCTCATTAAAAGAACAGAGGAAGTAATGGTGATTCTAGAAATACACTGACTCCTTATGGAGGGAAATCTCAACATGCCAACAAGGAAGAAAGTACATCAATTAAGAAAATATATTGACATGAGATAGATATTTTGGTTGATCTATCTGGACTATCAATGGTGATAGGTATGATTATTTTTGAATTCTACCCTTAAGAAACACTTATTTGAATTGGGCGAATCTCATTCATTTATTTCTTCTTAGGATATTGATTTTATGGGTTTAATTGTTGAGATGATACCTTATTTTTCATAACATCATACTCCTTTTGGTAAAACGGAATGTGGAGATTTTCTATGTATATAATGGTCTATAAATGTTGATGGAGTTTATTTAATATGGTATTCCCCTATTCATGTAATGGATGTCAACAAAATAATCTTGGGAATGGATTTTTTGAAAAAATTCTAGGATTACATCGACTATTATATTAAAAGTGTTGATTTTTCGAATGATGATAGTGTCGTTATGTCTAACGCTTCCACCAGGGAGCGTGAATTTGCTTATTTGAGGATGATGAGGAGGTGCTGATTTTTTCTCAGTATTCCATCTTTCCATAGGTGGGTGGCATCCATCAATTATTTAGGGATGTTTGATCCTTGATCAAAATTGGATGATGGGATGTCAGTTCTTCCTTCCGTTTATTCCTCCTTAGAAAATCATCACCTAGTCCGAGTCTCCATTATTGATTAAGAAGTTTTTCTTAAAACTCTTCCCAGTGCCATATCTTCATTGAATCTAGTTAATTACACTGCTTTTTTTGATACATTACAAGGGGTGCGGCCAGGGCAGCAACCATAAGTTGGGGGAGTAGTCACGTTGGACATCACTGGAATGTCTGAACACTAGAACACTACCACATCAGGGTTTCTTACACTTATTATAGGGCTTCTAAAGTTCACATAAGCCCAATGAATCCCCCATCAAATGTGGGGAATTATATTCCATAGGCATGTCTCTGAGATTTTCCTCAGCTTCCCATGTTTAAAATAGGTTATTCCATGAGTTTAATGTCAAGCGGAGATAGATCCAGCTGATCACAACACTGACTGGAGTGGATCAAATGGGTGTGACCCCTAGAGGGAACACTATTTATATGAGGTGAATTGACGTGATCTCACCTAAATGTGGCGGCTTGGGTGAGAATAAAGATGGATAATGGATGGTTAAGTTAAGTGGATGGAGAATGAGATGGTGTCGACACGATGGTGACAGTGATGTTGGGGGTGTGCCTCGAAGAGACCTCCTATGTATCCCCATGGTAGGGAATCAAAGTCCATGTAGTTCAGGATGGAGTATAGGATCAGGGTGTGCACAGAGGATAGGGACTCAATGATATATTAGAGCTAAATCATGGTTATCATCCAGAGGTTGGTGTGACGCCACTAAGACGGATTAGAGATATGGGTCCCAACAGAAGCAATGACAGTGGATTACCATTGGGTTTTTTTTTTCAACAGCTTACCACTGAATGGGAATCAAAACATTTTACCATAATGTGAGGTTCACAATGGCTTACCATTGGGTAGGGGATCACAATGGCTTAATACTGGACGTGGTTTGCAACGTCTTACCACTGAATGGGGGCACAACAGATTACTGTTGGATGGGGTATGCAACATCTTTCATTGATTGGGATTGAAAATGATTTACCATTGATTGGGGTTGAAAACGGCTAACTGCTGATTGAAAACTGCTTACTGCTGATTGGTGGACAGTTTAGTGTCATTCGGGACAAAATGGGAACACAGTTTGATGTCATTCCAGATGGGGTTAGACCGACATGGAGTTGTTGGGACGAATGGGTGTTGGGATTGAAACTTGGGGAGGCTTCCTATGTACCTTGCCTTGGCATGTATCAAATTCCACATAGTTTGGGATAGGTGTCGGTGAACTGACGTGAAGTAGTTGGGACCAATGGATGTTAGGCTTGAACCTAATGGATTCTTCTTACATACCTTTCCTTGTAAATGATCAATATACATGTAGTTCAGAAGAGGTGTTGGTGAAATTACGTGAAGTATTTGGGTCCAATGGATGTGGGGCTTGAACCTCATTGAGGATTCCTACATACCTTTCCTTGCCAAGGATCAAATTCCATGTAGTTAAGAAGAGGTGTTTGGGGATAAAACTCTAGGATTCCGAGGGAGAGTGTCATGGACGATGATTACTCTAAGCCCACGTGAGTCATGCTCGGTGAGAGAAACAAGATGCAACAATGACCTGATGATTACATCGCAAAAGTTACATCCATGGGAAGTAGAGTTGTGCTTACACGTTGTTAGTGGCCCCAAATGGAAACATGGGCTTACATGTTGTTAGCAGACCAGGGAGATGGACAGTGGTACATACTCCAAGATGGAGGCCCGGTGGCATCAAAGCCCAAAGGGATAGGGATTTTTCATGGAAGAGAGGAGGGCTCCGATGCCCATCCCCCCCCCCCACCATTCTGGTTTTTTGTTAGGAATATGATAGGGGGAGCAAGGATGATGCCTCCCACAATTAAGGCTAGGGACTTACACCAAGGTGGATTCCCTTACCCCACGGATAGAAGTCACTACGACAATGAGGATCTCATTCCATGTGAAGAAGAGATCACTCCCGTGGAGACCAGTGGGCATAGAGATTTCCAGAGATTGGGCACCCTTCAAATGATTCCTGGGGCGGGGTCACAATATAACCTCATGTGCTGAGGATGATGGTGCTTGGCAGTTTAACTTCATGTTTCTTAGACGAGGTGGGTTCACTCCACACCCCTAGGACTTACATAACTAACACCCACCAGACCTTGAGTAAGGGAAGGAATCAAAAATGTTGTGGTGAGGGATTGTTATGTAGTGATCCAATAAGGGGTCCACGTTAGCGTGGTTATGCGAATAAGAAATAACCATTAGCATGCCTATGAGAAGAAGCATGGGGAGATGAAATACAATGAGAAGTACCACCCAAGAAAAATTGGAATCACTTCCTGAAAACCCGGATGGTCACATGGGAAAAGGAGTTGTAGAGAAAAGGGGATCATAGGTAGAAGCCTCGTGAAGCTATGTTGCTCCATTCATTGGAGGGGCATCGTGAAGCGGTATGATTCGTGAAGTAAAGTGTCCTAGCATAGGCGTAGTGTATAGGTTCATATGGAAGGTGCTTTGAGAAGTGGAACATCATTTTCAGATCATGGCTTCACGAAGAAAGGTTTCTCTGTGAAGTATAGCTTTGTGAATCATTGTGCTTCATGAAGCCCAATGAACCTCCCTTAGCATGTGGTTCACAATTTCATGGACGGTATTTCGCAAAGCAGAAGTGATCCATGATGACCTGAGTCACCTTGGGGATCCCCATCCTTCACAGAGTCCCGTGGTCTCTGCGAAGGGAATCCTTTTTTGAAGTGGGGATGAATTCTAGAAAAGGGGGATGCACTTCATGAAGAAACATTACCATGAAATGATCATGGTTCGCAGAGCTGATATTGCATCACGATTTTTGAGATAAGATGGAAAAAGGTCGGCGGATCCATCCTTTGGGATCAAGGGGAGCCCAATATTTATAGGCAAGTGGCATCATGATGAATAGCATTCTAAGCGTGAATACATGTGGAATTTTCTTATAAGTATGGATCCCACCACCTCATTGCTCTGCGGAAGCTTCGCAATTGTCAAACCAGTTCTTGGAGCTTCCTACCTCCATGCTCCGCAGGGGCATCGCAAACGTCAAACTAGTTTGCGGAGCCTCCCACCTACTTGCTCCGCAGTGGATTCTCAAATTTCAAACTGGTTCATGGATCCTCCCACCTCCTTCCCCCATGGTGGCTTCGTAGTGGGGATCTCGCGCCAGCCACGGTGCTATGGGGCCTTGCGGGAAAGCTTCGTGAGGCAGTACCTAGGGCCCCATGTTTGCTTATCCTCTTCCCAAATTTTGGCGCCAACAAATCCCCGCTCCCCCCTCAGACAGGGAGCTATGGAGAAAGCGAGGGTCCATGTATGAGGGTCAAAAACCAAAATTCCTCTATCAATCGTGAAGCTTACTCATGAAGCGGAGAGGTGATGTGCGTCTAGAGCACTCCGCGAAGCTAGCCTCGGTTGGATGTGTCGTGAATCACAAGGGGTCCACACCTATAAATAGGGGAGGCTAACCTCGATTTTATTCTTTATAACCACCATGTTTTGGCATTTATCTCTCTCGATTCGCGAAGCTCTGTGTACTCTGCAATTGCACTATGCGAATCACGTCTTCTACTTTGTGGCGCACTACAAGTCTTTAACTTCACGACAGTGCGCTCTGCGGATTGCGTATGAAGGATTGGTCAGGGCTACGCGAATGGTCTATGTAAACAAACTCAACGAATGAGCTCTGCGAAAGACCATTGCGAATGAAAACCATAAAATGTCAAAAATCAAAAATTGAAAGGATCACCCAGTGGCTTCTAGGGGTCCTTGAAAACACTACCCGTAGGGAGGAGATGGAGGATAGATCCGGAATAGTGGAGTTTGTGTGTAGCCGTTCTGACCATAACTCGTTGGTGGCACTACTTTCATAAATCTATAAGGATAATCCACTACGTAGGAGGCTACCTCTTTATGGATTTTTCCTAAGATATGATGTCTTCATCCCTGAAGTGAGTAGGGACGAACCATATTACTAGTTCAGGAGCACACTGTGTCAGTTCCATTGGTTCAAGGTAGCTGATGGCCATACATGGGATGAATTCATGCCTGTCAACGTTGACTATCTATAAAATAATCTAAATGAAGTTGATGAGAAGGACCTGCAGCTGGAGACAACTCCCCGGTTGTATTATACTATCTTGAAGGAAGCCTTGAGGAACCAGAAAAAGGGGTGGTCTGACGAGTGGGATCTGCACAAGGGTGGAAACATCACAGATGAATGGGCATGAAACTATAGGGTAGGTTCCACATGAGAGGAATTCAGGGTAGAGATAATAAAAGTGGGCTTTTACGAGGTGGCTTGGGCCTCCAAATTCCACATATATCAGTCGAAGCAGCAGATACCAAAGATGCTATGCAGATGGTCATCGAGGACCAATAAAATCCACTTGCACCATCGAGAGGTCGACATCAGTTTATGGGACCGACATCAGATCTCATAGGTCCCAATACAGGGGGTGATGTATGATGAGTTCCACCCTATTATGGGTGTGTGGGAGGATCCAGAGAAAATGTCACCGTTGGCGATGGTGTTAATGAACCTAGTACTAGGAGAGGACAAGCAGTGAGTGAGAGATGTCCACTTCAAATGGTGGTTTTATAAGTTCTTGAACTTCTCAGAAATAGGCAATTCCTTGTGAGGCCATGGACATTCCCAAAGGATACTCAATGAGGAAAGGATCACTCGTACTGGTGGATCTTGTAGGATAGACAATAAAAGCTTTTGGGATTCATCATTAGTACCGAGCAACAACTGGTAGTCAGGCTGGCTGAATTCATTACAATGCTCATCTATGGTTAGATCCTTCCAGTGAGAGGCACGAACATGGGCATGCGACTGAGAACATTTATCATGGTGTCCATGCTAGTGACAGGAGGACAGGTCAAACTAAGGATATCAATGCTCTCCAAGTTGTACAAGATGATCTGTCATATCAGCAAGGAGAAGAAGACACAGAGAATATGCAGGCCATTCCACCTCCTGTATGGGTGGATAGCGAAACACATCATGGGGGCCTGTGATTATCCTGACCCCATCTCCCCTCCCGGATCGAACTTCCACATGTCCATTTTGAATGTTATGGGGAGATTTCTGGCTAATCTGACCATATAGACATTATTGAACCGGGTTTGAATGGTAAACGAGTTCAATTTCCACATATTCCCATTTCCAACAGGCATGTTCACCAATGATGGTTGGGGAATAGAAGAACATTGTTCCTACATATTGACCTTTCGAGGCGGAGTCAAGGTGGTTTAGGCGGACCGAATGTCCCAATGTTTTTCGTACACCCAACACCGATTTGCAACTCAATTTCGGTGCATGCAGTAGTAGACCCCATGGGTCTACTTGGGGGTGCACCACGAGGACCATATGTGTGTGATGCGGCAGATGTGGTTCATGTTCAAATTGGAAGACAAGAAGATGTAGAATGAGCTTTCTCCACCCAAATCCATCTTTGGACTCATGAAAAAGTATGCAAAAAGTGGGGAGGTGGACTTCCCTATGGAGATACTGAAGCATCCAACTATTAAGGCCTTCGATGGTGTGCCTCCCAAACCTCAAGGCTGGGGCCGTAAGGTGGCAAGGACATCTCTTGGTTGTGGGGACGAAGTGGTTGTGAAACCCACACCAGTCGAAGGGTAGTAAGTAGTAGATCAAATGATGATAGGGGACCCAGTGGTCTGAGAGGAGTAGAGTCATTTGGAGGGGATGCCACCAAGGGGATTCCACAAGAAATTCACCTAGGATTCGAGGAAACGGTTGCACCATATACGCATGCCGAAGAATGTTGTCTTCTTGGAAGCTTGGGACATCTGGGATGTAAACTGGAAATTCCTCAACCCGTCCAAGATGTTGCATCACTTGAACCCTATCAAGATGAATTTTCGAGGAATAAGCTCTGTCATGGATAACTTTGCAGTATCCCTAGCAGAGGCAGAGCAATACCTAGCAGAGTTGGAGGACTTTGTGCACTCTTGTGGTGCTCCGCATCCAATGATAGATCAGGTAAAGGTGTTGTTGAATCTTATGACACCACCATAGTTGTCTTCTGCTGAAATGAGGGAGCTATTCAATTTTCTCGAAGAATCAGACAAATCCTATTGGGGGGAGGAGTCCAGTTGAGGGATCCCTTTGGAGGAGGTTGAAGTTGGCAATTCGGACCCAGAACATGAAGGGTTTGCAGAGGATCTTGCGGTAAAACCCTCAGTCCCTTCCTCAAGATCCACTTCCTGGTTACTTTGGTTGCCTCACTAACATATGAATTGTATAGGAGGGTATTATAATCAAAACCCATTCTTTCCCCGTAGTAGAGGCAGATTTGGTGGCTTCAGGATCTACGCCCACAACTATGGTGATTTTCGCATCCAGTTGGGCTAGGACACCGAAGGTGGTTTCTCCAGAGTTTTCAAACATCCAAACATTATACGGAGGGACACGCATCAGGGTCCCAATGGAAAAACACAAGATAAAGACCAACAATTTGATCTCTTAGGTCCCCATGAAAATGAATTCTTGTCTGCCACCCATTGATCAGGTTAACTGACATATGTTCACTTCTTGGTATGCACAGTTATTCAAATGGCGTGGGTTACCTTGCCATGGATGGTTGGTACTCTCAGGAGTGCCATTCCCAAGGGAATGTAGGTGGTTGTGGAAGCGAACACCCATAATGACCAGGTTGCGGTGATATCAATCACTATGGGCACCGTTAGTAGGGCAGAGCCTTAGATTATTGAGGTAGGATACGACGATGAAGCTCGATCAGAGAGCACATGTCCTTCCATACCCGATCATTCACCAGATGCGGACCCTGCTGATTTGTTCTTCGAGGAATTCCTTGCATATGAGCCTGCCAACCCTAAAGAATGGGATGAGACAACCTCTGATTAAGAGGACAAAAATATATTCCATTGTCGGTCATAGAAGTTGATCAAATTCTTTATCAATGACACCCAAAATCACAATATATAGATCATAAGGAGAGACTTCATTAGTGACTACACGAATTGTGCGTTGTGGAAGTTGATTCCTGGTGTCACCACATGTATGTCCGAGATCTCACGGTCGACAAAATAAGGGAATATGTCCATGACCTTGGTGTGGGTTGGTAGCAGAGAAAAGAGTTGAACTTCAAGTGGCTCCATGAGGCTGAAAATGATATTCAGCGGCTACACGTCCGGGATTATGAGCATTCTGCTTTCCTCACCATGAAATCAGAGATTATATCGTGGCTAAAAGCCCAGCTGGCAGACACTGAAGAGCGCATGCGGAAAGCCTCTGAGGATATGACCTTCAACCAAACCATTGAGGAGCGGTCCCAGACCACGACTGAAGAACTGTGCCCCACTACTGCCCCGGATGAGCGTGAACTAACTATGCGATATCGAATCCAGGATGCTACAAGCCAGTGGGTGGCGGAGCTGCAACTCTCTTTTGACTGGGTCAACCCGTCCATGGGAGGGGTCGATCCTTGAGCACTGTGATGCATGTATCTTTTGAACATGCTTTCATGTTTTGATTATTTGTGCTATATTCATGCATGAGTCCTGTTATTCATTTTTTTGGACTATTGTATTTCTATTACATTCATGGAACTTCCATCGATCTGTCCCTAAGCTCACATGGGTCGAGTCCAATGCGAGAAATAAGGGATGACCACCTTGTCATTCCATCCGAATTTAAGAGTGAGAACCAAGCTTTAGGTATCTGAGGTATGAACAACTAATCCAGATTTCTAGGAAGGAAGAGAGTGACCTAACTGGAGGACGAATACCTCAAAACAATCAATGTGGTATCTTCCCAATGTGATCTAGTGCATGAGAATGGAAATGCCAGGGGATTTTAAAATTTATCTGATCATATGGGAGTAGAATGTGTGAATCACGAAAACCCATATTCAGAACACTATGGGGATGGTGTGGTAATAATGGATAATTTTTGTCCACATTCGAAACACAGTATCCTTATTGCGTTATTCTGAAATATAGATATCAAATGAGGGTCGACCATTGATCATGTTCAAAACATGGGACCTGACTCAAAACTATACTCATTAGTCTTCCAGAACATTGGCCCAAGATAGTAGGTGAGCCATGGGATGAGAATCCATACTTTTAGGGGGTTCTTTTAGACTTCAAAGAGGATAGGGTCTGAATAAATGGCAGGAAAAGTGTGGGGTGTGGAGTGATGGGTTGTTCAAATATAGTCCAACACTCTTGAAATCACGCCACCTTGGTTTAAACACATTCGGTGGTAATATCTTTCTGATCAGGGATCAAACATACCTCGGAATAGGACTGCTCTGGTAAAGACCTGTAGTGACTTATAGCTTTACGTCATAGAAGTAAAGACGATAAACACATAGTCTAAATGTCACACGGTGGGAATGACACACATTGTTTAAAGGTCATAATGCCAGGACCAAGATCAGAGCCAAGGGGCCCTAATGGTTAATGACTATGGGGCTGGGCCCAAGGAGAAATACCTGAGCATTGCTCCGTATCCCAAATGACTGAGAATCAAGCCGAACATATTTTTTAATCATGGTGTGGACGGAGGAAAATACTGGTAGGGGAACCCCTCTCTAGCTAGGGATCTAGTGCATCCCATGGCTAATATGGCAAATCTTGAAATTATTCAGGGAATAACCGCAGTTTAGTGTCATGTGTTTAGAAAATATGGACTCGGGTAGTCTGATTTCATATGATAGGATAAAGAAAATAAGATCCCAGTAAGGGATCACGTGTTGCAGTAGCCATAAAGCAGACGTGAATGAGGACAATAGAAGTACACAACACAACATGTATCCCTAGAGGATTTTTTTTCATGTTGAGGGACCAAAAGATATATTTAGGCTGGGCCTAAGGCAAAGTTCCCTAGGAATTCCTATGTTCTCCATTAAGATGAGAATCAAGCCACACGTAGTTGTGATAGCACAGTTTAACGTCATGCTGGACAATGAAAGGCATGCGTGGCATGGCTACGCCACGACACATCCTACCAAAATTAATGATCCTACATGAGTGTTGCTCGATGTGGGAACCAAGGGGTAGGGATGGAACATTCGAAGCATATTACGGAACATTTTATGGGTAGTGGGACACTAGGTGAGTGACATCCCCATAATGTTGACCCACCTAATTAATGCCCCTAGATGCAGGAAGGGGTAAAGACTATGTTGGAATTCCACTTAAACATAAGGAAGTGGAACAATATGAATCATGATGCTCATGATCTAGCTCACAATGATGATGGCATGAAGATAGGGTATAACTGTTGACTGTGTTCGATACACAACATCCATATCAAGTTTTCTTGAAATGGGGATAGACATATGACGGTCAATCGCTATCCATGTTCGAAACACGGGACCTGTCCAAAATGATTCTCAAGGTCTTTAGGGTCATCGTCCCAAGACGGTTGGAAAGCCAATTTGGCATGAGACCAGGCCCTAAAAGGGGGATCCCTTCAGACGCGGAAGAGGATGAGGAGCCAAATAATAGGCTGACAAATCGTGGAAATGGAACGAGTGGAATGTCCCTGTGAAAATTATACACTTCGAGCTCTTTGTCACAACACATCTGAGTACGACAATGAGATGTATCAGATAGAGGGAGTTGAGTCCCCATCCAATGAAAAGGGTCCTGAGGTTGCACACTTCCAACTTCATGGTCCTAGGATGGGCCCTTAAGAGGGAGGACCCGATTTAATGGATTGTGCGTAGGGAAGTGAAGTAGCTAAATGTGATACACAGTTCCCATAGTGAGATCTTTGTTTAGGGTCATATAACTCAGACCAGGTTGGGAAAAGACATGGGAGTCACATGGTGCAGCTATTTAAAAAATAGAAATGAACGAGAACTCCCGAGGCACTCACCACACCACATGCTCCAAAAGAGTCTTGGCCAAGGGGCTAAAGATTGGTGGCAGGATTTTAGATTCATGAGGTTGTACTTATATATGGAATGTATGAGTGTCCCTATATATCCCATGAGGATGGGAATCAATACATACGTAGTTCTAGAAGATGATGTACAAGGATATTTAGTTTTTGGTCTTAGAGATTTTAAAATGAAGAAGCGAAACTCTTCCAAGCGTGCGCAGACCACGATTTGATCCCTAAGCCCACATGAGTCAAACTCAGTATGGGAAAAAAGGGAAGAATAGGTCTTTTCAAAACATAGGATACACATAAAGGGGAAGTCAATGCAGTGCCTTGAATGTTGAATTACAACGGCTTTGTCCTCCTAATGTGAAAATGCATACTGAGGGATAGTACCAAGAGTATCTAAATTCCTCTTGGAAATGCTTGGATGGAAAATGATGTGAATCATGTAACTGATATTCAAGGCTTTATGGGATTGGCATGATGATGGAGGATAGCTATTGACTGCATTCTAAACACAGTATCCATATCATGTGACCTGAAATGGGAACAACAAATGAGTGTCAACCGCTGGCCATATTTTCAACGTGAGACTTGTATCAATTTTTCATTTAAAACCCTCGAGGACATTGGCCGGTAATGGTAGGGGATCCCTTGGGCCAAGCATCCATGCCACATGGGGGTCCCTTCAGATGTGAAAGATAATGATATCCAAAATAAAGGGGAACATGATTCCTAAAAAATGGGTAAAATCATGTCCATGTAGAATCTGACACTCCAAGTTTTGAACCAGAGTACTCCTAGGGACATTGGCGAATCACCGAAGAGTGTTGAGGGACTTAACTTAAGAGTAGATAACTCAAAAAATGAGTGTAGGGAAAGGGATTGAAGGCAATCAAGAGAGAGAGGTGTGTTGCGTGGTTGTTACAAACCCGACTTCAATGGGGACACAAGCCCATACCACGTCACATACCCCTCCCTTTAAAGGACTCAGGCCAAGAGTCCAGAATGATAGGGAGGTTTCCAAAAAATGGGGCAGGTCCAGAAGACTAGACGTTGGGGCGGTCCTGTGTATCTCGTAAGTGTGGGAATCAAGCCACACATATTTATTACGAAAATGATGTTGTGTCACTTATCATCTTGTAGTATGGATGGTGGGGCTCTTAGTTTAAGGTCGTAGGGCTCAGACCATAGATGCCTAGTTTAATGTCATATGCATGGGCAACTGAGTAGAGAGATAAAATTTAAATCATAATCCATGTGGGAGACCATGAAATTGAAACAACAATAGAGGATAACTATTGACCACGTTCATAACACAATATCCGTATTTAGGTGTCTGGTGGTTGGGGGAAACAATTGAGCTTCGACCATTGACCACATTCAAAACACAGGACTCATTTCAATTTATTGCTCAAAATCATCAAGAACGATTGTATGAAATGGTAGGTTCCCTTGGGCTAAGAATCTACATTGTTCATGGTTCCATTCAGATATAAACGATTATGGAAACCCAAGTGATGGGTTGTGCAAAGCAATGCAGGGCCTGTTCTCAAAGAAAGGATGATAAATAGAGAGGGGTGTCTCAAGGGGATATGTGTGGTGTGGATAAATACCCCAATGTGAATGAGTATGTGATTCCATACCACACATTACAATCCTAGATGTGAACATGGGCTAGGGGGCCAAAAGGGTCGAGGGAGCTAAGGCTGGGAGTCCCGGCTAAACGTAGGGTTATGATCCCGCATGCAGGTATCTCCTTACCTCAACTCCTAATCCCACGTCAGCAATGCTAGGTGTGGGAAACAAGGAGTAGTATAGGGATATCCCTAGCATATAAGGTTCCAACAGCTAAAATCATAATACTTTCTAAGGAAAATCAAGGCTTGAAGAGACAGCAGGGTAGAAAAATCCAGTACACTCAATGTTCGAGACATATAGGGGTGGTGATAATAACAAAGGATAGTTGCTAACTAGATTCGAAACAAAGAATCCATATCGTGTGACTTGAAATGGGAACAACAAAGGAGTTTCAACCATTGACCATATTCGTAATGAGGTACTTGTATCAATTTTTTGTTTGAAACACTCGAGGACTTTGGCCCATAATTGTTGGAGATAACTTGGGCCAAGCATCCATGCCATTCGGGGGGTGCCATTGAATATAAAAGAAAATGGAGTCCCAAGTACATGGAGTGTGTGAAGAATAAATGTGCCAGTGAATTTTAAAGTCATGATGGATAGTATAAGAGGTGGAGATCTTCCGAGGAGAGGGATACATGGTACAGTCATGATGAACACGATGTGAATGAGGAAAAACTTCTGCACCCCACCATTGTTGGAACACAAAATGTCATAGAAGCCCCAAACAGGTGGGTTTTTAATATTTTCCACTGATGTTCGACGTGAACTTGTCGACATCATTGAAGAGTATCCCGGTCAAAGACGAGGACCACACGTGAAGGGTTTTAATCACAAAATAAATTGTATAAATTCCTGGTTTAATTCTGAAGCCGCGCACGACGTCTGCTCATATTTGGTGATCACTGCTCAAAGAATACAAAGCCAAATTCCTATAGATCATCCACACATGCTTCAAGGAATAAACAGGAGCAGCGTTTGTCAATGTTCGGGTGCTAGCTTGGAATTTTGATGGTGTCTTTAACGTTCCAACGATCACCGCATCACTGCGCTAGCGATTCCCGAGAGAGAGAGAGATCCATCTGAGATTCTTGGATTTAGAGCATCTCTCTCCAGAGTGTGGTAGAGAGGAGAGGAGATAGAAGATCCATGAATAGTCATTGGAAAAAGCCCCTCCTCGTCTATTTATAGTGATTAAATAAAATACCCGGTAACGCCTCACTGGCCCCGAATACCTAACGCACTATCAAAAACATTTTATGACTACTAAAATTAGTCAAAAATATTATTATCACTTACTTTTAATATATTAAAATATATTACTTGATAATAATGGAGTCATTAACTCGACTCTTCACTCCCATAAATATTAATTGAACCATGAATAATTCAATATTCATCAAATAATATTTTTCATGTATTTACATAAAAATTGTAAAAACATTTAATAAATAAATTCAATAATCATTATTCTAAACTTGAATTATATGAAATTATTTATTTCTTTGGTGAGCGTTTAACTCTGGGAATATCCCGGACCGCTGTGGTGGGGCCCACTATGTTCAAATATCTGATTCAACTGAATATGGAAGATTTTTTAATACACTATTGTGTGTGACCCTCCAGGCCCTTATCTTGACAGTAGTGAAAAGAATTTTCAGACCAAGAGCAGGATCTAGAAAACCATCATGGGCCCTGAAGAAATAAGGATAGTCACAGCAGCGACAACCAACCTACGAACATGCATTGGGTAATATAATCTCTTTTTCTATAATATATAATAAAGAAGGATGCACTCATGTGTCATCACCCTTTTCTTGCTTTATTGTTTGTTGATTTAACTAAATGGATTTACCCTTGATTGCCATGGACATGGTCTTATAATGGTACATCCATCCCTATCAACATGGCCTGAGATATATTACTTCCATAACCTAGAGGCAACAAATACTTTCTTAACCATTCAACCAATGCCATGCCACCAACGATAGACCCAACACAAACTACCTCACCACAACTTCATCGCAATGGTTTTCATCTTTCATCAATGTATGTAATCAAGTGACGTACATTGTTAATGATCTCAAGTCATGAGTCCATTACACATGAGCGTAGATATGAAAATCAAATGACACTAAAAACATGTGGTGTTTCTATTGGTGGTTCAGTCCTGATGATCTCGCTAATAGATATCACCATGTCTTAACTTCATGAGAAGAAGTCTCAATGCTTATGATCCCCCAACACCTGATTGTCAAACATCTACTATGTCCAATCAGTAATATGTATCTAGACTATAGAACATATATTTAAGATTAATTTCAAAGTATCTAGAGGTTATCATTATAGCCTGGTAACAGCTATAACCTTTCGATACGACAATTAACCTTTGTAAATTACCATTTCAATAATGGATGCATAATAGTCAACACTATAATGGTATGTTGACATCATGCATTGCTAATTGTATTCATGATATGGTAATCAAAAGCACTGAATAGTTTGGTCTAGGGAACCCACTATTTCAACACTCCCACTTATACTATAGGAAACTTTCAAACCAAACTTGTTAGCTACTTACATGATAAACATCTTGTTTCTACTGAGTAATGAATTTAGCTACTGGGTCTTCCACGGTTCTACCATGTGTCTATTCTACTATAGCGACCTCATCTCTTTGAGTAAAATTACTCAAGAGATGGTATCCCTAGTATATATCACTTTTTTCCACTATCATAGCTTGAAATCCTGTCCAGTAAGAATATCATAATTTAGATTATGATAATACTTTTCTCACTATGTGAAATTCCAAGAACATGAATATCTTGTTTCATAACTTCTTCTTAGCCACCTGAGAAGTTGCAATGTACTCAGTCTTTGTTGGTATGGCTACCACTGGATTATACGAGCTTGTCTCGCTCATCATCTCTAACTACAATAGTAGATCTCTTAATCTATATAAGACTAGTATTTATCACCGAAAACTAATATCCTTTCTTCTCCTCTTACTAGGTACATATCGTTTGTACTTGTCAAATTACAATTAGATGGTTCTGACTTCATCCCTTGCAGTGCTCCTGGATATAACTAATATTTGACTACTATAAAATATACCTCGGAAATATCAGTTCTTGTACATATCATGGCGTAAGTGATTGATCCATCGTTTTTACGTATGGATTTCAACTCACCACATTTATCTCTTCCCATGTCACGGATAGGTGAACATGGAGTTATTATTCCCCGTGACATAGGAAACAATTCATCTCTTGAATTGTTCCTACATGTATTTTTCAATACAATTTCACTATATGTACGATTGACTAGGACCAAGCAACCTATAGATCTACCGTAGTATATCATGTTCCCTAGAACTTAGTTTGCTACTTTAAGTCAATCATTGGAGAGTAAATTTGATTTTGTTCTTAAATAACTGTGAGACTAATGCCTATTTTCCATATGTTTCCAAAGATATTTTTTTAGAAAACATTGATGCTCCCACAAACTTCACTTAGAAACATGGGAATTTTTTTTTCAAAAGTATTTTCTATGATCATGTTACTTTCTTTAATCCTAAACCACATTTTTGTAAATTGAAACCTTTATTAGAATTCTGTGATGTGACCATCACTTTCTAGTAGTGTCATATAGACACCATCAATGATTGGTTGTCATGTCATCCAATGCTAAATAAAATGATCATAGATATTAGCTATGATAAGTAAAATTCTAAAGGATTTAGGCATAATGACTTGGTCAAATCAGTCAAGCCTTATTGGTACCATGCTCGTACCATCCATGTATCAACTCACTTGAATACCCACCCTAATATTCAAAATAATAGCCCCTTTTCACTTTGATAAATTGAATCCATTAATTTAATTTTAGTTGTTCTTATCAATTTTAGCTAATTTCCATATACTGCATAATTGTAGGAAATATTATTCACATTGAAAAATAGATCACCAAATGTAGTGAGTATAAAAACCATCACCATGGTTTTATCTATCCTAAGCAGTATGTGTCTTTGGAACATAATTTATTCTACATGCACTTGTGTAACTAGTTCCCATCCAAACAATTTTTTGCATCTTGATCATTGACTAAACATAAGTCAATATAGCTCCCACTATCACTAATAGATATGTGAACCTTTATATAGATATGTAGTCCATTACAAGAATTCAACATTTCTATTATAGGGATTTCTATAATATCTTAAGAAATCGTTAGGATAAGTACATTAGATGCACAATGTGTTTATCTTGATGCAAGTTTGTTTGTATCCAACAAAACCATTTGCATTCAAACACATGTCCTTATGTCATAATGGATTTCTATCATACTATGACTCGTATGATATCAATTTTTCATTATAGTTGGCACTTGGTTGTGGGATATCGTTGTTATTTGAAAAGCGTTTCATCAAATATAGTGGAATGTTTTTATAGTTGCAACATTGATTTTACTTACATCAAAATTTTGATGTATAACATATGTGTTTAGGAATTTCTCCGTGCTATATGATTATTGGTCAATGATCATATGTATGACTTGATCATCAATCCTCCTCATTATCAACTTTTTCGTGATGTCGATAAGGTAATTTGCATTGAGGAATTACTCCACACTAAATTATCATGATTGATGAATGCTTGGTCGAGATATTCTTCGGCATCCCAACCCGAAGCAACTCATATCTCTTGAACATGAAAATAGTTCACTTTTTTATTCCTTAATTACTTAAAGTAATCTTATGAAGCTTATATACCTCAAGATTATACTTGGAATAGTTCACGCTTACGTGTTGAACAATTTCTAAAAGCTTCGTGACATACCATTATTTATAAAGGCTCATTTTTCCAAACTAATGACATTGATATTACCAAAATTATTTTAGCTATGTCGAGCCTAAATAGAATACTTGGTATATTCATTACATTCATTTTTATTATTACGTAACAAAGAATTATCCTATCACAACTTGTTAGAAGTCTTACAATTATATTCATCACTAATTTCCTTTGAATCATATATTACTAAACTAGTGATTGAGTTTACCAAAATCAACATTCATTCCAGAAACTGAAAGAGTGTCTCCTTGCATCCAAGAAAACATGAGATTAATTTTTGTGGTTATACTCAAAAATAGTTGAACATGAATCTTTCTCTTGGAAATTAAAGAAGTCATGTACTTCTCACCATTGGCATAGGTATCACCCTTTCACAGCCACTTGGAGAATACACCTGACTTCTAGTAAGGTTTCGATACTAACTTTTTTATCATATTACAATACACATATGTTACCATCACATTGTATTTAATACCCAAGTATTAAAAGGGTAACATTACATCGATGAATCCGCCTGATGTAGAAGTGGAAACTTGCTCTTTTAAATCAGGTTATTGATTTTAAACTTCTATAGTATTATTTAATAACATGAAATGTAAATAACCCCTGTTAATACCTCATTAATTGAAGGATGTCAGGAATATGTCTATGGAATTAAATTCCTTTGACCTTTTCACATTGTCTTTCAATTTATCCACCATAAGAATTAAATCATAATTGTCTTCTTTTCTTATTCACTTGGTGAAACTTACCTAAATTGGTTATGAATAATTTCCTCAATAATAGTTTATTTTGTAACTTAAAATGAGACTTGAGTAATGTGGTGAAATGATATTTAAAGATCATGATCGATCATTCAATTTACACATGTTGGTGTAAACTTATCCTTATACATATCATTGCTTCGCTTTCTCCTTGAAAACTTATCAGAGATGAGACTTTATGTTATATCATCTATGTCCTAGTTTAGCGACCGCAACTGACACCAGATTTTGATAAAAGAATAATGATAAAACTATCATATTCTTTGTACATTAGTCTCCTGTAAGCAATTTTCACTCTAACTTCATGAGGTAGTTTAACAGTGTCAGGGACACTAACACCTTGAGTTTCCTATATCATAGTACTATATGCACATGCCTGTATTATTCATGGAAACTCTTGTTAGTGTGGACATTTACTTTTTCCATTATAATATCACAGTTTTAATCTTGTGGTATAACATGCCATTTTTCATCAAAAATGATTTTTTGAAGATTAGTGCCTTTTATCTAAATTACCAGTTTAGACATTTTTTTGACTAATTACATAAATCATTTAATGTCTCCCTCTATTTTATCAGATTCTAGGAACCCTCTTTGCTATAATTGGAATACTCAGTCGCTTGGATAATCTAGTGGCAAGGATCCCGGAACCACCCCTTATAGTCTACAAACTATGGCTATGACACTACTTGAAAGGTTCTAAGTAGGGGTTTGGATGGACGACCGCTTTAACTTGCGGCTCCTCGATCTGTTTAGTGAAGTCTCAGTTTCTTAAAATCAGAACTTGATTTAATCAACGCATGACTCTAAAATTACAACAAGCTAGCTATGGCTATTTCTCTGCTATAATTTTAGTTAAGTCAACCCATCATTTTTAAAAGGACTCTCCATTTGTAAAAGGCACCCTCATCTATGGCATGACCAGCATCTCAAATAGCTGGTTTTGTCTAAACATGAATGATGGAAGGAAGTTATGACTTACTATATATTTTGAGGTTTTTATTGTTTTTAATGTGATGAATGAAATCATTTTATATTTTATAAGCTTGTACTTTGTGATCGCACTCACAACTGACGATGCATGAAATAGAAATTTCATCGTGTCACAAGTTCATTTTATCTTTCATTCTTGTTTATTATTATACTATGTGATCATGCAATAAATTACACATGCACAGAAATTATAAACCATGAAAAAATAAAATGAACACCTGATCATGAGCCGATACTATTGTTTTATCCGTTGAGTTAATAACGGACCAACCGAACCCTAGGGGTAATACTTTTAATCGCGTGGCTTGCAACTTGAACAGCAATGTCTGCTCATCCAATGCATCTGACTTCTGTCTAGTGCGTCATCATCAAATGGCGCAAAGCACGTCATACCTTATCTCGTCATTATACAACTGTACTCACACGCAGTCGAGGTGGTCTCGGGGTATAAATTTACAACTCTGAGAATGGGAGAAAATGCCCTTAAACATATAATGACACTTGAGATGACATACATATCACCTTTTTTTAATTAAAAATAATTATTACAAACCACATGCAATAATTAAATAAATATTTTAATAAATAAACCACCATACATGCATTGGTCGGACACCAGCAAATGATCATCCATATACGCATAAAACCCACATATATTAAATAAATGCATAATAAAATTAAACATGAAATTAAAATAAACTTGAGGGCAATTTATTGAATTAAAAAACTTCACACATGTTTTTAATTCAATTTAACGTCCCTTGGTCCCGATTTAATTAATTTAATTTTAAAAACAAAAAATTAATTTAAATAAATTAAATTAATTATTTTTGAAATTAATTAATTATGCCCCTTATAATTTTTAATAATTTTAAATTAATATTAAATTAATTTAATTATCAACTGTAATTAAATTAATTAATTAAATTATTAGTTTAGATTAAATTAAACCACCCTAGCCCTTAAAACTTTCAACATGGCCTGTGCGGGTCAAGGCGAACCTGTACAGGCCCAGTACGACCATTATTGACCCCGGGTAATTGAGTCATGGGCTAGGAAGGACCTCCGAAGCCAATTTTTGGCTAGGCGGATCCACCCAGTCTTATTTCAAGGTAGATCTAGTCAAGCCCATGCAGATGGGTTAACTCACGGTGGTGCATGCCACGCTGCGGGTTCCGGAAGAGCAATGAGTGATGCATGGAGAGAGGACCGGCTGGTGCACTGTTTTACCAGCCTGGTGCGCCATGGAAGTTGCGACAGTGGCCGGTGCGGGCAGTCACGCTCTGCTGCTCTGGTGTGGGCTTGCACCTGGTCGAGAAGGGGAGGAGGCGATCGGCCGTGCGCCTTGGCTCTATAGGGAATATCAAAATACTGATGTTGGTTCTATGTGATGGGTCCCCACGGGGAGGAGCCGCTGGCACCTATGAAGGAAGAGGATAGACGAGGTGTACACAGAGCAGGAAGCGCTTGTGCAGAGGTGGAACTGCTGCAGGTCCATGGCGAAGAGGACAAGAGGGCCTTTGCGTCGCTGCTGCTGCTTTTTCCTAGGATAGGAAGTTCTGGCATAGGTGTGGCCTTAGTGGTGTGCGATTCTGATGCATTGTAGAAAAGGGAAGGAGGCACATCGTGGGTTGCGCTGGTTGGAGCGGTGCGCCGAAACTAGGGAGGCAGGAGAGGGACCAGCCCGGGTAGAGGGTGGATGGGTTGCCACAGAAGACTGTTGGCCTCATCTAAAAGCTAGTTCTACGGTGAAAGAGACACTTGTGGGGGGATTTGGGTGGATTGGGGTGGCCTGGATGCAGTGCGGGGGATCTTCCTGCACCGTGGGGGGACGAAGCATAGGCGGGGAGCAGGTTGCCGCGGCTTGTAGCTATTGCTTCCGGTGGAGGAGGCCCCGTGGGGAAGGGAGAAGCGGTCTCCTCTTTTTTTTTTCTCAAGCCTAATATATAAGATTTAACATTATAACAATAAGATATTATTATAATATAATATTATAATAATAAAACTATTAATATAATAAAACTATTATTATTATAATAAAAGTATTATAAAAAAATAATTAATAGTGATCACTAGAAAATACTATTTCAATGAACTTATTTAGATAAAAAATGTTCATCGATTTTGAACATTGTTAAACTACAGGTTTTAGTCTAATTTTAAAACATCGGATGACCACAAAATTGTCATCTAGTATCGGATTAAAACACAGTTTGCGGCATTGGTACCATATCGACTCCCTATTAATATTTAAGGAATATTTATTTTTTTCTTGTCTTAAAATTGACACGCATCCCTCTAATACCACTTGTGAAAACCGAGAATACAGTGGAAGCCCCAAACAGGTGGGTTTTTAATTTTTCACCCCAACATTCGATGTGAACTTGTCGACATTGGTGAAGAGCCGCCAGACCAAAGCCGAGGACCACGTGTGAAGGGTTTTAAGCACTAAATAATCCGTAAAAATACCTAGTTTAATTCTGAAGCCACTTACGACGTATGCCCGTCATTTTTAGATCACTACTTGAAGAATCCGATGTTTAATTCATCTAGATCGTCCACATGTGCTTCAAGGAATCCACACGAGTGACATTTTTTGAAGTCCGAGTGGTAGCACGGAATACAGACAATGCCTTCGACATTCCAATGATCACCGTATCCCTGCGCTAGTGATGCCCGAGAGAGAGCTCCATCCGAGATTCTTAGATCCAGAGCATCTCTCTCTAGAGTGTGGGAGAGAGGAGTAGAGAGAGGAGCACCATGAATAGTCAATTACAAAATCCCCTCCACTTCTATTTATAGTGATTAATTAAAATACTCTGTATCACCTCACAGACCTCGAATACTTAAAGCACTATCAACAATATTTTATGACTATTAAATTGAGTCACAAATATTATTATCACATACTTTTAATATATTAAAATATATTACTTGATAATAATAGAGTCATTAACTCTACTATTCACACCCATAAATATTAATTGGACAATGAATAAATCAATATTCGTCAATTAATATTTTTCATGTATTTACTTAAAACTCCTTAATACATTTAACAAATAAATTCAATAATCATTATTCTAAACATGAATAATATGAATGTATTTATTTCATTGGGGATGGATTAACTCTGGGCAAATCCCGGACTGCTGTGGTGGGGCCCACTATGTCCAAAACTCCTATTCAACTGAATATGGAAGATTTTTGAATACGCTATTTTGTGTGACCTTCTAGGCCCTTATCTCGACAGTAGTGAATAGTATTTACAGACCAAGATTGGGATCTAGTGACCCATCATATACACTGAAGAAATAAGGATTGTCACAGTAGAAACAACCAACCAACGAACATGCACTGT
Source organism: Viscum album (assembly GCA_963277665.1). Lineage (NCBI taxonomy): Eukaryota > Viridiplantae > Streptophyta > Magnoliopsida > Santalales > Viscaceae > Viscum > Viscum album. The sequence continues at coordinate 1,046,582,268 of OY728138.1, read as the reverse complement.
GTAATGTAATCTCTTTGTCTGTAATATCTCATATAGCAGGACGCACTCACGTGTCATCACCCTTTCCTTTCTTTATAGTTTGTTAATTTAACTGGACGGATTTACCCTTGACTTCCATATACATGGTCTTAAAAGGTACTTCCATCCATATCAACATGGTCTGAGATATATTACTTCCTTAACCCGGAAGCGACAAATCCTTTCTTGACCATTCAACCAATGTCATGCCACCAATGACGCATCCGATACAAACTACCTCTCCATGACTTCATCGACATGGTTTTCGTCTTACATTAAAGTACGTAATCAAGTGACATAAATTGGTAATTATCTCCTTTCAGGAGACTATTACACATGATCATATATACGAACATCCAATGACACTGAAAACATGTGATGTTCCTATTGGCAGGTCAGTTCTCATGATCTTGCTACAAGAGATCACCAAGTGCGAACTTCATGAGAATAAGTCTCAATGATTTTGAGCCCCAACACCTCATAGTCAAACATATATTGTGTCCAATCAATATGATTTATCTAGACTATAAAACATATATTTAAGATTTATTTAATTATATCTAGAGGTTCTCATTATAGCCTGGTAACTTCTATAACCTTTCGAAACGACAATTAATCTTTCGAAATTACCATTTCAATAATGGATGCGGAATATTATACACTATAATGGTAAGATGACATCATGCATTTCTAACTATATACATGATATGATAATCAAAATAACCGAACAGTTGGGTCTAGGGCACCCACTATTTCAACAACCATGTACTTCGACCCAATGGGAGGACCCGAAGATTGGGGATGGGCCTACAAATAAAATGTTCGGGTGTTCTTATGTATCCCCTAAGAATAGGAATTATGCCATAAATAGTTATAAAGGCCATGAATTTTAACATCGTGCGATGAGGATATGGGAGGAGAGAGAATGAGAGAGGGAACATGGTGTAATTATCATAATTATGACTTGAGTGGGGCCAAAGAAGCCTACACGACACCATGTGGGATCCTCCAAAAGAACTATACCCATTATGGATAATCAAAGAGGAAACATGGGGCTAGAATCAAGATAAAGAGTTTGAGTGTTTCTTTTTATCCCATAAGGATGGGAATCAAACCTTACATAGTTCTTGATGTTTAACATCTTCCAGGATGACTCACAATTTAACATATTACAGGACGACATACTGTTTAACGTCTTCCAGGATGACATAAAGTTTAATGTCATGCAAGATGACATGCAGTTTAATGTCATCCAGGACATTATATTGTTTAACGTCATGTGGGACATTTTATATTTTATGGTCTTGTAGGACTGGACAGTTTAAGGCCATTTAGGACATGTCTTTCTGAAGAAAAGGATTGCTTGAGGAACATGGAATTGGTAGGAGGGGTTATATGCTCACCATCCAAGGTAACCGAGGAATATGTTCCATTGGAGTAAACCTTGTGAATGATGTAAGGTCCTTCCCATTTTGGCTCCAACATGGGTGGTTTCCTAATAGGTATCATTGGTGTCCTCAGGGCCAATACCATGTAGCCTTGCAAGAAGGAATGGAGGCAATCATTTTTGTTGAAATCTATAGCTGTCTTGTTATAACGCATTTCCAGATAGTGAAGGGCACAAATACTATTCTCGTTGAGAGATTCCAACTCATCTAGAAGGATTTTAGCTACTTTACATGGCTCTTGGTGATCATAGACAGTTGTGCTCAATGATTGAAATTGAATCTTGATCGGCAGGATGACCTCTGGTCCGTACACCAGTGAATATGAGGTCACATGGATAGAATAACAAGTCATCGTCCAATATGACCATAGGGCATTGGGGAACCTATTCGGACATATCTTCTTGTTTAGACCAACCATTTTATTCTGAATTTTAGTGAGGGTTTTATTTAATTCCTCGATATATCCATTTTCTTGCTCAAGATAACAGGAGGTATGGTTAGAACAGATGATGTACTTAGTGTATAGTTTCTTCAGCTCAGCTTACTTGAAATTTTTTCCATTATTAATGAGGACATTGTGAGGAACCATAAATCAGTAGATGATATTAGAGCTCACGAAGTCAATGATGGAACGGGCCTTGACCTCCTTGAGCGGAACTACCGCTGACCACATAGTGAAGAAATCTATTAAGGCTAGGGTGAACTTGAACTAGCGAGGTGTCGCCGGGGGATATAGTATCACGACCTCAAGTCCCCATACCGAAAATGGGAAAGAGTGCTTGGTAGTGTGGAGAGGATCCAGTGGCTGATGCATAAATTATGCATGAATTTGGCATGCATGGAACCTTTGGGAAAACTCAATGTAGTCATGGATCATAGAAGGCCAAAAATACACCAGTTTCTGGATATGGTGAGACAGATTCAGCCTGGTCTGATGTGTCCCGCATGAACGGGAATGAACCTCCTGCATGACTTGTGAAATATCGACTCCTTCAATGAAATAGAGGAGAACCCCATCAAACCCACCCTTATAGAGGATATGCTCATGACCAAGACCATCCTGGTGGGTAAACTGTAATGCACAGCATTGAATTCGCTCGCACTCAGCCTAATATGCTGGGATATTACTGTTTTGGAGGTACTCGAAAAAGGAGGTTCTCCATTTAGGAGTGATATCAATTACTGCATCTCGGGGACTTGGGGGTCTTGATGTGGAGGCGCCGAAGGTAAGGTGGATTACCAACAGGATATCACTATCACTATCATCTGGAGGGATGGGATCAATGATTCTTGGCATGTTACATTGATAATCAAATAATGCTATTCGGGCTCTTCAAGTAATGGAGATAGGCTGGCTCGGGCATCGGCTTGATCGTTTTGAGATCAAGGGACTTGAGTAACCTCTGGCCGAGATGGGAACTGGGCCCCTAGCTGGGGATTTTATTCCAATAATGGTATGAACACAGACATTCTAACAACATAATCACCATTTATATGCTTGTTAACAAGTTCAGAGTCCCAATTTACATGCAAATTGGGCCCATCAATCTCGAGGGACAACTCGAGGATAGTAATGAGATCCGGATACTCTGCCTCATTTTTTGTGAATCTTTTGACCATAAGAATGAATACAATGTAATGGATTATGCTGGGGAAATTTAGATAATAACCAGGCCTACGCTGTTAAGCCTGGGGGAATTGAGCCTTCTATCGATGGGTCTCTAGGAAGCACCATCAAAGTTCAGTTTCTAGCACGACATGGCTTGGTCTACTGAGAGAATTGCTTCATTGGGGAAATCGAGATACAAGGACTAGTCTGCAGGAGTTATATGGGTGGCAAGGAAGTATGCCAATGCATTCCACTTAATAGCCTTCTGAGAAAAAAACCTGATGTCAAACTGCAAAAGTATTACAGCTCACTGAGCTAGAAGTCCTGTCAACATGGGGTGGTTTAGGATGTACTTTAGTAGATCTACCCTTGACACCAGCTGTACCTCATGATCCTAGAGGTAATACTGAAATTTCTATATCGAGAATACCAGAGCAAGGTATCTATTCTCGATAGGGGAGTATCTGGACTACATATCGAGGATCATGTAGATAAGGTAGTAAAGTCTCTTCTCTATCCCCTTGTTATTCTTATAGGCCAGAAGGGTACTAAGATACTGTTCCATGTAGGTCACGTAAAGGACCAATGGCTTTCCGAAGAGAGGTGGCATTAAGACCAAAGGCTGGAGCAGGTACTACTTGATTTCCTTAAAAATAGTCTGACATTCTTCATCCCACTCGTAGACAGTGCTTTTCTTGATGAGCCGAGAAAAGGGCTTACAATTTCCAACCAGATTCGAGGTGAATCGGTGTATGTAGTCTAAGTTTCTTTCGAATCCTTGAAGCTCCCAGAGGTTTCATGGGGAAGACATCTGACTAACGGACTTGATCTTTTCCGGGCGATCTCGATGCCCCTGTATTTTACATGGATGCTAAGAAACGTTCCAATGGTAAACCCGAAGGCACACTTTAATGGATTCATATTAATGTAGCGGGAACAGAGGAAGAAGAACACTTTCTCAAGGTATTTGAGATGGTCCTGATACCGACAGGATTAGAACACCACATCATCCACATAACAATCAACCAACGTTCGATGATCAGCTTAAATATGCGATTCGTAGCCTACTAATATGTGGCACATTCATTCTTTAAACCAAAATGCATGACATGGTAGAAGAAAGTACATTGTGGTTCCCTAAAGTATGTAAACTCTTCATCCTCAGGGGCCATTCTGATATGGTTATACGCATAGTACCCATCCATTAACGAGAGGGCTTGGAACCCAGCATTAGTGTCTATCAACAATTCTGTCACTGGAAGGGGAAAATCATCCTTTAGACACTGACGGTTGAGATCCCTGAAGTTGATGCTAACTCAGGTATGTCCATTCGTCTTCCTGACTTGCACATTTTTGGCTATCCATTTGAGGTACAAGACCTCCTTAATGAAATTGGCTCTGATTAGCTTATCAACTTCTTCCTCAAACATGAAACCATGAGAAGGGGGCATCATTCTAGGAGACTTCTTAAACCCACAATGATTTTCCGGGAGACCGAGGTGGTGGACAACTACCTAAGGATCTTTTCTTATAATATCTTCATAACTCATGATGAAAACATCATTGGGTTGTTTAAGGAAGTCTATGTACTTATACTGCTCCTGAAGGGGCATGGAAACACTGATCAATGTGGTTTTTAGGTCTGCCTTTCTATTGAGGTTCACCTGTACCAATTCATCGATCGTGGTGGAGACACCCTCTTCATTTGTGGGGGAGCATACTCTAAATCCTCTTCTAAACTTATGACAGAGGGATCCTTGATAGGAGGAGTTTTCTCTAAGTCGACGGATCCTGATGGGAGGCAAGTACTAGCCTGATCGGCAGTTGACACTACATTTGGGAACTCTTGTGCTGCTGAATCCATGGAGATTAAGGATTTTGATCCTATCTCATCTGGTATTCAGCCCAAGGGGCCACACTTGATGATATCGAAGAAATAATGGTGTGTTGCTCGAAGCCGGTTAATTCCTACCTAGTGAAACAAACTTGTATGATGTATTTTTGTTGACATGGGGTGGACTTCCCGATACCTTGTGGGAGTAGGAGGATCTGCGATCGCCTGAGCCTGATTTGTGTAAGAGTATGAGCTGATCTTCTGACTTTACTTTGACTTGGGAATGTTTTCCCCAACTCATTCTAAAAACAACGAAGCAATGCCCTTTGTCTAGGGTTGTAGCCTTCAATCGGTGGATTGGAATGATGTAGACATCATCTAGATCTGTCCACTAGCTGGTTGCAATCATGGAATGCTCATCCTCATTAGCCTAAATATACTTATCTTTGATCTTGTAATAGTCAGCATCCATATAAGGGGATTCACAAGAAGAAAAGGGAGACGTTCCACCTTGAATCACACCCACTCGACCATTATGGGAGTACTTGGGGCACTAGTGATACGATGAAGGAACCACCGCATGCAGGTGGAGCCATGGCCTACCCAACGACACATTGTAGGCTGTGTCTAAGGAGACAACCATAATCCTAGTGCTAGAAACTAGGCCACTAAACTGCATCTTCAATCATATCTTGTTGACCATTGTCTATTTCGTCCTATCATAAAATTGGATTATTAACTCAGAGGGACTCACATCATCCTCAGATAACCCCAGTTTTCACAGTGTCCAAGTCAGAATTGGTTGATCCTGAAGCCTGGGTCGAAAAGATAGTGGCGAACCTCCAGGCCATTAAACTGGCCGGTGATATATAGTGGTGGATGTTCCCATGTATGGGATAGATGTAATATTTAATAGAGAACGAGACGATGGCTTGAAATTAAGCATGTTCGGCCACGTCAGCATGGAAGGCTTTTGCTGCAGCTACCTCCATCTCAAACTGGAGGGGGATTCTTAATGCCTTGATGAGGGCCTCACGCATATTCGATGATAGGAAATGGGACTCAAGGATAGAGAGATTTTATGGAATGATAGCATGATTCATGAGGAAATCATACTTTTTTTCCAAGCTTGAGCTTCTACTTACAGGAGGTTTCCCTATGAAATGAGATATGGTGGTCCCTACTGGCTGGACCAATGGCTGACTGGTACTGAATATATCCTACTGCTCGCTAGTCAAATCCTTCAGAGTGACTACCGGATGAGGTCCTAATGACGAAGATCAATCAGTAGAAAAGTGTGGCCGATCACGACATAGTTGAGGTGGATTTGCCTAATCCAATAACACGAACGACAGCGAAGTCATACCTAATGACACCATATGAGAAGGTTGCGTGTGTTGAGCTATACGCTGGGCCTACTGCCTAGTTTCAGTAGCATGAAAATCCTGACAGGAAATACTAACCGAGGCACTCTGACTGCCCATATAGCCAAGACTACACTGACACTGGTGACGACTGGGGATGTTGGGAGGATCGTTATGGTCCTCCTCATTGTTAGGATTCATCTAGGGGTTTACCCTCTCTATGGTATTAACTGAGGCATACCCTTGACCATCACTCAAATAGTGATCCACTACTAGACAAATTCGGGGACGAATCACCATCTCATAGGGCATGAAGTCACTGAGAGTACGGGATTACAACCTCATTGGAGGCGTGCTTTGTTTTCTCATTCTTTGTCTGTGATTGGTTTTCTGAAAAGGGGACGATTTAGACGACGATGCTGAGGTAGTAGATGTGGATCTTGAAGTCTATGGTCGATTCAGGTGTGCACAGATAATACCATGGGCGTGGTAGACTATTTTATGAGCCATCCAGTCATCATACTTCTAGGATCCACAATTAGAAACCTGATGCCACTCGCCTTCACTGTCACTCCTGCTATCTAGCCTTTGGAAAACACATGCCACCTGTGCATAGGCTGGACCTAACGGGACTATGTTTTTATCCACCTAGTCTTGAAAACAGTCTTTTAACACATAGAACTATTTGAGGGTGTGCCCCAAGATTCAGTGATAGGGGCTATAAATAAGGCGATCAATGAGGTTTGCTTCTTCTGGACTCCTGCATTCAGGCATGCATTCAATCCTCTTCTCCAAGGATCTTCAGAAATAACTGTGGACTTGAGCGTCATAGAATGAGTATGTTAGGTTACTCTTTTCCGATAAGGGGTGTGAGGGAGCCTGACCTTGACAAGGGGATGAAGGAGCCTATCGAGGAGGTGGAGCCTAGTTATCTTGCATTGGCCGGGGTGGCACATTGTGTGGGGGCACATGCCAATTCTGAGGTGGGAACTGCTAGGCCACAGGCTTCACCTGAGTTGGAGGGCCTATGTGAGGCTGTGGAGGAGGATCCACTTTTCCTGGGGCCTCTATTGGAGCCTCTATGGTGGGCTCGTCCCAGGAGTCCATTCTCGTGGGGATTAGAGGAGGCTACAGATGTACCAAGTTGTCCTGTTGTAAGGCTTCTTATAGGTGCTAGGCCTTATTAGAGAAGTGTCTGAATCCCTCATGGTAGTTCTGGGTGATCAAAGATACTTTTTCACCTAGTGGAAAGGGCTCACATACTCCCTTAACAGGCCACTATCTCAAAAGAAACTGATGAAATGTGTGTAGGGAATGTCAAGATGGATCATTAAGAGGTCCGCGATACTCATCTTCCAAGTGGTGGAACGGAACTAGTAGAGAAATTTCCTATGGAGGTCTTCCTAGCCAGTTACTAATCCGATGGGGAGATGGCTATAATAGACGAACATAGGCCCTTCCAATGTTTATATGAAGCATCACAGTTTGGCAGCCTCCTACATTGTTGGAGTTCACAACATGGGGCTGCACCTTGAGATGACGTGGGCTAGATGCTGCGGAGGGTCTCTTATACCATTGAATGGGGAAACGGTAAGATTTATGAATCTCGGGGGTGCTATCATATCATCCACCCTTGTCAGATAAGGCTTTCCATCATGTGGGATTTCCACCTGTTGTGTCTCCAATGCCTCAAAATGGGCAATGAGTGCCGCCATTGGATCATCTGGGTGAGGGTTTTTGTCTTGACAGGGATCCCTGACCACCAGCGCATTGGAAATTTATTCAACATGATAAGAAATCATGATAACTCATGGAGTGGCTGGAGGGATGACCTGTGGAGGATCCGGGAGGATATGAGTTGGGTCATGGAGATTGTCTCGTCACTCCGGAGGATTTGGAGACACATACCACACCCTCTTGCCGTAAGTTCCATCCTCAACCAGGTTTGCGTGGGAAGGATTCTCAGGGTAACTTAAAGACAATTCACTGAGGGGATGTTGTTCCATCCCTTGCTAGCCAGACTGAGGATCATTGTAGTCTGGTCATTTCTCTACAGCACATTCATCAAGGAGGTCTTAAACCATTTTCTTGTGTTCAGTGAGTTGCTGACACAACACATCTTTTTTGAGATCGTCTTCCACCTTATGAATTGAGCCAAATGGGTGGAAGGGTTTGACAGCTTTGAGGTGCTCCTTACCCTTGTTGGGATTTCAGCTGAGGACCAATGCCTCGGTGGGCACCTGAAGGCCTAGTAGATTCCTCTATTGATGAGTAATCCTTATCAAAGGGTCCAAGAGGAGTGAAAATCCCTCTGGGGGGGGGAGGAAGTCTTCTCCAGGATTCTCTAGCTCATTCTCACCCCCGGTAGGTCGTCCATGTTAACCACGACCCTTCCCAAATGTATATCCTTTATGTCACCTAGAAAATCTAGCTGGCACTCGATGGAACTAAAATAGTGGGTTTTGTACTACCCCCAACCATTAATTTTCACATGGGGAGAAGACTCCTTGATTATCTTGTTGATCAATTTAAAGCTCTGGATGCATCGTTGTTGGAGGGTCCTATGGCGACTTGGTTACTCGGGGTGTTGGGCCACAGGGATTGTATCCAAGTCAAAAAAACGACATTGTTGGTCAATGTCTTTGAAGTGTGCCTGATTCATAGGGTAGGACACTCATCGATGAAGAAAATGGAAATGAGTCACCGAGAGGGTCTGGAAGAAGCATCCATTCTCCTCTTGAGCGAGTGCTTCTGGAGACCAGAAATTTGGTGCTGCAACTGGCCAAAACATCTCTGGGAAATAGTCTACTGCAAGAATATCTCACAAGATCCATGGTCTAGATTTGGGGTCTAGCCTTTCATTTCCCCACTCTTCAATTAGAGGGGGATGGAGAAACGATAGTGGTACTGAAGCATACCATTGAGATGGAAGGCTTCCCGTTGGAGAGTACGGTAAGCGAGCATACAAATTTCTGCATCTCAGTCTATACTTTGAAGAGTGTAGTGACATAGCTACCACATTGTGGTAAGACGGGGCTGAAGACTGTAGTTTCTAGCACAGGGACTACAGATAATGGAGATGGACCACACTACTACTTGTATGAAATTGGTCCCCAGAATAGATCTTTGTGATCTCTTATAGAGGTAGAGAGTGCTTCTGGTGATGATGGTGGAAATTGCCTGGTCGAAACCTATAGAGCTGCAAAATTTTCGTCCTCCAGGATGTAAATATGGAGGGAGGAGGGAATCCAATGTACGTAATGTTCTCGAAGTGTGAGGCTGATGCATCTTGTTCTTTCCCCTACCCTTGACACGGAGGATCTAGGCGAGGGTTCCATCCTTGAGTCAATTTCCGCTTCAGAATCTGATAAGCTGACTGGTTTAATATCAGTCCGAATCTTCTCGATTTTACTTCTATGGAGGCGATGACCCACCCTCCTTCCTCGGGGTGGTTCTTTGGGATAGGGTAGATTTCTGGATGAGGAGGACCTTCAGTTCTACTGGTGCTGGGGCAGATGGGATTTCCTCCTGAGTGAGATGGAGTGTGAGGAGCACCTGGACAGATATCAAAGGGAACATAGGGAAGACCTCTATCCCCACTAACTGATGTGAAAATTAAAACTCTGTGGAAAGTTTTGGAGATGGTAGGACATCTGGTGGAGCTGATAGGACTACGGGTAGAACCTACATGCTTATTTCCCCCTTCAGCAGTAGGGCGAGGAGGGTCCTCATACTGGTCATGTCAAACATTCACTAATAAAACTTGTCCTTTTATCAGTGCTAAAAACGGACATTAACTGCACTAGAAAAGCACTATTAATACCGGTGTAGATAAGGGGGGGGGGGGTTCCCATTTATCTGCGCTCCGAATAGCGCAGATAAAGGCCACCATTATCAGGGCTAAAACAATGTTGATAAAGGACACCCCTTTATCTATGCCGGCATTAACAGCGCTTTTCTAGCACTAATAAAGGGGGGCCTTTATCAGCACTTTCTTGAGCGCTGATAATAGGGCCTTTTATCAGCGCTCTTTTAGCACTGTTAAAGTATTCCTTTATCAGCGCTCAAAAAAGGGCTGATAAAGACACCTTCCCCTACACTTGCACAACCAGCACCTGCACACATTCCCAACTGCACAAAATAGCACCTGCACATGAACCAAAAACCAAAATACGATAAAGTGCACACAATATTTTGACAAACAATGATATATATAATTACTTAACATCATGATTACAAAAAAACACTTCCATATTCATTTCAAACAACGTTTTACATGGTTACAATTACAATTATCCAAAAAAAGTTATAAACATTAATTTTTCATCCTTTAATATCTATGATCCTCTCTAAAACATTTTCGTCCATGGTATTTGTTGCTGAACAAAGCATCTGAGCTCAAGGAAAAAAATCCACCTATATAAGAAAACAAATATTATGTTAGTAATACAGTAATGAAATAAATTAAAACATTAATAAGAAATAATACATTTATATGGAAATGTGAAACAAAAATATGGAAAATGATAAACTCAAATGTCTTATTTCTAATAACAATTAAAGGGAATAATATAAAATCAATATTTTTTTGGATGATTTATATCATTTAATAAATACCGATTATTTATCTAATGAAAAGCTTTACCGGTCACACAATGAGTTGGATTGAGGTACGGTTGATTCGTACACATCCCAAATGACACATGGATCGTTTTCCTAAAGTATCAAAAAAATCTGAACGTGTTTGCTTGGTTTTTTGTATGTCACTTGTGTTTTTTTCTAAAGTTAATGTAAACATCAATGTGATATGAGACACATTTAGCCATACCAGTCACACCATGTGTTGGATTGAGGTGAGATCGATTTTTACACATCAAAAATGAATCATTCCTAAAGTATCAAAACAATCTGAACTCATTTGATCAGTTGTCCGTATGTCACTTGTGTTGTTTTAAAAAGTTAATGTCAATTTCAAAATGATATCAGACACTTTTAGAGATACCAGTCACATCGTGCATCGTATTGAGCTGTGTTCGATTTTTACAAGTCAAAAATGACTCATGGATTGTTGTCGCAAAGTATCAAAACAATCTGAATGCGTTTTCTCGGTATTCCGTATGTTAGTAGTGTTGTTTTCTAAAGTTTATGTCAAATTGGAACTGATATCAAACACTTTTATCCATACCGGTCACACAGTGTGTCATATTGAGGTGCGGTTGATTCATACACATCACAAATTACTCATGGATCATTTTTAGAAAGTATCAGAACAATACGAATGCGTTTTCTTGGTATTCTGTATGTCACTTGAGTTGTTTTATAAAGTTAATGTCAATTTCAAACTGATATCAGACACTTTTAGCCATACCGGTCACACCGTGCGCCAGATTGAGGTGAGGTTGATTCAAACACGTCACCAAAGACTCATGGATCATTGTCCTAATGTATCAAAACAATCCGAACTCTTTTGATCAGTTTTCAGTATGTCTCTTGTGTTGTTCTCCAATGTTGATGTCATTTTCAAACTGATATCAGACACTTTTAGCCATACCGGTCACACCATGAGTCGGATCGATGTTTGGTTGGTTCTTACACATCACAAATGAACCAGGGATCATTTTCCCAAAGTATCAAAACAATCAAAATGTGTTTCCTTGGTATTCCATATGTTAGTATTGTTGTTTTCTAATGTTTATTTCAATTTGAAACTGATATCAGACACTTTTATCCATACCGATCACACCATACGTAGGATTGATGTGAGTTTGATTAGTACATATAAAAATGACTCATGGATCATTGTATGAAAGTATAAAAACAATCCTAATGTGTTTGATCAGTATTCATTATGTAAATAGTGTTGTTTTCTAAAGTTTATGTGAATTTGATACTAATATCATACACTTTTAGCCATACCAGTCACACAGTGCATCAGATTGAGGTTCTGTTGATTCGTACACCTCAAAAATGACTCATTTATAATTTTACTAAAGTATCAAAACAATCCAAACACATTTTCTCAGTATTACGTATGTCACTTGTGTTGTTTTATAAACTTAATGTCAATTTCAAACTGATATCAGACACTTTTAGCCATACTAGTCACATCGTGTGTCAGATTGAGTTGCGGTTGATTTTTTCACATCACAAATGACACATGGATCGTTTTAATAAAGTATCAAAACAATCCTAATGCATTTCCTCATATTTTTGTATGTCACTTGTGTTGTTTTCTAATATTAATGTCAATTTCAAACTGATATCAAAAACGTTTTTCCATACCGGTCACACCGTGCATTGGATTGAGGTGTGGTTGATTCGTACACGTCACAAATTATTCATGGATTGTTTTCCCAAAGTATCAAAACAATCCAAACATATTTTTTTGGTATTACGTATGTCAGTAGTGTTGTTTTCTAAAGCTTATGTCAATTTCAAACTGATATCAGACACATTTAGCCATACCAGTCACACCGTGTGATAGATTTAGGTGCGGTTGATTCATACATGTCACAAATGAATCATGGATCGTTTTCATAAAGTATCAATACAATACGAATGCATTTTCTTGGTATTCGATTTGTCACTTGTGTTGTTTTCTAAAGTTAACGTCAATTTCAATCTGATATCAGACACTTTTAGCCATACTGGTCACACCATGCATCATATTGAGGTGCGGTTGATTCATAAATGTCACAAATGACTCATGGAACGTTTTCCTAAAGTATCAAAACAATCCTAACATGTTATCTTGGTTTTCTGTATGTCACTTGTGTTGTTTTCAAAAGTTAATGTCAATTTCAAACTGATCTCAGACAATTTTATCCATAACGGTGACACTGTTCATCGTATTGAGCTATGGTTGATTCTTACACATCAAAAATGACTCATGGATCGTTTTCCCAAAGTATCAAAATAATCTGAACATGTTTTCATGTATTCTGTTTGTTAGTAGTGTTCTTTTCTAGAGTTTATATCAATTTGAAACTGATATCAGACACTTTTATCCATACCTGTCACATCGTGCGTCAGATTGAGGTTCAGTTGATTTATACACATCAGAAATGACTCCTGGATCGTTGTCCCAATGTATAAAAACAATCCGAACACATTTTCTCAGTATTCAATATGTCATTAGTGTTGTTTTCTAAAATTTATGTCAATTTGAATCCTATATCAGAAACTTTTAGCCATATTGGTGACACCATACGTCGGATTAAGGTGTGGATGATTAATACACCTCACAAATGACTAATGGATCATTGTCCTAAAGTATCAAAACAATCCAAACACATTTTCTCGGTATTCCGTATGTAACATGTGTTGTTTTCTAAAGTTAATGTCAATTTCAAACTGATATCATCCACTTTTAACCATACCGGTAACACCATGCATTGGATTGTGGTGCGACTGTTTTTTACACATCACAAATGACTCATGGATCATTGTCCTAAAGTATCAAAACAATTCAAACATGTTTGCTCGGTTTTCCGTATGCCACTTTTGTTGTTTTCTACAGTTAATGTCAATTTCAAACTCATATCAGACACTTTTAGCCATACCAGTCACACAATGCATCGGATTTTGGTGAGGTTTAATTTTACACATCACAAATGACTCATTGATCGTTTTCCCAAAGTATCAAAACAATGCAAACACGTTTTCTCGGTATTCAGTCTGTCAGTAGTGTCGTTTTATAAAGTTTATGTCAATTTGAAACTGATATCAGACACTTTTAGCTCTACCGGTCACACTATGCATCGGATTTAGGTGCGGTTGATTTGTACACATCAAAAAATGACTCATCGATAATTTTCCTAAAGTACCAAAACAATCTAAACACGTTTCCTTGGTTTTCCGTATGTCAATTGTGTTGTTTTCTAAAGTTAATGTTAAGTTGAAACTAATATTAGACACTTTTAGCCATACCAGTCACACCATGCGTCGGATTGAGGTGTGGTTGATTCATACATATAAAAAATGACTTAGGGATGGTTTTCATAAAGTATCAAAACAATCCGAACACGTTTTCTCATTTTTTCCGTATGTCACTTGTGTTGTTTTCTAAAGTTAATATCAATTTGAAACTGATATCAGAAACTTTTAGCCATACTGGTCACACTGTGCGTCGGATTGAGGTGTGGTTGATTTGTACACATCATAAATGACTCATGGATCATTTTCCTAAAGTATCAAAATAATCCGAATGCGTTTTCTCTATTTTCTTTATGTCAGTAGTTCATAAGTGTCTCTCATTAAGTTATTATTTACTAGAAACTCAAATCATTTATAAAACCATTATTTATAATCCAAGGATATGAAAAATAAGAAAGGGGGATCATAGATTCTCAATAAGTTTAAAAAAGGGAGATATCAATGATATTATAAAGATAACATAAGTAGTAGGAATTCACCAACATTGTCCTACTTGTTTACATTCTTCCATCAGGTACACTGCCGATTAGTTTCTAAACACATATATATCATCTTGTGAATAGGAGTTTTTACGACAGTCATAGTAGTACTACAAAAAATTTAATACATAAAGGATTAATAAATATTATAAATGAACTAGTAATTATTTTCAGGAATACCTCTTCAGGGATTCTAGTTTGATCGTGAAATATGATCTCTTTCATAAATTTACAAACATAATAACCATAGTCCTTTCCGTTTGTGTTTTTCTAACACTGCAGAAACATCAAGAAAAAAAGTAATCTGTTTTGATATGTATCTGGATAGAGCAATATAATTATTTATACTCTAATACTTGTCCATTTTTATATCTTGGGTGCCTTTTTGTTCTTAGGCCCTGGATTCATTCCAACCTTTAGACAATATCCATACACCGCCCTATCATAATTGAATCCTCATTAAAAGATAATATAAATTGTATAACTAGATATTTATTTCTAAAATGATGGATCATGTGTATTAATGATTTACAATCGCCATCATGTGTGGTCAATTTGTTTGATATCCTTGCAGTGAATCCAAAAAATAAATCTTTGCAGTATCCCAATTGACTGTAATGAGCATCCAATGTTTCCTAAAAACCCAAAAAGGAATAAGTAATGATAGAAATGAAAATTTAATTGATATGATTAAAATGTAGAGTTTTACCCCTTCAACATTGGTATTAAAAAGAGCTTTTCAGTCATCATTCTGCATTAAAATGTTCTGAGCATGTTTGGCATTAATTCATCTTGAAAATTGGAATCTATTTCTTTTTATTTTGTAGAAATGGTGTGAGGACTGACAAGTCCAAATTTGTATTCCTGGGAAAATCTTTTCAATTGTTTTTCATATATATGCCTAAGAAAAATATGAATTGTATTTATCCATAATTATCAGAGTATATCAGCTTCTCTAAAATCAAATCATGAAAACATACCTCATGTATACATTTATAACTAAGGCACCTAGCCAGTCGTATGTGATGCATTCAGTTACAGTGTCAGCACTAACAAAATCTAATGTTTCCTCTCCATACATATCTTTTTCAAAAACAATTGTGTGATTATTTCTGCCTTTCATTTCTGTATCCACATGAGCTTGCAATGATATTAAATGTAGATATATAATGGGTGGGGTGAAGGTGCTCTCAGTAGATCGTTTTGATCAGCTGGTTGATCCTTTTGAGCAGCTATTTCATTTTAGCTCCTTCCTTTTTTCCTTCTTTAATAAAATTAATTTGTTCAGCCCCTTTCTAATTAAATGTGAAAGGTTCTTCTTAACGAATTAATTGGAAATGAATACCTCCTAGTCGACATGTTTTTTACAAGATCTGAGCGCCATGCAACGAATCTTCCAACAGCCTTATCCACCGTATGAATGTCGTCATCGTCATTTGGAATAGGTAGAGTAGCGCTCGGCTCATGAGATACGTTAGTCGACACTTTGACATGACCGGTTGGAAGTGGTCTAGAGTATAGCGTGTCATTCTGCATATTGAACACTGTAGCCCTCACTACAAGGCAATGGGTGGGAGTTGACAGATATAAATCACAGTCATTTTCACCCTATAGAATATCATTACATGAAAGGTATAAGTGTCTATGTGATTCACATTTCACAAAAAAAAATATAAGAACATTGATTACCTTAGTTAAGTCAGTTCTTTGAGGGGAATGGCTCGCCTCAAAGCTGGTGGGGGGTGGGGCAGGATCTTCTTGCGTAGGTTGTTCTTGAGTTGTTTCTTCTCTTCACCTCTCCCCCATCAATGCTTCTAGCAAATCTCTTGAACATTGGAATTTTTATTCATGGGTATCTACTCTACCTCTCATCATTTTCATTTCTTTAGTTTGTTCCTCCTCTTGTTTTTTTCTATGAAAATAGGTTCGGGGTGTCAACCCAAAACCCACACCTCTAACACGACCATATTATTCTGGTTGTTTCAAGGCCGCAGAATGTATTTCTGTATCCGGTGCGGGTGTTGATGATTCCTGCGACTATGTCAAATACAAAATATGGGAAAATAATTAATCATCGTTTTGTAATAGTGATTTAAAGACAAAAAATTATATTATGTCATACTTACACATGTTTCCCACACTTTTTGTGTGTTTTCATCTACCAGTTTCCCCTATTTATTAACATGAGGCTCCTTCCATAGCACATGGAGTGGGATAGAAATGGCTTGGGATTTTGATTCATCAATCTACATATAAATAGAGAAATATGGTTACAGTGTTTTTTATGTCACATAAAAGTATTAAAGTACTTTTAAAATATGTATCAATTGTTTTTCAATTGAAGCATACCCCATCCTTACTTTACAGTAGGGGTACACTGGTTTTGCTGCCCGTTACATATTTTCAGCACTCAGTTTCTTTTTCATAAATAAAAAACTGTCAATCAATGTGATGAATACAAGCAATGTTAAACAATGTGTTACCAAACACAATGTACCTGAAAAGTCTTCTCCACACGATGGTTGAAAAATGAATCCCACGCTCCGCGGGATATAAAGTGTGCATAAAGAGGAGGTGGGTGCGACTTGATTTTCCCTTCAACATCTTTCACATGACATTTCATTAAAATGGTGTGGAAGCCTCTATAAACCCTTACTTCCATGGTTAATAGATATTCTTTGTGCGAGACATCTACTATAAATGCACTATGCAATAGATTATGAAGATTTAGTCAATATTTCATTATTTTATTTTATTTTATTTTAATAAATTAATTCAATGGTATTGTAATGTTACTGTAATATCTTCCCACATTAATGTTTTCATCCCGCAGATAACATAGTGCCATGACTCTATATCAATCGGCACGCGTTTCCGAGTAACAATTGCAATGTAGCTACTAAACATGGCTTTGTCGGGGTTTACATGCTGTCCTCTCTTATTCCGTCCCACCTCATACATGTTACCTATTGCTTTTTCCATAATGATTTTGGCTAAAACTGTCAAACTACGCCGCACCTATTTTTTTGTGGCACTGAGGTTTCATTACCTACCATTTCCTCGGTTTCTGCATCATCATTATGTTCCTCCAAAGTGCTAGAATCAACATTGGGACCAGCAACAACAGGTTGAGAAACCTATTGTACCGTAGCAGTGGGACCAGCAGCAACAGGTTGAGAAACCTATTGTACCTCAGCAGTGGGACCAACTGCAACAGGTTGAGAGACCTGTTGTACCTCTGTAGTGGGACCAGCTACAACAGGTTGAGAAACCCGTTGTTTCTCGGGATTTGGTGCATCAGTAGGTTCATATGTCGTTATCAGCAGTGGGAACAGCTCCAAGGCTCTTACTGTGAGTTTCTTAGGATGGTCATTATTTAGTTTTAATTAGTTTTAATTTGGGAATTAGAAGATGATATATACTAGACTATAAAGTCCTAGATCAAGTATATCATGTGGGTTGTGACACTACCACGTAGAGATGAGTGTGTGTTGGAATTAATGATTAGAGACGAGTTAGTTTGTAGAACCCAATACATTCCCTTATAGGAGGAATTAGAATGTTTATAGGTTGAAAATAATTTTCATGTATAGCCAATATGGTTGTGTGGAGATTATTATGTAAGGATAACTGGGTGGTGACTTTTATCATTTATGGTCAGACCGACTAAGAGATTGGGACTTCATATGACTTTAACCTAGTTGAAGTTTGATCATCCATGGGGCCCACCTATTAATGATGTTGTTTAGCTAGTACGAGAGGTTGGCTATCAAGATACCCTCCTTAGATTACTATTTATATGTTTTGTGGCATGAGAGAAGATGTGTGGCCTTTATTTAAGTTATAAGGTGTTGGTAGGACCCTACTTTGAGTGAGAAGGCATTGGTCCAAGGGGATTGGTGCGTGACATTCATGGGATCCACCTATTGATGGTGCATTTTGAGTTGTGATAGAGGGTGGATATTGTGATTCTCGCCTTAGATCAATTTTTGTATGATAATATGATGTGAGATATAGAAATGGGGATCACTTAGTATTGGTTTTGAGTAGTTTTGTGAGAGGTTTCCTATAGAGATTCCCTTCTCAAATTATTTTTTACGTGATGTGATGGTGAGGTCCACCGTAAGTGAGTGGGGAGAAGAAACTATGTTGTGGAATTAGAGGATATGTGAATCACACCCATTGTGAGAGGTCAGTGGCACTGTTATGTTATAAGAAATGTTGTGATATTTAAATTGGTATATGACTTAACCCATAGAGAGTGGGTAGTGGGAAGGAATTGGTAGAATCCCTATTAAGGTTCATTTTTTTCGAACCCAAGGAGAATAATGTACAATATAGTCTACAATATAAAACATACTAAACATATGTCTCATCCTGTTGGTATGCCTCACCTGATGACATGAATTCACCTACATGGATGGTTCAAACCCTACCTGGCCTAACTATAGGGTAGTATCCAAAATCAAAAAAAAAGACCCATACTAAGGTCCACTAGACGGACTGAAATCATAATCTAGTGTAACAAAATTTCTCAAAAATAATATCTATTCAGGTTTCTATCACAAGGCTATAGTATGGAGATCTAATCAAGATCAAACAAGTAACCAACCACATATACCTGTGTAATACACACAAGAATCACAAACAAGAGTCATGCCTAATCATAATTAATCTCAATATTGAAAAAAATTCAAACATAATTTATTCATGAAAATTCAATTTTACTCACCCTAAGGAGGAGGACCCGATGGCGGAGGAGGAGGAGGCGTCGACAGCGGAGGCAGTAGAGGAATCTCGGAGGCAACAGAGGCAGTGGAAGGAGCGGAGGCAACGTAGTAGGCGGAGGAGGATGAGGGGGAGGAGGAGGAGGAGGCAGAGGTGGGGGAGGAGGATGAGGAGGCCGCGGTGGAGGAGGAGGAGGAGTTGTGGTATAGTATGAGGAGGAGGAGGAGCTGCAGTGGAGGAGGAGGAAGAGGAGGAGCTGTGTAAAGAGGAGGAGGAGGAGAAGTAGGCGTTAGAGGAGGAGAATGAGGTGACATCCATGGTAGAGTAGGAGGAGAAGGAGGCGGCGACGGAGAGGAAGCAGCGATAGAGGTGCAGTGTAGGGCTTCCGCGATTGACAGGGTGCGGGGAGGAGGAGTCGTGGAAATAAGAGGAGGAGAAGTAGGTGCCGGAGGAGGAGAATCAGGCAGTGGCCATGGTAGAGGAGGAGGAGAAGGAGTCCGCGACAGAGAGGCGTCAGTAGTAGAGGCACAGGGTAGGGCTTCCGTGAATGCTTTATAGGGTGCGGGGAGGAGGAGGAGGACCGGGTGGCACTTATAAATCCCATGGGGACCTTTATTAGAACTTGTAAAAAGTAATAATAAAGGGGTTGTTTATCAGCGCTAAAATGAAAAGTGCAGATAACGGTAGTTTTTTTCAGTGCTTTTCATTTTAGTGCTGATAAAGACTCACTTAATCAATGCTTTTGTAGCACTGATAAATCCATACTTTTTCAGCGCTAATAAAAGTGCTGATAAATGTAAAAATTTAATAATTTATTTATATTATTATATATTTATTTTAAATGATATTTATAATAAAAATATATTTATTTATTAATAATTATAACTCTAAATAAATATATCATTATTTATACAAATAAAATTATTTGAAAGGTATATTTATATATATATAATTGAAAATATAATAAAATATATATTTATTTTTTAAATATAATTTCATTCTATTTATAAGTGTACATTTTTAGAACATATATATTATATGGGTAAGATAATGAATTATAAATCAATAACACATCAACGTGATATGTAATTATAATCTATAAATGAACATTATTTATACATATATATATGATCACATAATATATACGCATGATATATTCATTGACCCTAATTCAATGGAAAACACATATATAATCAATAATTTTAATTATACATATATATTAAAAATTATTTTATATTTATAAATAAAAAAAATAAATTAAATATAAACAAATATAATAAATATATATTAAATATAATGAATTAATAAATATAATAAATATAATGAATTAATAAATCTAATAAATATTATAAATCTAATAAATATATTTATTATTAATCTTATAATTATTTAAATATATAAATATATATATAGTTATAACATGTGTTTTTTATTTAATGTATACAATGAACATTATCAGCGCTAAGAAAAGCACTGATAAATGTTAACTTTATCAGTGCTAAGAAAAGCGCTGATAAAGGGATATTTAAAGCGCTGATAAATGTACCTCTATCAGTGCCTGGTTTAGCGCTGAAAATGGTACATTTGTCAGTGCTTTGTTTAGCTGATAAAGTCCTACCCCTTTATTAGCGCTTTTCCATTAGCGCTGATAAATGAAGGTGCCTGCCTTGCCCAGTTTTGTGGTAGTGACGGGTAGGACCTCTGTGCGAAGATCTGGTGAAAAGAAGCCTACCTTCACTCCACTAATTACTGAGGTGAGGGGGACATTTTCCAGCTACTAAATGGACATAAGGAGGGCCTCCACACTGGATATTGACTAGATGTGTATTGTCCCCACAGCGGTAGCCTGTGGTAGGAGGAACAACTCCATACCCGATGTAATGAGCACGAGAGAGGCTTCTGAACTAAGTGTCACTATCGTGGGTAGGACCTTCATTCGGATCAAAGGTGGAATGGGGTGGACCTCCACACTGAGCTTGGATGTGGGGAGGACCCATGTCCTCAATTGTGATAGTATGGGAAGGACCTACGTACTGGTTGTCGTTGATGCGGGTTGGTTTGCGGTGGATACCTCCTATGCTGGAGAGCAAGAGAGTGGACCCATCCTCCACATAGGGAATTCAGGGGCATGATCCTAGATGGGTATATAAGTCCTCCAACTTAGCATACATTGGGGATGATGATATATGTTTGAGGTGGTGTGAGCCATAGTAGTTGTTGAAGTTGACGCCCCTTGGCGGGGGTCCTCCTCGGCTAGTTCCCGACACTGGCTTCAGGTCAACCGGACTAGGGGCGGTAGTGCAAGTGCATGGATTACCTGCTTCTCGACTCATGGGACCGGGTGGTGGTGCTAGAACCGCCTATTGGGAGCCCTCCTTGGGAGCGGCTAAAATTAGATCCCGGCCGGGTAGGCCCAGACATCCCCAACCTCATTGATGTAGGGGAGAGAGTCATCGAAATGTTCTGGGGAGAGGCTCCCAAAATGGTTGTATGTTGTACTGTGGAGAAATGGATCCCTACGCAGCCCTTGGTAGAAGCGGTGGTGATGATTTGTATGTGCCTCTAAATCATGATGTGCCATATCTAGAGTCGAGATAATCCCCTCTTCCTCGTATCAGTGGACGAGGTCACTTATCACCCTTCGTTGAACGAACTCAGAAGGGGGGATGGGGCGTGGGCACTTAGTTTCTATGATTGTGGAGATTATCACAGAAACAGTGGGGCCACGCGGGACTACCGCTTGACATTACCTCTTCCACTGCATCGGTGGATGGGTAGTGTTCAGTTTTCTGTTTTAGCAGCTTGGGTCCTGTAAGGTAGGGAGATTAATCCATTAGTGTTGAAACAAAAAAATAAACATCCAGTTCCCAACACCTTTCCGTCTTCCATAGTTGGTAAGAGGGATCCATGCTGACAACGTCATAGACCAAGATTTCCATCATTCAACTGCCCCATATTCTGGTGAGTTTGATTCCAGACCCACTATTTTCTTGGTGGGACCTGGTTCTAGATAACTTAATCCGGTGACACGCTAGTCCACTAATGTATTGAATTCTACTAATCTACACATTGAAGAGAAAAACTTCACATCCAGATCACCATTTCTATTTTTAATGCTTTCGTCGGGGCACATGCATCTGGCTGCTTGAGGATGAAGAGGACGCACTCACTATTTCCCCACATATTCATTTTCAAAGGCGGGCAAAATTCATCACATATTCACGGAAATTTTCTCCTCATTCAAAATGAGATGATGAGATGTCTCTTCTTCCTTCCGTGAAATCCTCCACATAAATCTTCACCAAGTCCGGGTATCCGTTATAGATTAAGATGTTGTTCATGAAACACTTCACAGTTCCATATCTTCATGGATCCTGGTTAATTACACTGCTTCTGTTTGGACATTCCAAGGGTTCTCGTCAGGGCATCAAACTTTGGCTGGGGTAGTAGTCACGTTGGAATCATAGGATTATCTGGGCACTGGAACAGTAGACCATCTGGCTTTGTTCCCCTCATTATAGGGATTCTCATGGTCATGGAGGCCCGAGGCATCCCATGTTGAATGTGGGGAATTATATTCCATAGGAATTTCTTTGAGGTTTTCTTCAGCTTCCAATGTTTAACACAGGGTATGCTGCGAGTTTAACATCTAGAAGAGATGGATCAGACTAATCATAACACCGACTAGAGTGGATCAGATGGGTGCAACTTATGGAGGGGACACTGATGCAAGGAGGTGAATTGACGTGATCTCACTTGGATGTGGTGGCTTGGGTAAGAATCAATATGGAAAATTGATGTTTATTTGATGTGGATGGAGAATGAGATGTAGTCGACACAAGGGTGACTATGATGTTGGGATTGAGCCCTGAAGAGACCTCCTACGTATTCTCGTTGTAGGGAATCAAAGTCCACGTAGATTTGGATGGAGTATAAGATCATAGTGTATGCCGAGGACAGCGACCCAATGATTTATTGGGGCTTATGCATGGTTAGTAGCCCATGGTTGTTCTGAAGCCACTGGGACAGAACAGAGAGTTGGGTCCCAACAGAAGGGATGACAAGGACTTACTGAAGAGTTTGTGTTGAGAACGGCTTACCGCTGAATGGGGATCACAACTGCTTTCCACATCATGAAGTTCACAATGGATTACTATTGGTAGGGGATAACAACAGTTTACTGCTGGATAGAGTTTGAAATGTCTTACCTCTAAAGGGGGGACAATGGATTACCATCAGATGGGGTTTGAAACATCTTACCATTGTTTGGGATTGACAAAAGCTTATCATTGATTGGGGTTTACAATGACTTACCACTGATTGAAAATTGCTTAATGCTGATTGGGGGACATTTTAGTGTCATGCAGGACAAAAGGGGCGCATAGTATGATGTCATGCAGGACTGGGATGGACCGACATGGAGTGGTCGGGACCAATGGGTGTTGGGATTAAACCACAGGGAGGCTTCCTACATACTTTTACATGGCAAGGATCATAGTACACACAGTTTAGGATAGGTGTTGGGGAACTGATGTGAAGTAGTCGGGACCAATGGTTGCTGGTCTTGATCCTCAAGGAGGCTTCCTATGTACCTTTACTTGGAAATGATCAAAGTACACATAGTTCAAAAGAGGTGTTGGTGATCCGACATGAAGTATTCGGGACCAATTGATTCTAGTCTTTAACCTCTGAGAGGTTTCTTATGTACATTTCCTTAGCAAAGATCAAAGTCCACGTAGTTCTGAAGAAATATTTGGGGCTTATAATCTTGGATTCCTAGGGATAGTGTCATGGATGATGCTTACTCTAAGGCCACATGAGTCATGCTTGGTGTGAGAAACAAGAGGCAACAAAGACCTGACGATTACATCGAGAAAGTTGCGTCCTTGAGAAGTGGAGTGGGGATCACATGTGGTTAGCATCCCAAAATGGAAATAGGGGCTTACACGTGGTTAGCATCCCAGGTAGATGGAGAGTGGGACTTACTTTAGGATGGAGGCCCAGTGGCCGCAAAGCCCAAAGGGAGAGGGATTTGGCAGGGAAGAGAGGAGGGATCCAGTGCCCATCCCCCAGTCTCTAGTCTTTGGCCAGGAAGAAGATAGGAGGAGCAAGGATGCTTCCTCCCACATTAAAGGCAATGTGCTTACACCAAGGAGGTTTCCCCTACCCCATGGATAGATTCCACTCCAAGAAAGTGGATCTCATTCCATGTGAGAAAGAGCTCACTCCCGTAGAGACTAGTGGGTGTAGTTAATGTATGAGACGGGGTGCCCCGCGTATGATGCATAGGGCGGGGTCACAGTTTAGCATCATGTATTGAAGCTGATGGTGTTGGTTAGTTTAACGTCCTGTATCTCGGACGAGGAGGGTTCACTCCGCACCCATAAGACATAAATAACTAACCCATGACCGCCATTGGGTATGGAAAGGCAACACGAATTCCGTGGTGAGGGGGTGTTATGGAGTGATCCCATGAGGGGTCAAACATTAGCATGGCTATGAAAAGTAGTAATATCTGTAAGCGTTCCTATTCAAAGAAGCATGAGGCGAAGCAAATCAATGAGAAATACCACCCAAGGGACTTTGAAATAACTTCTTGCAAACCTGGAGGCTCACTCGAGAAATGGAGTTGCCGAGCATATGGGTTCATGAGTAGAAGCCTCTTGATGCTCTGATCCTCCATGTAGTAGAGGGGTTTCACGAAGTGGTATGATTTGAGAAGTGAAGTGGACTAGCCTATTTAACTCTCCAATATTTCATAGTATGTTATCTCATTAAAAAAATTTAATAGCTTGCACTACACGCAACACTGAGTTCGAGCGCACCACAACATTACCAAACTAGTCGTTCAAAAAGCGGTTATAAATAGTATTAACTTAATTTTGAATCTTATACACTCTATATAATTTTAACATCCATATTATATGTTTCTTAGACCTAATATAAGAACAAATTAATTTTTTTCAGATAAATGAAGTATTTTTCAAACATTGCAATTTTAGCACCTTTTAATGGTGAACCCTTTTTAAATCCAATATTTGACACATTTATATATTCTATTTGACAAGATAAAATTATTCTCTAGAATCAGGACATAAGAATTTATTTTCAATAAATTTTTGGTGTTTTTCTGATAACTTTCATATTTGGGTGAATAGTGAAAAATACTATATTTTAACTGAATTTTTTTAATCACAATAATTTATAGTGGTAAATTATACATTTTAAGGGTTTGTAAGTATAAATAGATTATATATTTACCAATTAATACAATTCTGGTCATTATATGTAATTTTACTTTAAAATTGGACATAAACAAGTGTCAATCTTTTGATAGTTATTATTTCTTAAAAATACGCCTTTTGGTTTTGACAACAAGAATTAATATTAAATTAATAAATGAAACTTATATGTTTTTAATTTGGTAAAATAGATTTTATTTTTGAATTCATAATATCAAAATTATCTTAGGTTTAATTTTTGATATTTTTCTAAAAACATACAATTTTTTAAGAATAGTGAAAAACACTGAGTTATTATTTTAAACCGACATTTTGTTTAAATAATTAGTTATTTTATTTAAATTATTTTAGGTTAAAATAGATAAAAAATACCTATATAATTTTAATGTAATTCATTGGATTCATTTTATTATAAGTTTAGATATATAAAAAATTTTATTGATCTTTTTACCGTCTTTTACCCACCTCTTAGGAGAATTTGAAAATTTGCATAAAATGTATTTTTTACCATTTTTTGAGTTGAATTCCAGAAATTCGAGAGACACGGTTAACCTCAGTACATAAAATGTGGTTCAATATGATGAAAATAAATTTTGGTGAATAGTAACTTTTGACTTTTGTTTACTGCGGTTAAAGGTAAATATGGTAATTCAAGGTAAAAAAATATTATAATAATACAAAATTACCTTAACAATTGTTCTATCATTATTGGATGAGTCATGGCAGACCCTGGGCATCCATGGGTCGATTTTGGGACCCCATGGAGACACTTCTGAATGATAATGGCACATTATTTTAATTAACTTAAAGTAAAGGAAAAAATGACATAAAAAAATATCTTTTAGTAAATAAATTTTTACATGTGGATATATAAGTCATATTTTCGACTATAAATATTAATTGGAAAGATAACAGGATTTAATATATAATGGTATTTTATTTATAATTTTTAGACCTTATATAATTTAATTTATTTTTGACACAATGATGACATAGTAATTACTTTATTAATGAAATATTAAAATTATTGATATTATAAATACCCAAATTAATATAATTTGAGACTATTTAGGTATTCCACTAATTTTATAGGTTAATAAGAAATTTTAGGGTTTATTAAAGTAATTGTTTTCGAAGTCATAATTCCTTTATGAATTTAGAGAAAACAAAATACCAAATAGTGTCAAAATTGACATAAAATAGTTTTTAAAACAAATATTATATTATAAATTGGTATTCTATTCCTAAAAATCTAACTATCTTCCCAAAAGATATATATAATAATATATATGACATTAAAGAACCTATTGGGGATATATTGTAATTTTGTAGTAGGTTTATTAAGCATATAAAATAAAAATACAAAGAGGCATGGTAAATGTCAAACTATTTTACTAAGAATTAAATATAAATGTTAAGGTTAATATGATGACCTAAACCTATAAAAAATATATTGGTTGAGTGGGTTTAGACCCATACCCACCATAGACTTTAAATATTTCATTTTGGAGCCATTATATACTGAAAATAAATTTATTATAAAATAATATTTTAACTTTTTTCTAAGGTTCCCCTCACCCCTCTTATAAAAGGGAACTTTACCTTATCTCAAATTAACACCTCCAAATCCATTTGGCTCCGCCAAACCAAGCCCAAATATCATCCCAACTATTCTACCTTCATTATAGAGGCCTTCCCTGGGTCATAAAACCAACATAAGGAGCCCTTTTGATCAAATCAAAAGGAAGAACCCGAAGAAGAGGTAATGATTTCACCACCCTCTTTCAAGTTCTTTTATTGTTCCACTTACTCTTTCATTGTTATTACCATACCAAAATAATAAATCTATTACTTTATATATACTATGAGGTTATTATAACTATGGAATAATCATATTAATTATTCAGTCCATCCTATGAATAATAATGTCATCATGCGTTCATACATACGACTTACCGTCTCCACTCCATGGTATAATTTTTTATTCAACACTATGTTATTTGGATGTATATAATGATGATTAATATGTATATAAATAATGAAAATAAAATTCCAATGTCTCTGTAAAATTAATATACCATCAAACTCCACACCTATAAGGAAATGATATTGTCGCTCGTGTGTACGTACGGATTACCATCTGCACGACGCGAAGAGATTCATTTCCACATTCATCATTCATCAACGATTATAAAAATATATATAATACAATTAAGTATGTAATATATGAAATATTAATTATACTTGATATATATATATATATATATATATCTGTTTGTTTATTTTGGTACTTACATATATCTTATTCACTTACTTCTGTTCAATATGATATGAAAATACAAACAACATTTATGCGTACATACAACCTACTGTCTCCATAAACAGTGATTTCCATTTCATATATGAATATATTATAAATATATATATTCTAAATATATATGATATATGAATAATGGTTTTTATTTTGAAAGTATTTAAATCATGATCTAAATGATACGGTTAAGAATAACTAGTTAAAATACGAACGATAAGGAAAGCGATTATTACCCAAAAAGTTAATTTAACATGAAATTCATTATTAAATGGGTAGTATAAAGTCATAAATAAATAATTTATGATATAAGAAATATGAATATGGTTCTATTATAATATAATATCATACATTGGCCATTATACATGAGGTTAAACATACCCTCGACCAAAGGAAAGTGCAAGGTAAGGGGTTTCTTATCTAACTTTTAATTCCGCGAGATTTCCATTGTTCGCCACTTATTTATTGAATGTGGTGTATTGTGTACTACCATTTTATATATATTATCCTAATTGTATTTATATTAATGGTATTTTTTTATTCATTTAGTGGTTATTAACTTCTGTTCATATGACTTGATTGATTACAATGAAGTAAGGGTTTTTCATCTCAGTTTTATTCCCGTGAGATTCATGCTATATTGGCCACTATTTCCTTTTTTGTGGCATATGTATTGTACATGATTCTATTATTGGTATAATATACTTTAATTTATGGGTATTTATATCTTCATTTTATGATCCTTCTTTCATGGGTTTTATGTTTCATAAGTTACCAAATCGGTAAGGGAATTTCCAAATTTCAATTTCCACAGTGTGGGCTTTACGCAAACATCATTGATTATTTTACTCCAAGATTATGTGTGGAATAACTATTTATTATTTATGTAGAAATTTCCACTCCCCTTTGTGGGGATATAATTTTGATACACATAATCACACCATTGATAAATTCTCAAGTCATCAATATGAATTTGATAAGAGTAATTTTAACTCAATAATCATTTATTTAGTTAAACATCCAATTCATTGCTGTTCTATTAAAAAGAATATGTGTGAATGTACTATGATTGACTTAAAATAAATATAAAATAATATTGAGTTTATTTATATTTTTCACACATAATTATGTCATTTATTGATCCATAACCTAAGGATACAGTCTTTATAAGAGATTTCATCTCAATTTACATTCCATTGAGACTCCTTTATTATTATACACCAATTCACTTTTATATAGTTTATATAATGTACATTGACATAGTATATCATGAATCCCATTAATATCATGATATTATAACATTTTTATTACCTCAATTTTTTGTATTCAAGTGTCTCTCTTTTTCTTAGGATCTCTTACTAAAATATCATTTTAAATGATTAAAGATTTATTATTTTGAATCTTTCTCATTAATGTCCATGTAATAAAAATGGTTTTAAGGATTTATTTATATGGACATTAATGACTTAAAATTAAAATTTCTTTTAAAAGTTTCAAAGTGTAATTGTACACTTTGATTCAAAATCTATTTTTAAACGGCTTCTTAACAAATAGTGTGACTTTTAAATGTTTTCAAGAAAAAGGGGGTATTTCTCTTAAATAGTTTTGATGATTACTTTCATCGATGTCAATATCCTTCATAATACTCTATTGAGGTTAATCTATTAGAATAAAATCTTCTATATTGTATTGAATGAGTTATGTTTGACTATGTATGTGCTATTTTTATACCATTCATGGTTTGTGGATAATGTATTGACATTTCGTATGATAGATTTAATACGAATGTTTATGTTATGTTTCAAAATTTTCATATGAGGAATGAATTGGACTTAGTAAGTGACCGGGGGAGCCCACTAGAGCTCCGCGATGCGTTGGTAGGTCTCATGAGACAATTAGACGTGGAATTGGCCGAGGCCTTTACCAATTTAATATATGTTTTTGGCTGAGGCCTTAATAATTTTTAGACGTCTTGGATGAGGTCGTCACTAAATGTTTCAGAATGTCTGGCATTATACATTACCTCATTATGATAATAATATTAATGGTTCATGTGGTAATTTGACTAGTAGAATACCCATGACTATTTTTTATTATGGAATTATATACTCAGCTAATATTTCTACCATAAATTGTTCATTTTTATTATTTGTAAAGGCATGTGTTTTAAATTATTCACCATGCCTATTGTTTATGTTATCTTCCACTAAATTATTTACCCTTACTGAGCATCTGAGCTCACCCCTTTATTATGTTTTATTTTCCCAGGATACCAAGAAGTGTTTTATGTTTGAGATGTAAGGTTAAGCTACGGGAATAATGTAATTCTCAAATGATTATTATTTTTTGTTGTATGTTAGAAAGTGTAATGTAACATTCATGTATTGATTAAATTTTCCAAGACTGCTAAACTGATCGGTCTTCCAGGACTTGATTCCTTGTAATCATGCCAATGTATTGAAATAATGCACCGACTCTAGGAATCTATGGTGGGGGAATTACATTTTGTATTAGTGGATGTTTAGTACAAACATTGGAAAATAGATTTAGTTAAACTCTGATTAGATAACCTTACCCTAAGATAGACTTTGGGATTAGTATAGAATAACTTCTTAGAATATTGGTACTGTAGAGATTCTCTGAGTTTTCAAAGCAATACATCCCTGTCTGAATACGACCAGGTAGAGGTGGCTATAGCACATATGTACATATGGGTAAAACCCGAAAACACAATATTGAGATTGACTCGAATGGAAACTGGTGCACGACAATGGTCCTTGCTGCACTCTTGGTTACGACACTCTAGGGGGATATGCTTAGGATAATTCTCATTTTCATTACAAATCATTATGAAGGATTTACGAGTATATACCTCCGACACGAAAATATTTTTATGATTATGGATTATATAAATTAACTTTTCAATTTACATTAGGTATTTTACATCTTTGGGATTATTCATTGAAATTCATAAACTGGCCTAGTGTATGCCATTGTATAGAAATGGCACCCGGTAGATTGAATGTGAACTCCAGCAATACGTATGATCCATAGAGTAAGAAGGATCATAACATTAATGGTTTTAAACCAGAATTTAGAATGGAAATTGTATCCCATGTATTCCTAACATTTGATGAAATATAATCATGTTTTTATAAGATAAGTAAAGAATTATTTGAGTCATATGGATTTGAAGGGATGGAAGAAAAGAAAAGGATGGAAGAGAGAAAGATGGATAAAGGGGAGAGGGAAAAGAAGGATTTTCCCATATGTGATAACTGTGGAAAGAATCACCTTGGAAAATGCTTGAAGGTAATGGGAGTTAGTTATAAGTGTGCAGAAAAACGACACCTAGTATGTGATTGCAAGGGTAAGAAACAAGTTTCAAATGTACAATGCTTCATCTACAAGGAGTTGGGACACTAAGCGAATCAATGTCCCAGTAATCAGAGTATACTGCATATGATGCTATTAGATAATAATCAAGTTATGATACAACCTCATATGATTAGGAATGACTAGTGTTCTTATGTTGATATTATAGAAATATTTCATTTGAGTGTTGTATCAATAATATATTGTTTATATGAATTATGGAGATAAATAAGGATTGTACCACAATACTATTTTATTGATGATTTTATATTATATGGTTCTAATAAAAGTGACTAATAGGAAGATACAGTTTTTGGAATATACATGGTTGAAGGAAAGGTAATCCTTAATATGGTCCTGATAACGAGATAGTGATTTTGGAATAAGAGATGGTTGATTTGGATAAATTATATTGGATATTCTTGACTTCCTTGGAACTGATTAATAGTTTGTTTATTTCATCATTATTGGAATATTCAAAATTTTTGGATATAAGTAATATATCCATTATTATATAAAGAATAAGGGATAATGAATATAATAAATAAGGTTTTATGGTAAATCAGGGTCTTACCATGTTTTAGAAGAACACATTATGAAGGTGTTCACATTTTATTATGAGGAAAAAAGTATTTTCATTGTGTTTAACTTCCTTATAAATTTTGGACTGTGAGTTTCGATAGTAGTGTTTTGGATATGTATAAAGGTTGGAATGGATTAAGTTTGAAATTGGATACAATTGTTAACGTTATTTTTGGATTTTCATAAAAAGGACAACCCAAAGTTCGGGAAACAACCAGTCGTGTCCAGAAAGGCCGCCAGAATTGATCCCACAACCAAAGTGCAACAAGGGTGCATCACCAACCACTGGCCTACGTGATGTATTGGATTGTGTAATGTAGTTTATTTTTAATAGTTATGATAGATGAATTATAAATTAATTATTTTTGGAACCCTATACTATTAGGATAAATAGAATAATTTTTTGAAATCTTTTAGAGTGGAATATGAGTTTGTGGTTGGAATTAGTTAAAGGATTAAACACTACTTTTCAAGTTAATATATATATATATATATTCCCACTTATTCTATGAATAAATTAATCCTTAAACTTTATTTAAGGTAATTTGTCTCAATCTCCTTTCATTAAGGCATCCTTTGATTTCTAATTGACTTTATTTTATTAGGTGTATAAAACCCTTTGACTTTTCATTTCAATGGGAATATTTTTCTACGAAGCGTTTAAAAAAAAAAAAGGCATTTTTTTAATGTAAGCGGTGACAATGACCTTTCAACCACCACGAGTATTATTTGATATTTGGATTCCTTAACAATCCAACATGTTTTTTAAAAAAAGATAATAAATACCATATACTATTTTTATGTATTTTGGTATTGAAAAATGGTTTTGATAATCGATTTGTTTTGTCAAGATATTTAAATGATATATTGTGATTGATGAACTCAATCACTCTCTATAAATATTTACATTTTCCCTCAAATTATGTGTCTCTAATTACCACCAATTTTCTCCTAATTGAGATCATAATTTGGTGGTAACTTTTTCATTTCCCTTTCCCTCTTATTAGGACTAAATTTTATTAACCCAATTTCAGATGTGGGTTTTCCACAAAGGTATTTATATATTTCTAACCTTTTATTTTAGATTAAAATTGTGAGGACTCAATTTATTGAAGGAGGGGAGAATGTAACACCCCAAGATTTCATAGTACGTTATCTCATTAATGTAATTTAATAGCTCGCACTACCTGCAACAACGAGTTCAAGCGCACCACAACATTACAAAAATAGTTGGTCAATAGGCAGTTATAAATAGTATTAACTGAATTTTTAATCTTATATACTCTATATAATTTAACATCCATATCTTGTGTTTCTTAGAAATAATATAAGAAAAAAAATCATTTTTTCAGATAAAAGAATTATTTTACAAAAATTGAAATTTTAACGCCTTTTAATGGAGAACCCTTTTTAAATCCAATATTTGACACTTTTATATATTTAATTTGACAATATAAACTTCTTATTTATAATTGGGACATAAGAATTTAGTTTCAATAAATGTTTGTTGTTTTTCAAATAACTTTCATATTTGGGTGAATAGTGAAAAATACTATATTTTAACTGAAGAAATTTTTTTATTCAGAATAATTTATAGTGTTAAAAAATATATATTAATGGTTTTTAAGTATAAATAGATTATATTTTTTCTATTTAATCCAATTTGGGTCATTATAAGTCATTTCACTTTGAAATTAGACATAAACAAGTGTCAATCTTTTGATAGTTATTATTTCTTAAAAATACCACATTTGGTTCTGACAATGGTAATTAATTTTAAATTAATAAATGAAACTTCAATGTTTTTAATTTGGTAAAATAGAATTCATTTTTTAATTCATAATATCAAAATTAGCTTATTATGATTTTTTGTTATTTTTCTGAAAACTTTAATTTTTTTATGAATAGTGAAAAACACTGAGATATTGTTTAAACCTGACTTTTATTTAAATAATTATTTATTTTATTTAAATTTATTTTAGGTCAAAATAGATACATAATATCTATTTATTTTCAATTTAATTCATTAGAGTCATTTTATAATAAGTTTAGATATATAAAATATTTTATTAAACCTTTTACCCTCTTTTACCCACATCCTAAGAGAATTTGCAAATTTGAATAAAACATAATTTTACCATTTTTGAGAGTTGAATTTCAAAAATCCGAGAGACATGGTTAACCTCATTATGTATAATTTTGTTCAATAAGATGAAAATATATTTTGGTGAATAGTAACTTATGACTTTTATTTACCGCGGTTAAAAGCAAATAGGGTAATTTAAGGTAAAAAGAATATTATAATAATAATAAATTACCTTAAAACTTGTCTAAACAATATTGGATGAGTCATGGACGACCATGGGAATCCTAGGGGCGACTTTGGGACCCAATGGAGCCACTTATGAATGATAATGACACATTATTTTAA
Source organism: Viscum album (assembly GCA_963277665.1). Taxonomy (NCBI): domain Eukaryota; kingdom Viridiplantae; phylum Streptophyta; class Magnoliopsida; order Santalales; family Viscaceae; genus Viscum; species Viscum album. Next base: position 1,046,547,912 of record OY728138.1, on the reverse strand, counting down.
TTAACTTAATGTAAAGGCAAAAATGACATAAACAAATATCTTTTAGTAAATAAATTTTCAAATGGGGTTATATAAGTCATAATTTAGACTATAAATATTCATTGTAAATATAAAAGGATTTCATAAATAATAGTATTTTATTTATAATTTTTATACATTAAATAATTTAATTTATTTATGACGCAGTGATGACATAGTAATTACCTTATTAATTAAATATTAAAATTATTGATATTATAAATACCCAAATAAATGTAATTTGAGACTTTTTAGGTATTAAACTAATTTTATAAGTTACTATGACATATTAGGGTTGATTAAATGAATTATCTTTGAAGTAATAATGTTGATATAAATTTAGAAAAAACAAAATACCAAATAGTGTCAAAATTGACATAAAATCGTTTTTAAAAAGAATATTATATTATTAATTTATATTCTACTCCTAAAAATATAAGGATCGGCCAAAAGACATATATAATAATATATATGACATTAACACACCAATTGGGGGTTCTATTTTCATTTTATAGTATGTTTATTACCCATATAGTATAAAAATACAAAGAGACATGGTAAATGTAAAACTATTTTACTAAGAGCTAAATCTAAAGGTCAAGGTTAATATGGTGACCTAAACCTATCTAAAATATATTGGTTGAGTGGTATTATACCCCTAACCACCGTATCCTATAAATAATACATTTTTGAGAAATTAGAAACCCAAAATGAATTTATTATAAAATAATATTTTATGTTTTCCCTAAGGTACCCCTCACCCCTTTTATAAAAGGGCACTTCCGCTTCTCGCAAATTCACACCTCCAAAGACATTTTTATCAGCCAAAACTAACCCAAATACCCTATAAACTGTCCTAACTTTATCCTAGAGGCCTTCCTTTGGTCAGAAATCCAACTTAAGGAGCACTTTTGATCAAATCAAAAGGAAGAACCTGAAGAAGGGGTAATGATTTCACCACCCACTTTCAAGTTCTTTTATTCTTCCACTTACTCTTTCATTTTTATTACCATACCAAAGTAAAAAATCCAGTACCATATATATACTGTGATGTTATTATAACTATGTCATAACCATATTCATTATTCTATCCATCCTATGAATAATAATGTCACCATGTGTGCGTTGTATGACTTACCGTCTTGACGCCATGGTGTAATTTGTTATTCACCACTATTTTATTAGTATGGATATAGTGATGATAAATATGTATATAAATAATAAAAATAACATGCCAATTTCTCTGTAAAATTAATATACCATCCAATTCCACACCTTTAAGGAAATGATATTGTCGCTCGTGCGTACGTATGGATTACCGTCTCCAGGACGCGATAAGATTCATTTCCACGTTCACCATTCATCAACGATTATAAATATATATATATATATATATTATTAATAAGTATGTAATATATGACATGGTAATGCTACTGAATATATATATATATATATATATTTATTTATTTACTTACTTATATCTTATTCACTTACTTCCGTTCAATATGATATGAAAACAGAAACAATGTTTATGCGTACGTACAGCCTATCGTCTCCATAAATGGTGCTTTCCATTTCATACATCTATCTATTATAAATATCTATATTCTAAATATATATGATATATGAATCAAGGTTTGTATTCTTGAAGTTTTTAAATCATGATCTAAATGATACAGTCATGAATAACTAGTTAAAATATGTACGATAAGGAAATCGGTTATTACCTGAAATGTTAATTTAACATTAAAATCATTAATAAAGGGGTAGTATAATGTCATAAATTAATCATGTATGATATAATAAATATTAATATGGTTCTGGTATAACCTAATAACATATAATAGTAATTATACAAGAGGTTAAACATACCCTATACCAATGAAAAGTGGAAGGTAAGGGGTTTTTATCTCACTTTTAATTCTGTGAGATTTCCATTGTTTGTGACTTATTTATTGCATGTGGTGTATGGTGTACTGAAATTTGATATATATTATAATAATTATCATTATTTTCCTGGTATTATGTGATTAATTTGGTGGTTATTTACTTTTTTTTCATACGACTCGATTGATTACAATGAAGTTTGGGTTTTCATCTCACTTTTATTCTCGTGATATTGATGCTATATAGGCCACTATTTCCTTTTGTGTGGATTATGTACTGTATATGATTGTATTATTGGTTTAATATAATTTAATTTATGGGTATTTACAAAATTCATTGTATGATACTTATTTCATGGGTTGTATGTTTCATATGTTACCGAATAGGTAAGGGAATTTCAAATTTCAATTTCCACTCAGTGGGATTTACGCATTCTTCATTGATTATTTTACTCCAAGATTATGTGTGAAAACACTATTTATTATTTAGGTAGTAATTTCCACTCCCCTTTTTGTGGATATAATTTTGATACACGTAATCACTCCATTGATAAATTCTCAAGTCATTGATATGAACATGATAAGTGTAATTTTAACTCAGTATTCATTTATTGAGTTAAACATCCAATTCATTGGTGTTCTTTTTACAAGAAAATGTGTGAATGTCTTATGATTGATTTACATTGAATATCAAATAATATTGATTGTATTTATATTTTTCACACATAATTATGTCATTGATTTATGCTTAACCTAAGGATACAATCTTTATAAGAGATTTCATCTCAATTTAAATTCCATTGAGACTTCTTTATTGTTATACACCAATACACTTTTATATGGTGTGTATAATGTACTTTGACAGAGTGTATCATTAATATATTTATTCTAATGATATTATAGAGTTTTTATTACCTCAATTATTTGTATTCAATTTTATCTCTTTTTGTTAGGTTCTCTATCTAAAATATCATTTTAAATGATTTAATGATTTATTATTTTAAATCCTTCTCATTAATGTCCATTTATAAAAAATGCTTTTAAGAATTTATTTATATTGACAATAATATTTTAAAATTTAAATTTCTTTTAAAAGTTTCAAAGTGTTATGGGACACTTTGATTCCGAAATCTATTTCTAAACGGCTTCTTGACAAATAGTGTGACTTTTAAATGTTTTCTTGAAAAAGGGGGACATTTCTCTCAAATAGTTTTGATGATTATTTTCATCTATGTCAATATCATTCCTTATTCTCGATTAAGGTTAATATGTTACAATATAATCTTCCAAATTGTATAGAATGAGTTATGTTTGACTATGGATTTTTTATTTTTATACCATTCATGGTTAGTGGATAAAGTATTGACATTTAGTATGATAGTTTTAATAAGAATGTTTATGTTTAGTTACAAACTTTTCATATGAGGAATGAATTGGACTTAGAAAGTGATGAGTGAATCCCTCTATATCTCCTAGATGTATCAGTAGGTTTCATGAGACAATTAGACGTGGAATTGGATGAGGCCTTTCCCAATTTGATATATGGTTCGGGTAGAGTCCTTAATCATTTTTAGATATCTTGGCCTAGCCCTTGACAAAATGTTTCAGAATGTCTGGAATTATACATTCCCTCATTATGAAAATAATATTGATGGTTCATCTGGTTATTCGACTAGTATAATACCCATGACTATGTTTTATCATGTCATTATTTACTCAACTCATATTTCTGCCCTAAAGTGTTCTTGTTTTTTATTTGTAAAGGCATGTGTTTTCAATTATTCATCATGCATATGGTTTATGTTATCTTCTACTAAATTATTTACCCATACTGAGCATCTGATCTCACCCCTTTCTTATGTTTTAGTTTCTCAAGATCCCAAGAAGTGTTTTATGTTTGAGATGCAAGGTTAAGCTAAGGGAATAATAGCATTCTCAAAAGATTATTTTTTTGTTGTATGTTTGAAAGTGTAATGTAATGTTCATGCATGTAATATATTTTCCAAGACTGCTAAATTGATCGGTCTTTCAGGAAATGATTCCTTGTAATCATTCCAATGTCTTAAAATAATGCACTGACTGTGGGAATCTAGGGTCAGGGCATTACATCCTAGGTGTAGATATAGGTGCATATGGAAGGTGCTTCGTGAAGTCAAAAGGCATTCGCAGAGCATGGATTCACGAAGAAAGGGTTCCCTCCAAGGCATAGATTTGTGAAGTAATGTGCTTCACAAAGCATAGAGACTGTACCTTAGCAAGTAGGCCACATGTGCATGGAGGGTATTTCGCAAAGCATAAGTGCTCCGTTTAGACCCGAGTCCCCTTAGGGATCCCCTTCCTTCATAGAGGATCGTCGGATCTGGAAAGGGAATCCTTCTTGGAAGAGGAGTTTAATTCAAGAAAAGGGATAGGTACTTTGAGATGAAAAAGTACCTTAATAAGATCATGTTTTGCAGAGTAAAAATTTCTTAGTGATTTGAGATCTAAGTGGGAGAAAGGTCGGAGGATCCGTCTTTTGGCCTCGAGGGGTGTCCTGTATTTATAGGAAAGAGGCACTGCAAAGCAGAGAATGTCGGGCATGAATACACGTGTCATTGTTTCATAATCACAGATCCTCCTACCCCCTTGCTCTGCGGTGGCTTTGCTAACATCAAACTGTTTCAGAAAGCATCCTGCCTCCTTGATCCATAGTGGCTTTGTAAACATCAAACTGGTTCGTAGAGCCTCTCGCCTCCTTACTCCACGATGTCTTAAAAAACGTCAAACTAGTTCACAGTGCCTCCCACCTCATATCTCCATAGAGGATTCATAGAGGGGAGCCTCACGCCAGCTGCAGTGATGCAGGGTTATGCGGGCATTCTTCGCGAGGTAGCCCCGAGGGCCCTATGTTTTCTTATTCACTTCCCAAATTTTGGCACCAATAGTCATTTAACTCATTATAAGAGACCAAACTATAAAGGTTGGTGCAACATGATTTTCAGCACCATAAGTTAAAATAATTTCATACTAGTTGTTAGTGTTGATGTTGGAATGAATTTAAGAGATTGAAAATAACAATTTTCTTGCATATTTTGTCCAGTTTCTAAATTTTTTCCTGAAAATTTGTCATGATTTCCCCCAATAAGAAGAGTGAAATTTATGATTTATCTCAAAAAATAACCACTCTTATTTCCCTTATATATTAATTTATTGAAGGAAGATAATTAGTGTAATTGAATGTGTAGTTGGAAGAGATGGAATGTAAAGGGTTCATTCATCTCAGCACATCATTGTGGGTTGCATCGATCATGTTCGTAAAAATGGAAGATGGAATGCTAAGGCCATGTCATGATTATTATAAGCTTATCCAAGTTATGATAAATAATCAGTGTCCACATCCATGAATTTTTGATCTATTTGATCAATTGAGGGGTGCACAGTGGTTATGAACAACTAACTTGTGATCAGGATATCACTAATTGTTATCTCAAATAAATATATTAAAAAAAGATATAAATGATTAGATATAGCCATTACTAGTTCTTGGTTACGATTTTTGGTATAAAAAATTCAGTATAAATATCTATAGAATAGGTGAATCAGATGTTTTAGAGTTATTCTGATTCCTTCATGGCAGTTTTTGTGGATGACATATTACTATATTCAAGGATATAGACTAAGCATGAGCGAGACCTGGCAACAATATTGGGAATCTTTAGAGATCATTGTTTATATGTAATGATATCATAGTGTTATTTTTTTTATATAATAGGAGTTCTTTATTCTCCATTTAATCTCTAAGATAGGTGTTTCTATGGTTCCACAGAAGATAGGGGCTGTTATCTCTTGGAAATCACCAAATAATGACCTCGAGATACACAATTTCCATTGTATATCTTGTTATTACTGATGTTTTGTTCATTATTTATCATGAAAATATTAATCTATGGAATATTTGACAATGATGAATGTCCATTATAATGGAATAATGGTTTTCATAACTATTTTCATGATATTAATATTTTCCTTACATCAACACCAATCATGATTTTTCTAGAGTAAGGACTATGGTACATGGTGTATTGTGATTCTATGAGATCAGGGTTAGGATGTTTTCGAATGAAAATAGACATTATTATTTCTAATGGATCAATAATGTTATGGTCACATGATTAGAAAAACCCAAAAACCATTTAGAGTAAGCTATCATAGTCCATTCATTGTATTTTTGGCGTCAATATCTATTGGGTGAGGAAATTACATTGTTTACAGAACAACTGTTCTTAAAACATATTTTCTCACAAGTGGATTTGAGTCTAAGAAAAATAAGATGGACAGAGTATCTCCAAATATTTTACTTGGATATGATTTATATACTAGGTAATGGATATCCAATGGAAGCTGCATTAAAAAGAAACTCATATGATCAGTTGGGAAAAGAGGCTTCAGATTAGTGGTAGTTAATATTAGTGATAGAAGACATGAACATGGAATATGAAAACAAAGGTTACATTATAGTTTTCTTTCCAGTTTCATTGTTTCATAATCTATTGAAGTTGGTTAAATAGGCACATCCATTCATTTTAGATTATGTTGCAATGAGTACAAAACTCAATGGTGGGGAGACCATTGAGTGATGGAAGATGGATTAGAGTTCTGTTTTGTTGTTTCAATATTGGATGGTTGTACCATTTACTCATTCGGAACAACTTATTTATGATTTCCACCATACATGATGGTATGATCGTCCTAGAATAAAAAATACATATAAGTCACTGAACTCATTGTTTTTTGAGTCATCATGAAAAGGAAGGTGGATGAGTTTGTTTCATGATTCTTAACATGTTAACTAGTAAATGAAGAACATCAGTGAATAGTAGTTATACTACTGTATTTTTCTATTCCAATTTTAAAATGGGAAGAGAGATCCATGGTTTTTATAATAGGCTTGACATGAATTTTTTGGAAACATGATACCATATGGGTGATAGTATATTAGATCAGAAATATGGATTATTTCACCCTTATTCGCGAATATCATCCGATAGAGGACTTATCAAAAATCTATATTTGAGAAGTGGTAAAGAGGAATGGAATAATTATTTTGATAATCTCAGATAGAGATCTGATGTTTATTCCCCATTTCTAGAAATCCATACAGAATGTCCTTAGGACACAAATGACTATGAGAATGACATATCATCCTTAGAAATATATAAAATTCGAATGGATGTTTAAAATTTGGAAGATATGATATGGGATTGTATAATGGATTTTAGTGGATGAGGGGAAGAGAACATATAGTTAGAAGAGTTCTCATATATGAATATTTATTAAGCCTTAATACATATTGATCCTTCTCAATCATTTTTGGGACTCATTTTCGTACTCTAAATGTTTGTGTAGAAATTTGTGAGACTTAACTGGTTGGGCCAATCCTTGTCCAAGAGGCAAAGGAGAAGATTTTTTTGATTAGAAAATGGATGGAGAGGGAACATAGTCTTCAAAAATAATATTCATATCATCATCGATGGTCTTTTTCCTTATAGATGAGTGATTATATGCTCATGAGGATCTCTCGAAGTCTTAGACAACATCATTTTTGGAATCATTGATAGTTATATCCTTGATAAGTAGTCCATTTTATGATATTTGAATGGGTTGGAGAGGTGGAATATTGTTTTACACTGAAACCATGGTTTACTATTCTGCATAATTTGTTTCATGTATCTTAGTTGAAAAATTATAATCCTGGACCTAACAATGTGATTCAATTAGATCACATTGACCAAGAGTCAGATGCTTCATCGATCATATGATAGTATAGATTGTGGATAAGAAAGAGAAAGTAATTCATGGTAAAAGAATCAATCTAAATCTGATTTTGGGGAAACCTGGTCAAATTTAGGAAAAGACATGGGAATACGAAAAAGAAATGATTGAGAAAAAGAAATAAATCATTTGAGACAACATTTTTTTCTACTTTATAAGGACGAAATGGAAAATAGAGGGGAGAATGTAGCACCCATAGTTTCATGTAAGTAACACTTTATTTATTAATTTTATGTATGAAAAGTATTTAGTTTGATTTTAGGAAGGTTGTAATTTTTTTAGGTGTTTTGGGGGTTTTTATAAAGATTAAATTTTGGATAATGGTTAGTAAAAACTGTGCAACTCTCACCAGAAATCATGAAAGGTTGAACATGGGCTTCTGGATAGGCGTACAGTTTTTTAAAATAGTGAGGCCACCAAGGTGCATATATAAAACTTTGGATACTCTTATTTTTCTTGTTTGGAGGATGGTTTGTCTAACCATGTGGGACAATTTCTTGAGGTTATCCTTAAGGTTGTTTCTGGTTCAAAATTAGCATATGGTTTTCCTAACCGTGGGACTAACCGATCACGGTTTATAAACAAGATCGTGAGAATGTGGATATGGGTCATGATTAATTTAAAACCCTTATTTTATATTTAAAATGGACCATGATATGATATTTATTCCTCTCAAATTATGTGGATGTTTTTCCAATCGAACCTGAGGAGATCTAAAGTCATTTCTTAAAGCATTGAACCCTGATTCCCATTGCAAGTCCTCATATAAGGTAGTTTTCAATGGGTTTTCTTATATCTACATTACTCCATCTCTTGGTTTCATATATCTAGTCAGTTATGGAAGTATATAAGTATTTTTAAAGAAATCATGGTCAGATTTGTCTTTGTTGATGTTATGCTAAAAGATCGAATATAGTTTTTTAGAGATTCAACCCGGTTTTATGGGTCTTTTTGGGATGTTCTTAATTTTCATTATAATTCTAGAGATATGAATATTCACTCTCGAATCCTATTATTAGAAAATGAATTAATTGATTCAAATTGATTAGGATTCTTGAAAATGACTGAAATTGTAGTGAAAATATTTATGTAAATCCTCTTTAGTGATGGTTTATGATATTGTGAAAATTTGGTGTTTAGGTTGAAAGTGATTTTGGTAACATGAATTATTATTTTTAAATGATTGACTAGTCTTGATGCATAGGAAAGTGTTTTCAATAAAATCTTGGCTTTATTGAAATTAGTTGTTTGAATGGTTATCAACAAAATAATAGTTTTATTGAAATTGTTGAAATGGTTTGTATGGCTTTGGTTTTTGGAATAATAGTTCTATATGTTCATTTTAATTCAGAATATATAAGGGTTGGATTTTTCCACCATCATTAGAGGGATAGACAATGGTAGGAACATTACATCATCGAAATTGTTCATTATGTGATGTCTTACTAAAAGAATGACTCACTACTAATGAGTATTAGGATTTCCATGGTTTCATGCATGGTTGAAATAGTGGATATGTGGAATGAAATTTATTATGAGAACCTAGATGTTTGAGAAATGGTTTTAAATCATTCTTAGTTTTCTTTTCCTGGAAAATTTATTTTTTTGGAAAAAACTATTTTGGTGTGGAAATTGTTTTATATTATGAATTAAAAAAATTTGAATTGTATTATATATATTGTATTATATAAATGTTCTAACAGTTCATATCCTAGTGTAGTTATTATGGATGTATTTTGGGAAGAACCTATCAACTTTCATTACTCACCAGAACCTTGAAACCTTGGTTATTTTGCACATATTTTTCATCACGACACTAAAAATGGTAAATTATAAAAATTATTTAGTGTTGCATCATAAAACATGGGTTGTATTGTGGATTTGGATCGTGGATCATGTTGGGGGAATTGAAGTATTGTTTTTGGATTCATTGGGTTGTGTTTTGTTGCCTTTCGATGTGCAATTTGTTTTTAGTTGTCTTCCATTATAGTTCTATGTTTTGGTTTGAATTTGATATTTAGGGTATTTATTTTATCAGTTTTCATTACAATAATAATTCATGTTGTAGTTATTTTTTATGGTATGTTTATTTAGGTTGTTTAAATATCTAAAAGATAAATCGTCCCCCATCAATATTGAAGCCCTTGGAATTTATTGTCAACCACTCGAAAAATGGCAATATAGGTTATTCCCAAGTAGCTTTTCCTCCTCATCCCAAGACGATGAGGTGGGGAAAGATGATATAGAAAATCATAGAATATATTCATTAGTTAAATAAAATTTTATTTATTAATAATTAAAATGTATTTGAATATATTATAACCATAGATGTCCTAGGGTAAACTGATGGTGTCATAGATTGGACATAAGGAGTCCCACTTTAGAAATTCTATAAATTATAATTATTTTTCGCATTATATTTCACTTTGATTATTTTTTTTCGCACTATGGTTTTTGGTTTTTAAAAATTGTTATAACATGTAGGATTCATTTTAATGATGAATGTGATGTAAAATAGAATTATTTTCCCCGTGAGAAAATAAATGAAATAGAAACTATAAAGTGAAACCATATAATTATTTTTAATAATCTATCATGATATATGATTATCAATGTATGGTTTTGTGAGTTTCTCAGAACATCAATTATATGTAATTTGTAATTTTATTATAGTTCATGTGATGAGAACCATAGAATAAGGAATGTTCAATTTTCTACATGTTAGGAACATGAGAAGGAGCACTGAGGAGAATGTTTGAATGGAAGGGGAAGATGTTTTCTATATGGAAATGAAGGTAATTTCTGAGGAAGTATATTTATTATATGTGGGAAATTTAGATATTAATCAGGTAAATTCCCTAATCCAAGGGTTAACTCCAATACCAAGGAAGAACATATGTTATGAAAATTATTGAAGATAATGTATTGAAGTTTTTTTGTATTTTTATTCAATAATTATATAGTATAAGAGTCATATCAATGATATTTTGTTGATAAAAATCATGAAATATTTTTTTATTACATATGGGTTCTTTATGGATTTGAATACATATATTGAATCATACCTGTTACCAATGAATGTGATTTGGGGTTGAGATGGTATTTTTAGAGGACATAAAAGTAAGGGAACGCGAACATTTAATATGTTCTTAATTTTGAATTAATAATGTCTAGTTGGGATAAATAGATGATAGATGTTAGTGATAAAAATGTGATGGTAATAGTAACCAAGAAATTGGTTAATGATTTGAGGAAAAAGTAATTTATGTTATCTTAAATGATGATTATTAAATTTTTTGATTTAAGGATTGTATTCAATAATATTAGATTTTATTTAATGAATAATGATAGTGTTTATTTTTTAAGAAATATATTTTTTCATTGAGGTTTTATTGTGATTCATGTTATTAGAATGTTTTAATGGAGTAAAGAAATTCATAGGTTTGATATGTGACATTGAGAAAAAAATAACGTTTTTTTGGAATAAATATTAATGTCGGCGTTGAAAAGAAACAATACGTGATCTCATATTTTTCATTTCTGGGTTTTTAATTTTGGTAAATAATTTTTGAACTGTTTTAAGGATTAGTATTTATATAAAGTATTATGTTGAACTTTGTGTGTTATTGTTGAGTTTTTAGAGAGTAATGTATTGTATTTATTCATATTGAATGACTTGTTATATTGATTTTTCGTTTAAGTATAAAAAGGGTTAAAAGGAATAAATTATCATTATTTTATTATTCTTATGATCTAATAAAATTTATTTTTTTCATCAGGTGTAAAATATTCATCTTGAACATTTATTTCTTAGAATGGTCGATGAAGTGAGAATTCATCAAAGCATGACAAAAGGATGACATTGTAACTATGAAATAGAAAGAAATAAATTATGTGCAGTTTCTCATGATATCTATATTGATAATTAAGTCATTCTTCATCTTTACGAAAAAGATATTGAAATAAAAAAATTATAATTTTATATTCATTTTTGATGAATCGATGTTCTTTTCACTCATCACGGGTTTTTGTTTTTTTAATTGTAAAATTTCTTATAACAATGTACTCTATGAAACTTTATTTGTCCTTGGATCCTAGTTTTCTCTCCCAGGAATATAATTTAACATCTTAGAAATGCTATCTTTATATGGAAACATGGTTTTGTACATTTTCATGTAACCTTTATGTTTTCCACCATCCCTTTTAAAAAGATGTTTTATAATCCCTTTTTATGATTTGAAATTTCCATAATGTTATTTTCAAATATTGAACCTTTGATGACTGAGATAAAATTTTTATGGAATGATTTTTATGGCATGAGAGTATAACACTCTAAAACTTTAGTTAAAAATAATAATAATCTTGATATCTTACTTACCTCAAACATTGTGGTTTAAGTGAATTACGATATATTACTAAATATTATTATTAAATTATAACCATTATAACATATCCAATTAATTTAAGGGTGTGAATATTTTTAACCACATTATAAAATATATGTATAATTTTTTTACTCAGTACAAATCAGCTGATTTATTATTTTAAAATAACTACAAAATTTATAGTAATGTAATTTTATGCATCAAAATGACATTTTATTGAAAATGATTTTTATTGCATTATGCATGTGTAAAATAAAATTTATTTATAGAACATTGTTAAATTTTATTTTATAAAATAACTATAATTTTTTAAATAATAAGATCATAATTCAATTAGATTTAAATTGTGAGAATTTTTTAAAAGGATTGATTTTTCAGTGAATATTGAAAAGCACTGATTTTTAAAATAATATCTTTATTTTAATTTAATCAAGTAAATTAAAAAGTAATATTTTATTTTAGTTTTAGTATAAAATTTAAATATTACTAATTTTATTTTTAATAATATAATTAATTCCACTGAAATCAGTAATATTCAATATTTTGATATAATTTAATTTTTTAGTTTAAAAACACATTTTTCCTAAAAATCAGTTTTCATTACCTTTTATAAATTTATATTAAAATTAATTTTGAACAATTCTAGAGATACATTTTCAAAAATATGTCCTCATATCTGGGAATAAGTAGAACTAATGTTTTCAATATACCCATTTTAGTTTTGGTCATTGTGAATAGTGACAGTAATAAATATTTAACACTTTGGTATGGTTAAAATAATTACAATAGGGTTAGAACCATGATACAAGGTCTCAAAATCAACCCAAAACTTGAATTTTTTCATTTTATTGATTAAAATAGGAAATATATATTAAAAAATAAGAATATATGGATTTTGTTTTACAATTTTTCATTGTTAATGAAATGTATTTTATTTTAAGAAATGTAAATTCTAAAATGTCACCCTCTTGGCATTAGTGTCTCTAATTTTTTTCATAAGGATAAAGTAGGAAAAGTTCATTTATAAATGGTTATTTGAATTATTAATTAATTTTTTATGAAAAAAATGTATTTATTACTTTTTGTGATTGAATAGTTACACTAAATTCTTATGCAAAACTGATAAAATATTTATTAAATTAAAAGAAAAATGAAATAATTTTTTTGATATTTTTAAAAGTAATAAAATTTATTTGAATTATTGTGTTACAAAAATTTTTTTATAAATATAACATGTTAGGGACGTTTTAATGGTATATATTAATGTTATATAACAACAATTATGACTTTAAATTAAATGTAAATGAATAGTGTCAAAATGACATTAATGATATATTTTTTAAAATATTGTTTTATGAAATTATTAATAAATATTAAAAATATTTAAAGGGAGCAAGTGGGCTTATAAATGTTATAAAATTTCATAAATTTCCGATTTATGATTTAATTTCTAACTTATATGTAATATTATAAACATTTAATACATAAAAACTTATTACTGTAGTTAAGGTTAAAATTAGTTAACAAGGTTGTCAAACCAAAATATAAGATTTAAAATGACACCAAAACATATCAAAATTTCATTTTTTGAGTATATATAGATAATATAAAATTCTTATTCAAATATATACCCTTTTGGAAGTATTTTTATTGAGAATGACTTAATTATACTTTAATATTTTTTGTATTTCCTATTGTATCCTTTCCATCCCTTATAAAAGGACACCCATTGTCTCCTTTATTTAAAAGAATTTGATCCATATATCTCAACTATAACATAAAAAATTCTCTTAAAAAATTTATATCCATGATTTATAAGTGTTTTCTTCTTAAAAGACCATTCCAAGGGTCCTTATGAAAGGATCTAAAGGAGGTTTACAAAAGAAGAGGAAATCATCTTACCCAACCTCATTAATTTTGTTTTATTATTATAACTCATATTAATCTCCGGTATTTATCATAAAATAGTAAGATACTTGTCCTAAATGCACTAAAATTTTATAATTATTATTTAAAAACCTATATAATCCCTCTATTTTATCAAATAGGAAGTGAATGTATCGCACGAGTGTACGTGTGGACCATCTTCTCCATGTTGTGATGGAATTCATTTTACATCACTGTAATTCATGTATGGTTATTATATTGGGTAAATATTTTATATATTATGTGAAAGAGATAATTATTATTCAATAATTATAATATCATATCTACCTACAATCCTTCTAATTTTTTAGAAAGCGATAATGTCGCTTATAAGAATGTGTCGACTGCCACCGCCACAAAGAGATGTGTTTTTTTCATATTTACTTTACTAGGATAATATGAGGATATATTCAATGAATAAATATTATTTATATGATAATATAGCAATTCTTGTTTGTTCAATAATTATTTACCTTTATTTTTTTATATTTCTCAATAAGTGAAAACATCTTGCATGCACAAGTACGATCTACCATCTTTATGAAAGGTGTAATTCATATTTCTATCCCAAAATTTTATGGAAGAATATATATATATATATATATAATTAATATATATGATATTCATGCTTTGGAATTTTTTTTGGTGACTATATAATCATCATCCATGTATAATGACCTAAAATACCAAACCATAATTCCGTTGAAGTAACGAAACTGTTAACATCCAAAAATAATGATTTAAACAAGAATTTATAAATAAATAGAGTTAAAATATTATATGTGGATCATATAAGATATAATATGTATTTAAATGAATCTGGTATAGTATTATAAAAAAATATAAATTTATTATATAGGAGGTCATAACACTTTTGAAGCATGTCGAACACGAGTTAAGAGATTTTCATCTCACATTAATGTTTGTGGGACAGAAGACACAATCACCACCTATATATTTTATGTGGTGAATTTAAGTCCCCTGAATTTGTTTTATCTTTATTATTATGAAAATTATGTGATATAAAACCCAATATAATTTTCTTTCCTTATTGGGGATTTTGATACTAATGTTACTACAGTTGTAACAAATTTATGTTTCAATTTCATTTTTATCAGTATTTTTTATCCTTAAATTTACATTGAAGGAAATTATAAGATACTTTTTTGATAAATAAATTTAATTTTATTATACTATATTAAATTATTTATAATTATTGTTTTGCTATAAATTTTCTAGCTTTATCTTTTTATGTGATAAAAAATGGTTTTAACGAATACCTAATTTATTTATCCCTTCGATCAGAAATTATTGTGCCTCTATGTTCATGTTTTATATAAATGTTTTCAATAATTTTATTAAAATTATACTGTGAATTTTTAAGTTTATTTTTAACCATTTTTAAATTTTTAAAAATTTTCTTAAAATAAATCCTCTTTTTTTTAATGAGGTAATTTTGAAATTTTACTGAAAATGATAAAGGTAACAATCTTTTAACAAAATTGGTTGGAAGATAATTTTTCATAATCATGACCAATTAATGATTTAATTATTCATTTATATGTTCATGATGTTCTTTCAAAATATATTTTTTTACTTAATATTTTCTGATTTTTTAGATTTTAATTTTAATTTTACAATTAAACGAGTATTTTCCTCAGGAAATATTTCAATACTTTTCAAAGTAATTTTGCATCCATGATTACATTATTTGATGTTACATAGGATTTGATATAGATATTATACAACGAACCCATTTTATTCATTCTATAGATGGTTTATTGTTATGATATTAAAATGTTGGTGAACCCTATTTTATTTTCCATGGGTCATGTTGTGATGAATATTTTTAAGATCTGGTGGTATATGTAACACCCCAAGATTTTATGAGATATATTATTTTTAATTTCATTGATGTCTTCTATTAGACACAACACCAAGATTATCATTTACTATATGCAACACCGTATTAGCTTGCAGTATACGCAACACTATTCTTGGCTCGTGTTACACACAATTTCATGTTCGTTTTTTGGAAATTATTCTACGAAACATTAAGTATAGATTTTGTTTAATGTATAAATGAAATAAGTTTTTATTATGTTATACGCAACACTATCGGGAGCTTTCACTACACTCAACCCTGACTTGGCTTGCATTACACGCAATATCGACCTTCCTTGATAGCGTGTGTAGTACGCAATACCAGGTTTCACTAAACAACGATATGTTATTAAAATATTATATAAACTAGCCGTTATGGATAGTGATACCCACTTTTTGAAATTTTATAAATTTTATCTTTAAAAATAGACTTCATTTTTAGATTTGGAATATCAAAAATAGCCTAGGATGAATTTTTGGTATTTTTCTGAAAACTTTCAATTTTTGATGAATAGTTAAAACACTGAGTTATTGGTTAAAACTGAATTTTCATATAAATAAACATTTATTTTATTTAAATTTATTTAAGGTAAAAATAGATACATAATAACTATATAAGTTAAATGTAATTAATTAGATTCATTTTATAATAATTTTTGATATATAAAAAGTTTATGGAACTTTTTACCATCTTTTACACACCTCCTCGGAGCATTTGCAAATTTACATAAACCATAATTTTACCGCTTATATGAGTTGAATTTAAAAAAATCCAAGAGACATGGTTAATATCTAGGAGTAAAATGGGGTTCACAAGATACAAATATTTTTTTGGTGAATAGTAACTTTTTACTTTTTTTTACCACGGTTAAAAGTAAATAGGGTAATTAAGGGTAAAAATGATATTATTATTACCATAACACATGTCCTATTTCTATTGGATAAATTTAATTCGACCAAAAACAACCTTATAAATAAAATATGAACCTCTTTGGTCCCCTTGGATTCGATTAGGACACTTATTATTATTTTATTTAAAGAAGAGTTAAAATAGTTAATATCAACATATAATAACTAAAACATTTCTATTATAGGGTTATACATAAGATAAATTCGACTAGAAATATACATTAGAAATATAAAAACATTTCTTACATAGTTTTATTTTATTTATAATTTGTAGACATTAAATAATTTAATTTATTTTTGACACAATAATGATGCAGTAATTACCTTATTAATGAAATATTAAATTAATTGATATTATAAATACCCAAATAAATGTAATTTGAGACTTTTTATGAATTAAAAAAATTTTATAGGATAATATAACATATTAGGGTTGGTTAGATGAATTTGTTTCGAAGTAATAATCCTGTTATCCATTTAGAAAAAACAAAATCACAAATAGTGTCAGAATTGGCATAAAAGAGTTTTTTAAAACAAATATTATATTATTAATTAATATAATGGTCCTAAAAATATAAAGTTCGTCCAAAAGACTGATATAATAATAAATATTACATTAATTAACCAATTGGGGTTTTAAGGGATATTTATAGTAAGTTTATTTACCATATAGTGTAAGAATACATGAAGACATGGTAAAAGTTAAATTGTTTAACTTATAGTTAAATCTAAATGATAATGTTAAAATGGTGTACTAAACTTTTATAAAACCTATTGGTTGAGAGGATTTCGACCCATCTCCGCCCTAGCCTCGAAATAAGTGACTTTGTATCCATTATAAACCGAATATTAATTTATTATAAAATAATATTTTAAGTTTTTCCTAAGGTGCCCCTCACCCCTCTTAAAGAAGGGCACTCCCCCTTCTCTCTAATTCACACTTCCCAAGACATTTGTCTTGGAAAAACCCAACCCAAATACCATCTTAACTGTCCTAAAGTCATCCTAGAGGCCTTATGTTAGTTATAAATCCACCCTAAGGATCCCTTTTGATCAAATCAAAAGGAAGAACACGAAGAAGAGGTAAATATCTCACCACCTATTTCAAGTTCCTTTCTTCTTCCACTTCCTCCTACTTTGTTTCTTCCATTATAAAATAATAACTCGAGTATATTTTTTATACTGCGATGTTATTATAAAAATGGTACAACCATATTAGTTATTTTAACCATCTTATGAATGAAAAAGTCACCACACGTGTGTATGTACGACTTATCGTCTTCACGTCGGGGTGTTGTTTGTTATTCTAACATTTCATCATTTCGATGTGTATAATAATGAGTAAAAATGATATAAATAATAAATATAACATTATTAAGATTATTTATAAATGATATACCATCCAATTATATACGATTTTAATATCAAAAAAATGATATCATCGCTAGTACGTACGTACGGACTATCGTCTCCACGAACGCGATGAGATTCATTTTCCATGATTAACAATTCATGTATTATTATAAAGTATATATAATAAATAATCATGAAAGATATTAAATAATAATGATATGGTATTTATGTACATATATGTTTCATTTACATAATTCTATTAAATTCAATAAGGAAACGAAAACAGTGTTCATGCATACGTACGGCCTACGGTCTCCACGATCGGTGTATTTCATTCCTTTTATCGATATATCATATATATTTATATGCTGAATATATATTATATATAAATAATGTTTTACATTCTCGAATTATGTAAATCAGTATATAATTAATAATATCAAGAACCACATGTCAAAACACGTACGATAAATGAAACGATTTTACCCAAAACGCTGCTTTAACATGGAATTTACAAAAGAACGGGTAATATAAAGTCATAAGTGACCCATATATGATATAATAACAATTAATATGATTCTTTAATAAGTCAATGACATTATTTATATCATTATATAGGAGGTTTACAAATGTATAAAGCATATCAGACCTATGGTAAGGGATAAATTTTCAATCTAATATTTATCTGAGATTACTTATACGTAAGTATTTACTAGGGTTATATTTTTCCTCCATTTCCATAAAAATGTTTTTTATAAGGTTTTTAATATTCATATAGGTATTTTTAAATTCATGTTTACCCCTCTTTGACTTTTACATTGTCTTATGGATGGAATATTTCTTTTGTTTACCATACGGGGAACTTTTTTTGATTTTTTCAGCAAAAGTACGAGGATAATTTTTTTTAACTTATACGGCATGAATGGATTTTTATGGTTTCATAAGACCAAATTTTCATGAATAATCCTATACAATATTTCATGATTATTTTCAATAAAATCCTTTTCTTTTAAAATTGCTTTTCTTTTTGAGAAAATAAAATGATTTTAATGAAAAAAGGATATTTTCCTCAAGAATTCATTTCAAGTTTTTTGTCAAAACTATTTTCCATCTAAGATGAAGTTATTTAGTATGATTTTGTTTCAAGTATAATATATCTATTATTTACATGGTTTGATTATTATTATGATGAAATGATATCCATTTGTTTAATATGGATTATGTTCTGATGGGATGATGTTTATGAAACCGATTTTATTTTTTGGGTTATGATGAATGATTTATATTTATTTTGTGGAACAAGTAAGAATGATTTAATTATGAGATGGGTGGGACCTATATCTCTCTCCAATGCATGGGGAAATATTTATATCTCATTATATAGACATGTATGTAATGACAAGTGAATATGGTATAGTAATACAGGGCTGTCACGATAGGTAAACTCGATTAAGTAATAGACTTTGTCCACAATGATGTTCTTGGCAGTAATGCCTTGGCTACTATGGAAATAAAATCAAGTTCTTAATGGTTTTCCACAATTAAATGTTTTATTACCATGATATTTTATCATGATTAATGTTCATTTATGATATATACCTTACGTACATCCATGATTTATGTCATTGCTCAAGATTTTGATGTCTAGATTTTATGTTCAATTTTTTGCATTCAAATGTTTATGGATTGTTTTATGTTCCCTATGTTTACCCTTACTGAGCATTTGAGCTCACCATTTTTATATTTTCTTTTCCCCAGGATATAAAGAAAGATTTTAGGTGAGAAAACAAAAGTGGAAGATCTTAATGGGAGATGTTGAAGATCTTTCACCACGATTAGAAGATTATGTTCTGAGTTTCCAAAGACACTAAACTATTACGGTCCTTGGGTGTATGTTTTTGTTATGTATTAATTATTCCGTAAAATTAAAGTAATGTGTATGTACTTCAAGTTCATGTCTCTACAGTTGGTATCAGAGTGAAGTTTTAGTCAACCATTGGAAAGTAGGATGTGAAAACTTTAGTGAGATCCCTAGAGACATTTCTAAGGTATCTCAAGGGATGGATCTAAGGTTTAGTATAACTATAGGTTAATGTCCTAGAATTATGTTGACAATAATGAATAACCTAGGGTGGACCTATGTTGTCATGGATTAAAGAATGTGTGATATGTCAGACATCCCATAAGTGACTTTATCTGATTATGTGGTTCCTCATTATTTTAACTGTTTATTACACTATGGTTTCTGGTTTTAGTCAATGGAGGGAAAGAGAAGGAATTAGGTTAACATTGATTCCAATGGAAAAATTGGTCACTGTGAGCAAAAAAATTGTGTAATTCATAAAGATAAAGATATTGTGATTATGTTGAATCAGTCATCGAGATATATGATTAACAAGGTGAACTTTAGTTGTATTCCTAAGTCATAAAATAAGTGGAAGATGGACTTTTATGCATGTTATCATGGTGAGGATGATATATAAATAAAGATTATGATTTATAATGAAGGAAAGAAGAACCTTGATGAATACATAAAATGGAGGGGAAGATGATATCTTTTTGGGGAGAAGGGTCATAGAGTGACAGACTGTTATGAAGTTCAATGTCTTATATGTGGAGAACATGGGCATTACCTAACTCAATGCCCAAACATAAAAGGTTTCATCTAAATTAAGGAAGGACCAATTACATTCCAATCATTGAATAGGATGGATTTAAGGGCTTATGTATTGGAATTCAAGAATAATTTTTTTGGGGAACTTTTAGGGAATATTGAAATATCTATGTATTGGTACATTGTGGTTTTCCATAAGTATATGGTACCGGTAACCATGAGAAGTGAATGGATTATTTTTGGAATGAAGATGATATGTGCATAATGAAGGGAAATGGAGAAAATAACATGTTTGATAGTATTCAAGAGCTCATGAATTATATAAAGACAAAGTGACATCATGGTTTGAGTATTTTGAAATTTAGGAATTTTTAGTTTGTGGAAAGTGTTAACTTTTGACAGCATTCACGTTTTCACAAAGGTTCTATAGTAATTCATGTTTCAAGAGAATACATGATTATGGTATTCACATGTTTGAAATGTGACCAAAAAAGATACATCTTATGATATACGAGGGAAAATTATGGTATTCACTTGCTTGTTATATGATCGTTTATGGTAATTGTTTTCATTGTACTATGAGATTGGACAAAAATATTTTGGATAAGCCTATAGATTGGAATGGATTATGTTGGACATCAGATAGTATTGTTTAAGGCTAGATCTATTTTTGAGTTTATTTCTTGAATTTTATAATAGTATAGTTTTATGAAAAGGGACAACCTGGAGAACGGGAGACAACCCGTCGTGTCAGACAAGGTTGCGGGAATCGAACCCACAACCAAAGTGTTACAAGCCTTTATCACCTACCACTATCCAACTAGAAGTCCCTAGTTAGTAGAATTTAGTTTTAATTTATTAAGCGGTATGATAGATGAAGTATAAGCCCATTTTTGGAACTATATAAGATTAATATTACCATAGATGAACTTATGTATATTTAATAACTTTTGCTAAACTTATATTTGAGACAGATGGAATGACATTTCATTCTATCATATGATCTGGTCACACTTCATGAATGACAAATTTAACTTCATTTCATTAAGAGATGAAGTGGAAATTGTTCAAAGAACGAACAACAGTGAGATTTTACCAAATTCATATATGTATTACTTTTAATTCAAAAATTCATCAACATTTGTGAAATGATCTTCAAAACCAAAAATGTTGTTCTAGTGCCCTCATATCTGATGAATTAGAAGTTACCTTAGATCATAAAAAATTTATGGCTTTGTGATTGTTGGCTTTTTCATAGCCATGTTCTCTACCACTCTCCATCAGAACATGATGACTATATTTCTCATTCATATCCATATTTTCACCTATGTTTTTCTATGTGGACACCCATTAATGAGTTAATTTGGGTAACCATTACGTTTCTTTTTTAAAATTAAGATTTAGTATTCCTTTTTACAATGTGGGTTTCTATGAATGAAACATTCAAGTAGTAAATAATTTATAACCCCGAAAACTTTTGAGGGCGAAATTCATTTTAAGGGGATTAGAATGTAATACCCCAAGATTTTTTGAGATATATTCTTTTTAATTTCTTTAATGTCTTCTATTGTACACTACACCAACATTAGCTTGTACAATATACAACACCGTATTAGCATGTAGTATATAAAACACTATTCTTGGCTCGTGATACACACAATTTCGAGGTCATTTTGTGGAAATTATTCTACGCAACATTAATTATATATTTTGTTTAATGTATAAATGAAATAAGTTTTGATTATGTTATACGCAACACCAGAGGGAGCTTGCACTACATGTAACCCTGACTTGGCTGGCATTACAGGAAATCACAAACTTCCTCGATAGCGTGTGTAGTACGCATTACAGAGTTTCACTAAACAATGATATGTTATTAAAATATTATATAAACTAGCCATTATGAATAGTAATACCCACTTTTTAAAATTTTATAAATTTTATCTTTCAAAATGGACTTCATTTTTTGATTCGGAATATTGAAATTATCCTAGGGTGAATTTTTGGTATTTTTCTAAAAACATTCAATTTTTGATGAATAGTGAAAACACTAAGTTATTGGTTAAAACCGACTTTTTTTATAAATAATCATATATTATATTTAAATTTATTTTATGTAAAAATAGATACATAATACCTATATAAGTTCAATTTAATTCATTAGAGTCATTTTATAATAATTTTAGATATATAAAAATTTTGTTGAACTTTTTACCTTCTTTTACCCACCTCCTAAGAGAATTTGCAAATTTACATACAACTTAATTTTTACGCTTCTATGAGTTGAATTTAAAAAATCTGAGAGACACGGTTAATATCAAGGTGTAGAATGTGGTTCAATAAGATAAAAATAATTTTTGGTGAATAGTAACTTTTTACTTTTTTTACCACAATTAAATGTAAATTGGGTAATTAAGGGTAAAATGATATTATTATAACCCTAAAACATGTCCTAATTCTATATGATATGTCTAATTCGACCAAAAAAAACCTTATAAATAAATATTTACCTCTTTGGTCCACTTGGATTAGATTAGGGCACATATAACTTTTTTATTTAATGAAGAGTTATAATGGCTAAAACCAAAGTTTAATAACTAAAACATTTATAATATAGGTTTATAAAAAATATAAATTCGACTATAAATATTAATTAGAAATATAAAAAGATTTTATAAATAATGGGATTTTATTTATATTTTTTAGAAATTAAATAATTTAATTTATTTATGACACATTGATGATGCAGTGATTACCTTATTAATGAAATATTAACATAATTGATATTATAAATACCCAAATAAATGTAATTTGAGACTTTTTATGAATTAAAATAATTTTATAGGTTAATATATCATATTAGGGTTAGTTAGATGAATTTTTTTCTAATTAATAATGCTGTTATAAATTTAGAAAAAACAAAATACCAAATAGTGTCAGAATTGACATAAAAGTGTTTTTTAAAACAAATATTATATTATTAATTGATATAATGGTCCCAAAAATCTAATTCTCAGCCAAAATTATTATATTATAATATATATGACATTAATTAACCAATTGGTGTTCTATTGGTAGTTTATAGTATGTTTATTAAACATATAGTGTAAGAATACAAGAAGACACAGTAAAAGTTAAATTGTTTAACTTAGAGTTAAATCTAAATGATAAGGTTTAAATAGTAACCTAAACTTATCTAAAAGATATTTTTTGTGTGTATTGCGACCCATACCCACCCTAGAATCTAAATAAGTCACTTTTGATCCATTATAAACCGAATATAAATTTATTATAAAATAATATTTTCAGTTTTTCCTAAGGTGCCCCTCATCCCTCTTATAAAAGGGCACTCCCCCTTCTCGCTAATTCACATTTCCCAAGCCATTTGGATCTACAAAAACATACCCAAATACCCTCTCAACTGTCCTCCCATAATCCTAGAGGCCTTACTTAAGTCAAAAAACCAACATAAGGAGACCTTTTTATCAAATCAAAAGGAAGAACACGAAGAAAAGGTAAATATCTCACCACCTATTTCAAGTTCCTTTCTTCTTCCACTTCCTCCTTCTTTGTTGATTAAATTATAAAATAATAACTCCAGAATCTTCTATATACTATGATGTTATTATAAAAATGGTACAATCATATTAGTTATTTTATCCATCCTATGAATGAAAAAGTCACCACACGTGCGTACGTACGACTTACCGTCTCCACGTCGTGGTGTAGTTTGTTATTCAAACATTTCATCATTTTGATGTGTATAATAATGAGTAAAAATTATGTAAATAATAATTATAACATTATTAATATTATTTATATATGATATACCATCCAATTATTACTTTATTAATATCAAAATAATGATATCATCGGTTGTGCGTACGTACGGACTACCGTCTCCATGAACGCGATGAGATTCATTTTCCATGATTAACCATTCAAGTATGATTATAAAGTATATATACTAAATAATCAATAAATATATTACATAATAATGATATTTTATTTATGTATATATATGTTTCATTTACTTAATTCTGTTCAATTAAATAAGGAAACGAAAACAATGTTCATGTGTATGTACGACTTACCGTTTTCATGAACGATGTATTTCATTCCGTTTATCGATCTATCATATATATTTATATTCTGATTATATATTATATATAAATCATTTTTTACATTATAGAATTATGTAAATCAGGATATAACTAATTATATCAACAACAAAAATTCAAATGACGTAAGATAAATGAAACGATTTTACCCAAAACGCAGCTTTAACATGGAATTTACAAAAGAACGGGTAATATAAAGTCATAAGTGAACCATATATGATATCATAACAATGAATTTGATTCTGTAATAAGTCAATGACATTATTTAAATCATTATACAAAATTTTCGGATACGTACTAAGCATATCGAACCTAAGGTTAGGGATAATTTTATAATGTCATTTTTATTTGAAATTGGTTATACGTAAGTATTTACTGGGGTTATATTTTTCATCGATGTCCATAAAAATGTTTTTCATAAAGTGTTTAATATTATTACATGTATTTTTAAAGTCATTTTTACTCCTGTTTAACTATTACATTGTGTTATGTAAGGAATCTTTCATTTTTTTACCATACGAGGAACAGTTTTTGTCTTTTTCAGCAAAAGTACAAGGATAATGTTTTTTTAATTTATACGTAATGAATGGATTTTTATGGTTTCATAACACCTAATTTTCATTAATATTACCCTACAATATTTCATGATTATTTTCAACAAATTAATTTTCTTTTAAAATTTCATGGCTTTTTGTTAAAAGAAAATTATTTTGAAGAAGAAAGGATATTTTCCTCATGAATTCATTTCAAGTGTTTTGACAAAACTATTTTCCATCTAAGATGACATTATTTAGTATGATTATATTTCAAGTATAATGTCTCTATTATTTAAATGTTTTCATTATTCTTATGATGAAATTATTTCCATTTGTTTTATATGGATTATGTTATGTTGGGATGATGTTTATGAAACCCATTTTATTCTTTGGGTTATGATGAATGATTTATGTTTATTTTGTGGAACAAGTAAGAATGATTGCATTATGAGATGGGTGGGACCTATATCTCGCTAAAATTCATTGGGTAAAGATTTATATCTCATGAGATAAACATGGATGTAATGACAAGTAAATTCAGTACAGTAATATAGGGATGGAACGGCAAGTAAACCCGATTCTGTAATGGAATTTGTCCACTATGATGGTCTTGGCAGCAATGCCTTGGATACTATGGAAATCATATCAAGTGCTTGATGGTTTTCCACAATTACATGTATTATTTCCATTCTATTTTATCATGATTAATGTTTCTTTATGATATATGCCTTACGTACTTCTATGATTTATGTCATTTCTCATGATTTTGATGTTTAGATTTTATGTTCATGTTTTTGCATTCAAATTTTTATGGATTGTTTTATGTTCCCTATGTTTACCCTTATTGATCATTTGAGCTCACCCTTTTTATTTTTTCTTTTCCCCATGATATAAATAATGTTTTTACGTAAGAAAACCAAAACAGGACGATCTTTATGGGAGATGTTGAAGATATTTCACCATGATTAGAATATTATGTTCCGAGTTTCCAAAGATGCTAAACTATTATGGTCCTTGGGTGTCTGTTTTTGTTCTGTATTAAGTATTCTGAAAAATTAATGTAATGTCTTTGTAAATAATGTTCCGGTCTCTATAGTATACATTTGAAAGGATTTAGTATTATGTGATGGGTGGGACAATAATTATATGTCCCTATAATTCATAGGGTAAAGAATAATGTTTTATGAGTTAAAAGGATACATGAGAGGTTACCCCAAGCCCGAACAAGGGTACAAGGGTGGTTATCCCAAAAATTAAGAAGGAACTTATGTGTTTAATTGTAACCTAACATGTTATGAATGTCTTTGTGTGTAGCCTGCAAATAATATTTATATTATTATGATTATTCCAAAAATTATTCCACTATTTTATGACATGGTCTTATGAGAATGCATCTTTCTCTGGTATCATGTTCTTTGATCCCTACATTATTTTTTCCTTATAAAAATCCAATACTTATTCAATGACACATGTTTATAGTCTAAAATATATTGGGTGTGATTTTAAAAGGTCAGGGTCATGTCATGATACCCATTATACTCATTCTATATTTAAATAATCGTTGATATATCTCTTGTTTGACATTACTATGAATTTTAGATAACCCATTAATATGTTTTATTTTACGTATAATAAGAAGGAATGTTTTATGTGTAATGTATCTAATAAAGGTACTAGTTATAATGTTATATGAGGGGGATGATGTAGTTCCTTTATGAACCCATATTTGAATATCTAGTTTCAAATGACACTGAAATTTTGCAGGTACATAATAGATATTAATGTTAGGTAATGAATATTCATCTAATAATATGTAATAATTATTTATTAAATATATGAACAAATATAATGAGTTTCATTACCTCATATTTTGTCATAGGTGTATTAGGTGTTTCTTGTTTCCTTATTATGGAAATATTTGCCAAATGAATCTCTTGGTTTGAAACTTGAGGCAGTATGGTTAGAAGAGAATATTTTCTATAAATAAAATATGTTTCATGTTTTAGATCAATGAGAGATGTTTCTATGAAATAATGTGATAAAACATGTCATTGATTTATGGAAGAATCATATTATTGAGGAAAGAACAGGATAATTAGAAAAAACAATGAGGGAAAAATACCCTCACATGTTTAAGTAATGAATCACAGCGCAATGAAACTTTTTATTAAATGGGAAATAATGTAAAAACCAATGTATTCAATGAAATAATTAAATATCACAATTTATAAGTATTCATATTTATTTATTCATATTCATCATAGTTTTAAAAATGACATTATAAGAAATTAAAAAAATAGTTTTATTGAACAAAATTATTTTTACATGTATTACATGGTTTTAATTAAAGGATAAATTATATAATTTTAGAATCTAAATTTAATAACAATTAAATCATTTTGGATTCATGAAATATAATTTAGATCAGGTTTAATTATTTTTATTATTCTAAAAATATTTATTTTTAGTAAATATTTAAAAAATATTGATTTTTATTAAAACTGTTATATAAGTTCAGGTATTTTTAAAGTTACATTATATTTTGTATTTTTTATTTTTATAATTGTCCTATTGTTCTAAAAATAGAAAAATTAATTCTATATCAATAAAAAATTTCTTTATTTTCACAATAAAACCATTTTAATACTTAAAAAGGAAAATTTTCTAAACATTTTTTCGTTATGGTTTAAGAATTTATATTAAATATAATTTACAAAAATTATATATTTTTTTAAGATAAAATGGATTTAATATTTAGAATTAGTATTTTCATATTTATAATAACTTATTTTAATTTATTATAGTAAGTAACCTTGGTAAAACTTTCTCATAATGGTAAAGGTTAAATGAGTTAATGTGTGCATTAAAACAAAGAGATAGGTTTTAATATGTCATAAAATGTTATATAATGAGTTCATCTAGACTCATCATCATCCTAAATTTTAAATATTTCAATTTTTCACTTGAAAATGAGAAATGCATATAACATATTTACAACATTTATTCATTTACACGTGTGACACTCCACTCACTTATAAAATTGAGCCTCTAGTAATATGTTATTAATACAATTTTAGTAATCATTATTTACTAATACCTACCTAAATTCACCACCAAATCCCCCCCCCCGCATCCTATATATTTTTATCTCACTAAAACACCAACAAATAAGGATTATGTATAATCCAAGGTACATTTTCCAAAGAATATATATAGGTTTTAATTGAGTGTATATGATAATTTCATCTTCTACCTATATAAAATATCATTTAACCAATATGATATAATAAAATAATTATATTATTTATACATAAATTTTATTATGTTGATTAAAACCATTTTAATTTATTTTTCAATCTAATGGGAAATGAAAAGTTCTCTAATGCATATGTGTGGACTACCACCTCCATGAAGCGATGTGTTTTGTTTTTCATCACTGGGTCATATGATTGATTAAATTGATGGATAAAATAAATATATATGATATTTAAGAAATACTTTATATTATTTAATGATAAAAGGTTACTTAACATGTTACCCATCCATCATATTAGAAAATGATTACGTCGCTTGTACACATGTGTGAAGTGCCAATTTCATGAAATGATGTGATTATATTTTCAAGTAAGTATTACAAAAAATGGTAATAATGATTTAAATAATGAATAAATATGAAATTTAGAACATATTTTTGATTATAAAAAAGTAAAATATTTTTGAATAATTTTTTCATCCAATTAGAAAAATGAAAATGTTGTTCTTACATAGGTTTGAACAACAGTACGAATGAAACGATGAGATTAACTTCTCATGAGAACCATGAATGGTTATAGTTAAAAGTGTATTTGATGTATGAATATTTAAATTATAACTTGTTTATTATTTTACAGGTAATGGAAGCATTAACCCTTTTAACATGGTCAACATATCGAGGTTGTCGTGAAGTTATAAACTAACAAACCACAAAACATACAATGTGAACTTTACAATGTTAGTAAAAAAAATAAAACATTATAATAAATCAAATAAAGGTAATAATGAATTATAATGACCATAAATTTTTTTTTAAACCATGTAAATAACTAATATAATTTTATTATTTAGGAGTAAGATAACATATGAATCTAGATGAGACTTAAGGTGAGAGACATTGTCATAAAAATATTATTTTAATGTTTTCCTCCTAATCATTTTTCTTCCACGACCATTTTGTGAAGATATTTCAATAATGTTCTTAATTTTACTTCCAATTATTTCAATATTTTTTTATATCCTTTAATTTTTATAATTGTCTATTAAAATAATCTTTAAATTTTTTTTGAAATGGAATATTTTTACTATTTTCCTCAAAGTGGGAAATAATTTTCTTAACATATACATTATTATCAACCATTCCCAATGTCATATACATGCTTCATTTTCATGATTATTCTATAAGTTAACATAAATTTTCAGTGTTTTTCTATTCCAACTATTATGGATATTTTAAATTTTTTTGATTTTTTAAGGAACATGAATATTTCAGTATAGTATTATGAAAAAATGGAATGTATTTTTCTTATGGGTTCCAATGGGGTTTTCCAGGGATTTATGAGGAAAAAGTTCCATATTATTTTTTTCATGATAAGGTAACTGATAATTATTGATTATTATTGGTGTTCTTGATATGTCTGTCAAAATATTTAGTATTGATGTAGTCTTCAATGTTGAAGAGGATGGAGATAATTGGGTTGGTTACTCCAATAGAATTGTCTAGTATTCATCTATTCATAAATTTATTTAAAACGAATGAAGCATATTTTTGAATATATTTGTCCAAGATACCTATATTATTATTGAATTATGATTTTTTATGGAAATATTTTGATTTTATTATATAAGGAATGATTATGATCTTTTATAGGAGAAATGTTTGTTTTTCAATGAAATATTTTGCTGAATTCCCATTCGACTAAAAATTCCCACATGGTTTTCCTATGAATAATAATGTATTTTAATTTTTTTTTATTTTATAAAATAATTACTTTCATATGAGGAAATTTTTTATTTATCTACATAAATGTTTATTTGAATATTTCAAAAATTGTTATGTGTTTTTGTGTTTTCACTAGACAAACATAATCCCTTTATTTTTATGCCCCTTATTGAGATTTTTTTGATCATCCAATATTTTAAAGTGTTTTTAAATGGGTAGAAGGATTATTAGGAACTATATAGATGTTAAAATTATACTTTGGAAATATCTTAAAACAATACAATACTCTTGAATAGTATAGGGTTGTAAATTTTGAGCCATGTTTTTTGGTAATTAATATACACTGCGTGGAATAGTCAATGATTTAATGTAATACATTACCTAATTCCTTTAAAACCTA
Organism: Viscum album; assembly: GCA_963277665.1. Classification (NCBI taxonomy): domain Eukaryota; kingdom Viridiplantae; phylum Streptophyta; class Magnoliopsida; order Santalales; family Viscaceae; genus Viscum; species Viscum album. The sequence goes on along the minus strand of OY728138.1, from coordinate 1,046,517,094 downwards.
AAACCAAAATATCATAGAAATATTAAATTGTAAAATAATTCTTATTAAACTATTATTTATGGGTTTTTAAAGTAACAAGTCTTTATATCCACTACTCATGATACATAGATACCTTCATGTAATCATTATCTATAACACCAAACACTAGAGGTTTCCTCATATGATCAGTGTAGTAACCCAAGATAAACATATATTTATATTATTCCATCTACATCAAATTATTCTTAATACTCACAAAGTATCTCAATAATACCTCATAATCCTAATAATAAAAGATTTAGTGTCTTTGATGACTAGGTATAAAGAAAACTTATTTTACTACACTTTTTTAATGTTTTCTAGAATTAAGCCCCACTAGACATCCATTTATACTTCTTGAAAGTTATAATCATCTCCATAAACTACAGAAGTTGAAATATAAGAAAATGTGTGAGATCAAATTCTTAGTATCGGTAAACACAAACAATAAAAATTAATGATCTTATATGATCAAAACAAGATCATATGAGTATAATAATGTTACATTGAAATATCATAATAAACACATAACCAACAAAGAAAATACTACAAATCATGATTCATAACATAATAATTGACATATAATAACACGTGATTCGAAAGAGTTAGTAATTTTATGTCAATAATCATAATCCATGATAGCATAAAATTAAGACACCATTGAATTTTTTCACAAACAATATCATATGAAAAAATTATGAACTTGAGTCACACACTTGCACCCATGCGTGAAACCTATTAAAGTATCCCAATGTTCACGAAAATTATATCTTAAAAACATTCAACCAAAAAATTTAAGGGATATATAGGACCCCACCTATCTTTTATATATACTTACATGTTCCATTTGAAATAAATCATTCATCATATCATAAGGAACCCATGAAAATAAAATTAGTTACATTCATCACATCATATACAACCCATGGAAATAAAATGTATTTAATATCCTTTTTCAAATGGATTCCCAAAAGGAATTCAATAAAAATTACATAAATAATTATAACATAATAATCCCATGGAATATAAATGGATATAATAAGATATTTCGTATCATTATAAGTAAATACCCTTCAATTAAGATGAGGAGTCTTATGGAATTTACACAGCATATATAAAAGGTATATGGTTTAATTAATAATTTCCTGGATCAAGATTTGTATAGAATCAATATCAATACAATTCAATCATAGGAAGGAACTTGAAACTATTAAAAATGGAAAATAATTATAAGAAGAACAATTTTTATACATAATAGATGATAACACAAGAGAAAGGTATTAATATATTTCAATGATTTTAATCTATCTATATATTATAATATAATTTAGAGGGTAATTTATGAAAAATGATTTATAAATAAATAAAAACCCATTTTTTCTTAAAGGGTAAAATTAAAATGAATCCATAAAATTGTTTTTATAAAATGTTTTTATCATTTTTATAAAAGAATATGTTAAAAGTCACTTAAAAAAGACATTTTTTAAATGGTTATGTGAAAACATTTTAAAACTATTATTTTTAAGAACAAATCACTATAATGGAGACATAAAAAATATATAATGGTTATCCTAATGAAATTAAGTGTGGATTATAAATCAAATTATCATGAAAGAAAACCCATTTTAATGTTTTAAAATACCTTTGTTGAAACCTGCATCATAAAATGGATAAAAAATATCCATTTTGAAAATAGGAAAATTGAAAGGTGATGGTGACATGATATGTCACATGATTGGGTTTCCATGTATAAGGTAGAACTATTTTAGGAAAGAACAATATAGATAAGTATGTTAAACAACCATTATAGATGATGTGAATTGCTCTCGACAACGATATACCTCTTCAGAGAAAAGTACACAAGTGTAAAATATTTGAATAAAAAATTACTTTTTGTCTAGGTATCCATAGAAGGTAACCTGAAATAAATTTTTAGGATGGAATAAACCCATATTAAAATAAAGAAGTTTTAGATGAATCATTTTAACAAAACTAAGGGAGTTGAGTTAATAAATGACCGTATAACTAGTATTTTTTAATCGAAATCCCAGGAAAGATAGAATATGATACGGATTTGTAAATCAATTATATTTAATAAAAAATTATGATAAGAAAATGCAGGGCAATATATTCACAAAAAAAAAATCAATCAAGAGGTGAATACACACCATATCCAAATGAATCAAAATTGAGATTTAAATAACACTTACAATAATGGTAACGTGATAACAAAATGAAAATTATTGGGTTACCAAGAATTGTACATTAAAATTTCATGAAATAAATGATATTAAATATACGAGAAGTAAATTGAAAATTTAATGCACCATATAAAATAAATGATGGTGCAAAATATTAAACAAGTATCATCAAATATAAAATAGTGAAAAATAACTCTTACCTTAGGCCTTGATATGCTTCGCATGTGTTCTTAACATATTGAACAATAAAAATTAGTTTATTAAAAATTTATTCAATTATTTTCATCTATAATTAATTTTATAATATCTATTTACTAATATATATTATTTTTTTTAATAATTTTGTTTTCTTTTGGCCGTAACTTGCTTCGATTCACTCAATTTATCTAGAAAAATATAGGTATACGATCTATTTTATGAGATTTTGTAAAGTTGTCTTATAATCTCTATTATTTTAGAGTTTTACATATTTTGTTATTAAATTATCACAAAAATTATAAAAGCCCATAGGTTTTCTAAAAATTGGATTGAATTATGAAGGGTATCTTGATATCCTAATTTTACGTTCTTAAGATTATAATGACACTATCGGGTATATATCACTTATAGAATGTAAAATAATATCATTATAAAATATTAATATTGTCATAAATATAGTTTCTATATGATAAATATATTTTTAATTTAATTCATTATAACAGATTCTGGAAAAATAAATACACTGTTCTGTGAAGGTGGTAGGCTTCACGTACAGATAAACTATGCTCTCATTTTTCATAAAATGAGAGAGGGTAGTAAATAAATTAATTATAATTTAATATTCTTAATAAATTTATATTTTTTATATTTTTTTATTAAATTACGCTTTTTGGCTAGCCATTTAAAGTGGTAGTGAAAAATATAGCACACTATTTATTGAGGTAGTTATCCATACAAACGCATGACAACGTCTTCATTTTTTGAATGGGATTTCAAGAAGGTAGATATGTGATATTCCATTATTATAATAAAATATAATAATATTATAAATAATTATATTATCCTAATATAATGGATGGAGCATATTTTATATTGTATAACCTAAAAAGATATCAGATATCCATGCTGAGAATATTAGATCTCCCTTTTGGATGCTCTCTGTTGGGTTACACCTTTAGGAACCATATCTTGGAAATTTGGGAAGACCATGAAATATAAAAAATTAGGGGCGCATTAAGATATACTACGTTAGATGTTTTTAGATTTAATTTTTTGGAATGTGTGGATAAATTTGGGGGAAGTGATCCCTATTTATAATTAAAAAAAATTGAACTTTTTTGAATACCCATTTTTTTAAATGATGGATTGAAACTTTACAAGTGTAAATAGATCGAAAAGTGGAAAAATAATGAAGTACATGGGCGAGATAAGGTCTATAAATCCAATTTTAAAAATTTTAAAACTTTTTTTTAAATATGTTTCAATAATTATTCGTCATGATTTGTACATTTTACTAGTTTGATTTTTTACCATAGTAACTAGATTTTCCCAATTAATCAATCTTTTATTAAAAATCTTAGGCCACCCTTATTAAAATAAATTATATTATTATCCTATATTTAATTTACATATAATGTAATTCAATTTATATAATAGTTAAAATTAACTTTCAAATTAATACACATAATTTATTAAATAAATGTTTGGTAAAAAATGGTGTTTCCATTAAGTATTCTTAATAATTTTAGTATTCATTACAAATTGAATGAGTTTTAATATATATTTATCTATTTTTAAACATTATATTAGTTTATTTTTTATAATATATTATTTTCCAGATTTAATACAGGTTACACAATGTAAAATAATAATTTATTGAAAATATCAATTCTACCATTATTGTAGTAATTACCATTTATCCTTATGATATCAATTTTATAAATAAAAATTAAACTCAACTTATTAAATAATGAAATAAATTTGTTTTAAAATTATAAATCCTTTTATATTGATTTTATAAAATTGATGACAACTAAGTTTTAATATTAGTGGGAAAATGTTTTTTAGGGTAATATATTACTTATGTTTATAAAATGTTCAACCTGAGTTATATAAATTACACACAATATTTTTGAATGATTGATTTTACATTATAAATATATATATATATTGAGAAAAAAATTCAATTAAATTTATTTTATTTTATATTACAATATTGTCATAAAAGACGATAGTAAAACAATTGAATCTTTTTTTCTCTCATCCTTAAAATGATTTATATTAGAAGAATATAAAATATTCATCCTATGATAATATTAAAATGATTAACCCAAAAATTAATTTTATTTTTTAAAATTATAAAATAAGTAAATTTTAATTTAAATGAAAAAATATATAATTAAAACCTCTTTTACTGAATGAATTCCCTATTAAAATATTAATTTCTATTAAATCTTTTTTCTATGCATGTATAATTGGTAAAAATATTTTCATTTACTAGAGTGTTTTTTATTATTATATTTTCTTAATAATAATAATATAATATAGTTTGTCTCATTTTATTTCATTATTGGGTAAGAATCAACTTATCAAACATAGTGTTAATTTTGAGAAAAATATATTACAAAATCTTGTGGTGTTAAAATCAGAATTGGGATTTCTAATGATCTTGTTCTATTTTCATTCACTCATAGATCAAATGTTCCTTCATTTTCAAACTCTACACTAGTTTTGGTTAAATAATAGTAGACTCTATGACAGTATAGAAAAAATGAAAATTGGAAAGATGGTCCATGAAGTTCCTCGAACATTTCTATAACAATGGTAGAATGATAACTATTATTACAATAAAACTCCACCTAGGTTAAGTGTCGCACCCATGAACCTCTAAAATCAAAAATGTACATGCACAAAATGTCCTATAATGTATGTATAATCTGATATATCTATATATCTATCTATGGATGAAAAGAATTCCTGAGGCATATCTCAGAGTCAAAGAGACACTGAGGAACTATCCACAACCCTAATTAAACAAAGGATCATGAAAAGAGATGATTGTTTTTGGAACCTTTTAATGCATCAATACCTCCTATAGCTACTTTATGGTTGAATCCCCAACTGATCATGAATATAAAATTTGTAATATGCGATCGTTATTTTTCGAGATTCCCACAATTATCCATATACCTGGATATTGATAAACCAGTAACGAAATATATTAAGATGTCCTCCCACATAAATTTTGTGAAATAAAGAGGATAAAATAAATCATTAGGAATATCATTCTCATACATCACCTTCAGGAAAACTAATCATGGATAGAGAAACTCTTTAACCAACTTCATTAATCCAAATAACAAAAACTAGCGTCTTAGAGCATGATACATATTAATCATATAAGGATTTACTACTAAGGAGAACTATGGAGATCAAAGACAAACACATGACACATAACTATTGGAATGAAAATATTTATATGAAAAAAATACTTTATGATGAATATCCTTTGACCATCCCTTAGGAGTATGTCCTCAAACAACTCGTTCACAAAAAACCTCCACATGTAAATCACCCAGTTTGGAATCATCTTCATGTTACAAAACATATGACTGCACCATATTCTATTGTAGACATACTCTTCCATAAATGTCTCTCATATAAAGTCCTAATGATAATAAATATTTCATCACTCTAAAAGAGTGTCTACACTAATGAAAAAACTCTACCACATAACTTACTACATAAGGGAACTGACATAACATTCCCTTCACCATGGGTAATGTAAATATCAAATTTGTATCCCAATAATAAATAAACTCACTATCATTGTAAAAAAATCATGTTTCTCTATGATAAGGAATACTTCCGACTATTGTGATATATTAATAAAAAATAACTATATCTCATGTGATAAATATGAAATATAATTAATGAAAAAACTACCTCAATATGCTCAAGATCATGAGTAGTATAGTTACATTCATGACTCCATAACTACTGCTACCCATTAGATATACTACCCTCTACTACAAAAATACACAACCCAAACCCATATTTGATTTTTGATAGTAAAAATAGAATGAAACAACATCCACAAGCATACAATGGATCAAATAACTAAATAGATTCTCCTTTAAGTACTTAAAATAATTTTGGCATATGTTAATACATATTAACAACTAATTATTCTTTGTGAAAACTATCTGAAGAGTAAAATTATGGGAGAATTTGATATTGAAACACCTATAATAACTAGAAATTTCAATAGACCACAACAAATTTTTATCATTCATGGGATATACATGTGAAAAAATCACCCCAATCTTTGAAGGATCTATGAATAATCTATACTGAGATATTACATGCACTAAAAATATACATCACAATCCTAGCAATAAAACATCAAAAATATCCCAAAAATATTAAGAAATCGAATAACCCATAACACCACTAAAATGTGATCCTACTACGGTATATACTAAATATTATTTTCTTGATAAATACCACCAAAAAATGGTCTAGAAAATAACAGACCACTATATTCATCATTCCCATGAACACAACTAGAGAATTCATAACTCTGAATAGAATCAAACATGAATGTGTAAATATTTAAATGAAATATGAAACTAGTATTCATAATATCATCATCACTCACTCACATTTTATGATATCAAAAACACAAAATTAATCTTTAAATACCATAAATTTCCCTTTAACTTATAAAATAAATATCTAATCTGTGGGAGATGATAAAAATTATCTACCGTCACCTAATTTAAAGGAATACGATCAATACACAAAATAAGAATGTCATATTCCTACATTTTAATAGAAATATAACCCCTAAGAAAACATAGTAGGACAAATAATTCTCTATGTTCTGTGACATCAATCTGAATATATGGCTCTTATATCTTAGAAGTAGATCACTGATATTGAGAAATTGATATTCTAGAAACTCCGGGAATTAATTATATTCCAAACATGAGCTATCATCAAGGGGTTTGCATCAAAACCATATCAATGAAGAAATTTTGGTACTATTTAATTAACCTATATGTCAATGCCAAATAAATATTGATAGTACATAGCATCAACCTGACCATCAGAGAAGAAATATACATAACACACCTCTGACCCATCCGAGGGTCTTGTTCTCCAACAAACACTTCGGGGTTCCAATAAGTTTTCTAGATAGTGAAACACTTCATTAATAAATCCATGACAGATTTCACTAGATATTTTTATATCACCATGAGAATGATTCCTCTTGGAATTATCCATTAATGTAGGATGTATCCTAATGATATGTGCTTCCCTAAAAAAAAAATTGTCTTTGTGCACATCAAACAAATAATCTCAACCTCCAATTGGAATAATAAATGATAAGGACACTAGAAGCCTCTCCACCTAGTGTCCCGAATAATAGAATTGTGGTTATGAAGGAAAAAATTCCATATTCCTTCAATTAATCAAGCTGTACAACCAATTAAAAAAACATCCATCTCAACTGGTGTTGGAAAACCTATGGCATGAATCTGACCATCTCCTTCTCCATAACCTTTTTGGGCCTGATGGATACAACTTCAATGGTCACACTGAACCCATTTTACCTGAGGATGAGTGATATCATAAGTTTTAACTCTCATAGCCCTATAACCTCACCACTAATTGAAGGTTGGAACTCCCTGCAACTGTTTCTTCCTTGACTATAGTAAATAAAATGGAAAATGTTGAAATGGTCCTCCTACTAGACATTTAATATTAAGGAAGAAAAATAACTCCATTTTTTAATTTCCATAACCTAAGAAATATAAATTAACAACATCCAACCTACTGGTATTTGTTCTAGAAATGGTAGCTCTGATGAAATGAGTTATATTAGGATGAGACCTTCTACCCAGTGATTTAAAATTCTTATTCAATCCACATAATTGATAACTAATCATACCGTTGATATATGAAAAATATTTGATACTCTGATATCATTATGATATAGTCCAATTCAATATCCTCTCAATGACAGTCTCCTTCTCCTACACCTTAATACAAGAATTCTGCATAAACAATGTGGCATTGTGTTGAATATATGGAAAAAAACCTCCTTGAAATTCTAATCCACAACCTCCTCATTTGATATAAGGGCCAAAGAATAAAAAAGTATGTACATGTGTAAACTACTAAATAGAGACACATTGGATATACTATAACAAAGTGTGTGAATCACCTATTGACATGTCACCATAGCTATCAATGATTCAAAGTCATCATGAAACTGGCCTCAAAATATTTTCAATGAAATATCAAACTCCTTAAGACCACTAAGGAGAAAATGCATCACTAACTATGTGATCCAGAAAAGTTCCTCACGGCTAAAAAACATAGTGTAACTTCTTATAATGAATCAATCTAATGTCTATATCTACTTACTCGAGAAAATCTACAATCTCTAATCAAAAATAGATCCACCATACTTTTGCATACCATAACATCGAAACTCCCAATGTGTTATCCTGAAAGTTCCATTGTCACCAACCCCCAATTTGAAATAATTCAGTAGAATATCCAAATGAACATCTTCCGCATGAACATTATTGAGATAACGACTAAGATCCCTATCTAAATAATTAATAACATCAAGAAATTCTAAAAACGAAACAATGAAGATTTAATTTTAATTAATTAATATAATGTAATTTAATTTACTATAGTTAATGCAATTCAAAAATAATAATATAACATTGTGATACATTATACATACCTAGTACTTTACCATAAAAGATACATCACAACACATAGATTGGTTAGGAAACTTGAAGTTTCTTCTTCAGAACATAGGTGGCCATAAAATCCCATGTCTAAGACGATCAACCATATCTATAGTACTTAATAAGTCTAGTTGATTTTGTTTGTCTATGAACCCATGAATCCTTACTAATCCAAAACTCCAAAATCAATCATATCTATCAACCATTATCTTTGATACTATTTTTCATGACCCTCACCCTCTAAAGGACACACTCCAAAATGGATAATTATGAATGGGAGATAATGACCCCATAATGAAACCTTTAATAGACTATTGGATAGAGACTAGCACCGGCGGTATATCAATAACCCTCCTATGAGTAATTTCCATACCAAATTATTAGGGAATAAAATAAAATAGGGGAATACTTCAACCAAATCTTGGAATAATAATTAGGAAATATCAATATATTTAATTTCATATATAAATTGATACAACTGGAGGAAAATAGTGAGTACCAAAACTATATACTTGGTAATATCCGTGAATCTATAGCATATATTAAATAAATATTCTATCTATTAATGTCTAACTCGACTCCCAACCATATCTTGTGGACCTAAAAAATAGTTCATATATACATAGGTTGAGAATATCATTTAAAATTAGTAGGATTATCGTTGAAAAATATCATGAAAATGTGAATGAATCATAGTAAAGATCGATGAATAAAAAAATGAAACCAAATCATTTCATAAATAGGTAACATTTTTATCACCATCCCCACCATGGATCACCAACCAAATAATTCATAAAAGTGAATAATTATTTATCAAAAAAACATAGACATATATATAAGAGGGTACCATATGTTAACTTCCCATGTATGTTTTCATTTTCACACACATTGGCTATCACCCATCATCATCTATTCTATAATTCAAGTTATCCTTACTATGAGTCAGACCTGAATCCTTCATATATCAATCCCATTAATAGACCAAATTCATATTTTGGGGTTAGATTATATATCCATATCATTATCTTGTCATGAGCCTCTTAAAACAATCTCAATCATAATTAGGTAATAAGACATAAGGAACCACATCCAATGAAAATGAATTACACATGAAGACATCATGAACAATTCCTGAACAAATATGAGAAGGCATATCCACCATTACCAGTTATGAGTATGTGATATAACTCATCCCATTATAGCTCAAACATAAATGTATAGTACACCTGGGATATATCACATCCATTGTAGGAACACATCATACACTATATTCCATTATATCATATCATATGTTTTCTCATGAATTCCTCTACTGGGAGAGTGACCGAGTGATAAATGTCATCTATCCATTCCCTTAACATCCTAAATGTTGATAAAGAATCCCCTAAAAACTCTATCTTCCAGTTTCTCTAATAGAGAAGATGGTGTAGTATATGATATAAAAAAAATTAAAATATATCACACGCAAACACATTATGGGAAAATACATATCATTAAACTCATTTGAATCTATTATTTCACAAGAAAACAAAATTCCATCGCAAATGATTAGGCATCATCAAACATACAAGTATTTAAGTTCCATATAAATTTAATAATCAACCATTATTACATTTTCATTTTTAGGATTAAAAGTTCAATAATTTATTCCAGTTCCATTTCCATCATTATTCTGTATATTCTAATCAAAAATATTTCATTATCATCATATATGATAACAATAAACCATATTTATTCATTTAGTTAATTCAGTTATCATTTTTCAATAAACTGGGCACTATAGGACTTTATCCTAGGCTACCACAATCAAGATTCACTTTTCTAAAATAAAATAAAATTGTGTGAGGTAATTGGAAACTATTAATAACATCCAGCGAATTGGCCATAAAAATAATTAATAAAGAACGTATTTTGAGGTGAAATCACCCCTCGGAAATTGTTGTGACTTCCCAAGTGTCATTACCACACCATTTTTCATATCATAACATGTCCCTCAATCAGAGGCATCAAACATCACTGCATCTTGGGATCCCATCCCATATCTCATCACTATTCCCAACAAAAAAGGCTATAAAAAATCCTATCTAGTTACAACAATTTTATAATAATCCTAGAACATATATACATTTTCAATATATTCTATGCACACTACAAAGGAGACATAGGAAAAAGCATTGAAGATTCTAGGTATCCAGTAATAAAGTATGGGATCATTTTACCCAATGAATTATATTAATAGAATGAAAACATTTAAATTCGAAACATCAATTAATTAGTTTATTAAACATAGTTTTTTTTCACATCATGAATCCTATAACAAGTATCTAACAATAGATTGAAAAAACTACTTATTTAAATAATTAGTTTCATATAAGTTTGTTAAAAATTAATTATTACATTTAAAAAAAATATTATGCTATACATGATTTTTTTAATAATTTGCAATGAATATACAACATGCTACATAGAAAAAAAGTATAATAATTAAAATCAACCATCTACCTAGTAAATAAATTGGTAAAAAGTAAAAATAAAATAAAACTTATGTGACCAAAAACCCATCAATTATTTCTATTCTTTATATAAAATCATTAAATAATAATTATATTCTATCTAATTTATATAATTTGGTTAATATTTTACATTTTATAATTCCATTTTTTTAATTTATAGAATTATAAATTAGTATAAAGTAGTATTATATTTTCATTTTTGAAAATAGTATAATCAACTTACATCATACATTTGTACTTTTTCTCCCTCTGATAAATTTTCCATATTAATAAATAATAATAAATTAATATACAACATATGTATTAATAAAACTAAAATCATTGAATATATTAACAATAATAATAATATACATTAATAATAAATTTCTCATAATTGAAATGTAAATGATATACACTCTTGAACATCATTTTCTTTATTAGTTTAAAATTCCTAGATTAATCAATAATCATTCAACAAAGGGTCTACAAATTATTATATGATTATGGTTAATACTATTCATTGAAACAAAAAATTCTAATGAATGGTTAAACAACTCCTTTTATAAAAACATCTAAGTATCAGATCCCCTACCTCATGAGATGCCTTCTTGATTTCGCGGTACTAAAAACAATGGATGGAAAGAGGTTTATGATGATTTGGAAAATCATAGGAAGACAATAAAGTTATTGTAGATGGGTTTTCAAGACCCTAATATAAATTTTTTTTATCATTCATACGTGATATACATCTAAAAGAATGAATTATGAAAAAAACTATTTTTTTAATTAACAGATAGTATTCTCTCAGGTCTTCAAAAGTGTAGGTTAAACATTACATTTTATTTAACATTAAAACCAATTTAGATTTAATTTTCTATGGAATAAATAATTTAAAGTAATAATAATTAAAAAAATTAAAATAACTAACACATACTAATTTATTATGGTTTTCAAACCCCCAAATTCCCTTTAATTTTTCTTAATTTATTATAAATATGGATTTTATGATATTCAGTGATTTTTATGAAAAACTATTTTTCTTATTTCCACTGAGAACCAGACTAACCTTAAGGATCGAATAAATTAAGTGACCATACGGATCATCCACATGTCTAACAACCAGCTGCATGAACAAAATGAGTGACTCTATAGATTGACCACACCTCATGGACTGACCAGACAACTAAGAGATCGACCACGCATTCAAATGAAGGATAAACCATATGAAGTGAATGATCAACCAAACAACCATGGATCAACCACATAAACGTGTGAAACTACTTCATGAAGATAAGAATATACCACATAACCATGGTTCAATGACCTGTAGAAAAGGATTGAATGCATAAATAAAAAATCAATAACATTAATATATAGGTGGACACCCATTCATTCAATTTACCATACAATCAATCCAAATGACTGCATTGGTAGTAAATCGATTGCATGAATTAAATTATTAATAATTATGTGGAAATTACATTACTAAATTATTGAAACCTCCAAGAATTATAATGACACAATAGAATGGTTTTATAAATATAGGAAATATCACAGTATCTAGTATAAAGTAAAGGTAGGTAGATCAAGTATATGTGGATGTTTGTGAATGTATAATTCTGTTATGAAATAGGGAATTATATTATGAATAATGTGTTGTGATCATTTTGATACTTTTAATTACAGTAACATGTTATATTTAATGATGTTATTTGATTATTGTTGTGATATTGATATTTTGATATGCATTATTTTAAATGTTGTTTTGAATTTATTATTATGATATCATAGATTGGAATGTGAAATTTCATAATGATTATACATTTGTAGGGATATTAATTCATTTAATTTAATGTGGTTTGGAGGTATGTTGTATTCCCAACACATGTGGGGTCTTTGTTTTTATTGAAATATCATTATATAATTATTTTAGTATTTTTTATGGTCCCCATTTGCAGTTTTTATTCATATAGATACATTGATAAGTATTAATTATTTTTTTAGCGAAAACATCATTGGATATGTGGATAGTGTGATGGTGTTGTTGATATTTGGTTTTTATAGTGAAATTAATGTTCTGATGTAGTTATAGTTTTATGAATGGCATGTTGTAGAGTTGTAATGAATTTATGGAGGACTATAATTTTTATGATATAAATGATTAAATTTACACATTCATTCCCTATGGTTTTATTATGAATATTCACTTGACATAAGTGATAATTGAGAAGTAAAATACTTTTTTAATCCCCCTATTATTATCTAATATTATTAATAGTCCACTCATATCTTTATTATTGAAATCAATATCTGTATTTTTGAGAAGTATATGATACATTTTAATAATTAAGATTTTGTGAAAATTTATATGTACATAGAAATGAAATTAAATTGATGACTATAATTCAATTTTTCATCCATAATATATAGATGAATTTTCTACATTTAAGGAAAGGAATGTATTGACTGCTTCAACTCCAACTTGTGAAATTACAATTGAAAAACAAGGGATGCATTTTGATTACATAAAACTTTATTTTCTATTCTATGAAATGAGAGAGTGTATAATAAGGAATATAGTATTTTAATATATTAAATATTTTATTTTCATACACATGATATATGATTTAATAAATTATTTATTCCAGGGCATAATATTTAAATAAAGTAAATGATAAAATTGTTTTCTCCTAGATAGAACGGTTTTATCAATATTATCTTCTAAAGTAAGAGGGATGAGATCGGACCACCAATCAAGGAAATATTTTAAATAACATAACATTTTGGGTATATTTATATCAAACATAATATTCCAAATGAGGGATGGTTATTTAAATTTATTTAATAAATATCCCTATAATGTAAATATGATTTATAAAAATAGTTTTCATTCCAATTTTTTTCTTTCAATATCCTCTTATCTATTTCATATATCCAAGAGTCATCATAACCCTATTATATTTTTTAAACTATAATTTTATTATGTTAATGTATTAATTCATCTTTTAATCTCTTACCTTTCCCTTTTGTATTAAAAATGTATATATCTTTTGTGGTTTGCCGATTTACCATCACCGTGGACGATTCCATTTCATTTTTCACTACCACCTTCAAGGATGTTCATAAAACCACCATTATGGATTAATAAGACTTTATTATACATATTATAAGTTATATAATGTTCTGGAAGTATTTTATAAACACTATATTATAAAAAATTATATGAGAACATGTTGGTTGTAAAATCCACCAAATAAATCGAATCATTTTTATTAACTATTTGTCCAATGATTCATCCTCATACCATATAACCAAAATGAAATATATGATCTTTTAACAATTTAAAATTTCATTATTCAAAAATAACATCAATTTTGGATAACTATTACAATTTTACATGAAATCCAATACTCATATACACGTGAACCAGTCATGAAAACCATGAAAATTAACACTCTCGAACGATGAAATTAAACTCTTTAACTCATCAAAAAGACAATAAATGAAATTAATGAAACTATAATGAATAAAATTAATGTATAGATCATTTAGGATTGGTTAATTAATGAATTTATCATGATTATCTATGATATTAATGTGAAGAAAGGATCTATCCGTAATGTAAGGTGATTCTCAAACCCAATATTGGTTGTTTGGATTATTCCACTTTCATGAAAATTTTCATCTTAAATGTTATTTTCTTATTCATAAAACATATTTTCATTTTACATACCTTTTAATTTCTGGGATATAAATGTTTACAATCTAATTTTATGAAAAATTAAAATATTTTTTTCAAGTGAACTCTTCATTCTAAAAAAAACATCTTTTACTCCTCCTGATATTGTTTCTTCTTCACTCCAGATTGATAATTGTTATACCAAGAATGTTAATCCATATTTCAAGTGGGGAACTGAATGTTCTTTTAATGTATTAATTATGAAATTAAATTCATTCCTATCCATGGTTTAGTTTATGTCCAATATCAATATACATTTTATGTGGAATGTGTGATAATGTATGTGTTATGATGTGATAAGTTCACATGGAATTATATATCTAGTTTACATGTTATGATGTTATGGGTGTTCCTGGAAATATATAGTGATCCAATTAATTGGGTAATGTAATATATATCATGAGATATATCGAAAATTCATGAACATGATGCTAGATATTTTCACAAATATGTGTGGTATTTGACTACTCAGACATGATTTTAAATTTTTATGCATTTCCATATTACGTTCCTTTATCGAAGGATTCCAGTCATGATTATACTGATGGTGTTATGATGATGATTATTGTCATTCATGTTTCATGTATCTTATTAATCCACATATTGGGATTTTAGCTCACCCCTTCTTTTTATGTATACCCTCGGGTGAATACTTGATTTAAGGAGAACTTCAGGGCCATAAGAAGCTAGAAAAGAAGGATGTAGATAAATTATTAACGTTTTATTATCTAAAATTTATGTATATTCACACTTTTCCCTATATACTAAGACATTATATCCTATGTTTATTAAACATATGTTTTTATCTTTAAAAATACTTTACAGTCTTGTATGAAAACGCAAGCTCACTATGGGAATGATAATCATCCAATTAGAATCTATCATTAGTAAATAAGGTATAATAAATATGGAAAATTTTATAATTAGAACACATGATATCTCAATAAAAAGCACGAGTACATTGTATCTCCATGGATAATGTTGACCTAGTAATCACATGGATAATTAAAAATGAATTCTTAACAACGAAATGAATAAATCTAGAGATTCACGAGCTTTCCATCAAGGCCTCAACTATGTTATCATGAATATTTCCATCATGGCCTATAAATAAAGACATCATTCATAATTAATGTGTATGTGTAAACCAAATGCACATATAATATAGATATTCTATTTTTTTTGTCTAATGATATCTATCAATTCATCTAGGGGCTATATATAATTGCGAAAAAACCCCTTAGTTTCATATACTATACATTTCTTATATTTTTAATGATTAATACATTTCATTCTAAAAATTGATTATAATTTAAAAATTATTTTTATTGAATCCATAACATGAAACATAAATATTTCCTTATTAAGTAAAATAATATATGTAATAAGCCTCTTTTAGCTAAAACCATATCTAGAAATTATATAGGGTTGAAACATCATCAAGGTAATATAAATGATTCTAAATTCATCTAATATTTTAAAAATACTTATATCAAGGAGAAAAATAATATCTAATAAATAATTGAGAGTGATAGATAATATGATCACAAGGAGACGAATGTTCTTAAAATAATTTATGATCCATTATCTATATAGAATGTTAGAAGACAATCTATTCTTCTAAAATTAATGTTTTCCAGTAAAAACGATCCTTTATAAAATAATATATAATAATTACATTAAAATTAAAATCCTTGTATCTTCTTGTAATAACATAGATATAAATAACATTTCAATATTATTTTAATTCTTTTAAGAATATAATACAATTCTATTTTGATATAATTATAAATTAAAATTCCCAAGATATAGAGAGAAATATTTTATTTGAAAATAAACATGAAAAATTGTGTACGAGTCTTGATAATGTATAAAGACTATAACAATGAGAATGGGTAGTCAATCCCTATTTGTTAAAAAAATAAATTCTTTTAGTACTTTTATGAAATGTAGAAAATAATGTATAAGGTAAATGTTATCAGATTATTTTTAATCCTTCATAAATAGTTTCAAAAATAGAAAAAAAATTAAGTATATCAAAATTTAATGAAATAAATAAGAACATTATTCAATCATTTAAAAGAACCTCAACATGGAAGAAAGAGAGTTGCGTGGAAAATATTAAAACATTATTTTTACAACTAATTCCATACATGTAACCACTCTTTTATTCTTGACCGTAAAAGAGAAGAAATGGAAAAAATGTGTAGTCCTCAAAAATAGATAGAATATAATAAAATATATGGTGTTCAAAAGATTGGATCATATAATTTTTTAAAAGTAAATATAACAAGAAACACTATTTAAATAAAATGAAATTGTAACATAAATATGTTATGAGTTTAATAACATTTGAATCAAAACCATATAAGTGATTAAATATGAATTAAAATTCAATATAGTATTAATAAAGTGTTATTAAGGATATAATATGTAAAACTGGTAGTATATACACCATATAAATGAAATTTGTCATATAATATGACTATTTATCATTGATAAGTAATTGAGAAAAAATTAAATATACATTAGACCTCGACTTAGTAATACTTGTTTTATCCTCCTATATAATGAAATTAATTTTATTAAAAAACTTATTAAAATCAATTTTAATATTTATTACATTTTAATTGTTTTTATAAACATTTTAAAACTATTCATTGAATAGTTTTTTCTTATACTATCCCATTTAAGGTTGTTCAATCAATTTCTCTAACATTACTTCGGTATATTTTCTATAGTAAATAGAATATAGGAATGGGTAGTTAATAGCTGTAATGTTAAAAGTGTAATTAATATAATTTGTATTCATTATAAAATTTTATAATAATCTATTCATAGTTTTGATAGAAAAAGTAATCACATTGCTTTAAGAAGGTGGTAGTCCACACAGACGCACGAGTGACATTATTAGTTTCTTGAGGATCAATGAGTAAGAAGGTTGATGATATATAATATTTATATAATCCAAATTATTACATAAATATCTAATATAGTTCATTAATTTAATTTTTTTTACATTCCTATTAAAATAATGATGAAAAAACAATTACATCTCTACATGAAGATGGTATGTCATACTTATGCAGAAGTGAGTTTTTTATTCGTAGAGGATGGAAATATGGTGGAAAATGATTGTACCATATTAATAATAAAATTAAATATTTTTTTTATAATTTATTAAATATGTTCATATAGATACAATATGTTTTCATATTTATAAAAAATATTAATAATTTATTGAGTTGGGTATAGGGATTACCCCTTCTTCAAGATACCTCATCTCTCTAACACCATAATCCTTCATCGGATAGTTGTAGGGTAAGACTAGCAGTTAATTAATGAATTGAAGTAATATTGAAATGTATTTTTAATATGTTTTTTCAATCTGTATTGTTCTATGATTGTGAATAAGGGAGGGGGATGTGTGACCTTTTATATTTGAGGGGATAGACTCAAATGTAATTACTTAAAATATTCTAATAATATAAAGTAATTGTCTTCCAAAATTGGATCAAAAATTTTATTTGAATATTATAAATGTATGGTTTAAATAAATCAAAAAAATTTGGATTATGAATTTTTTGTGTTATCTTTAATCCTTATACCTTTATTTTAACCATTTAAACCCATTTTACCCTAAACATAGTTGATAAATATTTACCAAGACTTCTATTCCTAATAAGAAATTATAATGTTTTTGTTTACCAAATTTGAATCTACAGATTCCAAATATATAAGTAAATTTTCACATTTCAACTTACCAATGTGTATGAAATCATTTTAAATATAAATGAAAATAATGTAACTAAAATCCATTTTTATGAAAATTTGTATTTAAGTCATAAAATAAAAATATAAAAATTAAAATACAATGACAATTACCACAGAATTTATTATATTTTATATAATAAAATGGATCTTATTTTAATTTTATAAAATAAAAAATTCAATGATAATTTTAAACGAATTTATTTAATGAAACAAAACAACAATTTTAAAAAAAATGGAAATTTGCTTATTCACTAAAAAATAAATCCTTTAATGAAATATACAAAAAATAAACCTAATTTAATTAAAGAATGATGAATTATAATATAATATATTTTTTTGGAAGAAAATTTTATAAATTTGTATAAATTTATTATAATAATCATGCAAAAAATGCAATAAAATATTTTTTTGATGAAAATGTATTTTTGCAGAATAAAATGTCTTTACTCTACAAAATTGAATAGTAATAATAATTAAATGAATTTTTTTTCAATTAATTGTATTTATAATATACTTATTTCAAAATAATCATTTATTAATAGTAATTAAATTAATCTATTAAGATCAAAATATATTGAACACTTAAAAAATGTTTCATGTACGCTTATAACCTTTTGGTTTTGGAATCCCTATTCAATCCACCATATCTATTCATTCAAAATTTATTAATTGGTAACTCTTCACAAAACTAATACTTTGTGTTAATCACCCCAAACTAGATGTTAAATATATCAACACATATCCCAATACATCCCATATATAAGTTGTATGAATGTGACAACGAGGCCCTGACTGAAAGCAAAAATACACTGAACTGATCACTACTCCATGCCAAGAACGCTTAACTATGGACATCAAATTAGGTAGGGTCCCAAAAAGGAAGGTTCACCATCTTTACATAACTCATATCATTTATTCATTTACCCCTTGATCATTCGGGGGTGTTACATTCACCCCCCCCCCATTAGCGAAAAATATAATCATTGTCATCCCTACATCTCAACCCAGGTAGTTCACTACACTTAATGATGGGTACCAGCTTTGATACCAAATGTTACTACTGGGCCCTGGATGATAGAAAAAACACCCCACACTAAGATGGTCAGTGGGTCCTGGCCCACTAGGTACCAACAGTTGCCCCGTCGGCACGTGGTCCCCACCCTAGGGCTCTCCCATGTGCCTGAATGGGGCACTTAACTAATGACTATCCCCAAATGCCTACACATGTCCTTCATAGTGTGTATTTTCATCAATCACACACACCCTAGGAAAAGTTTCATACGCTCACCCATCCCGATCACTACACCATGCCACGCATGATTAATAGTGGATTTCTAATCAGGTATGCTCTTGAAAATGAAGGTTCACCTTGTTGACCTGAGTCATATTATTCAGTCATTTAAGCATTTATCATTCTAGTGTGTTATAATGAACTTTTTCAAGTGAATTGTTATATTTTAAAAAAATTAAAAATACATAGATGAGTAAGATTGGGGTCACAGATAGCCATCCCACACTTTTCTAAATAAGGAATAACCCACCATATTGGTGATAAATTCAACCAAAAGTCCCTCAACCTAAGGATACATCACTCAAGAGAGATTTCAAATCCATCATTTATCTGACACCCCATATTTCACTACCCGACCCGGGCCCGGGCTAATGCGACAACAACCCCAAGCTAGTCTCTATATACCAGGGGGTGGGGACAAGCACCAAATACATAAGAAACATTGGGAGGGCATATAATATGCAACCATTTTCAAACACATATTCATATCAAAGAATAATTGAAATGGGAAAAGGAAAATAAGCATCACATCTATAAAGTAACTTAAGCCTGCATAACCTCTAAGGTATCCAATTGTACGACAGTGAAAACAGAAACATAAAGGGGAAAAATATACCCCAAACAGAAAATATGTCCCATCCTTACAAAACTATAAAAGTAAACTATTGAGAGATCCAAAATCGTAAATCCTTAGCTATGACCACCGTACAATTTTAAAAGCACCCAGTGTCCCTATGATTATATGGGGTCATGGTGGACCTATCTTTCATCTTCATAATACAAAACCTATGTGGGAAAATCACATACTGGGGTGAGTACATACAGACCTAGTTGGCCAGCCATAATGGTTAATGGGTAGTAATAAAAAATTTAACAAGTAAATAATAATAATAGATGTAAGATATAATCAAAGGTAAAAGCTCAACCCAAAAAAGAATAAATGTGACCTCATCCAAACATATGGGGCATGGCACAGTGAGCAGATTAAATACACAACAAGTATTTTCCACCTATAGAAGGAGAGTAAACCCGTCCAATCTAAAAAATATAAACATGGAAAGCACGTCATGTACCCTGTGTGTCTTCACCTCTCTTTGAGGGAGAGTAAAAAAATCCAAGTTGTTGATATATATATATATATATATATATTCTCAGTGAAAAGAAAACCAAATGAAAGTGTAAGGGGATATCCATATCATAGCTCATATCAAGAAGATAATTATCAAACAGTTCCAAAAGTCTAACATTGATTACCAACATCTCACATGTCTGCACATAAGTAATCATCAATGTCTAGCCACACCATGTCACTTTACCACATAGTTGATTGTCCAAAAACACTCGGGAGGGAACCCAATCCCCAATACCATAAAAGAGTCCCATAATAATAGTTATCATGGAAATCCACTACCTAGTCCTACTAGAGGGTACTACATGATAGTATCCATAGAGGATCTATGACCATGCCAATGGGGGGCCCACTCTAGTAACCTATTGTGTTCTATACTCCCTATATATATTATGAGGTCTTCTTCATAATCATAAAGGAAATCATCCTCCCAGCCCCAATAGAGTGTTATATTGGGAGATGACATCAATGAAACCACTGCCTAGCCCTTCTGGAGGGTACCGCTTAGAATGGTCTTTGTGGAACTACACTACTCATCCCTAATGGAGGATACCACATGATAGTATGCATATAAGGCATGTTCCCATACCAATAGAGGGGCCCACACTTTTAACCTATTAGGGAATCAAGTACCCATCTCTAATGGAGGGTCAACTTTGTAATCATCGAGGAACATCACAACCCATCCTTGTATGAGGATTCCACTTAGAAATGTTGTCACGGAACTCCACTTCCCAAACCTAATGGAGGGTACTGTTCAGAAAGGTCTCAATGATATAGTGTAATCACAATCATCACCGAGAAATTCCTTACTAGGATTCATGGCCAAAAAATTTCACATCATATCTCAAATCCCAAAATGGATTCCCTATCGAGTTATACGTTGAAAAGAACTCATTATAGGATACTCACATACTAGTATCTAAGCTAAAATATAGGAGAAATAGATAATTAACCTTTCATAAACAGAGGTTAAGGGGGAAACGACATCTGATGGGTCCCAAAAAATGTGTGGTCCCACTCTGATTCCATACCATTTCTTTATCTAGATAACAACTCCGATCCCAAGTAGTAGTACATACTATGTAGGTAGACTGTACATCGTGTCCAGACTTACCGGGACTATTCCTTCTTCTATTGGTCATGTCTGTGTACCAGATGTTGTGTTTTTGTATCAGACTCATTGTTAATGTACTCATGTACATGGATGTGTGCCTGGACATGTACTTCCACATGTTTTCCCAACTTTGTGATCCTACACATGGGATTTCTAACTAGAAATGGGTTACACAGTGTTTTAGATATTTAACATGTTATGTCATCCTTATGTTTTCCCAAAACCATAACAACCTCCATCAAGGGGAAACACTCCATGTGTTCATCCCAATACATGGTGTGTAGAATATTATTTCTAGATTTTCTATATCTAATTCCTACACTTTAATATGGTTGTTTCACTATATATATTTCTTCAAATATACTTGAAACACTTGGATTTGGATGAAAATAATGGCATCTGGACATTTGTGGTTATAAATATTCCCCAACAGTTCTCTATGAGTCCTTTTCACTAATATTTCATCATGGATCCTTAAAATCTAAATTAATCATGTTATGATCATCAAAATGATCATCATAACCTCTAAACAATCCTCGATCCATGTCTATTTCATTGAACAATTGTTTAATTATCAATATGTCACAGTTTCGACGGTGTGATCAGGCTTAGTACTACCCAAAAATGTCGAACCGACACTACCTGGGCATACTAGTTACAATTAAAAAAATAAATTTTATAAAGTAACCGTAAAAAAGGTTTAGATAATTTTTGTCCAATCATTATTTTCCAACAATCAATAAAGGTGATCAATCTTTAGAAAAAATTGAATAGAACAACATAAAATCCATCTCATAGGTGGATGCACATTAAGAAATTGGAACATGCCCATGAATGATGAAATATATTCTTGAAAAAATTAATCAATGGATGTAAATCACCAATTGAAAATTCTTACCAAGATTTTTCATCATTCATTGTTGAATAACGTACCCACCAATGATCAATAGAATTAATTCTGTTTAGTGCATCCAAATCATATCTGATCATGCATTTCATACTCATCCAATGAGATTCACCAAAACATTAGGAAGAAAGTTCTCTAGAATTAACTGAGAGATTATGCATCTATCCTTAGAGAATTCACCCCAGCAGTAATCTTATATATAATTTAACTATGTCAAAATGAAATAAATAATTAGTTAATTATGTATCTATGTCACTAAACATAACTCCAGTGAGTGAGAAGTCTGAACACCCTATGTTGACCCAAGTTTTTCATTAATTAGTTAATAACATTTTTTGGGACTCAACATTGGTATCAAATATATTATATTATCTTCCTTTTAAGATATATTACACTTCCGTTAAGAAGATCTGCACATGCATTATAAAAAATATTTAATATTATTGTTAAATTGGTTTTAGGAACACCGTGCCCGGAAATAGAATGTTATCATAGTGAATTACCCTAGAAATAAACAAAATAATATTTAAAAGTCTTAAAAGGAATCATACTAGGTATCTACATCATTACATCCGTCAATATTTTTATCCGGAAAAGAAAAAATGTAAACAAACTACTCAGGATATTGAAACTGCACATGCCTCTCTTGATCACAAGAACTCTCATGTATGTTCCCATACTACCATAACACACAAATGAAGGGGGGGTTATTCCAAATAGAGTTCCCTTATGTTAATCCTTGATCTCTACTAGGTGATTCGAAAAGGCTTCTTTTTCTTCGATGTCTTGCTCATTCTAGTCAATAACATGCATATGGTCATGCATATATCTTCTCATCTATGAAATGGGCAGGATTTTATGAACCCACTCTAGAAGTAGGGGTAGGTAGAGATGGTATGAAACCTCACAAACCCTCTTCTTGATCTCACACAAATAAATGATCATCAGGGATAGTTTTCTTCTTAGGACCCCTCCACAATCCTTGTTATAGGTAGAATATTAAAAAAACATGTTCTCTGTTGTTGAACTATATCAGATTATGACACTGATCTATGTAATATTTATGTCTAATATATTCTTTCCTCATCTATTCATAGATTTCATGGACTTTCTCCATCATCACCTGCTCCATCTCTGGGACCATAAGAGATTTCTCTCCAATATTTTTTAGCACATGGGTGACCTGTAGGGTATTCCATATAAGGCCTCAAATTTCTTTATGTTTTATGGTGGAGTGGTACCTATTGATGTACAAAAAATATACTAAGGTACATTGAACCGCATTGCTCCAGCCAAAGTCTTACATGCAAGCACTCGTCATATCATCAAACACATAGATTCCTCTCATAGTTTACCCATCGATATGAGGGTGAAAGGATGTACTCATCGTCATTTGGGTCCTGAATGCCTCTTACAGGCCTCTACACAATTGTGACGTAAAATGTGAATCATTATTGTATACGATTCTCATGGTAAACCGATGAAGGTGCATGATATCATGTACATTAAACTACCAAAAACTATCCACTGAAATCGACTTCTTCATACCAAGTAAGTTTAATGACATTTTGAGTTAGTCAACTATCACCCATGTTGCATCATGACCCATACCTATTCATGGAATCCATGTTACAATGTACATGGATATTCTATTCCATTTCCACCTTGAAATCTCAAGGGACTACAACAAACCCACAAAAACATGGTTCTCAACCTTCACCTATTGACATGCATGGAAACGAGAGATGAACTTGGCTATGTATAGTTTCATTTCAGACTACTAAAATTGTCACTGAAGGTATTGTTGCATTTTCCTCACACCGGAATTTTTGACTAAGGGATAATTTTGGAACACTCACATCACCCCATCCCAAAATGTGATCGGGACCAGTGTTTTCCCTGGAAATGGGTGATTTGATTTCGACCTTTATAAAATTCACCTGGTGAGTCACTTATGGATATATAGTCACATAACACCTCACAGTAAATTCATCTAATATGGGACTCTTTCACACACTTATGAAGAAAAGGATTTTACACCATCAATAGTAGAAACTTTTCACCCTCCTACTCCACTACTATAATCTATAGGGAAGCTGACTGTTACAAATATTCTTACACAAAGAGAGCCTAGGAATTCATGCTAAGGGATTCCACTACAATGTTTCCCTTCCACCGTGTATGGACAATATATAATTCACAGTCCTATAGGAACTCCAACCAGTGTCACTATCAAAAGTTCAAGTCTATCTACATGAAGAGATACTAGAGACTTTGGTGGTTTGAGTAAATACAAAATATATCTCATAGAAGGTAGTGCATACACATCCTCTGGGTGAATAATACCACTTCTCTATCTAGGTTATGATTTTATATATTCTACTCATGGGGTTTCAACTACCTTCTATCATCTGTGATAACTGCCTACTGCTCATCAACTTTCAATAAATACCATATCCCAAGGAATCATAATACACAATAAACACAACCCCATCCTACAATACTCTATCATTGGAGTTCTCTTAATCCAAATCCTCAACTCCTCAAAGTCCCTATGACATATCTTAGACCAAGAAAACGACTTTTATTTCTGTTTCAAGGTGGTCAAAGGAGATTTAATTCATGACAATTCTTTCATAAACATCCTATAGTACCCCTCCAATCCATGAAATCTCCGCACCTATGACACACTATTGTGTAGTTCCTAAGAAATAAATCCATCAATATTCACTGGATCAACAGATAAACCATGATCCTAAATGACATTCCCTAAAAGGTGAACCTAAAGAATCTTGAGATGGAGCTTTGAGATATTTCAGAAAATCTGGTTCTCTCGAGGAAAATCGTGAACCATCCCCAAGTTCACTACCTATACCTTCAATTATACAAACTAGATGAGTATGTCTTCAATGAATATGAGAAAAAACAATTCCATTTATAGCTGAAAACACTATTTTATCAAATCCTTAAAAATAGTGGGGGAATTGTACACACGAAATGGAAACACTCGAAACTCATAATGTCTGTAGCGACATCAGAATTCTTGCTTTGGGATATCTGTCTTATGAACGATTAACTGAGGGTAGCCGGATCAATAATTTATCAAGGAGAACAATTTCCCCCATCATAACTAGTCAAAGATGCCATAAATAATCCTTAAGTGGTAATTATTCATTATCATTCCCTAGTTCAGGTAACGATACTCTAGACAAGGTGCAAGCTCCTATTCACATTTTTCACGAACAACACTGCTGCTTCCAAACGGGAAAAACTGCGCCTAATTAAACCCTTATCTCGAAGGTCCTTTACCGACAAACATATCTCCCAGATCTAGGAAAGGTCCATCTGATATAATTTAGGTGATATTAGAGTGGTTCCAGGACGTAAGTCAATGAAACCCTCCATTTCCTTTCTCAAAGGTTGTCCTAGAATTACTTAGGGAAGATATACATATAATCTTCCACAACTAATGTTATGTAGATTCCTAAAGATACTAATTCAACAAGGTAAACACTCAATGAATAATAGGTTATGGGAATCATCCTCCTGCTCATAAACCCCACATTCCTATCTAGGATATCTCCCTCGCCGAAAAAGGGGAATTTCGTCTAATCAATGTGAAGGAATCTGACATGTTTGTGGTTAAAATTAATAGGTGATTGGACCATGGAAAACCAATAAATACCCAAGATTATGTCAAAGGTCTCGATCATGATTACCAAATGGTCCCACATGAACTTCTCTCAACCCAGTGATAGCTCACACTATGGTAAAATGATAGATACAGAAGAAGAGTTCCTTGTAAGAACCCCATGAAGAAGATGTTGGGCTTGTGCCTCAAATAGGAGTTCCATCTCCCATACTAGGATTATAGAGATAATGAAATTTCTATCACCTATGTCTAATAATACTAAATAATGATTATAATATAAAAATCATATATCTGACCATCATGTTTGTTTTGGGATTATAAACCTCCAATGCTTGCAGCTACAAGTGGCCTCGACCACTTGCTCCATGCACCAAATGTATATAGCCTGGGGGTGGTGGTGGAAGGATATCCAAACATCTTACACCACCAATGGATTATCCTTCTTCTCCTCCAACTCTTCCTCCCTGGGGACCACCCTATCATCACCTGAGAGATCCCTGATCACATCGTTGCCTCTATCATTGTGGTCTATCAGTTATCTATTAGTGTTTCTCGACACATATATTAATGAAATATCATACTATGTGAAATCTCCCATTAGAGGGAAAAAATAATCCCTTCTATATTATTCCCTGGTTTCATGTGTTTCCTCTATACAGCATGACGGCGTGCCTATGTCTTCTCATGAAAGTGTTTTTTGTGTCGAGATACCGCAGACTACTACATTCTAACTATGTAAGATGACAATGATATGTGATATCCATTGTTATCCCTGACTTTCTAGGGCCTCTCTAGAAGAAATATATCAATTAACAATTCACACTCTAGCACCCCAACACTGATGGGGATTAACAAGGTCACCAAGCTAGCGCAAATCTCTCTGTGGATTCCCAGCTCAAATTTTTTTGTTTCGATGTAGCCCCCATAGATCTTGTAGAGAGAGTACCTAGTATGGTTTGTGAATATATATATATATATATATGTAATCTTCCACCTTCATCCCACTCTTCTAAAGCTCAAGAAACTCATGGATATAGACTGAGAAAAAGATGTGGGGATAATACTTATTAGGGAACAACTACCGGAAGTCGGCTCAAAAGAGTGTCGAATCATCATGAATATGTGTAACAAGGCTACACCTATTCCCAAAATCTCCATAGAAGATGATAGATATATGTTAAAAAAATTCATCCCTCTTGGTTTGATCCTAACTGAAGATATGGACCACATAATCTAGCCAATCATATGCCTCTCGAGAATCTGTCTCACCATAGAACTCTAGAGGCCTTTGTTGCTGAAACTCATAGAGTGCACTAAGCATGCGTGAATCCTAATACTTGTCTATTAGAATAATTTTTTAGTTGAAATATGGAGGGTATTCTACCTACCATCCTAGAGGAAGGGGGTTACGAGATGTACCCTAAAAAGAGGGCTTGTCTCTCATTAGGTTGTCATTACAATTTGGACCTGGTATAAAAGATGGCATTCATCAGAGAGGCATGCTATGATTTATCAAAGTGTACCATGATCCGATGAGAATATATATATCAATAATTGGGAGATGAGTCAATAAGGAAAATTAAATACTCAATGATATATAATCCATCTACCATTTAACCCTGAAACCAATGTCTCATAATTCCAAGTAAACAAGCTGGTCTTCAATGTAAAAGGGAATGGATACGTTGGATGCCCTTACAATCACTAGATTTTGTATCCTAAGAGTTACATTCAAAAAACATTGAAACCTTTCCCCTAAACCCATCCAAATCCTCGCAAGGTGACTAGTCCAAAAAATGTCCCAAGAAATGAACATTTTCTAATACCAATCATCTATGACCTCACCCAAGACGAAGATCAATTTGAAACAACCCCAAGACCTCCAACATAGGCTAGGGGTGGAGACAATTACCAAAAGCAAAAATAACAAAGGGAGGGTTTTTCATAAGTGCATTTACACAAACATATTAATATTTATTCAGAAGGGAAAATAGAATGAAAAAAAGAGGAAACACTTATATAATGTAAACTAAGAACGCATAACCTCTAAGGTGTACAACATTATGAAATTATAAGAGTAAATTAAATGGAAAAAATACGTTCATAAATATAAAGGTTCTCTAACTTCAAAAAATATATAAAGTAAACTAATGATAAAGAACCTCTCCAGAATCACAAGCTACGACCGCCATATGAGGTCAAAAGTACCAAGTATTCCTAAGATCTTATAAATTCCGGTTCAACCGAACCATTATCTATAAAAGAACATAAATGTGTGGGAAAATCCCATATAGGAGAGAGAATATACATACCCTATCAGATTACCCAAAAGATGAATGTGGTACAGTATGAGATACAATTGGGAAAAAATACTGTATATTCAAGATAAATGAAAAGATAAAATCTATACCCGACCAAGAGTGAAATTAAGATCATCCAAACACAAGGGGCTCAACATGGTGAGTTGATTAAGTACACATTGAGCATTCTAATTCTATAGAAGAGAGTACACTCATCCAAAC
The DNA here is from genome assembly GCA_963277665.1 of Viscum album. Classification (NCBI taxonomy): domain Eukaryota; kingdom Viridiplantae; phylum Streptophyta; class Magnoliopsida; order Santalales; family Viscaceae; genus Viscum; species Viscum album. The sequence goes on along the minus strand of OY728138.1, from coordinate 1,046,487,500 downwards.
ATGGGAATGAAAACACAAAAATCTCGTGGCATGCCCTGGAAATCCACACCTCTATTGGAAGGAGAGTAACCAAATGAAATATTTAGATATATAATAATTTATATATATATATATATAAATGAAGTAAAAAATAGAAACCCAAATGAGAGAGTAATGGGAAATCGAATCCACAGCTCAGCCTAAGAACAAGAGTAGACAACAGTTCAAAAAGTCTGACATCAATGCACAATATCTCCCACATCATCCCATATGTAACCATATAATTACAACCATTCCTTTCCACAATACTTCACTATTTAGGGGACACATACACTTGGTTGGTAACTCATTTCCATGTACAACAAGTGGTTCACGCTCTGATAGTCATCAAGGAACTGCACTTCCCACTCATGGTAGAAGGAACAACTCCATTGTATCGGTAGAGTCCCCATACCCCTTCTAATGGGGTCCCAATTAGGTAACCTATTGAGGACTCCACTAACTATCTATACTATAGGGTCTACTCGATAATCATATATGACCCCTAATTTACATCCTTGATATAGGGTACTTCTCGGAAACATCTTTGTGGAACTCTAATGCTTATCCCTTCTGGAGGGTACCACTTAGAATGGTCATTGAGGAACTCCACTACCTAGCCCTGCTAGAGGTTACTGCTCGATTTTATCCATATAGGCCTCTCTCCCATTATTATGTGGGATCCCACTCTAGTAACATGTGGAAGGATCCACTTACTTGCTCTATTGGATGGTTAAATTGGTATTCATTAATGAACTACACTACCCATCCCTGTAGAATGGTAATGCTTGGAAAGGTCATTGAGGAAATCCACTTCCAAGACCTGCTGAAGGGTACCACTCAGAAGGTCATGGTGATCCTAAGAGGTCAATTTCAACATCAATCATTTCCTAAATAGGAATCATGATATGAATATTTAATATCATATATCAGAAAAACCATTGGAGGGTTCCATTGCATTCTATGTGAAGGAACAATAAGTATAGGCTACTAATGGTCCATAGTCATAGTTTAAATGAAGGAAATATAGATGAATTAAGTTTCCTAAATTTATGTCAAATGTTACACAACATTTGAGGGGACCCACACAGCTTCTGTTCCCACTCCACCACCATTCCATGTCCCTATTTGACACATGGATCCCATACCATGTAGTAGTATAGACAATTTTGGTGGAAGACACTACATGTCAAGACTAACATGGATTGGGCCATGTACTATTGGTCATATTCATGTACTAGACCTAATATTTGGGTACTAGACCACATGTCCATGAAGACAAGTACACATCTATGTACCTACCCATGTACTTCCACTGAGCTTCCCACTTGTGTGATCATCAACATGGGTTTTCCAACTGGGATATTGGTACTTGGTGTGTTGGAGAACTTACACATCGTCTCATTCTTATGTTTTCTCGAAACACAAGTTGCTACTATTGAGGGGTTTCCCACAATGTTTTCATACTTTTAAACTGTGTGTTGTTGAGTTTTTTTTTTCATATTTCCCAAATCCTCTTCCACTTCTTGAATATTCATGTCTTCAAATAGATTTCTCTTTGAATCTTCCTAAAACACACAGATCTAGCCCAAAATCTTGGTCTCTAGATGTCATTCTATAGAAGTCATCTCTTATGGTTGATAACCAGTTTTTTGAACAAAGGGTTTATTATGGTTTCTTATACCATTCATTAAACAAGTTCTGATCATCAAAATAATCATCCTCACCTCACATAAAACCTAAATATGTTCTCATTTCAATGATCCACACCTTTTATTGATTTTTCATGGTTTCGACTGTCAGATTGGAATTCGTACTACTAGGTAATGTAAAACAGGGATTTTGGAGTCCTACTACATACAATATTAAAATATATTGGATTAAATCACCATTAAAGTGGTTTAGACAATAGTTTACCATGATTACCTAGAAACCAATCCATAATAGTGATATGAGGTTAGAAAAATTTAATAAACCAATACAAAATTTGGTACATAGGTGCATGATCAATCCAAAACTAGTGCATACCCAAGAAAAGGATGGTTATTCTCGAAAAATTAAATAAAATCTCTTAAATCATTAATTTTTAAGTCTTACCAATATTTTCGATCATTCATTGATAAATAACAATCCTGTCCAAAATCAACAGAAGTTGTTACGTTTGTTGTTCCTGGATTCGATCTGATATGGTGTTTCATAAGCTTCCAATAAGCTTTCCTAATGGTGTAGGAAGGAAGAACTCTATAATTAATCCAAGGTTTCTGTGATGAACCCTGGAGAATTCACCTTGGATGTATTCTTAAATATAATTTCACTACATCAAAATGAAACAATTAAATAATTTATTAATTTTTTATTTCACTGGACGTACCTACAACGGGAGATGAGTCCTAACACCCTATTCCAACCAATTTTATGTCATTCCTATGGTAAACACCACATTCATGAGTCAACTATTGTCTCATAATTCGAATTTGAGATTTTGTTAAAGAGTTTTCTCATTTTTTATGAAGCTTGGAATACACAATATAAAATATAATGAAAATTTTATAAAATTAGATTTGGGCACACCGGGCATCGGGATCTCACACTATTTTAGTGAATAACTATTGAAATTAATTGGAAATTATTTCAATGTATTACAAGGGAAAAATATATTCTCTAAATAATATTTATCGACTATTTAAAAACATTAAATTATAGTTAATAACATAATTACAACATAATGTCAACATAGATGAAAACCAAATCATATGCTGCCATACCAAGATTGAAATAATAAATTTTTAAGAAGAAATTTATCACACAAACTTGTGAATACATAATATTAATATTATAAAAATGTTTCAAAAAATTATTATTTAAAATTCATTATAAATAAAAAACATTCTATTTATTTTCTTGACATGATATATTAATATGAACATTTAACATTTTATTTTTTTCTAAAAGATATTCGATTTATAATTCCCAAAACTTGTCTTTTATAAAAAATTCATTAATGCTAATGAATTTTTCATAAAAATATATTTCTATTATTTTAATGATATTTCAAATTTTATGATAAACAGGGGGATATATATCAAAATACATGATCCAATCACAGATAATGATAAGTGATATCATGGGAAGCCTCTCATTTTTAATGATATAGGCTATATACCGTTTAATACATGACACTTCATTTCATGATTATTTGGTTCTAATATCTAGGATATGATAACGCTTATCATAACCTATGAGATAGTGTAAAACACTAGGATTCAATTGAATCTTACTTTATGATTCAACCTATTGTACACTATGACATATAGAAAAAATCACACATTATGATATCCCATACCTTTGAGAATGGAATAGTGATACAATGATTAGGACATGTCCACATCATATAATGATTTATGATATTACCTCCAAAAAATTATGAAATACTTGATATATATGAAAATAGTGGGGAAACATGTTGATTTGATAATGACCATGTATTTGATACCCGTAGTTGGTTTTATAGGATCATCTCATATCCAATGTTGCTAATGAAACCTAATTAAATGCTTGATTTATCACCGTCGAATCAAAGTTTATGGAAGATGATAAATATAGTAGGCTTACCTATATCATAGTGAGATCAGTACCTATCAATCTAAATGGATTAAAATTCATGGATATAACCAAGATATGACCCAAGGGATATCACCTCCACATGTAATACACTGGCCACTAGAATTCTGGTATGCTATAAAGGGACTCATAGAACTTCATGTGCCATGATAGAAACTTATTAATTAAAGAAAAATAGATAACCCAACATTAATAGAGAACGGAATTTTGGATATATAGTTACACAAAATAAATGTAGAAAATATTCATTTATCATTCCCATCAATCAATAAAGGATATTGTGGGTCAGTTTCTAAATACTGGTAACTAGAGAATCTGACAGTGGTAACTCAAAAAAAATATTCTCAACGATGTTTATGATTTTTATACCTTTTCAAAATAATATAATATTATTAATTATATAAATTACCCATACCAAGGGTATATATATGGAATCCCACCTTTTTATTTCATAACATTACATGGCATTTTACAAATACAGGATTTTTAATGTTTTGGATTGGGAAATAAGGTACGTAAAATAAAAAAAATTAAAACATTATTTTATTAAACATGAAACTATTCTTCAAGGGTAATTATATGTACATTTATTGAATCTCATAACATAGTTACATAAATAAATTGAAAGGGTGAGCATAAGGCCGAGTAAGGGGAAATAAGTGAAATAATTTACATGTGATATTGATAAGAACTTGAAGAATATAAATATGGAGTGAAATGGGGAAAATGAGGCTTATAATAAATAAAATAACATGACTTATAACATGGAAATGTTGACACAATATTTAATTGATTCATTCATAATCTTATCCCCAAGGTTTATCACTGAGGTTTCATAAAAAATTACCAAGGTTATTCACTAAAGTATCATAAAACTTATCATATCCTGAGATTAAATTCACTACCCAATGAATTTGAGAGATATCAGGGAACATCATTCATATGTATTAACTGATTTGATCCAAATTGATCATAATAAAACATGTTATAATTAAATTTTTAAGAATTAAAGAAATGAGTTTTATTTTAAAATCATGATGTTTTAGAAAGTGCTAAAAAAATCCATTTTTAATTTTAATCCCATAGAAAAGAAAGGGGGAATTTCATGTATGTTAATCCAAGAATTAATATATATCATTTAGAAATATATGTTAACACCTCTATATAATATAGAGGATTGTGTTTTCACAAACAAAATAAAATATTTTTGGATAAAACGAGAGAAATTTTGAGCTAAAAATCTCGCTACATAATGAGTATGAAACATGGTTTCACAAAACAATAAAAAGAGAGGAGAAAAGGGTATTATATTAATAAATTTCTATAAATAAAATAAATGTATATAATAATATGTATATAATAACATGGTGTGCAAATTTTAAATATATATGACATGAATATGAATCTTTAAGTGGAAAGATAAGTTGAGAGTTCCCTTACCATGAATAGTGTCTCCTAAAACTCAATGATTTGGAACTTTGGGGGATTGAGGAAACCATGGGAGGAATACATGGGTTTTAATACTATCATATATTCATTTATTATGATTTTAAAATTATAGGAAACAATGGAATGGGTTGGTATTTATAGAAAAACTGAGGGAGTTTTTTTTATTAATTTCCATAAACACCACAATAGTGGTATTTTCAAAAGCATTTGCTTTCCCATATTATTTTACCATGTTATTATCCACATGGGGAAAATAATATCATATTTTAATCCATAAGAGTCTAAAATCATGTTATTTTACTAATATAGTCATTAATGATGTAATTAAACATAGAAAAAACTAAATAAATAAATTTTTACAATTCATTGAAAAATGATGTACTTTATAAAGTTATTATAAATTCACCCCAACCTAATATCTATATTATGAGTTAAAAATGGAATTTATTTTATCAAAATAAATCTCCACATATAATAAATTAAAATTTTAACTATAAAAATACTTATTTATTCAAAAAATAGAACATAGAAAGTGCATAGTAAAAGTGAATAGTGAAATTTATGGTACCTAATAAATTAGGGTGATTTTATCATTTATTACAAAGAATGAGTGTTTTTATAACAATATTTAGTTACCAGAAAAATTATAAATTATACCTTATTTTATTATAATAATTATATGTTTCTTCAAAAGTACAATTTATATCTGATAAAGCAATTTATCAAAATCCATCTCAATTTAATTTAGAATAACTATTCTTAAGACAGAAAAGATGGGACAAAAATCATATCAGTACAAAGGGTTTAAAATTTATGTAACCAATAACATGTAATATAATCCCTTATAACACCCAAATAAAACCCATGGGTAAGGTGTGAGATGGTGATATAATTATTCGGCCACTTGGATAACATCTCCCGAGTGGTAATATCAAATAACCTGATCTTCTCCCATAGGTAGTTTCATTCACGCTTATCATGATGAAGCTCTACTTGTGCTTGGTCATGACAAAGTCCCAAGGATGTAACCTCCTACCCAAGCTCTATCAAATGGGATTCATAAGGAAATAATCTTGTGGATGGGGATATTGACTATTCTTCTTAAATTTATTTTCTAAAATCATTTCTATTTGTTAAAAACAATCATAACAATAAGAGTGTTGTATACAACGGTCATATTGAAAAATGGTCATAATTTACCAATGGTCACGTAACAGTCTAAACCTGATGGTCACATTAAAACATACTTCATAGTTGATTTTTGTGAAAAATAGTACAACACACATTGTCTTTAAACAAATATTATTCAAAAATTCTGGGTCATTACATTATTCCCCATTAAGAAATTTTCCCCCCGAAATTGAAACTTATTCCCCCAGTTGAGAAAATGTGTGGGTACTTCGGCCTAATTGTTTCCTCTAATTCCCAAGTTTCTTTATTTATAATTTTGTTTCCTACCCATAACATTAATGATGCAGGTATTTTTATTGGGCAGAACCTTGTCCCTATGGATTAAGATCTCCATTGGATGCTCCTCATAAGAGAGAACATGTTCTAGTTATAACTTCTCTGAATTCTGTACATCTGATCAGTTATTTATGTACATCCTCAATAGAGATATGTAGAAAAAATCATTATCTTGAGATAGATATGGTATAAGTTCTTACTGATAGGCCTCTACTCTCATAAGGGAAAATGTATTGGCTATTAATCTTCACTTTCTTCCCAAATCACACAACCCTAATCCATGGTGAAATTCGATAGAAGCCATTTTCACTTATATCAAACTCCACGTACTATAGAGGGTTGTTAGCATAACTATTTTGCCGATACTGATCATCCTTAATGTGTTTTTGGATGGAATGAACCTTTTTTAAAATCTCTTGCAAAATATCAGTCTAAAAAATCTTTCTCGCACTATCTTCATCCCAACAAGTAGGAGTTCTACATCACTTTCCATATATAGAATCATATGGAGACATTTGAATAATTTAATGAAATCTGTTTTTGAATGAGAACTCAAAAAAGGATGATATTGTTCCCATCCACCTTTAAATTCCATTTAACATGTTCTTAGCATGTCCTATACTATCACTATAGTTTATTCATATTGGCCACCAACTTAGGGATGATATGCTATATTGAAATTAAATTCGGTAATTAGAGAATGTTGAAGACTTATCAAAATTTTTGATGTGAACCATGGATTACAATAAAAAAAATAGAAATTTACATTTCAATCCACCTCAGTACTTCCTTCACGTATATCATGGAATGTTGTTCAAGAGATAAGTCTCCCAAGACAGTGATAAAATATTCTTTCTTAGTTAGATGGTCCACTATAACCCATATCACACTATTTCCATTTGATGTTTTTAAGAGACCAGTGAAAAAATCTATAGTGATATTATCTCACTTCCATACGAGTATAGGTAGTGGTGGTAATAACCCATTAGGTAGTTGTCGCTCTTCCATAACTTATTGACACACCATACATGTTGCTATGTAGTTAGCTATCTTTATTTTGATGTTATCCCACTAATAATGATCACAAATGTGTCTATATATATTTGTACATCCAAGATTTATATAGAATGCAGAGGTATGAGCTTCTCCCGTCAGCTCTTTCTTTATTTGTAGAATATATGGAACACATATCCTACTTCTTGATCAATATTTGCCCCAGGAAACATCCCATTCTTCATAAACAATATCATCTTCTATAATAATGATATTCTCTTTTAGGTTTTTTATTTTCTCAAATAATTTTGGTTGATAAATCATTTGAAATATGTTTGTTGATGTCACTTCCCTTAAGATACCCATGTCTATCTTTACTAGGTCTTTCATAAATGGTTCTATTTGAATCCTCGTCATTTCTAGCATAATAGGTTCTTTCCTACATACTCCACCAGAAAAATTGTTTTTCACTTGAGATGACAATGAATTGAACAATAATAGCCTTTAAGAAGTTCTAACCATCTCCTCTATCTCATAGTCAATTCATTTTGTTTAAAAATATACTTCAACATTTGATGGTCTGTGTTTATATCACATTTCATCCCATAATGGTAGTGACTCCATATCATTATAGAAAAACAACTGTAGCCATGTCAAGATCATGTGTTGGACATTTCTTCACAGGATGCTTCAACTTTCGAGATTCATAAGAAATCATCTATTCAATTTCATGAGGAGACACCCAAGTCCTTTTATAGATGTGTCTTTAAAAACAACAAATCCTTCCCTGAAAGAGTGTAGAGTTATCATGGGTGAAGTAACCAATGTCTTTATTATAACATGGAAGCTTTAATCACACTAAATTTCCTCGATAAACATAACACCTTTTCGATTTAACATAGCTACTGTATTAAAATTTCATGAAATGTTATTCAAAAACCTCAAATAATATCCTAATAAACCAAGGAAACTATGAATCTCAGTTACCATCGTAGGATGATTCCACTACTCTACAACCATTTTTTTGTAGGGTCAACTGAGATTCCTTCACTAGTTATAATGTGCCCCCAAAAAACAAGTTGTTTTAACCAAAACTCGCACTTGATGAACATTACAAATAACCTACCCTTCCTCATAGTTTTTATCATCACCTTTAGATTATCCTCATGCACCACATGAATTTCAGAATATATCAAAATATTTTCATTAAAAGAACTAAAAAGTAAACAAGGTAGTCCTTAAATACTTTATTCTCCAAACCCAAAAAATAGTAGGTGAATTAGACAAACTAAATGGAATAGTCAAAATCACAATGAAGACAACTTGATTAGAAGGATATCATTGGAAAATATTCTTTCTCCACCATTAATTGATGATAACCAGATCAAATTTCAATCTTGGAGATGAATTGATCCCCACAAAACATTTCAAATAAATACTCAATTATTAGAATAAGGTACTTTTTTCACAATGATCCCATGAATTTCTCCATAATCAATACATATCCACATTTAGCCATCCTTCTTATTCACAAAGAGAACATTTTCTCCCCAAGGAGAGAGTATTGGGCAGATAAACCCCATCTCCAAAAGATCTTGGTGTTGTTTCTTTAATTCCTCCATCTACACATTAACCATTTTATATGAGGTATTTTATATTGGCATGGATCCAAACATAACTTCAATGGAGAAATCTACCTCCCTTCTTGGGGTTGTCTAGGTATCTCCTCAGGAAATACATCGATGTATTTATGAAAGATGGGTACATTGTTTATTTGTGCACATTCATTCCCCTTTACATAATCACTGATCAACTCCATAATGAAGGCTTTTGGTGGTGCTTCTCTACCAAGATCATGTTGAGATATCTCTCCTATGAAGATAAATGTAGTCTTTCCACTAAATACTACTGATACTTACTTACTTATTTGTTGATCATTGCATTATATATTGAGATCAGGTCTATCCCTTGTATAATGTCAAATTCCAACATCAGAATAACTACTAGATTTACAATGAGATTATGATTAAAAAAGTAAATATTAGTGTTTTCATATATTGTTAATTCTTGGATTACCCCACCTAGAGTCTCAATTAAGAGATATACTTCTAGAATTGATGGGATTGATTCTATATTCACTGAAAACATATAGGAAATAATGGAATGAATTGAACCAGAATAAAAAAAATTCATCCTACATTTGAGAAAACAAAATGAGTACCTACCACCACATCATTTGGAGCGTTAAATTCAGCTATCATGATAGAAAAAGAGTTAATTCTCTCCCATGGCCTATGTTGAGGCTGGTGGTGATTCCCCTCTACTTCCCTGACATTTGTAAATTGATTGGAAAAGTGACTGATCTATCCACACATAAAGAATTGAACATGAGTTAGGGATTGCACTACATTCCCTTTGATGGTAGGGTTTATAAGATGAGACTTCACATCACTATGAAAATTTTGAGCGCTATGTCAATATCTTCCACACTTATAACACTTCCCACCCCTGAGAAGTATGTTCCATGAATGCTTCATCCCAAATTTATTACATGTGGGAAGTGTTACTTTCTTTCACCCTCTTCTATGTTCAAATACCCCCATGTATATCTATTTAGATATCTTATTTTCAAAAGACTTGTGAGACCACCAGAACTCACCAAACTATAGTTTAACTTTCATAGAACAATGAATAATTTCCTCATAGTTTCCCTAGTCACAATCGGATAAATTTTAATATAGATGAATCCATATTCCACCAAATAATCTATCAACCTTCACATTAGGATCCATGAGAAATATAGAGGTATAATGGGACACTTTTTTATGTACATATCATAGCTTCCAACATATTTATTCCCTTTCTGCTTCTATTCATGAAATTGTTACTCCATTTTCATTATCATCGAATGAGGGAAGTACTTATTAAGTAAGATTTCCCTAAACACTACCCATTTCAGGGAATCAATTTCCCCTAATGGGATCATGATCTCAATCAGTTCCCATTACTGCTCAGTATATCACTCTAAATGGTAAACGGCCAGAGTGACATTATCTTGTTCTGAACAATAATGTATAAAAAGGTTCTTTACTATTTATCCTATCCACTATTCTAAAAGCAATGGGTTAGTAGATTCACTAGAAATTGGTGGTCGTTGATGCATAAATAACTCAATGGAAAGATATTCCCTTCATGGATAATCTAGTCTCTCATCATTACTCAAATTATTACCCACAACTTTAGTTAGTTGATTCATAATTCTCATACTGGTTTCCATTTGAAATTTCATCAAGGGTTCATCAGTACATGGTCTATTGTGTTCAACATTTACATGGTTACTATCACTTCCAAAAATTTTCTAAAAGAATAAAACCTTAGTGAGAGATGTGTTTCACAATCATATAATTCCAATGGAACTTTTATTTCATATTAGATCATTCTTAAATATTTTATTCATTAACAAAAATTAATGTTTCTATAAATACATCATAATGAATAATAATTTTTTTTTCTAAAACAAACATATGCACCCAGAGTGTCAAATAAAAAGTGAAATAAGGCATATCGCCATGAAAAAATTCCCTATTAAGTCTCTCTCAAATCAGAGTTTTCATGGAATAACACTTGATACATCTGTCCCAGATACACATCCACTTGTTCGTATTGAGATGCTGATTTATATGTTCGGAGACCACTCATATAATATTTCACCAAAATAATATGAATTTCTCTTATATTTAAAATTTTCTAAAGGGTTCTTAAAAAATGTGAAATCCTAATTTCCAAAAATAACTAAACCTTCCTTTGATACTAACTATTTCATCCTTCCTTTTTATTTCAAAACCTTACATATCATTTTAAAAACAGAGGTTATTTTAATGTTTAGTTTCTTGGAAATATTTTACATAAAACATGAAAACCTAAATCATTATTCTATTACATATAAAATTATTATTCAAGGATCATCCTATGTAAATTTATTTCATCGCATAACCTGGGGAAATACTTCAAATTGAATGGTGATAAGAAGGCTAAGTAAGAGGGAAAAAGTGAAACAATTTACATGTAATATTGATAAGGACATGAAGAATATCAATATGACATGAAAAGGAGAACTTGAGGTATATAATAAATAAAATAACATGAATCATAACATGAAAATGTGTCTAAACATTGAATTGATTTATTCATTAGAATATAACCAGGGTTTATCACTGAGGTGTCCTAGAAATTAATAAGCTTATTCATCAACGTATTGAAAAAATTTTCATCTATAGAGATTAAATTCTTTTCCCAATTCCCTAGAGATATATTAGGGTGAATCATTCATATTTAATAATTATTTTGAGACACATAGATCATAATAAAAAACCTCATAAATAACCCATGGAGAATAAAAGGAATAAGTTTCATTTCAAAATAATTATGTTTAAGAAAGTTCTTAAAAACAAGATCCTTTTTTCATTTTAAACCCACAAAAAAGGATAGGGAAATTCATATATGTTAATCCCCTAATTAATATTTATAATTTTGAAATATATGTGAATACCCCTATAGAAGACAGAGTTTTGGGTATTCAAAAATAAAATACAATAATTTATGGATAAAAATAGGGAATTTTTTAGATAACAATCATGCAACATAACGTGTACAAAACATGGTTTTAAAAGAAATTAAAAAGAGACGGGACTATGGAATTCCATTAATAAATGAATCTTAATAAAATAATGGAATATAATTAAATTTTTATAACAACATGGTATGGAAATTTTAAATACATACCACATAAAAAAGAAATATGAAGGGAAAAGAGAAGTTGAGAGTTCCCTTACCATGGATCCAAAAATCTGATGATTGGGACCAAGGAAAATTGAGGACACCTCAAGAGGTAAAAATATCAGATCTTAATCATTTATTATTTTTGATGGAGAGTAAATGAATGAATAGGTGGGTATTTCAATAAAATGTGAGGGAGTTTATTATTAATTTCATTGGACACCTCAGTAGTGGTATTTGACAAACTGTGGGCTTTCCAATGGTTTTTACCATCCATAGTTTCCAATTAGGACACCAAATATAATATTCTAATCAAAAATAGTTGACTAAAATCATTGATTACTCATTACATCATTAATTATTTCATTAAACAGAATGAAAATTGAAAAATATATTTTTACTATTGACTGAAAAAAATATAATATATAAAATTCTCATAAATTCCCCAAAAATAATATAGATATTCTAAATTCAAAAATGAAATTTTAATTTATCATAATAAATATATATATATATATGATTAATTTAACTTTTAAATATAAAAATACATATTTATTAAAAAAAATATTGGATAGAATGAGCATAAAAAATTATATAGTGAAATTTTAAATACATGAAAAACAAGATTTATTTTGTCATTTATAACTAAAAAGGAGTGTTTTTATAACACTATTAAATTTCCATTAAAATTATTAATAATACCATAGTTTAATATAATAATTATATTTTCCCTCAAAAGTATAATTTCTGGCCAAAATATAAATTTATCGAAATCGATCTCATTTTTTTATGAAGAACTATTGTTAAGATAGAAAAGATGGAGAAAAATCACATCAACACAAATTTATTACACATTGTTTAACTATGTAATTGTAAAATATCCCCTTATGACACCATAATACGGCCTAACTGTAAGGTGTGCGAGGGTGATAGAATTATTGGGGGGCTTAGATTACATCACCCAAGTGGTAATCTCCGCTAACTTGAACTTCCCCCATATGAGGTTTTGTTAGAGCTTAATATATTAAATCTTGTATTTTGATCGATCAATAGAGAAGCCCAAATAAGCTCAATTCTACCCAAGCTATAAAATATTGGATTCATATGGTACGATTATACTGGATGAGGCCATCAAATCTTCTTTATCTGTAAATTATCTGTTATCATTTCTATTGATAAACAATAATCATAATTTTAAGAGTATAGTGTACAACAGTCATAATTTTCCAAAAATCATATAATGGTCTAAACTGGATGGTCACATTAAAATATATTTCCTTCATATTTTATTTAGTAAAATAAGACAACACACATTTTTTAGAAACAAATATTATTCAAAAAGTTTGTGTCATTTCACTATATGAAATATATAAACTATTTTGAAAGATCTGAATATATCCTAAACTCCCAATAATATCTCATTGGCCTATCATACACTAATATAGTGGAATATCATTGTTAAAATACATAAATAAACAATATCCTATAAAATTAATAATATGAATATATAGTCATATGATATAGATTAATCACCTAATATAATTAATCTATTTTAGTTTATTTGCATTTGAATGTTCACATTCCATTACAAATTCTCTTAAATGGTTTTTATGTTTATTTATTTTATGAAATATGATTTATTTATACGACTCAATGGTTAATATTATTTTGATAATTTTTTATATTATATTAATAATATAGCTAAAAAATATTGGAATGTGGCTTCAATAATTTATATGATATTGAATAATATATTTAGGTTTAATTGATTAATTATAATCTTTAAATGATATAATTTATAGTTTTGAGATATATCTTTTTTAGATTAAAATTATGATTTTTTGTAGAATTTATTTTTGTAATTATTCCCTTGAAAGGGGATGTTTTCAGTAATTATTTCTATGTGATTTATTTGTTAAAATTTTCTTGTTGTGTGTATGTGTGTGGAAAATAATTTTCCAATAACATTTTTCTTAAATCCTCTATGCTTCATTTATGTTAAACCTAAGCCTTATAGAAAATATATTCAAAATGTTAAATTTTTAGAATAACTGAGGATTTAGGTCTACCCTTCCATTGTTATGGTAAAAAAAATTTGGTTTAACGAGTGAATGAGTGATAACATTTTTAACACAATGGAGATATGTGAATTATGATTTAATTTTAGTTTTCAAAGTGATTCCTCGTACTATGTATACATCTATCATTTACATTTTTGATTATATTGTGACCTATATTTACCTTATCAAAAGTTAATTTTCATGAAATAAGATGTTTATAGTTATAAATGGGGGAAACATGGAATTTTGATAATGAAATAGGGTGATGGGTTGCATTCTATAAACATGGTGAAAATATGAATATTTATTGAAATAATGTTTTTAGAGAGGGTATTTTTTTATTAGTTAAAAATCATGTATTTGAAATATGTTTTCTAGAATATATTATATTTATGTTAAAATTCTAGAGTTAGTCTTGATAAATTTATGTTTTATGAGTTATTACCTTTCTCATATAAGTGTGAGAAAACATTATTTAATTTATTTGAAGATAAATAATTATCAATTTCAAAGAAGACCAGTGGAATCATCTTCTCTCATTTCCCAAGGGAAGAATCCACTAGAGTTATGTCAATGTTTTAGAATGGGACATCTAAAATCAAAGCGTCTTAATCCACATTAACCATTATTTCACTGTGGTGTGTTATGTAATTTGAGTATGTTATGTGGGTAATTTTTATAGATTAATAATGGTAGGGAAATAAACTCATAAAAAGATAATGGATGTAGGATGATGGCAAATGCATGATTGATTTGGTGACTCCTGGAATAGATTTAAGGCCTCATTTGGAGGATTTTCAACACCTCAAAAGGTTCAAGGAAAACTCTTCAAAACTAATAAGGTGTCATATGAGGCAAATATTAATATAAGGACATATATTGGGAGAGGTTTAATTATGATAAATTCAGTGATTATTTATACCTTGATTGATAATACAATATCACATTCATTTATATAAGCATGATTATTTGATGAAATCTAATTATCAATGTAGTAAATATAACATTATATAACAATTTACACTCTATTGGATGAGAGATAAATATATTTTACCCATAATTGAATTTTTTTTTATAAAACGGAAGGATAAAAATATATCTTCCAAAATCAAATTTCAGTTTGGGTACCATAAATTTATAGTAAAAGAAGAGGATATTCTGAAAGGAGTTTTTTATGTCGATATGATAATTACAAATTTTTTTCATGAATTTTTTAGTTACTAACACTCCTATAGTGTTTATGGTACTAATGAAATGAATTTTATACAAGTACTTGGCCACCTATGTAGTTAATTTTTTTGATTGCATCAATATATGATCATTTTAAAAATTTGATAAAAGGGTATAATAGGAATTTTTTTATGAAATTATATTTTAGAGTAAATCATATTTGGAATTTAGAAAAAGTATCAATTTTTATTAAATAATTTAAATTTAGGTTCTAGATTATTAAAAAAAGGTGTTATTTATGATCCTGAAAAGATAAAAGATGTTCTTTCCTTTGAAATTCTTGAGTATTTATTTTAAATATGGATCTTTCTGTACATGGATTTTTTTTAGGATTCATTAAATATTATTCAGGGCTGTATTCTTTCATGGCTACCTTGAGGAGTTGAAGAAGTGACTTACATCAGCTCCAATTTATTTCTCCATGGGTTAGGATATGAGTATAATATATGCAATGAAACATGTAGATTCATATTAGGATTTTTTATGATATAGGTGAAAAAGGTTATGAAATATAAGCCTAAGAAACTAAGAAACTATGTGAATATTTTCACTATATATTTAATATAATTAATTCTTGTGGTGGATAATTTTATGATTTTTAGGTATTAACCCTTTTGTGAAATATTTATATCATATTACAATCAATAGGGTAGGGAATGCTTTTATCAATGTGATCTAAACTATATGAAACTCAATAAGTGATAGAAAATTGGTAGTATTGGAAGTAAATAGGATTGTTAGAGAAATTTTACATGGAGAGATTGGAAATATTGGATGATGTATTTATCTCAAGAATTAATGTGACATCCATGTTGGAAGACTGAGTGAAATATAAATAATTATCTAATAATGAACACAATAGTATGAGGGATTCCCTAAATGATAGGGATACCATTTATAGATGGACTTTTAAACCAGATTTAGTGAATTTTCATAGTGGATTATTGGTTGTTACTATGAAACTAATGAATAAGGGTTTGAAATATTTTCACCTTTTTGGTTAGATATTCCCAAATACACTATGATATATCATAATATTTAACATAAATTATGATGAATAGGAATGAAGAGATATATTATTTAACAAATTTCATGTTTTTATGTTAGTAAACAAGTAAAAGAATAAAATTTATGAATGATATGTTTTTTGTAACCATTATTTATTTGGATATGTAATTGGGAACATATTACCATGGATTATGTGATTGGATTGTGATATCACCTAAAAAGAATATTATTTTTTTGGTAGTAGAGGATCGAAATTTGAAATCAATCTCTTTATTCCTTCTAAAAAAATATTTATTTAATGACTATGGTAATCATTGTTTTTATGGCAGTTGTTAGACATCATTATGTTTTTAAGACCATTATTTAAGATAAATATACTTCACTTACATCTAGAATATAGAATCCACTCAATAAATAAAAGGATCATAATTGATGAAAATTATTACTTGTCACCCTTAGATAGATAAAACGATATGAAAAATTATTCAAATTTTGAAAGATATGCTCTGATAACGTGTTATCAGTATTTGGAATCCTTGGGAAGTTCATGTATAATTAATGATATTTTATATAAAAATAATTATAAACCACTAATTTATAGAGAACAATTCGAGTAATTATACTGTAAACCATGCTTTACAATAATATTTTGGACCATGACCTATTATATGACTCTTGTGGAACCTTGTTACATAGATGAAACTAATAGTCGAGTGAAATTGATATAAAAATATATTATTTCAATTTATCATTTTCAGCTATTTTATATTTAACATCAAATGAACCACATGAGATTTTATATCTAAGATCAATTATTTTTTAATACGAACCCCAGGTTGTAACATATGAGGTTTGGAAAAAAAGTAAAATCAATGACTTGACATGTGTATCCTCTTGAGAGTGTGAAAAATAATGATTAAGTGGCTTATTGATTTGAATTTACACAAAATATTGAAAACATTAATAATTTTTCCATGATTATTAATTAGAAAGTATTTTTATAATTAAACTCATTCTACAGATAAAATATGATTGAGTTGGGACATAAGTTTCCTATTATTGAAAAAATTATTTGAATTGTGCATCATAGAAAGAATAATATAGGAGGATGATGTATTCATTTTATGAGAATGTAATGAAAAAATGATATTATTAATGAATAATTATTGGAGATATAATAATATATTCATAAATTAGATAATAAAATTTTAAAAGATATTGTAACATATTGAATTTTATGGGATACAATTTCTATATTGGTGAGAATTGCAACATATATTTTTTGAGATTATTTAATAGATGTGGATAATTATTTAGAAAACCTATTGAAGTATTATTTTCATAAAAAATTTAATATTATCTTTATTATTATTATATTTAGTTAACATATATTTTTGATGACATGATATTTATGGTAGATTATTTTATTAATATAATGGTGAATATATTAGTGGGTTTTATGATAAAAATATATACTTAAAAAATATTTATTATAGTCAGTTATGGAGAATTTTATGAAATACATAAGGGTTGACAAAGAACTATTACACGACCCTCCATTGAATGTACTATATAATAAAATGAAATTACAATTTAAGGAACATAGTTATGATGGAGTGGTGAGAATTATAATCAAGGGGATGGTATGGTCATTGGCCCATTTATTATTGGATTTTCACATAGAATACTTATTATGGAATTGAAGCAATGATCTATGAATACATGGATCATATTACACCTCTCATCTATGCCTCACCCATGGTGTCTATAGTTTAAATTAGTGGTGGATGTTGTGAAGAATAGTGATCAGAGGTCATATATGCAATCAAAATATTATAAGTACATCGAATTAATTATTATAAATATTTTTTTATAATATATTCTTTGTTCCTAGTTATTCACCAATGGATTATACAACATAATATTAATTTTTTCACTCTTTAGGGGCCAATTTCATATTCTATGGAACTTCGCATGTGGTGGTTCCCATTTCAAATGGGGGCATAAAACATAGTTGAATTCCAACCCTTTTCCCTATCTCTTTATATACCTTATGATAGTGAGTTACATAGTGGTAGTTTCAAGTGTAATGGGGGTTTCACCACTTACCAAAGTCTAGGTACTAGAAAACAATGTGTTTCAAAGGGTATTTACAAAATTATATGGTTTATGTCCAATGTGAATGAGGTTCTGTACATTATTCACATGTTATTCCATATTCTGTAAAAATATATGTATCCATTTGTTTTATAAACATACATTTATAGATAGTATAATATGGAATATCTTTTGAATATCTCCACATTGAGAACTTATGGATAATTTATCAAATTATTTCTATCTAGGTGGCTTTGATACACTCTTTTAGGTTGTATAATAAATTAATATATTTTTTAATTAATTATGATGTGAAATGATGTTATTTATATTTCTATGAGATTACCCGATTTGGATTAAATTAATTGTTTTTTGGAAAATTTGTTTTTGTTATAATACCATTAAAAAGTGTTGGGTTTAGATAAATGGGCTTGAAGGGATTTATTTTCTAATTATATCAATGTTTTTGTGAACATGAGAAATTAATTTCAATTAAGAATCATCCCAAGAAGAGTAGAGTCGTATGGAATGTGTATTATTATAAAACTATTTTGAACGTTTTGTCCTATATGACCACCCACACTCATTTTTACAGAAAAGTGGATAATTGAGGGGTTTATTTTTGAATATGTTTTGATATTAATCACACACCAAGAATTATTGAATAACTATATGATAAAATTTTGGTGAGTAATGTTTCTTAATGGGTATCTATCAAAATTTGATTTGATTGACTAGATAATGTTCTACGTTTTTATTAAAATGAGTAGATTTTTAAAAATTCGTGAGTTTTTTATGACGAATTAGGGAAACATGGAGTTTCAGTGATATATTGGGTAAATAGGTATTTTCTTATGAGACATATAAATAATGATATTTTAAAAAATTAAATTATGTGGGGAAATTATTGTTTTTAATTGATTAAAAAACAAGGACTTGGTTTTTGTATCTTTAAAAATGATATATTTGAAATTATTGGATCGGTTTCGATTTAATTATCATGGTTTGTTAATATTTTTGATAAATAAATAATTTTTCATATTCATCTATTTGTATATCATTTATATTTGACATTTAATTATTGGAAATGATCACACCTAGAAAAATATTAGAGTCATTGGGTAAATCCTACTGAATTTATACACACCCAAACATGTGTACATCAGTGGATATATAGTCATTATTGTTCCTAATTCAAGGAATGTGAACACATTATCCTTTATCAATGGTGAGACATAAATCCATGTTTAGGATATTGTTGAGGATTTAATGGGGGTTTATGTCACATTATTCTAATCATGTTTTCATGGAGAATTGGTTTTTATTTTATTATTGGTTTTGTAGGATTGAAAAAAATTTATTCTTTGAATTTTTATTGATTTGGTTTTTAATAAAATGATATTTTCATCTACATATATATTTTTATCATTTTTTAAATAATTTAAAGAGATATAATTTCCATTACCATTTATATTATCCTCTAAACTAGTTAAAATCCTCGAATGATTAAAGTGAACGCTCGAGGTCTAATGGAGATTCAACTGGACAGATGGGAATTCTATATATTGTATGGGTTTTTACAAAAAACTAATTATTTGAAAAAATAAAAAAAAAACACAAAAAATTTCCACAGTATCAAACAATGACATTTTGTTATATGAATGTATGAAATAAGAGTACCATACATTATGTTTTTGTGAAGTTGAAACTAATTCTATGTGGTTGAGGAAGATCAACTAGTGGTAGCCAATATACTCGCACAAATAAATGAATCTTCAAGAAGATGAATCACCTATTAAACATCAAGTTAGGATTATTATTAATATTCATTATTTTTTTTATCTTATTCTAAATTTAAATGAATATAAAAATATATTTTTAGCTATCAGATCAGTTACACAAGGTTACCACCCCAATTGGCCAAAAGATTTTTTATATAGGCATTCTGTAGAATCTCTAGGGGGTGAGTTAATTTAGAATAAGTTCATAAAATCTAAATCATTATATATTTTATAACATTAATTTTATAATTTGGTCATTAATTATATTGATTTTAGAATCACATAAATTTAAACAGTTTATTATTAATTAATAATCAGTCAAAGTGATGTAGATGAAACATGAAGACAATACATGATATTATATATTAGAAAAAAATAATAAAAATTTATATTCCATGAATTCTACAATATACTTAAAAATAATAGAACAATTTATTAAAGCATAAAATTATAAGAGATATGAAAATATCACTACATATATTATAATATTTATGTGGACATATCTCTTTTAAAATCACAAATACTCTAAATCCTCCTATAATTTATACACATTTCACCTCATGTTCCATCATATGATATGACCTATGAAATAACATGAATAATTTTTTAGGATTTTAAAAACAATCATAGATTTTTATTAAACTTTTATAATAAAACCAAATATCATTTACTCAAAAATTACGTGTGACCATATGGTAATGTATAGAATTGGAAATAATAATAAATTTATAAAAAATAATTTTATGAAACTAGAACCTTATTTAAAAGTATCAATTGATCTCAAAATATATAGTTTTATGGAAGAATTTATATAGTACACATGTATATCAATACTTTTACAAACCATAAATATCTCGAAAATCATGCATAATCACACAATCCATTTCCCTAAGATATTGAGCCTAAGCACAAGACATATGAAATTTTAATACCATATATGAAAAGTCATAGATTATTGATTCTTTGAGAAAATACTGAATTATATTGATTAACAATTGTAATTGAATTCACCCATGTAGATGAGTAAATTTAATATCACTCACCTATATATACAAGTACATCACATTTAACTTATTTCATGACCTTTAGGCAACTCTTAGGTTGGTAGTAAATACAAGAGTGACTATTAAATACAACCTTAAATTGGCCACATCGTAGAAAATATAAACTAGCTTATAGAACACACATATGATAAGACTTTCGCACATAAATCCAAAAAAATTAAAAACAAACCACCAATAAGCATTTTGATATATAAGTAAACCATTCTCAAAATTCATGAAATCTATTACATAAAC
Organism: Viscum album; assembly: GCA_963277665.1. NCBI lineage: Eukaryota > Viridiplantae > Streptophyta > Magnoliopsida > Santalales > Viscaceae > Viscum > Viscum album. Next base: position 1,046,465,702 of record OY728138.1, on the reverse strand, counting down.
CAAAAACTAAAAAAGGACTACATGAAAAAAATCCCACAAAAATAAATCCCTAAGATCTTGTAAACACTAACACCCCCAATGAGCTAGTATTGTCGCTCCCATTCACAGACCATGTCTATAAGGCCTAAAAACACACACACACACAAATAATGGTGAGTATAAATGTATACTAATTAGGATCCTCCACAAAACATCACATGAAAATGGGGAAGATGCATACTAATACATCAATGAATGAACAATGAACCTAACTCATTATCTACATAAGCTCGTCTAATTTAACCAAAATTTGCAAGACTCTCATTTCTAATATCACCTAAAAATAGGTTAATATATTATTATGAATACATAATATAAGGTACCGCACACCACCAATCCAATTGAACTGGTCTCTATAAAACCCCAATGAATTATATTGTTGTGTTTCCATCCCTTCTATATCCGCATACAAATATATCTATATTCCCATAAATATAACAATATAACGACATACCAAATCCACATCAACACATATCTACATCAAACAAAAATCTATATGGAAATGTAAACATGAATAAAAGAATCATCCCAACCTATTCTCCCATATACCCACCACTAGGAACCGAAAATATAAGCACAATAACCATAATCCACTACAAACCCCACACACACACAACATAAAATCATGAAATTAGTACTCATTTATATATATATATATCATAACCGTGAGGCATTACTACCCATTCTAAATCATAAATAGAGGACATGTAATGAGTAGTAGTCAACTATATGTATCCATAAAATCCTAGATATTGGGGGTACATTAAAAACCCAAAAACACATATGGGTGTTAATCCTGTGACCTGACCTCGGTTGTCAGGTGTAATAAATAATATAAAATCAAATGAATATATATGAATAAATAAAGTACATTATTAATTGTCTTTAAACCTAACACAATGAATCTAAACCAATAACTTTCTCTGTGGAACAATAACATCATTGCCACATCAACCCACAACATGAACCAATACCATCATCAATACATAACAACCACATCATCCACACAAATTCCCATGAAGAATCATCACAAAATTTCATATTAATCAACCACTATTCCCAATTAAAATTTATTTCTCTCATTATCATTACAACAAATATCATTTTAATTATATATCTATTATATTTTCAATTATATGCACTTATATTTATTGGTTACTAATTCAATTCATCACATATCATCTATCTTCCACTATTCAACACAAAAGTATTTATACATTAACTTCTTAACAACATTCATAAATTTAACATTTCTAAAATATATCATAGACTTTAATCGGATTATATTTTACAATCACTAAATCCTTATATTGTAAATTCCTTCTCAAGGAATACAATAAATCATAAACACTTTTTATATTAGTAGATTATTTGAATAATCACCTATTATTTGATGGGGAAAATAAAAATATTTTATATTATGATTTATATTATAGGTAACAAATAAAATGTTCACTCCTCCATTGTAAATCAGTGTAATGTAAAACATGGTACTTTTGATCTGTTCTTCACAATGTTCCTTTTATATTTCTCTAGATTGAATTTGGTACACATCAAAGAATAATAAAAAAATTCAATTAATGTACAATTAATTTCACGAATTATGAAATCAATTCAATCTTAGTTTAAATAATCTCACCATAATCTCATCGAAGTATATTAATTATTATATTAAATATGATATTTTATTTTGAATACAATCAAAAGATTAAAAACATGAAATATTCATAAAACAAAATTAACACCTATATAAAAAACTACATAAATTTTATGAACGGAATTTATTCCATCTATTTCACTAAATGGATTTTATACATATTAATAATTTTTTTAAGAATATAAAATGATACACATCCATGAAATCCTAATAGTAAATATGATTGAATATTTGGATTAAATTTATATTTATCTGACCGAGTAATTACTCCAGAATTAACAAATGGTGTAACCCCAAGATCCCAAATCACCCAAACATGAAGGGATTGAATTAGGTTGAGAAAATATATTCTTTTATCTGATATTTTTCTCATGTTTACATGAATTCAAGGACCCATAAATTAAAATAAAATATATACGACATCCAAATATGATTAGTAATGTGTTATAACCTGAGTATTTTTAAAAAATTTCATACATAAAGGAATATATCCATACAAAATAAACCCACCATGTTTGTTTGTGACCAAAAATCACAAACACACTTTCATTATTACATGATTTATGACCAAATAACAACAATGACCAATGGTTATTCCCTATACATCTCTCTCCAATCACTATTTTCAGAAAATTAAAAAAAATCATGACTCAAAACTCACTTATAATTATTATTATGAAAAATAATCTATACACTTTCAAGTAATTACAATAAGATTTCAGAACCTCCAAATCATGTAATCATATTATTTCTCATTTTCATATTCCAAAAAAATTTAAATTATTTATTCATATAGTAGAATGAATGTTATTTTATAATTCAAAAAACTATATAATCTATCCATCCTTAAAGACTACATTGAACAAATAGAAATGTAGAATATATTATTTGCATATAGTTTTTTAAGGAATGTAATTCCTTGGTAAATGACCAAGCACACATTATTATATAAAGAAAATGGGTTAGATGATTCTTAAAGAAGGAATATTTTTACAATACTCATCAAAATGGGAAAGTAAATCAATAGGAAGGTCATCCAGCTAGGTTATTTCATTGTTAACTTCCTTATTATCAAGACCATCTACAACCACATTAACATCATGTAGGGTATGAGTGACAACATAGCTGATATACAGAAGTGAAAGGAGGCAGTTAATCTAATGATTTATAAAAGGCTTGGAAAGATGAACCACACCATTCCAAATAGCCTGAAAATAGAGTTCAAATAACATTCAATCCAAATATCGTTCCATACCTATTGATTAGAAAATAAAATGGCATGTATCATAGTCATCATTTCATCTTCTAGAGATGAGGTGATTTCGAAGCTTCCAGAGAAGCATTTGGAGACACTTCCCAAGGTGGATTTTGAAAACTGAACCACAACCGTAAGGTCCTAGATTTCCTTTAGAAAAAAACATCAACATTTAATTTAATCCATCTCGGGGAAGGGCTTTCCAGAACACTTCAAATGTGTATCATTGTTGATGATAAATTTCTTTAATCTAACGTCATCAAAGGATTTCAATGTCTTTAACAGTGTTGTCACAATTAGCCTTCTAGATCTTGGAAGCTTTCCAAATAGAAATGAAAATAAATGTCAAAACTTTATTCTGATTGGATGAGAAATAGTTATGAAGAATATCATTTCTATCATACCAGATCACAAGTTAAAGAAAATAAATAGTAGTTCAGAAAAATTTCAAGATTTTCTATGATGTTTCTATATCCATGTAATGATTTAGTTGAGATATTATTGAGTCATGTAGTAACCATATGCAATAAAAATTATAAAAAAATATAGTTACAAAGAGTTCAAGCTGCAGAAAAAGATATAAAAATATGGTTAGTATCTTCTCTATTTTGGGTACAAAGATGACACTTATCGAAAATTTAAATCATAAATTATTTAATACTAACTATTGTGGGAAATATGTTGTGAGTAATACTCAAAACACAGGTATGAATCTGGGGATTAACCTATTGTTTTTCAAAATGAAAAAATTACACTAAAAAATTATTATCTAAATTTTAAAACTTCTACTTATTAAAATTTTTGTTCTATAGGTTTCCATTATGAGTGGGTTCCAAGATTAAGAAATCCCTAAAATATAAATAGGGATAATTTTCAATAACTTGAATAATGTTAATATAAAGAATAAAGATTTGTGAATTTAAAATGTCCCTGATAGTGCTGTTGGTGTGCTTCGGTAAATTATTATGAGGCATCAAAAAGATTAAAGGAATGACAATATTGTTTTCCAATCAAACGTCCAAGGAAGTGTTTGTACTACCAGCCCATCTAGAGTTAATCTAGATGATGGTGAATGATTTCCTAAGGGAAGGCTTAAGGGAAGAGATAATATAAATCATATTTCCATTCATTAACTAGAAAAGGAATATTTTTTTTGAGAAAATTAATTGAATCAAAGTTATTATGAAGCATGTTCTATGTGAGTCTTGCATATAATGCATCATTAAAGAGTTTAATGTTTTCAATGACAAGACTACCCATATCTAAAGTCTTACAAAATGTAGTCCAAGGAATGGTCACAAGTTTCCTTTTATGAGTTCCTCTTTTCCAAAATAGTTTTTTATGTAAAGAATTATTTTCTTAAGGAGAGCAGCATGAAATTTGAAAACCCTTAATGATTTGACCATTTTAGAGGCAATTTTAGATTTAACAAGACATATTATACCATCTATATAGAGAGATTTTCCCTTCTAAGAGGAATTATGATTGACGATTTGGTCAACAATGTTAGGAACATTCCTAGATTTAGGACTTCCCAAGGAAATGGGTACAATGAGATAAGTAAAAGTGAATGAACATTCTCTGATTCCAAAATCATTGATATTATTTCAATTTCTAATATAAGGAAAATATTTCCCTAAGAAGACAAAACATTTTTTATAACTAATGGTTTGACTATTAATTTCTTAATACTGTTAGAGGGAACTTTTAAGCCATGTAATATTCCTTTTATCTCCATGTATGAAAATGATGATTTCATTAGAAAATAAAATATGTGTGGGAACATTTAAATTCACAGAATCTTGAAAAGATTAAAGCTAATTCTGGTCAACAAGGTGGTGGGAAATCTGCTTAAATAATCTTCTAGAATTTGAAAATGAATGTAAGATAGGGGAAAATTTTTTCTAATTCTATTGGTTCATTTATTTTAACCCTTTTGGGAACCATTGAAATGTATAGATAGAGTAACCTATTTTAATAAATAATTTATTCTACTGATAAAGGAATCATTAAAACCAAATCTCCAAAGAACCCTGCAAATAAAACTCCAACCAATGGAATCAATGGATTTTGTGATATCTAGTTTAATAGAAATATTTCCTCCTCTAGAAGATTTATTTAATGTGTTAGTGAATTCATAGGTATGAAAAATTCAATCTTCTATAGGCCTACCCTTGATAAAGAGAAATTGATTTGATGAGAAAATTTTATTTCTTATAACAATAAGTCTATTAGAAAGAAGATTCGTGATGATTTTGTAAAGAGTGGTAATAATTGAAATAGTTCTAATGATATGAACCTCAAAATAATTTCCCACATTAGAAAATATAGAATGAAATTGTAAATTAAACCCAAAAGGAGGAATACCATTGGAAAAAAATAATTTACATGTTTTCCAAATATCAATTTTTATAACCTATTCGAAGTGATGATAAAACCCATTATTGAAACCATGAGGACCGAAATCCCTGTTAGGATTAAGGTGAGAAATAGAGTCTCTGAATTTATGGTAAATATGGATTCTTAAAAGTTAAGTGTTATATTCCTTATTCACCGTGACTAGAATGAAATCGGGAATACTATCATTAGTGACATTCAGGATATTAAAAATACTTTCATAATAAGAGAAAATATGATTAGTAATTCCATCCTTAGGATCAATGAGGGTTTCCTCATCTCTAAAAAAGGATATAGGTATACAATATTTCTTGATTATTTGAAGAGAGTTGTAGAACATATTGTTTCTATCACCATCCACGTTCTATTTGGTTTTGAGTATTTGCATACAATATTTTATTTAAGGATGATCGTTGCATTATGTTTCATGGAACTGTTGATTTAATGTAGATGATCAATAGTGAAATAAGATATAGTAGTGGTTTTTTGAATTTAGATAAGTTCATTCTTAGGAAAAGAGCTGTCAGTGAATTTTTTTTAGATTTGGAACTACACCATCCTTTAAGACACTAGTTAAGCTTTTTTATCTTAATGATACAAGAAAAAGCATCATTGTAAGAATTAATTGACGTCCAATTTTTATTATTATTTTAGAACACTCGGGTTCAGAGGAAAAGGAATTATTAAAACTAAAAATAGGAATGGATTTCCTTATTTTGATATAAAGACTCACAATTATTTGATGATGATCAGAGTTAATGTCAGGAAGGGTAATACTAGAGATGGTGTCTCATTTATCCAGAGTAGGCTCATTAGTGAATGCTCTATTTAATTTCTTAGAAACTATCCTTTTGTGTTCTTGTAAATACCAAGTTAGCTAGGAACTAGTAAGGTTGATTTTCATAAGTTTATTAACTTCAATAGAGGAGTTAAATTATCTCAAGGAGATAGAAGAGTAGTATGATCTAATTTTCTTATTGGAGGTATGAAATTCCTTGAAATCACCAATCAGAAACCATGGATCACAAATTTTGTTAGATAAATAAGAAAGTTCATGCCAAATAAGTCTTTTTAAAATATAGTATATTATTTATTCCACCAATTTAATAAATACACCAAAAATAAATATGGTATAACCATTAAAAATATTTCATGGGTTTTATATTATTAACATATATATTCCCAAAACACCTCAAAAACATCTTGATAACATAACTAGAGGCATATATCAACAAATTATACTTATTTTTATATAAAATAACATCTTTTAGAACACATTGAATAATTATTCTTATTTGATCAAAATAGGTTCGAACACTCTCATATATTAGGTTTATTAGAATCCCCCATCAAGTAAACTATTTTTCCTATCGCGTGTTGTTGACAAAATCAAATCTATATTAATTACAAATAGAAATAAAATATCTCAAATAACAATCAACGATTATGTTATCAATGCTCAATGTTTAGAATAACTGTTACAGAAAAATATCTATGTTTACATTAAACCTTTACCTCTTCAAATAACAAATATAATATGACTCCTCTATATTAAACATAAATAATTTTTATTATCATTGAATCATATATCCTTGAGATTATTGTATCTAAAAAAATATTATCTATAGTATATTCCATAATGATATTTGAATCAACTTCTCTCACCAATGACTTTTTATGAAAATCAATTACACTCTGACATGCCTACCATTTCATCGATTTATCAACATGTTTCTAATTTATTCCTTTTGAAAAAAAAACAAAAAAGGTATGAGTATAGTCAATAATGAGTAACCATGTTAAATAATAAACACCAACAAGTGTTGGGAATACTCCAAACCTCATGAAACATTAGGAGGTGGTTGAGTTATAAGATTCAACTGTTGTTTTTCAAATGTTGGTGTAGCCAATGGTATTGAAAATACATCCACTACTTTTTGATTTCATTCAATGTATTTCACCATGAAAATATTATGTCCTACCTTTCCTTTATGAAATGAAACATGATTTTAATAAATTTCATATATAAATAACGTATTATATTTTTAGTTAGCTTAATTTTACATATTTTTATACATAATAACAAAGTAGGAAATTTATCCACTTAACCAAGATCCACCAACTACATTTTCATTAAAATATTATGAGTACAATAAATTACTATACATATATGCACAACTTTGTTTGTGTTATGTGATGTGCTCTCTTATTTTTTCTATGATTTCTAACACACTGTATTAATTTGAAAAGTGATCTTCAACATTTATATTATCTATCTAAATAATCTTTTGGCCCAATATACATCTAAATATGAATCCAAATTAATTCTATTTTAATGTATCAAATACTATATCATGATCAATGGTACCATAAACATACCTCATGATTTGTTTTACTACCATATCACTCTCTTTCGTGAAACTGTGTCTCCATATAAGTTGCATAAATAATTTCAAGAGTAATTTACATCATATTAAATATGTTTACAATTATTATTTGTAATAAAATTGGAACTATAAAATTAAAATATTTGTTATTTCAATTTTTTCATTAGTGATTGGATTGGAAAGAATTTTTCAAAATTCTTGGTTATAGTTTTTAAATCATTTTTGTAATGACATAACCTGGGGACTCGAATCGTAAGACCTAAACTAGATATAAAATTAGCCTTATCTACATTCCATTAATATATTGAGGAAAAAAATTTGTATTAAGAGATAAAATAGTCTATTTGGTAATTATTTTCCTTAATAAAAAAAATTGATTGTCATGAATGAGATATAAAAAATTCTATTGTTAGAAAAATTATAATTTATAGTTGAAACAATATAAGTTGAAAAAAGAAATTATATTTTTTCAACCCCCAAGGAAAATAAAAATAAATAAAAGTCACTCGTTTATAAGTCATTGAGTCCTCCTGCTATATATCTATAAAAAATCTACACCTCTTCACTGATATTGTACACTATTGTTACTTGACTAATCAAGAAAGTATTCAAAACACAGTTCGCATTTAGGAGAATATATAATATCAAAAGGATTTGAAAAATTTCTCTAATAAATCATAATTCTTCATAAAACATGATAAATAAAATTCCTACATACATTGATAAATAAAAAAATATTAATCTAAATTTATTTTTTATTAAATATATTTTAAAACCAAGATCTGAAACATCTTGTTCATAAAACTATTTTTACAGAAAACCAAATTGTTATAAGAACTCTATAAAATCAAGGTATGACTTAATATTCATTTCAAAAATTATTTTCATCCTAAAATTTTTTTTTTCAAAAAAATCTTGTTTTCCTAATTCATTATAATAATTAAATTTCCTGAAAATAGAAGAAACTCTCAATTTCATAAAAATAACTAGAAAATTCACTTTTCAAAAGACAATCTAATGTTGAGGAATTAATGGAAATAAAAATATAAGTATTTATATTAAATATCTATATTTAATGTATATAAAATTATTCATAATCCATTAATACATTTAACTTGAGACCCACTACGTTACTATAATAAGAAAAAGTTTTTTTCCTAGATATTGGTCAATTAATTTTTTTCACTCTGGATTTCAATATTTTTAATAAATTATTTTTATATATAACATAAATTGTTATCCATTATGTTTTTATAAAGTAAAATAATTATATAATGGTTTATTTTTAACCATTATAGTATCTTCCAACCTTTGGTGACTGGGGAATGGACTTAAGGACCATTTGTAGTTTGAATCAATTCTTGAGGTTCGGGTACCCATTTAGGGTCATTACCTGTATTCTAGAATATTTATATTGAGATATAAAAATAAAATCACATATTTAATATAATTACATACCAATTAATCAAGCGAGTTCACCAATCACTGACATCTCAAACACCGATATCATAATTTTTTTAATCATTCCACTAATTACTTCTGATATCCACCAAAGAATATATCATCAATTTAAATGAGTACATTGAGATTTTTTTTCATTTGATGAATTTATATATAGGTTTTAATCAACACCACATATATTAAAATCTAGTTTCTTAAAATACAAATAAAATGGGAATTGTACCTCCTTTAATGAATATAAATCACTTTTTATATTCAATATACTGACTTTATCGTCATAATTTCAAAAACAAATATTCATATTTGGGAAACTTATCCAAGAATGTAATCATACCATCCCCAAAGTATATATTAAAACCTATATAAATTAATGCTGCTAAAAAATATATGATTTGGATCAATTTTTACCACCATAAAAAATATATCCCTGATATAAATAGATTTTATTTGTGCATATCTTTTATAATACACCTATTATTTATTTTAAATATATTCACATTCCCATTATATTTATTTTTGAACACCTATTTTTCTATAATAAATTTTAAATCATAAAATATTTCTATAATATCCCACACATGATTCTTCTATATTTTATTAGGTATTTAATTTTTTTATATAATCTACGAATATTCATTCAATTATTTTAAAAATGATATCGGTTTAACGAATGATAAAAAAATAGTGTTTCTAGGCTTCTGATCTATTGTGTTACTGTTAGAGAAATATTTCCACTAATAATATTAAAATCATTATTCTCAACACTCTTCTACATCTATTGATTGTCTAACAGAATCATATCTCCTCATTTATCGTCATTTTATTCTTATAGGGATTTATCTTTTTAAGATGTGTTTCGAGGTTATCTAAAATTTATGTCACAATCATCACCTTGATAAAAAATTTCCTCCAAATCTGAATTTTTATATATTTTTCACTTTTATGAATTTAAAATTATATAATTTGTTTTTAATATATTTTGATCATCATTTTAGAAAAAATATCAGATTCAATATTGTATTGATAAACAAGTAGCACACATTTATGTTCTAAATAACTAAATTTACCATGAGTTCCTTCCTTGTCCCAAATAAAGCATTTACCATTAAATAATACTAAATGTTTTATAGTTAAAAACCTATTTAAAATATATAATATTATGTATCTTCTATACATGATACAATAAGGCCTTATACTGGGAATACACTTTTACTTACACACCCTATTTCCAATACTTCCCAGATATATAACCTACAATGTCTTCAACAAATTGTTTATCATGAAATTTGACATTTAAATACCCCTATATTCCTTAGATTTTTTATGGGTGATACATCAAGTTTAATATAATTTTCTCAATTTAGTTATTAGATTTATTATAATTTTACTAGGATTTTCAAATAATATTATTTTGATAACCCTTTTAGTTACATTTTTAGACAACCTTTGATATCATTGGATGAAATCAATTACTTCTCTCTTGTCCTATATAAAAATCATGCACCCCATACCTCTATAAAAATCAACAAACATGATGAAATATTTCCCTATACATGTTCCCATAACATTCCTAGAACCAAAAAAATACATGTAAACAAAATAATGTGTGCATGATGTTCTTTTCTTATCTTTTCATTAGATATCAGGAACCATTTTACTTCTCATTCATGTTTCACATGCATTTTTCCTGTCTATTTTCACATAAGGAATATCTTACATTTTATTATGATTTGATATATTTGAATTTTTTTGATTAATACTGAAAAGAAATCAATTCTTGAAGCAACTCAAATATTCCACTATAAGAAAAAATGAGATCACTTTTATTTACAACCTGGTATAGATATATATTTATTATATATTACTAAATTAATGAATTTGAATCCTTTACATTGATTAGGACACCTTATTAATCAAATGGGTCTTAGTTGTAAATTTCAAAATTTACATATGCTAAAGAGATAATGTCGAAGACCATAAACATAGAGTACATAAATATTTAAAACTATTTTCTACCCAGCCATGTTCATCCACTAACATTGATCTTTATATCTCTATCAATTCCAAATATAACTATTCGATACATATGATTATTCATAATATTTACAAAATTTATTTTTCTTTTATCTAGTATAAATACCAAATAAATATTATTTGTATTCTACTATTCTTACATACCTTGAGTTAGATTTTATCTAGGATAGACATATATTTATTCTTATTTTCCTTTTAAGAGGGTATTAGTAGAGTTGAGAAATTACTGGGACAATACTCATTCCATTAAGTATAATTAGTGATTTGATCTTCCTCATTTCCTAATTGAGAATATATATTTTATAATTGATGGAAAAAGTTTTCAAATGGGATAATATTCATTTTTATCTTTCTCTACATTATGAGAAGCCTATTTTTTTACCCAATTATTATAAACATTAAATCATAATATCTAAACCCACAATTAGCATAGTGAAAATAATATTCATAAAGTGAACATCGTCTTTGAGGTTTAAGATATGCTCTCATATTTTATTTTTGACTTCCAGGCTCCTTTTCATATAGATCAATCCTCAACTTGTAACAATATGTTTTGGTGGAACCTATTTAGCATGAGAATTTGTACTTCATTAAGAGTAATATCTTGTCACATTGAATCTAAGTGATTACTGAATCTGAGTATCTCTTAGGTTTTTTAATACCCTTGGATGATTGTATTCTATAGTAACATGTAAATGTTTTTTTTTTCATATGACCGCTTGATCTTCCGCAACCTTCTCAAAATAAGTTGTTATTCTTTCAATTGGTTATTAAAATCCAGTGAAACTATCAATAACAACATAATTTTTAAATTTTTCTTCTTTTGAGAATTCCACTACTTCATCTCACATTTGATATACACATTATGATTAACCATGCATTATAGTTTATCCTTGTTAATATCAGACGGGGTCTTTTAAAATTTCATTACAGTCATATGATTTTAATATAACCTTAGTTTTATTTCACATTAATATCATAATTTTCATATCCCTTTTTAATAAAACTCTTATATTTAAACCATAAAATAGAAAAAAAAATTATATTTTAAATTCCTTATATAGGAAAATATATTTTTTGGACGTCCATTACCTAAATTGAATTTTATTCATCTATATAAGGGAATATCATCACCCACATTGAATCAATATTTTACTTGGTTGATATGAGGCATATCCTTTATATTAAAATTATATCCTTATATAAATTAATCAATGTCTATTCTGAAATGACCATAATTGGGAATCTAAAAATATACATTATAAATATTTAATTGAAATTATAGTGACCCAAGCCTTTTATATATAACATTACATGATTTTATTCATAATTATACATCAGAGTACAAGCCAAGGATCATTAAGTCTAGTGTCTTGGAAGACTAGGTACATAAAACATAAAAAATAAAACATGGGGCTAAAAAAATTTCTTTATTTAATTCTAATAAAAATATCCTAACTTCTTTTGATACCTTGCATCTGCATAGGGTACCCTGGGGAACATATGAACCAAGGGTTGAGCTAAAAAGCCTTGTAAGGAAATGAACATAAGGATACATCTTAAGAACATGAGTTAGGATGCATGGAATAATGATAACAAATAATGGAACAAATGAAATCATATCATATAAGCATGAGATCATATAAACATGGAATCGTATAAATGTAGACGAATCATAAGACATTTCATTAGTATGGTTCGAGGCCAACTGCCAATCTCGTTCTCATTTTTGTAGGGGTCAAGGATAACTGAGAATCCCGTTTCACATCACATCTCATGAGGCTTAACATTCAACAATGCATTGGAGCACTATCTGGGCGCACCCATCTCAACATTTTCCTGAATATTCTTTCCACATAAATAATTTTTCCACACCAATAATCATACATAATCAACAGTACATAAACATAAGGGTACCCGTGTAAAGAATTAGGTACCAAAAACATGACATAAATCATAACCAATGGACGTATCAAGAAGGTATCCATGATATAAAGGAATTATACATGGAAATTTAATAGTCATATGTCATGGTAAGTGATTTCCTAAAGGAGTTCAAACTTATGAGAAGTGTATTTGAGAAATTTTAGCATTAAAATATTTTGTGCGGTTTTTAAGAAAACACTATAGAGATTTTAAAATAGAAAAATCGAACAATATTTTATATAAAACCAGAATTGAACCAAGAAGTTTTTCAAAATAAAAATACTGATTTTATAAATACAATTATTTCTTAAAATAGAAGATAGAGTGCACTTTAAATCGGGTAAGAGTTCAAGAAGTTCCCTTAAAACATGATTGCCTATTGGCGGGTATCGAGGTGGGAATCACTATAAAACATGTATATCCCAAAAAGAGAATGAGGTATGGATTTTGGAACATGAGTTTGGAGCATATGAAATTCAGTTACAAGTTGTACAAAAAAATTAAATAGAACTTCATTTGGGTAAAAACAAAGATAGAGAAACCCGATGGAGTAAAGGTGGTTCGGGTAGAATGCATTACGGATTATTAGCATGGTATCAAGTGTACTTGAAAGGGATTTTTTGAGAGATAATAGGGATTATAATAACCTATAAAACATTAGCGTAGTATTTTTAAGGTTTTAAATATTAACCCATCATTAGTGATCACATGTAAAATGGAATAACATAGAGGACAATGTTGAAATAAAAGCGAAATGGAGAGGATCCCTTACCTTAAAACTGTTGGTGTCCTCCACTTGTTATTAAAGAACTGAATAAAAAAATTAGGTTTATTAATTAATAATTATATAACACCTTATATATTTAATTGATTTATTATAATCAATTTATATTCATTCAGAACCATTTTGATTGGTTATGAGATTCAATTTCATTGTTCAGACTCATTTGTTTACTTGATTTTAATGACCGATTAACATACATTTATGTTTGGATAAACATGTAAGATGAAAGTGGATGTACAAAATTGATGTTATATTATATTAGTTAATGTACCAAAGATGACATGTTCCTAAAATTAATTTGGTTACTTAGAGTGAATTCGATCTATTATATAAAACCAAAGTGACAACTATTTTTGTTAATTGGTGGGTTTGAATACAAAGAACATGTTTTGATTTATAACTAAATACCATTTGTACAAAAATATTACTGAATTAAAATAAGATATTTAACATATATATATTCTAGTTTGAACAAAAGAAAAATGGTTTCATGGGTAGATTTAAATATGATAATAGAAATTGATAAACTGTTGTCCTTGAATGTGCTAAATTAGCAAACCTCAAATGGTGCTTTAATTTACTTCAAATAAAATGTGGGGAAAGGAGATAAGATAATGAAATATCCCATTAGCATAAAATAATTCCAGTAAATTTTTGTTACTAGAGTTATCATACTATTTGGGTGAAGGGATGTGAGGAAAGAATCAAAAAGAAAAGAACATAAAAGAAAAGAAGTAATTGGAAAGAGGAATTTACCTCTTGAAACTTCATCCTTTGAGAACCTCTTAAGGGGAGAGATTTTGGTATTTTAAAGATGATAGGGGATTTTGGACGTGGGGGAGGATCTTGGGGAGAGATTTGAGCAGAATATTGGCAAGGCACAAAGCTTGAGAGGAGTGAAGTGAAGAGGTAAGAATGTGTGATATTTATAGTGGAGGGGAGGAGGGTTTTCATAATTTTTTAATCATTAGTTAATTATTTCATCCCAAGAAAAGGAATAGTAAGTATTACATGACCAAAATAGTAATAAATGAATGTGACATCATACAATCTTGTCTTACAAATGTAAATCATCATCAATGACTCAATTAATCCATTATTAAGCATTTATTGTGAATTATCGAATTTTAATATTCATAAAATTCTAGTATTTCAGAAAAATCCAGAAATTCACCGTAACCATTTTTCGACGTCTATAATCCAAAAATGAGGTTCATTTTTCAAAACTAATTTTCTAAATATGACTGATTTAATATTTAAATAAAATTGTAATTTTTTAACACCCAATTTTAAAACATTCGTCTACTTATTCTAAAATATAGCTACATCATAATATCACTTGAATATTATTTCAATAATATCATAGATAAGGTTACTATTCATTAGGGTATATCACTATTCATAAGGGTATGTTACTATTCATAAGCCCATGTTACAATTCAACAAAAACTATGTTTTCCTTATCAGACTCCAAATAACTTACTGGTCGCAACCGTGTATGTCAGATTTTCGAAATTCCAATCACAGAAATGAAAACCCTATGTTTAAGGGTCACTTAGCACATAGTAGTTCATTATGTTGTATTTTCATTGGATTTTATGACATAACTATGAGAAGGTAATTTCCATTAAAAACATCGGGTCGTTACATTCTTCCCCCCTTATGAAATTTTGTCCTTAAAATTTCAATTTACATTCTAAGTCATAAACAGGTGAGGGTACATATCCTTCATTGCCTCCTCTGGTTCCCAAGTTTCTTTTTCAAACTTTTGGTTCCTCCACAACACATTGAAAAGGTGGGTTGTCTTTTTTCATAGAACCTTTTCTCTTTGGTCCAGAATCTTCATATGATGCTCCACATAAGAGAGAACATCTTCTAGCTACATCAGCTTTGAGTTCAGTACATGTGATGGATCTGGTATTTAATTTCTCAAGAGTGATACATGAAATACATCATGAACTCGAGCCATATTCGGTGGATGTGAAAACCGATCGGCCATGGATCATATGTGGTCAAGGATCTCAAAGGGGCCAATGTACCTTGGGAATAACTTCCCTTTCTTTACAAACCACATGAATCTATTCCATGGTGATATTTGAAGGAAGAATTTTTCTCCAACTTCGAACTCCAAGTCCCTTCGACGATTGTTAGTGTAGCTCTTTGGCCGACTCTGAGTTGCTTTGATTTTTTTCTGGATGACTTGAACCTTCTCTGAAATTTCTTGCACAAGATGTGGACCAAGTAACTTCTGTTCTCTAACATCATCCCAATAGGTTTTAGTTCTACATCTCTTTCTATATAGAGCTTCATATGGAGCCATATGAATACTCGAGTTGAAGCTATTGTTGTATGAGAACTCAACCAATGGGAGATGATGATCCCATATGCCAATGAATTCTAGAGAGTATGCTCTTATCTTATCTTCAAGTGTCTGAATCATCCTTTTAGATTGGACATCAGTTTGGTGATGATAGGCCATGATGAAATTTAATTCAGTAATCAAAGAATGTTGAAGACTCCTCCAAAATTTAGATGTGAACCTTGGATCACGATCAAATAAAATTGAGAGTGGAACACCATGCAGTCAAACCACATCCTTCACATATATTTATTCAAGTTGTTCAATAGAGAGGTATTATCGAATAGTGATAAAATGGGAATTCATTATGAGTTGGTCAACCACAACCCATATCACATTATTTCCCTTTGACGTCTTCGGGAGACCCATGACAAAGTCCATAGTGACATTCCCCCGTTTCCACATGGGTATAGGAAATGGTTGCATCATCCCGTTGGACTTTTGTCACACTGCTTTACCTTACTGACATAACAAGAACCTTGATATATATTTCACAATCTCCTTCTTCATGTCATCCCACCAAAAGTGTTCTCGGAGATCACCGTACATCTTGGTACTCCCATGATGGATAGAGAATGTTGAGCTATGTGCATTGTTTAATAGTTCCTTCTTTATCCCAGGTGGTGAAGGCACACAAAGCCGCTCTCTAGACCAAATCACACCATCACTATTGATATGTAACTCTTGCAGCTTCCCTTCCTTTAATTCATTCACCCTCTTTTGTAACTCTACATCATCCCTTAGTGCTTCCTTAATATACTCTTGGATGGATTGTTGTGAAATCATTTCGTTAAGGTGGGATGTATCCCTAGCCCTTATTACTTATAAATCCATCCATTGAATATCAAATAAGATATGGACTTCCTCAGTTTATAACATGGATAGAGTAGAAGGTTCATTTCTCTTTAGATTATCTAGTACCTTTTTTTCCTTTCTATGATGATAGTGAATAGAGAAATCGTAATCCTTAATTAGCTTTAACCATCTCTTTTGATGAATTTTGATCTCTTTTTGTGTGAATATATAATTTAGGCTCTTGTGGTCGTTTTATATGTCACACTTCTCACCATAAAGGAAGTGGCGCTAGATCTTCATGGAACAAATCATGGCTTCTACCTCTAGATCATGCATTGGGTTGTTTTTGTAACACCCCAGGTAAATAAAGAATATGATATTTTCATATTTATCCATATTTTTGAATAAAATATTAATATTACTTTAATGGTAACACTATTCTCGATGGCGTACCCAATAAGCAACAACGAGTTTCTTTCAAATCTTACGTTGCACTCTAATAATAAAATAATATTATTTTAAATGGTAGTTAACGCCTAGCCGTTGTAATGGTGGGAATGAATGGAACTAACTACAATATGATTATATATGTTTGTCAAATATTTTTACTTTTATCAAATAAATGTTAGAGGCTTAAAATTCAAATGAATCCAATTTTAAGCATAAATCTTCTAATATTCATTAATAGGTCGATTAACCGCTTTTTGATGGAGAACCCTTTTTAAATATACATTTGACAATTTTATATGATTTTTTTGACAAAATAAAATCCTTCTTTATAATCTGGACATCAAAATTTACTTTGTGTAAATTTTTGTTATTTTTCCGATAAAGATCATTTTTAGTGAAAATGTTGCATTTTAATTCAAAACCTCCTTTTAATCTGATTTATTTATATGGATAGATTATATATTTAATTGAGATTAAATTTTATTTATAATATATTTTTACCATTTAATCCAAGGGTGGTCATTGGAATTAAGTTCACTTTGAAATTGGACTTAAACTACTGTTAATCTTTTAATATATATTGTTTCTTAAAAACACGCTATTAGTTTTGACAGCGGTTATTAAGTATTAAATTAATTAATTCAACTTATATGTTTTTAATTTTTTAAAATAGACATAATTTTTTAATTCATAATATCAAATATAGCTTTGGGTGATTTTTTGGTTTTTTTCGGAAAAACATCAATTTTTGATGAATAGTGAAACCACTAAGTGGAAGTTAAAGAAACTGAATTTTTGTTTAAATGAAGCTTTACAACTTCTATGATTTGATTTTCAAAAATCGGACATACATGGTTGTCATTAGGAAGTAAAATGTGGTTCAATGAGAATAAAATAATTTTTTGGTGAATAGTAACTTTTAAGTTTTATTAATCGCAATTAAAGGTAATTAGTGTAATTTAAGGTAAAGTTAATGTTATAATAATATGAAATGACCTTGAAACATGTCCTACCCTTATTTTATGAGTCATGGACGACCAAGAAAATACATGGGTCAACTTGGGGACCCCATTGAGCCACATTGGTTGGAAAATGTCATTAATAACTTTTTATTTAAAGTTAAAATTAAAATGTCAGAAACAAGTATTATTTTACTAAAACAATTTTTACATGGGGTCATACAAGTCATATTTTTTACTATAAATATTCATTAGAAAACTAAAAAGATTTACTACATCATGATATTTGTTTTATAATTTTTAGACATTAAATAAATTAATTTAGTTATGGAATTGTGATGATGCAGTGATTACCTCATAAATGAACGATTTAAATAAAATGAGAAGATAGGGTAAATCTAAGTCTTACACTTGTCAGAAACCGATTGGATGGGTGGATTTAGATACATTATCAC
Source organism: Viscum album (assembly GCA_963277665.1). Lineage (NCBI taxonomy): Eukaryota > Viridiplantae > Streptophyta > Magnoliopsida > Santalales > Viscaceae > Viscum > Viscum album. The sequence continues at coordinate 1,046,446,744 of OY728138.1, read as the reverse complement.
CTTATCCTAGAAATATATCCTTTTGGGACCTTTAAAATCTGAAAATCATTTTATAATAAAGTAATATTTTATAACATTCCAATAGTGCCCCTCCTCTCCTCTAATAAAATGCCCCCACCTCTACCACCTTACACACACCTCTCAAGCATTTGGCTCGGACAACACTTTCCCATTTCACCTCTCCATATCCCTCTCTTCATCATTGAAGCCTCACCTTTAGCATAATGATCTTCAAGAAACCCTTTTGGTTCAAACCAAGAGTAGTTACCCTATTTAAAGGTAATGTCTTCACTTGTGTTCCTTTTTTTATTTTTCCTCTCCAAATCCCTAAACCCTTTTTATTACTTTATTTTGTAACAAAAACAGTATCTTTAATATACTAGGATGTTTTTATGTGAATTATTAGTGCTAAAATTACACACACCTCCGTCTAATGGTTAAAGAACATACTGTTTCTATGGATGGAGAATTACTGCCTCACGAAACGATGATTGTTCAATTGTCTCGTAACACCTTTCATGGTGGCCATTATGATGTCACTATATTTTATATGTGATATATATGGTATTTATGTTTTCCATATGCTTCTGTATTTTATATTTAAAACATACCTTTATTCTTTGGATGTTGTGCAAATGCGATAATTTCATACAAGGAAGTGTGGACTACCGCCCCCTCAAGTGATGTGACTCGTTCATGAAATAATGGAATGTATAAAGAATGAAGTTAATTAACTTATGTGACCTATAAAAAATATATATTATACTGGAATTATAATATATATATCTATCAATTATTTTTAATTCCATTAATATGACAAAGAAATGAAAATAGCGTTCATGCGTACGTACGGCCTACCATCTCCATCAACGGTGCATTTCATTTATTTTTATATCCAAATGTTATGGAATAGTATAAAATGAATATGTACTGGATATATATGATATTTAAATCATTACTAACATTATGGAGTTGATTTACTTATAACTACACGAACAATAATTTTCAAACAAGTTCATTTTTGACACATGTACCAAACATCGACAAAAACGTCTGATATGAACTCACATTATTAACCAATTATTATGACATTATAATATGTGATATGAACTGAATAATAATATTTAAAGGAGGATCATATGAAATTATAAATTGACCAATGTTTATTATTCAGTAATATAAGGAAACGAACAAGACAAGTCGGACTTGAGGTAAGGGATCCGACCTCTCTCTTTCTTTTAAATTACTCTCCTATATGTCACTTATTTTAAGCACCTCTTTCTTATTTTGGGGTATGTTATTATATATTACTCTTGATGTAATTTTTTTTTTAATATGATGAGAGACCCTATTTGATCTCATAAATCCATTTTTTTATGTTTTATGTGGCGCCGTTAGGCTGCCGAACTTTCATAAGGGGATTTTCATCTCACTTTTTATTCTCGTGAGATTGATGCTAAATTGGCCACTATTTCCTTTTTTGTGGTGTATGTACTGCCCATTATTTTACTATTTTTATAATATAATCTAATATATGGGTATTTACATCTTCATTGTATGACCCTTCTTTCATGGGGTGTACGTTTCGAAAGTTTCCTAAATCGGTAAGGGAACCTTTCACACTCCTGTTTTTAAAAAACTTATTTTGTTATGTCTTTTAATTTACATCTTTATATGTTGGGGTATGTTATTATATATCCTTATTGAAGTAAATTTTATGTCCAAGTGACGAGATACCATTTTCTCTCTCATCAAGTCATTTTATGAATTTTAATGTGACGTTGTTAGGCTGTCGAATTTTACCAAGGGAACTTCTTAACCCAATTTTGATTTCTTTGGGTTCAACATGTAGTTATTGAATATGTCATCCTTTGAATATGTGTGAATGACCTTATATTTGTTTACACATAATATCCAATTATATTGGGTGTATTTATATTTCTCACACATAATTATGAGATTTATTTATCCTTAATTTAAGGATACCTTCTTTATAAGGGATTTCATCTCATTTTACATTTCTATTAAGACTTCATTGTTGTTATGCACCAATTAAATCTTATATGGTGTATATACTGTCCTTTGGAATATTATATCACGAATCCATTTATTCTCATTATATTATAAAGTTCTGATTAAATTTTATTCCTCAATTATTGTATTCAAGTGTCTCTCTTTCTGTTAAAAACCATTTAACTAAAATATCATTTTAAATATTTTAATGATTTTTTCTTATAAATATTTCTCATTAATATTCATGTTTTCAAAAAGGTTTTAAGAATTTATATATATGGATATTAATGGTTTAAAATGTTAAAATCTTCAAAGTGGTATGAGACACTTTGATTCAAAAATATCTTTATTAAATGTTTTAAATGGTTTTGAAAATGGGTTTTAGAATGGATTCATTATTTCAATGTCTTAAAATGTTATATTGTTATTGAAATGTGGGAATGTATTCTTTCCTTTATGCTTAAGTTATGTTCTATGATTATGTTATTGTTCTTGGGCATTGTTTATGAATATGGGTGGTTCGGTGATAAACTAAGGGTGGTTGAGCCCAATATAGCTCTCAAATGAATATGGTAACGCGAAGGAGTTAAACATTAAGGATTCTCCGAAGAGATTTAGGGAATATAATGTGATGGGTATTCCAAACGTAACCCTGAGGGTTACTCCCTATGTAATAATGTTATGAATGCCTCAATTTACCTTTATGTCTTATGATTTCTATGAGTTATTCGTAAAACATATGATTTCATGAGGTATGTTAAATTTCTTATGTGTTATGAGTAAAGTGTGATTTCACTAATTCTTATGTATACATGGACTAATGTTTTCATTTCGTATTGTTATAACCCTTACTGATCTTTTCATTCTCATCCCATATTTTTTTTGAAATGTTTTTCACAGGACATAAAGATTAATAGGGTCAAGGATGGGATCATGGAAATGTCAGTATGTCAAAAACAAGGAACTAGACATGACTCTTGTGTTCAAGAGTTTTTATTTTGTGAAAAAATTGGAAGCTAAGTAGATGTGTCTACTTTTTAATCTTTGAGATGTAATAGTTATGTCCTAATTCTCTAAAACTCTAAACCTGAAAAGATCCTCAATGTGAATTATTCATTTAATTCAATAATAAGTAATGTTTAAGGTCGGGTCCTTAGAGTTTTGCTCATGGATCTTCAAATTTCGTGAGGCATAGGCTATCACATTATCATTTTTCATGAGTACACAACCCAAGACTTTTTTGAAGCATCACTATATTTCACAAAACATTCTCCACTTTTCGGTAATTTGTGTATATGTGCAGTGATCAGCATTCTCTTTAGCTCCTTGAAGCTTTCCACACATTCTTCCTTCCAAACAGACTTTACCCCCTTCCTTGTCAGCTTGGTCATTGGGTTTGAAAATCATGAAAAGTTCTCCAAAAAACAATTATAATACCCAGCTAGACCCAAAAATCTACGGATCACCATTACCGAAGTTTTCCTGATCCACTCTTTAATTTCTTCTGTCTTGGATGAGTCCACTGATATCCCTTTCTTGGTGATAACATTCCCCATGAATGATACTTCCCCCACCCAGAACTCAAATTTACTGTAAATTGCATACAACTTCTCGCTTCGCAATGTATTTAACACAGTATTCAAATTCCACTCAGGTTTCTTCTTACTCTAAGAGTACATTAGAATATCATCAATAAATACTACCATAAATTTGTCAAGATAATCCCTAAAGACATTATTCATTAAATCCATGAAAATTGTATGATCATTAGTGAGTCCAAAGAGAATCACTATGAACTCATAATGTCCAGACCTCGTTCAAATGGTAGTATTGGGAATATCTTCCTTCCTCACCTATAATTGATGATATCCCGACCGAAGGTCCACCTTAGGGAAATAACTAGCCCCAAATAGCTAATTGAACAAGTCATCTATCCGTGGAAGGGGATACTAGTTCTTTATCATGATTTTACTGAGCTCGTGATAATCAATGCAAAGGCGCATTGATCCATCATTATTTCTAACAAAGAGGAGGGCAGACCCCAAGGTGAGTCACTCGGGCGTATAAAACCCTTATCCATATTCTCTGGTAACTATTTTTTCAATTCTTCTAGATCTATGGTGGCCATTTCGTAAGGTGTCCTTGATATCGGAAAAGATCCAGAAATATGTTCAATTGATAACTCAACCTCTCAGTCAGGAAGAAGAATGGTAAATTCTTCGGCGAATACATCAGTGTAATCCCTCATGGTGGGCATGTATTCAGACATGATTCTCTCTTTTTTCTCAGTCATTTTAGATATAAATGCTTTCTTATTAGGCAATAATATCCACACTTGAGAAGAATAATCTAAAGGAGACTAATTTTCCTTCTTACACTAGTACTGAATCAGAGGATTGTTCATGATGTGAAGAGTAATATACCATTTCTGGCAGTTGATATTGGACATGCACAAAAATAGCCAATCGATTCCCAAGATAGCGTCGAACTCCACTAAAGGAAGTATGATGAGATTTTCTTGGAGGTTCAGTCCACAAGAATTAACTAGGGAGGAGTTATAAACCATGGATGCAATGAATTCCCCATTCGTTGTTCTCACAGATATCATTTCCACCAAATTTTGAGGTTGTGTTTTAATAGTTCTACTAAACTTGAAAGATATAAATGAATGCATAGAACCATAAACAAATAGTACATTCTCTATTCTTGAATGAATAAATATCATACCAATTACCACATCATTGTCTGGATCCACCTAAGTAGTAGTGATAGAATAATCCCTTCCTTGTTTCCTTGGAGGTTATTGTTGATTGCCTCAATAACCCTCATCTTTGGGAATTTTTTGTCATAATTCCCATTCTCCTTACAGTTGTAACACTCCACTCATGGAAGATTGTCGATCTAAACCATCCTTTATTCTTCAACATTAGTAGGATTTTCATATCCCATCGGTAGTTCTTGGACGGATGACAAAAATTTCAAAATTTGAAGCAATTCATAGTTCCCTTCAGACATTTACAAAGATGCTTTTCCCAGAATTTTTGGAAGGGTAATAGTTAAACTTCTTTCCATCATGGGATTTGTTTGATGAACCACCCATGTTGTTCTCCATTTTCCTCTTCCTTTCAATGGGCCCACAAGACCACTGAGAGTCTCCAATATCCATTTCAACCTTGAGGGCAAAATAGACAATATCCCGATAACTGTTGAAGTCTCGAATCTCCAAGGATTTATGTAGACTCTTCTTTTGTTTGCTAAATAAGTGATCCACCATAATTTTGGTGTTCATGAAAAAGCCAGAGGCGTACCTTTCATGCCTTTTAATGTTTTCTTTATATGCCCTGATGGACTCATATTCCTTCTACTTGAGTCTAAGGAACTCTCTTTCCATATTGAGATGAAGGGTTTGAGGAAAATATGTTGTGAAAAACATCCTCTTGAATTTATCCCAATCCATGGAATCAATTTCATCATGGGACATTGTATTCTTGATCAATGTCCACCACTAATCAGCTTCCCCATCAAAATGATTGACTGCCAATAAAACCTTCTCTTTTTCCAAGCACTAGAGGGTGGAGAATATCTTTTCAATAGAGTTAATCCATTATTCCATGAGGAGGGGATCAGAAGATCCACTAAACATGGTAGGCCTTTTCTATATGATGGATTCTATGGAAACTTGCACTTTATTTGGAGTGGTAGGGTATTCTGAATGATTTATGTTACTATTCATTCATCGAGCCAGTTGGTTAAGTACTATCATGATGTTTTTAGCACTCACTCCTATCATATCAGGAATATAATTATGGAAATATTCACATTGCTTGTCACATTGGTTGTTGGAGTGTGTTCTTCTATTTCCCACCATTAACTAAGAAAAATAATTTATAATTCCAGGTCTTCAATACATAGATATTGAGCATATGAAATATACGTTGAACATAAAAGGTTGATCTTATAAATAATAAGTACATATTAACTTATGATTCCATAGGTTTAAATCTATGGTATCCTCAGTCTATTTCTTGACTTATATTCTTATGGTATTTTTTGTCCCTTAATAATGGTTTGTACTAAGCTCGTGAATCTACCAAAGCATATCCCCCAGGAGTGTCATAACCAATATTGCAGTAAGGATCGTTGTCGTGTAACAGGATACCTCGGGTCAAGCCTGAAACTCCTTGATGGGGTTTTTAGTACTAGATACATCTATGCCAGATCAGCATCAACCTACTTGTATCCAGACAGGGATGTATTTTCCTTATAAAACACTTACACTATACTTACCAAAATTTAGAGATTTTTTTATAATTCAACTCATCCATAAGGTGATCACTATAGTATCTATTCCTATTCTCCAAATATAATTAAAACATCCTCTGATACTAATTATAGCGACCCAAGACTTTTATATATAACATTACATGTTTTTATGCATAATTATACATCAGACTACAAGCCAAGGATAGATATGTTTAGTGTCTTGTAGGACTGGGAACATAAAACACAAAACATAAAACATGGGACTAAAAAACATTTCATTATTTAATCTCCATAAATAGCTTCTAACTTCCTTTGATCCCTTACATCTGTATAGGGCACCGTGGGGACATATGAACAATGGGATGAGCTAAAAATACTAGTACGGGAATGAACATAAGGATACCTCTTAGGCACATGAGTTGGGAGGTATGACTTAATGATAAAAAATCATGGAACATATGAAATCATATCATATAATCATGGCTTCATATAAACATGGAATCATATAATTGTGGCAGAATCATTAGAAATTTCTTTAGTATGGGTCAATGCTGACAGTCAATCCCATTTCACATCGCATCTCATGAGACTTAACATTACCCACTATATTAGAGCACTATTTGGGTGCAACCATGTCAATATTTTCGAGAATATTCCTTCCACAAAAATAATCTTTCTAGACCAATAATCTTACATAATCAACCATACATAAACATAAGGGTACCCATGGAAAGAATTATGTACAACAACCATGACATAAATCATATCCAATGGGCATATCATGAATGATTCCATGATATAAAGGAATTATACATGGACATTCAGTGGGAATATATCACGGAACATGATGTAAACAATAAGTGACAACTTGTAAGAAATTTATTTGGTAATTTTAAGCATTAAAACATTTTCTGTGGTTTTAAGGAAAATACTATAGAGTTTTTAAAATATAAAAGGGAAAAAATTTATATAAAACTAGTAGTGAACCAAAAAGGTTCTCCAAATAAAAATACTGATATTATAAAGAAAATGGTGGCTTATATCAGAAGATATAGTGAACTTGAAATCAGGTAAGAATTCATGAAGTTCCTTTAAAACATGATTGCTTATCAGGGGTATCGAGGTGGGAATCAATAAAAAAAAGGTATATCCCCAAAAGGGAATGAAGTTTGGATCTTGGAACATGTGTTTAGAGCATATAAAAAGTACTTCAATGTTTTAAATAAAAATAAAAGACAACTTCAGTTGGGTAAAAAAAATGATAGAGAATCCCGAAGGAGTAAATGGGGATCGGGTAAAATTCATTACGGATTATTGGCATGGTATCGGCTGTACCTAAAAGCTATTTGTTGAGATAGAATTGGGTTTCTAATAAATTATAAATCACGAGGGAAATATTCTAAAGGTGTGAAAAAATTCTCCAACATTAGGGATCACGCATAAAATGGAATAACATAGAAGAAAATATTGAAATAAAATTGAAACGGGGAGGATCCCTTACCTTAGATCCATTGGTCTTCACCACTAATTATTAAAGATCGGAATAAAAAAAATTATGTTTATTAATTAATAATTCCCTAAACCCTTATATATTTTATTGGTTTATTATAATAATTTTAGGTTCATTCATAACCGTTTTGATTGGTTATGAGATTCAATTTCATTGTTCGGGCTTGATTGTTTACTTGATTTTAATGAGCGATTCACTTATATTTTTGTTTGGATAAAAATGTAAGATGTAAGTGGTTGTCCATAATTGTAGGTATTTTATATTCGTAAAAATACATGATATTAAATGGTTTTAAATTTAAATTGGTTACTTAGAGTGAAGTCAAACATTTATATAAAACCAAAGTGGGAACTGTTTTTTTAAAGGGAGAATTTGATTAAAAATAACTTTTTTTGATTTATAACATAATACCATTTGTAAAAAAAGATTACCAAATCAAAATATGGTATTTTAAATATTTATAATATGGATAAACAATAATAAAAACGGTTTCATGAACATATTTAATAATGATAATAGAAATTGATAAACGGTTGCCCTTGAATGTGCTAAATTAGCTCATCTCAAATAGTGCTTTCATTCCTTTAAAATAAAAGGTGGGGAAAGGAGAAAAGATAATGAAATATTCCATTAGCATAAAAAAATTACATTAAATCTATGTTACTGGTGTTATCATACTATTTGAGTTAAGGGAGGTGAGTAAAGAAACAAAATGAAAAGAAGGAACTGGATAAAATAATTTACCTCTTGAAACTTCTCCTTTGAGAACTGCTTAAGGGGAGTGGTTTGGGTATTTTGAAGAAGAGAGAAGATTTTGGAAGTGGGGGAGGAGCTTGGGGAGATATTGTTTCTACATATTGGAAAGGCACAAGGCTTGATATAAGTTAAGAGAAGAGGTAAGAATGTGTGGTATTTATTGTGGAGGGGAGGAGGGTTTTCATTATTTTTTAATCATTAGTTTACTATTTCATCACAAGACAAAGAATATTAAGTATTCCATGACCAAGAATTATAATAAATTCGTGTCAATTCAAATCAATTGGTATTAAATCAGAATATCATCATCCATTACTCAATTAATCCAATATTTATCATTTATTGTGAATTATCAGATTTTACTATTCATAAAAAAATCTACTATTTTAGAAAAATTTAAAAAATTCACCCTAACAATATTTTGACATGTAGAATCAAAAAATGAAGCCCATTTTTCGAAAATAATTTTATAAATATGATTAATCTAAAATTTAATTAAAATCATAATTTATTATTAAAACCCAGTTTTAAAACATTCATTTACTTATTATAAAATATAGGTACATCATAATTTCACATAAATTTTATTTTAATACTATTATAGATAAGGTTACTATTCAGTAGTTTATATAACAACTCATAAGGGTTTGTTACTATTCATAAGGGTAGGTTACTATTCATCAAAAATTATGTTTTTCGTATCGGACTCCAAATAACATACTGGTCACAACCATGTAAGTCAGATTTTTGAAACTCCAAACACAAGAGTGACAATCCTATGTTTAAAGGTCACTTAGCACAGATTATTTCATCATGTTGTGTTTTCATTTGATTTTATGACATAATTATAATAAGAAAATTTCCATTGAAAAACATTGGGTCTTTATAGAATGATTATCCAAATTTCCTGCTTCAAGAGTAGAGTCCTTGGGATGATACATAGAAGGAATGATTCTACATCTCTATAAAAACCTTGACATAAATAATGCAAAGATAATGTTTAAATTATTACATTGGTGCATGATATAATGGATCACGTCACATAAGAACGATCTATTTAGTATTATCGGGAGACTAGATAAATACTTGATTTCTATATTACATTGGGAACATAAAACATAAATTATAAAAATAACAATAAAGTTATTATTAATTTTATTACATCATTTAATTATTAAAAAGGTCACTTCCTGGTACCCTTTGAAAGGAAAAAAATAACGGGTTAGATTGGATTCTTTGTAAGGGGTTGCAATCACTGGGAGCTATCATTATTACATAATTTATGAACAATATATTAGAGTGAATAATCAAAAAATATACCATGTATTCAAGAATTGTGAATGAAATATAAACATGGAAAATAAAAATTTTGTAATCACATAGATAATAATAAATGATTTCTAGGGATTTAATGCATAATTTTGGACATCTTAACCATTCCATCAAGGCCTCAACGATGAAATAGTAATTAAATTTGTAGGAATACACAAAATACTAAAATTATTAGTATGTTATGACAACTTTTTTTTCTCTTGAGACCCTCCAAATGAATAAGGGGTCTATATATTTATGGTCATGGTCATCATTAAATGATCATAAACTTAATTCCAAGGCCTCAATGTGGAAAGTATTAATATATAGGTTTATATATACAAATAACAAAACATTCTTTTCACATGATTTCTACCAACCTATATATTGAGTAGATATGTAATTATAAATACTCACCTATCAAAAAACATTCCCAATGAAGTAATCTTGTATTTAATGATCAATACAATACAAAATTCATATTCCTTAATAGTCAGTAAATATTTGTTTTTAATAAATTTTTAAATATATCAATTTCCCCTAGTCAATATAATAAACTTATTGTGAATCTTACCTCAACTAAAATTGTACATTGAAAATGTTCTATGATTAATAATCTGTGATTAATAAATAAAATGTGGAGTGAAATATTAAAATATACATACATAAAATTAAGTAAAATCTCAATTTTTTTATAAAAACAATATCCCCTTCTATTTTAGAATAAAAAACCATCAAAGAACACTGAAAAAAATAATTTCATTTAAATAACTATTAATGATTGAAAAGTATTATTAATAATAAATAATGGTCCTGATGCTGAAAAAATCATGTCATGTTGTAAACATTAATAAAACATTTTTATACTTTTAAAATGAGAGTAAAAAATGACACATATTGAAAACATTAAAAACATGTCATTCTAAATTGTTATAAAGATGGTCAAGGAAAATAGTAAAATTAATGAATCAATATTATAATTACATAGAAATATATTTCTAAAATAATAAATTATATGGTGATGGATGAGAAATATTATTCACTAAAAATAATAAATATGGTATCTTTTCTTATAAAAATTACATCGATTGATTTGAGTACACAAGAGAAGAAAAATGAAAGGAGGACATGAAAACACTCTACATAACTAGTTGTAGTGAAAAAAAGAAGGGGATTAATAGAGGAATAGAGTATAATCACTATAACAAAAATTTAGACATAAATAGTCAAAATAATAATGATATTGCAAAATAATCTTTTAATCAGCCGGAATTTCCATATAATATATTTTTAAATTATTTGGGATTATTACGAGTCTACGAAAATTGAAGGCGCTTAATTCGGAGGTCTGGTGTGCTTGGAACAAAATTTTGAAATTTTTTTTAGGTGGGTTCAGTAAACATGCATGTGGTAATTTCTATCTTTTGAACTGGTGCTCAGTATTGAAATCTAAGGGAACTATTGAACTTGTAGTGCTGAGATTCTCTTAAGGGATGATTAACTTCGACTACAGTAGGTTTAGTAAAAAATATAGTGTTACTGACCTTTTCAAGAATAATAAAATAACATAAAAATGTTAATTTATTTTTCTACCACCTCTAGAGTGACGGTGGCGGGGACCACAGAGGTGGTTGAACATTTAATGTGGGATATTAAATTTTCGGTTACACATAGGTTGTGTAACCACAATTTTTATAATTAATGAGGTTTATAAATTACCCAATTTAATGAAACCATTAATCTAAAGGAGAGTTAAATTCCTAACTCCTCTTTTTAATTATTCATGTATTAGAAAAAAAGGAGGATTGGTGGGTCCTTTGAGAATCCTTGATGAAGAACTGAAGAACGAACTTCTCTCTAACAATGAATGGATGCCTGAATAACGTCGTTGGAGGAATCGATTCTGGATTTAAGAACATCAATGGCTTCAAAAAACATATATTCTCCTTCCGCAACAAAGGCATTTGTAACGCCCCGACCCTAGATGCCCAGGGTCAGTGCATTATTTCGTACCATTGGCATGATCACAAAATATCAAGTCTCAAAAGACCAATTAGTTTAGAAGCCTTGGAAGTACATGAAACATTCTTAAGGTTTACATTACATCATAAAATGGAAAAGTACAACAACATTGTTTCCATAGACAATACTAAGATCCCAAATACTATCCCTGCAAGTCAGTCATAATATACTTCTTCGCATCATGTAAAAAATTATTCATAGAAAGGGGTGTGCTCAGATGCTAAGTAAGTTTAACAATATAGTGGAAACATTTATAAATAAGCATAAAATTTTAAGGAAATGTATAAAACAAAAACAAAACCCTTTTAAACATGAACTTCTTCATAATATGGAAAAGATAAAACAAAAATAATCCCATTTACTTACTCACATGGATATTATACTAGTCTAATAATCAAATTCAATATCAATATCCAATTTCACAATGATGGAATGCAAAATGCCATACTTTAATAACCACATATTCAAGGGCTTGTGCCAAGACTACAAATAAGATTCTATAAAGGCCTTGTTCCAAGACACTAGTTTGTCTCATGAGACCTACCGATGTATTGAGGAGCTATAGCGGGCTCCACCCATCACAAAATAAGTCCAATGCATTCCTCATATGAAAAGGTTTAATCATTACATAAACATTCGTATTAAAAAAGGAATACGAAATGTCAATAATTTATCTATAAGCCATGAATGGTATGAAATAACACATCCACAGTCAAACATACAACAAACCCATAAATATAATATGGAAATTTTTTATCATAATAAATCATCTTCAAAAAACATAAAATCCATCAAATGATGTTGATGTAGATGAAATAAAAACTGTTTTAGAGAAATATCTATTTCTATTATGAAATCTTTTAGAAGTCACATAATTATAAAATAAAGAATTTATATTTTAAAATATTCTTATAAGATTTTAAGGGATTATTCGATGATGTTATAATGGCGAAAAATAGCCTCACCCACCGTATATGTTAAAAAAAGACATTCTTACCTTAATTTTGTCAAAAAGGATATAAAGGACCTTGTTTGGTGAATGACAGAAAGATTTCTTTATAAAAATCATATAAAAGTTAATCAAGGATATAAATGACATTAACCCATAGTCAATAATATAGTAATAATTTTTTGAAATAAATTTTTATGAAATAAGGATGTGGAGGATAAAGAGGTCCTTGTAGTTACTTACGTAAAAACAACCTCAGATAATAAAGTGATTGTGAAATTAACCATTACCTTGTAATTTTCCTTGGTTTAGGGTAGGTTAAACTCTCGTATAATGGTGAATTAACTATTATTAAATTATACAAAATCATATACATTAATATGATATCATATATTATCTTTTAACATTTCTTTGTTAATAATATCTTAGTATTATCATCGTTTCGGGTGTTAACAGATTCATTTTCCATTATATTATTTGTTATGGGATTCATATTTGATATATATGGGATGTATCATATTAATATCCAGAATGATATAAATTCTTTAAACATTATTTTTAATCATAAAATAAAAATTAGTCTTCAATGGATACGATGGGGAATGAATCTCATCATGTTCGTGAAGACGGTAATCCGTACATACGCACGAGCGAAAGTATAATTCTTACAAAAATATATAATTGGATGGTATATCATATATAAAGAATCATTATCTTGTTATATTTATTATTTACATCAATTAAGCATCATTATTATACCCATCTAAATAATAATGTATTGAACAAGAATTACACCACGACGTGGAGACGGTAATCTGTACATACGCACGTATGGTGACATGTCATTCAAAGGATGAATAGAATAATAAATATCGTTGTACCATATTTATAATAACATCACAGTATATAGAAGATAATTGAGTTATTATTTTTTAATGGAAATAACAACGAATGAGGAAGTGGAAGATGTGATGAAAAATTTACCTCTTCTTCAGGTTCTTCTATTTGATTTGATCAAAAGGGCTCCCTAGGATGGATTTATGACTAATGGAATTTCTCTAGGATGAAGGGAGGATAGTTGAGAGGGTATTTGGGCTGGGGTTGGCAAAGGAAAATGGCTTCGATGGTGTGAATTTGTTAAAATGGGAAGTGCCCTTTTATAAGAGGGGTGAGGGGCACCTTAGGAAAAGCTACAAATATTATTTTATAATAAAATAAGTTTCGGTTTCTAATGTCTACAAAGTGGATTATTTAAAGGCTAAGGTGGGTATGGGTCGAAAACCACTCAAACAATAGGTTTTAGATAGGTTTGGGTCACTATATTAACTTTATCTTTTATATTTAACTTTTAGTTAAATAGTTTGACATTTACCATGTCTCTTTGTATTTTTATTTTATATGGTTAATAAACATACTATATACTACAAGAGAACTCAACATGGTTCATTATTGATAAAACTATCATTATATAAGTATTTTGGCAGAAGCATATATTTTTTGGAATAGAATATCAATTAATAATATATTATTTTTTTTAAACACTTTTTTTCAATTTTGACACTATTTGGTATTTTTTTCTAAATTCATAACTTCATTATAACTTCAACAATAAGTCACTGAAACAACCCTAATATGTCATATTAACCTAGAAAATTAGTGAAATTCATAAAAATTCTCAAGTTACATTTATTTGGATATTCATAATATCAATTATATTAATATTTCATTAATTAGGTAATTACTGCATCATCATTGTGTTATAAATAAATGAAATTATTTTATGTCTAAAAAATATAAATAAAATACCATTATGTTGAAAATCGTTACAGATTTCCAATGAATATTTATAGTCTAATTTATCTTATATATATCCCTATATTAAAAATATGTTAGTTATTAACCTCTGATTTTAACGCTTTTAACTCTTCGTTAAATAAAATAATAATAAATGTCCTAATCTAATCCATGTGGACCTAAAGGATCATACTTTATTACTAAGGGTGGTTTTGGTCGAATTACACTTATCCAATAGAAATAGGTCATGTGTTAGGGTAATAATAATGAACTTTTTACCCTTAATTACCCTATTTACTTTTAACCGTTGTAAATAAAAGTAAACAGTTACTATTCAACAAAAATATTATCTTATTGAACCAAATTTTACATACTGATATCAACTGTGTCTCTAGTATTTTTGAAATTCAACTCTCAGAAGCGGTAAAATTATGTTTTATGTGAATTTGAAAATTCTCATAAGAGGTGGGTAAAAATGGTGAAAATGTCAATAATGTTTTTGTATATTATTATAAATTTATGCCAATGAATTACATTGATATTATGTCGGTATTACGTATCTATTTTGACCTAAAATAAATTTAAATAAAATAATTAATTAATTAAATAAAATTTTTGTTTTACGCTATAACACTTTGTTTTTCACTATAAATCAAAAATTGAATGTTTTTAGAAAAATAAAAAAATTCACCCTAGGCTAATTTCGATATTCCGAATCCAAAAATGAAGTCCATTTTGAAAGATAAAATTTATAAAATTTCAAAAAGTGGGTATTGCTATTCATCACGGCTAGTTTGATTGGTTGTGGTGTGTTAGAATTCAATGTTGCGTACAACACACACTACTCTATTATTCAAAGAGAAGTGTACCATGGAATATTGGGGTGTTACATTATCCCCTCCTTCAAATAATTACATCCTTGAAATTTCTAGAATATTACTACATAAAAAGACTCTGGTAGTTATTCATCATATGTTCCTCGGGTTCCCACAATGCATCTTCAATCTTATGGTTTCTCCATAGAACTTTTACAAGACGAGTCATCTAGTTTCTCAACACATCTTCTCTTGTATCATGAACCTTGACAGCCTCTTCACAATAAGCTAGATCTGGTTCTAGTTCTAATTCCTCATAGGTGAGTACATGCGTTGGGTCAGGCATATATTTTCTCAATAGTGATACATGGAACACATCGGGAACATTGGAGAGACATGGAGGCATTTCCAAATGGGAAGCTACAACCCAATTAGTTCTAGAATTTAAAAAGGTACGATGTACTTGGGACTTAATTTTCCCTTCTTATCAAAATTTATAACACCCTTCCATGGAGATACCTTCAATAAAACATGATCTCCTACCTGAAATTCCAAATACTTCATTAGGTTATTATCATAGCTCTTCTTCCAAATTTGAGATTCTTTGATGTGGTTTTGGATTACCTTCACCTTTTCTATTATTTCCTCTAAAAGTTCTGGGCCTACCAGTTTTCTTTTGCCAACATCACCCCAATAAGTTGGTATGTGAAATCTCTTTTTGTATAACCCTTCATATGGTGCCATCTGAATTGTTGAATGGAAGCTATTGTTGTAGGATAATTCTAAAATAGGTAAATATTGATTCCACATACCTTGAATGTCATGTGAGAAATATATCAACATATCTTCTAATGTTTGAATAGTTTGTTCTGATTGTCCATTAGTTTGAGGGTTGTAGGCAGTGCTCAAACGAAGCTTAGTATCCAGGGCTTTCTAAAGAATTTGCCCGAATCGTGATGTAAAATGAGGATCAAGATCGGAAACAATCGATAGGGGTACTCCCTGATGTCTCACAACTTCATTAATATATAGTCTTGTTAGATGTTCAAGTGGTAAATCTTCCCTTTTAGCAAGAAAATGTGCTGACTTTGTAAGACGATCAACAATGAACCATATTGCGTCGTTCCTTCTTGGATTCTTTGGTAGTCCCATGACAAAGTCCATCTTCATATCATCCCATTTACACTAAGGTATGGGAAGAGGCTTCATGAATCGGCCAGGCTGTTGCCTTCCGGCTTTCACTTGTTGAGAAACCATACATCTTGGAAAAAAATCAGCAATCTCCCTCTTCTTGTTGTCCCACAAAAAATTTCCCTTCAAATCATTATACATTTTGGTGCTTCCATGATGTATAGGGAAATTGGAACTATGAGAATCATCCAACAATTACCTTTTTAGATCAAGTATATCGGGAACACAAAGACTCTTCCCAAATTTCAAAATTCCATATTCACACACAAAGTCACTATATCTCCCATCATTCACAGCTTTAATCTTCTTTTGAAACTCTTCATCATCGGTATGAGAACACTTTATCCTTTCTAGTAAAGATGGTTTGGAAACCATTTGAAAAAATAGTTATGTTTCCCCTACTATGGTGATTCTCATATCCATCTTTACTAGATCCATGTATATATGATCCTTTTCAACTCTCATCTTGTTAAAAACTCCATGATCCTTTCTACTCGAAGCATCTGACAAATTATTTTCCTTCCCCGGGTTGTAGTGTATCGTGAAATCATAATCCTTGAGTAGTTCATGTAATCACCATTGCCTCATGTTGAGTTATTTTTGTGAGATAATATACTTCAAACTCTTGTGATCGGTATATATCTCATATTTTTCACCATAGAGATAGCATCTCCAAATCATCAAAGAAAATATTACAACTGCTAACTCAAGATCATGAGTAGTATATTTTTGCTCATGGATTTTTAGCTGTCATGATGCATAGGTAATAACCCTACCATTCTGCATAAAGACACAACCATGTCCTTTCTTTGAAGTATCACAATAAAAAATAAACCCATCATTCCCCGATGATAAAGTCAATATAGGATCATTGAATAATATTCTCTTCAGTTCTTCAAAAACATTCTTCACACTCTTTTTTCCAAACAAATTTAACCACTTTTCGTGTGAGCTTTGTTAATGGGTTAGCCAACCGGGCAAAATTCTGGACGAAACGTTGATAATAACCTACTAAACCAATAAAACTACTTTCCTTAGTTATACTTTCCGGTACTGTCCATTATTAGATTGCTATTGTATTAGAAGGATCAACTGATATTACATCCTTAGAGACAATATGGACAAGCAATGAAATCTCCTAAATCCATAATTCTCACGTGGTAAACTTCCCATAAAATTCATGTCTTCTAAGAGTATTCAGGATAATGTGTAAGTTATTTTCATTATCTTCGTTGCTTTTGGATTATACCAAGATATCATTAATAAATAACACTACAATGTCCTCAATATATTCCTTGAAAACACTATTCATTATATCTATGAAGACAGAGGGTGAATTAGTCAATCCAAAAGGCATTACTATAAACTCGTAATGCCCTTACCTGGTTCGAAATGCTATTTTCGGAATGTATTCCTTCTTCCAACGCAATTGATGATATCCAGATCGAAGGTAAATCTTTGAAAATTATTGATCTCCATGAAGTTGGTTGAATAAATCATCAATGCGAGGTAGGGGATACTTGTTCTTTATTGCTATAACATTGATCTACCTGTAGTTAATGCCCAACCTCACATATCCATCTTTCTTCTTAACAAAAAGAACAGGGGATCCCCATGGAGAAACACCAGGGTGAATATATTCCTCATTACTCAATTCCTCTAGTTGTTTCTTTAGTTCCACTAATTCCACAGTGTCTATTCTATAATGGGTCTACAATATGGGCCTTGAATATAGAATTAAATCAATGAGAAACTCAATTTCTCATTCTGGAGGATGTACAGGTAAATCTTATGGAAACACATCAACATATTCTTTCACAATAGGTACATACTCTATTTGAACATTCCTTTCCTCACCTATATTCATTTAATTCTCTTCCTCCCCAATAATTGAATTTTGTTGAGTTACTGGGGGTGGACCTAGATAAGAATTAGGTGGTGATGTTTTTGCTCTAAAGATAAGGTACTCTTTATCATCATCAAAAATTGTAACCTCCTTCTTGTAAAATAAATTTTCGAATAATGGTCTGAAATCCAATCCATACTGAGGATTATATCAAATTCAATCATGGGTATGATGATGAGATCATTAGATAATGAACATTTATATGCCATAACGGGGAATGATTCACAAAAATTAGTTGCAATGATACTTCTCTTATGAGTTTTGATTGACAAATCCCTTGTCAAATCAGATTAGAAATATCTTATTTTTTTAGCAAATTGGGAAGATATGAAACAATGCAATGATCCAGAATCAAATAAAGCATTTTCTAAACATGAGGAAACCATTAAATAACCTTCCACCACATCTTTCGGAGCTTCAACCTCAGCTGTAGTGATAACATATTCTTGGCCTTGATACCTTGTCCTTTTCTAAGGTATGTTCCCCAAACGGTTAGGACATTCATTTGTATAATTCCCCCTTTCTCTACAATTGTAGCATTCAACATTGACATCCTCTTTCTTCCCCTTGCAATAACGATCTTGGTGGCCTTTTTCACCACACCTGAAACAAACTCACATTCCCTTCAAGAATGTTCTAGGGTGTTTTTTCCAAAATTTACTACAGGATGGATATTCAACTTTTCCCTTCTTCCCCTTAATTCCATTTCTAGAGTGTTAAGAAGATATATTCTTCTCTTTCTTTGCTTTAAAGTCATAAGACTTAAAGAATTCTTTTACTTTCTTGATAGAAAATGAGACAATATCTTCGTACGACAAAAATGATTTTGAGACTAATGATTGATAGATAAATGGTTTTAACCCATCAATGAAATGATCAATATTACTTCTTGGGTTATGTATAAAATCACCAGTATGCCTCTCTAAACATGTAATGATAGCTTCATAATTTACGACATTCTTATCCTCCTTTTGACTCAGACTCAGAAATTGTATTTCTATATCCGCTCGATGGTCACGAGGAAAGTATTTTCTAATAAAATTTTATTAAACTCCCTCCATTCCATATTTTATACTTTCTAATCTTCCTTTGTGTTTTGAATCAATGACCACCACTAATTAGCATCACCAGTGAGGCGATAAATTGCCATGCCATATATTTCCCTTTCCCTACTCCCCACGGCACGTAATATTTTCCCTATAGAATTTATCCATTTCTCAGCCACTAATGGATTTTTACTCCCATTTAATGTCGGTGGTTGTTGCTGCATGAAGCGACCTAACATTGATCCTCCACGCTGTGGATCAGGGTGCTCCATACGGGTAAGGTTATGATTCATAACCTGAGTGAGTTGTCTCAGTATGGTGATTAACTGATCAGCACCAGTTGTATCACCAGCTCCACTATAATTATCTTGAGTAGGAGGACAATCCCTACATGAAGTGTGAGCATTGATACAGTTTCCATTCCATCCACTAGGCGCCATTTATAAACAATGGCATGATCTATATTAGTTTATGAATCACAATATACAAATCCAAACTTGTAAAACTCTTAACATAAATTGAACAGTGTATAGATATAATCCATAATCATAAAAATGTTTTCTTTGAGGAATTATATACTCATAAACCATTCATAATGGTTTTTAATGAAAATGAGAATTATCCTAAACATATCCCCCAGGAGTGTTGTAACCAATAGTGCATCAAGGCCTGTTTTCATGCACATGTTCTCATTTGAGTCTAGCTCAAAGCGGTGTTTTTGGGGTTTACCCCAAAGTACATATATATGAGATCTACCTCTACCTTCTCATATCTAAAGAGGGAAGTATTTCTTGGAAAACTCACAAATACTCTACAATACCAAAATTCTAGGAAGTTCATCTTTATTAATCCTCAATGTCTATCTTAGGGCTATGTGCTCTAATCAGAGCCTATCTAAATCTACTTTCCAAAGTTTGTACTAAACTTCTTCTGATACCAACTGTAACTCCCCGACCCCAGATGCCCAGAGTCAGTACATTATTATGTATCATAGTTATGATCACCAAAGATCAAGTCTTGAAATACCGATAAGTTTAGTATCCATGGAAATACTAGATATATTCATAAGGTTTACATTACATCATAAAATTGAAAACTACAACAACATTTTTTCCATAGACAATACTAAGATCACATAGACTATTCCTACAGGTCAGTCATAATATACTTCTTCGCATCTTGGAAAAAATAAACCATAGAAAGGGGTGATCTTATTTTCTCATTAAGGATAACAATATAGTTGAAACATTCATAAATAAGAATAAACATTTAAGGAAATGTATAAAAATAAAACAAAAACATTTTAAAATATAATTTCATCATAATATGGAAAAGATAAAATCAAAATGATGCCATTTACTTACTCACATGGATTTTCAACTAGTCCAATAATCACAGGCAATATCAATATCCACTTTCATAATGATGGAATGCATAATGCCAGACTTTCATAACCACATAGTCAAGGCCTTGTGCCATGACTACAAATATGATTTTGTTAAGGACTTGTGCCAAGATAATATTTTATCTCATGAGACCTACCGATGCATCAAGGAGCTATAGTGGGCTCCACCCATCACATACTAAGTATAATGCATTCTTCATATGAAAAGGATTATACATAACAAAAACATTCGTATTAAAACTGGCATATGAAATGTCCATAATTTATCCATAAACTGTGAATGGTATGAAATAAAACATCCATAGTCAAACATATCAAAAAATGTTCAATACAATATGGATGTTTTGTATCATAATAAATCAACTTCAAACAAACTTAAAATCCATCAAAGGATGTTCACATAGATGAAATCGAAAACTTTTTAGAGAAATATATCTTTCTATTTTGAAATCATTTAGAAGTCACATAATTATAAAATAAAACATTTATATTTGAAAAATATTCTTATAAGCTTGTAAGGGAAGCTTCAATGATGTTATAATGGTGTAAAATAGGTTTACCTGCCGTATAAGTTAAAAAAAGACATTCTTACCATGATTTTGCAGAAAAGGTTATAAAGGACCATGTTTGGAAAAAGTTAAAAATATTCCTTTATAAACATCTTATAACAGTCAAAAAAGGGTATAAATGACTTTTACCCATAGTATATTAAATAATAAGGATTTTTTGAAATACATTTTTATAAAACATGGATTTGGATGATAAAGAGGTCCTAGTAGATACATACGTAAAAACAACCTCGGATAACAAAGAGATTGTGAAATTAATCCTTACCTTGTACTATTCCTTGGTCAAGGGTAGGTTAACCTCATGTATAATGGTGAAATAATTGTTATTAAATTATACAAGAATCATGTACATTAATATGATATCTTATATGATCTTTTAACATTTCTTTGTTAATAATATCTTAGTATTATCATCGTTTCGGGTGTTAACAAATTCATTTTCCTTTATATTATTTGTTATGTGAGTCGTATTTGTTATATATGGGATGTATCTTATTCATATCTAGAATTATATCAATTATTTAAACATTATTTTTAATCATCCATAGAAAATTAGTCATGAATTGATACGATGGGGAATGAATCTCATCGCGTTCATGGAGACGGTAATCTGTACGTACGCACGAGCAACAATATAACTCTCAAAAAAATATATAATTGGATGTTATATAATATATAAAGAATCATTATCATGTTATATTTACTATTTACATCAATTACACATCATTATTATACCCATCCAAATAATAATGTATTGAATAACAATTACACCACGACGTGGAGATGGTAATCTGTACGTACGCATGTATGGTGACATGCCTTTCAAAGGATGGATAGAATAATGAATATCATTGTACCATATTTATAATAACATCAAAGTATATAAAAGATAATGGAGCTATTATTTTAGAATGGAAATAACAAAGATATAGGAAGTGGAAGAAGAAATGAACTTGAAAGAGGTGATGAAATATTTACCTCTTTTTCAGGTTCTTCCTTTTGATTTGATCAAAAGGGATCTTTAGGATTGTTTTCTAACTAAAGGAATGCCTCTAGGATGAAGGGAGGACATTTTAGAGGGTATTTGGGATGGGTTTTTCTGAGACAATGGATTTGAAGGTGTGAATTCTAGAGAAGGGGAAGTTCCCTTTTATAAGAGGGGTGAGGGGCACCTTAGGAAAAGATAGAAATATTATCTTAAAATAAAATAATTTTCTGTTTTTAATGGATCCAATGTGAAATATTTAAATGCTAAAGTAGGGATGGGTCGAAAACCACACAACCAATTGGTTTTATATTGGTTTGAGCCACTATATTAACTTTATCATTTAGATTTAACTTTTAGTTAAATAGTTTGACATTTAGCATGTCTCATTGTATTTTTATATTATATGGTTAATAAACATAATATATTCTTCTAATAGAACCCCAAGTGGTTCATTAATGATACAAATATCATTATATAAGTCTTTTGGATGATCCTTAGATTTTTAGGAATATAATATCAATTTATAAGATAATATTTGTTTTAAAAACTCTTTTGTGTCAATTTTTAAACTATTTTGTATTTTCTTTTTCTAAATTCATAACAGCATTATTACTTCGAAAAAAATTCATCTAACCAACTCTAATATGTCATATTAACCTATAAAATTAGTGTAATTTATAAAAAGTATCAAATTACATTTATTTGGATATTCATAATGGCAAATATTTTAATAATTCATTAATTAGGTAATTACTGCATCATCATTGTGTCAAAAATAATTTAAATTATTTAATGTCTAAAAAATATAAATAAAATATAATTATTTAGGAAATATCTTTAGATTTTTAATGACTATATATAGTCCAATTTATCTTATTTATAACCCTAAATTAAAAAAGTTTTTGTTATTAAACATTGATTTTAACTCTTTTAACTCTTCTGGAAAGAAAATAATAATAATTGTTCTAATCTAATCCATGTGGACCTAAAGGATCATATTTTTTTGTAAGGTTGTTTTTTGTCAAATTACACATATCTAATATAATTAGGACATGTTTTAGGGTAATAATAATATCATTTTTCCATTAATTACCCTCTTTACTTTTAACCGTGGTAAATAAAAGAAAAAAGTAACTATTCGCCAAAAAATATTTTCATCTTATTGAACCACATTTTACTTACTGATATCAACTGTATCTCTCTGATTTTGGAAATTCAACTCATAGAAGCGGTAAAATTATGTTTTATGTGAATTCACAAATTCTCTTAGGATGTGGGTAAAAGACAGTGAAAAGTTCAATAAAATTTTTATATATTATTAAAAATTGACTCCAATGAATTACATTGTACATATATAGGTATTATGTATCTATTTTGACCTAAAATAAATTTTAATAAAATATATAATTATTTAAATAAAAATTCAGTTTTAAACTATAACTCATTGTTTTTCACTTTTCATAAAAATTTGAATGTTTTCAGAAAAATACAAAAAATTAACCCTATGATAATTTTGATATTCTGAATCAAAAAAATGAAGTGCATTTTAAAAGATGAAATTTAAAAAATTTTAAAAAGTGGGTATTACTATTCATAACAGCTAGTTTGATTTGTTGTGGTGTCTTAGAACTCGAAGTTGCGTACAACACATGCTACCCTATTTTTCAAAGGGAAGCGTACCATGGAATATTGGGGTGTTACAACATTTCCTTCGAATCCGAGTTTGGGGTTTTTTATTTGTAAATTCAAGATAATTGGTTTGGTTTCCTCATTCTTGAAAAGCATGAAAAGCATGGATCAACCAAAACAAGTTGATCCGCCATTCATATGAAATTACGGGAGGTTATTTTTGGAAAATATTGAATGGGGTTAATATTGGCCAATGTGATAATTTATTTTCTACACACTTGATATGATGGTAACACGGAGGGCACGAGACAAATGAACAAGTCCCAGACCCTCCATCGCTTCTGTTTTTGTTGCATTCTTTGAGGGAATATTTTTAATCTTGACCGAATCTTGAATACAAAAGCCATACAGTGACAATGGCATCCCAGGAGGCCCATATGCATAATTAGAAGGGAATACAGAGCACCAGAGATCACCCTGTGGCCCGCGGAAGCCCTGCCTACATGGAACCAACTCTCTGGCAGTGTCAATGGCAGCGACCGCGGAGGGGATGCAGTGCATGTAGGTGTCGTGGTAGAGGTTATGGGCGGTCGACCCCCTGGACAGCCGTGTTGGAAACAGCAGTGCATCGTTGCGCGCCACAGGGAGAAACCGCAGCATTGAGCTGTAGCGGAGGGGACCTGCGCCCCGCGGTGGATGGAATGACTCCCCGTGGAGAAGGGGACACACAATCCACAAGTCTCGTTGAAAGGGTGGTTGGTGCCATGTGGCTTCGTGAGTTAGGGTATCCTGAACAGCTCAATCCATTCGGTAGGGGGGTCCGCCACCCAGTTGGCGGACCGAGCCAGATATTAGGTCGAGTCGCCCGATGGGCCGCGCCTCGCCAAGGTGGGTCGGGCCGGTCTGCGACCCAGTTTTCCATTACCACGACCCTGACCACTCAAGCTGGACCCACCAATTTGGTCAGGGCCAGGTCGGACCCAGGTTGACCCAAACCAAGTCAGGTCAGCCCAGGTTGGGGTGGGTCAGGTTGGTCTGACTTGGTCAGACTGGACCCAGACCCTTTTGGGCCTATATATGTGTAAAAGGTGGTATCTCACAAACCAGATCTCCATTTCATGAATCTTCAATGGAGCTATAATACTTGAATGAGATGGTCATTATGAGAAACTCCGCCCGAGTTTTGGAGAAATATGGAGTTTGACCGGGTTGGATCAAACCTGAATCTAATCGGGCCCTCAGTACTAAAACGCTTATAACTCACAGACCGGGCGTCCAATTGATGCAAGGTCTATCACGTTGGGACCCTTACGACATGGAATTTTTTAGGGTTATTTCCTTGTGGAGCATAGTGTTATATTATGAATGATCGATATCATGATGTGTAGATACTATGGAACTCAAGTGCACCGAGTGCGGAGAATCATATGGCTGACTGTCAATTGAAGAGTGACCCCATATGGGTAAGTATCATAGAGATCTTGTGTGGATCAACATCATTGTTACCTTTTGTGGATTAGAATCATAGAGACCCTGTGTGGATCTGCATCATAGATACCATCAGTGGATCTGCATCATACGACCCTGTGTGGATCAACATCATAGCGACCTTGTGTGGATGAGCATCAGAGCGACCCTGTATGGATCATAATTCTAGCAATCCTGTGTGGATTAGTAGTACACGACCCGAAAAGGACCATCCATATAGTTCCTCATCGTGGATCAATGACATATAAACCTATGCAGATTGATAATGGAACAACTCTTTCATGGTTCAGTTGTGGAAATATCCTAATAGAATAAAATGATATATCTTAAGCCTAATAATCATTATTTTGGAACTTTGAGTTGAATTAATTATTTGAGTTGAGTCTTTTTCTTCATGCATTATGTTGGGAATCATGATTTTTTTATTTACTTTGTGGAATTATAAGAGACCTTAAGGGGTTTTGGGGTCCCAACTTGGTATTTTAATAATTAACCATGAACCGGCTTCACCCGTACCTTATTGTGTCTTGTGGGGACGTCGATCATCTTGGTTGAGAATTTAGGTAGCTAGGACCAGGCAGTACACATAGGTGACTTGTTGATAGGGAGAGCTACAGAAACAATATGTACCTACACTTCAGGTAGGATCCTTGGTGGATTATATCAGAAGCTATTTTCTATTGTAGTTGATTCTTTTTTTGTTAGTCTTGTATTATGGACCATTTACATTCAGTACACACTTTTACTTCCATAGTTTTACTATGTGGTTTTCTTCTTGTCGTGTTTATGGACTGTATGTTTGTTTTCTTTAAGTCAATGTCTTCCCACATTAAGGTATATGAAATTCAGATTCTAGTCTCCAACCCCTGGCCTATGGAAGGCGGGATTGGGGTTGTCACGAAATAGGCCATGGGGGGCAAGTTGTGATAATGTGGTATCAGGGGAGTCGGTGATACAGAAGAACTAAGAAAATGATGTTTCTAATAGAACAATATTTTTATGTGATTTGACTATTGTTTTCAGTTCAGGGAGTCCAGTGTTGGTACGGTGATCAACATATCCATACACCAAGACCCTGAATTCTGATTTCTGACTCAGTTCATGAAAACATTGATTGCGTTTTATTTGGAAATGTTTTAGTTTTTATATCTTTTGAGTCAGCTCAGCAGGTATATCTTATTTACCATGTAACACCTATTTATTTTCAGGATTCCACCACATATATAGCTAGCCAGGATTCCATGGATAGTTCAAAATGATGGCCCACCGAGCGATGAGGCTTTAGTGCATGGCCCCCTTACAACGATAACACTTTTGTTTGGATCACTTATAGGACCACTACCCATTGGGTAGTAGATTCTACTAGCCCCACTAGCGGACAATGCATGCTGGAAGAGCATGTTGCACGTGTTCCAGTGGAAGAGGTCGCTTATATTTCAAGGGGAGACAAATACCTAGGTAGTTGAGGACATGCTGGAGGCTGTGGTTAGTGTTTTCTACCTAGTTTGTACACCAGCAGAATAGATGGTGATCATAGTGCTAGTCTTTTCCACGGTACAGTAGGGAGATGGTGGATTCTGATTATCCAGTTACAAAAAGATGCAACCCTCACCTAGAAAAAATTTGAGAGACTCTCCAGGGTAGAGTTCATTCCAACGACACTATGCTCTATGGGTATTCAGGAGCACCTGCACTTATAGTACGGTAGCTTGAAAGTGGCCCAGTACTCGGCAAGATTTACTGACCTCTTGCTCTACTCCGCCAAAATGGTATGAGACCCTTTCTATAGTACCTAGACCTTTGAGTTGGTTCTGTGGAAGGAGAACAAAGCGTCAATGATATCACTTAATATCCTGACGGAGGCTGGAGTACTTGAGCTTGCATTATTGGTGGAGAGCTTATAAACTGAGTAGGTACCGACGGTGAGAGCCACCACAAGATTTTTGGTAGCCGATTCATCTGTAGAAGGTAGTTGGTAGATGACACAGAGGTCCAAGAGGGCTATAACTTCTGGAGGCTGTCCCTAGGACATATGGTCAAAGGTGCAAAACTCACGAGGTAGAGGAGGCCAGCAGAGGAGCAGACTATGCTTCACATATGGCGGGCAGGGCCACATGGCTTGTGACTTCCTAACCCTCCATATTTCCAATCAGAAGAAGATTGAGGGATCGCTGAGGCAGAGGTATTGATTCAAGAGAGGAGGTCTTTCAGGTGATGGGCAAGTAAGTGGAGCAGGTCATGCAGCAGGCGTTGAGCAGCAATTTGAGGTTATAGTTCCACCACCGCCAGGTGGTCCACCCCGACCTTAGGGATCATGTGGATATGGACAATAACAACTTCAGGTAGCTGAGTCCTATAGACATTGGTTCTAGTCACTCTTTCATTGCCACAACTCTTGTTTGGAGCTCGAAGACTCTGGTAGAGAAATTGAATTGATACTTACGAATAGAGACTCAAACATGAGAGGATTATATGATCACACACTGGTTCTGGAAGTATGAGATTAATCTAGGAGGCAAGATATTCAGCTGAGATATCTGAGAACAACCATTGAGGCATTACGATGTAATCTTGGGCATTGACTGGTAATCCATGGTCTATGCTCAGATTTATGGTTTTGGGCACAATGTGTAGTGTGTCTGTGAGGAAGGAATCAGGTTTTCATTCACCAAGAATAAGGGAACCTTTTCATCTCTAGATGGACTTTCCCAGAGGAGGGTGTAGTCAATAACTCGTTAGTTGACTAGCCTTACCCATGGAGTAGTTGAAGTGGGGAGTCCTATTTATCATATAATGGTGGACCAATATACTGATATCACTCCTGATGGTGTTCTAGGACTACATCCTCACAGAGATGTAGATTTCTAAATCAACATGTGCATAGGTATGACACCGATATCAACTCGAGCATATCATATGTCTCCCACGGAGCCTCGTGAGTTGCGGGAACAACTGGAGGACATGCAGAGGAAGGGTTATATATAGCTCAGTGTTTCTCCATTCGAATCCTCAATTTTGTTTTCCATGAAGGTAGATGGCAGTTTGAGACATTGTGGGGACTATTGGAACATGAACCACGTGACTGTGAGGAACAAGTATCCACTCTCAAGGATTGATGATCACTTAATCTAGCTGAAGGGGCGTGATTGTTTTTGAAGATAGGCCCAGATTAGGAGATCATTAGCTCAGTGTACGAGATGAGGATGTACCTAATATGAACTTCAAATGCTGATATGGCCACGATGAGTTAATTTTTATGCCTTTCGGCCATACCAATGCCCTATTAGTGTTCATGGGACTCATGCACTTGATCTTCTAGCCATACCTTGATCGCTTCGCAATGGTATTCATTGAAGACATCTTGATATTCACAGTAACGGAGGAGCACAACACACACTTGGAGATAGTTCTGGAGGCACTCCGAGATCACTAAATTTGTAGGAAGATCACTATGTTACATTTCTTGATACATGAATCCCACATCTTGGTGCATGTTATCTCAGAGGCTAGTGTTGCAGTGGATTCAGTGAAGATAAATGCACTTCGTGCTTGCGAGCGAATCAGAAGTGTGACCGAGGTGTGGAGTTTCCTGGGATAGGATGGGTACTACCAAATATTTTTACCTGAATTTTCCATAGTTTACGCACCCTTTTTATCATTGAAAAAGTATGGAAAAACCTTCTTTTGGAGAGAGATAATCCAATAGAGTTTTTAGTAGTTGAGGTAGATACAGACGAGTACCTCGATCTTGAGTCTAACAGAAGAGGGTGTTGGGTATGTAGTCTAATGAAACACATCAGAGACTGGACTAATTTTGGTCTTGTTGTAAAAGTTAGTGGTGATTGCATACATATCATGAATGTAGAGATATCATGAGTAGAACTATGCTACCCATTATCTGTAGTTAGTAGCACTGGTCTTTATACTGAAGAAGGGGCACCACAACATGATGGAAGAACTTTTTACAGTCTACTCTGATCACACGATTCTAAGGTATATCTTCTCATAGATGGAACTCAACATGAGATAATGAAAATGGCTTGATTTCCTTAAGTAATATGACTTTGAGATAGTATACACTCGTTGGAAAGAGATCAAAGTAGTAGATGCACTCAGTGGGAGGTCTGGTCTACAGTTGCTGAGTGAGACGACATAGCAGCTAGCCGCCTTACAGATATCCTTCATGGATATAGATGGAGCGGTCTGCCAACAGTCTATGACTATCACTCCCCCACTTCTCCAGCATGTTCGGGAGGCTTAGATTGGGGACGTTGACTGTGAGGCCCAACATGCTCTAATATTCTCAGGGCAGGCTCCTAATTGATTTTCTTACAATGGGGAGCATGTCATCCTTTTTAGATGATGCACTATGGTACCAGTGACCCTACATGAGGAGTTTTTTAGGGAGTTCAATACATCCCCATATGAGGTATATCCTAGAGTGGAAAAGATGTACCAGGACCTCTGACACTAGTACTAGTGGCCAGCGATGAATAAAGAGGTGGAAAAGTTCATTTCACGATGCCTCACATGTCAGAAAGTGAAGGCCAAGAATCATGTACCTATAGGATTAGCTCAGTCACTTGAGGTACCAGAGTGTAAGTGGGATGATATCTTCATGGACTTATTGATAGGACTACCACATACATCTAGGGTTTATGATTCCATCTTCGTGATAGTTGAGTGACTCACCATGTCGGGCTACTTATTACCAATTTGAGAGTAGGGATCAGTATGTCGAATGGTATGTCTCTATGTAAATAATATTGTACTAATTTATGGGGTTCCATCGATTATTGTGTTAGATCAAGACTCTCATTTTACATCCCTCTTGTGGATGGGATTATAAGAGGCATTCAGGACTCAGTTACATTTAAGCACTGCCTTCCATCATCGGAAAGATGGTTAGATAGAGTGGAGCATAAAAACACTAAAAAACATGCTCCGTGCTTGTGTTCTTGATTTTGGCCATAATTGGGATGACCACCTTACACTAGTGGAGTTCACTTAAAAAAGAGTCATCACTCCACCATCGACGTGGCTCCGTTTGAGACCCTGTATAGGCGACCATGCAAATCACCTCTATGATGGACAGACCTAGGGGAGTCAGCACTTATGGGTACAGAGTTGGTACAGGCTACCACGTAAAAGGTTCAGATCATCTAGGAGAGGATGAATATTGGATAGATCTAGAAGGTGTCTTATACTAACACGATATGGAGACCCTTAGAGTTTGAGGAGGGGGCCATGTATTCCTATGGGTCTCACCCCGAATAGGATTACAGAGATTTGGCTAGGGTGGAAAGCTATCTCCAAGGTTCATTAGACCATTCCAGATCCTCAACAGAGTATTCAAGATGGCGTACCATCTAGATCTTCCCCAATAGATGCATAAAGTGCATAATTTCTTCCATGTGTCACAGCTGAGGAGTTACGTGCATGATCCATCACACATTATAAACTTGGGCGAGCTGGACATCTATGATGTGGTGATGTTTGCAGATTTCCCGTTCGAGATAGAGGATCAAAGAGTGGATCCTTTTTGGGTGGTTCATTACTCTAGTACAAGTTCCTTGGTAGCATGGGAACCTATAAGAGAGAACATTATAGGGGGAGGCTCAAATGCGTGATCAGTACACCCATTTGATTCCCATGTTTTGTTGTATCTTTTGGGGATAAAATTCCCTAAGGTGAGGAGAATGCAATGACCTAGAAATTTTATATTATTATATTTAAATTATTTGGGATTATTATTAGTCTACAAAAATTGATGGATCTTGATTCTGAGGCTCGGTGTTCCCGGAATGGGATTTTTTATCATTATTTAGGTACGTTCAGTAAACGTGCGAGCGAGAATTTCGATCTTTTGAATCAGTGCTCAGAATTGAAATATGAGTTCCCCCTTGAACTTGTTGCACTGGGATTCAATTAAGCGATTATTAAATTTGACCGCAGTAATTCTGGTGAAAAATATAGTTATACAGACTTTTTGATGAATAATAAAATAACATAAAAATTTGATTATATTTCAACCACCTCTTGAGAGACGATGGCGGGGACCAAGAGAGGTGGTCAGGAATTTAAATTGGGATATTAAATGCCCAGTTACACATAGGTTTTGTAACCACCCTTTTTATAATTTATAAGGTTTATTAATTACTCAAATTAATGAAACCATTAATCAAATGGAGAGTTAAACTCTGAACTTTTCCTTTTAATTATTCAAATGTTAGAAAAAGGAGGATTGGTAGATCATGGGAGAATCCTTGAAGATGAACCGATGAACAAACTCCCCTCTAATGAATAAAAAAGGCTTGAATGACATCATTGTAGGAATTGATTCGGGATTGACGAATGCTGATGGCTTCAACAAACATAGATTCTCCTTCCACAACCGTGGATTCTCCATCGAATCTGAGGCAGGGTTAGTTTATGTTTAAATTTAAGAGAATTTGTTTCTTTTTTCCATTCTTGAAAAGAATGATGAATAAGGATAATACAAAATGAGTTGATAAGTGATTCATATGAAACTGCAGGTGGTTTTTGAGGGAAAAGATTGAATGAGTTTAATCTTTATCTATGTGATGATATATTTACTACCCACTTAATATGATGCTAACGTGGAGGGCACGAGCCAAACAAATAATTCCCAGACCCACCACCAATTCAAGTTTTGTCACATTCTTTTGGGGTGGATTTTTCAACTCGACGTAATCTTGAATCTGGGAGCCACAAAGTGATGTGGCATCCCCAGAGGGCCATAGGAGAAATCAAAAAGTAAAACGGAACACATGATCTCACCCAGTGGCCCGCGGAAGCCCCACCTACTCAAGATGAGAGGTGGTTCCCATAGGTACTATGGTGGGGAGTAGGGGTGGACGACCCTTGGATGGTGGCATTGGCAGTGGTGGCGCACCGTCGCGTGTAGTGGAGGGAAACCGCAGCTTTGAGCCACGGCGGAGGAGATACGCACCCTGTGGGTCCTTCTAACAATGGGGGCGGTGCCACATGGCACCGCAAGTTGAAGAAACACGAATGGCCCAATCCATTTGGGAAGGGGGTCTGCCACCTAGCTTGTAGACCGTGCCAGCCACTGGTTCGGGACACCCGGTGGGCCACCCCAACCAATGCCGGTTGGGTCGGCCCACGGTCTCGCAGGCCGAGCCCACTACAGCCCAGCCCACCCAAGCCAGCCTAGCTAGTTCATCACAGGCCAGGTTGGACCAGAGTCAGACCCGGATAGAGTCAGGTCGACCTAGGTTGAGGCGGTTTGGGTCGGTCTGACTGGGTCGGTCCAACCGGGTCGGACCCGACCCATACCTTTTTTGTCCCATATACGTTTAAAAGGACATATCTCACTTACCAGACGTCCATTTGATGAACTGTTTGTGGCGATGGAATCCTTGGAACGAGAAAGTCCTTCTAGGATACTCCACATAAATTTTGGTTAATGTTGATGTATGGCTGGGTTGGATCGAACACGAATCTAACTTGGATATCATTACTAAAATGCTTATAACTCACAGAACGAGCATCTGATTGATGCACCGTCTTTTGTGTTGGGAACCTTACAACATGGTCGAAATTTGGGTTATAACATTGGGGAACTTCTTGGAAGTTGAGTCGTGAACAATATCTTGAGGAGAAGATAATACATAACTCAAGTTCGCCGAGTGTGGAGAATCATATGGCTAGCTATCAATTGAAGAGCAACCCTGTGTGTACTAGTATCATAGAGACCCTATGTGGATCACCATCATAGATACCCTGTGTGGATCCATATCACAGTGACCCTGTGTGGATCAACATCATAGAAACTATCTATGGATTATCCTCATAGAGACCCTGTGTGGATCCGCATCATAGAGACCCTATGAGGATCAGCATCATAGAGACCCTGTATGGATCCGCATTCTAGGGACCCTGTGTGGATCAGCAGTATGTGACCCACCGAGGACCAGCCGTAGAGTGGCCCGTCATGTATCAGTGACATACAAACCTATGAGGATCGATAATGGAACAACTCCTTCGTGGTTCATTTTTGGAAACATCCTAATGAAATAAAATGATATAGCTTAAGAAATATCATCTTTATTCCGGAAATCTGAGTTGAATACCTTGTTTGAGCTGAGTCTTTTTCTTTTTTGCATTGTGATTGAGATCATGATTTGTGGATTTCGTTTGTGTAATTCTGAGAGACCTTTGGGTGTATCTGGGTCCCTACATGGTATTGTTATACACACCCCAACATGGAGTTTTCCCGCACCATGCTGTGTGTAGTGCAGACATCGAGCAGCTTGGCTGAGACATTAGGGAGCCAGAACCCGGTTATAAATGGAGGTGACTGGTTGAAATGGATAGCTGTGGAGACAATATTTTTCTACCCTTCTGGTAGGATCCTTTGTGGAATGTCTCATTATCTATTTTCTATTGTAGTTGTATCTTTTCAGTTGGGATTGTATTCTGGCCCCTTTACATTCAGTAAACACTTTTACATCTAATGTTTTACTAAGTGGTTTACATCTTGTTGGGTTCTTAGTCTGCATGTTTTCAGGTATAAATTCAATGCCTCGAAATTCCATGGATATGCCTTTCCGGTGCTAGTCTCCAAACCCTAACCTATGGAAGGCGGGTTTGGGGTAGTCATGACATGGGCCCCGGGGGATGGTTCATGACAAGACTCTTACCTCAAACTTCTACTTGGTTGAATACACTCTAACCTCATTAACATTGGGAGTCCCCTTTTGGATCTCTATTTAAGAAATATTGGGTTGGTATTTTAGTAATAGAAAAACTATATATCATGTATAAGGGTGTTGGGAGGATATTTTTTTCATTGAATGATTGTTCTATGGTGATCAATGAGTGTGGATAAGTGAAAGGAGGAGCATTCATTTTATAAATGAGAGGGAGAACTTTTGGTAAATACATGTAACCTCCAAATAATATAGATGTATTTTCAAATGGAATGTGGAACCCTGGAAACCCCAATTCAATGATAACATATTATTTTTGGTAATTACACTCACAAAATCAAAATTTA
This sequence comes from Viscum album, assembly GCA_963277665.1. Lineage (NCBI taxonomy): Eukaryota > Viridiplantae > Streptophyta > Magnoliopsida > Santalales > Viscaceae > Viscum > Viscum album. Next base: position 1,046,412,046 of record OY728138.1, on the reverse strand, counting down.
GATAGGATTTTAGGATATTTGTGACCTTATCACATAGTTTAATGCTTTTTAATTGTCCAACCATTACCATGGTGAGTAACATTTACTATAGTAACATATTTTTATGACTAAAAATGAAATGGAATTAATTAAATATTTTAATATTATGATAAAAAAAATTTGAATTTTTTTTTAAATCATTCAATTTATATAAGTATAAGATACTACTTTTAATATAAGAACACAAAACAAAATGAATAATAGTTTTTAGAAAAATTCATTTGTAATCTTATTATAAAATTTACACCAAAATAAATTATATAATTGAAACCCATCAAAATTATTGGTTATTGAATAAAAATGATTGTTATATGACATTAAAACTATTATTAGGATGAATTTATTGTTCTAAATTCTTAATTAAAATGATTATAAAAATAGTTCCCTTATTATAATGAAACACCATTTATGTTTTAAAAAGACGAAAATAGGTTTATGAATTTAACATTATATTTTTAAATTTATTATTTTAATAATAAAACATATGTTTTTCTGAAAAATATGCTTCATAGTATTTTATTCTCTTCCCATATCATGATGACGTAATAAAAGTTCCAATCTTTGTAAAAAATGTATTTTTACTATTCACTTGAAAAGCATCCATTTCATTAAAATCGGAAAAAATTTCCCTAAGCTAATTTTAAAATTATTATCTAAAAAATAAATTTATTTTCATAAAATTTTAACTCTGAAATTTATAAAGATTTATTTTAAAATAAAATAGAAAAAATAAAGAAAAAAAATACTTTTAAAGAAAAATTAATTTTTAGGTTTATTTTTTCAAATTATTTTAGTTAAATAAATGTTAAAATATCAGTTCATACATTTAAATGTTACATATTTTCATAATAATGTTATCAATGTGATCAATTTAATTTAATAGGATTACATGAATAATATTTAAAAATATGTTTCTTTGAAAAAATAATTTTTTTTAAAATTAAATCATTTTAGTTATGCATTCTATAATTATATGAACTATTATTGGATTACAATATTTTATTTATAGTATATTGTATTATAATAATAATTTTCTTGATAATTATCATCTAATATATCATGAATTTTCTTATTTTGATGTTTTGGTTTAAAAAAGATATTTAAAATAATATTCATTTATTGGAGAATTACATATTGAAGTTTCAAGTTGACAGATTCTCCCCCCTTAAGTAAATTACTTCCACAAAGTTTTATCATTTGTATTACCAAAATGAATTTATCTTAACATAGGTATAATCTATGAAATTTAATTTATCATGATAATTAAGGTTTTAATTATTACTAAGAAACACTATATTTTTTATAAAACATTTTTTAAAAACATGTATACACCATTATACGATTTATAAATGTAAAACATGTTTCCAAAAATATAGCATACTATCTGAGTGATATTTTCCCCATAACAGTTGATAGATTTATCTTCTAATTTATTTAATTTGAGTAATTCTTTTTCCATCAACATTGAAAATATTAGAAAATATACTCACCTAATTTATTTCCATAAAAAACATATAAATATGTCCTTTAGTTTTGTTTTGATAATTTTTACACCACTAATTTATCTCATATTTTAGTAATGAATAACCACAATTAATTTCTAACACAATATGAAAAAAATTAATTTTAATGTATCATAATATTGATAAATAAATTTTTAGTTATTCCTCCCATATATAGCCATTTAATATAACCAAAATGGAGTGTGTGAGTAAACACAACACCTAAAGAAATGATTTAATACTTTAAACCTAAAACCTATAATTATTAAAAAAACCACAATTTCAATGTAGATTATTCTATGATTCATCAACTATTTCCTCATTTCATATTTATAAAACTAAATAATCAGGATTATGTTAAAGTCAACCATTGGTATAACAAGGATGTTTGGAGCATGGAAATAGTTGCACATCTTAACCATGAAATCTATATAAATTCTCCTTGCAAATAGATTTCCATTAGGTGTATTTATTAAAAACACATTCATTTGGATAATGGGGGATGATTTATGTTCACATAAAAAATAAAATAGTACACTAACCTGATATCAAATAACATATTTCCTAACATTATGATCATTATCATTGTACCTATTATCACAACATTCTGGGAATAAATTTCATTTTTTCGAATCATAGAAGCCCAACCATGATGGTGCATTAATACTCATGTGATCACACTGAAGCATAGCCTATCTTTGAATGTGTATTCTTAGGTAAATTCTTTTGACACATGTGGTATTGTATTGCATATTTCCCCATATCTTTATAATTTACACATGGGATATTTGCAACTTCTTTATTTCTGTCACATTCACAAGACACATACCCTTTTTCTCTACACTTATTATGGACCCTCATTTATTATAATCAAGTACCATGGTTTTTCCAACCACAATTATCACATGATTGATATTCAACATATAACATGTTCCCATTTTCCAAATTTTTATTTGCATAGAAATCAATAATTATATTTTTATCTTACTTCACTTTTAAAATATAATACTTGGAGAATAAATTCTATTCCTTATTGGACGATGATAATATATCTTTTTATGACAAAAATATTTTGAGATAAAAACATATTCATACATGGATCTAGACTTTCAAAGAAATAATAAATCTTAATTTCTAGATTACACATGTAATCCATAACATGCATTCAAGATCTTGTAAAGTAAATCTCATACATAATTAAATTTTTATTCTCCCTTTTAACAAATTTAATAATTTCTTTTCAAAATTTACTCATTTCTAGTGAGGAAATAATTTTCCAAAAAATATATCTAAAAATTTTACCCATTACATAACTTATTTCTCTTTAATCTCTTTAATGTTTGGAATTAATGACAACCATATAGTAGAATTTCCTTTTAAACAATACACTACCAAAATAATCTTCTCCATTTCCTTTGTAACCTAGGCAAGAAATGTATTTCCAAGGGACTTGATCCATTTTTAGGCTAGTAATGGATTCATAGTAACATTAAGAGAGAAGTATTTCTTCCACATGATGTAGTAAAAAATCATCATATTATGCTGTGAAGAAACAAATTTCTCTATCAAAATAATATTATGATTAATAACAATCACTGTTAAATTTATAATCTTCTTAGAACTAACTGTAACACCCGTATTTTTTATTATCATTTTCTTCAAATAACCTAAATTTTAATTAATATATTTCATTTCACTAAGTCAAACCTTATATTCACCTGGAACCGACATGGAATATGATTCATACAACATCATGTTAGTGTATGATACACTAAACACTAATTTGGCGTATATTACATGCATCATCGAGTTTTTACGAAACATCATTTTAATGTTAAACGTTTTAAAATGAGAAAATTATAACCTACCCATTAAAATTGTAATATTAATATTAATAAATAATATTAAAATATTTATTATAATGTTTATATATAAATAAATTATCTTGATAATGATTGATATAAGTTTTGGTAACGTCCTTATATGTTTAAAAATATTATTTTCCCAAATCAACTACTTTTAATGTCCTTTTGTGAAAAATATTAAAAATTAAGTTTAGACACAAATATAATTATTTTTTAAAGAAAAAATTGTTTTTCTTATATAATTACTAAATTATATTAGCAAAAGTTTTTGAGATTTTTTTAAGAAACATAATTTTTGGATGAATAGTGAAAAACACTGGATTCTAATTTAAAACATCCTTTTTGTAAAATTTATTTATAAGGATAAATTATATTTTAGTTTTGTTTCAATTTTTAATTAGATAATAGTTTTATTAATTTATCCATTTTAGGTAATTTAGATCTATTTCACTTCGAATTTTTCTATAAAAACTTTGCAAATACCTTATCATTTTTACTATAAAGACTTACATTGTTGACCTGCCTATAGGATTAGTGATTAATTAATTTCTCGAACATATGTGAATGTAATTTAGAAATATGGATTCAATATTTTTTATAACTATAATCTATAATTTAAAACAATCTCAACTTATTTTTTGATAAAAAATAGTAGTGAAATTAATTAAAATTAATTAAAATGATTAAGGTAAAATGAAGCTTAATATGGGACTAAATATTTATAATAAGGGACAATATGGCCTTGAAACGTTTTCAAGATCCATTTGAATTCCATATTAATACCATATAATACCTTGTATCTATTTTGGTCCTTTATTGGATCAACACGACGTCTGAAAAATGTGGTTGGAAATCCTTTTCCCAAAATTTACCAGTGTACCACTCCTCTCCCATTGTAAAAGGCCTCCTATACTCCCACATCCTCACACAAATCAAGACACTTTTCTCAATAAATCTATGAAAAAATATCTCATAAAAATAACTACCCTAATCCTATAATCATGCTCTTGGTAATACATCATTTCATGGAGTCCTTTTTGTAACAAACCAAATGGTGTTACCCGATTAAGAGGTAACATCTTCTCACAAGAGCCTTTCCTTTATATTATTTATCAACCCATAGACTCTCCTTATTCAAGGATTATAAAAAAAATATCTCATGTATACGAGGATGTTTTTATTTTGAGGTTTCATTCTAAAATCACACATACATCAATCTAATGGGTAACGAACATACTATTTATGTGTATGATGAACTACTGCCACACTAAACAATGATGATTCATTTATCCTTTTCTGCATCCCATTGTAGAAATTATGATGGAAATATAATTATATATTTCAAATAATATACTTATTATTCCTTTAATTTTTAGTATTACTTTTACAACACAAATCTATTTACATTTTATTTGGGTTAATTCTGATAATTTTGATTGAAGTTGTATCGACTACCACCCCTTCAATGTGATGTGATTCATTCACACTCTTCATGTAATGTATTAATGATGGGTTTATTGAGGTTATATGACATATATAAAATCATAATACTAATTTAATGATATTATTTACATTTATATAGATATTTCATTTTCAATCATCCTTCCAATACGACTATAAGAATTGAAACAAAATTCATACATATATACGAATTACTGTCTCCTGGAATGGTGTATTCCATTTCATACATATGTATTCTATATATTATTTTAATATAGATATAATGGATATAAATTATACTTATATATTAGTTTACATTTTTTAAATCATGATACATGTATGAGGACTAATGATATAACAAACTAAGACACATGAAAAAAACAATTCAGATATTACCCGACGTAAAACCTTGAAATATAATTGATAAAATAAGGTAATATAAGGTCATAATTAAACCATTTATGGTATTATATATATTAATATTATTCTTTTAAAACTTTATAATATACTTAATGTTATTATATGGGAATCTTGTATGAGTATAAAGACAATCAAGAAACAAGGTAACAAGATTTCATCTCACTTTTTATATTAATGTGATTCATTATTTATTCACCACCCATTTCTTTATTTTGTGTATATAATAAAAATGGAAATATTCAATTATTAGTAAAATTAAATTTATCGATATTTATATATCCATTTTATGATCTTTCAATCATGTGGTTTATATTTCCAATGTTTCCAAATCAGTAAAATAGTTTTGTCTCACTTTTTCTTCTTTAAGACTCGGGTTTTATTATGCACCTAAATTATTTATCAAGGTGAATATAATTATATTTTACATGTTATATCATGAATATAATTATTTTAATGCTATTTTATTTTTCATGTAATTTCATTTTCATACATAGAGAGTATCATCCCATGGATCCAAGTAGTAAAAATTTTTCGAAAGAATCTCATCGCTTTTCGAGATTTTTAATAATTACACATATTTGATGAAATTTTAGGATTCATATCTCAATAAAACTCATAGTTTTCATTATACTATGTTAATTTATGATATATCCTTGTATTAGTTCCATTTTTACACTCTTTTGAACTTATGATAATTAAGGAAATGTTTTTAAAAAATATCTATGTGTATCTCTCTCTTCAGTTGGAAATCTATTTGAATTGAAAAAATATTGTTTTCAAAAATGTTTTCAAATTATCATTGAAGTTAATTTTCAAGAAAAAATTATTTTAAAAATGTTTTATTGTTTTGAAAACTACTTTTATAAATTTTCAATGATTTCTTGAATGATTTATTTTAAATTTTTTAATATTTTAAAAGAGTATTTTCAATGAAAAAAATATATTTTCCTCAAGAAAGGTTTTTTAATTTCATAAAAATTTATTTCCCATATAAGATAACATCCATGTGTGTTACTCATGCATTTATAGGTAAATTATTTAGTTATTACATCCATATTATTTTTATGAATTGATATTTTATAGCATGATGTTTATGATTTTATTTCTCTTTCATGGATTATATACTTTTATAGCCCCCGTAATTTCTGGGATTTTGTTTATAATGAAATTATTATAAAACCATTAACTTTTCATAGGATATAATATGTTTAAATGATTATAATACGCATTTCATTTTATATTTTTTGATATGATTATTTATGATCTTTTGGTACTTGTATGTATGATTTAATTATGATATGGGTGTGACCTATATCTCCATAAAATCAATTAGATAAAGATTAATATCTCATGAGATAGACTAATATGGTCTTAGGAATGAACCTTGACTACTAATATTAACATGGGAGTGAACCATGACTACCAATATGGTATTAAGAGGGAACTCATGCTACTAATATGGACATAGGAGTGAACAAGGACTAAAAAGATGGCATGGGGTGTAAATACAAACTACCAGCATGGTAATGGAAGAGATTCCTTGACTACTATATAAATGATATTATATTCTTATACGTCTGTAGTAATTATATGTTTTATTCCTATGTTATTCTTTTATTGATTATGTTCTATATTTCCATATGATTCATATCTTATGAACTGCCAAAATGTATAAAATGTTTCTTGAATATAATATTTGATATGAAAGGTATGATATTATAATTTCATGATCATAATCTCATACCTTTATTCTCATCATTATTCTTATAAATCTCCCTTTTTTACCCTTATATGGAATCCGATATCACCCCTTTTTATAATTTATCCCCCCATGGTTATGATGATATGTATTATGTCTGATGTTTCTAAGAAGGTTGATAGTAAAAAATCCTATTGGGAGATGATTTAGAACATTTATGTACAAATTTGTATGTTTCCATGATTCAAAATTCACTAGACTAATATAGTCATAGGGTGTTATTTTTATAGATTTTTAAGTATTACAAAAATGTTACGTAATGGTAATTTATGAAAAGAGAGGTTTGCTATAGTTAGTATTAAATTAAAGGTTTATTTAACATTTTTGAATCTTTAATGATATATCCTTAGTGTTAAACATAAATAATTTTATCGGGATAAGTATAAGGATAAGGAAATGTTTATGAAAATTTCCTAGAATATTGGTAAAGGATGGAGTGAGTGGTTACCTTGGATGATATCGTTGTGTAGATACTACACGATGATGTGGATTTGGAACTAATATAACTAGAGGTAAAAAATAAAAAAAGATATCTGGGTTGGACTTGGGGTAATCTAGTATATGAAAACAGGCCATGTTACACCCCTAGATTATCACAACTGGGGGAAATGATTTGGGAACTGAAAAACTATTCCCAAGCCATCATGAATGATTTAAATATATATTTTTAATGAATAACCTTGGATAAACCTAAGGTTTCATATGTTATTTATTTTTCATGATTTAGACATCCAATTAGAGACATTACATGATTATGTGGTTCTTTGATATGATAATTGTTTATTACTATATGATTGCAGTTTTAGTCAATAGTGAGAGCCCCATTGAACCACATTAATGGTGATTACGGTGGAAAATGAAATGATTTTCCTACTAAGAAACTAAATCCTATGGGAGATGGATTGAAATCCCCTATTTCAATACACACATAGCTTCCTCAATCTATGAATCACGGACATTCGAATGATAAAAGGAGGGAATAATTTTTTTTAATATTTCCTGACACAATTTCCACCTTCTTTCATAGGGTCTTCTGATCCAGTTATTGCTAAACAATGGATTAGAACAACCAAAAATATATTATCCATTCATCAATGTTTGAATCAGGGGAAAATCATTTTAGATGTTTATTGGTTAGAAGTCCAATTAGACTAGTGGTGGACTCCAGTAAAGAATATGAGGTAGCAAGATTAGATTGGATATATGGATTTGGACGAGATGAATAAATTATTTTTTAAAAAATACTTTCCTAAGATTATTCATTACAATATTGTGAAATATTTCCTCGAGATGATGCCAAGGGATGATGGATCTCTTGGTTCCGACGATGATAATTTCTATAGACTTGTGAGGTACGCTTCAATCATAATCATCCAAACACAAAAACAAACTTTATAGGTTGTTCATTATCATAACGATAAGTCTTGGAAGGGGGATCTCCATAAGAGACGTTAGTATCTATGAAGATATTTTATATTCTATAATCAAGGCTTAAATGGATGATGGAGACCCATATCAACCTAATGGTTTTGAAAAGAAGAGTAAAATGTAGTTTAATTCAAAATCTAAAAAACATGAAGAGAATTAGTTGATCATTATATTAAGCTCTATGTGTTGGAAGAATCATGGAGGAAATTTTATTAGGGGGTCTAATAAATTTTGAATGTATGTAAGAGAAGGCCATTAGAAATTTGAATGCCTATGGGATGGGAATAAGTTAGATAACAAGGATAAATGGTAAAAAGTAGCACATAATGAACCTACCATGATTCAGTTCTAAAACTGTAAGGGGAAATATAATTATGATAACAAATTCCCAAACCCATGTTCTTGTGATGATGATCGACATCAGGTACATATTATGTTTAGGAATATGGTTAAATCTCATGAAATTACTATTTTTAATGAGGGGTGAAATAATGACATGATAGAAGGTACACATACAATCCACTATAGGACTCCAAATGTCATATTTGATTCTAGATATACCCAAAATTTAATATCTAAATAATTTTCTAAGGGTGTTAATATTCCACTAAAACAATTAGAAGTGGAATTAAAAGTGTATAAGCCCAATGGTATTATGATTGAATTCCAATTCTATTATTCCTCTTTGGCTGAAGATTGGGGGAATTTTCTTCTTGAAGATCTATTCATACTTCCATTGCTTGAATTTTATGTCCTCATTGGCATGGATTGGATTTATCTATGTAAATCCAAAATCAATTGTCAATGAAGGGAAGCTATGAGGGATGTTTAAACCCATCCTACGATTATCCAACAATGCGATGAAGGGCATCAATATCTAATAGATATTAAACACAGTGTATGGGTCTTAAATCCCATTTAGATATGATATAAATCCCAAATGGTTGGGGAGAAATTCATCATCGATGATATTCACATTGTTGAGAATTAGTGGATGTATTCCCAGAAGATTTTCTAATCCTTCTGCCAAAACAAAAAGTTGAGTTATCAATAGAACTCATACCTGGTTCTACACCAATTTCAAAGACTCCATATATAATAGCATCGATTTAGTTCCATGAATTGAAGAAGAAACTCTATGAAAACATTGATAAGATATTCATTCGTCCAAGTGTTTCATCTTGGGGTTAACCTGTTCTTTTTTAAAATATAATGATGGATCAATAAAACATTGTATTGATTATCAATAGTTGAACAAGATCACAATCAATAACATGTATCCACTTCCTCGTATCGATGACTTGTTTGATCAAATGCGTGGAGATTAAAATTTTTCCAAGAATGATCATCATTCTGGATATCATGAATTGAGGTTCAAGTAGGAGGATATACCCATGATGAAATTACATAATATTTTTTTAAACTAAGGATAAATAGATATTACTTTTGGTAATACTTGTGACCCTACTATCTTCACAGATTTAATGAATAGAGTCTTAAAAATTATCATTGACCATTTTTGGTTTTCATTATAGTTGATATTCATATATGTTAAAAAATAAAGGAAGATAATGAATATAACATCATATTAGTTTTAAATACCCTATAGAAGGAGAAAATATGTTAAAAATTTACAAATTGTGTGTTTTGGATGCCAATGGGTTCATTTTTTGGGTTATATAATCTCATGGGATGGTGTTGCAATGGACCCATAAAAGACAGAGGCTATTGAATGTTGTCCTAGACGAAGCATGGTGACTGAGAGCCATAAATTTCTTTGTTTATCTAGATATTATCAATGTTTTGTAGATAATTTATCATCAATATATAATCTTATGACCATGTTAACATTGAAGGGTGGCCAGTACCACTGAACATATTAATGTTAGGAAAATTTCATGGAACTGAATAAAAGGTTAAGTAGTGAACGTATGATTAAATTATTTTGTAGTGGATAAGGGTTCGTAATCTAAAATGATTCATCCAACAAGGGTTTGGGATGTGTTATTTTTACGAATAACATGGTTGTCACATATGAATCATGGAAGTTGATGATTCATGAGAAGAATTACCCAACTCATGATTTGGAGTTAACAACTGTATTTTTTTATTATGGATATGGAGGCATTATATTAATGGAGAAAAGAGTGATATACATACTGATCATAAATTTTTTAAATATATATTCACACAGAAGGAGTTAACCATGAATCCGAGAATATGGTTAGAGTTTATAAAGGATTATTATTTCTCAATACATTACCACCATGGGAAAGAAAAAAGGTGACTAATGCTTCGAGTCATAAGGATCATGCTAGCTTATCCACGAGGAGGATCATAAAGGGTATAATATTTCGGGATTTTCAAAGGATGTATCTAGAAATCCTAAAGGGAAAAAATATTATATTTTTCAAATGAATTTTTAACCCTCTATCCAAATGAAGATTATAGAGGTGTATAATGAAGATTTAGAGCTCCAATAGAAGTCTATAAATGTTCTTGATTTTATCCTTGATTAGGATGGAATGATATGCTTTTTGAACCATGTATGTGTTCCTTCACAACCAGATTTGATGAAGGGTCAATTAAAGGATGACCATAGTTCATCATTCTACATTAATCATAGATGTATGATGATATATAGGGACTTTAAAGAATACTTCTGGTGGTTTGGAATGATGAAAGCTATCATGGAGTTTGTATCTCAGTTCATGGTATAAGAACATGTTAAGGATAAAAGAGAAAAGTCAAAGCTGATGTTACAAACATTACCCCAACCATAATCAAAATTGGAGTACATAACTTTAGACTTTTTTAATAGACTACCAAAAACCTGTAAAGGGTTTAATGCTATATGGTTGGTACTAGATCACTTTTCCAAGGCTGCACACTTCAACTCTATCAATTAATATTTTTCTGTACATCATATTTCCAGTATATACATTGAGGTGGTGGTAAGGATTCATGGAGTACACATTCTATAGTATAAGATTTGGGTATAAGGTTTACCTCTTAATTCTGTAGAATTATTAACAAGAATGTGATATAAAATTTAGTTTATGTACATCTAATAATCCTCATACAAATTGTTAGTATGAATGAAAAATGCAAACCATAGAGGATATATTGAGATCATTTTCTCCGGATTTCAATGTTGGTTGGGATCAACACCTTCCTCTAGTTGAGTTTTCGTTAAATAATAGATTTCAATCACACGTTATGATGAAACCATATGAAGCCCTTTATGGGAAGTAATGTTGATTTATTATGTGATGGGTTGGGGTTAGAGAAATAAAGCTATTAGGACCTAAGATCATTGAAAAATTGCATAGAAGGTTATAACCATCCAACAACATATCAAAGAAGCTCATTGTGAGTATCAAAGTTATTATGATAATCAGAAAAATGATATAGAATTTTTTGTTTTTGAAACTGTGTTTCAACAAATCTCTGCATAGAATAAGGTTATGATGTTCGAAAAGAATTGGAAACTAAGCCCTAGATATATTGGTCTCTATGATATTCTTGATCGTATCAGGACTAAATAATATCTCTTGGAGCTTCCTATAAATCTATATAAAGTCCATGATTTTCCTTGTTTATCTCATAATGAAATAAATACATTTCCCTTTCACATGTACTAAACATAGATGTTATACTGTTGGAGAATGATCATTCTTATGAAAAAAAAATGAGTTTAAATTCTAGACTATACAGAGAATGTAATGAAAAACAAGACCACTCACCTAGTAAATGTCTTGTAGAGAAATAACCTATTGGATGATGATATGGGGAAAAATTAACATATGATGACCCAAAAGTATCATTTTTTACCTGAATAGAAAATTTAGAGGGTGAAATTAATTTTTAGGGGGTGGAATGTAACACAGTGATTTTTTCTGAACCTTTTTTCAAACAAACTAAATTTTCATTGATATGTTTAATTAGACTAAGATAAAAATTCATTTAACAAGAAAAAAATTGCAATAAGACACACATAGAACCTATATTGTGTAAATTACACCCAATACTGGATGGGCGTACATTACATGCAATAATGACTTTCTACAAAACATCATTTTACCATTATAATTATTTAAAATGAGACTATCATAACATATCTATTAAACATAGTTATATAAATAGTAATAAATACATATAATATATTTTTATAATGGTTTGACATAAATAAAAGATATTTATAATGAAAGATATTATTTTTTGTAATGTCCTTGTATGTTTAAAAATATTATTTTCTCAAATGAACAACTTTTAATGTCCCTATAAAAAGAAAAATGAAATTATTTTTAGACACATTTAGAAATAAAATTTTATAAAATAAACTTCATTTTGGAATTTATTATTTGGAAATTATCTCAGCGCTATTTTTTTTTTAATTTTCTGAGACACTTCATTTTTTGGATGAATTTTAATAAATACAGGATATTAATTCAAAACTTCCTTTTAGTCAAATATATTTAAAAGTATAAATTGTAATTTATTTTTTTCAATGTCTAATTAGGTAATATGTTTTTCATTTATTCAAATTCATTTCTTTTAGATTAATTTCACTATGAAATTACGTATAAAAAATTATCAATCTTTTGATCATTTTTACATTAAAATCCTATAGTGACAACCCGACATGAAGATTAATTTTAAATTATTTTCCACCAATTAAATGAATATTATTTTGAAAAATGTATTGCATATTTTAAATTAACATAATTTATAATGACAAATAATGTCAATATATTTTTTGTCCAAAAATTTTAGTGAATGTAACTAAAATTATTTACAACGAATAAGGTAAAATTATGCTTAATAAGGGACTAAAAATTAATATTAAGAGCCCAAATAAACTGTAAACTTTTCCAAGATCCATTTAAAAGTAATAATTAAACTATATCTTTTATTTTATTTAATTTTTTCTATTATTGGTTCCAATTTTGTTGGTCAAATTGTTTTTGGAATTCGTTTCCAAAAATTTACAAGAGTGTCACTCCTCCACCACTATAAAAAGGCTTCCTCTCCTCCCACTTTCTCACATCTATCAAGCCACATTGGAACAAACATTATATTTCAATATAGATACATAAAATATCTCCCCTAATAATAGAATTATACCCTTATGTATAATTTAATACATGGAATCCTTTTGGCACAAACCAAAAAGCATTACCTGATTAAGAGGTAAGATCTCCTCAAAACATACTGTCTTTTATTTTCATTCCACACCCACTACACTCTCATTAATCCATTATTTTATTAAAACAACAGTAAATTAAATATATTACAATTTTTTTATTCTAATGGTTCTACCTAAAAATACACACACATCCATGTAATGGGTAACAATCATATTGTTTATGTGTATGGAAAACTACCACCTCACTAAATAATGATTGTTCATTTTATTTATTTATCCATTATAATGGTGGATATTATAGTGGAATATCATTTTATATATGTAGTATATAATATTTATAATGTTTTTGAGATTATTTATTAATTTAATAACACATGTTTTTTGTACTTTCTATTGGGTATAAATGCGATAATTTCGTTTCAGGAAGTGTGGACTACCGCCCCCTCAAAGCGATGTGATTCATTCACACACTACATGGAATGTATTAAGGATTGGATTAGTGATAATATATGATATATATAATAATATAATTATAATTTAATGATATTATATTCATTTATACATATATTTAATTTCATTTCTTTCTTTCAATATGATAATAAGAATGGAAACAACCTTCATGCGTACATACGACTTAACATCTCCATGAATGATGTATTCAATTTCGTACATCTATATTATATAAATTATTATAATACATGTACAATAAATATGAATTATATTTATATAAAGTTTTAAATTATGGTAATCATGATATAATTATAAGGACTAAAGAAATAACAAATAAAGACACATGCAAAAATCAAAGAAGATATTACCCGAAGTGAAAAAAATAGAATTTATAATAATAGGGTAATTTTTTGTCATAATTGAACAACATACGATATTATATATAATAATATATTTATAGAATGCATTTATAAAAAATTAAATTTATTATACATGAATCTATTATTAGTTTTATGAGATTCGAGACACAAGGTTAGGGGATTTCATCTCTCTTTTTTAATTCCATAAGATATATGATTTATTCACCACCAATTAATTTTTGTGTAGTGTGTATACTACCCTTTTATGTATAGAATTTTTATTAAACATAAATTTATGGGTATTTAAATATCAATTTTATGATCATTATTTTATGGTGGATATGTATCAAAATTTAACAAATCTGAAAAAATAGTTTGTCTCACTTTTCATTCATTGAGACTCATGTCTTGTTATAAACCTAAATTATTTTTTGAGGATTGTAAACATAAATTTTTAATTATATATCATGAATATAATTCATTTAAGAATATATTCTGATTCATGTAATTTTATTTTATTATATAGAGAGTATGATCACCGGTAAAATAGTGGAAAGAGTTGTTTGAAACAATCTCATCGCACTTTCGAGATTGTTAATGATTATGCTTCATTGATGAAGTATTATTATCAATATCTCATTAAAACTAATGTGTGTAATTATACACTATTCATTCTTGTTATTTATATATATTAGTACCATTTTTACAATCATTTATACTTAGGATAGTTTTTATTTTTTTGAAAAAAATATGACAGTATCTCTCTATTTTAATAGAAATTTTATTTATTTAAAAAAATCAGGTTTTAAAAATGCAATAAAATGATATGTGAAAATAATTTTAAAGGAAAAGGATTTTAAATATGTTTTATTGTTTTCAATTTTTTCATTATATTTTTCTAAATCTATTTTCAAATAAAAATATTTTCCAAATTTTTTTATGTTTTAAAAAGTATTTTTCAATACATAAAGAATATTCTCTTCAAGAAATGTTGTTAAAGATCATTAAAAATTATTTCCCAGTTAAAATAAAATTTATTGGTGTCAATATTTCATTTTTGTGGAAATAATTCAGTGCATCCATTCATATTCTCTCTCATAATGGATTATGTTTTGATGGTATTTTATTTATGTAACCCATTTCTCCATTAGAGTTTATATTCTTCTCAAACCTAATTCTTTTCATGGGTTATGTCATAATGAAATGACTATGAAACCTATCAATTTTTTAACGGTTATGATATGATTAAATATTTATAATAACAATTTCATTTAATGGTTGGTGATATGATTGTTTTTGAACTTATAGTATATGTATGTATGATTTCACTATGATATGGTTGTGTCCTATATCTCCATCGAATGAATTGGGTAATGATTTCTATCACCTGAGATAGACAAAGATGGTATTTGGAATGAACCTTGAAAACTAAAATGGACATGGGAGTGAACCAAGACTACTAATACAGTACTAGGAGTGAACTCATGCTATTAAGATGGCCATGGAAGTGAATCATAACTACCAAGACGATATGGGGAGTGAACCAATATTACCAAGATAGTCTTGGAAGAGATGCCTTGGATACTATGGAAATCATATAATTTTATTATCTGTTATACACAATTACATGTTTTATTCCAATGTTATTATTTCATGGATTAAGTTTATTATTTCTATATGATTCATGTCTTATGAACAACCATGAATTATATGATGTTTCATGAATACGATCTTTGATATGAAGGATATGGGCTTTAATTTTCAATATCATGTTCTCATACCCCTATGCTCATGAATATCCTACATATCTATCTTTTTAACCCTTATATAGCATCTGAGATCTCCCCTTTTTATGTTTCTTTCCCCAGGTTATGATGATATTTATTATGTCTGATTTGTTTATAAATTGTTCATGTTTAGAATAACATAGTGGAATATAATTTAGCTCATTTATGTAAGAGTTTTTATGTTTCCACATTTCCAAAGGCACTAGACATATATGGTCTTTGGGAGTCTATTTGAATTATTTTTTATGTATTCTAAAAAATATGTGCAATGCTAATGTGTGGAAATAGAGGGTCAATATACAAACTTCATCCCTATGAAGTCACCTTGGAGGAAATTACCTATATAAATTATGAGTGTTGGCAAATTTTACATTTATTGTAAAAGGATCCATTCTTAAACAATGATGTACACTTAATAAAATAATAAAATTATGAATTTTGAGACTAAACATAAAAAATACATATTTAGATAATATCAAAAGAATTAAGGATTTATCATAATTCAAATTCTAGCTATGTTGTTCTAAAATCTAGTTCAAAATGTTCCTACAAATATTTCATTTAATACCAACTATAAAAAACTCTACATTAGTAACCCAGATTAGGTGTTATAGATTTACATTGGTATATGATACAAGGGATCACATCACAACAAATCGATAATTTTAGTTCAATTTATGGACTATAAAAAAATTGTACCTATATTACATTTTAATGTTGAAACAAAGATTATATAATTGAAAAAAAATATTATGATTAAATTTTTTACATCTCTTAATTCATTCGAATGTCCCTTCATGGAACCATTTGAATAGAAATAAAATAAAGTGTGCCTTCAGATTTCATATAAAGAGTTGTGTAAATAATAATGAATCATGAATAAATAAGGAAGAAACTATATTAATGAGTTAATAATAAATAAATATACCACGTAATAAATAAATTTAGATTGAAATAAATCCATCCATAATAGAAACATAATGATTATATGGAAAATCTGACTAATTGTTTAATAATAGATTTTTTAATATCCTCTATCATAATCATTCTTTAGATGTATCAACCATAAAACACTCATTAAATGGTAAGTGATAATAAAAATCACCAAAAAATAAGTAATATGTGATAATTTTTTTGACTCCTGAGACCTACCTTAATCGTCAAGGAAATATATAATTTTGAGCCCTGATTATCTTTGAATCATATAAATCATACTATCAAGGCCTCAACCAAGACATTATAAATATATGGGCATGCATACACCAAATATCTAAAAATGTTTGTATAATGAGACCAACCAACCAATGAATCAAAGTGATATATAATAGTAAGACCCACCCATCAGTAAACACGACCGATTTATTTCTCAAAAAATGAATGAAATATAGAATATATAGTAGACATGCCTTAGAAATCAATTAATATCTGTATTGAATCATGTAAATGAAAACTTCAATATTTCCT
Organism: Viscum album; assembly: GCA_963277665.1. Lineage (NCBI taxonomy): Eukaryota > Viridiplantae > Streptophyta > Magnoliopsida > Santalales > Viscaceae > Viscum > Viscum album. Next base: position 1,046,394,384 of record OY728138.1, on the reverse strand, counting down.
ATTAAATATAATATCATTATTTGTAAACACCATTCAACTAAAAACATATATAGAAAAGATAATATGATTAAGATCAAATTATTAGGTAAGAGAATGTATATGGGAATATAAAAGTTTATATAAGTGAAATGAAATACATTTTAACAAATTTTATGAAAATAATATTTCTTTCTTTGGGGAAAAAATTAAAAATTAATAGAATAATGTAAATTTCATTTCTCATAAAAATTGGTAAAATGAAAAGGAATCATAATAATGAATAATGTCCACGATGTTGGGAACCTCTGGTCTAGAGATAAATATTATGGAAATAATTATTTTCAGAGTTCAGTAATGAGATTAAAAATTGGATCATATATGAAATGTTATAAAGATTAAATTTTATTCTTTTGGAAAGAAAACCATGACAATAATAACTTACATAGTGAAATAATAAAATTATAAATAAAGGAATTTATAAAATAAATAAATAATATGGACATGGAAGAGAAATAATCTTTATTAAAAAGAATATATAAAGAAAAATCTTGTTATAAACATTATATTGAATGAATTGTGTACTCAAGGGAGGTGAAATGGAATAAGGAAATGAAATCCTAATTTGTTTTAAGAAAATAGATGTGGTTTAGGAGGTAAATGTCATATAACTACACTAATTAAACTATTGACATAAATAATCCCAAATAAAAGTTTTACTGTAAAATATTCCCTTACATTTGACTTATACTTGGTTGAACAAGATCTAACCTCCTTGTCTTTGAGTATTCCCATTTGGATCTCTCCTCAAGACATATTTGTTATTTTATTTGGAAATAATACAACCTATAGGTAATTTATAAGTGTGTTTTTAAGTGATTTTGTTCGATCTTGGTCGTGCTAAGGTGAGTGTTGATAATTGAGGATAAGCGGGTTAATTTTATAAGTGAGAGTGGTGGAACATATGTTCATAATCATAATATTAAAATTAGATAAATGTTTTTATCAAAGATAAATAGAACCAAGGAATCCAATATTTTATGATTATAATGCATAGTTATACTAATATTTATCCAATAAAATAAGAGATAGTATTTGTTATATTTATGACCTTATCACTTGAATTTAACGATTTATAACCCACTTAATCCTTACTATGGTGACTAACTTTTTCTAGGGTAATATAATTTTATGAGTATTAATTAAAATAATATTCTTAAATAATTTGATAAAGCTAATTAAAAATTTAGTAATCCAGTTTAGATGATTCAATTTCAATAAGTGGTAATAATTATTTTTAATATATATCTACAAGACATAATGAAAAAACGTTTTTCGAGAAATTGCTTTTATGAATAAAAATAATTTGCACAATAATCAAGAATAGAATCGATCCCGGTGAAATTTATTCAATTATGAATAAAAAATAGAGTGTTATTTATCATTAAAATCAATAAAAAAGGATTTATACTTATTAATAATTAGCTATAGAAAAGGATAAAAGATTTTTCTGGTCTAAAAATAAAACATCACATATGTTTTAAAATGTCAAACAAAGGTTTAGAAGTTAAAAATAATATTTTTAAATGTATTATTTTAATCCATAAAAACATTTTTGGAAATTAATAATGTTTTTAAAAACATTTAATCAATCATTATATCATTTCTATTTTATAAAATATGCAATATATTTTAAAAATATATTTTAATTATTCAAAAAAAAATTAAATCTTTACTAAAAAATCCAAAATATTAACCCTAAGATAATTTGGATATCTTATGTTAAAAAAGTTCATTTAATAAAATTCCTGTTCTCAAATTCATAAATATAATTTTTTGAATGAAAATAATTAATATAAAGGAAGCACACTTTTATTCAAAAGGGGAATTTAATATTATAACTATCTCAATTTACATATTTAATAAAGGTTAATATATTTATCAATAACTATAAATATTACACTTTAGGATAAGAATATTTTAAATATTATTAGTTTAATATATTAAAACATTACACATAACATTAAAAAAAATTATTTTTATGAATAAAATCACATTAGGAATTTATTCCCTAAATTAATAAATTCAGTTATATATTTTATTTACTAGAGATTTTATTATTCTCAAAATTTTATTAATAATTTTCATCTTTTATCTCACAAATAAGATTAGTTAAATTTTGTGTGTGAAACATGAAATTAACATAATATTTACTTAAAATAAAATTACATATTGAAATCTCATGGTGTCACATTCACAATATCCACATACTTGATTTTATCTCCAGGAACTCATATGTATCAAATAACCTCAATGATATATTTGAGGAAGCAATGCATATTATTATTGGGGTAAATCTTTCAGTCATGCATCTTATTAGAAAAAACTAGTTGTTTCACCTCCTTTATCTTGCTATGGATTAGTAGATATTGGAAATCATATCCCAAATTCCTTTTCCATTAATTCATCCCATGTATTTAATATGAATATTATTATAAGGTTATTTGGATATGTAAATTTATTCTATTGAATAAGCATTGATAAGATTCATATCTATTTCATTTAAAAATATCTCGATGCGATACTGTACTTGAATACCGAGTATAATAGTGGATAAAGAATCAATAAAAAAAGATTATATATGTGATATCATTTTATTATATGAAATATAGTTTTTTTATTCATAAAAAGTATGAATCCATTCATGTCCACAACATCATACATGTCAAAAAAAATTAATGAGAAATTAATTTCTAAATAGCCATTTGGCTCTAATACCACATGTTTCAACCAAAAGGTCCCAAATCAACCTAGTGGTCTATTTGGATAAGAATATTTATTTCTTGATCCGGTCATATTTTCATGATATGAGTAAAACTTAAAAATAGATAATAAAAAATATGAATATTTTACTTGGTTCACTTGTAATGGGATACATACTAGGAGCTTGAACCAATGATTTTTATATATACTAAGAAATTACTGATACAGTTTCATGATTTCATGATTTAAGATCAAATACCTACTAGGTCTAATGGTCACTCCTCCAACATTTCCTTCCATTCACTATTTTAAAAATAAAAAAACAAATCATGAATTTTATGTAATTTAAAATGATTATAATGAATGAAATTAAATATATAATGAAATGGTATGGGTTTATATTTAGTTTTAACTTCTTTGGTGAGTAAAAATATTTCATTTTGTGAAATTTATATAATAATATGATAGAATCATTATAATTATAGGTTGAAAACATGTTCTTCTCTTGTACTGTATTCTTTATAATAATCAAATTGATCATTCCGTAGTATTTAAAATAAATATATGAATATATTAACTAAAAATATTAATCATGTTACAACACTTGTCACCTCCTATCGGGTCTTTTTATTTATCTTAAATATTCGAAATAAATATCTAATTATTTAAAAAATATATTTCCATATATGAAAAACAATAAATTTTTTGAAATACATTGATTTTTAAAATCATGGTGTTAAATTATTAATTATGAAATAATTATTGATCATTACTATATATCATAAAAAATAATGTCTTATCAGTAAACCATAATCCTTGAAATCATGGTGTTAAAAATCTATGTATTGTTTCAATATATTCCTTACAATGTGATGAAAATAATTGCATGGTAATATTTTATTCAGTACTAAATTTTATCCACTCATTATTCCATGATTTTGATATCATAAATAATAATCCTAGACAATTCTCGATGAAATAATAATTCTTAATACATTATGTAAATTTATTATAAAATGATTAGAAAATTCATAAACCACTATATTAGTTTGTGGAATAGTTTACCGGCAATAATCAATAACCCAAATTTCATTTTACTTATATATTCTTATTATAAAAATAATTTAATCAAAAATATGATCACTAATTTCATTACATATTCCTCTTATGATAACAACTATCAACTATAATTCATTTCGGTTCTTCATTTATTAATCCTTCAAACTTGTGTGATCCAAATCACGACATAGTTTATATGATATATGAATAATATTTTTTCCACCATTAAAAATAAAACTCAATAATAAATATAGAATAACTATAAATGTTTCAATGATGTTTTTCTCTTTCTTCAACTATTTTGTTCCAATAATTTAAATAAAAATATTTACAATTATATAAAAAATTTACCATAGATATACATTACCAAATATTGAATCTATATAATAAAAAAACACTTTTGAAACTAATTTTATTATCTTATTTTATTTTATCAATATAGGTTGAAAAAATAAATTTGATCTTTTAGATAATTATATTATATTAAAAATTATTTTTTTCAAAAATATATAAATAGCTATATATGCTGTAAAGTGTGTAATTCATGTATAAAAAATTTTCCTTATTCTGAATAAGGAATGAAAACACGTCTTTTTACAGAAGAAAAAAAATTAATATTCTATTTATGGAATATTAAAAAATTTAACAATTCCATCCCACTAGATAATGTTGATTATAATTATTATTTTCAATTAAATTTCACTTTTATTAATTTAAAATATATAAATTTTTCATTTTATTTAATAATTTCTTTTTTGACACTATTTATCTAATATGTATAACTTTTATATCTAATTATAGTTATAAAATTAATTGATTTATATAACAATTTTTTTATCTTTCACTATGAAAACACTTCTCATGTTAAAACACTAATCATAGGAAATGTTTATATGAAATTTATTTTTATAAAGTATTTAAATCTATTACTTATATTGATGTTTTAATTATAAAAAAGATAAATTATGAACCTATAGGGTTTTATTCTTTTTCATGAGGTCTAATCAAAATAGGAATTTATAAAACTCATGCCAATGATATTTAATTAATTAGAATTGATATAGAAGCATAACGATATTGAAACTACATAGACGTTGAAAATAGTTTAATTAGGTTTTTATAAAATAATTTATTTAATTAAATCGAAGAAAGTGTTGAAGAAAAGAATGAATTAGTTTGGGTTTTAGAAACAACTTTTGGAAAATGAATGATGATTTAAAAGCGTAAATGATTGATTATATTGAAATAAAATTCAAAAGGAATTCTTGTATTATTTACTTATTAGGTATATTTTCATTTTGGTGTTTGAAATAAAATTATTTAATACATTTTTGGATTCAGAGTCACGATTAGGTGATTCCAATGGTCATGGTATCCCTTCCTTAATACAAGAGTCCACATTTTTTTTGATTGAATCTAGTTGTTCTGAATTTAAAAATGGTATGTTTTCTATTCAGGGAAATTAGTTATTCAATTATAATGTTTATGTTATATAAATTCACTCAATTATCAGTAGAAAAATATAATTAAAGGGGTTAAGGATTGTGTAATAAAATTATTGAAAACCAAATACTTGAATAAGAATATTCAATAGATCCAGCAAAACCATCCCCCTTCACCTAAATAACCCTAACACTAGGTGGTATTTACCACCTCATTATTGTGACACTAGATTAAGGGGTATTAATGAATAAAAAATGTAATACATATTCAAAACTGGTTAGGACCCATCACAATACGGATTCTCTCTCGAGTATTTGATCATTTGACCTCCCCTAGAAGTAGTAGAATGAACCCTTATTTATATAACTTATTGGTTCATGGATGGTAATTAATTTTTCATCAATGTGTCCAATTATTATTCTCAATAACACACTCATAATAAAAAGGAATATTGAACCATATATGAAAAGACCTTATTTAAAACTACATTAAATCTTTCTAATATGTGTTTGTCAAGTATCATTGTAGTTTTAAATTTGATTCAAGACATTGAATGTATTAGGGTAACATATGATTTGGGTTTTATTTTCTTCATATATTATATCTAAGTTCATAACAATCAATTTTCTCACATATTCTAATATTTTTAAATTTTTTTAAAGATTAAACCATGTCATTCTCCGGTTCCTAGCACTAGAATATATATTTTGTTCTGTTTCTTCACATTAAACCCCTGAGAGTGTTCCATATGAATCATTCATTATACTAATCGTTATAATTTTTGGTGTTTCTTCATTATATGTTGTTTCACAATGTGAAGTGTCTTATTTTCTTCATATTCTCCTCTATTTGATTACTTTTCCAAATATTAATTATTTCTTACAAAAAATCAAAAAAAACATTAAAGATTCCAATTATTAGAAATAATATCAATTAATTTTCTTAAATAATTTAATAAAAACAAAATAAAATATTACCATGAAATACATGTGTCAATACAGGAGATTTAACATATGGGTATGAAGTTTTATAATCATAAAATAATAACTTTTTTTAATATAACCCCACTAAAATGATGAAATGATGCGTTATATCTATTATTGGGATAAGTTCAAAAAATGTTCTATTATTTGGTTTATTTTAATATTTTACCCCATTACATAAAAATTCCAGTAGATTAACATAAAAATCATAATATATAAGTGTCTTGGATAGTTAGGTGGATAACCACTTATCAAAATTAATCATATGATTTTTTCTAACCCCATTCCTTTTCTTACCCAATTTTTTTGTGGTATCATACAAGGAGTAACCTAAATATCCTAAAAGGACATAATTACCAAAATTTTAGGTTTTTCTATAACCTTCATTACGTAAATAGGATAATGCAAGTATGTCTACCATTATGGGTTATATGTACTGTGATATTGAGACCATAACTTGTGCTTTCTTGATAAAGAATCTAACTAAAAGTATTTGAAAGGGTTTTCTTAGTTAAATCTCTCAATATTATCATATTTAATCTCATCAAGTATACATGTATTTAATATTTTAATTTTTTTATCTTATAAATTCAACCACATTAATATTTTCCAAATATATTAATATATAAAACCTTATATAACTAATTTTTTTTAATTTTATGGAAAAGGTGGTGCCTAGATCCAAGACCAAATCACATTTTATTGAATATAAAAAGAAACAATGTTACAGGAGTCAAAAGGAAGGAATTTTTTAACTTTAGTTTTCAAAAATCTGAAATAAATCAAGAGGAAGGTCATTCAGCCAAGTCAAATCTAGGGGAACACCTTTGCTGGCAAGGGAATCCACAATAGTGTTTGATTTACGGAAGGCGTCAGTGGTAATGCAATTAATCTCTAGGGGAAAATATAGAAACTTCATCCAAAGGGTGGTAAGAGGCCAAGCCAAATGGATCACACCATTCCAAATTTTATGGAAAATGGTGGTCGAAGCACTTTTGATCCAGAGCTTCCTCTAACCTTTATGAAGGGAAAAATTAATAGCACAAATTACACCCATCGTTTCAGCTTCTAGTGACAAATCCATACTGCATCTGCCAAAGAAGGAACCATGACATTGGCGAGAAGAATATTTAAATATCGCACCGCAGCCTATAAGACCTAGATTTACCTTTAAGGCACCATAAAATTTCAGTTTGATCCATGTTGGCATCATAGTTTTTGAGAACACTTCCATGGTGCGTTTGGGTTGTCGATAGAGTCCATCTACCAGAAGTTTTCACAGAATCCCAAAATCACCAACAGAGTTGTTGTAGTGGTCCTTTTTAATCGAATTAGCCTCGCAGACCGCAATGAGAATCCAGGATTTTCTTACATTAAGATTTAATAAGAATTTATTATGGATAATATTATTTATTTTATAGTATATTACATGCCGGATCTCTGCAATAGTATAGTGGAAAACATTTTTAATTTGTTGAGAAGACTCATGATCAACACATCTCTTTAAAATTGAGTAGATCTAGTCAGGAATAAACCATAAACAGTAAAAGAGGCCAAAAATATAATTTCATGGAGTAGAAGCTATATCCCATGAAACAAAAACATGGTTAGTATCTTACCTATGTTTGTTACATTGGTGACATTTAGAATAGAGTTGGATACCAAAAGTTTGATGGAAGCCCTCAGTGGGCAATCTGGTTTGAGCAATATGCCAAATAAGAGTGAGACTTGTAGGCTTGATCCAAGCCATGTTAAAAATAATTAATCCATTGAAAGTAAGATTTAGTTCTAAAGAAATTGTGCTTGTATAAATTTATTGAGTCAAGGATTCCATTTGAAGCCAGCTCCCAGACAAGAAATTCATCAGAGCTAGTGTAGGGGTAGTTATCAATGATCTGAGACATGTTATTAGGGAGATAATTCTTGTGAGAGTGAAGAACATATTTATTTGTGTAATTTGTATTCTTAGGAGGATATTTAGGAGGTATAAAGGAAATTAAAGTAGTACATGTCCAATTATCAAGACAATAATTCATGTTGGAGTCAGCTTTAACCATCCATCAAGAATTTTCCAAAATGTGATAGAAATAATGCCTAACGGAAGGCCAAATCAAGGAAGAAATATAATTTAAGTTCACTTTTTTAAGATTGGTGAGAAATCTGTGTTTGAGGAAGTCAATATCATTATAGTTGTTATTAATTAATCTCCATGTAAGTATAGAATGCCGCTCTTCTTTAAAGAGTTTTAAGATTTTATTACCAAAAAATAAATGATAACAATAGATGGACATATCCAAACGTATTTCAATTATAAGGTACATGAATATTTTATTGGAAAATATTTAAAATTAAAAGATGTAAAATCTTATTAGAGTGAAAATATAGTGTGACACAAATCTAATTAATCACCTTTACAGTATAACTGAATCCCCTAAGCCAATGTAACCTCACCAAATGTATTATTACCCATGAATTAATATTTACGAGGGCTATAAATTTAGATAAAATCCTAACACATAATTTGCATTAATACTAATAAACTATAATTATTAATTTCATAATACTTTATCCTATGAAATGTAAATACCTTGGGGGTGAGTCGTTATTTTTTTTCTTTTCTGTACAAAATCACTAATTATCCTATTCCAATATTATAATGAAAAATATACCCATCACAGTAAAAAATTTACGGATAAAGAACAAATAAAGTGGAACATAATACTTTTATTTGGATCACCCAAATTGGTATAATCCAAGGAGAATATATCAAAAATGTATCGATGTTCCATAACACTAAGAGAACTGGTTTTACATTTTGTAGAGTGCACACTAACCCTAAATTTTTATAACCCTATAAAATATGGGGATATTACTACTCTAAAAAAATTCATGGTTCTCACTTAGCCCTCTTTAAAATAGAACATACTACTTATATTTTAATCTCTATTATCTTAAATGAATAATGAATATACGTTATATATGGAATTGTCCTTAAAAAATACATAATCTTGTGTATTATTCATGAATATACTATCTTTCACATTGAGAAATTTATAGGTTTAGAGTCGTAAATAATTTTTCCAAAACCAATAAATAAAAAAACCAAACAAATTTTGAATCATACAAATAGTATGAAATTTTCCCAAAATATAAATATTCTAAAACAAAAATGGTTTTTTTCATGGAAAATATCCATGATGTGAAACATTATTTCTCTATTTCACTTAGCCATCCATAATCAATGAGAAAAAATGTTCAATGTTGGATGAGGACAAAAAGAAATTTTATGGAAATAAATAATAATTAAACCCATTAGTCCAATGAAAAATATAAAAACTCATTTAACAATTAACTTCACCACCAATTTTCATTCAGTGTATGAAATAAAACGTTTTCACATCAAATAAACACACATTTTTCTAAAAACAAAAGCCTTAAAAAACATAACATGAAATTAAAAACTAATTTTGGTGACTTAGAGCATCATATTAATAAAACCGTTTAAAAATCCATTTAATTGGAATAAAAATATAGGATAATTCCAATAAAAACATTTCCCAATGTATTGGAGAGCAGTAATGGGGCTCACACTTCATATACGATATATTTTTATCACCCATTTTCAATGAGCTATAATGGGGATCAACCCTTCATAAAACCTATATCAGGCACACATGTGTGATATAATAGGGGTTAAATCTTAATATAATCAGTAGTGGGATCCCCTATTTCATTTAATTCTAATGAACCTTATAATGAATAATGAAATTCCATCTCAAAACCCTTCGAAAAACTTCATTAATTTCTTTTGAAAAACAATTTTAGATATAAATACCCCATACTTTTAAAGGACCATTTTTAATACTAAAATTCCCCAAAAGATAATGAGGGACATAAATTTAATAAAACATTTAATCTTCAAAATGAGTCTACAAATCTCATACTATGTATGGTAGTAGAAGATGCATTTTCTACATGTACATTAATAATTGAACATTTCTCTTTTCGTTCATCCAAACATTTTGTATAAAACACTTTCAAATATTGATATTTTAAAAATTTGAAAATAAGGAATAAAATAAATATAATTTACATTATAAATTTTGTACTTCATGATATAATATCATTTTAAAAAAATGTACATGGAAAATAAGGAATTCGATGGAAAACATTAAAATATATTTTTAATTAAAATTCACTTATTATATTTGAATTATTTAAATCATAAGTCCCATGAAAGAATAAAATTTTAAAAAAATGAATATCATTATAATTGAAAAATTCATTATATAAAATGTAAATGAGTCTGTATATACAGATCATAAATGAGTATATGTTTATATGATTAATATATAACTCAATAAATATAAATTTAAAGGAATTCCCTTACTTTGTATAAAATTCATTGTGCAGGTCTTTATGTTCCTGAATAATTTAAATATGTTAACTATTAAGATTCATGATAACATTTTTCAATTTTATTATTAATTTTATTTCACTTATTTCAATGTTGTGTACAATTACTTAATCAATTAAGTCTATATTAGATGCTTTGACTATATTTGGCGTAGATTTCAAAATCAAATATGGTAGGTTGACTATGGTAAAAGATGATGCAATTTAAACATATCAAAAATTAATAATCATTATTTTTTTAATATCGATACATAAATTATACCTTTAAAAACAACCATTAATGATGGTTATGAATAGTTAACCAGTGATATTATTATGGGGATGGTTGTCCATATGTTTATACAAGTAGTGTTTCTATTTTTAAATTATCATTATAGAAAGTAGGTAAGTAACATTTTTATTTAAAAAATTATAATAAAATTATAAATAATATATTAATAAATTATAAATACTTATATATACCGTTATTATGTTGTGGTGATCATAAAAGGAATCACATCACATGGTGGAGGTGGTAGTCCACACGTCCATGAACAACATTATCACTTTTTCAATGAGTGAAAATGAATGAATGAAAACTATATATTATATTTCCATATTTATAAATATGTTATTAATATCATATTTTTTTAATCAGTATCACTTATATTCATTATCATTATGCTAATTACCTTCCATGTAACATGTCATTGAAAAATGACTCACAACGCTTTAGGGGGCGGTAAACTACTGTACATAAGAACAATGTTATTGTATCACCTATAGAATGTAATCTAAAAGGGTATATTTAATATAATAAATAAAGTGGTTTAATAATTTTATAATTATAATATATATACTTTATATCCATTATCATACCTAATCATGATAGGTGGTAATAGAAAATCCAACGACAACAGTTCACGAGACTGTAGTCCACTATACACACAAATAATGATTCCACAACCCATTCCATGGAAAATGGAAATGAATTGGGTTATTACAAGAAAATATAAAATTTATGTATATTTAATATAATGATGTTATTAAACAAAAAAAATTTTGATAAGAAATTAATGAGGTGGAGAAAGAATTAAAATTAAGATGTTTGTTGAATAACGTTACATTTTCTCTGGGTAAACTCATTAGGTTGGCCCAAAATCCTTCCTAGGTTGCATTTGTGAAAAAATAAAAAATCCAGGATGATTGTATGTAATTTTGGAAGTGATTTTAGACATTGTTTCCAAAAAAAATAGATTGATGGTGTGAATAATGGAGGAGAGGGGGTGTTGTTTTAAATGTGGGGGAGATGTCATAATTGAAAATTTTGAATATAATTGAGTGCTCAAAATATTTTTATAAGAAAATATAATCAAAAATGTATAATTATCAAATATTATAGGTTTAATGATCTATATATATCCATAAAATTGTTTTTTAAATGTTTATAGTTCAAATTTACCCTTATCTTTTTAGTTTAACCCCCTGTAAAACCATTTTTACCTTAACCGTGGTAATTATTTTTTACTGCATCCACAATCTATTTCGGATAAAAACTAAGTGGATAGAAGTATAAATTATTAATTATTATGATTCAAAATAATTAATCCATCTTTCCAAATTGAATTCAAATAAAATTCAAATTTTGACATAAAATTAATCCATAAGACGTAATGAGAAGATAGGTTTCTAAAGTAAAAATGTAAAAATGTTTATAATGTTTTTATAGAAAAAACAAATATGTAATTGATTAAAATTATCTTAGTTATATAAATTTATATATACTTTAAATAATAATATTTTAAATACAATTTAATATTTAATTTAAAAATAAAAATTATTCAAACAAACATGCAGTTTTAAATTAAAATTCTGTATTTGTTACTATTCTTATAAAAATGAAATATTGCATTAAAATACAAAATAAAATCACGTCAAGGTAATGGTGATATTCTGATTGAAAAAATTTGTTTTTATCTGTCAACTAATATTTCCAATAGTGGAAACTGTTAGCTTTATATTATCTTACCAATGTGTGACAGATATGTATTTCAGAAAAAAAATCTGAAAACAGTTCTTTTTCTTTTAAATGATTGTTATTTTATTAATAGTAAATATATATTCATATTTATCATAATTTACATAGTACTATTCATACCCTCCAATTTAACTTCTCGATTATAAATATTATATTAATTAATATAATTTTAATTATAATTTAAATTTCAATTAATCTATATGTTGTGTGTAACGTAAATTAAAATGAATGTATCTTGTAATGAAATATAAAAATAGTGTTTCACGTAACACTATATAAATATATTGTCATGAAAAATGAAATATATTTAATAGGTACAATTTATGTGAGATATATCATAAATTTTTTTTGTGTAATATTTTATTCTAATCTTGGTGTTGCATGTCTCATATTCTATCAAACATAATTTTCTTCTTTCAAAGTCACTCAGTGTTACTTCCTCACCCCTTAAAATAAATTGAATCCTCGTATTTTTAACATTATCTTAGTAATAAAATGATTGAAATTGGAAATAGCATTTTTTTAAAACCCCACATAATAAAAAGGGTTAGTAAAACATCCTCTTAATAATAGTGAAAGGGAAATACCTAGGTCATATAAAAAACACATAATTAGGTTTCCAAATAAGAGAATATATTTAATAAGTGATGATTTGGAAATTAAAAAAGAATAAAGAATCATATATATTTATTGATTTCATTAATTAGAAGTAAGTAATTGATCAATATAAATTTAACTCCCAAAAAACAATAAATCCATGATGATCTAAAAGACCATCTGACTCATTGAATATGAATTTAGTAGTATAATTTTTTTTACGATAATTCTCTTAAAGTTAAAGAATTTTATTAATATCTAAGAATATAAGGAAAATTTATTACATGATATTATTCCATTTCATAATCTCAATTTCATCCATTGGTTGTGCTTTGATGAACATCTAATTTATCCCTTACTCTAATAAATTAATATCCAAAATTGAATTTTCTCCAAGGAGCACTAAAATTAACTTTTAAAGGATTTTAGGATCCATAAAAGAGTTATAAAATTTTCAATATATCACTAAACATGTTTGAAAACAAATATTTTCATAACGTGCTGTCAAATATAAAAAACTAATCTCCAAATCTCAATGGTTTCACCATTTATTTAACATTAATATTTCTTTCATAACATTCAACTAAAAATAATGTCATATTATGCATGAAACCAAATCGACAATTGGTAGGTGCTAAACCCTAATCATTATTTTTTAATGTGTTCCATTCCTATGGACTTTTTTAATGTGTCTACATTCCACCAAAAATGAGGGTTGTACTTTTTATGTTCTGTGTTATTATAATTACTATAATGTTCCAAAAAATGATGGAAATCCTCAAAAAAAAACAATTTAATAACCATTTTACTAAGGTTTTAAATAAAATATTTTTTCACAAGGTCAAATAATCTTATTTAAATATTATTAATATTTTATTAATATTTTTAATAATACTAAATATTATCAACACTATTAAACTTATGTCTATAACATGTAAAGGAATTATTCCTCAAATAAATTTCACACTAAAGCAAATATTTCAGATATCTCTTAAAACACATGAAATATCTAACAAATTACATCCATTATATAAACTAAAAAATATGTGTATCTTATTCGTTGGGATTATGATCAAACTTTAAAAAATATCGAGCTCCTTATAGATAAAAAAACATCACCGAATATCCTAAAATTAACTATATAAGTAGAAAATTATTTTCAATCCCATTTTGTTTCTAATCATGATTATTTCCCCAGTATGAATGTAAATTTAGACACATTTCAGAATTATTTCCCAACTCATTACAGTTAAAACATCTCCCTATTTGATGGATACATATTATATCATTCATCGATTATTCTAGAAACATTTCTTTGCAGTCAAGAACATCATGACCAAACTTACCACACTTGTAACACTTTCTAGATCCTAAACATACAATCCCCAAAAGTATTTTAAAACATGTCGATAATAATGGGGATTACCTCTTTGTTTTTAGTTGGTTTCTTCTCCATTTCCTTCCACTTTGACAATTTCATACTCTTTTCAACTCATTGAACATAAGTATTGGAACACTCCATCTCATCTTTCTCAGCAAAACAGTAAACATTGGTATATATTGTAATTTATTTTGTGAGAGAATCTCTTCATAATCATGGTTTTAATCTTGAGTTAAATCTATTAATTATACTATTAGTTCCCCGTACAAAATCTGTTACATACCCAAAAAACTTTTTTAAAAATTATTCATATACAAACAATAAGTCTTCATCATTTTACCTTAATTCCATGAATTATTTCTCATTCCAAATCCAAAAAACACTATGGAAATATTTATCAAGGAAAGTATTCATAATGTTTTCCCATTTCGTAGAATATCTACTAAAAAATATTCTATACAAATACATTCATGCTAATGGTTTTTATAAACCTTGGGAATATAATTTCTATACCTACGGTTTTAATAAAACTGTAGGTATATCCTCCTTTATATCAACTTCTATCAGGCTCATCCCACGTGCCCCCCACACAAATTATCCTCTCCCCCAAAAACCCTATTCCTCAAAAAATATCTCCCCACCAATCATCCCCGATTATCCATTGAACTATTCCTAGTTTCCAAATCTCTTCTCCCCTGCCAACCCACTACTCCCCCAATTCATCTCTCACACATTGCACTCATCCCACTCAAAGCTAAAACCCTTCCTCGATGCTCCAGCTCCTTCCAATTCCATCGTTCCATATTGGGATTTTGCATTCATCCCACTCAAAGCCGAAAACATGCCTTGATGCTCCAATTCCTTTCGATTCCGCCATTCTTGATGGGGCTTCCGTCCTCCCTATTAACGCTCAATGCCTGGTTTATGTTGTGACCTTCATGTTTTATGTTTAGATCACCAAGGTTTGGTCTCCAGTTAATTTTTCCTTATTTACTTGTAGGTTTCCCCTTCCCTATTTTGGTTTCATAGAACCCTAGCCCAATGGGATGGCCAGATTTTTGTGGTTTCATTGGTGTTTAGGGTTCATGGAAGTTTATTATTGGTTGTTTGTCCATCCACCAGCTTATTGGATGAATTATGGCTCATGTTTCTGTGGTTTGTATAAATGTCTTCACTATTCCTTGACTGAACTCCCTATCACCCAAAGTGTGGGATATCTTTTGGATGCAATTTTAGTCATATATCTCAAACCCATATGCTGGTGTTTAAGATAATACAGTGGATTATTCAATAACTAGTATATGTTTTTCAAGATTTCTTCATTTTAGTTTCTTGTGCATTTTTCATATTTCCATCATTGTAGATAATTCATATAAGATTTTATATGAATCATGGGATCTAATAATTGTTATTAGAATTATTTGAACACCAATTATGGTATCATATCCATTCTATGAATTTGATTTATGAATACTTGCCTAAGATAAAGAGGAAAACAAAATGAGAACATTATTTTCAGTTATATGGAATGTTTAATTTACCGTTATGTATTCCGGATCTACCTAATGGTTATCAGTTTTACCCATACACATAATGGTCTACATGAGTGACATCTACACGTACCCTTTTATATTGCAGTCTATATAAGGATAACCTAGTATTATCCTTACACAAAACAAGTTTTATAAGGATCATATTGTTTTACCCTTGCCAAGATAAATGCAGTTACCCTTATGTAGAATGTTTTTTCATAAAGGTAAATGAAATTACTCTTAAACAGAATGGTTCTATGTAAAATTAACTTTTAAATTACATTTTCACTAAAATTTTAATTTTATTAAGTTTGAAACATTAATCGTAATTCCCTAAGTGTTAGATAGAACCTATTCAACAAACAATAAAAAATACTCTATTCATGATGAATCATTCAAAAACTCAATTCACTTTTACACTCAACATAAACGGATATACACTGGTGCTCATTCACAATATCACTCAACATTAGAGTGACCTTTACATAGGATTTCCAGACCTCCATAGAGATCAGAGATGACCATTACAAAATGTACTAAATCGGGGAAGAACACTTATTAAACTCTCTAATATTCAATATTATCTTTTGATGGAGTGTAGTGATCCTAATGTAGCTCTGTATCATTAGTGTTACCTTTACACGACACATTGGTTTACTATTACATGGACACTAGATGACAATTAAACATATCCTTGATTTTATATTTTCCTGCATGAACCACTTGATTACCTCTACAAATGTAGTAATTTATCGCTATGAAAATAGTTAATTATCTTCACACGTATCTTTTACAACCCAACATATTTTTATGTATCCACTAATTTTACCCTTATGCAATAACTGTATTTCCATACTTCATCAATTTAGAATCTACAACCTTTTCAACTCAACTCGAGGACTTCTCTAACACTCTAAATACACTAACAACATCATGATATATACTTAAGATAAATTTTTTATCCCTAAAATAGTTGTCTTTAATTATTTAAATTCTACCTCACCAACAATTATCAAAATTACAACGAATTCTACGTTGAGGCTATCCAAACAAGGTCTGCAAGAAGAAATACATAGTATCCTTTCCATTTACGATGGAATCAAACTCAGATTCTGTAGAACATATTCACACACATGTTGAAAGATTATTATATCTTCCATAATGAAAAAAATATAATCATACACGGATACTTAAATATTCCCCTTTGTAATTGTTTTCAATACCACAACAGACCTCTAAATTCAATATGAGTTCTCATTTATTTCACATCCCAATAATCACATCAAAACTATATTGTGCACGATATAAAACTCTCCCATTCTCCTTGACATTGAAAATACCCTCTTTATAAATACATTTACTGTAATAAAAAAGGGGTATATTTTTATTGGAATGCATATTCTTTCATATTTTTAATGATGTTTAGATAATTATAGTTTTTATGATTTAGAACACTTTTAAAAGAATTTAACATGTTTTCCTCCTTCAAAAGAGATGAACCCACTTTATCATCATCGTGTTTGTATATATACTCAATGAAGAGAATATTCTATTGTTATACATAGTGATAACCTCTTCCAACTTCCACAATATATGATTCATTAAATTCCCTACATGTTAGTAAAAATCAAATGAAAGGGGATTGGGAGGGGTGATTTTCTCTTTAATTAGTTATGAAATGTTGATATATGCCTCTCAAGTGAGATCTTTCGTACTACAAAACATTATCATTAGGATAATCCTTAGTCCTATTTTCCTAATTGTATCATCATTTATCTTTAAAGACAACCTGATGTTTTCACTTTCCTAAATAGGATTATTGTGTGGGACCTCTTTTTTATTTTTGAATGTGCAAAAAAGTGAAATGAAACCTTATATGGTAATTTATTCTTCTTCATATTTTCATTTTTTCTTGGTAGGAATGTCATACTAACCTTTGAAACATGGCCAGTTACCTTCCATTCTCATAAATATTAGGGTTTCCTTGTTTCATTTCCTCATAAACAATATCTAGTTCATTAATTAGAGCCCTTTTTCTTCTCCGGTAATTTTGAACAGATTTTATACTTCTTATTTGACTCTTATAAGGTTTATAAATCCTGGGAGAGATTTTTTAGCCTTCTCACTTGTATATCTATACATTATTTTATTATTTCTATTTCTCACAGAATTTCTTCTTATTTTTCATGGATTCATCCCATATATTCATTATAGTTTTATGTTAATCACATGTTCTTATAATAATTAAAGAATTTGCGCCAAAAGATCCCACAACACTAATATTTACCCTTGAAACACTGATCTTAGAACATATTGGTGAATATATATAAGTAATTATGCTTTTTGTACAAGCATCATGTAACCATTATTTATCCTTCTCCTAAGGTAGTATTCTTTGTTTTCTTTCACTTTAATTTTTATTTATATTGGAGTAACCTTATCACATATTCCTTTATCACCAACTCCATTTTTTGTCTTTTGAAACAATAATTTCGGAGAAAAAATAATTAGTGTGATTGGAAAAATTAAGAGTTTGGTACCTTTCCCATATGGCTATTCCTGAATGTATTTTCAGAATTAATCCGTTGAGATTGTGTCTCATTCAATTATTTCTCTTTTAAAACAACATTATCAGAATTTTGTCATTCTCTAAAATTGTTACCATGGATGTTATGATGTCTATAATGAGATCACTCATATTAAATCCACCTTTATTCCTTATTAATCATTCATTTTAAATTAATTTTTATGTTGGGTACCTTTCTCAATGAACAATTCTAGTTTTGGTCTTGTCATGTACTCATTATAGGTCTCTTATCCTCCCTCATCATTACTTGAAGAATATATTTGTTTTTAAACTTGATCGAGGTAGGATTCATGTTTGTGAGAGAAACCTTAAACATTAGATTCACTCATTGAAAATGATTTATCTACTAGTTTGCTACTTTTCATTTTTTTATTTTCCATTATTGATGATCACATCTTCATCATTGAATAACCTCTTCGGGATTTCTTTCATATTTTCTACAAGATGACTATTGACTATGAATTTTATTCTAGTATATCTAACTCAAATTCAATGTTCATATTTGTGTAGTTTGAGGTGAAATGCACAACACATTCACATTATTAACACCATAAAGAGTGTATTACTTTATATGTTCATTTTCCTTTTTCAATAACACTATTACAAGAGTTGTCTCCCTCTTAACATGAAGTCATTCAAACTGAATTGAATCATATTGAATTAGCCTAACCTCATTCAAATCAAAACCTACAAAATTAAATAAGATTATTAAGAGTAAACCCAGAATGAGTTGAAATAAAAAAAGTAACACCGTACAAAACAACAATGGAAAAAATAAAACTAAATAAAAATAGAATGATTTAAAAAAAACATTCACAAACTAACAAAACATTACTGTTATAAATGTAAATCTAATCAACCAAAATAGATCTAGAATTATCAAAATCAAGAAATATAATTCAAATAGAAAAATTTGAATGAAAATAATTTGGACCAAGTCATACTAATCTATCTTAAACTAATTTGAAATTAAAAAAGATGAATCGAATTGGACAAAATATAATGAGTTCAAACCTTCATGATCGTAACCAGCATGAACTAAACTGAACTAAACCAAACTGATATAAACCAAATGTAATTAAACCGAATATATTAAAACTCAAATGAATGAAATTTCCCAGGCTAATATAAACAAAAACAAGATGAACTAAATCTAATTAAAATGTACCAAACTAACTTGTATCAAACAAATCCAAACTAAGAAGAAACATGGGCCAAACATATTATATAACATTAAAATGATGAGTAATTTCTAATTAATAGGAATGGACTATTTGATATCATCATTTTGAAACTTGGATTTGTTTCCCCCTTTCTTACAGGAGCATGATTTGACCCATGTTGCATTGTGGTGCTTATATGTTGACTGGTGACTTGTATAGTCACAGGAGACAAGTATACTGTAGTTTAGTTTTTATTTTTTTGTTGCATTGGACACTTATTTATTTTACCACTTTCTACGGATGGAGGGTAGTTTTATTCTATGAAGGGGGCCATAAGGACACTGGAGGTGGCTTTATGGTTTTTATTGTAGGGGAGGGTGATCGGGGTAGTAGAGAGATTAATTAATCTATTTCATTTTTTCTAATTTTATACCATTTTGATTTCATTTATTTTCTTTTCCTTCAGTGTGGACACCTGATGTATGGATGGGTCATGAATATGATCATTCATTTAATTGGACCTGTTGTATCTGCTAAATATTGTCTGTTCGTGTCTAGTGAAGGATTCTATTGGCATGAATCTAGATGTCCCATTAATAACATGTATTGTCTCCATCTTGATATACCAAGCATAAAATAAGGCGAATTATTGTCTAGATATTTCAATAGTTATCTGATTATAGTTACCACAATGAAAAAACAATCAATCACCATCTTCATAATTTTTTTGTAAGTCAACTCCAAAACACTACCACTAGATGAAAAGTTTCATTTTTTCTCATTCGTTCCATCGGTAAACTAGTGACAATATCACCACTCACATATTTTAAAAAAACCATCAATCCACAAACACTCAAATACTTGACCATCTTACAATCCACTTCATCATTCATGTATCATCTTGACCATGGTTTTGATGCCCTATAGAATTGTTGTTTCAGGGGAAAAACCCATACTAGTGTGCCACTTTTTTTAAAGAGTGTAATTACTTGTTCGATGGATATTGTGAGAACCCCTAACATGTAAATGTTTCTCTTTTACCTTCACTCTTCTATATCCACATGACACTCAGGACACTGACTCTATCTTATGGTAATATTATTTTACAACCTGACACCACCCTTTTGAATCCTTTTTCCATATATGGAAACCTTTTAAACATTAAAACAAAATTATGAATCCCATTACATGATTCCCAAGAATTATGACACGTCATTCATGTCTACAATTTATTTTGTCAACAAAACACATCTGGCCCTAGAAAACTCCTAGTGTTAAGTCCCAACATCACCTCATGTATAATTTTATTTGTTGGAAATTTATTCAAATAACACAATGTATTGTTCGAATATAGTGTGTAGTACCATGTCCAGAATCACCACATGGCCTCTCAGGTAGCCTTTAAGAATATAGGGATTAGGTCCTGTATGAATCACCTTGAAGTAATACATACCCATGCCATCAAACACACCCTTTTCTTCTATATAGGTGTCTCCCTCCAATAGTATATGTAGTATTATGATGAGTCGTTTCTCCCTCATACATTCATGGAAGAATTCTGTATTCTGATCTCCTTTCATAGCAACTTTATTCTCGATTGTTTGTCCACTAATCGTTCTTTCCTAAGAATCATGTCCTCCAGGATGTCCGTTCTAGTGAGTTCACTGAACAATTTTTTATTGCAGTTCTTGTTGAGACTGGATTTCAGTCGTTCGATATACATCTTGAATACACGTTCATCTCCTGAGAAAGGGGGGGTCTACTAATCCATTCCTATAGATAAAATTTGTCATGTATTAGCCTATTTTGAAGCCCAATCCATGCACTTAACTTCCATGATTCACTCACGACCTGATGATATCCTGGAGTGCTGGTCCAGATATTAGAGAAGTTGAACTACTTGTGACTCTCCTGCCAGGAGGATAAGGAAACCAGAAGTGGTGAATGATCAGATATGCTTTGTACCATGTGAGTTACCTTTGCATTACGATAGTTAGATATGTCATGACCTTCGAAAGTCATCGATCAAGAAATATCCACATTGGAATACCCACTCTATAGTTATTTCACCATTTGAACTGATCCTGATCCATACCGATAAGCCCATTGCTATCCATGAGCTAGACAAATTTCATGCTGGACATTCGATGGAATACTCCTCTCCCTTTATTTTCATTTGGATCTAAAAATTTATTAATGTCTCCTATAAAAATCTACATGAACTCCCCTGGATCAATGGATCCTTGCCTATGCCACATGGATTCTCTTATCTGAGCGTCACAACTTCTATAAACAAAGGAAAAAACAAGCTATTACAACCTATAGCTACATTCATTGTGATAAATTGGCCTTCTAAATTTATCAGTTACATTGAGATATAAGGAAACCAAAATCCCATATAAAAAGGTTTCGAGGGTTGTCATGAATAGATGCCCACATTATTATTATGTGCACACACTCACGGTTTTTGGAAGATAATTTCATTGGATTGAGCATAGAAACAATGGAAGCCTTACTATTATGAATTTCAGTCGTGATAAAATCAATTTTTACCCAAGAACGTAGGCCTCTGGTGTTCGGATTGGGATCATTGATCTTGTTGTCACCTGACATTGGCCCTAGGAATCTTATCCCTTTTCATCTATCAAGAATGTGACTCTTAAGTGTGTTTGGATTGAGATCTCAAAGACACTCCATTTTGATGAGGTGAAGAGAATGTTGTAGGTGTTGAGAAAACATGTTCTTAAAATTTATCTACATCTGACACACTACACAAATCTTGTGGAGATAGGACGGGAACATCACACATTGCGGTGGACCTTGTACACACACCTGCATGCATGAGAGATTATGAAACTCCCATATGAGGAGATTCCACTTACGAGGCCTGGGATAGAAGGATATCTATGTATTCATGAGAGTTATGTAGATATGTTAACACTCTGTAGGGGGTCCTGGGGTAGTGGGGATGCTGGAGTGGAGTGGGGGATGCTGCAGAGAAGTGGGGATACTAGAGAGGAGTGGGGATGATATAGTGGAGTGGGGAGTGGGGAGTGGGGAGTGGGGAGTTGGGAGCGGGGTAGTGGAATGGGAATGGGGGGTAGTGGGGCAGGGGAGTGGGCAGGGGGGCAGTGGGGCCGGCGAGTGGGAAATAGGGGAATGGGATAGTGGGGTAGTGGATGTATGTTTCTAACAGGTTCTGGATGGAAGGTTCTCTGCCTACGATTTTTTTTGGAAAATAAAATATAACAATGGTTCTTAGAACCGTTGGTATACAAAGGATTGAATACTTATGTCACAACAGTTTTATAAAATTGTTGGAATAGAGCAAGAAGTTTTTACACCAACGGTTCCTGAACCGTTGTTATACATATATTCCAATGGGTTCATTGAAACTGATTGAATAGAGCTGCTCGTTGGGCAGTATGTATACCAATGGTTCAGAAACCAATGGTACACATATAAACCAACGGTTTCCTAGAAACCATTGGAATAGAGTATATCTTGACACCCCTATACTATTGGTTTCACTAAAACCTTTGGAATAGGGATATTGCAACATACAACACCACAACGATTCCCAAAACCATTGGGATAACCTATCCCAATAATTCCAACAACTATTCCAACAGTTTGGAAATGTCAGGATAGGTAAAATATTCAGCAGTGCATAATGAAAATATTATTCTGTATTATTATTAACAAATTAACACCATCAGTCAAATTCACCTTCAAACTGATAAATGGAAAAGTTACATATTTTACATTTCATACATCTCAGGAAATTAAATATCTTTTCCTATGCACTAACCCATCATTATTATACCAGTGATTTAGAAGAACCACATATATATGGGGGATGTTTCGACATGAGATTCCATATAATATACATGTTTCTTTATGGAAGATCTGGTTCCTATCTAGAATGGATACCATACCAATTTATAGTTTGGTAAAACTGATCCATCACTGGAATAATCTATTCTATTACAAATCCAACCAACTATAGATTCTGATTTGAAGGGATTTTTCCTTTTGGTTCCTTCTTACTATAGATTCCACATTTCCTCTAGGGAATACCATTCTAAAAAGACATAGTATGGATGAAGAAACATGTAAATCATAAAATGCTAAATTTTTTATACTTAACCATAAAGTAAAATATTCTATGTGAAATATATTAACACAATAACATCCTATAATGTCATCTAAATCCTTATGTGATACCAATAATAATGATACGAATTTTGGCATTACATAAAATTGGGTATTATTCATGAATTTACATTCTTTCATTTTTTGGATATTTTTAGGTTTTTAGTTTTATAGAATTAGGACATTAATAATACATAAAATATATAAAATATAAAGATTAAAATTTTGAATAATATCTATTTTCTGATAATATAAAATTCTACAAATATATCATGATTTCCTTTCATGGAATATATCAAAGACATGCAATATAACTTATTACTTTACCTTACCTATCCTTAAAGCCTATGAAAAATATTTTAAATATCATATGAGAAAATAATATTAGTATGTGACAAAAAAATATATAAAACCATGAGTCTATTGAAAAATAATAAAACATATGAAAATGTTTTCATAGAAACATAACATTTTACCCAAAAATGAAATTATTATTCCTTCAAAATGATCATTTATATTAAATTCTTACAAAAATTATTTCCCAGAAAACTCATCTCTTTAATGTGATAATTCATGTAGGTACCTTGAGGTATCATCAGCTAGAATCGTTATAGAACCCGTATAGAAGCACTAAAAATTAAAAGAACATTTGGGTAACTTAAAATATAATCCTCCACAGAATATAATCATTACCCAATAAATTTGAGAACTATCTGGGTTCCACCATATTTTATACAATAACAGTCTCTCCCAACCATATCTAGGTGAACCCATCATATATAATTTTTAATGACAACAACATCAATAAAACATTTAATCTTTTGAAAAAATCAACTAAACTCATAATAAAGTACCAATTTTTAAAAATATCATTTAGTCAAGAAATAATATAAAATAGAAAGAGTTTTTTACATTGAATAAAAAATAAAATATTTCAGTCGTATCTAGAAATAAAATTATAGTAATGGGGTCAGAAATTTCATTGTCATCTGTGTATGTTAAGAATTGAACATTCGTTTTTTCATTTATCAAAATGTTCTAAATAAAACATGAAAAATTATTCCTATTTAAAATAATTTAAAATAAATAAAAATGAGACATAAAATTTTATATATATTTATTTTATTTCTATATAAAAATTATTTTTGAACCATGGACATAGAAAATAATAGTTGGAAGAATAACATTTAATGAAATTTTAAAAAAAAATTAAAACCTTTATCTCCTTTTGAAATAATTGAATCACAAGACCCGAGAAATAATAAGATTAAAGGAAATATATATATATACCTTAATAATAGATAAATTAATGATATAAAATGACAAATTTTATTTATATAAACCAATTAAAATATTATATATGTATAATACAAAATTATTTTTTAATAAAAGGAAATTGAGATGATGCCCCTTACCATGAGTCTGGTTCATCACATGTGTCATTATCATCCAAAATAATTATAATATACTAATTATTTAATTTATTGAGAACATATTTTGATTTTTTCATTACATTTATTTCAATTATATCAATTTTTAATACAATAAATAAATAAAATTATTTTATTACATATGTTTCGACCATATTTGTCTTTTGTGTCAAAATTTACTTTGGTTGGTTGAATGTGGTCAAAGTGTTAATTATTTACACATATAAAGAATATAAATAATTAATAAATTGTAAAATTATAATTAAATTAAATATTTAAAATCAATCATGAATTATTCTTGTGAGGAAGATCTAATTTTATGATCATGGAGACGGTAGAGCAAACATACACTTGAGTAATATTTCAATTTTTCAATGATCATTTTGGAAAGAAGGTAAGTAATAATTTATTTTTATATAATGATACTGATATCATAAATAATATATAAATTAATTATTTATACTTATATATATATAATTATTATTATGTGGTGATGAAAAAAGGAATCTCATCGCTTTTTAAAGGTGGTAGTGCACATGCCAAAAAATGATGTTGTAAATGTTCAAGTGAGTGAAAAAGGTAAGAAATAGAATAATATTTTATATTTACATAATGATAAATATTTAATAAATATTTTAATTATTTAATTTATATCATATATACTCATTAGAATTATCATTATTACCTTACATGTAACATGGTAGTGAAAAATGATTCATAAGCTACATGAGCCAATATCACGATATACACTCGAGAAATGTTATCATATCCCCTATGGAATGTAATATAAATGGTTGTATGTGATAAATATACTAAAAACTTATAATTATGTTATAGATATCCTTTATATACTTTTTATACATCATTATAACCAACTAAGAGTGGTGTTAATGCTAAAATGAAGGACCTCGATTCATGAGGTTGTAGTCTGATGTACACAGTAATGATGACTTATTGACCCATTTGATGGATGAGGGACATAATTTTGCTAATTAAATTAACATAATAAAATATTAGTATATTTATGATACTTATTTAATTATATAATCTTGGTTTAATAATAATTTATAGAGGTGGAGAACGAAATTAAATTAAATGGCATGTTGAAGCACATTTCCTCTGATTTGGGAACCCCCATTAGGTTTTCACTAAATCCTTTATAAGATGGATATATTCCATGTATAAATTTTCTATTATTAGAAAATGTATGTTGGGAAGCTATTTGGATATTCCAGGGCTGATACAATGTGTTTTGAATATTGTGAGAGGGAAGGAGGGTGAGACCTTTTATATGTCGGGGAGAGGTCATAGTTGGTAATTTTTAAAAGAACTGAGTGCTCCCATGCTTTTAATATTAAAGGAGATAAAAAATGGACCACTATGAAACCATATATGAGTAATAGTTGATATATGGCAATAAAAATGTTTTTATACTACTGTATTTGTCATTTAAACCCCTATCTTATATGTTTACACCCTCTTAAACCCATTTTACCCTAACCGCGATAATTAATTTTCATCGAATTATTATTCATTTTGTTGAAAAAATTATGTTTACCTTATTAGAATTTTTAATTTTTAATTTTTCAAAATTTTTAATCCATTATTCCGAATTCAAATCCTAAATGTTGATAATTTTAATATAAATATAATCCAGCAAATTTTGTTGTCAGAAGGTGGTTTGAATGTTAAAATTTTCAAAATATGATAATTTATTTTTTCAAAATTCAATATTAAAATGATTAAAATTATATAATTTTTATTAATTGATATATAATTGAAAAAAAATTACTTTAAAACAAAATTAATATAAAATTTTAATGAATTAATTATTAAAAAAATAATGTAATCAATTAGATTTTAGTAATTTCCACTATTCATCAAAAAATATTACATTTCAGGAAAAGAAAAAACCAAATCACCCTAAGATATTATTTGTATTCCAATTTCGATAAAAAATTAATTTTCTCATATATTTTTTCTTAATATCATAAAAAGAACATTTACATTATGTGTGAAAAGCGTGACTAATCAATTTTTAAGAAAAAAAGTGTTTTTCAGAAAGCATTTCATTTTTATGTAGATAATTATTTCTTTACTATTGATCAATAAGTAAACATATTTTTATGATCATATTTTGTAATAAAATTGATCATAAGTGGTTATGATCGATACAATAGGGGGTTAATTTTAATTTAAAAACATACAACTGAGCAAAAAACAAAAAACCATTTGAGTTAAAAAATATCGGACTCATATATCGTTCAATGATCACAGTGTTGAAGTTAGAATATGATATTGTTTGAAAATATGATATTTTTTTTCAACATCATAGATACATAAATTTTTTTTAGATATCTATAAAACGAACATTCTAATACAGATTCACAATGGGATATAAATATTGTATAAATAATAAATAAAAAATATTATAATAGTAAGAATGAATTACAATATTATAAAAGAATTTAATATTTTTTCCATAATGGTTTAGGGTGTTAGAAGCCCTAATGTAAGTTACCCATAATTTTAGTACCTACTATGAAGGCCTATCTTTCCTTACTAAAAAATCCATCAATACGATGTTTAGAACAACTACGTATTCAAATCCTATTGAATCAATTGATATGATGAACATTTTCAATTTCCCAAGCCCTAGAATCCCTCTATGTGATGGATAGAGTTCATCATCTTCCTATCCTATGAATCCACTAATCAGTACCATGATCAAAAAAGGAATACAATATAAAATCGTTTTGTGGAATTTACAATCCTTCTCAGGATACCCTATATTTTCAACTCTATAAAATATTATCAAGTGTTAGAATTATACATTCATATAGATAAATATTTATATTAATTTAGTAACAAATCACATCAACTACCAGCACTTAAAATTACTTTTTATTTTAAGGAAAATCTCCATTGTTTAGATGATAGAGTTGGTTAAAATGACCTTAGACAGATTACATATTGACAACTCACAATGATATAGATTTTCAAATTGAAATATATGAATTTCATTTCCCAAAGTCATGTTATTTTGAGCCACCATAACTCTTATTTGATTTTATCAGATATAAAAATCTATATAATCAAATTATAAACATTTGATATTATCATCGGATTTCTATTTTTTTGCAATTGTTTAAACTAAACAAATATCACTCTTATTTACTGGTATTGATTTCATTCCAATAATCAATAATTCTATAATATAAATAAAAAATTCATAAGTCTAACCACTACTAAGAAAACCAGTCTACTTAATTAGAGTCACCTCCAATCTAATTGATCAAATTGAATAGTATAATTTTATATTTTTATACATTAGTAATATTTTTGTGATCAGTATAATATAATTTTTATAAAAAAACATACCCAGAACCATATAAAATATAATATTAGAATTCATAGTTTTGGGAAATGGTTTTTTACTGGCACAACTAGGAAGAGAAAAGTAGAAACTAAAACTTTTGACTCATTAATCTATCCATTTTATGAATTCACAAAACAAAACACATAGAATGATAAATTAATAACATGGAAGAACGTACAAATATTTTTATTTTACTAAATTTAAAGATATAGTCATTATATTAACTTCCCCTTAATTTAAAAAATCTTCATGATCCAATTATAAGTAATTATTCGTTGGATTCTATGAATTTCAAAAAATATTTCATAGATATTTGTCAACCTTTTATAATGAAGACTCTTAAAAATATCTCATAAAACTCCACTAAAACATTTTCACTTTAACATATCCTTTTAGACTTATAAAATTGTCCCTATATCATCTTCATGAAACATTAGGATTCTCCAACATTGGGATTTACAAAAAGGTATGGGAAAGAATTATAATTTCCAGAAAATTAGAAATGTAATAAGGAATGAAATAATTGAGTGTGAATTAACTAATTATCCTATAAATAAAATAAATATCATATATCCCAATAAATTAGAATAAATCTGGATATTATAAGATTTATTAAATGATCATTCACATTCAAAATTCATTGAAAACGTTTCAATAATATTACATTCCGAGTTTAAATGAAAAAGTTCATTCCTTATTTAAAAATTTATTTAGAATCAACCACATATTTTTGACATCATCATGATCCTTTTGAGCTTCTTTGGATGATGCCACATATTTTACAATCTTTCATTCCATCACTTCTTACTCCGAACTTAAGCTTTCAATTTTTCAATATCATCAATGATTTTCATACATTGTTCCTTTATAAGGAGTAACACATGTTTACATGTTTGGTTTCTACTATTTTCAAGTTCTGTATAATGATCCCCTTATTTCTAAACATTCACTTCACCATTAATGTCATTTATCAGGTCTCTGATGTATTATGCATACTTTAATATATCCAAGACATCTATTGATAACTTGTCAAAATATTCTTCCATTTTAATAAAATTTTTCTTCGCATTTATGAAATGATCATCCTGGTCAATGAGATCATTTTCAACATGATTTGAACACCTCACCATCTGATAATATGATCAATTTTTTGCCTTCGACATTTAGTTGAAATATTCCGTGACAGTTTCTATATGAACGAATGATTATGCCAAAAATTCCAGTGATTCTTATTTTTATTTATGGGTATTCAGAATTAGTTAACATATTTACTATATTTGACGAATATATTTAATCAAATCAATAATACAATTCATGGTTTGTAAAATATATTCAAAACATTCCCAAACCACGTTTTCTCTAGTGTCTGATGACTTGGAATATTTCTATGGAACTTATAGATGACATGGTCTAATATTTATATTCTTAATTTCTAGTAGTTTTTCTTGCTCAAATACTTTCCTAAAATATTTAACATTATCAGATTAAATTTTATCTACTAATTTGGTGTTATATTTTTTTTCATTATATTATTTTGACTATGAATTTTATTCTTCTTTAAATGACGATTTTAATTACCCAAATTCATCTATTTCTATGTTGTTCTTATATTAGTAATGTAATGTAGTTGAAGATGAAGATGATTCTGATGTAATCTTATTTTCCAATGAATTTTCTTGATTCTTTGATTATTCCTCCTCGACCTCTTCAAAATTATAGTCCCCTTATTCTTTGTCCTACTCTAATTATTCTTATTCCTCTTCTTCATCATCTTATAATTTATCTTCTTACATCCACATAGTTTTTTTAATTCCATTTAAATATTCTTATGGACCGATTCATTTCATTCATAGCTACATTCTAAACTGTTACATGTATTGATTCGTCAGTAAACTCTTTCTCATTACCTTTGTAAAAAAATTGGTACATCTAAATGAATAAAATATGTTTTTATAAACTCTAATTTGGAATATGGGATTATTGGATCTATGTAAGGAATTTTTATGGAATCTTATAATGATTGTAAAATAAAAAACATAGATATGTATAAGACTGGATTCTCTGATTATTTCTCCACATTATTCATTAAACATTCATAAATTTTTTCATTTTTTAAACTCTTTTTCTATTTATTTAACATTTTAGATTTATAAATCTCATCACCACTTCTAGCTTTTAAGGATAAGGACTCAACCTTATCAATCCCAAATTATGGATCTCCAGGTTTCTTCTTATCTTAATCTTCCATTATGTTTTTAAATTATTCATAAAAATTTAAAGAAGGTTTATTTTATTTTCATCAGTAGAGATGATTTGGAATTTCTTTTTCATTTATTAACTTTTTTCTATTTCACTGGTTCTACGTCAAATATAGTTTTATATATTCAATAAATAATAATTTTCATCATTAAATCAAAAAATAACTTTTTGTGGATATTGTTTCTTCACCAGTCAAGGAAATATTTTTCCTCATTGCATATGTTTGATTATTACTCCAAATAATTTCTATTTGGTTCAATAGAAACGTTTTTATAAAACAAAGAAATATTAATAATATTGAATTCATTGAGGCCTTCGTAATTGTTTTTTTTAGAATGAAAATAAACAAAACAAGATATATCTATATCAAGCTCATCAGATAACAAAAAAAATATAAAACAATTAATATATCCCCATAAATGTTATTATTATGAGATATCCATGAATTCATAAATTCATAACCATTCCATATAATGAAAGACTCAGAACAATTTTATATATATCATAATAATTAAAGAAGGATTCTTCACCATTTTATTCAATAATTCTTCCATTTTCATTAGGTAACTTCTGAAATTTGAGATAAGATTGACCCTGATAAGTATGTTTCACTAACTCTACATCTTGTTCATAACTATTTATATAATTTTTACCAAAAACTGTAAAATACACATATTCTTTATCATCCTTAAAATAAAACTCAATAGAAGCATGAAATACTCTCACAAACCTAGGAACATTATTAGCATTACCACTAAAATGGGGAATGAGAGTCAAAAAAACTATGAAATATGATGTGGGACACATAATCACCCACCATTATATTGGTTTGAGTGATGATGGATCATATTATAGAATATTTCAATGGATCATATGAAAAGTCAATTCTAATTTGACTATCCATATTAAATTGAAGAATTTTATTAATGTAAATTTGAACTGTTATGCTTTTCAAGAAATGACTTATCGGATTATATAATAGTCTGATTAGAAAAAATAATATTTTTTTAAATGAAGAAAATCCACTAAAACTAAAATAATTATTAAAAAATACTTATAAGTAAATGTAATGAATATGTGAAATAACTAAAAGAAGCATACCTTACGAAGAGGAAATAATCATCGGTAAGAGTAATCTATTTTTTGTAATTTTTATAAATATATCTGATTATGATAAGTTTAAAACAACATTAATTTCTGGAAAAATTTAATAATAATTTTTTATCCAGGTATATTTTACTTTGGAAAATATTTCTTTTTAAGAGTTTAGACAATGGAATATTTTATAAATGTTATTGTTTTGAGAAAAATAGAATCTAAATAACATAATTTTGTTAGGAAACTAAAATTGTTAAAGAACACTAGTGGTTTTTAGAAAACAAAATATTTAGAATAAAATATACTTCCTTTATAAAAAGAAGATTATTAATGTAAGATGATCAAAAAACAAGAATTATATATCAATAATTACTTAAAATTTATCATTCCTTGATTTTAATTAATATATCAAAATCCATCATAACTAAGGGGATTAATAAACATATCATGGAGTTTTTATTCAATTTCGATGATGTTTAAAATGATATAATATTTTTGATTGTGATATCATAGAAAATTACACATTATATCTATGAGTTTTTCTTCTGAGTGATGTGTTGGGATTTTACTTATGTAAATTGAACATTTATTGTCATGAAAAAATTTAGATTTAGTAAAAAATTATATCAATAAAAATGACTTTGTATTGAATCCACAACACTTCAGAACAACAACTTCCAACATCTATATATTTGGCTTTAGTAGTGGAATGTAAAACTAAGTGTTATTTCTTAAAAGAACCGGAAACTAAAGAATCACCTAAAAATTATATATAATGGAATTTATTTATTAATGCATTCTACATCCAAAATTGCCTTCCTCTGATTTTATTATATTTTAAATTCATTTACAGTAGAAAAAATAAACATAGATAAATAGTTCCCTTAAGGTAATGAGAAATTTATACTAAAAATTTTTATGTGATTATTTTGGATTAACCTGCTATCTGGCACATAAGTACACTGAAAACATTATATCTCAATGACTAGATATTAAGTAATGTAAATATATAGTCATTCCTTAAAAATACTTTTGAAAAATTGGTTTCCCAGTTTCATCATGATCTAGAGTATTTGAGGTTGTGATAGTATTAATTACAATTTTATTACTTTCATATCCAAATATCTTAATTAAATATTTTATGTAACTATGTTGAGATACAAAATATACTTTTTTTGTGAAATTTATAAAACTAGAATGTATGTTAACTAACCTATAATAAAAAATTTATCCATAATGTTATATATTAAAAATTCTTGAGTTGAAACAAATATAATGCATTTATCATATATTTTAAATTAATAATATTAATATTAACCTATTTTTTTCAGGTGATGGATTTGTGGCTCATTTAATAAATTTGTATTCTGACAAAAACTAGTTAACCTAACATACTAGAATTTATGGGCTTGTTTATGTCCATAAAGTTTATAAATATGATAATAAATATATTATTGATGTTTATTTTAAAAAATAGTGTTTTTCCTCATAAACCTCATCCTAAACATATATATAAACAGAGAACACATCACATCCATTTTAAGTAGTTTTAAATTTAAAAAAGCTATATAATCTATAAGTATAAGAATATCTTCAGTTGAGGATACTAAATCATTTGATTATTTATATTCTATTCATTATTCC
The DNA here is from genome assembly GCA_963277665.1 of Viscum album. Taxonomy (NCBI): domain Eukaryota; kingdom Viridiplantae; phylum Streptophyta; class Magnoliopsida; order Santalales; family Viscaceae; genus Viscum; species Viscum album. The sequence goes on along the minus strand of OY728138.1, from coordinate 1,046,360,502 downwards.
TGATTATAACCCTTAGTAACATTTATTTATCTATTTATTACTATTATACCATTTCCATCATATTTATTTTTAATGACCCATTTTACTCTAATTAGAAAAGTATCTTTAGGTTGTTCAACTAATAACAATACATGGTTCCATTAGAACTCATTATTATTATATTGTATTGAATTTATCCTTTCCTAAAAACATAAATCATCATTGGGGTTCTTTGTTTGGATATTAGATAATAAAGCTATATGTTTAATTTCATTTCTCAAAGAACATATAGAACTATGTTATTGGTCTACATCACCAAATATATTATCCCTAGGACTATTCCTATAAAACAATAAGTTTATTGGTTTTTTAAAAGTTTATTCTTCAACAATAGTTTTAATATATTCCTAAAGAAAAATATCAGAAAAATTTCTTGATTTGTTTTCTAATGGGAAGACCTTTCCCCTATAGGTTAAAAATTAGTTTTATAAATGACATCCAAATATATATTAGGAGGTTTTCTGAAAAAAAAAGAAATTGATCAGTTTTTATCAAACATAACATTACAATTTCCTCAATAGTACTTGTATTTTTATTAAAAAATCTATAAGCCTTACAAGTTATGTAATAACATAAAAATATTCAATCATCATATTTTGGGAAATAATTAGGTATGTTATCTTTTGTATTTACCATGAATACTTTGCATCCAAATACATTGATATAAATATATTTTCGTTTTCTTATATTCTATTAATCATAAAGTGTTTTATTAATAAAATATCCTAATAAAACTTGATTTAGAAGTTAATAGTGTAGGGGGATTGGTTCAATGGTGTTCTTTTTTAGTGAATATGATGGTTTTTAGGGATTACTAATGGATTTTCCATCTGACCTAATTTTTTATCTTCAGGATGCCAATCGTTTTGTTTCCTCATCTAGGTATGATAATACCTCATAGGAGGGGTGGACTATAGTATACATAATAATGTTTGGTTCTCAGTAGAGGAGGATGTCAATCAAAGGCATTTTTCACCAATGTTGGATGCTTTTTAAGAGTGTGTAATCTGAAGAGCTATAATAGATTATGTGAAAGACAATCAAGAATCAATCATGGATAGGTTTAGTATTTTCCATTGGTTAATTATGAATTTCTTGGTTTTACCCATTGGAAATAGGATATAGAAAATAGATGAAGTACTGAAGAGTTTTTTATTTTTAGGGTGTTTTTGATTAGAAATGAATTCCACATAGCAATGGTTCCTTCCACATATTGTTCATATGAGAGGAACTGAAGTTAAGATTATCAGGGAATGGTGAGATTTCCTTCAAACCAGGTATGCTTACCTTTCAAAAATGGAATCTTTATTTTAATTCATTCACTAAAAGGAAAACCTATATCCAAACATGGATTAAAATTATAGGTCTTAATTGGATTTTATGGAATGATTGAATTTATATTTGATATTGATTTATCTATGGGTATCCCAATCAAAATTTATAGAGCTACAAAGGTAGATCATTTTTGGGTATTATGCTAGAATCACAATAGGGGTAGATCTTAAATATACATTAATAAATAAGGTCATTATGTCAGACATAGAGAATTATATATGTCTGTCAGTTCTGTATAATAAGCTACAATCATTTTTTATTGATTGTGAAGTTATTCGATATTCAAAGGATAACTACATCAGTGATATAGTGTGTTCTCAGCGGTGGATGTGGTCCTGTTGAAGCTAATAGAAGGTCTCTGAACAAAGAAAAGTGGATGAGTTTGGTCATTCTGAACCATTTATTAATGATCAGTAGATTCATTTTGGAAATATTGTGGATGTTTTTACTAGTAAGGATCCATATGGAATTAAAACTATTATAGGAAAAGATCAGTAAAAGGGGTGTGATCCTCCCAGGGCTGCCTATGCCAGTTGTGTTGGTACAACTATAAAGGATGAAGATGTGTATGAATCCAAATAGATTATGAGTAGAATATTGTTCTTCTTGAGGATTATAATGCTACTCTAAAATAGTCACATGACCATGGCAAGAAAATTGATGTGTAAGGGTGCTCCTCTATCGACTCTTTGGTTTAAGATAATGTATCATAAGTTCATGGGAATTTTTTTCCATATAAAAAATGACCAATTTAAAATGGCTGATGGAGGTACCAAAAAATAGGGAACTAGGTTTGAACATGGTTAATTTCATAGATATTTATAGGAGCTTAAATTTGTAGTCAGAAGAACCGGGGCATCCAAATGTTTCTTATTATCATGATGAAAATATTAGGATGGGACAATTGCATTATATTCTAGGATACTGTTATGACATGGAGGATCAGGATCCTCTCGATAATGATTCAAAAAAAAGACAGGATATCCAAATGGCAGTAGGTTCAGGTTGACCCAGATGTGGTTCAAATAGTTCCTTTGAGGAAATCAAGGACCAAGTAGGACTATTCTCATCTAAAATAATTTTTGATACTAGATCCCATGGATATCATAGGTGGTAATTTAATTTGAATGATCATTTTTATTTGATAATAATTTTTTAAATTATGATAAATTATTTTTCGATTTTTTGTCATTGAAATGAGTGATTTATAAAATCATCCACCAATGTGTCATTTTGATTTTATATAATACATGGGGTTGGGTACATTTACCCAGTCCTTCATTATGAAAAAACTAAAAATATAGTATAATAGATAGTACTAACTACTTCAGCATAAAAATATATTGCAACTGGGTATTCATTCATTATGGTTGTAGTAATCTCTAAAAGAACTCTATTTCATCATTTTACTACATAATTTTCCATGGATTTATATGTCCCAAAAAAAGTTATTTATAATACCCTTTTCAACTACAAAAAGGATCAAAATCAGAATTTTCAAATTCTACACTACGATCACTATGAATAGTAGTAATGGAGATAATTTTCTCATTTTTTACATTGGATATAATTACTTTAAAATAACTAAATAATTTTTGATTTACTTGCAAGAAAATTGACCAATGTATATCCATTGTAGTCATCATCTAAATCATATACATAATATATTCCCACAATACTTCTAGTTTGTGTAGGAATAAATAAAATCCTTATACCCTAACTTAATTTATTATATTTTGTGACTTAACTAATAGATTTAAAAATTTACTTAAGTTTCTTACCAAATTTAAAATTATCCCAAAATTTAGATGCATCAAGCCAATGTTTTGGTAAATCCTTCACTAGTAATTTCTTAGTCAATTTAAATAACATTATAAGGTTTCAGTGTCTTAAATTTTATTCCATAACCAATATTGACCTTCCACTATAAAAAGCGAAGGTAGATCCTAGCTCAAAACTTCTTATATGTTTAAATTGTGAATATTTTCATGTCTATTAGCATAAATAATAAATTTATCTTTAAATTATGTATAGTAAAATTATTTATCTTGATGTTCTGATTATAAACTTCATCAAAAAATTTAGTCATGCTTATAAGTTAGTGATTTAGTCTTATAAAAATAAAACAATTGAAATAAAATCTATCCCAATAAGAATAAAAACACATATACCAATAATATCTTATTTATAAATATCTCAAAATATTACTTTTCCACCTTTCATCTTAATGAATTTCTGGAAGAAATATTTGTTTCCGATAAGGCTTCTAGAAGGGAAAAAATAATAGTATAGAAAAGTTATTTCATTTGTAATTTCCTTATTTTCATGAAACTAAATACATTAGTTCATTAAAACCTAATCTTAATTGGGTATAGTATTAAAAAAAATAATATTTTTCATAATTAAATTTTCCATCATCACTAAGTTGAGAAAATTTAATTTATTTTGAAACATATTATTTATTAAAACCTAAATTGTGAACATTATTATGAAAAAAATTATTTTCTGAATGTACAAAACTTTGATATTTTTTGAAAAATGGATCACATTTTTAAAAAAATAGTTATTGATAAAATACTATTTCTACAAGAAAAAAATATTCCTTAAAAATCCGTATGTGGTATTTTTTTTGAAAATCTTGTCAATAATTTTGATCATTGATGTAAACATTGATAAAATATTTTTTAAAATTGAAAATTCCGATTGTTTTTAACAGCCAAATAATTTTCCATGGTAATAGATGATTTTGATATGATTATTTAAATTCACATAGTAAATTATTTCCCTCCAAAGTAGTTTTTCAAAGATCATTTAAAACATTATAGTTTTTAAAATTAGTTTTGGAAAGATCTTTAGAATGATCTGATATTTATTTGGATAATGTAGAAATTATTGTTTCTACCATAAATTTTTTTACTTGTAATTAGAAATTATTTTTGGAAACATTAAAATTTGTTTTTTCAATATATTTAGAAACCAAAGACTCCTCTTCATAACAAGGTAGGGTATTATCCTCATACGACCTAGGAGATTATTTATCCAAGGATATAGAATTATTCTCATCACTCTTGTAAGGATAATTTTCATTAAGAGTTTTCTGGTTTTGAATTCCTCAGTTATAACCTTTTCCACGAGACAATGATTCACCTTAAGTATTTTAGTAAATAAACCAATCATCCATTATCCAAAATTTTCAATTTGTGAAAAAATATTAGATGAACCATATCCTCCAATTTCACTCCAATTATCATATTATTTGAAATGATATTTACTTTCACACATATAAAAAGTTTTTACATATATATCTAAATTTATTCCTTCCTATTCTTCCTTTAGAGCATAGTTTAATCTGGTCTGATTTGTTCCATATTTTTTCATTCATAAAATTTCACTTTATTAGAATATTTTTCATTATTCCTATCCATATGAATTTTTATATATCTATGTTGAATTTGTTTCTTAAATAAAATATTATTCATTCTTCTAGAAATATATTCCACCTAGTTTTAATAATTTTCAATTGAACTACTATCGAACTAAATAAGAAAATTATAATTACAATAATTCTTAACAAAATTCTCTTAAGATTGATATTTGATAGGAACATTTTATGTTATTTAAAAAGATACTCCTCCACCAGTCTTTTTGATATTTTTATCATCTATTTTTAATCTTCATTAATATTTCATGACATTACGGAAAAGATCATCAAGAGTATGTTTTTAGGTATCTTTCTCCATGATTCTATAAAATATTTATAATAGCCATAAACACTTGGTGCATCTTTGCAACTGACTCTCAAGATTGAAAATTAATTTATTGATAATCAGCACAAATATTTCCTATTCTTTTTTCGATAACAGTAGAGTATTGAAAATGTGTTACATATAACTTATACTAAATAATATTAAAATATTCACATGAAAAAATATTACTATATATATTTCTATAATAGAATATAAAATGGAATTCCTTACACTATAATTGAGTTTATATTCCATCTTTTCTTTATTTTTATTAGTAGTAACAAACCTATCAAGAATCATTTAATTACTAGTAACAATAAAAATGTTATCAAAATTAGTGTTAATAATAATGGTCTTTATATTATCCCTCCAATATTCGTAATGAATACCATCAATGATAGGTGCTCTAATGGTATTCATATATTAAAGGGATGAAACATATATCCCTAACATTTTATCACGAATTGAAATTCCTTTCTACAAGACAAGTTACTATGAAAAAAATTTATAAATAAGAGGTTTATTTAACTTACAGTTGATATAAAAATTAAAAAAATAGATACTATTATGTAAAAATTTCTCTGATAAAAAAAATTGGATCATAAAATATTATTATGGATAGAAGATTGGGGTGAATTTTAGTTTAGAAACAATAAATTAAACACAAAAAATTGTGTTGAAAAGGACTAGGCTCACATATTGTCTCATGATTAGAGTGTTCAAATTAGAACCACATATTGTCTAGTAATATCTTTGATGGGTTATAAGTACAGTAGAAACACTAATATAATGTTTTGTTAGAAATATAAGTATAAAACTAATCGTCTAATACACATTCATATTAGAAAACAAATATTTTACGAACCGTAAATATAAATTCTTATTTTTATTAAGAATGAATTATAATATTAAAAAAGAGTTTACTATTTACCCATAAAAGTAAAGGAAGTTTGAAACCATGAATTATTATTTCCACGGTTTTGGTACCTACTATCAATGACTATCCTTCCATACAAGGAAATCCCTCAATATGATGATTGTTACATCTCTATATTAAAATACCCAGGAATCCCATAAAATGATGATTGGACTCTCTCCTCCTTTCCCAGGTTTCCATCGATCTGATGAATCTAATTCACTATCTTCCTATCGTTGAAATCTATTGATTAGTACAATGACCAGATATTAAATAGAAAATGAAATGGTTCTATGTTATTTACAATCCATCTAAGAATTCCTTGAAATTAGAATATGTAAATTATTAAAACTATTTAGAATGATATGTTCACATAGAGAGATCATTAGATTACTTGAATTATGATGTATGTCCACTCCCAACTCTTCGAATGCCCTCTTATTTAAAAAAAATTAAAGGAATTTTTTTATTGTTAGTTGAAATGGACTTGAAATTGTATCTCTTTGATACCTCATAGTTATCTTGATCATCAACTAGATAGCTGTGAATTACATTGCCTAATATATTTTTATAACCATTACAGTGCAATTATGGATTACCTCCGATAGAAGTAAATTTATATAAACTGATTTTTAAATTTGGATATTCTGATTTAATTAATTAGTGTTTTAAAATATGATGTATTGGTACCAATTTACAAATGATGGTCATGAGTATTTTCCATTATATAGACGAGATATAACCCTAACCACTCATCAGAACAAAAATCAGAAAGATTAATCAGATATACCTATAGTCTGATGGATTAAATTGAATAATAATAGTTTATATTCCTTTTAAATTAGATCTATTTCCATGTTTAATATAAAATTATTTTCAGAAAAAAAATACTAAAACACTTTAGAAATTTAATGATGGTTAGTATGGTTTTAATAATGTTTTTGTGATTTTCGAATCAAAATAATAGAAAAGTTGAAAGTAAAACATTTGATAAAATATACTATTCATACAATCCAATTTAATTTCTTTTTTATAAATATTATATTTAATAATAATGTTATAATAATATATCACATTTCATTTGAACATGGATTCTCATGAAACACACGTTTAACTAATTTTTTCATGTAACAGATGATAAATATAGTGTTGTGTGTAATGAAAGATAAACTCATTTTTGGGTAATGAAATATATTTCATAGATTTAATTTTTTGTCTATATATCATAAAGTCTTATAATGTTATATTTTCCTTTAGTCACAGTGTTGTGTGTTTCATATATTTCCGAATATAATTTTATTTGTTTAAACTCATGTGGGGTTACAAGTTACACCAATTATAGAGTATTAATCAGTTTCACATTAATCCACTTGATAAACCTAAAAAACCATCAACATGATTATCTCTTGGAAATTGTTATATTCAATGATTTAGAATAATGGACTATAAATTTATCTATACTATTTTTCTTCTATAACTTTTCTAAAAATCCCATTTATTAAAGCCTATTTCTACTATGTGATCTTTTTTATTCTTCTACTAATTTTTATGTAATATATCCCCAATATTTAAGGAAGACATATCTTAATTTATTTTAACGAAACTCTTCTATAATAGATTACAGTTAAAATAATTTCACATAGTATAATTCAAATATAGGCATATCATGTTTCACCTTTTCACCTATCAAATATGGAAATAAAATTATCATGGTGATACTTATTTCTTAATGAATTTACCTCATCCATTTTATTTTCATCCATAAATATATCATGAAACACCACTTTTATTCAAAAAAATTATCTCCCACCAATATAAATCAACTAAAATCCCCCATGTATTATTGTCAAACATGACTATCTTGCTCATAACGAACGTCTCCGCATTTCTAAAACCACTAAAATTTGACAGATATTTCTTCATGGCATGTCCTAACCCTACACATTTCTATTACTTCTTATCTTTGAATTAGAAAAATATATATGTTATACACCACTTAAATAATTATATGAATTAATATTAGAATATTATGTAGGATAATAAAAGAAATTAATAGAATTATTACATACCAAGGGACATTTCAATTTTTCAATAATGATAATCTCAACATCATGGTTTTACATTAGATATAATAGTGTGACCAAAAACATGGTGATTCAAGTCATAAGGAACATAAAATTTTCAAGCTCCTTTTTAAATAATGACTATCCCTTGGATGTTATCTAGTAGAAGCTAACTCTATTTCCCAAGTAAGGTTACAACATTATCTACCTTCTCAATGTACAAGATAATATTCAACATTCCTTTTGCAGTATATCAATCCTTTACATGACAAGAAAAATTTTATTATTCCAATATAAAATTATTAATTATTAAACTATCTAGGATATATCATTAATTTTATATACAAACTATTATGATTTCCATTAATACTCTTAAAATTTTACTTTTTCCATTTTTTTTGTAAATTTCTTTCTATACAAGACCTAATGAGTAATGGTTTGAATTCTGCTCAATAAAGAAAACTAATCAAGATCCATCTAAAGATCCATAGGTCATATTAATGACTTCTTGAAATACATTATAATTACCATAATTAGTAATTAAACATAAACAACCCCAAAAACCACATTAAGGTATTTTTTCTAACACAATACACCTTTTTGGTTGTTAACAACCCCCAAAAACATTCAAAAACAAACTCAACACATCATTATTTGAGAAAGTTTTAGGTGAAAAACAACATAGAATGAATTTTATTTTCCCTTAAATAGAGAATCAATGATTCTTTAATCACATCCCTTAATCCCAAATTATCCAAGATCATCCTAATAAACATGTGTTAAATAAAAAGTTACTCATAAAAATACATTCATGAATTCCATGATCTTTAAATTCTCCTAAATGAACAATCAATAACTCTCCCCATTTATAAAACATAAACGTAGGATATATCTACATTTTTTCATTGGAAAGAACACTCCCAAAATCCTTCGCGACTAATTATTGATAAATTCATCCCACAAGACATTTTCTATACACTGTTACATAGAGAACACGCCCCCCTTTATTAGAGAACCTAAAGAGAACTTATCTGATTTTTCCCAAAAAAGGGATAATAATATAATCATTTAATGAAATATAATCACCATAACATTCTAGAAATATGAATTTCAAGTGGGAGTAGGGATCCTATCCCTAAAATATCAAGTTTTATTGATATAGTTTGACCCTATGATATAATTCAGGATTCTCAAAATTAATTCATCATAGTTCCTTATTCATGATATTCATAATATGATATTCGTATGATACTTGTGCCAAATTCACCCTCCATTTCTCCAAATTATCTTTTAAAAAATGATATTTTATCTTTATTTTAATTTTTTATCAGTTATCACATCAGATTAGAATGTCATATCAAACATAAACTCTAAAATCGTCACATAATTACTTCTCCTCTAGCAGTTATAGACAAGATTTAGTATCCAATATATATTTAACTTAAATAGTGATCGTATAAATGTATTATTTATTCTATATCATCCATGAAATATATTAACCTACTAGAAAAAATTAATTTCCCTATGTTAACATGAATTTATTTTTTGGACCGAACAAATATGAATATTTATATCCCATTAATTCTGAATATATTGTTTTATGATAAAACAATATAATGTACACTGTATAGTACAAAAAATGACTCATTTCCATGATAACATGTAGAACTCTGTGGGGTAAGATAAATATCAAGGGAATTTAAATGTGTTAAATAAAATTTTGGTTTTCTGTAACAGCTTATTATAATAGGCTACCAATAATATGCCTATAATATATAACATTGTCATTCCTTCAAGGATCATCATTTTACCACATTATAGGGTTAGGTTTTGGGTTTTCTCTTTTTCATGGAATCTATTATTAAATATCACTTCATCATATATTAAAAATAGTTTTGTTGAGAAATTAATTATCCAAGATTTCTTTTATTTTCCTATAAAAAACTAAAATGGTTAACTCACTAATTTTAGACATCTCGAGGTCACACACCAATTGTTCCAAAATTTATAATATTATGATACATGCAATCCCAATAATATTATGCCATTGAAATACATGATCACCAAAATCCTATGATTATTTTTCTTCTCAATTTAGAAAATGTGATCAAATCTAACCTTCATGAAAACCAAGAATTCTAACGTGTTGATCAAGCCCAAAATACTAGTATCCCAATGTTTGATTCAAAAATTGTGATTATTTATAAAAAATGCATTTATCTCATTTTGAAGAATAATGAAATTTTTTATTAATATATATACCTACACTTATAGGAATCCAATTAGGAATATAGATTACATGTTTATATGGTTGACCTTTAATTTAATTTTCACCAATATATCCAAGAATGTTTGAATAGTTTTCAACTAGGCTATGAATGAAAATGTTTCATCAATATGGCTGACCATTATTTTTAATTTATGTTTCCCAATCAGTTAATAATTTTTCACAAATCATTATTCTCAATATTTCAAATCTCCCCATCCATATATTTTAACAAATTATAATCATTAGAATCCTCATAAGAATATTCAGGCTCTCTTTAGTATAATTAAAAAAATTATAGAAATTAATCATTATCAGTGTTTTCATTAGATATATTCAATCACTAATGATATTAATCTCACTGATTTTATCCCAATTACATAATCTCTTTATAAATAATGAATCTACTTTTTCTCATCGTCAATTTTGTATTATGATCTTACCTATAGCCCATGTTCTCCCCCTAGAATTATCACATAATAATAACTTCTCTCTAAAGTATCATTACTATTTTTCTAAAAAACCTTTTCACTATATTTTGAATTCTTTTTGGTCTCCACATTAGAGAAATATCCAATTAAAATTATTTTCCAAAGCCTATTTTAATTTCACTTCTTTTATTTTATTTTTTGATGAACACCCAAGGAAAAAACCTTAATCCCTATTTGCATTAAACTTATGATTATTCTCTATTTTGAAAATAAAACATTTAATTCCCAAGACTATAAATCATATCAACATTTGATTATTAAAATTTCATATATCATAGAGTTATTTCTCTTCACCTAGTGACAACCAATCCTTTATTGTGACATATACAGATGTTATCACTACCACCATCGAATATTTATTTGGTAATGTTTTCTCAATTGACATTGTTAGGTCCATTTTGTGGATAATCTCATCCATCCACTAAACAAAAATATTTTATTGGGGAGTCCGTACTAATGAATCATGATGTATTATTCCTTTTGTTTTGTGATATTCTTCCACCAGATAGTTAGTGAATTTAAAAATATTTCACTTATAAAACATTTTAATTTTTAATGCAAACATATTTTCCTCCAAAATATGGTAGCACTCAATGATCTTTAATGATTAATAATTGTGAGAGATAACCAATACCCATTCCATAATGATTTAATAATGAATTGGAACAATATAATATCCATTTAATTTCATGATTTTTTTTGATATTTCCCCACACAATGAAATGTGCTCCAACTCATGAAATCTCCCAGATTTCTTATTTTTCAATTTCTATATCTTTCGAATGATTTTGAATTATTAGAAAGTATTCCACGGGTGAATGAGATGAAATTTATGTTTTTATGGAAACCACTGAATATTAAATTCTTAACTAACTATTTCACATATTTTGTCTTATATGGAATATCCATTTGTGCCACAACACTTTTTGTTCCCCTTTTGATAAAAATCACATATTTTTTTATCCATTGATGATGTAGAGATATTTATTTGTGTACTTAAATTAATGATGTATATATCATTGATTAAATTAACCCAATAACTATGTCACACAATCAAATTAATCTTATAAAATTGTGTCCAAGGCCCTCAACTACTCATAGGTCTATGCATCAAAAGGCTTCTCATCTGTTTTTGGGTTTTCCATAGCCAAAGATCATTATCCCTTCATAAATTGCAAGGGTAAAACACCACTTTTTCATTTATGATCCATGTGAAATGATATTTTTTTCATCATGTGGGAATTAATATAGTTATTCATAATCCATACTCTATCTTGGTTCACTATAATCGAAGAAATGTATATGAAATTATCCATGTCATTATTTTTTTATTAGTCCTTGTTTTATTCATCACTTTCATTAGTGGTGAATATATTTTTCAACATCTATATCAATTGAACTATCATTATATTTTAGGATTTGAAATATATTATGTATTTTTATCCTACTTGGTGATGCTTCCATCAATTGTGTTATAACTCTCTTAATCATTTTTGGAATATGTATTTATTCCATTGATGTGAAATTCAATTATATATGTCCATAACGTACACGAAAAAACCAATATCCATTAAAAATATAATGAATGTAAGAATTTAGTCTTATATATTTTTATATTTTGTTTCCCTTGAAATAACTGTTCACAATGGAACAAACATATGGTGTATTCCCCACACATCCACTAAAATATCATTATATTTTCAATTTATTTTTGTATATCTTACTTAAATTATTTTAAGATTGTGTATTCTATTCTATGTTATGAAAATAAAAAATCCTCTAATGTGTGGACTCTTATGGGTTTCCATCAACCATAACATATTTTTTATTATGATCAGGCCTCTAATCTTATTTTATCTATATTTTAAACATTCTACCCAAGGAAAAGATTCTATATTTTTTTCCTACCCATGTTCATCCTTAACATGTTTGATATTCCTTGTACTCGAACTCCCCAATGTCATGTTGAGAGATAGATGTCTCTCTTGATCATCAATAATTTATAAAATATTTATGTTCTCAACATCAATCCTTCAATTTTTTTTACAATACATTATATTGAACTAATCAATCCATTAATAATCCAAGATTATTAAATGATTTTTATATCACGGTCTATTTTATTATATTAGTTTATATAATTTACATATTTATATTCAATATCATCTCTTAAATAATATTTCATATGTTCATTGGGCTACATATATTGTTTTTATTCATCCATAAACTCATTTTTTTCATTTTTCCCCTCAAAATGAAAATATCTTCAATAGTAGATTATAACACAAATTTGAGATCTACTATTCAATAAACATTTATGTGTTCATCAACATTTTCCTATAATTAGTATATGTCTATAAATGACATAATAATTTCTTTACGGAGGTATTTATAGTCCTCAATCTCTTATACTTATATTTATTCTGATCTATAATCTTCATCTTGAATGACTGTTCTTCTAAAATAAATTATACTATAAACTCATATCATTTCCCACAACATTGAAGGATTTCATTATGGGGTCTTTTATCTTCATCTTCATCTTACAATTTGTTTGACCATATTTTAGTGAGGCACCCAAATATTCAACATAATAAATAGTTACATGTATATTTACCTTTTAATTTTACTTTTCCCATTTATGGTTTCTATATAATAAAAAACATTACCCCATTAAGTTTCCATTCATTAAGATTCTCATCAAATTTGAGATTCCTCACTTCATTGAATGCCACATCATAAGAACTCTTTTTTACTATAGTCTCATTATAAATTTTCATCATCATGTGTAACATACTAGGTAAATAAAGATTTATAAATTTTCATATTTTTGAATTAAATATTAATTTTACTTGAAAGGGGATGATATGTTTGATGGCATGCCTGATACGCAACAACGAGTTTCTTTGAATTCATATGTTGAACACTAACAATTTAATATTATTATTTTAAATGATAGTTAATGCCTAGAAGTTATATTGGTGGAAAGGAATATAAATAACTAAATTATGATTATATATGTTTTTAAATGTTTTTAAATTTATCAAATAAACTATAGAGTCTTAAAATAAGAAAGAATATAATTTTAAACATAAATACTCTAATATTCATTAAAAGGTCGATTTACCACCATTTAATTGAGAGCCCTCCTTAAATGTATTTTTTACCACATTTAAATGTTACATTTGATGAAATAAAATTCTTCTTTAGAATTAGGAAATCAAAATTAACTTTGGATATATTTTTGGTATTTTTCTGATAAAATACATTTTTAATGAATAGTAAAAAATACTATATTTTAATGCGAATCATTTATTTAATCTAATTTATTTATAAGATTATATTATATTTTAATTGGTTTTAAAGTTTAATTATAATATATTTTTATCATTTAATCTAATTGTGGTCATTGGAAGTAATTTGAATTTGAAATTGAACATAAACTACTGTCAATATTTTGATAGTTATTATTTCTTAAAAACAAGGTTTTTGTTTTGACTGTGGGAATTAATTTTAAAATAATTTCTTCCTCTTATATTTTTTGAATTTGTAAAAATATATTCCAAATTTGGAATCAGGAGGTCCAAATTGTTTTAATAGGAATCTTTTTTTTGAGAAATTATGAATATTTTCATCAGTATATATTTTATTTATCATGGATAAAGATATAATATGGTAACTAAGGGTAAAAATTAATATTATAATATTATAAAATTTCCCAAAAATGTTTCTTAATACTATTGGATTATATATTTCCGACCATTTCCTTCATTCGTTCGATTTTGGGAACCCATGGAGCCACTTAGAAGTGATAATGACACTTTATATTAATTACTTTAAAGTAAAGGCAAAATGACAAAGTCATATATCTTTTAGTAAATAATTTTTTACAAGGGGTTATATAAGTTATATTTTATAATTATAGCTAAAAATATTTCATATATCGTGATTTTTTTTTATAATTTCTATACATCAAATAAATAAATAAATTTATGATACAATAATGATGCATTGTTTACATCATTAATGAATAATTTAAATAAATAAGATTATAAAGATTAAAAAAATATAAAAAACCTATCTAATTATTATTGGATTGTTTTATTTATAACATTAGTAATCTTATATACTACTTTATTGTGTTTTGGATTTTTAGAAACTGAAAATCATTATATAATAAAATAATATTTTCAAATATTTCTAAAGAGACCGTCCTTCCCCTTATAAAAATCCTTCAATTCTAACCCATTCCTCACACTTCTCAATCCCCTTTTGTCATCCAAAAATCTACCTAATTAATCTACCTACATCCCTATCCTCCTACTAGAAGCCTTCCCTTATACATAAAGCAATTCAATTAATCCTTTTGGTTCAAACCAAAGGGAGATACCTGACTTAATAGTAACGTCTTCTCTTAAGTTCTTTTGTTTTATTTTTCTTCTCCATCAACCTAAACTCTAATTATTCCTTTATATTATATAAATAACTGAATCATCAATATACTAGGTTTTTTATGAGATATATTCAAATTAAACTTACACACACCTCCATCTAATTGGTAAAGAACATAATATTTCTGTGGACGGTGAACTACTACCTCACGAAATGATGATTGTTAAATATTTTCCTACCAAATATTTTAGAGGCAATTAATACGAAACTGTATTTATATGTGATATATATTATATTTATATTGTTTCAATGCTTCTATGTTTTTCATTTATTTAATACCTTTATGGTCTCCATAGTGGTTAAATACGATAATTCCATTTGAGGTAGTGCGGACTACCGCCCCCTCAAAGTTATATGACTCATTCATGCCATATGTGAAACATGTAAAGGATAGAGTTAATGAAATTATATATGATATTATACTGGAATTATAATATACTTATGTATAATTACGTTTTTATTCCATGGAATATTAAATAGAAATGAAAGTAGCGTTTAAGCGTACGTACGGCTTACCATCTCCATGAATGGTGCATTTTATTTCTTATCACCAAATGTAATGTACTATTATAAATACGTATATATACTAGCTATATATTATATATAAGATATCTAATTCCTGAATATCATTATAGAGATAATGGAATTTATACCACATAGACAATTTATAATTATAACGAGTTCATTTTTAACTCAAGTTTTGAACATCGACAAAATGTCCAATATGAACTCAAATGATTAACAAATTGTTATAGAAAAGTATTAATTGATATAAAACGAATAATTAACATGAAAATTTTTCTTAATAAAGTAGAATTTATCCTTACTTTTTTATTCATAATATTAAAGAACAGTTTACTCACATCGGACACGAGTTAAGGGACTTCGTCTCAATCTACTTTCATGGAGGCATATTTTGTTTTATACACGACTTTATTTTAGGCAGTGTAAAAACACCGTTGATTTTTTATATCATTAAAAAGGAATCTTTTTCTATGATGTGATTTACTAAATGAAAAAAATTAATGATTCTCTTTAACATAAGCAGTGACAACGACCTTTTCCTCTGCCACGAGTGTTATTTGAACTTTTGAATCCTTAATAAGCCGAATGTTTAAAAAAAATACCATATACTCTTTTACATATTTTGGTATTGAAAATGGTTTTGTTAATAGATTGATTATTTTAATATATTTAAATGATATATTGTGATTGAGATGTGTAAATGTTATATTTCCTTTATATTTTTTTATGTGTTATGAATATGTTATAATTCCTGGTCATTATTACGTATATTGGTGGTTCCATAACAAACCTAGAGCGGGTGGGCCCAAGATAGCTCTCCAATGGATTGGGTAACGTGTCTGAGGTAAACATGAATGTTTCTCCAAATAGATTTAGGGAATATACGGTGATGGTTATTCAAAATGTAACTCCCAACGTAGAAGTGAAAGATACAACGTATGTATGTTATGTATTCCATAAGTTACCTTTATTATTTTTGATTTGTAGGTATATTTCATAAATCTTGTGATTTAATTATGTATGTTAAATATCTTATGTTATGTATTTATTGTTTATATAATGTTTTATTTCATTGTTTTATAACCCTTACTGATATTTTTATGTTCATCCCATGTTTTGGAAATGTTTTTCACGATACTTAAAGATAAATAGGGTCAAGTATGGGATCAAGGGAAAGTCACACTGTCTAAAACATGGAAATAGAAATGACTCTTTTTTAAGAGTTTTTTTATTTTATGAAAAAAAGGAAACTAAGTTGAAATGCATACATTGTAATATTTTAGTGGTAATGCAATAGTTATGGCTTAATACAAAAAATCTGTAAACCAAAAAAGATCCTCATCATGAATTATTAATTTAATTCTTGATTATGTAATGTTTTAAGGTTGGTTCCTCATTCATGGTATCATATGTCAGTTTAGAAATAATTAGGAGTTAGGATACAATTAAAATAATATCCATAAATTATTTTTAGTTAATTTTATGATTGAAATGATATTTCATTTACAGATTACCATGTTGCTTTTCCTAAGATATTTTTTTGTTCAGAATGGTTTTCCGTGGAGGAAACATAGTAGCTATCATGGGATGACATAAAGAGGAAAAGAAACTTCCAAATATGCAACCTGAGATGGTTGGAATTGGTATTGAACTATTTTTAGAAGTAATGACATAGTTGACTCAGGCTGTAAATTGTGGTGGTATCTATGCGTGTGATCATCCAGAACAACCATAGTGGAACATGTCAGCAGTGGATCATTTCATGAGGCAACAACCCCCATCATTCATAGAATCATCTTACCATGTACTAGGTGAAGGTTAGATTAAAGAAAAGGAGAATAATTTTGATGTCATGGGGTGTTGAGAACATCAAAAGGTTAGTCACACTGTCTACCGTTTTGATGGTGAAGCCGATCAGTGGTGGTCATGGTAAAAAATACCAAGGATAGTGATGAAATTGATACTCTTGATTGGGATTAATTCAAAGGTATGTTTCTTGAGAAATATTTTCCTATTTTGGTTCATCTTATGATGAAAAAAAAATTACTGGAATTGAGGCAGGAGGATAACTCAATGGATTCTTATGTAGAAAAATTCACTCGACTATCTAGGTATGCTCCAAATTTCGTACGAGATCTTGATAGTAAAACCAACCATTTTTACTCATGATTAAATACAATGTATCGAAGGGCTTTAACATCTCGTGAGTTCAAAAGTTATGAAAAAAATTTTCGATGTGAAGATAAGGTGGATATATTGTTTACCGATGATCAGTTGTTATTTGAAAAAACAACAGAATAATAGGTCAATGTGGAAAATTAAATGGAAGAACTCTTTAAAAAAGTCTAATGGTTAGAAAATTAACATAACAATTTGTGAAAACTGTGGTAAAATGCATGTTGGGGAATTCCTTTTGAATTCTGGTAAGTGCTACTGATGAGGTAAAATGAGATAAAAGGCTCGTAATTACACTAAAAAGATCAGGGTAATGGTAAGACAAAATATAATTTATAGTCAACAAAATGTTTTAAGTTCATTGAAATTGGTTATTATTCAAATGAGTGTCTAATGAAGAACTAAACTGAGGGAAAGAATCCATACTACAAGTAGAATGGTGTGGTGAAATCCTTTGAAACTACTTCACCATATATTGGGCCATCGAATGAAGTTATATCTGGTACACTATTTGTTTTTTCAGATTATTCCAATGCGTTGTTTGATTCAGGGTCTACACACTATTTTATTTTTGAGATGTTTTCTCGTAACATGGGAATTCCATCTCAAGATATGAATCCTGAACTTATGGTAAAAACACCTAGGGGAAATGTTGATACAAAAAGAAATTATAATAACCTTCATGTCCTTGTGTGTGGAAATAATCTACCTACAAAACTTATTACTTTAACTCTAGTAGATTTTGATGATATTTTGGTTTTTTTTAAATTAAAGTGGAGAATGAATTGCATTTAAGGGTTTTCTTGCAAACCTTGAAAGAAAAGAAACTATATGGGAAATTTAAAAAGTGTGAGTTTTGGTTACAAAAAAATGTTTTCCTTTCTCACATTGTTTCAAACAATGGAATAGTTATTGATCCTGCTAAATCAAAAGTTGTTGAAGAATGTACAAGACCAACAAATATAACATAGATTCATAGTTTTCTTAGATTAGAGGGTTATTACCGAAGGTTTGTTGAACATTTTGTATGGTTATCTACCCCATTGAATAAGTTAACACGAAAAGGTTTTAAGTTCATTTGGAAAAAAGAATGTGATGATTATTTTCAGGAATTGAAAAGAAGATTGGTGAATGCTGCAGTTTTGGAAATGCCATCAAGAAATGGTTTTTATGTTATCTATAGTGATGATTCATTGAATGTACTTAGTTGTGTCCAAATGCATAATGATGAAGTAATTTATTATGCTTCACGTTATTTGAATCCTCTTGAGTTAAATTACCCTACAGATGATTTGGAATTAGATGTTGTTGTTTTTGCTTTAAAAATTTGGAGGCATCATCTGTATGGAGTAAAATTTGAAATATATACTGATCACAAATGTTTAAAGTATATATTCACTCATAAAGAATTAAACATGAGACATAGGATATGGTTGGAATTAATCAAAGATTATGATTTCATAGTCCATTTCCATCTATAAATGGAAAATAAAGTGGATCATGCTTTTCGTAGAAAAATTAATGCTTCATTAATCATGATAAATTTGGAACATGATCCTTTGGTTTTTGATTTGATTAAATTTGGAATAGAAGTTGTTGGTGTTGGAAATTACTCTGTTTTGTTTTAGGTTTTAGTGAAATCATCCTTATCAAACATAATTATGAAATTTCAGAATGAAGAAAGTGAGTTACAGAAAAAGGAAGAGTTAGTTCAGAAGGTTAAGTTTCTTGATTTTATCATTGATAATTATTGTGTATTGAGGTTTGGGAAGACATTATATGTGCCTTGTGATTCATATTTGAATAATTAGTTGTTATGTGAAGCTCCTAGTTCTCTATTTTCAATTCGTCCTTGCAGTAATAAGATGTATAGAGATCTTCGGGAGTATTACCGGTGGGATGGAATGAAAAAAGAATTTGTTGATTTTACGGTGAAGTGTTTGAATTGTGATCAAGTTAATGTAGATCCATTGTTACCTAAAGGTAAGCTTCAATAATTAACGGTTCCAGAGTGGAAATGTAAAAATATATCCATGGACTTCATTATGAGATTATTAAATACATCTCGAGGTAATAATGAAATCAGGTTTATTGTTGATCGATTGACTAAATCTGATCTTTTCGTTCCTATATGAGATACTTTTTTCCTATATCAACTTTTTTGGTTGTTTGTTAATGAGATAGTTAGGTATCATGGTGTTACCCTAACCATTGTATCTGATCGTGATCACAGGATTACTTTTAACTTTTGGAAAGGCCTTCAGAAGTCGTTGGGAAATAGATTAAATTTTTGTAAAACTTTTCATCCTCAATAAGATGGGTAGTCCTAATGAATAATTTAGACCTTGGAGTATATGTTTCATTCTTGATTGATGCATTACCAAGGATATTGGGACCAACATATTTCTTTGGTTGAATTTTTGTATAATAACAGTGTTCATTCTAGTATACAGATGGCTAAGTTTGAGGCATTATATGGGAAGCAGTGTCGAAATCCATTTTTTTGGATGAATTTGGTGAAAGGAAGCTGATGGGACCAGAATTGGTAGAAGAGATGGTTGAAAATGGTTAGTTTATTCATAATCACATGATAACAACTCATAGTAGGAAACAACGTCATGCAGATAACCATAAGAAGGATCATTCT
This sequence comes from Viscum album, assembly GCA_963277665.1. Classification (NCBI taxonomy): domain Eukaryota; kingdom Viridiplantae; phylum Streptophyta; class Magnoliopsida; order Santalales; family Viscaceae; genus Viscum; species Viscum album. The sequence continues at coordinate 1,046,339,847 of OY728138.1, read as the reverse complement.
TTTGAGGTAGGTGATCATGTATTTTTAATGTTTTTTCATGGAAAAGTGTGATGTGTTTTGGTAAGAAGGGAAAGTTGAGTCTGATGTTCATTAAACCTTATGAAATCCTTTAGAAAGTTGGATCAATTGCGTAAAAAGTGGCTTTACATCCTTGTTTATCCCAGGTACACAATATTTTTAATGTTTCTTTGTTGAAAAATTATATGCCATATCCATCTCATGTTATGAACCCAGAGGTAGTTCAGTTGGATGAGAATCTATCTTATGAGAAACAACCAGTCCAAATTCTTGACCAAAGAGAGAATTTGTTTCTAAATAATTCAATTCATCAGGTAATGTTTTCATGGAAAACCCATATGGTGGAGAAGGCAACATGGTAATCTAAAATTTCTTGAAGGGATAAATACCCCCATTTATTTGAGAAGCGAATAAAATTTCGAGGATGCAATTCCCAAATGGGGGATGGATGTAACATCCTTGGTAAATAAAGAATAATACATTTTCATAATTGTGAATTAAGTATTAATTTTACTTTATTTGGGATTCTATGTTCGAGGGCATACCTGATACACAAAAACGAGTTTTTTTGAAATCTTACGTTGAACACTAACAATGTAATATTTTTATTTTAAATGATTGTTATCCCCTTGTCATTGTATTGGTGGGAATACATATAACTAACTAAAATATGATTATATATGGTTTTTAAATGCTTTTACATTTATGTAATAAATTTTAGTGTCTTAAAATAATAAAGAATGTTATTTTAAGCATAAATACTCTAATATTCATTAATATGACGATTTACTAACATTTGAGAGGGAACCCTATTTAAATATAATTTTGGTCACATATATATGTCATATTCAACAAGATAAAATTTTTCTTAGATTCGTTACATCAAAATTTACGTTGGGTATACTTTTGTTATTTTTATGATAAAATTTATTTTTTAATGAATAGTGAAAAATACTCTATTTTAGTTCGAAACTGCCTTTTAATCTAATTTATTTATAATGATAGATTATATTTTTAATTTTTTTTAAAGAGTAAATATAATATTTTTTCCATTTAATCCAATTTTGGTCATTGTATGTAATTTTACTTTGAAAGTTTACATAAACAGATGTCGATATTTTGATAGTTATTATTTCTTAAAAAATCACTTTTTGTGTTGACATCGGGAATAAATTTTAAATTAATTTCTGCCACTTCTATGTTTTGAATTTGGAAAATTTTATTCTATATTTGGAATCAAGAGGTCCATATTGTTAAAATATGTAACTTTTATTTTTATAAATTTTGAATATTTACTTCAGTAAATATTTTATTTACCATAGTTAAAGGGTAAATCTATTAATAAAGGTAAAAAATAATTTTACAATAATATAAAATTAACCTAACATGTATCTTAATCCTATTGGTTTATAAATTTCTGACCATGGGCATTCTTGGGTTGATTTTGGGACCCCATGGAGCCACTTGGGAGTGATAATGACACTTTATATTAATAAATTTAAAGTAATGACAAAAATAACACAAACATATTTCTCTTAGTAAATAAATTTTTACATGGGGTTATATAATATATCTCTTCTACTATTAATATTCATTTAAAATCTCAAAATATTTCCCACTTCATGATGTTTTTTTTATAATTTTTAGGAATCAAATATGTAAAAATATTTATGAAAAAATAATGATGCAGTGTTTACCCCATTAATGAATGATTTAAATAAACAAGATTATTTAGATTAAAAAAATATCTTAAACCAGTACAATTCTTATTGGATGATTTTATTTTGAACATTAGTAATCTTATATTCGAATTTAATGAGTTTTGGACCTTTAGAAACTGAAAATCATTATATAATTATATAATATTTTCAAGAATTCCTAAAGAGCCTCTCCTCCCCCTTATAAAAATCCCTCACTTATAACCCATTACTCACACTTCTCAAGCCCCTTAGACTGTCCAAACTCTAACCAATTATGCTCCTTACATATCTATCATCCTCTTAGAATCCTTCCTCTTTGTAGAAGGCAATTCAATTAAACCTTTTGGTTCAAACCAAAGGGAGATACCTGATTTAATGGTAACATCTTCACTTATGTTCTTTTGTTTTATTTTCCTTCAACAACCCCATAAAATTTTATTATTCCATTATCTTGTAGAAACACCAGTATCCTAAATATAATATTTTGTTTTTATTTGAATTATTAGAACTATTCTTAAACACGCCTCTATCTAATAGGTAACGAACATTCTGTTTCCGTGGATGGCGAACTACTGCCTCCTGAAACAATGATTGTTAAATATTCTCCAACCACCAATTATGGTGGCCATTAAGATGGAACTATATTTAGATATGATATATATTATATTTATATAATTTCTATTCTTCTGTAATTTTCATTTATTGAATACCTTTATGGTTTACAAAGTAGTCAAAATATGATAATTTAATTTGAGAAATGCAGACTACCACCCCCTCAAAGTGATATGACTCATTCATGCCATACGTGGAATGTATAATGGATGGAGTTAATGAAATTATATATGTTATTATTCCATTAAATTGGAAATATAAATGAAAGTAGTGTTCATGCGTACGTACGACTTACCGTCTCCATGAACGGTGTATTTCATTTCTTAACTCCAAATGTTATGAAATATTATAAATAAATATATATACTTGATATATATGACATATATGATATCTAAATCATGAATATAATTTTTGATATAGTGGAATTTCGACCACATGGACACTTTATAATTATAACAAGTACAGTTTTAACTCATGTTATGAACATCGAAAAAATATCCGATATAAACTCAAATAATTAAATAATTTTTATAACAATGTAATAATTGATATAAAATAATTAATAAACAAGTTAAAGGTTTTTATGAAACTGGAAATTAACTTTAGTTTATTATTCATAAGATTAATGAATTATCGAGTCGAGTCGGATAGGAGGTAAGGGACATCGTCTCAATCTTCTTTCATTGAGGAATATTTTGTTTTATACACTACTTTATTTTATGTGGTGTAAAAACAAAATTTAATTTTCATTTTAATCAAAATGAATCATTTTCTATGAGGCATTTTACTTAACAACTAAAAGAAATGTTTTTTTAATGAATGTGATGAAAGTGACATTTTTTGCCGCAGCGAGTATTATTTGATCTTTAGATTCCTAAACATGGAGAAATGTTTTTAAAAGGAAAATAAATACCATATACTCTTTTATGTATTTTGATATTGAAAATGGTTTTGATAATTGATTGATTATGTAAATATATTTAAATGATATATTGTGATTGAAATGTGGAAATTTTTTCTTTCCTTTATATTTGTTTTATGTGTTATGAATTTGTTACGGTTCTTGGGAATTATTATATATACGGGTGGTTCCATGATAAAAAAAGGATGGGTGATCCTAAGATATCTCTCCAATGCATTGGGTAACATGATGGAGGTAAACATGAGTGTTTCTTCTAAGAGAGTTAGGGAATATACATTTATGGGTATTCCAAATGTAACTCCTTATGTAGCTGTGAAAGATAAACATAAGTATGTAATGTATACCACACGTTTCCTTTATGAATTATGATTTCTATGTACATTTCATAAATCTTATGATTTCATGAGGCATTTTAAAGAGATTATGTAATGAATGTATTGATGATCTAATGTTCTCATTCTCTGTTTTATAACTCTTACTGATCTATTTATGCTCATCCCATGTTTTTGAAATGTTTTTCACAGGACATAAAGATGAATAGGGTCAAGGATTGGATTAAGGGAAAGTCAAGAAATCTAAAACATGGAACTAGACATGACTCTTTTTTAAGAGTTTTTTATTACATGAATGAAATGGAAACTGAGTAGAATTGTCTACATTGTAATTTTTGAGATGTAATGTAACAGTTATGGCCTAATTCTATAAAACTGTAAACCTGAAATGATCCACAATGTGAATTATTAATTTTATTCATGATAATGTAATGTTTTAAGGGTGAGTCATTATATATTGTATTAAATGAGTGTGATAGAGATAGTACCCCACATTACATACAGTGTATCATTTTCTTTTATCATTGAGGCCTTTCCATTGACATAATGTGGTAATATTTTTCAAATCCCCTTTATGATTTTGATATCATTGAGCAATACTTTGAACCTATGAATATAGATCATATGAACATTGAAAAGATAAAATAATACATCAATGGAGTCCGAAAGGTGCATTCTCAAATCCTCATACTAGTTACAAAATTCCTAAAATCTATCTTTACATACCATGGAATCCCCTTTATAAATGTTGAGATGCTTTTCCCACATTGAATATGATGACCTAAACTACATGACCTAAATATATATAACATTGAATAATTATTCTCCCAACATGTTAAATCATTTATCATAAACTTTAAACTCACTTTGATCATCTAATAATAATTATAGAAACTTCATCCTCACCGAAAACACCTATATGGTACTTATTCTGACATCGATTCTCAATGATTAGAAAAATTTATGCATCTAATTCATCCCTAGTTTAAAGTTGTTGAAATCAAAAAACATTATAAAATTATTTTTTATGACCACTTACATGGATTGAATGAGAGAGAACTTCTTAAAGAACCTTAATCTCTAATATGACTTGTTTTTGACATGGAAGGTAAATACCATGGGTGTGAATCAATTCATGTTATTGTATTAAATCAAACAATTAAAATGATCTCATTACACTATTATAAGAAAGAATCAATCCCTCACAATGAATTAGAAGTGATAAAGATCTATAAAATAGGGACACATTTTTTTTAATTCGGTAAAACAAATAGAGATAATCTAATGATGAAACATTGACACTATAATGATATAATTAATCATTAAGAACTATTCATTTATAATATAGAGTGATTAAACTAAACCTCCAGGTTTACAACCCTCAAGAAGATAGAGTTTTCAATACCCTCTAATATTAAGGTAACCCGCTATTCCCTCTATAATATGGAACTCACTAGTCATCATGCACTCTTTTTTTAACTTCAATTAATAATGAATATTTGATACACTAAGGATTTTCTGTTGATTAGTTTCATTTTTATCCCAATAATGAAGCTACCAAACCATTGAGTGAGATCATATCTTAATACTCATTGTTTTCACTAATTTCTAGTGCTTGAGCTAGCAGTTTCTACGTGGCCTCTATTGTCCATCACATTTTTATAAATCTATTCCTCTCCACATCATTTCTGTTACATAAACCCAATTATTCTTCATCAAATATTTTAGGATGACATCCCCTATTTTATAAGAATATATCTCTTCTATTATTTTATCAAAAAACAATCATAATCCATTTTGGTTAAATTAATTCAAATAGTATTTTTCAACCACATGATTTTTGTGTTGTAACTCAATACATATGAAAAATAAAATTAATTTATTCACAATATGACTTCTTACATTGTATTGGGGCATCCTATTTTTTATATTTTATCCTCAAATGTATAATGGCACTATATTTTTCTTATCATAGTGAGTACCCACCTAGAGAAAATTGACAAAACTTAATTTATCTTACATTATAACATGATGAGACACTATATTATGTGACTAATTATTCTCTTAATATTTTAAAATGAAAACATTAGACTCTCCCCTTGAAGGATCATAACAATTTATATATGAATCTTGGAGAATATCCTTACCCTAATAAAATGAAATACTATGTACTGGGGGAATTTTCCATTTATCAATAACATATATTTCCACTTGATAAAGAGACATCAACTATAATGGTGTGACAAAAAACACATAGTATCAAACAAATATGTTCCTAAAATTCATAGGTTCTTCTTCATAGTGAATCTATAATTAATATTCCATCTAGTAAAACCTAACTCCGCTGCCATAGCTAGGTCCTAACATGACCTTCCTTCTCACTATGTATAATAACAAGCCAAATGCCTTTCATAACATGGTTGTCCTCCCCACAAAATAGACCATTTTATTTTTATATTAATAAAGTATAAAGTTTTATGTTATTCAGGATTACCCATTAAATTTACTTACTAATTATTTTTATTTCCTGACAGAATCTTATGATTCACTATTTATTTTTTTAGTGACATCTTCTCATTGTGAGACTTAGGGAGTCATAATGTGAGTTCTATTCTTAATGCATGAATCCTTTATATTCCAATACTCCCAAAGTATTCATAATTAATTTTGAAAAATACTAAAACAATTCTTCTTAAATAATGTCATAAAATACAACCCAAAAAACAAAATTCGGGGAAATTTTATAATAATAATAATAAATTATATCATTGGATGAACAAAATTAAATGTTACGTCATGTCCTACATATAACTCTTTATATGTTTGATATGATATTTTAAAGAATAAATTTAAACACTTTTTACTAAATCTGACAAACATTCATAATATGAACACTTTATATTAATTAATATTAATTAAGTAGAGAATACATATATTTATAAATAAATTAAATATTTTCACATAACTTATATAATTATGATTTTTTCCAGAATTTGAACTTATATATATTAAAATTTTAGAAATTTATGTATGGACATTCAATAACTTATAAACACGTGAAATTAAAAATTTACAAAAAAATATAAACTCTTCATATTTGATATTATTGTACATTATAAACACATAAAAAATAAAATATTTAATTTCTTAAAAAATCACCGATTAATATTTTAATTTATATAAATATATGATATTGATAATGTAAACAATTTACTTTTAATATCTTATATTTCATATTTATTGAAACATCTGGTCAAATCAACAAATATAATTTTTTTCATAGTTTATATAAATCATCATAATAATCTATTCAATATGAAAAATTAATTTGACTAATTATGAAAATTTCATAAAATCAATATAAGAGCTTTTTAAAAATCACTTTGTTCCATAATGTATAAATCTTTTATAAATAATGTTGAAAATGGTCATATTAAGAACTTATATTAAAATCATAAACATAAAATTATTTAATCAAGTCATATGATAATGACCCATAATTTTCAAATATTTATATATTATATATTATATATAAATTTAATAAATAATTACAAAATGTTCATAAATAAATTATAAATTATTGAAAATTATAAAAAAAATCTAAAAATTCATTCATTTATAAATTATAAAAAATTTTAAACTATAAAATTATTTTAAAAAATAATAATTTAAATAAAAACATTAAAAAATTATACATCCTTATCCCAATAACACTGCATGAGGTACAAAATTACTCAATAATGCTACCCACTAGGGAAATATTATACTATAAAATTATATGTGTTCATGTCACATAAAATATTATCTCGTTTATGATGCTTCATTTATTTCAAAAACATTTTATTTCAATTTTATTATGAGTATAATTATATTTTTAATATTGAACTATCATGATGCTATATTTTTTGAAAACAGAAACCAAATATTTTAAGGGAATTTTTTTCTTATAACACTATTTTTTATTACATTTTGTGTTGTTGAAATTGCACCACATCATTATTTTCATAACACCAGCAATATTATCCCTTCAATAATTTTTGAAAAAATAAAATATTTATAGTTTTATTGAATTCAAAATTATAAATTTAATATCTCATAAGGGAATCCAATACCATTATTTAGGTGGTGAGATCTGATCCCTCATATTAACATGTCCTATTGAAAATCTATATGAGTGTATTATATCACTATATTTCTACACCAGCTTATTCATTCCAACTATCTGAAATTTTATTAGTGATCTTATGCTGAAAGTTCCACATTATTTCATGTTCATCCATGTGATTTTATATAAATCATTTAACAATAAATCATTTATCTAATTCCACTATTGGGATTTGAAGGGTACAAAACCCATAAATTGGTAGTGAAAACATAGAAAAATATTAGAAAAATATCAAACTATAATGATTCTGAATTTTAATAAATAAAATAAAAAGAATACACATTATTTTTTGATAACATAGAATCTATTTTTATGTGGTTGGGGAATATCTCTTTGTTTTATCCAACAAAATCTCACCACAAAAGATATGAATATGAATTTGAATTGCCTATAACACTTCTAGGGTAGCATTATTATCAATTTCATTATAATTTTATATAATATATCACTAGATAATGAAGACATAAAATGTTTTTTTGCGTATCAAATTACCCACACATGAATACTACCACAACTTGTCTAGACTCTTTTATTTTGGATCCCATTGTTCATTCCCAGGGGTGGAGCTAATATCCAAACATTTATAAATTGATCTGCTATAACATGTAAATTAATCAATTATTCATTATAGTGAACAATGAATATCATAAATATCAAAAAAGTATTAATATATGGTTACTTAAGAATCTTATGTTGAATAATCCGTAGGATCCCACACAGTATCATATATAACAAGAAAATAAAGAAAAAATATTCCTCTAACACTCCCTATGTACTAAATAATGAAATATACTATTTTATAACATAAAAAATAAATGCATATTAACATATTTATTCTCACATATTAATCATTAGGAACACTTATCTATTTCAAAACTTTTCATTATATGTGTGTGACATGTGATGTACCCACCTGTATCAGTTAATGACATGTGATGTATTCATCCATATTATTTATCCATTACTTAGATAATTAATAATTGATGAGTTAACTATATGTGTTTTAGATATTCCATGATTTATTAGGAAAATTTATGTCATAGACTAAGAGATTATATATTCTTTCATGATTTATGAGAAGTATTTGGTGGGCATGGTTATGGAGATACAAATGTTTGATAGATACCACACCCGATATTTTTAGAGCATATGTAGTATCAATACTTTTCAATAGGATCCTTATTGATTAATATTATTCATATGGTATTCATAATTAATATTAATTCTACAAAAAACCATGAGGGAAGAAATTATTTTTATTAAATATACTTTTTTATTAATTGATATTAAAAAACCTTAAGAACATTTTGTTAGATTATCCAAAACGGTTTTGGGAAGATATCCAAAAAGTGAATTTTTATATAATTTTACAAGTAGTTATATATGGCATGACATATGGGAAAATATATAAAAATTCTGTAGGGATTTTTTATATGTGGGTGATTGAAAATAAATATTGACTAAAGTCTATATCATAGAAATGATATAAATGATATCACTGTATTCAATATAATAATATGGAATATCGTATGATGATATAACATGGTGTGATATAGGGATATAACATGGTGTGTATAGGGATATAACTTGGTGTGATATGGGGATAACTAGTTGTGAGATATGTGGATATAGAATATAAAAATTATTGGGTAATATTGATTGGGACACATTTATTTAATATGATAACGTACTAGTTATTGATCAAACTTATTTAAAGGTTATGATGAATCTAGTTATTATCAAGTTTTTTAAATGAGTGTATTTGATATATGAATTTTTTAAATATTAAAGGCTTTTTAATGGAAATAATTATATGTTACATGAGATGTATCATTAACTATTATTCAATAATTTATGAAACATCTGATGAAATTATGGAATATTCAATGATAATTACTGAATATTATATAAGTAGAATTCAAATTATAGATTTATCATTTGAATCATTCATGAAATTCATGGAAATAAAATTCCTTCATTTCCCTCCTCATTATTACCCTATTGTTTTTGTATTTCAAAGTTATGAGATAGGTAACTCCAAAATGGGTAAGATATTCTAAAAAAAATGGAATATTCTTAGAAGATATATTATATTGTTTGGATATAAATTTACTCAATAAAAAACATAAAATTTATGATTCATCCTCAATAAAATATTTATATTGTATTTATTTTATTTATTCAATTCAATCACATCATAGTGAAATATTGTGAAAATGGATGTGGATTATATTTTTTTATGCTTCAATTACTATTTCCCCCAATAAAAAATGAAAATATATTATCTTTTAAAATGAAGATAATATATTTGGGAACAAGAATATAAGATTTTTATAACATATTTAGTATTTGGGATATACATAGTTAGACCATCCTCAAATTTAGGATAAACGAGTAATGAATATTGTGTAATCTATATGATAGATTAGGGTCACTTGTTAATCACTAAACTATAAAATATTTAAGAGATAATAACTTAATATATCAAAAATAATAGAAACATATGGATATTTAACAACTAATGGTTATAATGAAAACATGGGGTTATTTATTTATAGGGGAACTAATTAATAAAATTTATTATTGAAAATTTATAAAATAAGAAAATTATTTGAAATGTAAATTCATTATTGATAAAAATGGTAGTGAATACATATTCAAAATTATATTTTAGATCTATTTTTGAGAATAAAAAAATTAAATGGTATAATTATCAAAGATGGTATTGGAATTCTAGAATCATTCTAGAACAAGAAAGGAATTGTATTTTTTAAAGAAATCACTTCCGAAGTCACCAATTGAAGAAGTTAGATAATAAAAAAAGGATACTTAAAATAAGCATAATAATTATTCCCTTAAAATCTCTATTTTTATTCCTAATTATATATATTCCAATTTATATAAACAACTTGAGAATATGAATTCATTTTGGATGGTATACAATATAAAATTACTGTTATAAAGAGTGATCGAGACTATATTTATTGATAAATTAACCAATGATTTTTTTGTATTGTTAGGGTACATATATTTCCACACAATTACTCAACATAATGTGGTACGAAAATGAAATTTAAATAGTGGGGTGGCCTCTTAACCTTGATATTGAAACATACATTATCATGTTCTCATATATGGGTAAATTTAATCAATTTAGAATTAATTTAAACAAGATATATATTAAAACCCATTAAAAGATCTCTTAAATATGGTGGGGTAGCTATAAAGTAAACTAAAGGGAAAATAAAATGTTTAAAATAATTGTACAATAATGTAAGTGTAAATGTTTTGCTCAAAATAAAAAGAATAAAGGTCATTGAGAGTTCAAAAATCATTCTTTGAAACTGAAAACATTTATTTCGAAGGAAGGAATTTTTTTACTATTGTAATATAAGATAATGAAAAAAACAAGAATATAAGATATATTTTAAGAAACATAGTATTAATTCCACTTTTTGTGTTGCAGCTATATAAATAAATTATTATTTCTGAATGGAATGTGATAGCAACTATACATCACACAAAATGTTTTGTATCATATCTCTATAATGAAGAGGAATTGGTGAAGAGAGATTTATTGGATAATATCTAAATAATATAATATTGTTTGTTAAATAAAAATGCAACATTAATTTGATATGAATTAGTATTTAGTAGAAAAAAATTTATAACATCCCATGATTTAAAGGTGTGTGGTTTTTTTAAAAATTTATTCTCTTTGATATCATGAGTTGCACACAACATCGAGTTCAAACAAACCCTGATCTATTTTATGTGAAAATTATACCCTAGAAATTAAATTTATAGGTATAAATTGGACTAATTTTTTAAAAATATTTGGCATATAAATATATAGAATAAATTTTTTAGTGATCAATTTATTAGAAATAAAAATATAAGAAAAAAATAGAAGAAGTGGTTAGTCTAAAAATATATATTTTCCTATGAAATAAATTTAAACAACAACTTAATTATCCCTTAATGGTTAATTTTTTAAATATATTATATATTCAATAAAAATTTTCAACATTAATATAATATTTTTATTTTTATATGGGATAAGAATAAATCAATCTTTATTCTAAAAAAATACATTTTTTAAAAGGTTTGTTTTTTCAAGCATTGAACACTACATTGAAATTAATTTCATCAAATTAAGGGTGATTAAGTTTTTAAAATGAATCATTCATTCGAAATAAGGATGTTAAAATATGGTAATTGGACCCCATTTATTTTTTGTCAAAATGAATCGTAACCGAGGTAATATTTATCCCCCCATTAAATGATAAATTGGGTTAATTTATGATAAAACTAATTGACAAAGAAATAATTAATCACCATAATTATTATTTGATAAATTATAATAGACCATTATCACCTTATTCCATAATATTTTATGTTTAATGGAATCTTTTCTTTGAAAATGAATTATATATTATTTAAATAAAAAAATGTTACAAAACATCACCTTCATTGTTTTTAGTATATTTTTTGTATCTAGGTAGGGAAAAAAGTAAGATATTAATGAATATAAATATCGATTTTGGGATAAAATAAATTATTTAAATTATATAAATTAATTTATAATTTTTATAGAATATATAAATACAATAAAATATTGTGAAATGAAAATAAAATTCTTATTTATTTAATAGAATAATTAAATAAATAATTTTAAATAACATTAATTTTGATATAATTTGAATTAGTTAATGAGTCCAATGAATTTTCTATCTATTTGTATGACATATAATATAGGTTTTAATTCAATATATTTTAATTACCCCATTGAACTGATGTATTTGAAGTCAAATTAAATGAATATTGTCATTATTGATATGAATTATAATGTATCAAAATAATATATTATTAAATTATGTAAAATTCATAAAAACATTACCGATGACAATTTTAACTGTACAGAACCAAAGCTTGACATACATGTAAATTACATGAATTCTTTGGAATACATAATACATGAAAAAAAGACACCCAAAGACCGTATTAATTTAGTGTCTTTGGAAACTCGGAACGTAATCATCTAATCATGGTGAAAGATCTTCAACATCTCCCATAAAGATCATCCCCTTTTGGTTTTCTTACCTAAAACCATTATTTTATATCTTGGGGAAAAGAAAACATAAAAAGGGTGAGCTCAAATTCTCAGTAAGTGTAGACATATAGAACATAAAACAATCCACAAACATTTGAATGCAAAAACTTGAACATAAAATCTAAACATCAAAATTTTCAGAAAAGACATAAATCTTGGATGTACGTAAGGAATATATCATAAAGGAACATCAATCATGATAAAATATAATGGGAATAAAACATGTAATTGTGGAAAACCATTAAGCACATGATATGATTTCCATAGTAGACAAGGCATTACTTACAAGACCATCTTAGTGGACAAAGTCCCTTTCTGAATCAAGTTCACTCCTCGTTCCAGTCTTGTATCACTGAACCAGATTAAGTTACCATTCCATCCATGTCTATCTCATGATATATAAATCTTTACCCAAGGCATTTTAGGGAGATATAGGTCCCACCCATCTCATAATGATACCATTCTTATGTGTGCCACAATATTATAAATCATACATCATTGCATAACCCATGTAATAAAAATGGGATTTTTAAACATCATGCCATCATAACATTATCCATATAAGATAAAATGACATCATAAAAACAATTAATTCATAACATAATAAAATAAATTTAAAAATAGTGATAGAAATAGAACCCTATATTTTCTTAGATGGAAAATAATTTTGTTAAAACATTTGAACTTCATTCTTGAGGAATATATCCTTTCTACTTTGAAAACATTTTCCATTATTAAAATGTCATATAATTCTAAAATAAAATAATTTTATTAAAAATAAATTTGAAAAATAGTATATTGAGATTCATGGAAATAATTTTCTAAAAATCCATTCATGCCGTATAAGTTAAAAAAACATTCTTCTCCTACTTTGGCAGGAAAAGTCAAAAACTACCTCGTACGAAAAACGACAAAAGCTTCCTTCAATATCTTTTAATAAAAACTCACAAAAGGTTAAAATTGGTTTTATACAATTTTTGGGGAATAGAAATAATATTACATATTGACAAAAAATGGATGTGGATGACAAATATTCCCCAGTAATTACCGAAGTATAAACAATCTCGGATAAAAATTGATATTGTGAGATTTTCCCTTACCTTTTGTCTGATATGCTTTGTATGTATCGGAACATACTGTATAATGATTTAAATAGTGTCATTGACTTATTAAAGAATCATATTCATTGTTAAGATATCATATATGGTTCACATATGACTTTATATTACTCGTTCCTTTGTAAATTCCAAGTTAAAGCAGTGTTTTGGGTAAAATCGTTTCATTTATCTTACGTGTTTCAACTTGTTGTTATTGATATTATTACTTATATACTTATTTAATTAATTTAAAGAATTTAAAAATGATTTATATATAATATATATTAATCATATACATATATATATGATATATCGATAAATGGAATGAAATTCACTGTTCATGGAGACGGTAGGCCGTAGGTACGCATGAACGCTGTTTTCGTTTTTCTTAATGAATTGAATGGAATTAAGTATATGAAATACATATATATATATATATATATATATACATAAATCCAGTATCATTATTATTTCATATATTTCATTATTATTCAATATATAAACTTTATAATCATTCATGAATGGTTGACGTGGAGAATGGATCTCATTGCGTCGTGGAGACGGTAGTCCGTACGTACGCACGAGTGATGATATCATTCCCATGATCGAGGAATTGTATTTAAGTGTATGTATAATATTTAAGAATAAATTTAACTTTAAAATAATCATATATAGTTATTTATTTACACCATTATACTCATCCATGTAAGGTGGTGGTCGAAAACAGATTACACCACGGCGTGGAGACGGTATTCCGTATGTACGCACGCGTGGTGATTTTGTTTTTATTAGGATGGATAGAAGGTTAAATAGGGTTATTTAATATTTATAATAGTATATCAGTATATAAATAATACTTATGTTATTACTTTATAATGAGACAACTAAATAAGAAGATGTAGAAGAAGAAAGAAACTCGAGAGAATCAGAAGAAGACATTACCTCTTCTTCGATGTACCTCCTTTAAGCTTCCTCTTAAGGAAGTAGAGTTGGTCTTTTGAGAAGCAAAAAACCTTTATAATGTTTCTAGGGAAGTGTATAAGTAAAATGGGCAGGGGTTGGTCGAGCTTCAGGTCTCAAAAGGGTGTGATGTGAAGAGGGAAGGGGTGCCCTTTTTAAAAGGGAGGAGAGGGGCACCATTGGAAAAACTTAAAATATTATTTTATAATAAAGTCATATTCGGCTTATCATAGATCCAAATTAATTTATTTAGAAGATAAAGTGTTAATGGGTCTAAATCATATCAATAAATAGGTTTTAAACATGTTTAGGTTAGTATTTTAACCTTATCTTTTAGATTTAACTCTACGTTAAATAATTTAACTTTTACAGTGTCTTCTTGTTTTATTACACTTAATGGTTAATAAAATTAATATAAGAAGCCAAAAGAACCCCAAGTGGTTAATTATTAAAATATATAACCTTATCTAAGTAATTTGTCTGAACATTATATTTTTAGGAATGAAATAACAATTATTAATATAATATTTTTCAAAAAAACTATTTTATGTTAATTTGGACACTATTTGGTAATTCATTTTTACGAAAATCATAACACCATTATTAGTTGAATTCATGTTAATTAAATCAATACTAACATGTCATATTAACCTATAAATTTAGTATAATTTGTAAAAAGTCTCAAATTACATTTATTTGGGTATTTATAAAATCAATTATGTTAATATTTCATTAATAAGGTAATTACTCCATCATCATTGGGTCTTAAATAAATTAACGTATATAATGTTTATAAATCACAAACAAAATACCATTAAGTATTAAATAGTTTTATCTTTCTAATGAATATTTATAGTCGAATTTTTCTTATTTATAACCATATATTAAAAATGTTTTAGTTATTAATCTTTGATTTTACCTATTTTAACTCTTCTTTAAATAAAATAATAATAAATGTCCTAATCTAATCCAAGTGGACCTAAAGGGAAATATTTTATTCATAAGGTTGTTTTTGTTCGAATTACACTTATAAAATAGAATTAGTACATGTGTTAGGGTAATAATAATATCATTTCTACCCTTAATTACCCTATTTACATTTAACCGTGGTAAATAAAAGTAAAAAGTTACTATTCACACAAAATTGTTTTTATCTTATTGAACCACATTTTAATCCTTGATATTTACCGTGTCTCTCATATTTTCAAAATTCCACTCACAGAAGCAGTAAAATTATGTTTTATGTAAATTTTCAAAAAGCTCCGGAGAGGTAAGTAAAAGACGGTGGAAAGTTCAATAAAATTTTTATATATCTAAAATTATTATAAAATGACAACGATGAATAAAATTTAACTTATATACGTATTATCTATCAATTTTTACCTAAAATAAATTTAAATAAAATAAATAATTATTTAAATAAAAAATCCATTTTTTAAATAGTAACCCAGTGTTTTCACTGTTCATCAAAAATTGAAAGTTTTTAGAAAAATACCATAAATTCAACTTAGGCTAATTTCCGTATTCCAAATCCAAAAATCAAGTCCATTTTAAAAGATAAAATTTATAAAATTTCAAAAAATGGGTATTACAATCAACAAAAACAAGTTTGTATAATATTTTAATAACATATTGTTGTTTACTGAAACTCAGTTTTGTGTACAACACACGCTATCGTGAAAGGTCGCGATTGCGTGTAATGTAAGCCAAGTCAGGGTTGTGTGTAGTGAAAGACTACTTTGTTGTTTTTTATAATAGAATCCAACCATATTTCATTTATACATTGAATATATATATACACTCAATGTTGATTAGAATAACTACTATCAAACGAACTTGAAATTGTGTGTAACACGATCCAATAATAGTGTTGCGTATACTGCAAGCTAATATAGTGCTGCGTATAGTGCAAGATAATCTTGGTGTAGCATACAATAAAATAAATCAATGAAATTAAAAATAATAATTCTCATAAAATCTCAGGTTGTTACATTCTACCCCCCTTAAAATGAATTTCGCCAACGAAATTTGTCGGGGTTATAAATGGTTTTCTACTTGAAAGTTTCTTTAATTGGAAACACATCGTAAAATGGAATACCAAAAGTTAACTTTAAAAACAAAATTATGAAACGTAATGGCTACCCATATTAACTAATCCCTGGGTTTCTACATAGGAGAACATGGGTAAAAATATGGATATGAAAGATAAATCTAACAAACAAGTTCTGATGGATAGTGGTAGAGAACATGCCTATGAAAATTCCAACAATCACAAATCCATAAATTTGCGATGATCTATGCCACCATCTGATTCATCGTATATGAGGACACTAGGACAACATTTTTGGTTTTCAAGATCATTTTCCTAAAGTTGAATAATTTGAAGAAATAATTACTTTATTTCTGTACAATCTCACCATTGTTCATGCCTTGTATAATTTACACTTCATCTCTTAATGAAATGAAGTTGAATTTTTCATTCTTGAAGTGTTATCAGATCATGTGACAGAATTTTGGGTCATTCCATCTGTCTCAAACAAAAGGTTAGCAAAAGTTATAAGTCCATCTTATGGTGAGAATAATCGTATATGGTTTCAAAAATGGACTTATACTTCATCTATCGTAGCGCTTAATAAAATAAAAATAGTTTCTACTAACCAGGGACTTCCTGTAGGCCAGTGGTATGAAATAAAGGCCTGTCGCAGTTTGGTTGTGGGTTCGATTCCCAAATCTTTGTCCGACGTGACAGGTTGTTGCTCGTCCTATGGGTTGTCCATTTTCTAAAATTATACTATTATAAGATCTAGAAATAATATCGAAAAACATGTTCATTGCTTACACAATACTATATGATGTCTACCATAATCCATTACAATCTTTTGGCGTATCCAAAATACATCTATCCATTCTCATAGTATAATGAAAACGATTACTAGAAATGTCATCTATCAGGCATGTGAATACCATCATTTATCATATGATATATCTTTTTTTTCACATTCCAAACTTGTGAATACCTTAATCATGTATTCTCTTGAAAAATGAATACCCATTGAAACTTAGTGAAAACAAGAATGTTGCCAAAGGTTAACTCTTTCCACATACCAAAATCCAAATATTCTATATACTCAAACCATGATATAACTTTTTACTTATATTAGTCATGGGCTCATGAATACTCTCAAACATTTCATTTTCTCCTTATCCCTTTATTATGCGCATATCATCTTCTTTCCAAAAATATCTCAATCACTTTCCATGGTTACCAGTACCATTAAACTATTGAAAACCACAATAGACCAATACATAAATATTCCAATATTCCCCTATACTATAGACAACATTATTTTGGAATCCTATTACATAAACACTTAATCATTCCACCACATCGTTGTCATATTCAACATCGCCAATACCGATCACATGTGACTTCCCTTTTTCCATTTCCTTAAGTTGTTGCTCATGTTGATCATCATTAACCCTTGGATTAGGGCATTAATGAGCATAATGCCCCATTTTATTGCACTTGAAGCATTGAAGTGTTGGTGGTGCGTTCTCTGTAGTCTTTTCTTTATTCACATCATTAGCAACCCTTTTTCAATTACTTCGACAATTAGCTTCTCGATGACCTTCTTTTACACACTTAAAACATTTTCTAGTCCCTTTAATACAATATCAACCATGCTTCTTTCCACACTTTGAGAATAACGAAACATTCATCTTCTTTTCACCATTGTTCTGAGATTTCTCCTTGAACTCCATCTTTCGTTTCTTGTCCAATCCATGAGATGGATACGTAACAAAAACATCCATTTCTACCTTGATAGCACAACATACAATTTCTTCATAGCTACTAAAGTCTCTTATAGTTAATGTCGTTCGAAGACATGGTTTTAAGACACTTTAGAATCGATCAACTTTACATTCAGGTTGGATGATAAAGCCAGATGCATACCTTGCAAGCCTTGTAAAATTTTCTTCATATATACCAAAATATTCATCATCCTAATGCTTAAGCTCAAGGAACTCCTTTTCCATCTTTGTATGAAGAATACGAGGGAAGTACTTACCGAACAACAAGTTCTTGAACTCGTCCCATTCCCTGTATTCAATTTCATCTTGGGCCCTTGTATTCTTAATTAGATTCCACCACTGGTCTGCTTCACCTTCTAAACGGTAAACAGCTAGACTGAATTTATCATGTTTCGAACAACGAATTATGGAAAATATTTTTTCAATTGTACTGATCCATTGTTCAGCAACAAGTGGATCAGAAGACCCATTGAATGAAGGTGGGCGTTGCCTCATGAAGGACTCAATAGAATATTGTTCCCTTCTCTGATCATTTGGAAAACCAGAATGATTCATAGCTTGTGTAAGTATAGAATTAAGATTTTTCACTCCATCTCTCATCACATTTGGTTATTTTGGAATAAAATCATAGCATTGTCCATTACATTGATCAACACGGTTACTTCGGGTTCCATCCATCATCTAAAACCCAAAAAGAATTGTGTGAGGGGAAAAAATCATGCTAGGGAAAACAACAAAATAAAGGGGGAGTACCTTCAATATATTACAATTTAAGGTTAATTCTATGATTGTTACCATAATTCTAGGAATATAACCTATACTTATACTTAACCTTAGGGGAATCCCTAGACATACCATAGAAATATCTCTAGAGATCTCACTAAACTTCTCGCATCCTAGTTTTCAAAGGTTGACAAAACCGTTGCTCTGATACCAACTGTAGAGACCCAAAGCTTGACATACATGGAAATTACATTACTTTTGTCGAATACATAATACATGACAAAAACAAATGCCCAATGACCGTATTAGTTTTTTGTCATTGGAAACTCAGAACGTAATCTTCTAATCATGGTGAAAGATATTCAACATCTCCCATAAAGATCTTCCCCTTTTGGTTTTATTACCTAAAACCTTTATTTTATATCCTTGGAAAAGAAAAAATAAAAAGGGTGATCTCAATTGCGCAGTAAGGGTAAACATAAGGAACATAAAACAATCCATAAACATTTGAATTCAAAAACATGAACATAAAATCTAAACATCAAAATCTTGAGCAAAGACATAAATCATGGAAGTACGTAAGGCATATATCAAAAAGGAACATAAATCATGAAAAAATATAATGGTAATAAAACATGTAATTTTCGAAAACCATTAATCACATGATATGATCTCCATAGTATCCATGGAATTGCTTCCAAGACCATCATAGTGGACAAAGTATCTTTCTGAATTGAGTTCAATCTTTGTTCCAGTCCTGTATCACTGAACCGAATTAACATACCATTCCAGATATGTCTATCTCATGAGATATAGATAGTTACCCAATGAATTGGAGGGAGATATAGGTCCCACCCATCTCCAAATGATACCATTCTTATGTGTGCCACAAGATCATAAATCATACATCATAGCATAACCCATGTAATAAAAATGGGATTCTTAAACATCATTCCATCATCACATAATCCAAATAAGATAAAAGGACATCATAAAAATAATTCCATCATAACATAATCAAATCAATGTAAAAATAGTGATAGATACATAACTCTATATTATCTTAGATGGAAAATAATTTTGATAAAACACTTGAACATCATTCTTGAGGAAAATATCCTTTCTACTTCAAAAACATTTTCCATTCTTAAAATTTCATAAAAATATTAAATAAATGAAGTTCATTAAAAATAAACTTGAAAACTTGTAAATTAAGATTCATGGAAATAATTTTCTAAAAATTCTTTCATGTCGTAAAAGTTAAAAAAACATTCTTCTCGTACTTTGGCCGGAAAAGTCAAAAAGTACCTCGTATGAAAAATGAAAAAGGATTCCATTCATATATTTTAATAAAAACTCACCGAAGGGTAAAATTGGTTTTAAACAATTTTTGGGGGATATAAATAATATTACGTATTGACAAAACATGGATTTGGATGATAACTGTGCCCCAATAATTACCGATGTATAAACAATCTCAGATAAAAATTGAGATTATGAGATTTTCCCTTACCTTATGTTTGATATGCTTCGTATGTATCTGAACCTCCTGTATAATGATTTAGATAATGTCATTGACTTATTAAAAAATCATATTCATTGTTAATATATCATATATGGTTCACTTGTGACTTTATATTACTCGTTCTTTTGTAAATTCAATGTTAAAGCAGCGTTTTGGGTAAAATCGTTTCATTTATCGTACATGTTTCAACTTGTTGTTCTTGATATTATTACATATATCCTGATTTAATTAATATACAGAATGTAAAACATGATTTATATATAATATAAATTCAGAATATACATATATATGACAGATCGATAAATGGAATGAAATACACAGTTTATGGAGACGGTAGGCCGTACATACGCATGAACGATGTTTTCGTTTCCTTATTGAATTGAATGGAATTAAGTAGATGAAATACATATATATATATATACATAAATCCAGTATAATTATTATGTCATATATTTCATTATATATATACTTTATAATCATTCATGAATGGTTAACATGGAGAATGGATCTCATCGCGTCGTGGAGACGGTAGTCCGTACGTACGCACGAGAGATGATATCATTCCCATGATTGTGGAATTGTATTGAAGTGTATGTATAATATTTCAAAATAAATATCACTTTACAATAATCATATATAGTTATTTATTTACACCATTATACTCATCAAAGTAAGGTGTTGGTCGAAAACAGATTACACCACGGCGTGGAGAGGGTATTCTGTACGTATGCATGCGTAGGGATTTTGTTTTCCGTAGGATGGATAGAAGGTGAAATAGGGTTGTTTCATATTTATAATAACATATCAGTATATAATTAGTAATGATGTTATTAATTTATAATGATACAACTAAATAAAAATAAGTATGAGAAGAAAGGAACTCTAGAGAATCGGAAGAAGAGATTACCACTTCTACGACGCAACTCCTTTAAGCTTCGTCTTAAGGAAGTAGAGTTGGTATTCTGAGAAGAAAAGAACCTTCAGAATGAATCTAGGGAAGAGGATAAGAGAAATGGTCAAGGGTTTTCCGAGCTTCAAGGCTCAAAAGGGGGTGAAGCGAAGAGGTAAGGGGTGCCCTTTTTATAAGGGAGGAGAGGGGAACCTTCAAAAAAACTTAAAATATAATTTTATAATAAAGTCATATTCGGTTTATAATAGCTCCAAATTAATTTATTTCGAAGCTAAAGTGGGTATGGGTCGAAATCATCCCAACCAATATGTTGTAGACACGTTTAGGTTACCATTTTAACCTTATCATTCAGATTTAACTCAAAGTTAAATAATTTAACTTTTACGGTGTCTTCCTATTTTAATACACAACATGGTTAAGAAATATACTATAACAAGAAAAACAAACCCCTAGTGGTAAATTATTAATATATATAACCTTATCTAAGTCATTTGGCAGAACCGTAGATTATTATGAATAAAATAACAATTAATAATATAATATTTTTTTAAACTATTTTATGTAACTTTTGACACTATTTGGTAATTGATTTTTGTGAAATTCATAACAACATGATCAGTTCAAAAAAAATTAATTAAATAAATACTAACATGTCATATTAACCTATAAAATTAGTTTAATTTGAAAAAAGTTTCAAATGACATTTATTTGGGTATTTAGAACATCGCTTATGTTAATATTCATTAATAAGGTAATTACTACATCACCATTGTCTCATAAATAAATTAACTTATTTAATGTCTAAAATTTACAAATAAAATACCATTAGGTATGATATATATTTAGCTTTATAATTAATATTTATAGTCTAATTTATCTTATTTATATCCCTATATTTAAATTTTTTTATTTTTTAAACATTGATTTTAAATATTTTAACTCTTCTTTAAATAAAATAATAATAATTGTCCAAATCTAATCCAAGTGGGTATAAAGTGAAATATTTTATTCCTAAGGTTGTTTTTGGTCAAATTAAACTTATCTAATATAATTATGACATGTGTTGGGGTAATAATAATATCATTTCTACCCTTAATTACCCTATTTACTTTTAACCGTGGTAAATAAAAGTAAAAAGTCCCTATTTACAAAAAATTATTTTTATCTTATTGAACCACATTTTACTCCTTGATATTAACCGTGTCTCTCATATTTTCAAAATTCCACTCAATGAAGCGGTAAAATTATGATTTATGTAAATTTTCAAAAAGTTCCTAGGTGGTAAGTAAAAGATGGTGGAAAGTTCAAAAACAAATTATATATCTAAAATTATTATAAAATGACACCAATGAATCCCATTGAACATATATAGTTATTATGTATCAATTTTTACCTAAAATAAATTTCAATAAAATAAATAATTATTTAAATAAAAAATTCGGTTTTTAAATAGTAACCCAGTGTTTTCACTATTCATCAAAAATTGAATGTTTTCATAAAAATACCAAAAATTCACCCACGGTTTATTTCGATATTACGAATCCAAAAATGAAGTCCATTTTAAAGATAAAATTTATAAAATTTTAAAAATTGGGTATTACTATTCTTAACAGATAGTGTGTATAATATTTTAATAACATAACGTTTTTTTAGTGAAACTCGGTATTGCGTACAACACACGCTATTGTGAAAGGTCGTGATTGTGTGAAAAGATTTCCAAGTCAGGGTTGCATGTAGTGCAAGACTTCATTGCTGTTCTGTATAACAAAATCCAACCATATTTCATTTATAAATTGAATATATATATATACACTCAATGTTGCATAGAATAACTACTATCAACCGAACATGAAATTATGTGTAACACGATACAAGAATAGTGTTGTATATATTGCAAGCTAATACGGTGTTGCATATAGTGCAGGATAATCTTGTTATATCGTACAAAAAAAGACATCAAAGTAATTAAAAAGAATAATTATCATAAAATCTCAGGTTGTTACATTAACGTAATATAGTCTAACACATCATACATGGTCGATTTGGGAGTCATTGTTCCATCTATTATAAGGTTATAAACCCTTTATGATTAAAAAAGGTGGTTGTTAGGATTAAGGTATAAATAATTAACCAAGTGTATAATCAAAATGATAATGTCTAAAATTAGACAAAAATTTATCAAAACTCTATATTTTGAAGAGATTAAAACCCTATCCTACCATATCTTCTAATCTGTTTCCATTTGGATTCATTTATAATGATAATTAGTTTTTTTTAATTTAATATTTTGAGATATTCGAAAAGTTCCCCGCACCTCAATTATAAATGGGAACATCCTCTTCACTTCTACACAACACATTTATCCATATATCTTAAGAAATCACTAATAATTTTACTTATGAAAATCCTTATCCAGATTTTAGTGGTTGTGGTCTCCCTAAAAGTCAAATATTATGTCACTCCTGAAAAAATCTAGAGAAGGTCTCTCAAAGAAGAGGGCATTATCTTACCCAAACTCTTTCAATTTATTTTTATTTCCTCCTCTTCAAGATCTATAATTGTTATTGTTAAATAATAAATTCAGTATCAAAATTATACTAAAATTTTATAATTATTATGAAACCACAATTATGAACCATCATTCCCATTAAATGAGAAGTGATAGAATCACTCGTGTGAATGTTCGATATACCATTTCGACATGGTAATACAATTGGTTTTTTATTATCATATATAATGGTTCAGAATTATTATGGTTTTAAAAGTTATATATTTTATTTATATCATTATTAACATTATTAATATGATAAATGTGAAAATACTAAAACTATTAAACACAAACATATAGGAAAAATGAGGTAGTTATTACTCAAAATGGTGGTTTTAAGAATGAGTAGTTAAAAAGTGATAAAAAGATTATAATAAGGTACAAAATTCAATGATATAATTATGGTTTTATAATAAATGTATAATAAATCAAAATTTATTATATGTATGGTTTAAATTCATAAAAATAAATTATAACCTTAGGTAAGGGGTTATTTCAAAATCTCATCATTATTCAGGATTTTTTATCTTTACGTCTCTACTGGGGAATATATCTCTTCCATATCCTAGTTTTCTTAAAATATTATAATTTTTTTACTATTATATAAAATATTATTTAAATTCATTTTTAATCATTTTTTAATTTTTATAAAATGGTTCGAAAAGAATATACTTATCCTCTTCTAAACACGGTACTTTTCATCCTTTTCAAAAAATTTACGAATGGAATGTTTTTTAACTTATACATCATGGGCATATTATTCCATCATCATTATGACTTAATGATTTTAATATTATAGTACGTTTTTATAAACTTCATTATTTTTTTATATGTTATCCTTTTTATAAAAATAATTTATTTCAATGTGAAAATGGTATTTTAATTAATGGGTTTCTAATTATTTTTTAAATTAGTTTCATATTTTTCAAAATCCTTTTCTAAATTTTGTCATTTACTAAATTTTTTCTTTTATGGTAACATCTAACATATTTTATTGGATGGTTTATGACTATAATTATTATATATTTATTATTTCCATTCTATTCAACATATTACATTATATGATTTATGATTATGTTTGAGGAAATTTTTGAAAAAATTACGGTACTTTCAATTAAACTGTTTACATTGCTTATGATTAACCCATTTTATATTAGTAATGAATTATACTTTTCATGTGATTAGTGGGGCCATATACAACCCCTATATGCATCAGTTTGTCTCATGAGGCAAACATGGTTGGTTATTGGCTAAGGCCTTATCCATTTATGCATGATGTCATGGAACGGGGGCTCAATGGTAGTATTATGATTTATGAAATTTTATAGATACATAATTATGATATTATTTATTAACTTCCTGGTTATTATTTTGTTGTTTTTGATATTTTTGTATAGAATTATTAGATTTATATTTTTTACTTCAATATTACTCAGGCCTTATTTGGTTTCAGCTATATGTATATCCTTATAGAGCATATGAGATCAACCTTTTTCATATATTTATTTTCTTATATGATTCCATATATTATATTATGATTGATATGCAGTGATAGTCTAGGAGAATAATGGTATTATTAAAGGAAATATTAAGTTTTTTTTCAATTGTAATGTTTGATTAAAGTATATATCTAGTATTCTAAGACTACTAAATTATTCAATTATTTAGGATGTAATTATTTGTATATAATGATATAGAAATAATTTAATCTATAGAAATAGGCTATTGGGGTCAAGGAATTTAATTTTGGTGTCAAAGGATGTTTATCTAATACATTGAGAACTAGATTTCAAAAAATATATAGAAAAGGTAACGGTAACCCTTTTAATGAAATTGAGAATATTCCAAATGAAATAATGATTATGATTTAAATAGTAGTTTCACATAAAATTTCAATTTATGTTATGTGTCTCACTAGTTTGGAAGTTCTACATCAATCAAATCTCATGTATCACATTATTTATAATAGTAACCTAGAGGAAGGAATGATAACCATATCAATGCACACAATCCATGTAGCGAGTTCCATCCTATTATAGATAATAAGGATGGAGTTAGAGTTGTAGCTAGAGAAGAATAGATTATAACTATAATAGGAAAAATGGGACTTGATATGAGAAATAATCTTGCTTTTATAGAGTAACCTGCTGATCCAGAACATAGTGTTACAATGATAGACCATTTCATGCATCAGAAACCTCTATCATTCAATGAAAATAAAAATGCACATGTAAAATACCTCTGGACAAGTTCTATATGGAATATAGTTCTCACTTTGGGATGTAATGAAAGGTACAATGGTGTCATGAATGCTTATCATCTCATAGGAGATAAAAATCAGTAGTGGCCACTAATACAAAACACTAAAAGGAGGTGAATATATAAAACTTGGGATGGAAGGATTTTAAGGAAATTTTCATAGAAAAATATTTTCTGCATGAAAAGTGAGAAAATATGGAGAGAAAATTCTTGAGTTTGAGAAAAAAAAGTGGTTGAGAATTTTTATAACTATGAATCCATCTGTATAGGGTTACAAGACATGCCCTAGACTACAAACCTAATCCAAAGAGTACTATTGACCATTTATCTAATAATATTATGAAAATTATTTCAAGGGAATGAGTCGCCCAAAAATTATAACCATATAGGGATATAATATCATGCATAATGAAAATAGAAGAGGAATTATCCAATTATAATGGATATAAATAAAAACAATATAAGAAGATGGATACTAAGTACTATGGAAAAGGAAATAAAAAAGGGTTATAGGGGGATGGTTTAATTTCAAAATTCAAATATATTTACAAAAGAAACATTATGTACTATTTTTATTGGGAATGTGGTTTTCCTACAAGTGTGTAAAAAAATTCCATAAGGACCATGATTTAAAGACAAAGAACGAAGCCAACACTGTGAATTAGTTCTGAAGAAGGAAATGGGACACTATTAAAATGATTATCATAGTTTTCAAGGTAACATGACCTAGAAAAGTAAAATGTATAAATTCCACGATTATTTTATCCCAATAACTGAGGTTAAATTTATTAATGATCAGTTTGTTGGAACCATAATGATACACTCATATTTAAACAATTTATTATTTTAATATATATATTCACATTATTATATATCTTCTTAAATTGAAAAAAAATTAGTTATTTCCCTTCCACCCTACTAAGGAAGTGTTTAGTTAAAACTCAGAGTACAGACCTCACCATAATAAATATCCGTTATGAAGTTCCTATTATTAAGCATAAATTTTCTCTATTTTTTTTATTTTTTTACCAGACATATGGTTGAATTTTATATAATCATTGATAATGATTGTAATTGAAAATATAAATAAAAAATCTAATGAAAATATAAGGAAATAATGATTTGTGATGAATATATGGAATTCCATATTTTATAAGGGAATTATTCATATAAGTAATTTAAATATCAAATTGTAGTAGGTACTTTGAATCATATTCTTGGAGGAGAATAGTTGGCACAAACTATTGATGAAAAATGAAATCCAAAACTTGAGGAAGTACCTATTGTAAAAGACTCCATGATTCATGATCTATATAAAAGACTCTTTATAGAAAGGCCATTGTTGAGTTAGGGGAGTTTACGAAACAACTACATGATTTTAGTGGTAAGGGATTTATATTCCCTAGTGTTTCTTATTCGGGAGACACTATTATTTTTTGAAATAAGAGATATGAGTTGATTATATGAAAATCAGTTCTATTTTAATAAGGGAAAATTACTCTTCCTCATATTAATGTCTTATTCGACCAAATTCAAGGAGTTCAATATTTTTCAATGATTCAACATCATTCTGGATATCATCATTTATGTTTAAATAATAAATATATCATTATTATAGTGTTTCAAATTTGGTATGGACATTATATATTTACATTAATTCCATTTTTATTTATAAATTCACTATCTATTTTTATGGATAAAATGAATATAGTAATGAAGGTATATGTTTATGATTTATTGTGGTATTTATTGATGATATATTGGTGTACTCCAACAACTATGAGGACCATGAGAATGACTCAAAAATCATTATTGAGACTCTTATAAGAAAAGATTTATATAGAAAATTTAAAAAGTGTGATTTATGGATTAAATTTTTCCTTTTCAAGGATATATTATCTGAAAGGGTGGAATATTAGTTGATCCTGTGATGAAAAATCTGGTATGCGAATTTTCTATAACAATGAACATAACAGTGGCATGTAGTTTCTTTAGTTTATTAGGTAACTATCAGTGGCTTCTTCTTTCCTGATTATCTAACCTATTAAATGAATATACTCATAAATGGGTAATGTTTTTTTTAATAATGGAATGTGAATAATGTCTTTGAATAATTAAAAAGGTGATTGTCTAAATCACTGATTTTAAATCATTCATCAAAATATGGTGTAATTGTGATATATAGTGATGCATCCAAGAAGATACGTGGTTATTTCCATATACAAAATGATATAGTTATAACCTATGAATAAAGGTTGTTAAAAACTCATTAAAAGAACTACACCACTCATTATCTCTAATTATCAACCACAATCTTTACTATAATGATATGGTGATACTATCTATATGGTGATATATGTGGGATATATATAGTTCAAAAAAGACTGAAATATATATTCTCTGAAAAATAACTAAACATGAGGTAAAGGTAATGGGTTGATCTACTCAAGGATTATGATTTATCAATACATTAATATCAAAGGATATGAAATGATCTAGTAAATGCATTGAGATTAAATGATATGGTGTACTTAAAAAATGATGATTGAAAATATGTTGTGTTCATGGATCTAGTTATATAGATATGGGAATTATAAAGGTAGGGAAAAAATCACTCATTTTTAAAATTATATTGATACCATCATTATCAAAAATGAAAAAATGTTATTAGTCGAATTATTAGAATTTTTTAAAGAAAATTAATTTTTGTGAATTGTGGGAAGTTGGTAGACTTCATATAATAAAATGGTATTCTTAAATTTGAAAAGAGAATTTTTGTTCCAAATATTTCCAATCTAAAAAGGTAATTATTGAATTATTCTCATATCCCTAATTTCATTACATACCCTGGTAGAACCAAGATGTATAGGATTTTAAGTAAAATGTTTAGTGGGATAATATGAAGTCGAAATTGCTGATTCTGTTTTAATATGTTTTGTTTTCAACATGTGTTGAGCGACAGAATCCTCGAGGAGTCATAAAACCTGTACCTATTCTTACATGGAAATGTGATGAAATTAAAATGGGATTCATCATAATATTAAAAAATACTCCATGAACAAATGATGTGTTAGGGGTTATTATTTAATGACAAACCAAATCTATATATTTTCTCTCTATAAGGGAATATTTTCCATGTGAGATACTTTCATTACTATATATTTATGAATTATAAAATATTCATATTCCCCTCATTTTACTATTTCTAATTTTGATCCACGATTTCTATAGAAAATATGGAAATGAATTTTTAATTCTCTTAATAACGATCTTTATTTGAGCATTTCTTATCACCATCAAATATAAGGGAAGTCAAAAATTAATATGAAAACTTTAAAAGACAAGTTAATTTTCTTCACACATGTCTTTTGATGTATATGGGATCATTATTTAACTATCGTATAATTCTCCTAAAATAATTACTTCAATACCAATATTGAAATGGAGTCATATAAAGTGTTTGATGGAAGTAGATGTCATACCCCAACTTGTTGGGATTAATATGGTTATGGGAAGCATATAGGCCCAGAACATGCAAAGAAAACAATGGAAATAAAATGTATATTCAAACCCATATAAAATAATCTGAAAGTTGTAAAAGATATAAGATTATATGTAGAGAAAATCTATTGAATTTCATGTATAAGATCTTATTTTTATGTTGGTATCTTAATGGAAGGGTGTTGTAAAATTTAGTTAGAAATGAAAACGGATCCCTTGGTACGTTAGAACTTTTGAAATCCTTGAAATAATTGGAGCTATTTCTTAACATTTTTTAATGACACATAGACATTCTAACATAAAATATGTGTTCCATATTTATTTTTTATGGAATTAAATTCCAGACTATACACAAGTTATCACTTATGAAGAAATGGAATTGTATCCTAACATACCATACTATGAAGATCTTATCCTAATTAAGGATACTAGTTTAAATGTGTTGAGGAATTAGAAGACTTGACTGGTTATGGTACTCTATAAAATTCATAAAATAAAAGAGGCATTGTGGGAACCTGAGGAAATTTAAATAAATAACTACATAAATCAATTTACGAGTGTATATTTTTAAAATTTTGATGATGATTTTTTTTATGTATAGATGAATATAACATCCCATTATTTCACGGTATATCTCTTTTTAAAAAAAATTAGTCCATTTGATAGCTTGTGTTGCATGTAGCACTATGTTTAAATGAACCATGATCAGTTATTATATGACTGTTATAACCAAGATGTTAATTTTTTCTATAAATGGTAGTAAATAAATGTTTAAAATATATATTCTATAAATTTAAATATTCAATTTCTTGGGTATCAATTGATTAAAAAATTAATATAAGTGTTTTTTCTGAAAAAATAACATTGTACACATAATATATTTATGTAATATTTGAATTAGACACTAATATTTAATGATTTTAATGAAATTTATATATTCTATCAAGTTTTTTAACATTCATAAATTTTTTTTATTATTCCTAGAATAAGATTAAATAATTTATTATTTATAGAAACATTATTTTCTAAAAAGTGGTGTTTGTCACATTTGGAGACAAATTTTAAAATTAATTTATAAAACCTATTGGTTCCTAATTTTAAAAAATCATTTATATATTTAAAAAACAGAGCTTGATTTTTTTTAAATATTTCCCATTTTATTTTTGGTCAAAATGAATAGTAACCATGGTAAAATTTATCACCTCAGTAAAGAGTAAATGTGTTTAATTTAGGTTAAAAATCTGTGACAAGGCTATAAATATTCATTAAAATTCACACCAGATGAATAGTATGATACCCATATCACTATAGGCTTGAAATTAAGTATTTTAATGGACTCTTTTCAATTAAAATGACTTATTTATTATTTAAATAAATGATAGTTACTAAATATTGATGTCTATGTTTTAATATCATTTTTTTTACACCTAGGAAACAAATAAATATATGAATGATTATAAATTTATATTTTGTGCTAAATGAAATTAATTTAATTATATGATTTTATTATTAATTTTTAAAAATTAGATAATTACACTAAATTCTTGTGTAATGGTAATTAAGTTATTATTTAATTAACATACAAATAATATATATGATTGTTAATATATTAATTTTGAAAAAATTTGAATGTGTTAATATGCACATTGAAATTTATATATCTATATGATTTATTATAGAGGTTTGAGATATTTTAATTCTATTTCCCATTATTTCATGATGTATTTGTAGACAAGTTAAATGAAAATTGTCAAAATTGACATTAATAATAATTTCTAAAAATAATATATTGTTAAAATCTTTAAAATTCATAAAATAATTATCTTCTTCCATGAGAATGTAATATAGATTAACACATAATAATTGGTTTATTTATGATTTATTTTCCTATTTATATTATATTTATTAGAACATTGTCATTAAAATAGTTGTTACCATGGTTATGTAAAAAATAATTAACCAAGGGCTAATCCAAATGACATGTTTTAAAATGTAACCCAAACAAGTCTAAATTCTTTTCTATTTTTGGATTTCAACCCTATACAAAATTATCATCTAATTCATTTCTATTTTGAATATTTTATAATAGGAATTAATTTATTATAATATATTCTTTTGGGAAATTTCCAAACTAACCCTCATCTCTTTTTTAAAAGGGAATCACCTCTCGCATGTCTCCACATCACATTGAGCCATCTAGATTTTCCAGTCCCTGACTATTTAGAATATCAACATCATTATACATATTTTAAATGTGATGTATGTTGGACCCCATAGCTCCCTGATAAGGGATGGGTGAATTATAGTGTCAATTTTATATTTTAATGAAAATAATTGTATCCCCACTTTGGTAGAAACTTCTTAAACTTTTTAGTTTGAATAATACAATAATAAAACATTCACACGAAAATAGAAAACTGTACAGTTTTACATGGTTCACCACTAATGTCTATTCTAAGGAGAATATTCCATTAGTGTGTCATTTGTACCAAAATACAATAATCTTCACTAGATGTAGATTATAAGAATTTAGACGTAGTCACTCTATTCCAAGCATACTCCCTTTACAGGTTTTTAGGGATATCACACAGAGTCCCTTAGAGCACTTTCGTCGACTCCCCCTTACTGACTACCATGGGTGAAGTCTTACTCAGATATCTAAATGAGGGTCTCTTCAATTAATTTTAATTGAAGTCTTAGCATCAATCCATCATTAGACTTTTCTTTCATCAAAGTCCAAAATTGAGGCTCTTGAAAGCACTGAACAAAAAAACTGAATATTGGAATCCAGTAAGAAGCTAAACAATGCACTTTGACAGACCACCTCTTTTTGCGCATAGGCATTGGGATTGTTGCGCAATATGACCTTCACAAAAACCTTATTTTTATAAAAATACTTATCTATCATGCTGCACTTATCTTTCGTGCGAGTACACCATAACTTTCACATGGTCTTTATAGACTAAAAGAATGATTTGTGCACAATATTTACCCCACATAAGTCTTTCACATGATACAATTTTTCATGACAAGACACTGAATCTTCATTGGAATAACTATTTAGTGTTGAGTAGGGGTACACATGAATTTCTAGTAATTTCCAACCATTTACTCAAGTCGCACAAACATACATGCGCATGTCTCTTCATGAAAATCCATCAATCCTAAAAATCCTATAACATGTGTTCACTTATATATGATCCATATTTTTATATAGAGATTATTAAATGTTCCTTACACATATCATTCCAATCTTCAATAAAACTATTTTTCTATTTTATCTATAAGTTCATTTTCCTTGAAAACCCTATGTTATTACTTGCGAGGATTGACAAAAAACACTACCATTCTCCACTTCCAATAATGAACAAAAATGGTTACAACAATATCCCCATTTGAGTATTTTGTTAATTTAAAGATAAATTTAATAAAGAACCATCCTCTATCAAATCCTCATACATAGGAAAATATTAATCTATCACTGATGTAAACATGATAAATTATCTGTGTATTGAACAAGAGAGAATGCGGGAATTGGGTTCTCATGTTTTTTAATTATTAAAGATGTCATTCCAAGATCTAACTATTTCCACATAACACAAAATTATTTTCTCCAATATCATTATCATGAGACAAGAAAAACATTTCATTATCCTCTATTGTGAAATTGAATTTTTCCATATTCTCCACCATTGTTAATAAACCCATTGATGAGAATTTTTACATTATAGTGCTCAAAAAAGAAACTACCACATGATGGTATCTCCACCATTTTCTGTATCTCCCCCACAAACGGATTGAAATAACTAACACAATTGGTGATAGGGGAACACTTGTGCCCTCAACATGAACTGGGAGGTCGATAAACACCATGGTTCAACAAATTTTTCTCAAAAAAAAAGTTCCACCAATGGCTTAGTCAAAATTTCAGCTACTTGGTCATCATTTCCGACATGATTTATTTAAATAATTCATTTTTCTTCTTTTTAGATGATGAAGTGATATCTTATTACAATAATTTTTGTATGAGAATGTAAAAAATTATTATTTGTATGATCGATCAGACACTTAAGGTCACAGTGAATCACCATTGTCTGTTTCACCTCATCAAAAATATCAGTAAGTTGTTGCTACATCCACAATAACTAAGTGAAATCCTTTATAGAAGTTATATACCTAGAATTGGTGATATAGAGAGAATTACTTTCCTATTACTTAAGAAACCATCCTACACAATTATTTCAAATAAGGAATCCTCTAACACCTGTGTACTTTCAATAAAAAACATCTATATCTTAGTGATCATCATAAAATACTGATAGTTGACTATATATTTATACAATAAGGTATATTCTATAATTGTGATTTCCTTGAATGTACCTCATTATCTTTTTCACTACCACTTTATGTTCTTCCTTATGTTGACTTTGAAAAAAAAACCCACTACGCATGTTACACTGACAATATATGGTCATGTCTGTAAAATAATCTTCAAATTATTCTGATGTACATTTTGGGTTCTACTAAAGTCCCATCTTCAATCTTTGCCAATTTTTTATCAAACAAAATTAGAGTTGACATTGGTTTTGATTCATGTATATTGAATTTCTTTAGAAACTCTTTGGTGTACATTTCTTGAGAATTAAATATATAGTCTTTCCTCTGAATCACATGGATTGTCGATAAGTATGTGAGTTCACTAACAATAGAAATTTACAATTCTTATTTTATGTGATAGGAAAATTCATCAACTGATCTCTACTAGCTTCCAAAAAATATATATCTTCTATGTGCACTATTACCATTAACTGGTAATTCTAATAATTGTTCATATAGATATTGTGATCCACTCCTCCGTTTTAAATTCTAGTTTCTTTAGTTATGAATTAATCCAAGATTACCATGATCATGTAGACTTCATTAGACTATAGAGGACCTTATATAATATGAAAAATATCATTTCATTATTTCCATGAAAAAAACTGACAAGCTTTCCAATTTAGAATTTGTGTTATTTATTGAAAATTTTATTTCTCAATAATTTGATTCTATATTTGATGTATCCCATTTGAAAATACCTTTTTGAGGCTTCTCCATGTTTCCAGCTTCAATATCATCCACATATAAATTCCTTGTGTAATGAAAATTTATCTGCACATCCTTACAACAATGTATAAATGCTAATGGTATAATTTTTTCAAATCACCTTTTTCCTATCTTGAATTTCATGGAAAATAGGGATAAAAATGCATCTTCTTAATTTTCTTAATTAACATTATATTCTAATGTAACTAGTTTTTTATGGATTTGAATTCCATTTCTTTTGTTACTCAAGTCATTTCATCTTCTCATTTAACTCTCTTTTCAAACTCCACCAGACTACTCAATATATGATCTAATGAAATTTTAGATAGATCGCTTTCCTCAAGGGATGACACATTTTGGTTTTATAGAGGTGTAATCCTTCTAATATTTTCCTCACAATGTATCAATATTTTATTTCTTCACCAACTCCATATATTTATCCAAAAACATCAGTAATATTATTAAAAATGTATATTCATTATCATTAGGATGACTTTTTTAGTCCTCAAACTTATTGTGTAGGACTTGACGTTTATCGCATTTCACTTTTCTTGTCAAATTCATATATATTATTTATCTTTTCCCACATACAATTTTCTGAAGTATAACTCATCACCTTAAATATAGTTTATCATAAATATCTAGAGTGAGGGAATTATATGCTTTAGCATCCACATAAAAAAATTCTTATCTGTATCAGTCCTTGAAACCCCAGTTGGATCAATGAGCTATATTACTTGTGCAGTGGGAATAAAGACTTATATTCCAAGAGATCTTATATGATATCTCATCCTATTTTTCCTGGTCAAAATGTTCCTTCCATCAATGATGGGGACTCCCCTGACATTTACTAAATTCTCCAAGATAGAAAAAGATAGATTTAACACCATTTACCTAAATTTGATTCCACTTTTAGGAACCCAAAGCACCCTAAGGGGGGAGGGTGATTTAGGTTGTTAAACATTCCTTTTAAATAAATTGATCATTTCCCCTCTTTGGTGAGAACATCTTAAAACTATCATTTAGAATAGTGCAGTAATAAAACATTCACATGCAATGAGACAACACAACAGTTTTAAACGGTTTACCACTAAGGGATAGTCCATGCAGAATATACTGATTGTTTTTTGATCATACCAAAATATAATAACACTCAATAGTTTTGGAATGCAATAATTCAGACACAGTCACTTTTTATTAGGGATATTTTCTTTACATGTTTTTAGGGACAACTCAATGCACCCCTCAGAGGACTTCCATCGACCCCCTATATCACAGCCCTAGGTGATGTGTTTTTTAATTTATCAAATTGAAGTGATCATCAATCTAATTTCATTAAAGTTTTTTTATCTTCCTAGCATTATACACTTCTTATATTAAATTCCTCAATTGATGCACATGAAAGAACTAAACAATGAAATTGGATATAAATATCCGTTTAATAGATCAGCATTACACATTCATGGAACACCTCTTATTGCATGAATGTTTGGGGACGTTCTCACAATATGAACTTCACAAAACACTTATTTTCTCTTCAAACATTATCAGTTTCACAATACATTCCTTTTATGTAGCTACACCCTAAGTTTCACTTGGTCTTTAGATACTAATGGAACACTTTGTGCACAAGATTTACCATGTGTAAGTCTTTCTCGCATGACTCTTTTTTATGCCGAGGCAACAGATCTTCATTGAAAAAACTTTTCAGTCTTGAGTGGGGGTACTCTCATATTTATAGTAATTTCTAACCCTTCACACAGGATAAAAAAAATTATTCTTTCAAGTCTCTTCGTACAAGTCCATATTTAACACACATCCTACAACTTGTGATCACTTATTTTGTTTCTCATAATTGAATATAATTATATTGAAATATACCATGCACACAAGTTTTCAAAACTATATAAAACATTCATGGAACTCACTTTACCAAAACCACTTTTCTCTATTCTCTAATTTTTAAACCAAAAAATTTCGCAAACACTGGGAAACAACGCCACATTCAAAATTATTGTCTGCTTAAACTGTAAGATCCCTTTCCTTGCAGACTTCCTGCTATTCCAATTTAGGATTGAAAAATAACTCACAACATACACCATTTTTATAAAATAACATACTTTTTACAATAATATACTCCCAAAAACACCAATCATAATTAACATAATAAATGATCAAAATATGGCCTTCTGAATTATAGGTAATTGGCTTACCCAAATGTGTTTAATTTATTACTTCTCCTACCTATATTTATACCATATATGTCCACATATAATAATATCTTTACTATCCTATATATAGTAAAATTTGATTAATCTTATGAAAAAAACCATAACCCAACCTGTTTTCCATCAAATTAGAAGTTTAAATATAACTCTCTCCTATATACACCTTATCGTCTACATGTGGTGATATATTTCATTATTCATTACCATAATTTTTGGATGATAACTAATATGGTTTTGATATTTATATATGATAATTATAACATTATTAAAATTCTTCATATGATAAAATTATAAATACAAAAACCACCTAACCAAAACATACATGAAAATGAAGAAGTTATTACACCAAAAAATGATTTTTAACAAATAATTTTAAAGAAATGAGTGATAAAAGATCATAAGTATGTCATAAATGGTACGATATATATAACTATGTATATTAAAAATATTCATAGTAAATATATATTTATTAAAAAGTAGGTTAACTTGTGTGATGGAAGTCCAAACCATAGAAGGGGTTTATTTCACAATCTCTTCATTATTCGTGATTGTTTATGTTAAATTATCCACTATAAAAAATTTCACTTCCAAATACATGTTCCATAAAAATATTTTCAAAAATGTTTTTACAATTTTCCTACGACTGTTTAAATTCATTTTTACTCATTTATTAAATTTTAGAAATGGTTTGAAAAAATTATTCTTACCATTTCTAAACAAGATACTTTTCAACATTCTGAAAAAAAAATATGAATGGAATGTTTCTTTAAAACATGAATCATGAGTAGAATTTTCACCATCATTATGCATTAATTAATTAAAGATTAATTTAAATCATTACATCATTCTTTTTGAATAAAACATTTTATTTTATATGTGCATATTTTTAAAAAAATGATTTCAATGTGAAAAGGGTATTTTTATCAATGTTTTCCTATGATTATTTTAATATATTTTCATATATTGAAAAATAATTTTTTTTAAATTTATAAATTATTTTGGTTTTTATATTGTGGTACTATATACCAAATTTTATTGGAAATTTTATTATTAGTTTGATTGGAGATAAATTTGTGGATACCATTCATCATATTTCTTTGAATGGTTTCTAATTATGTTTTTCAATTAGAGAAATTATTAAAATTTCATATGTTAATTTTAGTAAAATGTTTTATGTCAATTATGTTTCAACCAATTCATATGTGCAATGTAATTGACTTAGTAAGTTACAGGAGGGGCCTTTTATATCTTCTTGATGCATCAGTAGTTATCATTAGAAAAACTAGCTTGAGTATTATCTGAGGCCATATCCATTTATATAAGATGTCTTTGAATGAGGCCTCGATGGTATGTTTAAAATGTATATAATTATAAATTTCACTCGTTTCAAAGTTAGTTATTTATATCCATGTGATTATTTTATTAGATATTATATCATGGGATGGTTTTATCTCATGTGATTATTTATATGAAATTATTTTATTTCAATTTATTTCAATCAATATTATTTGTTCCTTATTTAGTTTTAGTTATCCACTTACCCATACAAATCATCTGATATCAAAATTTTTAATATGTTTCTATTTTACCATGACTCGAAGAATTATATTATTATTGATCCAAATAATTAATATAGCATAATAATGTTCTCAAAGTAAATACTATATTATATTTTTATGTTATCAATTGTAATGTAAGATTCATGTATGTATCTCTTTTTGCAATACTACTAACCAATTCACTCATTCACGATGTGATTATTTATATCTAATTATAATGTAATAAATTAACTACTAACTCTTAGGAACTTGGGTCACGATATATAAAAAATTAATATTATTTTATTTCTATGTGTTGATGACTACAAAACGATCATTGGTAATTCTAGATTGGTACAATGCCTGATGTGAGAGTATTATTCTCTCTAAAAAACATACGAATGAGTAGAATAACTACATGATGTCTTGGATTCCAAATGATGTATACTTCATAATCTCAGAAAGGGATAATTATCATATAATCCACGCAAGGCTCTATGAATGTATCATAGACTACGTATGATCTGTTTATAGTTTCATGAAGCCCCTACGAAAACCCATCATGTTCTTGAGAAGGTATCCCGATCATAACTACTAACCATGTGATGGATTCCATATGGTTCTTTTCGATCATGAATCTTTTCAATAAATAGTCTCCTATCGATTCAAAAAATCTACTTAAATATAATTTTTTAAAATTCATGAGTTTCATGCGATGGAGGGTTTTGTTGATTTCTATATGATGTGTGTATGAAATTTTGATGACCCCACAAAGCCCCCTGACAACATGAAAATATTTTCACAGAAGATCTCATTTTCATGAAACCCTCATCATGTGAAGGACCTTAGGAACAACCATTTAATCATGGGATTCCCCATAGACCCCATATACAAGTGAATATATTTTCTGTGATAGTGCTCACACACTATCCTGTGATCCAACAATGATCATGAAGTGCATCATAGACAAGTATGGTGACTATCTATGAAAATTCTATCATTTACTCAAAATATCCACTAATTATCATGATATCCATTTATGGAAAACAAATGAAAAAAGGTTATAATTCTTATAAAATAAGTAATAAATGGTTGAATAAGAAGGAAACATCTCACAAAGGTATGATTCATTTATATTCATGAGAAGGGTTTATGTGCGTCACGTGGTCACTATTAATCATGAAAATAATCTTGGAGAACCCACCTTGTTCTCATTAAAGGACAATAACAATCCACACTGATCTCATGAGTTTCCTCTGATATGATGTCTTAGTCTCATGAAGGACCCTACAGAAAGTTTCTTTTATAAAGCGGGATAATTTCTCTATGTATCTTGATCTTGGGAAGGATATAAAATAAGTTGAAGAAAGGGAGAAAAGTTTCATTGTCATATCAAAATGATTGTGAGAAATCCTCTTATTAAGGCACATGTCTAATAAATATGGTGTTAAATAAGTGTTCTCACTGTCATTGTTTATCATATCACACCATGGATGACGTGTGGCATTATCAAAGGAAACACGTGATGTGATACTACCTCCACCAACTATAGTTCCTATATGTGATATACATGCCATGTAAGAAGATATATAACTAGGGATTAAAGGCCTATAAATTCCTCCCTCTCAACAGAAAAAATACATCTAAAAAGACATAGATGAGATGAAAGTCATTCCCAAGGGAGTGAAGAAGAGAAAAGTTCTAGGATTGAAAATACTCCTGATCTCAAGAGCCACCCTCTTGGTGAAATTTATGGAATTAAATGAGGGATTGTGTGACATGAATATAAGCTTCACTAAATCACCCTATATATCACATGAAGGAAATATAGTAGGATAGTCAGATTATGTGAATGAGTTCCTACATGTAAAATTGGTCACAAAAAACCAAAAAAATCTACTGATTAATAACCCTTGAGGACCATATTTAATAAATAATGAAAAATACAGAATACTTATATGAACTAAGACACACTAATATTTATGTGTAGTCCCCATGAAATTCACATGACCTATCCATATCATGTGATAGATCCAGGGTATGACAACCAAGTCCTATAATGTCCCACAAATATGTCACCCAATTCTCGAAAAGTACCCAGACATATCAACCAAGTCATGAGATGTCCTCCAAACATGTCATACAGGTCAAGAGATGTCCTTATTACATTTTAGTCTAGATCATGTGACAACCTATGATATTTATACATTGATAACATGAAACCCTTGGACATCTATTTGTTGAGCACATGAGACCTTTGAAAATGTAAACCAATTCACATGATGTCTGCTAGACATGGAATCCAGATCATGTGACAAACCTTTGACATATCTGATTCAATTATGAAAAAACTATATAATAAATGCTAGTCAAGTTATTTGATTGAATTTTGACATGTGATACTTAATCACATAACAACCTTGAAAATGTATATATTGATCACTCAAAGAACCACAGACATGTCAACCAAGTCATGAGAAGTCCTCCAGACATGGCAGTTAAATATTATGACAATCCTCCAACATGTGTGTTTTAATTGCGGTAAAGTCCCTAAGATATGATATCCATGAAAGATAGAAACTTAGGTCATGTTAGTATGAAACTCAACACATGTCAGGGAGAAACCCCATGACGTGATAACCTTTCCTATAATACACATGTGGGAAAAAACCAAAACTAAAATATGATAAATATGATTAATATCCAAACAATATATGCTGGATTACATCCTAAGGCCTATGCTACAATGGGAATCAAACTGGGCACAAGTTCATCCATATCATAGAAACTGTAACTCGTGGGACCCAAACTCTCATAAGGGCTCACCAATCATCCTCATCAATCAGTGTATTTAAAACATAATTAAAATATGAGAAATCAAATTCATATTACAAGTCTTATGAATAAGACACCTTTCTAATTCATCAACACTTTACCAAACAATCATCTAGGTCATGTAAGTGTGTACATCCCGTATCCATTTTTAGTGGGTCTAATTTATTTTTATATCTTTTTTATCACATTATTCATGGATCTCATGGGAATAAAGATTTTAAACAATCACGTCCCTTACATCATAAATATTCCCCTTCGAGGGAGACCTCGATGTGATGCCCTATTTAGTGAAATGATATTATTTCCCTTATTCAAAGAAATCCACCTCGGTGAACATCATGAGGGAATTCCCATATTGTTAAGACATGGGGAAATAACCCTCATGTGAATTAGATATCTATCACTAGCCATCAGTGGGATAATGGAAGATCAAACTATGATGACTCTGATTCTTATTATAAACACGATACATTGGTTTCATTCCTAATGATTGAGCTCAATAACTAGATCCTATGTACCCTCATATATATCCTCTCTACATAATGTAAAACATAGTGTCTTAAACAAACCATGTGGTTTTTTTTCATGTTTTAAATAGGATACATATGATATCTCATAAATGTTCAATCTCATCCTCAGAATATCAATTGCCTCCCTATATTTTAGTAAACTCTAGGTTTCCTGGTTACATAGATTCAAAATATAAGAAGATACCCATTTATATGAAATAATTTGAAATAGATAAATAATATTAGATACATATCGATGATCTCATTGCTATAACCCCATTTACACATTTCAAGGATTCATCCCATTTTCATTTTTTAGGGTATCTGATCCGATATAGTTTTTTGGAGGTGATTTATGAAAATATCATCAATCAATAAGAGAGTCCATGAATATGAAATAATTCCCTCTAAAAGGGTTTGACAAGACAGACCACCCATCCACTTGGCCAATGTGATTTCTGAAGCACCACTGGGTTTGAAACCCTAATTGACCACCTACCCCTGGAAAAAAAGGTTTTTACCTTATTATAAATGTGGTCTCTATTTGATGTTTCTAATAAATGAACATGGTGGACTATGCGTAAGTGATTTTGAAACAATACATGAACCCCTAAAATAAACCCACATCAAGGAATCATAAAACTGCATACCCAATGTGAAGGTACCCAGTGATAGAGTAACTGAATCATTATAGGTTTTAAGTAACTTCTCCCCTTGACATGAGACACTACAAATTTTACAATAAAAAATGGTGTAACCTATATGAATCTATTAAATAACAAAAATTATTGGATGATTGTTTTTCGGGCCATTTTTTGCATCTCCTATTAAAACCAAATTGTTATACTGACATGAATCTCTCAAATGATGAAAATGATCAGTTGATCATACATTAGGACATTTTGTTTTTATTCTCCAATGAAATTGAAAAATGAATATCTCAATTGAAATATTATATAACTGAGGTTTATATAAAATTAGTAAATTATCTGTTTGACAAGCCCGTGTGAGAAAAATATCCAAACTTGGAATAAGGAAAATTTTGTAACCATTTCATTTATGGTTAACAATTTTTCATACATGTAATTAT
Source organism: Viscum album (assembly GCA_963277665.1). Taxonomy (NCBI): domain Eukaryota; kingdom Viridiplantae; phylum Streptophyta; class Magnoliopsida; order Santalales; family Viscaceae; genus Viscum; species Viscum album. The sequence continues at coordinate 1,046,296,364 of OY728138.1, read as the reverse complement.
ACACTAATATGTGAAATTTTTTCCTTTTTCCATTATGAATACAAATACTAGTCTAATAATTAACACCATAACCTGAGATCAATTTTCATTAAGAGAGTTTTCTAGAACCTCTATCATAACAGTGACCTATATAAGTCCCATAAACATTCTCACCTACCTAACTCCCTTAGTTTTAGGTTGGGAGTGGGATTTTTCATAAATACCACCATCAGGGTATGATATCGACCCTCAAGGATGAATACGAGGGTATTCCAGCATTGAATTTGATGAGTTTGTATCATTCAATGAATGTTGGAATGAACCTATTGGTTATCTTTTCCACCTCCAATCACTTTAGAATCTTATCAACGGTGTGTGTCAACCATAACCATCTATATTAGGGGAAGGGGATTCTAGGAGTCAACTATGTATCTATTACAGTTTAAGGGATTACAAGGGGAGCTCGTATAAACTGTTGTTACTAGTTTCATCCTAACGATGCCACTCAGTCACTTACAAAGGGAACCACCAAACATATTTCAACATTGGACACTCATCCGGGGGTACTAAGTAAGTCTTATCGGGTGTGGAAAGATGTGGAAAATTGATATTGGGATCATATTCCCACATCCACTGATGAAGCCCACTAGTATATTATGGTTGTATCTAGCCAGAAGTCTCACATACCTACCCATATAGATAAAGTGTCTACATGTATTCATATAAGAATTATAGGGGGGAAACATATTCCTACTCCTATACAAGAATCCCATCAAGATATTCTGATGGAACATTGAGGAATGGGGTGATATTTTATACCTACTTCAATGAAATACATCATGGAGTACACATTGGTGATTGAAAATATGTCAGCCCTCATTCCTTCACACAATTTTATAAGGTTACACTATAATATAAAAAAAGATGAATAACTCCTCTAGCATATACTGACATTGGTACCGATATATGTACACGCACATATTCTTATCTTGACAGCAAAATTAGCACATAATGATGAATAGTATGAATAGTCTACTACTCATATATAAAGTGAAAATTAACACTCCTAATCCAGAAAATTACCATCATATTTCAGTAAAGGAAAAGAAATAGGACATGGATTATATTCTAATTCCAATCAGGGATCAACAAGTGAGAATGGAACATTCCTAAGGATATGTGTACATTCATATTGAAGATAATGGATATATAATCTAATGGCGTAGGACTAGACGTATATCCTCATTCTGACTAGGGTACAATAATTGAGAGTGGATGATTCCTCTGATAGGCACATATTTATATCGAAATATACTAGTATCATGCTCCAAAGGCATGATAATAGGTTAAAATCCCCATTATGACAAGGGCACACCATGTGAGAGAAACACGTTACTTAGGACAAGGTCATATTCTTGTTGAAAAAGAACTATGAAATAATCTAATGGAATTGAACTAAGATAATATCCCCATTTCAACTGGGGCACACCATGTTAGAGTGGCATATGCCATGGGACATAATCATATTTCAATATGGGAAGATAAAAAAATTACTCTAGAATCTCAATGAAATTATGATCATATATCTACTTTCTCCACTGAACAAATAAACTAGAATCCTTTAGAGGATATATTGGAAGAGGTACATATCCCTTATCCCATTACAAAATTTTGTCTTAATACTCTCTAGGGGAATGAATATTTATACAGGTATCATATCCTATCTTCATAAATGATTTATAGTAACATCAAAGAAACAAACCACAGGTTGGATCATATTCCAACTAATAATAAATGATCCCACTGATATACACAATCAAAATTTCAGTCATGAACATATATCCCCACAACATCATATTGTTTTCACCATGTTTTGGAATCTTTAATAGAGTAGGCTCATATCCCTACCCAACCCCAAAATCAAGTCAACATATTCCCGTAATAACGTATAATAGAGCTCATCTACATGGTTTTCTCAATGATAGTGTCATTACATTTTCAACTCATATCCACAACACCTAAAGGGGATTTCAACTCTTTAACAAAATCATAAGTTCATCATCACCCCAATATCCACACTTAGTAGTTTGTAGATCTATCCCATGGACTCTACTCCTAAAATACACCATTTTAACCCCCCATGGGGATGTCTCCCTCAAATAAATAAATATTCCCATTTCCCTTATATCGTCATATAGATTGGTGATCAAAACATAAAAACATTCACATAGAGTGTTTCTTGAAAAAGTGGGGTCAACTATACATAGTTCCACATCAAATATTAGTACCACTTTATCCTAGAAATCGGGAAACCCATATAAGAATCTTATATCATCTGACTAGGTCAATGTGCATAAATTAGATAACAAATCGGCTGTTATTGATATATGGAGAGTGTTTCTAGGAAACATCATACCAACCATGTTCTAGCCCCTCACTACTTCTAACTATGAAATCGTTGAATTCAAGAGAAGGAATCAATGCCTTACCTTTTCCAGAATATGAGGGAAACTCATTAGTGGTAAAAGGATAGAAGCGTCCCCTATCTATGTTATGTTGGTCACCTTCATACCAAAATAATAATTTTTTTAGATGGTCCTGGCTACTATAACTATTTATGAGGACCAAAGAATGTAAAATTACAGCCTAAATATAAAACATTATTACTGTCACTGAACCAAAACTCTTTGAAAATTTATCATCAAATGCGCATCAGGTATGTGTAACAAAGAAGGGGGAAATTATGGAGTGTTCCACTTCACTGAGTCCCTATAATAATAGAACTCCCCAGATACAAAATCCTACAACGTTATACAGTCTATATAAATTAAGGGACCTGGTAATGCACATGAAAGTTAGACAATACAATAAAATTCCACCACTTCAATGATGCAATGCCAATGAAAAAGAGAGAGGGGTTGTAAAAAAACCATTATACTTCTCTCCATGAAATAATGGAAACTCATTTCAAACATGGAAGTCAATGTTTTGGATAATACGATAACTTCCAGTTGAAAATTACTCCCATCATGGGATTCCATTTCACCCAACTCATACATGAGCACAATTTCACCAAATTTAATGGGTTGTAATAACAACCACTAGAGGAGATGTCCATGAGTAAACCCATCTCATAAAGATGGGGGAATATTTACCACCACCTCCACCACTATAGTAATCAATACATGATAATTTTTGGGAAATATTGATGAATGATGCAGTCCAAACCCAACCCATATTATTGGGTGAATTTTTATCTCAATCTCCATCGCTAGGTTCATCACGCCTGGATAGGGTTAGGGATAAATCCACATATGTTCCAAATCAACCTTTCTTGTGGTGATCAGTGAATTTATATATATATATATCTATCCTTAGATCCATAATATATTTAACTAGAATCATCAAATACATAACAAAAATATCAACAAGTTACAATAGAGGCCTCGAATCATCCCCATCCCATAGGGTTGGGGGACTTTTTTCATTATCATTACCTTTTAAGCAATTGGTCTTATACATGTTGTATGGTAAATATCAATGGTCATCATCTATCAGTTCCTCACTCCAAAAGAAAACCCTTTGATATTTTGGTTATATAAAAAAATATTATAATATACTACCCCATGGTCACTATTCACAGACCAAGTTATTATAAACATACAATTTAGTAAATTAAACACCAAAGGGTTCATAAGCCAAAAGTTTCCAATATAGACATGGGTTAGAGGAAAAAACTTGATTAAACCCTTAAGGAATGGGTATGAGATGTATAATCACCCAACTGCATTGAGAGTAATCAGATAACTATCATTTTCCAATGCACCTCAATGAAGTTCATCACTATAAACACAATAGTTGATATAACTAAGGATTCAGGTAGACACAATTGAAATATATAATGAAAACCTTGTGAGAAGGATGATCTTGATGTACAAACTAAGTGAGCATATCCACAGTATCATATGATGTAAAGAAACATAGAACCTCTAATTAATGAGCTTCCACATATATGGAAAAAACACTACCAATGACAAATGGAAAGTTGAGGTTACATCCCATTCACAACATAGAAGATGAAAAAAACAATCTATGGAGGAGGGTTTGGCCTAATATAAGAACAACATACAAAATATTAGATGAAACAAATAAAAGATCCTAAATGATAACATTCCAAAGGGGTATCATCATCAAACAGAGATGAATATCCCTCCCCATAAACATCAGGAAAGAGCATATACACCTATATGAGGGGAATCAAAGTTTCACTCTAGATCTAGGGAAAGGTAGTTGGTTTTCATAGATTATAGAGTCAAAGATGATTTTAAATTTCCTCCATTGAAATGATATCCTCTCTCCCATTAGGGTGATCAACCGCTATAGGAATGGAATTATAATTAGTAGGATATTAAAGTATGGAAACCCCATAAATCCCTATATAATCCTTGTAGATTAAAAGAAAACTTGAATCTGGTACCATCAGAAACACTTAATGTCACTGAATCCTAGGAAGCTCGATTTAAATCTTTATAAGGGTTGCACACACCCATGAATCATGAGAAGAATACTTATACCAAATGGGTGGATGATTCTTTTCCCCATCCAATTTCTACAATCCAAGTTTCTCAAAATTTATTTGTGTTGTATATCTATAACATAATATCACACACTCCATGTTCTAATGTTGCCCAATGATGGGAACTATATATCTATAGGAGGCGACCATGTTGTGATTTTCTATAAAGAATCATTTGGGTCCAACCAACATTTGGTAAAATGGACTTTGAGAGGGATACAATTTAGGTTAGGAAGACTGTCTTCATCAATTAATTTACCAATTCATCTATACTCTAATTAAAACGACAATTATTGACCTCTAAAACAAACAAAAAAATTGAGAGGGTTTTTTACTTTATCAAGTAATGGAATGGTTTAATATTTTCACATAGTATACCTCTATTGTAATAGAAATTGATAGAGATTGGTGCATAAAATTTTTTTTATGAGCTGAAAACTATTTTGATCCTGATGAAATATCTTGGAAGATTCTTTTAGTACATTGAATTGGAAACAAAATCATAGAATATTTCCTTCAATGAACCTAGGATATGTCTTGGCCCATGCTCGTGGAACAGGTAAAAGTTTTCACAAGGAAGAAAATAATACATTTACCCTAAATCCAATAGTGGAGCCCATTATATGACCTAGGTAGGCCATGAATAACATATCACCTTTCATCAAATTGAAAAAATAAAAAAATCAACATCAACCATAAGAAAAAGGAGACCAAGTTCATCTACGATTTGAGGAATGGTTTAGTAAAGAGTACTCCTTCTGATATGAGAAATTCCCTAATAATTTCCACATAGCCAAGGAAAATAACATACTGATGCTACGACACCCTATGAAACCCAATGAGTAAAAACTTGTAGATCATTCCAAATACTTCCCTTTCCGTAGGATGTTAAGTCACACTATCTAGGATTTCCTCATATTCAAATATGTTCTACTAATCATAGATGATTATGGAAAATAGATTCTAGAGAATTCCACAACAAAGGTGACTTGTGTAACTATTTCATAACTAGAATATGATTGTCACTAGTAAGAATTGTTGACCAGTCGTCGATAGAAGTTTGACAACTATATGAATTGAGAGACAATTGACAGAGCTCATGCAACCCTGAGAGATTTTTTTTTAAAACACTTAATTACCCCATCACACAAGGATGAAATATTGAATAACCTCATGTAGGTGGATGTAATAATCCGGTATAGGAAGATACCGAAGAGGAAAAGTCATTGTCATCTTATGAACAGGCTTTGAATCTTACATAATTCATTCCTTTAACACCCAGAGAATAGGAACTACCAAACAAAATGGAACCCTCATTGGGTGAAGATCACATTGTTTGTTTTGTTTACATAGTAAAATTGATATAAACCTTATTCAATGATGAATATGACTATGAGTATGATTCCCCCACACCTAACTGGGGAGTTGGAAAATGAAGGCCCATCCACCAATGAGACAAGAGATAACAAAGGCATCATCAAACCTAATATTTTTGTCACATCCCTATATAGGGAATATAAGTTATTGAGACTCATGGATGAAAACTACAAAAATAATAGTAGAAAGATAATTGTGTCATGGGGCTCTCTTTAAATCGACCAAGACCAGTCATCTTTCACAATCGACTAGAGGTTGTATTATTTTATGATCATCCCAGAAGAAGTGGAAGGTCTATGTGACCCATGCCACTTAAAAATGATTCTTCTATAACCTTATCTGAAGCCCCATGTCCTTCAATAATAAACACCTCAACACACGATCCAAATAATAGGGAGAAACCCCACCATAGGAAGCACAAAAATCTACAACAAATGTACAATGTTATGAAATACTGGGCAGATGTTCCAACCAAACTCTCAATCCAATATGCTCTCTATATTTAATATCAACTTAGATAAAATATCATTGATGACCTCTAGATCCCAAAAGAGTTCATGATATAATTATTTTTAGCTAATGTTTAATGAGTTGTGACTATTCCATCATAATACCATGTCATCATCACATTCAAATAACAAGATTAGGAAGAAGATATACATGGACATATCAGAGCCCTATATATTTTGGGAGAACATGAAAATGAAGACATTATGAGGAATCTAATTGATATTTGTTTCAAAATAATACTCATCTATATTCATACCATACTAAATTTGGTATATATAAAGAGAGACTTATCTCAAAAACGTTTTTTCATTCAAGGGTATAATAAGAGGGAAAACATACCTATTAGGAAGAAAGATGATGAAGTCTCAGTTTTGGGACACGACATATGATACTTATTTCATTTTTATCTAGAAATAAACCAAATATAATATCATTCTCAGTAGACCTTGTATTCATAGCCATGGGGTGGTACCTTCAACATTTCACTAATATTTGAAATAATCAATTTTTGGAAAGGTTTCAATACTTTTTGGTGACAGTGCTTCATTCAATTATTATAGAGACATATATGTGGAGAAAAAAATCTATAAATTCTGAGGTAAAAACCCAAGGGTGGATAATGATATATAGTTTTTACCAGCAAATTGCATAGGGATATCCATTTAGAATCCCTGGAATATAAAAAAAATACATTATGTGCTACCTATAATCCTAAGTGAGGTTGTATAATTACTCCTAGATTTATGATATCTTCTTGTTCATAGATCCACTGTAAAAGAAAATAATAATCTCTAAAATCTATTTACAATGAAAATGATATTTTAGGATGAAAATGTATTCTATCATGGCCTCTATCATCTCAACAATGAGATTGTTCCCCCCCCGTATTTCCCACCATGACTGAAAATTAGTTCATAGACTCGTAGGTGGTATAAGAAGAGGTCAGCCTCAATAATACCCCGATAGTATTTGACAAAGAAATATTCCCCCAAACCATGAGATAATAGAAGTTAATTTATAAATATAATAAGATCATGGCCTCTACTGATTACTTACACCATGCCTCTAAATGAGTAGGATATTTGTATCACATTTCAAAAGAAGCAATGATACATGATCACATGGAAATATAAAAAAATTACAAAGATATAAACTGATTTGGATATGCACCATCTATGATAACCCAATGATATTTGAGTCTTTAGGAAAGATTCTAGGAGTATTCACCCCTCCAATGATACTAATTTATAATCAAATGTATGAAATTTTTTCGAATAATAATTTACCGGAGAGTGAATTCCCCAAAATGGCTCACAAACATCATCCCTGTAAAGAATAATAATGTGCAGATTAGGGTATTCATCGATTTCAATGACCATAATATAAAAATTCAAAAAACAATACATACCATTTATGATCTCATAACTCTTGATCAATTTAACTACTGGCTTCCATTCCCTCTCTATCATGGATGTGTATTCAGGGTGCAATTAAATAATGATGGACACTGATGTTGATGAATCCATAGCCTTCAAAGCACCTCTAAGTATCATTTACTATCAGGTCATTCCAACTAGATTAAATAAAGATCGTGATACCTAAATACACCCCAAAATTCATATATTTAATCCCTACTTTGGATGAATATCCATATGTTTTGTTGACGACCAGGTAATCGAATCTCAATAGTGATGTGGTCAGCACACAAAAGTTCAAGGAATCTTTTTCAATTTGCGACCAAATAGTTTTTTAGGAATATTATAAAGATCCATTTCAAGTTAATGTTAGGGAAATTCCATTTATTTTTTGTATACAACTGTGGAATTTCGATCGACGAAAAAATGTCCAGTGAAGTCCTCGGATTTTTACCCCATTAGAAATTAAATAACTAAGGGGATCCAATGGAACCTCACATACATTTGGTTTTTCATAGCTAACATAACAGTAAAATATCCCCCCATCACCATGTTAATTATGATGTGAGACACATATCGATGGGATGTGGACATCCAAGAAGCCTTTGAAGATCTAAATCATTACATACTACACCCACCAGTTTTGATTCTACCAATGGAAGGAAAAAAGTTCATTTTATATGAAGCCTCCATAGAACGATAGGTTGATGTTGTCCTTACATAGATATATAATGGGGTAAATGAAAAACGTTTCTTATACCATAGTATAATGATGCAAGGTACTGATACATGGTATTTTTATATCAATAAGTACAACCTCACTCCCATCTTTATAAAGAAAAATACGAGACATTACTTAAAACATCATAAATTCCACTTGGTCTCTCATATTGAAAATACCATGTGTATACATGGACTCCCAATGCTGACATGGTGTTTGATAGGATGGGTAGTTATTATGTGGAAATATGTCATCGAGTTCATGTCAAAAAATTAAATGAAAAGACATTCCATGACTGATTTCATTACATAATATCCAGCCCTCAAATGTACACCAATGGACAGTATAATTCTTGATTGAGAGGATTTATATGACCATGATTCCCCCCAAATGTGGAATATTAATTTTCACGTTGCCTCTTGATGTCTGGTTGGAAGGAGGCTAGAAATCTCCGAAAAATAGATTTTCCCATCTACTTCTCACTATCTAAAGGTTGCAAAAATAATTAGGCTGAATAGAAACCCCTCATTGATGGCTTGGTACTATCCATATACATATATATATCATACATAAACATCAATGGTTATTTTGATATAGTGAAAAAATAGAATAATATTTAATATTATATCAAAAAGTATGAATTGGCCCATCTCATTGGATATGTCAAATAACTAATGGAATAGTTCCCTTTTAAACCAACATTATCAACATGTCCCTTGATCACAAAATACTCAGGATGATGAATTGGATAATATAACCCCATTTATGGAAAACTATGACCAGGATGATGTGATATTATATATAACAAACTAATGGATAGTCTCATTAATCATTTTCTATGACATGGAAGAAGAAAATCTGGTCAACATTGACCTAGAGTGGGAGGAATCAATAACCAACCCTAGATGAATGGACCATGTAATTTATTACCTCCAAAGCGTGACTCTAAAATTTGATCAAACAAAAAGGGAAAAACCAGACATCAAGTAGAAAACATTAATCTATTGGAAAAAAATGTGAAAGTCACCCTATAAAAATGAGTCTTCGATGGAATTATAAGCATATTGAAATACGAATTAGAGATTCCCACCACCATGCAAGATATATATACTGTCTCTTTCAGTGCTCATCAGTCTCATACCAGACTCTCTCATGGAATTAGGAGGATAGGTAACTAATAGAAAACCAAGATACTAGACTGTGAGGAACTCAGCTTGAAATTTCATGCATGAAAAATTCATGATAATTTCATCCATCACCCCTATAATTGATATACACAATTAATTCTGTGTGGTCATTTTCCATATGGGGAATGTATGTTGTGGGGATATATCCCCCAACAACTAATAAGAAATTTAAGTACATCCTTACCAATGATGAATTATTTTCCAAAAGGGATGAAGAAATACCCATCATTTAATTTTGGATTAATATTATAACTAAATTAAAAAATTTCAATATCATTCCAAGATTTAGAGTCTCTAACATGATATTGATGGGAAACAACACCAACTTATGATCTATAGAGTTAATGAAATTGTCTCATGAGTAAAACATAGATTACAACCATTCATCCCAATATCATGTGAAAGAAACGTTTTCAATATAATAGAAAAATAAGACACTTAAAAATATTCTTTAGAATATTTTGGATAAGTATAATAATTCCAAAAAAAGACTCTCCACACATTATGGTCCTACCGTACTGCCACACATATTTCAATGCAAGAGACCACAAATTATTTGGTGCACGTAACTGATGTAGTGTTTTCAAAATATGTATTGTTTCCCTCACATCAAATAAATTTCTATGGAAAACTATTAGATTCTGAAAAATCATATAAAATAATGGACGAGTTTACATGTATTGATGATAAAAAGTTACATACACTACACAACCATGAAGACCATCTAAATCAGATCACATGGGCCTTCAATAAAAATTTCTTCCTCTGCTCATTCCATCGAGGAGTATAGATATTGACCTTCATCACCACAATGACACTAGAATATAAACCTCCAAATATGGAACCTAGATGGGAATGGAATTATATAATACATAATGAATATTCCAATATTGATTACTCATTGTCCACAATAAATGGGGAAAAAATCACCTCCCGACCAATGAGAGGTTTTTAAAGAAATAATTTGTGTATATGTCATCAAGAATCAAATTCCTAGGTTTAATTATGCTAAATAGAATGATACTCACTAATCAAATTATATTAAACTATATGGTATGACCTTTTCTCATGATGTTAAACTACATGATACATCATCGAATCTTGATGTTAAACTATAACAAACATTCTCATCGAGTGCCATTAAACTACATGATAGATACATCATAACCATGTGAGTTTAACCTACACATAAAGAGTCCTGATTTTAATAATGTAAACCACACAGTATCCTATGATATGGAAGTAATAATACAAACTTCACAAGATCCTTTTTCTTTACTTCATGACATTCAACTGCATAGATAATGTAATTTCATTGAAGTGTCACTACAAATGAGCTAACTCTATGTGAATAATGTCGAATTTCCTTCATCCCTATTTATTATTCAAATCCATATAAGGAATATACCCACTCAATAACTATAAATATATTATTTCATGACAATATGACATGTAGTATGGACTATATCACAAATCCTGGGTCAAGCTTCAATATATGTCCATATTCATTTGACATGAAACTACAAGACACCATTCATCATTAATTCATAACACCAGAAAGACATGGAGAGTTCCTTATCTCATGAACTTAAAAATTAAAAATCATATTATATTTTTTCCAATACATTATACTATATAACAGTTCCATCATTTTAGGACATTAAAATGTTATCTTTCAATATTTACATAGAAAAAGATTCATTGGAAAACCTACTTTGGAGGCTGCATGTCACAAAAATGGAATACCTATCAAGAGATAATTTCTTGAGCACTTGTATATTTTTTGAGGAAATTCATGTCATTTTATTATTTTTGGTAGCCTTCATCTTTACCACTTGATAATAAAATTAATAGCTTCCCCGAACAACATCTGTCTTGATTCTCATTCCAACATGATATGTAGAGATATCTATATCCCATATCATAGCTAACCACCATATTATACAAAATTCCAATATCCTTTATTTTAGGTCCTCTGTGTGGTGAAGGAATAATTTTCCATTCCTTGTTTCTCACACTAAGCATAGATCACATGCATAGAGAAATATTAATAAGGGACTCCCCACATTATTAAGACATATCAGTTCATGAAAGGATTAACATTGTCCTATATGAGAGGTTATAAAAGGAACACTATAAGTCTTTTCCGCATTACAATAATCTATAAGGTTGATTTATCTAGAATGATGTAAAATTTTTCATTAAAATTAAATTTTCCAAAGAGAATAATTGTACATGATGTTGGTCTCCCACCGGACCTCCTCTTCCATGAACAATTTATAGATTCATTATTTCCATAGCATGATATGTAGTAACACCTTGATATCCATTCTGAGGTCCAACAAAAAAAAAACTCCCCCTCTTTGTATGGGTCATAACTCTTTGGGGATTTTCTAATTCAATAATTATATGTGTATTGATTACTTATATCAAGGAAAATTTAGTGATTTATGGATCTCTAATCATGGGTCCAACAACAATAATAAATGGCAACAATTCCCACACTGCATATGGTTCAAACCTTTATAGAAATTTTCCTTTTTTGGAACTATGACTGGATTTATTCCTTCCATCACATCATATGTAGTGACACTCAAGTATCTAATCCTAGGTCCAACCAAAATAATAAATGGAAAAAATGACACACTCTCCATATGTGTAATACTTTTATAGAGAGTTTTCTACATAAGGACTATGTGTGTCATGATTCCTACTATCATAGAATATGTATTCATGGTCGGAATCAGAATCTCGTGTCTAACATCAATGATCAATGGGAATAATCCCCCCTATGGTATGTATATTTCATATATTAATGGATATCTTTATATTAAAGATATATGTTTCACTTTATTCCTACTAGCATAGTATATGTAGTGACTCACAATAATCAAATTTTATGTCCATCAATAATATCAATGATAAGGATGAACACCTCCTACATATGGGATGGAACTATGAAGGAACTATGTAATAATTAAGGGTGGATTGATTCCTATCATCACATGATACTTATTAACACAAGGATCCTCCATCTTAGGACCAACTGTGGGTTCTTATAATTTCCAAACATATCCCCCTCATATGTTTCAGAACTATAAATAAGGATATCTTTAATTGGGATGATTCCATCCCATAAAATAATAATTGGAAAAAATAGGGAATCTCATCCATAAAAATTGAATATACCATTATTTAAAGAGTTCTTATCTATATAAGCTCACTCTACATATGTGAAAGTAAGATCTATGTGTGTCTGGCATGGGAAAGTGAAACATCTGAACAAGAAGGGATGGAGTATATAGATACCCACCAATAATAATTTTCATAGATAAAAGGTGTTCCAAATATCAAAAGTCTACCAACAAATGAAAATATTCCCCAAGGAATCCTTTCATAATTTCACATCAGTTCTCATGTCCTTACCGTATGGTGTTAAACTTTATGGAAGACATCCTTTTCATATGACATGAAACTAAACAATAGATATGTCCTCACTAAATGAAGTTAAAATTTTTATTCCATCCCACATTATCATTCCTTATCAAAGGAAGACTATAAATTGACCTCATTCAACCAATGTATGGGGTTCCTCTTCTGCCTTTTAAGAACCTCAAACTATAAATCAAACATTACATCTTCAACACATTAGGTTTCTACAAACCATCCATGACCCTTAAAATGGAAAAAATATCTCCATATTTGAACATTCTATAAGTGTATCTACATAAGGGATATAAATTACTATCTAGAGGAATCTTGTCCCTACAAGAATTCATTTCGGATCTATGTGGGGCCTAACTTCACTATGGTGGAACTTATCACCTAAGGGTCATCTGGGTCATCCCAATAATGATTGCACCATATCATTACACATGACTTGAGAACCTCAAGCCATGATTTAAAAAATATTTGTCACCCTCTATAAAGGATGTTGGATTACTCTTAAAATTGAGTGTCATAGTATGGGTTTTGTGTAAAATTTCCCTCATACTAGGTTAATGTACATCACGACCATAAACATTATGCACTTTGGTCAATGATGGAAGACACTAAATTTTATCCTTTAGTGGTGTAAATTTAAAAACCAAAAAATCTTCTAGTGAAAGAGTCATAAAAATGTCAGGATGGACCCCTAAAAATAGAATATAGAGAAAAAGTCATGTCTCTTCTCTCAAAAAACTTCATATCGAGAGATTAGTAAAATTTAGAGAATAAATAACTATGGAAAAAAATTACATTTCCCATTCTGTGTCCCTAGTAAAATAGGATAAATTATTTCTAGACACTTTGGTCAAGGAAAAAGTAAGATTAATGAAATTTCACATACCCTTGCTAATATAATGTGTTCAAAATGAAGATACACAACCTCAAGGGTACTGTAACCATTCTTGAATCTTAAAAATTCCACAAACCACCAACATTAAATTTAATTATGTGATAAAACAACTAATTCCTTGGGTTGATATCATTCTCTTAGAACCCCATGAACCATGTTATTCCTTTCACTTGAATATTCCCAATAGAAAATAGGCAACAAGAACCAGTTCCTAAAAATAGTCCCTTTGGTCCCAGGAAGGCCCCATTAAATCAAAAAAAAATCCCAACCACATGGAACATTATAGGCTTCAACCATTACAAATTTTTAGCCTATTCCCATTATCTCCCACTGCCAGTTTATTCATGTATTCCTACCCCAGGATTTATAATCCACATTACCAAACATTCAATTAGATTTGAAATCCTCATCATTGTCCAATTTTTTTCCACCCTTTAAAAAATAATGAATGTGACACTCTAATATATAAAATTTTGATAGCACAAACCTTGTGAATTGAATCCACATGGCATAATGTACAATCCTCCCAACTAAAAGATAATGTAATCTAGGTTCCATAACCCTTATTGGATATCACTTTTCTCCATTCCTCACTAAAAAAAATATATTTGAGTCTTTAAAAATAATCTATTACCCTTGGAAAAGAGTTGGGATCTCCTTTAATTAACAATTTATATATTCCATATGGGCTCATGATAAGGGATTATTAACTACCAACTTGAGGCCTATAATATTTCAAGTATGGAACTCTACGCTTCATTAGCCAAAGAAGAACCGTGGAAGATTATAGCACGCTATAGTGTTATGGTTCATCCCCAGTATATCCACCCAATTCCATTTGCATCAATTAAAACTCTTGGGTTATGATTTACACCACCTATACAAAAACTATCCATGGGGATTTAATATCCCTAATATTTTACCATCAACCAGTACAACCTATAAAATCATTCACGTCCGTTTAAAATTATTGGGGACACCATGAATTGACAATTTATTCAATCCCTATGGTCCCAACAGAAGGGCCTCCGAACAATATAATAGAGGTATATCCACCTTATAGGAAATTTACACCAATCATTATGATCCCTAGAAACACTGCAGAAGAAATCAAATCCTTAAGATTTTTTGGATCATTCTTGGAATGTTTTCCGCATTCTATATTTCTCAAGCATGTCCGGGAAGCATAACATTATGTTTCATAGTATTTCATTTATTACTAGATTATATTAAACTATATAAAATATATCCTTACCACATAACGTTAAACATCATGAATATTTCACTTAACTCATGACATTTAACCACAAAAAATATTTCCTTATCATATAACATTAAACTACATAGAGAATGTTGCTTCGTGAATGGTATATCACTAGGGGAAGATAATTTGAGTTGGAAGATCCTAAACTATATCACAATAAGGGTCTATTTTTTTAATTACTAAAAATAATAAATTAAAATAGATATGATCCTATATATGTTGAAAAATAGAAAACAAAATCCTTGAATGAATTCATGTCTCAGCCTGTTGGTCATGCAATTTTTATGATTTCAGAAATATTTAAATCCTATAAATAGAAAATTTATTAAAAAAAATTAGGCTGAAAACTTATAAAAGGGAAAAGTGAAAAAATACTTGTCCTTTCCCATATTGATTTCCCCAATATGAAGTTTAGTCAAATATTCAGGAAATATAAAAAATTATGCAATCCATGAAGGTTCAAATTTTTATCTACAAAAATATAAATCTATACTCACTAATTCTTTTTAATTTCGAAAAGAAATTAGTGCATTCTACCTCCATTATAAATATTCCACCCAAATTAACAATTTGAATCACATTTTCTCATGAATATTGGTGTAAGTACATCAATTAAGAATATAATTTACTGGGAATTAATGATATTTTATCAATATAAATATATTATAATTCTGAAACTAAAATATAGTCTTTATGGTTTACTAGGAATTATACAAATCATGGGTATCGTTTATGATCCTTATGATATTAAATCAATGAAATGTCCTGAAATTCATTAATGTATGAAGGCTTTACAATTACATAGAGAGTTAAAATTATTTATTAAAAAATATAGTGAAAAAGGAAAAATATACACATTCTAAAGCCTCTCCAAGGATTCCATAAAAAACCACTATTTTAGGATATAATTAAATTCAATTAAATGAATTTTAAAAATTAGTTAGTTTGAAATGTATTATTGATTGAATGTTAAAGTGTTTTCTGCCCAATTGTATCTAATACTACCTAATGATGATGTGGTTTAATAAACTATGAAAAGTCCTAAAATTAACTTCATGTAGTGTAAAATAAGGACTTTGATTCCAAAATATCATAGTTTTAGATTGAAATTATTTTTTTAAAAAAAAATTCAACATGCAATGTACATTCATTCATATGGGAATAATGTTGAGATATTATTTGATGTCATTGTTCCAACACATATGATGCTTCCCTTATTAATTCGACAAAAGGAGTTCAATAATCATAAACCATGAATGTACGCCACACTACAATCCATGTTTTTTTTTGTGTTAAGATAATTTTTGAATGATATTATAAGACCACTACGAATAAAAGACACCTACCCCCATATATCAAAAGAGTTGGAGAAGGAATTACTCATACACATGAAAATAATCCAAAGTATTCATACTAATCAGAGTATGTATTTTTTCCTAATTTACCTTTTTTATACATGGTTCTCTGTAACCACTGGGACAGGAACATAGGAAGGGGGAATTGTTATCTAAATTGATTATTTAAGAGATGAAATCTCATTTTCTCTTCCCTCAAATGATTAGTCAACCATTTTTCATATTTATGACACTATTATTCAACAAATTATATCCCACTAATTGTATTTTCATCAATATGATGAGGATTTCACCATGGACACTCTCTTATTTCTTCAATCAACTACATTTATGTTACATACAAGTTTATTAGTGAAACACATGGTTTTTTTCAGATGGAGAAATCTATTTAGTACACCACCAATATTGGATTCCAACCAATCCTAGGAATATTCATAAGATAATAATATTTGGGAGCCAAAGGGAATAAGAATTATCACAACTCTTGTGTATTTATTCACAAATATAAAGAAAAATTACCAGATAATTATGGGATTTTATTCTCCCCAAATTCCAATTGAAGGGAGAGGAGACAGCATTTTAATACAACAAAATTAGAGAGAAAATTAATAGAGGGAATATGGATTTAAAATAATCATATCATCTACATAGGTAATAATAACCCGATCCTGAAAATAGATTTTATATGACCCCTTATTGAGGGTGAAACTGCCATTATCAACAATTAGCATGGTATGTACGGTATAGGGAATAATGTTTGAACAATATTATTGGCTCACCCTATTAATCACCACATCAGGACCAAGTGGCCTTGCCTCCACATTAGATTCATTCAACAAAATGGGATGGAATGATGAATTTAGGATCCCAAAAATGTTTTGATATTTTTAACGTAGTAAATTCTCTATTATCCCTTCAAATAAGACTTGTAAGGGACCTACAATCAAATAAGGTATATTTTCTTGATGAATACAACTAAGGAAATTATAAATAAAATCAATAAATAGAACTACTAGATTAAATGGTCTCCCCTATTCTAATCATGATTCCATTACTAGTGTTCCCAATAGGATTTCCATGCATGCATCCTTTACCAAGAAAATATATCTATTTAGAAACAAGGAAAAAACCCCATTGTATTATTGGGATTTATGATACCAATGGTCTCACCTGATATCCCCATACGGTATACTCACCAACCTCATAAATTTCCCACTAAGAGTATGTGTTGTCAAATACCTTTTAAGAAGTGAACCGGTGAGGGTATAAATTGGTTGGACGAGTCCCGCTACATTAGCGAATAATGTTGATATAATAATTAAATTATTTGAGAGATCATAGAATTATATCCTCAATGAAATTATCATTCCCGATGTGAATCATGTCCCTTTATAATATCTAATTTTTTTATGGATCATCCAAAATAACTACATCAAGAATAAATTCATTACACATATCCCCAAGAAGGTGAATTCCGCCCAGGTAGTAAATATCATAAAGGATGATCCCGACATATCCCTAGGATAAATGGAATTAATTCATGTTTTGACAACAATATCTAATCATCTCTTTTTGGTCTTCAGATATATGATAAACAAATAGTTTGATAAATCTATGGTTCCTTATAAATATGAATAACATATAGCTAATAAGAGAGTTATAAGAAGCCATAACTAACCCAGAATGACCATTCCAATTTGTTAGAAATATAATGATAGGTAGAAAGTCCCACTTGGAGGTCTAACAACTTCATAATCTGTACAAGTAAGAGATGATTATTCTTGAATAATATTGAGATATTTGTCATGGGGTAATATCACCACTGTCTGGACCCCAAGGGAAGTCCACCAACATATGAGATAATTCTTAGTTCGGTGCAGTATCTAATTAACCATACATAGAGGGTTTCATTTGAATACAATCATGGTAAGATTCCAATTACTAAGAAGGTGGACTATAATCGTGATAATGAATGAATGTATCATTCAATAGACATAATCCATAAATAGAATTTGAAGTGATAAAGGATAGTACAAAATATCTAACCATAAAATCCCCCTAAAAATTATGTTGCTGCAGAGCACATGATTCCAAGGATTATTATTTTTACACCCATAAATTTAATATGATTGGCCTATAATCTTAGAATTTGTATGAAAACTAGGATAACATGTTACATGAGTGAGTAATATTTCTAAATGTGGTGAAAACATATAAAACATCAAGTAAATATCATGAACCCTAAAGTGGTTCATGATTTGAATGTCCTAATATGGGTCTCAGAAATCACATGAACCATAGTGGTTTCATGTATCAGAAAACCCATGGAGCATATTTTGACCATTTGATCTATTATAAGACATGAAATAATGTGACCCTTGAATGGTCATGGGAACCACAAAATGATCAAATGATCACATGACAGAGCCAGTGAATAATGAAAATTATAAAAGACATCCATGTAGTCAAGGTTCAAGAAAATTACAAATATTTCATCCATGGTTCATATGAATTGGTACATAGATAATGTAGTCATAAAGAGAGATCTCATGAAATAGACGTCTGAAGATATCTCATGATCATTTCATTTGGGGAGGTCTTTCAAAATGGTTTTTCTGACGAGGTCTTGTCAAATATTCATGTGTCAGGAGAAATACTAAGTTCTCTAGAGTTCAAAGTCAATAGTTTAATGAGTTTTCCCCTCACTGCCCAATCTATTGGATAGTCTATGGAATACCATGTTTCACCTATAATACCAAATATTATCCAAGAAATTGGTAAATAGTAACCCCAAGGACTCAGGAGGGAATTTACACTCCTTATAATTGAGTAATTTCCCTTGACGAACTCAATTTTGACGTGTGTATTTTTTTAAAATCATTCATATTAACATTAAAATTATATTATTTATTAAATTAAAAAATCATGTGTATTATTATTTTCAGAAAACAAATGATGGAATTTCATGAATAGATGAATTCTATACGAATGAATCTTGTGTACAACATTTCCTCAAGACGGACACACAATCACATGAAAATAGTAAGGCCATGATAATAGATCATGTTCCATACATGATTAGTTTAATTTTAATCAAATTCCATATAAAAAACCATTACATTATTAAGAAGGTGGCCAGATAAGTGAGAATGACTATAAAATGGATTTATGATTATTTCCTCTAATCAAGTGACTATTGAATTGAAAAGGGACTTCCAATCACCCAAATCACCTTAAAAATAAGTATGGAAGAATGGGATATATTCATTTAGTGGATAGTTATGTTTATTTTCATGTGAGGTGATTATGGTATTCCTAAGACCCAATGGGGACCCTGTTGACATGAATATCCTGTTTTATGATATCATGTCATTATTTCACCTTCGTCATTTGAAGGACCCAATACATCTCCAATAAATCATGGGATACCCATGAATCTCTAAGGAAACGAATTATTATTTTACTTGATAGGGATCACACTCCATCACGAGATCCATCATTGATCAAACAACATATCATAGACATCCTAGGAGACTATTTGTGACAACTCTCGCATGCCACTATGAGATCCCCTACTATCAAACAAATTCCAAGATTCATAACCAATGGGAAAAGGATAAATGTCTTATAAAATATGTAATAAAATGTTATAAAATGTTAAATCTTATCTTTATAGGAATAAACATTTATTTTTACTGTTAGGGTTTTTTCAATGCCTATTATCACCATTAATCCTATGAATAATTTTTTAATAGAAATATTTATCTCATTAAATCCCATAAAAAATTAATATTGATCTCTAGAGAGGCCTCTATGAAGCTGTATTAGTCTTAAGATGGATCCCACCAACAACTTCTTCGATCATGAGAGAGGCTTTCCATAGGCCTCATGATCTCTTAAAGGACATCATACATGTCTATTCAAAGGTGAAAATGATCATTGATATATCAAATTGTTTGTATTATATCCATTATTTAATCCACTTGAAAAATAAATATGGGGATGAATGAGCTTTCATGTGGTTACAATTTATCATGTCACACATTAGATGACCACAAGAAGGATCATGTGAAGTGTGGGATGTGATACTCCCTCCATTGACCCCAGATCTTATCTATGATATACATGTTCTACAAGGTAGCATATAACTAGGGGATCAAGGCCTATAAAATAATCCTTATTGTCACATAAAGATTCTACTGTGATGAAACTCATGAGACAAAATTCATACCCAAGGGAGCCCAGAAGAGAGGAATTATCAATCTGGAAATCCTGGCCAGTATAAGGGTATTACACATGTTAAAAGATGGGGAATAACTTGAGGGATCATGTTGGATGGATATACACATCATGTGATCTCCATGTAGATCACATGGAGGACTTCCAATGAGACAATTAGATTATGAAATGATGTTTCTTCATTTTTTCTTGGTCACAAAAAACCTAAACAATATAATTATTTATGTACCTTGAGGAATATATGCAATAAAGACTAAAAAATAGGGAATACTTATGTGATGAAGGATATTATAATTTTCATGAGAAAGAATCATGAGCTTCACGTGACCTATCAAAATCATGTGAATCTTCCATGAAATGTCATCTGAGACATAGAAAGTCATTTGACTATATATCCCATGTTTTCAAATTTCGTCCACAAATATTGATTAGCTCCTGCAAATTTATCCAAACATGTCCCCTTGGTCATGAAAAAACCTTCTGACACATCATCCTTGACTATGAAACACACTTATACATTTCTGTTTTCCTCACATGATACCCTTGGTCATGAATGGGTTGATAATTTGAAGACCCTGGTACATGTTAAATATGTCAGGAAAATTCATCTAGACATGACAACCAAATTATGCGACAAACCTCAATAATGTATGCTTAAATACAGTGAAATTCCCAAAAACATTCCATCTATATCATATGGAAAACATATGACATGTCATCCTTCATCACGTGATACCCTCATACATATATGCATTTATCACATGGAGACCCATGTGATTTTCAACAATTCCATGAAATTTGTTCTATAAATGAAAACCATGTGATCTGATAAAACCTCATAATTTTCAGATTCAATCATTTAAAAGTACCTAATATGTGTAATATTTTTCAAGATGACACTTAGGTCATGTGAATAAGGCACTCATGAAATGTTATGGAGAGACCCTTGGAGGGTATTCTCATATTGGTATACCCAAGGGAAATAACCCTCATGTTCATTAGTTATTTTTTAGCACCCACTAGAGGGTTAAGGGTGGCTCAATCTAAGAGGACTCTGATTCCTATTATAAAAAAGATACATATGATGCATTCTTAAGGATTGGGATCAATAAAATATTCCATGTTCTTTCATTTATGTTCTCATTGAATGTTGTCAAACTACCCAACTTACAATAACTAGGTCGATTTTGATTCCTATTTTAAATAGGATATTTAGGTTGCCTCATGAAGGTTCAATCCCATCCTCAAAATATAAATATCTTCTTTGGATATGAGTAAACTATAATGTTACTGGTTTTATGGCTTCAAAATATATGAATAAACCAATTTCTATTAATAACCAGAAACAGATGAAGAAACACGAATATATAAAGATAATCTCTTTAATGTAACCTCCCTTACACATTGAATTATTTTAATCCTGAGTATTTTGTATGGTTAACCATTCTCATATTTGGGTTATAAAGAGATTCACGAATATATCCTAAATATTTAAGATAGTTGAAAAATATCGCATAATTACCCTCAAAATGGTGTGATGATCATATCCTCCCATCATCATGAAAAAATTCAAGTTTCTAAGAGACATTGGGTCTAAAAACCTGAATGATTTCCTTACATTAGAAAGAAGGTTTGTAACAATTTATTGATGTTGGATTCATTAGATGTTTCTAAGAAATAAAAATCATTAACCTTGTGTTATTGATTATTAAACCATATAAGAACTCCCACAATCAACCCTCAAAAAGGAAACAAAAATGGTATTCCCAATTTGATGGAATGTAGTGATAGGATAACTGAATCATTATAGGAATTATGCACCTCGTCCCCTAGACCCGGGAAACTACACATATAATGAGTGAAATACTATGATATATGTTAAAATAATTCATTAAATGTAATATATATTTTTTTTTAATGAAATAAAAGTTTATCGATCACATGATTAATTTTAAATTATAACGTAAAATAAATTTAGTAAAGTGGGATATATATATATATATAAATTTTAAATATTCATTGAGATAAAAATAAAATACTTCATTAAAATGAAATAATGTCTTATATTTTAAAATTTTAATTTAGATGTCTGATGCAACTAAAAATTACATGTGACATAATAAAATCATAGGAGAGATTAGTTTTAACTGTTTTTATAACCTACATGGGATATCATGTATCATGTGATTTTTATGCACATAGTGTTTATGTATTTTAAAAATATTATCAATAAATGTTTTTTTAAGATATTAGTTGGAGTTAATATTGATCTTAGAGGATTAAAAAATCATGAAAATATTAAAATATTATTAAAATGATTATTTATATGATAAAAATTTATTATAATAGAAATTGAATAATGTTATATCCTAAATAATGGAAGAGAATTTAGAAATGTTTTATTAAAGTTAATATCTTATTATAATAATTTAATTATTTCTTATAAGAAACGATCTCAATAAATATTTAAATTTTTAGAAAAAAATAACTTGTGGGAAATTTTTATATATCTAAAGTTAAACACATTAGATTATTAGATACCATGAAATAAATTTACTTGGATATAATGTTTAGTTATGGAATACAATGGTTAATATTAATAATATCATCACTGATTCAATATTTTTTAATCAAGCAAGTGATATTTCAGAATAGTTTAATGAGTGATTTTATATCTCATATGGATCCTTGGTGATGTTTTAGGTCTTATGTGATGATGTAATATGTTTTGATGAAGCCAATAATAGAAACAAAACATAATGGCATTTAGAAAACATATATACTTCTACATTGTGTTTCTACTAATTTTTCATATGATTTTATCTATATTTTATTAAAAATAATTTAATAATTCGCATACATATCATGTTTTTAAAAGGAGTTTAAATTTTATCATTTATGATAATTTATTTCAAATAGCATGGGAGTTGAATTATAATTAACCTCTTAGAGATAAATTCCTTTGTTATCTCTAGTCAATGATCATCATTGCAAGAAAATGATTCTGACAAGATATTATGATCAGTGTGAGTAGGGGAATATACGGAGAAACATGGTTTTTAAATGCGACACAAGTGTGACTTTAATTTTCCATTAGAAAGCTAAGAATACCTCAAGTAATTTCAATTGTTTTTATTTATAATTTTTAGGATATATATTTTATCAGAATACCCATTCTAAACTATTAATAGGGAACCTTACATATTAACCACCATATTTTTGTATATTAATAATTCCATTAATGAGGCTAAGAAAAAAAATTTGGTTCTTGATTATGTGGTTGATCATGTGGTGGGTATTTCTTAATTAATTAGTGATTTTGACACATGATTGACATATTTGACATATAGGACATTTATTTGAAATACCAATGAATAATATCACTATACATTGTTCTATGAAATATAATGTATTCACCCATTTAGATGAATGAAATGCGATTTTCTCATCTAGATAAAAACAATTATATGTATTAAATAGAGTTTATATGTATTTAATTGGATAATTGAAAATATATGAGTTGGAATATATTAAATTGACATATTCCATGTCATATAGTGATACCTGGTGTGTTAAATAAAGGCAAATTTTGATTAATCATGATGTATGATAAATATATTGTGGAAACATGTAGGGTGATATATTTATTTTATGGATATCATGAAAGGTCACTTAATAGAACATGTATCATTAATGATTTTTTGAAGGACACCCTTTTCTTGTGGTTACAAAATGGGAATTCATAATCATTATCAATGTTAGAAATCCCCACAACTTCATACAAAAGGTTATGCGAATAACGATTTTTTATCAAAAAATGATTTTACAAAACTAAGATATGTATCTAATAACTTATCCTTAATATTTTTAAAGGATATAAAAATGATTTTGTTGAATTATTTCAAATTTAGTTACATATGACATGAAATAGGGTAAAATGTATATAAATTATTAGATACTTTATTGAATATGGGAGATTGAATGATTTTTTTGTAACAAATCCATATCATTTATTTGACATGGTTATATTATTATCTTTCATAAAATGGGGAAGTTTATGACAAATTTAAATTTTAGGGAGTGATATAGTTTATTTGATTATATCATTGGGTTAAATATCTATTTTTAACTCACCATGATTCTTATATGATATTAGTCATGTAATACTATTATGCCTAGTTTTTCATCAAAAGATGTCAAATGACTAACTTCTTATCATGAGTGATACTTCTTGAATTTCAAATGAATCAAAATAATTACATAATTATTAAAAAAATAATATTTATTTTCAGGTTTATTAAAGAAAGTGATCATTAAAATAATCTTAATGTATAGTCCTTACTCTCTTGACCCTTGGAGGGTTTAAGGGTTGCCTACAAAAAGGGTCTAAACCATTGGTGATGAAATATGATTTAAGATATCCATGGTCAAATATAAATTATTTTTTTCATTAATTAATGAGGAAATGAACTAAAATTCCATGGGGTAAAAGAGATCTTGTAAAATGATTTTAGTGAATCATATGATCTATAGATACATAGAGATATAAGAAACTATTTTTTTGAGTAATATTCATCAAACTATTTTTGGAGGAAATAATAAATAATATAGATGTGTTTTTCAGGCACATAATTTTATTCATAATTCAAAATCATCCACCATGATATGAGAGGACCAAGGATGTTTGAAATAATGAAAACAATGTATGTCAGTACCTAAAAATTCATTGTAAGGAATGGGGGGTGTATAAAAATAAATAAGAACAATGATGTAAGAAATATAATTTCCAAAGGAGGGGAATGAATAAACTACTAATTTTTTTAAATGTTTGGGGATGAATCCTCATTTATTATTAAGTTAATGCAAAGACCACTTTTTAATTGGGTATAGGGAGAACCATTACATATCCCGAAGGCCTAGTGGGAATTTATCCCATTACATGGCCCATAGGCCCAAATTTTTTACCGAAATCCCATTCTATGAATAGTACTGCTACAGTATCTGCCTGATACAGTACCATACAGTACCCTGCAACCACTACAGTCACATGCCTCTGCTACAGTTCATGCCATTGCAACAGTACCGCCGCTACTATAGTACGCTATAGTACTGCTACAGTACGTGTGCCCAATGGGTTTTGAACCCCTGTTTTTCATGTAGAATTTCTGTGTGCTTACCACTAAGCCAAACCCCAACTACAATAAACTACTAAATTACCTTCATAATAGTTGTGAATTATCTCAATGTTATATAATATAATAAATACATCACCTCAAATAATATAATCCAACTACAAGATTGTTGTTGAGGCTTCTAAAATATCTATGTTTATCATTTAATGATTTATTCTTCTAAATAATCCATTATAGATCTTTTGAAAATGCATTTTTACTTTATTATTCCACTACATATGGATATGATGATGTTCTAAAAAACCATTTATTTTTTTTCTATTTATTTATTAAATATCTTTTATAAAATAAAAATACAACCAGATCATATATTTATATAATAACATTATTTTTTCATTTCAATTTCACATAGAAATTCATTTATAATAAACAGGGTTTACAACGTATAATGTGAGCATAATTGGTCTAAACATGATTCTATTATTAAATTATATTAATTCATATTACATTAAAACTTTCCATTTAATCCAACTATTTTTGGATCTTCCATAAATGTCATTGGTAAGATAACATTTTTCTGGATATCGTTTATCAGAGAATATGAAATATTTTATCCAAATTCTCGATTTCATTTATATTTTATAATTCTTAAATAGTGTTATAGTTAAAATAGGATTAATTATTTTCAAAAAAAATCATTTCAAATATTATTTGAATTTTATTTAAAGAAGATATCATTTGTTTCATATGGAGAACATGATTATTGTATTTCTTCTAAAACATGTGCCTCCATATTGGGGTTATCAATTATAACCAAAACTTTTATTTTTCAATGATTTATCTACATAGATACAATAGGTCTACCACACTTATTGAATAATTTTTACATTTAATTAATTTCATTATTTTGATGAGTCTTTAAGGAATTAATTATTTTTTGTAGATTCACTATTGGTAAGTATGATTTATTCACTCCCTTTATATTAATGTATTTTCATGATAGTTTAATTTTTAGTTCAAAAAAATTCCAACTATTTTACAACTATATCTCATACTATCAAGTTATATTATTCATAAATTTCAACAATATCCATTCTAAAAATATCAACCTTTTGATTCTTTTTCTCCCCCTAATGTTTGGAACACATCTTCATTAAGGTGATATATAAAAAGATGTTTTAAACACATGACCAATTTGCGGTTTAAGATATAAAATGATTGATGGGGATTTATATCTCATATACATTCCAATATTTTTTGGGGTCACATTTTTTAATGTTATGGGGAATTAAGTAGTAAGTATACTATAGAGCGAAAATCTCTTTAATGGAAAATATATGAATATTGTTTATGTGCTAAACGGAGTGGATAATTCTTTTGACATGATCTTAGTAAAAATTAAATTAAAGGTAAATAATATTATTTTACAGGAACCCATATAAAGATCTATAACCTTTTTGTCATTATTAAATTTTTAATAATAAATTAAGGGTGATTTTTTAATGATCTTAATAAACCATTCTATCTATTTACATAGATGATTTGAAATTATACGATAAATATCATTTATATATAATAATAAAAGAAATATTGAGATGAAAATTCACTATAATGTTAATAACATATATTCACGATGACATAATAACTGAATATTTCATTCAATTTAATTAATAAAGAAACAAATAATGAAAATAATACGTCTCACATTGAGATAAAACATCCAAGTAAAAATCTATAAGAGAAATCATCCATTTACATAGTTTATTTAAATAATCCACAATATAGATGAATTTGTCTACATATATCACCTTAAATAGAATTAAAAAAAGTATATATTTCAACCTTAATCAAAACTATTGTTTTTCACATAATCATATTTCTATGATAAAAATCCCTACAAAGAATTTTACTAGATGGACACATCTTTTATCCACTTATTGAATGTCAAATCAATTAGTTCCACCAATCCTAATCCAAAAAAAACTAATTGTTTATTCTATAAAATATTATTTTTTGTTTTCTTTTTTACTAACATATATTATTGAATTCATTTATATAAGTATACATCAATATAGATGATAAAATTGACAATTTTTATAATACACAACTCTTCACCAATTTATTAAAGATACGGAACTTGTATTTTTTCATTTCCCTTAATTAAAGATAATGTACATTCATGTGTTGATGTATATCATTAAAACCATTTTATCATATATTCTATAGATGTTGGTGTGGGGAGGGGGGGTAAACAATCATAAAAAATTAAATTATATGGAATAAAATATTTATTTTTTTCAATTCTCCATATTTAAAAAATAATTGGCACACCATAATAGTAAGAAAAAATGATTTATAGTTTCCTAAATATTCCATCAAACTATTGATCACTCAATTAAATACATTTGAGAAATTTTTTATTTTATAAAATTACTCAAAAAATAAACAAACCACCCTATAATATATAATAAATTAAATTAAAAAAATACTATGAAAATTTTATATAAATTATATTTTTATAAAAATCTATATTATTTGAAATCAATAAGAAATTAGTTTACAATATTAGGAGTTACTACACTATGAAAAACATAAATATAAAAGGAATACAATAAAAGATCATAAAGAAAATATTAAAAGATATCTAGTTCATAGTTATAATCTATTCCTCTACTCATAATAGATAGCACAACTAATTGTTCTCATATTATCAATGTTATAGTTTACCACCAATAGATGAGTCTATAACAAAAATTGATTTTAACCAAATAAAAACAACGCTTCCAAGGTTCTAAACCAAATATCCCTTTTTTATATATTTTTGTGATATATTAAATAGTAATAAATGAGGAGAAAATATTTATTAAATACCTTATATAATATAATTTGAGAAACAAAGATATGAAAATAATATTTTAGTTAAATCTTTGTAATAAAAACAATGAGAACGAATACAATAAATTCTCTTTCATGTTTATATTTTTATACTCAATGAAGATTAATTAAAATCAATGTAATCCATCTCCTTGACTTTATTTGAATCACTTAGGTGAAAGAAGAGTCTTGATTCCACTATTGTGCATTGAGAAACGAGTTTTGGGAGGTATAAAATGATCTTTATAATAGAATAATTGTCAAATAAAAAATATTATTACTTATACAAGACCATTTTTCATAATAACATTCTTTCATATTATTTTCCTCATATAATTTATTACTTTTTACTTACAATAATATCTATTGAACAATAATCATAACATTGAAACTAATCTTTTTAATTTTCATATGTGTTCATAATAGTTAAGACCGGAACATAATCATTTCAATGACCAATAAAAATATTTATTTCAAATCCAAAAAATAATATTCTTAGTTAGATAATGTTATTCCTAAATAAATCCATTTTCATGAAGGTTGATCTATCCATTATTCTATATTTTAATAACACTAACTAAATTACACATCTATGTTAGGCTTTTATAACATAGAATAATTTCCATGATTGAATCGATATTAAAACACTTCTTCGCATTTTCATTTCAAAAACATCACATTTGATATATTCTACTTCTTGTTAAATTTAGAATATCTGAATATAATTACAAATGTATTCATGAAAACCTAGGTCCTTTTAAATTGTCCAATATGAAAAAATCTTCTCTAAAAATATCTAAATATATATTTATATATGAAAACATAACTGTATCCCAAATTTATCCTTTAAAAAGAATAAATACATTAAACACATAATGAATATGATTTATTATTATTAAAATATGAAAATTTAAAATATTTTCAAGAAGTCATCCACATTTTGATATTTATAAATAATGACAGTTTAAATTTAAGAGAGCATAAAACATATTCATAATATCAATATAGGAGTAATATTTGTTACATAATATGTAAAAAATATTTCACCCCCATTTTTGAACGTCCAAAAGGTATCTAGGAATAAAAAAATGAGAATGATATTAAAATTCATAAAATATCAGCACTTATGAAATATAATTATATTTTAAGTCATTTTATGAAATTAAATATAGAAAAAAAATATAATATAAATTATATAACAATGATTTTATAATAAATAATGATAGAATATTGTAAAAATAAAGAATAAATTAATTAATGACTAGTCCATTAAAAATGATTATTATGAAATATAAATTCCATAAAAGAAAAAACAAATCCAAAAAATAACTTTTTCCTCTAAAAAGTTAATATTTAGAAACAATTATAGTTTTACATAAGATTCAAACCATTATATATTCAGGAGAAAAAATAGATGAATTGGGGATTTACTATGTTAGGTAACAATATTAGATGGTTTAACGGAAGAAATAATATTAGAAATAATATTAGAAATAATCTAACAATTAATTTATAGATTCTTATTATTAATTTTTTTTCAGAAAACCCATTAAAAATCCTCAAAGAAATTATATATTGTTTTTATAAAGGACGTAGATTATTTTATAAAATCATAAAAAAGAAAAAAAATAAGTGAAAATATGAGCACATGGATTGTCAGAGTAACCTCTAATTTTCAAATGAAAACATTTCAACAAATAAGAGTGACTAAAAGATTGTAATAAGGAATAAATAAAACAATACACACACTATAAACCACGAACCAAATTCTTAAATTTTAGATGAAGAAAACACCTTAATTCTTCCCAATATACCCAAAAATTAATATACACGAAAAAATATAAAAAAAATTGATTTCATGGGGGAATCAGAATGAAATGCAACATAAATGACAATCGAATATTATAAATACCAAAATATAAGTCACCATCAGTATTTAGGGATCATAAAACAACTATGATATAAGGAATTATAAATAAAATGGCTTACAGGGAAGAAAAGAATGTTATAAGAACAACAAAACAAAAATAGGCCCAACACAAAGTTCAATCTAATATTGGACACCAAATAAACCAACCAAAAAAACACCAAAATAGTGAATGCCTAATATAGTCATAGAAAAAGAATACTGTTATAGATTCTTTCAAATTAGAAATCCTCACAAATAACTAATTAGAATTAAAGTAGAAAATTAGAAAAATGAATCACAAGGCCTAATTACATTGTCATGTACCTTTGGATTATTTTATTGAGAAATAGCGTATATATAAACCATGGAAAAGGAACTAGCCATAAAATTGAGATATGAAAACATAAAATAGATGTATAGTTGAATCATTGAGTCTTATGATCGATCTGAAATGATTATATAAACTTGTATCAATACTGACCTCAAGTATTTTCAAACAAAAACAACTCTATGAAGGGAATAGGGTTAACTAAGATAGCCAATGATCATGACCTAATATAAAAACCCACCCCAATAGAAGATATAATAATCATATAATTCATCCATTTAAAATATTATAGTTCCACTTACCTTAGGTTTAAATCACAATTATAGAAAATTTTACATCATAGATGATTATTGAAAACCGCTTGATAGAGGATTCAAGGATCGACTATTATGGGGTAATTATATAATATAAATGACAATATCCATATATAAAGTTAGTGTGTACATTATTTTTGAAGAGAGAGTGAATTTTTCTATATGTAATAATGAAAAAATGGTAAGGGTGTGTGATGGAGGAATTAATAAAGGACAACAATTCCACACTATGAATTATAAACCATATTTCAATCCACCTCTCTCCCTATGAATCTATCTCTGGAGATCTAGTGTTTAACCTCAATGACATGTCACCTTAATAAGCCTCCTAAAGATATTGAAAAATTAATATAATTATTTTAATGAATTTTAGTTTATCTTTGATGTGTTTTCTTAGATAACCTTAATCATTTTTGTGGTTATACATACCATTCCATGGTTTTCTATATTTTTTAGAAATGTTATCGTGAATGATATAAGAACTATAATTCTAGTTTTCGTGAAATTATTTGATAAATATTATATTTATAATGACTAAAAATAACAATATGGTTTACTTCAGAGAGTGGAGAATATTTTCAAAAATACGCTTAGAAAATAGGATGATCAAATAAACATACTCATGGTTTGATAGACATTTTTAATTGGAAAGAAAAATCGTAACGGTTTTATGTCTTTGAAATATAATAAATGACATTTTCATGTTTTTTTTAAATTAAATGGTTGAAATAGGTCCTTTTTGGGTTTAACGATGGATTTAAATTTTTTACTAGAGATATATTTGGTAATTCATTGGTAAAGGCCATGTTTTGAAATAATTTTGAACACACCATTGTTTATGAGATAAATAAAATTTAGAATATGTAAACTAGTGAAAAATAAGAGGGATAAAGACATGGAATTATTGTTTTATAATGTTAAAAGTTAAGTAGCGGAACCAAACCGTAGTATATGAAAGCGTGCTGTGATTTGGTCGATTTTAGTTCCAAAATAAATATCATTATATAATTAAAAGTATGTAAGTTAAAATTTTAATTGGATGGTGTCATTGGGTTTTTTAATTACTATTTTATTGGTATTAAATATCAATTAATTAGGATATACAGATTTGAAATATCAACAATATATAGAAGAAATTTTTTAATAGATAAATTTATTTAACTTCTAACTAATTATGTTTTTATAATTAGATAGAATTTTTATAGAGGAAAATTATAGAATTGGGGAGATAATGGTAAATCATTGATATAATAAACAAAATTATAAAGAAGAATAAATTATTCTGAAAAATTATGTTGTGGATGGGTCATGCTACACAAATAGAAAAGGTATAATATATATCCAATTTTAATGATTTTTTAATTCATTTGTAATTGATACTTCATCATAACATGTGAGGAGAGTAATGATATTTCAAAGAGTAAAGGTTTTGAACCTGGATAGATAAAGAATAAAATATTAATATTAATTTTAAAAATATAATTTTTGAGTTTTTAATATCGACACAAAAAAACATTATACTCTTTAGACATAGCCTAGTAAAAGTGAACAATGAAAGGTATCTTATCTTCTATTATTTATTTTGTTTATAAATAATGCAGAATATAGAAGAGTTATAACTAATTATTGTAAAAATATTATTAAATTATTTATATTTAATAATCATAGCTTGATCCACCCCCTTATTAGGGTATATTCCTTAGTAGGTCTAACAAATTCTGTTAAATATGATAATTTTATTTAAAAAAAAAATTATATCATTAGTAAATTTTTTAGTAATTTAAAAAATGTTTTTCTATCTCCAATGGGAATATTTTAATACTGTGGAATAAAATATTAAAAAAATTCTATTCTCTTCAAATGGATTAATATATTAATGTCACACACGGATTTTCAATTCCATGCTTTTTTTGATATTCTTTTTTTGTTCATTGACTTATTTTGGTTTCTGGGTGTTCTGGGTTTGATGTTTTGATGGCTCTTGCATCATTGATCCATGGATATAGTCCTGGTGGTCTTGTATGGTACTTGGATGCCTCTTTTTTCAAAGGGATGGTCGGAGGACGAGGTGGGTTGGTGTGGGATTTTTGACACTCTTAGTGGCACCACTTGTGGGGTATGTTGTTGAGGTTGTTTGGACCCTTGAGTTGGATGAATATTGGGGTAAAAATGTGGAATTATTTTGGGTATTATTTCCTCATATCTTTGTAATATCATTCCCCCTAGGTTTTAACCTAGACCCCCATAGAATTGAAGGCAAAACAACACTTTTTGGGTGGCTAGAATAGGTCGCACGGTTTGGCCGCATAGTTTACCAAACCGTGTGGCCAAACCGCATAGGGTGTCCAACACATTGAAAATATTTTTATAATTCCTATTTTCCCTCCTGTAAATAAATCTAATCCACCCCATTCTTCCTCCATTCGACCAATGTAGTCATGTGAGTTCTCTATGCTTCCTCAATCTCCCATGGAACACATCTTTGATGGGGGTTTTTGGTGGGGAAACATTAAGGTTATTCAAGGTAAGTGATTTATCTACCGTTTCTTACATATTCCTTTGGTTTTATGTCCTCTTTACATAATTATCTTCATTTCCAGTAGATAGGGTTCGTATCTATGGTTTAACATTGAGTCTTTTTGGTTAAATTTGTGGGCTAGGGATTGATTTATCATTCCTGTGGTGCGGCAGTGGTGCTGTTGACATTTCACACCAATATTCATGGGTTTTGACATTTGATGTAGGTGATTCCATGTGTAATCAATGATAAATGAATTATAATTATTGAATTTATATATTATCACACTTATCATTCATTATCTTTTCTGTGAAATATGGTTTTGGTGGCATATTTTGAGAAAATGATTTTTTTGTACCAATTTTTTTGTAAAAATGGGTGTTTTACAAGTCTCTTTTATGTTATTCCAAATGAGGTTGTATTATAACTCATTTAATTTGTTTATAGAAATTTTTTTGAGTGCTAAAAATTTTGATTTGGTGAATATGGGTATTCCCATGGTGTTCAAAGTTGTATTTTAAAAGGATTATGGTAAACTGGGTACCAATTTTGGGTTAAATTGTGTGTTTTACATGTATATCTTATGTTCTAAAAATGGGGTTGTTTTATAAATCAGGTAATGGGTTTTTAGAAATTATTTGGGTCCTGAAAATTATGTTTTGATGAATATGTGTATTCACATGGTGTCTAATGTGGGATTTGAATAGATTTTGTGTGCAAAACATTGTTATGTTTTGTGAAGTTATTTTATTTAAATCCTAATGGTTCTATTGAAGGGTGTAAGTGGTGACAAACATGGTTAGATACTATTTAGAGTTTTTTACTACCATAAATGATGTTTTATGTGATAATTAATTTTTTTATCATGATTTTATGGTTTCAGTACAAAGGGGGAAGCCCGGGTATCTATGAGGGAGGATATGTACTAGTACTCTCGTGATCTGGAAGGGTTTTGTCCATGATTCCCTGAAAAAAATGGATAATGAAAACACTAAAAAAACTATATTGATGATGATTTGGGACCACTAGGTTATGGGTATGTTCCTTACTAGTGTCTCGTGCATGAGAACATATTTTCATATGGCTACTTTACACCGAGGTACGAGGTACATGGGGCCCTAGACTAACTAGTTCCTATGGGTGTTCCCGAGATTGGTACTCATTCAATATAGTGTATTTATATTTTTAATGTGGTGTTTTTTTCAGGAAAGTACAGTACCTTAATTTTTTTTTGGAAATTTTCTCATTCATGAAATGTTTCCTTGATAACTATTTCCATTGAAAAGTTCATTATTTAGAAATTATTTCCACTACCACTAGTTTATCCAAAATGGAATTCTTTTTATCTTGAATTTTTTACTCTATGAAATTTTTTTTTCGTATCATATTATTCTTAGGATCACACCCATCTTACACCCCTTGGGTACAAGTATAATTTTTCTTTGTTTGACATAGGTAATGTAAAGGCTATGGGTGATGGCGGTTTGGGGTGTTAGTTCACATCCATGGTGCAGAGTTGTGGAGAAGACTTGTGGGTGATGACTCATTATCGTGTGGAGTCCTTGGGGATGATGTTATGCATTTTATATGGGTATTTGGACCTATTTTATATTTTTAGAATTATATATTCAGTTCTCGTTTTTTATAAACCTTATTTGGTGTGAATTTTTAAGATTTAGTTTGCTGAATGTTTTTGATTTTTTATGTATCCATATTAAGTTAAATCATTCTAAAACAAAATAAATTATATCATGGAACTTGTTCAAGCCCTATGGATAGGGAATGCCCTTTGCTCCTTTTCATGGGACGGGTTAGTCCACAGCTTTGATGGAGACCAGATTCAAATCATGACAAAATGGTATCAAATGAGGTTCACTATTTGGTTCTTGTTATTTGGGGAAGAGTTGGGATAGTCTAGAGATAGGATTGTTGGGATTTTTCATTCTAGTTATGGGTAGTGTTCCTAGACATCACACCTCATATGTGATTTAATTCTCCCTAGGATTTTGTGTTTTATCTGAGTTCATTATTTCTCATGGTTCATTGATGGTTGGGGGAAATGA
Organism: Viscum album; assembly: GCA_963277665.1. Taxonomy (NCBI): domain Eukaryota; kingdom Viridiplantae; phylum Streptophyta; class Magnoliopsida; order Santalales; family Viscaceae; genus Viscum; species Viscum album. Next base: position 1,046,260,264 of record OY728138.1, on the reverse strand, counting down.
AAAGAGAGGTGGGTCAATGGTCTCAATGAGCTCACAGGGACAATAAATCCATGTTTAGCCTAGGATATGTACCCAAAAAAATATTTTTGATATTTAATTGATTGGAGTATAGACACCAACCACTTGTCCTAGTCACCCACCTATACCATTTTCCGATCACATTGTCGTCTATATTTTTTTGGAATCGTGGACACTTGGTTTTTAAAGAAAAAATGAAATGATTTTAAGGAATGTGAATTTTTGTGAAGTTGTTTTTTATTAAGGTGAAAATGTTTTTATTTTTGAAATTATAGAAATGAAATTTTAGATTTATTTCTAAAGGGTAAATTATGTGTTTACACCTCTTTTTAAATTATGAATTATCTTAATGGGGGTTTTGAAACTATGTTTCTATTAGGATTTTCTAAACCATGGAAAAGAGTTTTGAATTGAATTAAGAGTTCTAGAATGTATGTTTGGGGGTTGGATATGGATTTTAATTTGGTAACTATGGATTATTTGAAAAGTTTTATGGAATTTCAGAACCATGTTTGGAAATGATAATGGTTAAGTTATTAATTAAATTGAGATTTATAAAATGGTGTTTTCATGCAATTAAAAGTGTTTTGAAATGGATTGAAATGTTTTCAAGTAGTTATGAAAGTAATGAAAGTGTGTTTTAAATGAATCATGGGTGCTATTCTAAATTGATTAGTAATATTTAAACTGGGTTTTTGTTTTATGGGTAGTTGTTCTGAGAAGTGGAATGTGTGGTTAATAATGGGGTATTGAATTTGAAAAGAGGAATGGTTTGGTTTTGGTATTTAGTGTTTTCAAGTGTGACAACATGCATGGTTTTATATGAAAATATGGATGGTTACTGGATTGAATTGATGAGTGTTAGGATTGATGTTATGTGGGTGCCTCGTAAAGCATGTGAACATTTACGTGTGAGGCTCATTAGATACCATTGGTAAATGGAAAACCTACCAACATTGTTTTTGTAGAAATATTTTGAAGGAAAATTTTGTGTTTTGATAATATGTGGTTGAGAGGAGTAGTTTATATGTTTTATAGATTGTTATTATGGGATGATTTGAGTTCAAGAACCCCTCTTGTCTTAATGATATTGTGGGTTTGTGTTTCTTCAGTAATTTGAAAAGAAGCCTTGGTCAATGGTCTTTTTTGAGGAAACATTTGGGAGGACTATGTGGTGGCTCCCCTTAGGTGTTCAGTTCTGGTTTGTGGTATGTTGGTACCAAATGACTAGATTGTTTGGGTCATTGGATTTTCTTGTTGGAAAGGGTACTCCCCCATAAAGGGTTACTGTATGATTCATGTGTGGCCCATTGTTAATTGTAGTTGGATGATTCTGTAGTTGATCAACATATGGACATTATTTATGAGATTTAGATATTGTTTTTACCGCTATTATTTTTGGATTATGGGGATCCCCTTTTAGAGGGATAGTGGTTGTGGGCGGTTCATATAGACCTTAGTTCCTTATTTTTCCTGAGTCGTCGAAGGTGAATGCAGTTCTGGGTTGTCTGTGTAGAATGATGACTTAAAGGGCCTTTGTGTCTTTTTTCAGTGTCACAGAAGAAAGAGTTCATGATAGGCCACTAGTGTGTAAAATATGGAAAATAGTTTCTGTTATGGACGCTTGCTAGAATTGTGTGCTATGTTGACTCATAATAAGGTCCTCTCCATGTGTTTTTAGTCACAAATGACATTTTCAGTGATGTCGTGTGATGACGTGTGTTCTTTGGACATTGAGGGTCAAGGTTGTGAAATCATATGGGAGTATTTTTTTTGTCAGATGCGTCACTCCATTTCGGGAATTCCAAAGTCCAATGTTCTAGAGGAAGGTGTTTCTATGTGTCCTTTCATTATGTTATTATTCACTCGAAGAAACAATGTGTGATGTGTATGTATATTCTAATACCTTGTTTCAGTATAATGTTAGGTTAGGGTAAAGTGATTTTTGGATTGTTTTATGTCTTGGTGAACCCATCTAGTATCAAGGTATAGTTTTCATGGAACTAAAAGGGGAAGTTCGGTTCATGGGGCTCCAAAAGCCTAACTGCGATGCCGAAGATCCTTCAGTCATTTGAGCTCCAACCATAGGTCTTAGAGTAAATATGGCACATAGTCAGGGAAAATCCAAGGGTTATTCAAACCCTTTTACAATGTACTCTCCTCCGTACAATTAATAGGGATTTTTTAAACCTCTGATGTCATCATCCATCTTTTTTTCTCTCATTTGATCGAAAGAGGTGGGAGGACCTCGTGTCCATGTTATTGCCCAATGTCATTTCATCCCACTTTTGTTTCCATTGGGTTTTTAGGAATGGTTTAATATTTGGATAGATATGTTTATCAAATGGTTTGTGCATGATATGTAGTGACTGTGTGCCAGGAATCCATGCAGAAATAATGATCTGTGTAGTTAGTGCACAACTTCCCAAACTGTGCGGAATAATCATGCAGCCGTCCTAACTCTTAATATTTTGGGTTCTTTCTCTTCTGGCCCGCACTGGTCGGATTATATGGTTGGTTCTTATGGTGGGAAGACCCACTTGTTATGTACGTTCTATAGTAAATTTTCTAATGTTAGTTTACAACTAATTCTAAGGAGACCGTTCGGGCCTCCCCCAATTGGTGTCGTAACTTTTTCTCATATATTAAGTTGTCCCTTGTGGTGGGAAGTACATTTGGGTTAACTCGTATCAGTGACATGGTTTTGTACTTGGTTTTTTTAAGTTGGATGCAGTCTATTTCGAGGCGGTCTAGGAACCAATTTATTACTTGGGTAAATGTGGGATTAGAGAACGCCCAATAGTTTTTTTATGAAAGGTTCTGGTAGCGTTATTCAGGTTTGATGTTCATTTCAGGTGGATTTCATGAGAATCATCAGGTAGTGTTTGAGGAGTTTTGTTTCAGAATATAGTTTGAATATTTTTTGTCATTTCAAGTGGGGAATGTTTTGGGTTGGTGAGAGTATTCTATTCCTTTTTTGGATCAACTAGAGGTGTTTGGCCTTTTGGAGGCAGATGAAAATGTGGAAAGAGAGCCTATCTTGGTATATCTTTTGGGATTTGTTTTTACATATGGTGTTTTGTGGATTTCTATGGGTGTAAATATTTATGGTAGGGAGAATTGTAAAACCTGGATTTTAAATTACATGCTTTGTTTGAAGTTATATTTTGGTTCTTAGCCTTCTCCTGGTTTCCAGGTGTTCCAGTTTTAATGTTTTGATGCCTCATGCATCCTTGAACAATGAACATCATCTTGGGGGTCATGTATGGTACATGGCCTCCTCTTTTTGCAATGGGATGGTAAGAGGTTGAGGTGTTTTTAGTGGTATTTGTGACACTCTTAGTGGTTCTATATGTGGGGTATGTTGAGGTTCTTTGTACCCTTGAGTTGGATGAGTCTAGGGGGGAAATCTAGTATTTTTGGGGTATTATTTCCACCTATAATGGGCCTATATTTTCCCCTATATTTTCCCCATGGACCTCCTTGTAATTGGAGGGAAAAAATAATTTTTGGGTGGCGAGAACATGCCACACGGTTTGGCCGCACAATTTTCTAAATCGTGCATCCAAACCATGTAGGGTGTCCACCACATTAAAAATATTTTTTTAATTCCAATTTCTCTTCCTAGAAATAAACTTAATCCACTCCATTTTTCCCCCATTTGACCCCAGTGTCCAAGGGATTCCCCAAAATCCCTCAATGTCCAATTGAACCCTATCATTGATGGGGTTTTTGGTGCGGAATCTTCATGTTTCTTCAAGGTAAGTTATTAATCTATCGTTCCTTCCATCTTACATTTGTTTTATTTCCTATTTTATTGAATATAATCATGCCCATAAGTTAGGGTTCGTACCTAGGGATTAAATTTGTGCCTTTTGGTGAAATTTTATGGGCTATGGATCGATTTATCTTCCTTGTGGTGTGGCAGTGGTGCGGTTGATGTTTCGCACCACGATTCAAGGGTTGTTTATTTGGGGTAGTTGTTCCCAGGGGTAATCAATTCGATATGAGTTAGAATATCTTCAGTAATATTTTTATCACACTTATAATCTATTATCCTTTCTACGTGATCTGGTTTTGGTGACGTTTGTTGAGAAAATGATGTTTAGTTGCCAAATTGGTGTTAAATTAGGTGTTTTACATGTCTTTTTAATGTTATTAAAAATGGGGTTGTTTTATAAATCATGTAATGGGTTTATAGAAATTTTTTGAGTTCTGAAATTTCTATTGTGGTGAATATGGGTATTCCCATGGTGTTAAAAGTGGGATTCTAATGGGATTTTGGAAAATTGGGAACCAATTTTGTGATGAATTTGGTGTTTTACAGGTCTATTTTACGTTATTACAATGGGGTTGTTTTATAAATCATATAATGGGATTGTATAAATAATTCGGGTGATGAAAATGAATTTTCTATGAATATGATTATGAAAATGGTGTTCAAAGTGGAATTTTTAATGGATTTCAAGTGCAAAACATTGTTAAGTTTAGTGAAGTTTTTTTATTTAAATCTTAAAGGTTCTATTGAGTGGTGTAAGTGGTGAAAACATGTGTAGATACTTTTTTGAGTTTATTGTGACCATAATTGATGTTTTTATGTTATAATGGCTTTTGATATGATGAGATAATGGTTTGATCATAAAGGGGGATGCTTGGGTATCTAGGTTGGCGGGTATGTACTAGTACGCTACTGATCCGGATGGGTTTTGTGCATATTTCTCTAAGAAAAATAGATAATTACAACACTAAAAAACTATATTGATGATGACCGTGGAACACTAGGTTATGGTTGTGTTCCTTACTAGTGTCTTTTGAATGATAACATGTTTTCTATGGTTACATTTCACAGAGGTACAAGGTACATGGGGATCGTGACTAACTAGTACCTAGGGGTGTTCCCGAGATTGGTGCTCATTGAGTATTGTGTATTAATCTTTGGAATTTTGTGGTTTTGGATGGATAATACATTCTCTTACACGTTCAAATTGGATTTTATCATTCATGGAATGTTTCTTTTTAAAACTATTTGAATTTAAAATTTTCATTCTTTAGAAATTATTTCTGCTACCTATTGTTTATAAAAAATTCCATGCTTTTTTATCTTATATTTTTTACCCTATGGAATCTCTTGGTTGTATTATATTGTGATTAGTCTCACACCCTACTTACACCCCTTGGGTGTAAGTAGACATGGTCATGTTTGACACATGAAAAGGAAAGGCTATGTGTGATGCTGGTTCGGGTTGTTAGATCTAATCCATGGTGCAGAGTTGTGGGGAAGGCATATGGGTGATGACCCCTTGTAATGTGGAGTCCTTGGGTATGTTTTTATGATATTTATAGGTGCCTTTGAGAATATTTTATCATGTTTAGTCCTATTTATTCAATTCGTTATTTTTTATAAACATTGTTTAGAATGAATTTTTTAGATTCATTTTATCGAATGTTTTTGATTATTTTGTATCCATATTTGGGTAAATAAATCCCAAACCAAAATAAATTATACTTGGGAACTTGTTCCAGACCATGGGGATAGGAAACACTCTTCATAACTTGTCATGGGTCAGGTTTGGTGCCAGATTTGATGGTGACCAGATTCAGATCATGACAATTAAACATTTGTACAATATTTTTTTAACATGGAATATAGTTCCAGCATAGATAAAAATCAAAAAGTGGATGATATAAATTTAAAATGAATCATTTCACAAGTTATAGTAGTATCAAATCTAATTTATATGAGGTTCATGTAATATAAGTAACTAAATTCAGTGAGGGATATATTGCATAATGTCTATGAATCATATTTTAAGGTAATGTATTCTTATATTCATGTGTCCTATAGAAAATAATAAGACATGATGATAAACTTAATATAAATTTTTGATGCATTATTTTTCTGAGTAAATGTTAATGAGGAGTATTTGTGTATAATTTGAGAGAGTCTCAATGATTCAAAAAATTTAATGTGTATGTATTTAAGGATTATTCCTAAATTAAATTTTTATGTCCTAGTGAGTGATGAACAAGATCCTAAGGTTGTATCCTTAGATGATTTTCAAATAATACTCATTTTATATGATGTGAGGATGAATCTAATATAATGAATATTTTAAGGGATATGGTTTTGAATGTTATAATGTATCCTACCATATATTATGAATTATACTATTAAAAGATAAATTAATTAAAATCATTACATTACTTTAGCATCAAAAGTGTAAAATAATATTCATAGTGAAGATTCCACTCACATGATTTCAATGTGAAAAGGAAAGATACCTGAAATAAATTCCCACATAAGTTCAAAGATGATAAATAAGTTGATTCATTAGAAAAAAAAATTCCTCATTATATTCAAAGGGAAATATAATTTTAAAGAATAATTTATTATCAAAGAATAAATTTCTCCAAGAAGAAGATGTAAGCTCTAAATAAAAACATGTGGAAGAGAGTCATGATGAGTATAACCATAATAAATATATTTTATTAGTTTTGTTGTAAAATATAAATTATAAGAGGATAGTGATGATGAAAATTATGAATTTTATGGAGATTTTTACTAAACATAATGTTTGATTTTTCACTTTAATATATTTATGTATAAAGATAGAATAAAATGAAATAAATTCAATAGTTTGTGAATTTAAGTTATATAAAGTAACAATAAGTGGACACGGATGTGTTAAAGTCCATGATTGAAATGATAAATTACAAAAAGAAATAAAAAAAATATGTCAAGATCAAGGTAGAGGAGTAAACATTGATCATTAATGATATTTCTAGAAAATTGAAGAAGAATAGTGTGAGGATATACGAGCTCAATGTAATATTTCTTGATATGTGGAAATGTATTGAAAGTCATATAATTTTTTTAAATCCAAAAACATCATTTGAACATTTAATAATTTCAAAATTTACAAGGTATCAAAAAAATTTCATGATTCGTAGTTGAAACATGATTAATTCCCCTGACAACGTAAAATAAAATCTTGAAGGATAGATAAGGATTTGGAAATATTATAAACAATATTCCATCAAAATGAAAATAAAAAATTAAATTTACACTCAATGAATGAAGATCAATTTTGGAGGGGCCTACAATACTGTGGTTCCATGTAAAAATTAACCAAAACAAAATAACTCAAATTATGTTTTATTTTATTGTAAATATATTACAGTCATAAAATGTTAGTATAGTATCAAAGAGTCATATCAAGGAATAAGTGAAATAAATACATATGACGGCACATAAAAAATTTATTATTATTTTTAGGCAAACATTTTTTTGTGTAGGGAATAAAAAATCCAAGTATTTATCATTAAAGAAGTAAACGAGTGTTCTTATATAAAGGAATATCAGTAAAAATATTTACCTAAAAGATTCATCTATAGTGGTAGGAGTTCATAAAATATTTTATTCTTTGAAAGATGAAGAATATCCCTCAAATAGGGAAGAATAATATTTTTATAAACCACTAAAATATGTGAAAATTATAATATGGAATAAGAATTAGATTATTGATAAGGCTATTGTGGAAAAAATATCTTCAAATTAATGATATTGAGATGGATTTTAGATTTATAATATTTTTTTATCTTACCATATGATGGAAAAAATAACTATATTAAAAAATGTTATGTACAACACAAAATGATTTATATAGTTTGGGAATGATAAAGGATTAATGATTTTTGGCTTAGTACAAACAAAAATGAAAGGAAAATACATAAGAATGATGAATGAATTGATAGTGGAATGATGTATACATAAGTTACTTTTTGTGAGAGAATTTTGTGAATTAATACATGAAATACACTATATTGTGAATACATGTATTTTAATAGGAAAATATGGGGCATTTTTTATGCAAGGAAATTTCATGAAGGGGAATACATATCTTACACTTGGAGAAGAAGACATGTTCTATTTCTAATGAATATGGGATGAAATTTTAAATGAATTTACTTATCCAAATTGGAAAATTTCAATGTATAAACTATAAAGGTTTTTAGATTATTGGGATGATCCAAAACTTATATGTGGTGATGATCAAACAAGTGTTGTTTTTTAAATTGGAAATAAAATTTGGAATACATAAAATTAAATAGTAAATTAGTCATAATGGGTACATGAAATGGTTCATTGGGATTTTTTCATGCCAATAACTTCAAGGGATATTAATAAAATAAGGTTTTATATATTTTTAATTTATCACTTACATTGGAAAAAATACACATATTTTTCACTCAAAAAATATATTTTTGAATTGTATTACATGATATAAGGATTATCTAAGAAAATAGTTAGTAAAAAATTTATAAATTTAAAAATAAAATAAATTATAGAGTTTACTAACGTGAAATTGTTATACTATGTGAATAATCATGATGTAATAAATCTATATTTTGTCTCGTGAATTTCTAAAAAAAATATTTATGAGTGACATCCATCGATGTTTGAAATTAAAATTCTAGTGTTTCATTATATCATTATGGACTATATATTTCATTGAAAATAAATAATAATGATTGTATTTCCTTAAACACTAGAGAAGTAGAATAACTAACTACTACTCAAAATTCTATAAAACATATGAAGATGAAACAATATATTGGAGACTTTGGTGAAGATATATATTTCATATTGAAAATAAATTTTATAGCTCTAACATAATCAATTTGAGTAAAAAACCAGGGAATCATTCAAGGATGAATCACATTAATATTAAGTATAACATTATGAAGGATAGAGTATTCAATATGAGATGAAATAAGTATATGTGTCTACACAAGATCATGTAGTGAATATTATGATAAATTAACTACCAAAGGATATTTTTGGGAATCATCATTTGATTCATGGAGTTTAGAAAAACTATATCTATTATATATTATCATGTAAAACAACTTACAATAAAACATTTTTTTATCAATATTGGTTTCAAATAAAACAGAAGAGGCTATTTCATTCTGAAAATATTTATTAAAAATTATTTTAACTTTTCATGTGGCCTCATTAAACAAGAATATGTATAGAGGTATCTCAAAGAAGTGGTGTCATTTGGATTATTATTTTCATTAAATAAACATAAAGATGTGTTATTGGGGTTTATTTAAAAATGGTCATAAGTGAAAGAAATTATTATCTCAAAAATGGAGAAGCATTATACAATATTAATTGTGTACCTAATCCAAATAATTACCTTCCAAAGGGGAGACAAAGTCAAAAACAATAATTATAAAGGAGGATGACATGAGTGGTAGAGGGATTTGTGGAGACATAAGAACAATGGAGAAATTAGTAAGAAAATATAAAATTAGTTCAAGGTAGTTTTGAAAGTCATGATAGTTAATTTGTTATTAATCACGTTTTTAGTGAAGTGATTATTTATTAAACATATTAATATTAGTATAATTATTCAAAATGAGGATCACTAATGTGGTATTCAAGTGAATAATAATGGTTTAATGAAATATTTATAAATATGGTACTCACAATGAATTGAAGTGTCCTTTTATTTTGTTTAATCATTAAAAATGGAATCTATTGAATATGTTTTCTGTAATCCCAAATAGGGGAGACTGGAAAAAAAATGAATGTATTTTTGGGTCATTTTTTTTGGAAAATCTGGGGAATTATCCATTAAATTATTCAAGTTGATATTGAGAAATCATACAATATAGTTTCATTAGGTTTGAATGATGTTCTATGTGTTTTGGTAGGATAACATACAACACATCATGGTTATATATACTATGTCATGGTGGTACTTATAGTACAAGAAAAATGGATATAATTTTATAAGAAAGTAAGTGGTAGTATTTTTTAAATTATATTATGAATATAATATTATGTATAATTATATAAATTTCATGGTTTACCTTATGTTATGAAGAATACTTTGTAAAATACATATAATAAAGGATTTGGCCGGGATAGAGTTTTAAACATGGATTAAAATCAATAGAGGTTATCGGAAAACATTTTATAACGAATGGAATAGTTATGTTTGTGTTTTATAATACCCATTTTTAAAATATAGAGTTCTTTTTATGGTTTTAAGAATGTATTTAAATGTTTTACCAAAAAAATCTATATGAATTATCATGAAAAAAAATCCATGAATAGATAAATTTTATTTGAAATTTAAATTATGGAACAAATGAAGAAATTAATATGATAAAGATATGTTATCCATTTTTTATGGAGTTGATAGTTAACAAGAAGAACAAAAAAATTGATAATTTCATGTACATCGTGATTTCAAGGAATTTTGTTTAAAAATGATGATATATATCTCATTCAATGAGGGAAATAAAAATACAAAAATTGGATTATTTCACTTGGATTTTTGAGTACTATTTGAATGCTATTGAAGAAAAATTAATTAAAGTGTGAAGATATGAGATATCATTTAAATATGGGTTTCTAGTTCGATCGATTAATATATTTAATTTCAAGGTGATAAATTTTGTACAATTAGGAAGAGTATTTAGAAAGTAAAATTATAAGAATAAAGATATTATGGGTATTCATTGATTATTTTTTTCTTGATAAACTAACAACAATGTTATAATACATACAATAGTTTTAATATACATTTATATTTTAATTATAATAAAATTTTTGCAGTAACATATGAAGATTGTAGAGACATTTGAAATTGTGAATTTTTTTGTAATATTAGACATCGTTTGAGGTGAATTTGTAATATATTTTATGACAATCATCATGTACTTAATTGAATTAAGAATTTTGGCGGTGTTGAATGGTGATTATGGATGTGTTGTGGGAGAACAAATATGGTGGTGGTAAATCAATAATTTTAACATATGACATTACGAACCCATTAGATTTGTACTAATTACATAGTGGGCTTATAAGAGAAGTAAGCAGCTTAAGGTGGGTCACTGGGTGGTTGGAGAATATGAACATGGTGCTTATTAGGGTATGAGGTGCCTGGTGAAGGGTGGCAAGGTTACCAATGGTAGATTATTTTTTAAAAAAACAATTATTTAATTTTTTTATTTATTCTCAAAATCCATTTAAAATTAGTCACTCCAAATTTTCTATTATGCGAAACTACTTAGCCACATCTCTATAAACTCTAATTTCCCTCCAAATCAATGCTATAATCTTTCATTTTCGTTCATGTACTTGAGTAAAATTTATATTGGGCAGTAGATAGTGGTAATTCTTTCACCCCACTCTAATATACTTCTTATTTATAGAACTATTTAAGTGTATCTATTATTTACACCCAAAACTAGGTTGATTTATCTTATTTATTATTCTTATCTATTAAATACGAATCAATAAAATATATACATTGTGTTGAATTACATTGATTAACGATAGGTTGTTCAAAACCACTATTATTAGTTTATGAATATTTCAGGAAATTTTATATATTGTGTACCACAACTCATTTCTGATTGACATAGAATTATATATAATTTTATTCCCATGAATGGTATGAGTCTGTTATGAATGTTTAAGTCCACAATATACCCACAAAACACTATTTGTTTATTCCATGACCATTGATAGCCATGGGTTGATATGAAATTATTATGAATCATATACATAGAACCAAATGAAGTGACCTTTGAGGTATATTATAATATAAGGGAACTTGATTAAGTAACCTTATCCTCCTCGAACATGGGAGAGGCATCAGATTGATAGAGGTTAGTATGAGGCTTGCTCCTTGATAGACATTTTAGTTTCCCTACATGTAATTTTGGATTGTCTAGATATAATATAGAGTGACTGTTATCTCCTATGATAATTAGTTGGAACCTTATGAATTATTCCATGTATTTGGTTATTAATGTTGGCTGAGAATGTAGAAAATTGTCTATATATATTAAAAACCGAGTTTTATGATATAAAAATCTTTCTTTTAATTTAATATCTACTTTTATTTGATCTATTTATTATAATATGTTGTGATTCTAGTTATATATATGGGATGATATGAAGTTATTACTATTTATGAGTATTGTTATTATGAAATTAACATTTTTTAAAAACATTTAATGATAAGGGACATTGTACCAATTACATGGTTTAGTCATAATCGAGATGTTATTCCCATTATAATGGGATGAAATTCCCACAAGGTATTGGAATATAATTCCCAAGTGGTTATGATGATGAAAAAAATGGGATGTTATACCTAGTATTTATTTATTTCTCGTGGAAGTGTGACCTACTTCCAACATCATGATTCTTCCATTGAAGGGGATGAGAGAAATCTATATGTGTTTTTATCTATGAAAAATGATTCCCTTTCTTAGTATGTGGTCTATGACTATGGAAACCTTTCCCTATTTTGATCTAGTCATGACTAGGGGTGTTCTTCAATCATTTAATGATGTAGGTAGCAAGTGATTCATTCTTTCATTTGATTTCATTAAGACATAATTTCCACTATAGATTGATATCATGGGGATTTCATGACTAATTATATGACATGATCAGAATGATGTAATTACCATGTATTGTTCTTTATGATATCATAGGATGCTTAACCACTATTACATGTGGCATATCGGGATATAGTACACATAAGTTATTTCATATGACATAATGGACCGTTTTTTAATGAATTCGACTCATTAAATGATGCATAGTTAGTATCCTTATGATATGTTTCGAGACACCACAACAGTGTCTAATGCTTCCATGAACGCACCTAGGTTATTGTATAGTACTCGTGGTTGTGACATATTTATGTTTTCTTCCATATATTGTTATTTACTTATAAAAATATCAACAAATATATAAAAAAGTATTTACTAGATATGTTTAGGAAAACTAATGGAGGTGTCTTACTAATTTGAATTTACACCAAGAATGGGTTCCATAGTACCACGAATAATTTATGGTTCATGACCGACGGAGGGGAAAGGGTCATGATGTTGATGGATGAGATGAATAGCTTGGTTGGAGAGAGGATATGGGAACAAAAATTGAATTGGGATCTAGTTTTTCTCAATTATTAATTAATTTATTTATTTTAGTATATATTTTATGTTTGTCCTATGGGTGACCTTACATTGATGTATTCCATGTGAAATTACAACAAATCATTCTGTAATATTAAATGATTTTTTATTTACATACCAATGGAGTACAATGTTATTTTTCACATTTATTTTCCATTATATTAATATGATATTCATTTTTTATTTTTTCTACCATTATTTGTGGACATATGTACAAAGAGGGTATACTCTCCACACTTACATAATACATCACTACATTTTGGAAGCCTCTAGTATAATGGGAGGCATGCTTGAGGTATGTGGAAATTAATTTGGCCCTAGTGGAGGTTAATTTGACCGAGGGCACCCTAAAATGGTTTATTATCATTATTTATACTTTTTTCAAATCATTTTAAATATTGTGTAAAAGATATAGGAGGTGGTTGGAATATAAGATAGACCTTATGCATGGGCCTAACAAACTCATGTATTACGAGAATTTAGGATATCAAGGATGATGCTTTTTTTTTATAGTCAGGTTAATTTAATCAAGTATCGCACAATATGCTTTCAATTTATGGTTTTACTATTGTATTCGGGGGAAATAGGTCATGTGTTCATGCATGATTTTCAACAACTAGGATTCACACAGAATTCATGTGGTTACTTATAATTCAGCATTCAGAATATATCATTTACCAATATAACTAGATGACGGATTGATACTTGATTAATAATTTTTTTTTTATTTTTTCACTAACTAAAAATTAAATTCCTTTTTTTATCTGATTCTACCCCTAAGGGAGTGGGAAGGTGGGGAAGGAGAGATATTTCCTTAAGTTATATGAGTCCCAATGAATAATATGGTGTGTATATATAATTTTAGCTCACTATTAATATTACTTGTTACTATATCAACATCTGTTATAGATTCAATCATACAACATGAATATTAAATTGTAGCTACATTCCACCATAATGAACTTTTTTGAATGCCCAGAGGGAGTAGACGAGCATGCCCCTCCAATTATTGAGTCAGATCCTTTAGTTATGAATGAACATCATATTGACTAGTTGATATCTGTGATTCTACTTTTTATGATTTAGCTAGTGGTATGTCGTACTCCGAGAGGTGATTATTCCATATCAAATATTGCTATATATTTTTAGGTAAAACATCCAAATATGTTTTCTATAGATTATGGGACATATGATGTTGATTTTGGTTTGATTATATGATGAATATATTTTACATTATTGAGGCTTCACCTTTGATTTGGATGAACCTTGACCAATATATGGTTTGAGGACCCATGAAATAGTGTTAAGATGTAATTTTCATGTTAGATAAGCATATGGGGATATCATTGAAGTATTTGTACATTTGTTTCTTTAATTATTTCATCCCCTTGTTATTGATATTTGATAGATATTGAGATTTTATTCATTTTTTAGGGAAGAATGTTTGTTATGGATCCATTTTATCTTGTTTATTTGGTATTTATATTTTTTTAGAGTAGTAATACCATTATGGATTGATTTTTTGATGACGGGATAATGAATTTTAATCAATATCAAGTCAATATCTTCAGGTTTTTGTCTTTTTTTAGGTTGAAAACCATGACCTAGATATAGAGGGGATCCAAGATATTGATACACCTTCTAGTATGATGAATTTTTATACATGGTACAGGAGTGGATCTTTATGATGTAGTAAATAGTTTTTCAGAGAGTCACATAATAGTGATAATGAATATCCCAGACAAGGTTGTGAATATTCTTCCTCTCATCATGGGATAATATTTTGAGTATATCATCAATGTGAAAATCCAGGTTTTACATAATTATTCCATCATCATCTAGTTAAGTAAAAATATTATATTAAAGATAGGGGATCTAATGTAGTTTTTTAATACTTCTCAACCTTTAATTTGTTGTGGTGATATATAGAATAAGGGTTTAATTAATGTATCATGTGAAATTTGTAATATATGTTGTTGGATTCTTCCATCCACGTAGGGTGTGAAGGAATTTCATGTGCCTAGGTTTATCCTAGGTATTAGATTATTTCTCTTTATGGTGTTCATGGTCCAAAATTCAAGGAAAGAGTCACAGAGATAAACTAGATTCATTATATATAGATGAAACCCTCTGACTATGATCATTTAACTTCAAATATTCAATTTATGATATTATTGGAATCTAACTATGCATTAAATTCATTTGATATGTGTTCATCACATTCATGTCTATCAGAAAACAAATTTGGGGTAGGTAATATTGTACATTTATGGAGTGATTTTTAATTATACACCCGTGTGGGTGTGATCATAGATTACGAGTATATTTTAGGAGTATTCCCTAAGGATTAGTAGATATCAACAACTTTTGTACTTCTTCATGTAAGAAATATATATATTTTCAATGTCATCTGTATGATTTATTGGTCAACTCAGTATCTATCACACATCAATTTCTATCATTGGAGATTATCTTTCAAATATACTAATAGTGTTTTTAAAACCCTAATCAATTATTGAGATTTATGGACAGGCTATTCTAGAACTAACCATCAATATCATGGGATGATTTTATCTCTATTAAATTTTTTTGTTTTTTGTGATGGTAAGATGTGGTGGGTGGCCTTTCATATCATTTTTTACATGTTTTAGATCATATTGTCTAAGCAATTCATAATATTTCTACCTAAGAGAGATGTTGAATTTACAATTATGCTTATTCTAGTCATGGATCTCATATCCATTCCTCCTTTCAAGATGAATCTTATATTTCATAGAAATAAAATGGTTTAACACAGGATATTGAATTAGATGAATTAATTCTCACAACATGTCCTCTTGGGGTGATCTTGTGATGTTTAGTAATGGTTTGGGTGGGTGTATATGATTATCTATCAACTAATGGAGGTTGAACCAAGTGATTTTCAAGGGTCAATATCCTCTTCCCCATACTGATGTTCTATTTAATCAGATGAGGGGATAAAATTGACTCCCTTATTTAAAATTTAGGATGGGTCACCATTAGTTTCATAGGAGGCCAACAAATATTCCTTGTAATAATATCAAGAATATTTATGGTATGACTGAGTATCTTATTCATTAATTTGTATAAATGAAACTACTGTTAGGGTTTATAGATCAAATTAATCAGTTCTTCCATTTATATATATGTATATTAATTTATAATTTTTTTCAATGAAATATTAGTATACTCCTCGTCTAGGGAGGAATATGATCATCATTTAATGGTCATTTTAGTTACACATATAGTGCCTCATTTTTACTCCACCTTCACAAAGTGTTTGTTCAATATTTTTTAGTTCAACCTAATAGAGGACATGATATCAGAGGTAAAAATATTAGTGGGCCCTAACATTTTTAAAGTCATAATATCTTGGGAGTAGTCTAATAATTTTTTAGGTTTTTTAGTTTTCTAGGAATGGTTATCTGGTGTAATTGATTCATTCAATACTTATATCAACCTATAGTTTTGAGGAAAACCATGACTATGAATGAGGAGAGTCATATGGTCTGATAATTCTGAGAGATTATACCCTAATATGATGAGAAAACTGATATATGTATTGATTTTGGAATTACCTATGTTATATAATGGGTATACCATCCATTATTATGTATCATGGGTTGATCTATTATCTATTGTAATACAAGATGGGTTTGTGATTACCTATGGATCTAGGTAGTTGATGCCACATGAGTGGAATTATATGACTTGTGATTGGGATATATCGTAAGTGGTTCAGAAGATTCAATATTGGAATCAATACATTTTTTATGTGTGTTATTTTGTATACACCGACCATAAGAGCCTCAGGTATATATTTTCCTAGTAATACCTGATCATTCAGTGGTGATGGTGAGTTGATCACTATCATTCCTTCAACTTCAATATATAACACACCTCTAGGATGGGGAATGTTGGGGATGATTCTCTCAGTATAAACACTCAGGTGTGGGTAGACGATGAGGCTTGTAGTGAGTAGAAAATGATGAGAATATAAGATAAGATATATCTTGATTTATAATAGTATTAGGAAAGAGTAACCGTATTTATTTGGATATTACCTTATCACTCTTTAATAGGGTGAAGGTGAGTAAGATATATGACTTTTATTACTTATTTGTGATGGATAATATATATATTATGGATCTACCACCTGAATTTTCCTTGGATGATAATGAGATCATATATATCAAGGGGAATGTTATGGTTTCATTGAGCATGAAAAAATAGATGATGTGGGATTGAAATGTCTCAATATAAATATTTCACCTAGGGATTACACAAACATAGAATGATATTTGTAGGTACTATTGGTGGAATGTTATGAAGAATGATATAACAAGGATCTTAATGTGATGATATACATATCAAGGAGTGAAGTATTAGTACCCAAAACTCACAAGTACCCTTCACTCATTAAACTCATCATTGTGGAAATTGGATACTGCGATGAATTATTTCATAACAGGGTGTTCTTTGTCTCCTCATGGTATTAATTAATTATGGATTTTTGTCTATCAGTTGACCACGGTAAACCACATTCTACTTGTTAGGTATAACCACTTTATTGATAACCTCATATTGTTAAATAGCTGGGTTATAGTGAATCTTCATGATTTCCCAGGATTAAAATTTTTGAATGAGACTATTGATTCACGTATGAGTTCTATAATATTTGCAAAAAGAGTTTGATACTCAAGTGTATTTGAGAATTTTATACCATCCAATGACTGATGGAAAGTATGAATGTAATATTTAGATTTTGGAGGCCATGATGGGATCATGTTTCCTCTATTTTATTGATCCATGGGAGTGATATCTCACCTTAACTGATTACCCATATAATAATAATTATCTGGCATTGATTTAGATGGAACATTTTAAGTCCTTATATAATAGGTCTATTTCCTCTTCTATAACGGATAAATGGAGGGAAATCAACGTTTTTTAGATAAACTATTAGTGTGGATGTGTTAAATCATATTATGTTACTTTGATGAGATTTGTTCCTATACAGAGAAGGAACCATTCACATTCAAATCAATGATGTTTTCCTCTAGATTTTGAGGTGGGTGACTAGGTTTCCTTGTCGGTGTCACACTAATTGGGACTTCAACAATTTAGAAGGATGAGTAAGTTGTTGCCCATGTATGCAGGTCCCATTTAGTTCATTTAATTGGTGGTTACCATGGATTACTAATTATAATTGCCTCGTATTTTTAGTGTTGTGAATGATTTAGACCATGTTACTTAACATAGGATATACCACCCAGATCCTTCTCATGTGATCAACATAGATAATATAGATATTGATTCTAATGTGTCATTTTAGAAATGACCACATTTTATTTTGCATCATAGTGATAAGATACTATATGGGAATGAAGTTTCTCTAGTTCATGTGTATCCATAGTACATGAATATTCACTAAGAGAATGTCGATAAGGGTTGATGTATGGGTGATGCGTAAAATGTAATTATGTGTAGAGTCTTAGTGATCCATGTCAAGGATTAGCTACCCTGATATTAGGTAGTTGTAAGACCCTACAAATTTTAAGGTGAATCATTATCTATTTTTTCCCAACCACTTGTATTTTATTTAATTAATGATTTTGTATGAATTGGAAAGGGGTTAGGGTTTCTTCTTATAGAACAATATTTTTACTTGGACATCAATCATTTTGAATGATTCCATTAGGCACATGTTGGTATGAAATTGAGTACTTAATGGGGCTCGAAGCGGTGGAAGCATGTAACTACCTAAAAATTTTATCAATGTAAATTCCCTTCTTATAAAAATCTCATATATTATAAACCACAAAAAATCACATTAAGAACCCATTACATTCTTTATTAGTTGGGAATGCTTGAAATAAGAGGTATTTATCAAAATTTAAGAAACTATCCTGATTGAATTGTAACTTGACCCTTGGAATATTAACATGACCACTAGGAATAATAATTCATAAAATAGAATAGTAATTTCATCTATGAATGTATAAATAAAGTATAGGAATTCTATAAATGAAAATATGATATAATTATATCATAGTTTAATTCAATACATATTTTAAAAATTATTAACTATGAGTTAGTATTATTTATAATACATAAATGATTATTTATAATTATAAAATAAATTAATAATTAATGTATAGTTTATTTTCATAAAATAGATTAAAAAATTAACATTTTAACATATTATTATGAGAATATTTTTTGAGAAATTAAATAATTTTTTAAATTGTTATAAAATTAGTTATAATTTTCAAATTGGTATATCAATTTAAAAGATGATTATAATTAAAAATAAATTTTATCATATGTTGAAAAATATTTTCCTAAAATGGAGTTCATTTTTTAATTTTACACATTGAAAAAAATTTAAGGTGATTTTTTATGAATTTTCTAAAAAAAGTGATATTTGGTGAATATTAAAACATGATTATTTATGATAAAAAGAAAATAATTTGTTTTTTGAGTAATTTTTAATGTTTTAATTATGTAACCCAAAAATATAGAACCATAATTCATTATTATAATACATTCAGTGACATGGTTCAAACTATTCATTGTTTTTAGCCAAAATAATAAACTACTGAATAAAATAATGAGATAACACCCTTATCCTCCCCTAAAAATACCACCTCTTCTCATCAAACCATACATGATTTTATGATTATCCATGTTTAATACATTAATATTAACAAGAACCTACCAAATTTCTATGAGCACATGGTCTCTTCAAAAGAAAAAACCCTTTCCCATAAGGATGTTCTAAATGAAGAGAAATTAAAGAGGAAAATCATCTTTCTTTTTCATTTATTTACCTTTCAATTTCATTTATTTTCTTATAATATTATCACCTACACATATACAAGATTAATTAAAAATCTATTATATTTTATGTTATATAATTTTGTTAATTTTGTGGAATAATTCATCTTCCAATATATTTATTTTATCCTGTATACTAAAAAATGAAAATTGTGTTTAGGGTGTGTCGATTTACCAGCAACATGGATGATGCATTTTAATTTTTTTACTATCACCATTAATGATGGACATAAATAAAAAATTATGGTTAGGTAAGATTGTATCATACATATTATATGTTATATAATGTTTTAGAAGCAATATATAGACATGATATTAAATAAAATTATATGAGTTCATGGTGGTTGTAAAATCTGCCACATAAATAAAATAATTTTACTTTACTATTTAATCAATGATTTATCCTCATAACCTATAAAAATTATATGTAAGATTATTTAATAGTTTCAAATTTATTTTATAACATATAATTTCAATTCGATAAATCTATTCTAATTTTACATGAACTTCCATACTAATATACAAGACAACCAATCATGAAAATCAAGAAAATAAACACTCTATAATAATGATATTAAACTCTATAAAACATTGAGAATACCATAAATTAACTTAATAAAAACACAATGAATACAATAATTCTATGAAAGGTTATGATTTCGAAGATTTATGATTTTTATTTTATTTTCTAGGATATTACTGTGAGGAAATTATTCGAACATATGGCAAGGAGATTCTCAAACCCAATTTCCATTATTTGGGTTATTCCTATTTTATGCCATATTTAATTATGAGTGTTATTTTTTTATTCCAAATATATTATTTAATATTACATAAATTTTCATTTCTAGTATATAAATTATTTGAATAATATTTTATGACAAATGCAATGACTTTTCCAAAAGGAATTTCCAGTCTCAAAACCAGCTATTAATCCTCATGAGATTTTTTATTCTTCACTCAAGATTGATAATTATTATACCATGTATGTTATTACCTATTTCATTTAGAAACTAAAACATATATAAATATATAATTTTTTTAAATTAAACCAATTCCTTTCTAGGAGTAGTTTTATCTCCATGATTGATATTTATTCATTGCTGCATATATGATAATGTAAATGTTATTATGTGATAGTGCACCTAGAATTATACTGTGCACGTAAATGTTATGATGTGAAAGGTTAACATAGAATTATATATCCCTCTAATTTATTGGGTAATGTTATTTATCTATTGAGATAAAGGGAAATATGTGTGAGCATGATGTTAGCTTTGTACACAACTATGTGTGATATTTCACCACTAAGATATGATATTTAAATCTTATGTGTTGAAAAAGTCAATACCTTGGTCGAATGATTCCAATCATGATTAAAATAATGATGTTTTTATTTTTATTATGCTCAATCGTGTTTTATTTCTCTTATTTATCCTCTTACTGGTCTTTTATATCACCCATTATTTTGATGTATATGCTCAGGTAAATACTTATACTAATGAAATCATGAGGGCCATTATGAAGTGATACAATAATAAATTAAATAAAGGATTATGTTTTATTATTTAAAAGTAATGTATAGTATTATTTTTACAAATACACTAATAATTGGGACCCAATATTTGTTTCACTCTTATTTTTTATCTTTAAAATGATGTAATTGTCATACATGAAAAATGGGTCACTATAAATATCTCCAACTTGGTCATCAGCTGGCCAATGACCCTAGCGTAGGAACATAGTAGGGAACCTGATACCCATTGTGGGTGAAAGGTTAACTGATAGATTCATAAGTGGGATTATATCAAAGGACTCTCATAAAAATGGTATAAACCCCAGATTGAAAACCAGGGGTTATACTATGGTTGTTTTAATTGATTCATGGTGTGGTTAATCAAAATACTCAATCAGTTGTTGATATTTTTCATAATTGACAAATCATATAGAAATGATAGTTCATTTGTTTTTTTACTATGTACGGACTGTAAATAAAAGAATGTGGTAAAAATACTAAATAGTTTTTAATGGGGAAAGGGGATGAATGCAAGACTCAAACATTAAACAACATAATTTTCTATTTCTGTATACTAAATATTATTGATCATGCACTCAGTATAATTCATGCATCATTATTCTCAAAATATATTTAGAGATATTATTCACTTTATAAAATCACATACTCACACATAATTTCACTTCCTCTATGTTTTCATTTGATGAACATGCCACAATCGTAGGAATGTCACCAAACTCCACCGAACTTCATCATTTATTGAGAATTCCTATACTTACTAAACAAAATCAAATTTCAATGGGATGTAAAAAATGGATGAAGAACTAGGAGTGGTTATAATTAAATGGAAATAAGTTTTTTTAATTTCTATTATCACAACAAAAATCCCAAAACAACCAACTTCTCAATCAAAACTGAATGAGTATATAAGAAAATGGAACAAATATTCTAGAATCTATAGAATTCCTGAGGAAATTAAATGATAGATTAATACTCTAATTTCTTGGATTTTGAATATGTTTCATCAAAAAAAGGTTAAATAAATCATAAAAATTTAAAAGGAATAATATAGGAAGTAGAAAAAAATACACCTAAAAAGTTAAATTGAATCATAAAGGAGAATAAAAGTGTTAGAATATTTATCCTGTGAATGAAAAATGACTCTATCACCCATCCATAATTTTTATACATAATCTATATTATATCCTTTATTTTGATAAAATAAAATAACTTTTTGAAAATCATCCCATGTAAAATTACATACATTTTGGTTAATAATACTTTTAAAATCATTTACTGTGATACGACATTAGTTAAATATGTGTGATACTAAACACGATCAAGTGAGGAATATAATGAAACATCTAGTAATATACTTATTAAAAGTAGATATTATCTACCTAGATTGATTTTTTCATAGTCATGTACTTTTCTTTTAGTGTGTATTCATGGTTCATAGCATCTGTATGCACTTCATAGACATTGATATCAGTGGGCTTCAAAATTTACCTTTTAAACAATATTCTAGTTGGGATTGAAGTGTTTCATGGTGATATTTGGTAGAATGATGGATCAAGGACTCTACCGTATTATTGTTTTTATACCTCCTCATTCCAATATACATAAATTAAATTTTAATTTTTGGTCAATAAAGTGTATTCGATAATGAAAATAGTGAATAAAAATGATTTTCATTGTTTCATATGGATCATGTGGTGGCACTCATCCTAAGGGGTTATGGATGATATTTTTAACAAAATAAATTAGGAAAATGAAGTTTATTGGAAATTTTATATAAAATTTTATCTTGATATTTTCTTATTTCTTCTTTCAAAAAAATTATGTTGGATAGCATACACAAAACACAACCATTATCTTAAATAAACAAAAAAATAATATTACTTAAATTTTTAGTTTTATATCCAAGATATAGGTTTTCTATGTATGATTAGGAGTAATAATTTTTTGAAATATATATATTTATCCCCCTTAATAAAATTAATAATCCTTCATAATTTCTTTTATTTTTCTTTCAATGATGATAAAATCCAATGAAGGTAAAAGAGATATTGTTCAAAAAACTATTTTAATATAGGAACTGTATTCTGATCAAAATAGATTATAATAATTAATATTGATAAATGATCATATAAAAAATTATATTATATATCCATTTTAATTAATTAAAATTCATTGAATTATTATTATTATTATAAAAGTAATGAAAATAAATTCATTTGATACTTCAAAAATTAATTTTCTTCAAAAAACAAATTCATTGCATTTTGTGTCTGGATAATATAACTAATTTCATAACCATATATAAACTATATTTTAAATAATGGATATAAATTTTTAAATAATAATTTAATGACAGGTGTCGTATTTATTTTATCTTTTTTATGAGATTGATTTTTGAGTGAATAGTGAAAAGTGACGATTATTTTGAAAATGTATATAATTTTTATGAAAAAATATATTTAACAATTCTATCACATTTTTGATTTTTTAATGTAAAATAATATCTATTTTATTGAAAATAATATTATTAATTACATATTAATTGATAATATATTTTTTTATAAGTTCATTTTTAAGCATAAAATCATGTTCTATTGAATACAATTTTTCGGTGTTTTTTATGAATTTAAATTAAAATTGATTTCTTCCAAAACTAGAAATTGAAAAATAAAAACATTATTCTATTTATGTAATCAAGAGGTTTAAATTTTATAAAAATTTCTCCTTTGTTTTTTATTATTAATTAAAGCATGGTAAATATGTACACCTTAGTTAGGGCTAAAATGGGTTAAATTTGTTAAAAAAAATAATTCGGCTTCGAGAGATCACAAAACATTTACATAAACCAAATTGGTTGGTTTTATTTATTCCTTAACATTATAATATTCTAATATATGAAATATTGGAGTAAATTTGACAAAAAAATCACCGTATATTATTTAATTATTATAAGAAATTACAACTGTGTCTCTACCCACTTATAAAAGGACACATATTCTACTCCCTTTTTAACAAAATTTGGTCCCTTTATATCTTTCAATAAATATTGAAAAAAATTAGATCTTCTTTACATTCATTATTGAGATCCTAAAATCACCCTAAGACCATACAAAGAAGAATAATGTGTAATAAAATAGTGGTATCTCAAAGAGTAGGTAATTATATTACCCGACTCATTGAAAGTTTATTTCTTCTTCAAATTTCATTAAATATTTTATATTCATCAAAAAATAATTATTAATACATATCTAATATAATTATATTTTATTATAATTATGTTAAATCAAATTTCCACAACCTTTCCCACATATGGAAAATGATATTGTCGCTCGTGCATACTTATTACCCATTGTTTCCATGTAGCGGTGTAATTTTTTTTTGAACACTATTTTACATGGATGGTTATATATATCTAATTAATGAAATACATATAATATTTATGAATTAATTATTGTTTAAAATATATTTTATTTTCTATATTATTAGCATTATATACATACCAAAATGATAATGTCTCTCTTGGGTAAGTATATACTATCACCTTTACAAAACAATGTGATTCATTTTTTACTGCCACCATGAAGGGAGGATTATAAAATTGTTCCATGTATGAAAATAATAGTCACTAATATAGAAATATTATATAAATTATATTACCATTTAATTAGACCATTAAATATGAAAAATATTCCAAAATAATTTTAGAGAAATTGACTGAACATCATTAATGTCGCCTTCGTAAGAAAGTGATATTCAATGAATAAATTTTATTTTTTTAAAGATCCTAAAATGGAATAATGAATGAAAATGTTCTCAATAAATTATTTAATAAATATAAATTCATTATAAATCTAGATTAATTATATATGACTAAAAAGAGACTCAAGGTATGGATAATTATGTCTCATTTCCACTTAAATGAGAATGTTTTATATTATGAAGCGAGTTTCATTTATATAGTTAAAATACTTCTACATTGACATATTATATAATTTATTAACATTTATATATTATAATTAATATTTCTTTTATTTTATACAATTTCTAAGTTTATTTGATTCAGAAGATATTATTGGCGTAAGGTGTTTTTGTAATAATCTTATTTTATTTCAGGAATTTTTATTTTCAAATTTATTTTGGAAAATTATATAATTATAGTAGCCTAAGAAGTTCATACATAAATATTAAATCACATTAGATGAATATTAAATATATAATTTTTTTAATTCCATAACTATAATTTTTTACTATCAATTGGGACAAGATCCATGAACATATTATTTAGGTACATTTTTTAAAATCTCTCATCATTTTCTCCTCACTTTTTACCAATATGAGAATCCCCTACTTAAACCATTTTTTTCATAATATATGGAATGGAATCATAATAAGGGTTGATATCAGAATCTTAGTGAGGGTAAACAATAGAGATAATAATCGTTGATCATATGAAAGAGTACGATAACAATAACTGTATGATATCATTACTATAACATTCAATATTCTTACCCAATTTTTAATAGATAAAAAACAAAATTTATTGTATAAAACATTATCTTTTCCAAATAAATGTTTCATAAGATTAAAAAAACATCACAAATTAATCATGAACAATATGTTCACATCATAATCATAAAAAAACTATAAATTTTGCGAGGTCATTATCGGTAGAGAAGCAATTTCATATGTTACGGTTAACTACCAAGACCATTAAACCATAATGGATCAAAAGTAAACACATGTTTCCTCTATAATAGAGGATTTAGAATAACCAATTACATCCCATAGTATATCAGGAAATAACACTTGCATCCCATATCACAAGATATTAGGCACCATCATATATTTACTATAATGGAAAAAGTACATCGACTTGTTTCACATAATTATTTCAGGAGATATAAAACATTACCATCTTCTTTACAAGTCTATATAATTATAGTAACCCTTTTTCACATATTTAAAATCAAACATATATGTTCCAAAAAATCATAAAACAATCATCATATCATCATATCATGATTCGTGTAATGAAAAAATTTCTCATAAACATTTCATCAATTCATCATAGGATAACCCATGGAAAATAATAATGTTTCATAAAAATATCATCCTCATATTAATAAACCATACATAGATAGAGAAATTATGGTATAATAATATAATATTCCCATTAAAGCATATGTATCATAAAAATATATTACAGTAGATGAAAATTATCTTTAAACATTATTTGAATATTTCTCTCGTAAAAAATCTTATCATTATGAAATAATAAACAAAAAAACAAGTATTTCAAAAATATTATCGAAAATTTTCCTCTTAAAATATCATTTGAAAATTTTCAATTATGTGTAAATTCATTTATCCATCATGTTTTTTTGAAATTTCATTCATGTCGAGTATGTTAAAACAAATATACCATCAATATTTTCTATAAAACGAAAAAAAAAATTATTGCATTCAAAAAATTAAAATAAGAATGATTTGGGTAAAATTGAATTCAAAAAATGAAATAATAATATTCCAAATTCCATAAAAACGATTTAATGAAAATAGTAAAATGGAATAAAAAATCCCCAACGAAATATTAAAAAAAAAGTTTTTTTTACATATAAACATTATTTTGGACTCATGAGTCTGTAAAGTATAGTAAATGAATGGGAAACATTATTTTTTAAAAATTGATATAATATATGAAAATTTAAATTGATTTATATTATATGGCACAAAAACATTTATCAACAGAAATTAGAGTATAAATAAATCTGATTAAAATTGGACTAAAACATAAATCCATTACCTCAAGTGTCTAGTATCTTCATACAAGTTTTAAACAACTATATAAAAAATATAGATATATTATATTTTTAGTTTTTAACTATAATTATATATTTCATGCCATATATTGTTTATTTATATCATCTCATTTGTCATTTACTAAAAAGTTTTTATTAAAATCAATGTTCTTTGTGATAAAGTCTTCATTTTTCATGCATGTTATTGTTTCCGAGTACCGGTCATTATACTTTGATCATGGTCCTATAAACTAAAAAGTGTTAGAAATTATATGAATATCATATATACTCATTATATATATAGATATACATTAATGTTACAAATAAAAAAATGAATTACTCCATTCATGGAGATGGTAGACCATACCTACAGATTAACAATATTTTTTCTTCTCAATAGTTTAAAATGATAAAAGGTCAATAATAATTGAAAATTATAAAATAATTATTATATTATATATATATTTATTTTTATTAATTATATATTTATTACCATACATGTTAAATGAAAGGCAAAAAAATTACACCACCACGAAGATGTTGTAGTCCACACACATGAACATGCAATGTTATGGTTTTAACATAGATGAAAAGAGTAAGGATAATAGTTATTACATCATCTTAATAGAAAATATTTATTTATATAATAAAAATTTCATTATTTCATAATGTGTAAAATATATTTATATGAGGTTTAAAAAGAAATAAAACTAAAAATTCTTGATTAAGAGTTATACACATTCATTGAGAATCCTTCTTTGGCTTACACCATAAACCAGAAATGATGGTATTTTGAAAAGAAAACTGATCTAGTGTTTGATTAATGAAACTATTAAGTTATTATGTTAGTTCTTGGATAAAATATTTGTATCATAATTTTTGATCAAAAGAGGATAAGAGGAACCCTTTTGGATGTGAGGTGGGGGGGTAGTTACTAAATTACAGAAAGTATTAAATTAACAAAAATTTATTCTATAACAAAGAGACTAAAAATTAACATAAATAGAATATAATATGAGGATAAATTAAATATAATCTCATCCCATAATTTTTATACTTGTTTATATGGTTTTTAAACAATTTATCTTGGTTTTAACCCCACATAAACCCTTTTGAGAAATAAGAAAATATGTTTGTTTTTTACATTTTAATGGTTATGAATGTTACAATAAAATGAAAAGGGGATAAAAAATTGAACATATTTGATATTTTAAAACATATCTCCCTCACATTAATGATTATTTTATTGTTAGTAATAATAAAGCGTTTAATAAAAAATAATTTTAATAATATATCATTATTGTCTTTTTTAGAAATATTCCTTTAGTTTGACATTGAAAACAACATGAATGGTGAGTAATTTGATAAAAAAGTCCAAATGACCCTAATATGTTATATTAATCTATAAATTTCATGGATAACAATATTGTCTCCAAATATATTTATTTTTATATTTGTTAAAATCATATAGATTATTTTTTTATTAATTTAATATATTTTAGCACTGTGTGAGAATCAATGGAAATTATTCAATCCAAAAAATTTATAATCTATATACAATGATAAAAAATAATTAATTTTCAAGTATATGTTTAGAGAAAAAATGATACCCTTCATTCCTTATTCAGACAAATTAGACTGATTAAATTTCAAAGAGTGACATTTTGTTTTTATTCTTTTCATAAATTAATTTGAAGGTCATATTCTCAGAATAATGGCACCTTCTGGTTATATATTATTGAATTGGATAAAATATACTAAAATAAACACATAAAATTGGATGAATTAAAGTTTTTAAATTAATTTAAAGCTATGAAAACTTAGTTATACTTATAATTAACATATTTTACCATTATCGTGGTCAAAAAATATTACTATTGATACTATTCATATTGACAAAAAGTAAAATGGGGCTATTTAAAAAATCTGGATCTCTTAATTTCATGTAAGGAATTAACTTTTAAATAATTAGTTTTTTTAAGAGGAATAAATTAATTTAATGTAAAATGAAAATATAATAAAAAATAGTTTTTCATAAGAATACTTTTTAAGCACAATTATGTTTTTATCCCAAAATAAACCATAATATTGATCTCAATGAACATAATTGGGTTATTCATAATATAATAAAACCAATTACTCATTAAATGTTTATAAAAATAAAATATAACTTTATTATATCATTAAAAAAAATAGGTTTCAATAAAAAGAGTATTTTTCACTATTTACATGAAAATCAATATTTTGTAAAAACAATTATCCAACAGATTATTTGGATATATAAATTTTGAAAATTGAATCCATTTTATCAAATAAAATTTCTAAATATTTCAAAAAATAATTACAAAATTGTCTCACAAAAAACCCATCTCTGATGAAAATGTATTTATTAAAAAATAAAATTTATTTACTAGAAACATTATTTCTTATTTACAAATAAATAATGAATAAATATTAATTTAGTAGTACCTTTTTATAAATTTCAAAATGTTGTCAATTCTATTTATACAATCCAATTTAACAATTTGGTGACATTTATCACATGAAATAGTAGTATTTCAATAGTACAATGTGGTTTGTCAAAACTCAATATTATATGTAAAGATATATATAAAATAAATATAATTTATTTATTGAGAAATATATCATAAAATCTCATGGGGTTATAATCTACCACAATATAATAATTTTACCCTCAAAACTATATCAATCTGATATAAAAAATGTGTATACCTCTACCTCTTCAAATTCTCAGGTTCCCACATAGCTTCCTCAAATTTATGGTCTCACCACAAAACATTGACCGGGTGAGTGGAGTTATTTCATATAAAATTCTCTATATGACCCAAAATATCAAATAGTTTCTCCTCATAATAGTGATCATTCCTTAATGGTTCAAACTATGAGTTCAATATATGTTATGGATCTAGTATGTACATCCTTCAGAGACATAAGTTGAATACATCATGAAATTGTGAAGTTTGATAGATGTTCCAAGAAAAAAGTTTCCCTCATGATGTGATAA
This sequence comes from Viscum album, assembly GCA_963277665.1. Lineage (NCBI taxonomy): Eukaryota > Viridiplantae > Streptophyta > Magnoliopsida > Santalales > Viscaceae > Viscum > Viscum album. Next base: position 1,046,230,008 of record OY728138.1, on the reverse strand, counting down.
ATAATATCAAAAGGACCAATATATATTGGAATCATTTTTCCATTATTTCCAAATATCATAAATTTCTTCTAAGGAAATATTCTTATGAATTCATTTTCACCAACATCATACTCTAGATATCACTAATAATTGTTATCATAATTTTTTTATCAACATTGAGATTATTTTATAAGATGTTAGATGAATATAACATTGTTTACAATATTCTTAGTAATATTAGAACTTAATAAATTTATTTCTCAAAATTCATCCCATAATGTTGGATTTGTACACTTCCTTACATAAAGGCCATCATAAGTACCTATCTTAAAGAACAAGTGAAAGATATTATTGTAAGAAAACATGATTATATTATGGTTTTTATCATAACCACCTTTAAAATCCAGAGAAAAATATCTCCATATATCTTCTATGGTTTAAATGGTTTTCTATAACTAAAAATATATATGTGGATGATAAGTAATACTAAAATACCACTTTTCATTTAGAGAATAACGAATACTTCTCTAGAAATTCAAGGTAAATATATGATCTAGATAAAATACAATACAATTTAGTACTTTATGAAATCTTACCCACACCATAATGTAAAAATTTTCAAGATGATCAAGAGATAAATCCTCTCTGATGGAATTAAAGTGTGTGGACTTCATAAAGAGACTGAGTATGACCCCAATAGTATTGTTCCCATTATATGTTTTGGGGAATAAGAATAAAAAGTAATAGGTAATGTTATCAAAATTAATTTTAGTTATGGTAAATGGATATAAATTCCAAGAATAATTATATGTCTTAGCATTAAATTGTAGTAATACTATGCATCAAGATACACACTATTCATTATCTCTTTCCATGTTGTCCCATATAAAATTCTTTATCAAATATCAACAAATATTTGAAATTCAATTTTGAATAGGGAATAAAGAACTATGAGATTAATATAAAATTTCCATCATCAAATATGATATAGAAAGAACACATATAGGGTTCCTAACACATATCATTCAATCATTATCTTGTTTTGAACATAGGATAATTTCTATCATTATTAAATAGTTACAAATCTTTCATTTTCACTTATTAATCCTCACATAGAAATATAGTTAAACACTAAGTTGAGAAGGATAGAATTTATGAACATTCATTAAGATTTACATATCTATACATAAAAAATATAGAAATATTGGATATTTTTTATCATTATTTGAGAAAATATAGAAAGCTCTTTTCAAATTAGAGAATCTTATAGCTTGTTCACAACTTCTGGGTGGTAATGTATTGAAAAATAAGAATAATTAATAAACTACAACCATATTCATTGAAATATATTAAAAAATTTCTAATTGATTATATTCTGTATGTTTTTTGATTGGTATATATATCACACTTTTCTACATAAACCTAATGCATTAATATATTTGTTGAAACAATTACCGCATCAACATCCAAATCATGGTTGAGAAATTTGGATCATGAACATTAGATTTTCATGAGGCATAGGATATAACAATATCATCCTATAATAGTATGCATCCCATAAAATTTTTTATGTAATAATATAGATAAAAAACCCTTCTATATTACGTCATAGTGTGAGTATGGGTTCGCTAACCAATATTATCTTTCTCTCCTTAAAATTATTTACATATTCATAAATCCACTAGAAAATCACCCCATTCCAATTCAATATAGTATGTGGATTAGATATTCTTAATAAAAGTATCAAAAAACATAATTAGTATCAATATATATAATGAATACAATGGATATCAGATACCGTGGTTGGTCTAGGTCATTTCTCAATAACTAAAGTCATTGAAGAATCCACCAATATACCAAAAAATGAGATTATATAACCGAGGAATGAGTAATTTTACTATTAAAATTAAAAAATGGTAAATTGTTCATAAAACATATCCTTCCTATGTGTATTGACAAGAATTATTCAAAAATATTCATGCTCTTATTTACTCTTTGATTATATAAAAACGTCATCTATAAAGACTAAAAAACTGATCAAGGTAATTATAATGGCTTTATTCATTAAATCCATGAGGATATTTAGGAAATTAGTAATTCTAAATATAATCTCCAAAAATTCATAATTTACATTCTATATACAGAAGGATGTAATTTATATCTCCTCTTTTTATCACTCAATTGATGATATCCAAAACGAAGGTTAATATTATAAAATTATTTAGATCCATATATTTAATTAAAATAAATATTTGAAATGGGGAAGATGATACATATTCTTTATAGATGCCCACTTATACTCCTTATAATAAATCTATAGACACAATAACCCATCATTCATCTATAAAAAAAGAATATGTGAACACCATGGTGATGCACTATGTCATATGAACCCCTTATCAATATTGTCTTAGAGTTGAATATTAAATTACATATACTCAATTATATCCATTCAATAAGGAGTATTTAAAGTATGAGTAACATCATATATTTGTGATATTTTAAATATAACATCATGATTCAAATTATGTTTAGGCATATCTTCAGTAAATACATCCCCAAAATAAAAAATAATACACATATCCTCAATTTATAATTTATCCCAATATATTTGGGATAGATAACATTCATTAATATTAATTAAAACTCACAATATAGAAGTAATTTCCATTGGAAATATGTAACCATCCTTAAATGAATAAATGATCCTAGGCTTATTGAGAATAATAAATGTGACTTTCCTTCTATTGATGTTGATATAAGCTCCATATAAATAAGAAAAATAAATTACTAGCATCACATAAAAGTTAAAAAAGGGAGAGTGAAAATATTTTTAGGATACACATTCCAAAATTCTTCAATCAAAGAAAAATTTGAGACTTTATATGCCACCATAGTACCATTAAGAGTTTTCAAAACTAACACAATAACTAATAATTGAGGTGGTAATTTTATTCCTTTTTAAAATTCATTATATATAATAGAGTGGGTAAATCAATAGTAAAATATTACATTAGTTATTATATAGTGGATGATACGTGTACATTTCTCCATGTTATTCTCATAACACACTTTGGCAGTCATGATTTCTTGAGATTTCCCTTTATATTTATGGTTAAGAGGTTATTTTGATGATCATAATCATAAAAAATTTAGATTTATAAACTATTTGATGTGACTACCATTCTAATTTCACACAAATAATTGGAGTTTTGGTTACACATTAGTTGGAATATTTCTTTCTCCATTGTATCAACTGGCATCTTAATCGCCTCTCGTCATTCATAGGATTTATGGACAACCTTCCCAAATTTAAATATCCGCCTAGTTTCATTAAAAATTTATATTTATTTTTCTTCACACATTTCCTATATATATATTATTGAATTTTATTTCAACTATTTTATTAATTATCATTTTCATGATACATTATATTATTTTTTAATTTAAAACACTTTCTAATAATGGGAATATCCTATTTCTATTTCAAACTAGAGAGCACATTGGGATATTTCTACATGGATACTGATGTCTCTTATAGTTAACACATTATAGTGACTTAATTTTAAGCCACTAATTAATATATAACTTTTTCATTCATGGATTATGATTAAACTATAATCATACCTTTCATATCTAGATTAATTTCCACATAGGTACCACTAGATTCATTATCCTTTTGATTCAACTCATAGACTTACTTCTCCATCTTTATATACATAATACAAGGGAATTACTAACTAAAAATATCATTTGAAACTCATCTTATTCTATCAATTAAAAATCTTCTTATTTCATCGAATTTTTAATAATACTCCACTATTTACTTCTTTTTTCTTCCAAATAATAAATGACTAGTAAAAAAATTGCTATTTGGAGCATGAAATAATAGAAAATATTTTCTCAATTGTATTGATTTTTCACTTAAAAACTAGATGATCTGAAGACACACTAAAAGAATGTGGTTTTCCCTCATGAAACAATCAATAGGATATTGTTACCTACATTGATCATTTGGAATCTTAGAATCATTCATCGACTACTAAATTTTCATGCGCATATAGATAATATTTTTCATTATATGTCACATAATTTTTATTGATATTGTGGATAAAAAATTCATTTTCCATCACATCTATTGTTATAATGATTTCTCCAAATTCCAACCGTTGATTAAAATGAAAAATAAAATTGTAAGAATCATGATATTATAATAAGGTTGAGCTATCATGCTATCATGAAATATCATTCATAGTGTTTCTAAATCATGACTCATTCTTCCCAATATATGGAAGCATAAGATTAACCTATGTTAGCAATGGTCACTATCAAAAAATTAGGATTTTTTATAATATATATATATACATGTCCCCATGGTCTTAATCAAACTTATCTAACCCTAATTTCCAATAATTAACTATACCCCACTCTAAAAAACCATTTTAGCCCAATAATTTCATACATAAATACTACATCATTTTATACTAAAATTAAATATATAACATTGAAATTCATTACATAACTGTAAATTTTTATTTTATTTGGAGACTATGTACATGAAAATATTAATTACGTACATTATTCAACATTTCTCATCATGTTCCTCTCATATTATACCCTTACTAACATAACCAACTTAAATCCTCTATTTTCAACATGGGGCTTTGAAACATAATAATGGTTATGCTCAAATTATCAATAGGGGTAAATATGGGAGATATCAATCAATAATCATATTAAATAATAAAATAATATTAATAGAATGATATAAGGATTATATATTACAATGTTCATACCTAATCTATCATTGATTATAAAACGATTCAAGGTATAAAAGGTAATCATGTCAATAGACACAAATAATATGAGTGATAAGTCAACATAAATTAATAATGAACTATAAGTTAATATCATAATTATAAAAACATGTCATAAATTTATTACCCCATCATAGGTAGAGAAACCATTTATAATATCATGGTTAAAAATAGGGAAAATTAAATAATTTTGGGTCTCGAATCAAAACATTTTTTATATATAATAATTGATCAGGTATCATCAAATATTTATCATAGATGATCATTCACTAACATCTACTTACCATATCATAAGAGTTCAAGTATAGTCATCTATTTACTATAGTGGATAAATAACATCAAATTATTTCCCACAATTATACCCTTATATATAAAAAATTTCCCAACACATTGAATAAATATATAATTTCATCCCACTAATAACATAATGAAAAAATACTTATATTTAACATAAAATCACAAAACATTAATATAACCCTTATATCATAACATAGGAAAATAAAATGGGTTTCATATACATTTCATCCATTCAAAATAGCAATACCCATGGAAAATAAATGGATTTTTTAAAAATATAGTCATCATTATCATAAACCATTTGGTGAAATAGTAACGCTTTTTTGAGTAACACCATGATATTTTGTGATTTTTTTCAAATTAATTTAATCATTTTTTTAATATTTTTCATTTATCCCAAAACTGAATAAGGTTTTTTATGAAGGAAACAAGTTATTAATAATAGATATAAAACACCAAGATAATATTTCGTTATATTATACACAAATATAAGTTTTTTATACACACAACACTGACTTGTCTTGTGTTACACATAACACTAAGTTTCTACGAAACAAGATTTTATTGAAATAATTATTTAAATAATATATTAATATAATTGATGTTAAATATTGAAACATTAACAATAATAAATAATTGTTAAATATTGTTAGTAATTGTAATACATATTTATAGTAAATCATATAATTTTTCAGAAGTCCTTTAAATGATTAAAAATGCTATTTTTTAAAATGAGCTACTTTTTATGTCCTTATATAAATAATAACACAACCAAATATAGAAACTGGTAGAAATTTAATATGATAAAATAAAAATCATTTTTAGTTCCAAATTTCAAATTTAGTATAGGGTGAATGTTTGGGATATTTCTGAAAAACATCATTTAGGGATGAATAGTGAAAAATAAAGAATTTTAATTCAAAACAGATTTTTCATCCAATTTTTTTTAATAAAAAATTAATTTTTATGTAATGTTTCATTTTATCAATTGTAAATAAATTATTCCAATTTAGGTAATTGAAACCAATTTCACATTGAAATTGAATATAAAAATATTTCAAGATTTGAAACATTTTCACTTAAAAACTCATTGTCGTGACATGTCAATGGGAACAATTTTAAATTAATATGTACCTATAAGGTGATTTTAATTTCTAAAAATAGATTAAATATTTAGAATAATCATTATTTGTAATTTATAATATCATAAAATCAGTTTTTGTAAGAAAATATTAGTGAAATTGAATAAAATTATTTACAACAATTAGGTGAAAAATTAGCTTAATGAAGGAATAAAACTAAAACATACGTCCCAAAAATAACAAAGAAACATTTCCAAAATAAATTTTTTTGTTCATATTTAGACCCTATAATACATTTTCTCATATTTCAACCATTATTTGAGCTACATAAAATTTGAAAAACAATGGTGGAATTCCCTTTTCATACATTTAATAGAATGCCACTACTCCTACACTAAAAAAAGGATCCAACCCCTACCACTTATTCACAACTATCAAGAAACTTTTATTGGTAAAAAATATACCAAAATATCTCCCCAAAAATATTTAATTCATCTTTCAAACATCTCTTTTTTCAAAAATCCATCCAATGAATCACATTGGTACAAACCAAATGAAGTTACCTAAAGAATTGGTAATTCCCTTCCATAAGATCTTTTGTTTTATTTTCATTCGTCACCCCATAAAATATACTTAATCCATGATTATATAATAAAATAAGTACCCTAATTATATATAGATTTTTTATTCTATGTTTTCATCCTATAATAAAACACACTTTCATCTAATGGGTAATAAACTTACCGTTAATGAGTATAGTGGACTACCGCCTCGTTAAAAAATGGTGTTCATTTATCCTTTACCACCACTAATGAGTGAGAATTATGATCAAAATACTGCTTTTATATGATATCAATGATTTTTTTTTTCTTATGTAATTATAACATAAAATACAAAATCATTATTTCCATTTTATCAAAATACGATAACATTCTTTGTGGATGTGTCGACTACAACATCCTCAAAGCGATGTGATTTGTTCACACATTATGTGGAATGTAAAAAGAATGGGTTTATTAAAATTAGATGATATATATGAAATAATAATTTTATTATAATATTAATATATATATATACATATTTGAATTTATTTACATTGATTCAGTATTACAACAAATTGAAAATAATTTTCATGTGTATGTATGACCTACCGTCTTCATAAATGGTGTATTACATTTCTCATATCTATAATTTACAGATTATTAATAATATTTATATATTGAAGACTTGTTATATAAACATAATTTTTTAAATTTTGGAAATAATTAAACCATGATCTAAGAAAGAGGATCAAGAATAAAAAGTTTAAACAAGTACAATAAACAAAGCAGTTATTACCCAATGTATAACATTAACATGGAGTTATCAATGAATGGTTTATATAAATTTATAAGAAAATAATATTTATTATTTTATATATTAATTTTTTATTTGGTATACATATAAGAAATATATATTATTTATACAAGAGGTGTGAATGAGTACGAAGAGTGTCGACACATAAGGTAGGAGAATTTCTTATCTCAATATTATTTCTATGAGATTTATGCCTTATTCACCAATAATTTTTTTTGTTGTGTATATACTACCAATAAAAATATTTTATTATTATTATCCTTAAATTTATGGTTATTTAAATATCAATTTTATGATCCTCATTTCATGTATTTTATATTTCAAAAGTTACAAATTCGGTAATGTAATTTTGCCTCACTTTTCCTTCTTTGAGGAACATGCCTTGATCAATACATATATTCTTCTACATGGAGTATACGCTTCCCTTTGACATGATATACCATTCATATAAATATTTTAATAATATTTAGAGCCTCATGTAATTTAATTATCTTACATGGTGAATATGATTCATAGTTAGAAAGTGTAAATAGTTCATTTTAACAATCGCATCATTCATCAGCATTGATTATGCATACATTAATAAAATATCATGATCCATATCTAAAAAACAATGAATAATTTTATACCCATATAGTTATTAATTATTTGTTAAATTATTATTACCATGTTACCACTCTTTGGTTTCAATATAATTATTAGTTTTTTATAAGAAAATGTCACATTTCTTCCCTTTTTGGAGAAATCTATTCTTTTAAACAACCATGTTTTCAAAAAATGTCTTTAAATTTGTTTTTAAATGATGATTTAATTTAATTTTAAGTAATAAATATTTTAAAAATGTTTTATGGATTTAAAATATTCTGTTATATGTTTTTAAATATATTTGTAAATAAAAAGGTTATTAATTTTTTTTAGATATCAAAAATCATTTCTTCGAAGTAAAAAAGGATATATTCCTCAAGATATGTTTTTAAAATATCTATTAAAATTATTTTCCATCTAAGATGACATTATTTTGTGTAACTCTTTCATTATTTGGGGAACTATCTAAAGTTACCCTTCATATTCTTTCTCCAAATGATTTATGTTTTGATTCTTTGATTTCTATGAAACCCATTTCTCATTTATGGGGTATATTCTTATGAAACACGCTTCATTTCATGCAATATTCTTTGATGAAATTCTTTAGAGACATGTCTCTCTTCTAATAGTTGTTATATGATTACATGTTTTTGATACCCATTTTATTTAATGTGAAATTATATTTATTTTTGATCTTGTCGAACATGTATGTATGATTTCATTATAAAATGGGTGGGACCTATATCTCTCTCCAATGCATTAAGTAATGATTTATATCTCATTAGATAACGATGGGAATCAATTTTACTTGAATGATTAACTATAGAATATGGATAAACCTGATCTACTATGGGATGATGGGGAAACCCAATTCACTATGGGAATATAGATAAACCCAATTCCTTATAAGGAAATGATTGTGACTATAGATGGAGGTGTGTCCCACATAGTATAAGTAGTCCCCATTATGTTCCCTGATATGTTTTAGGATTTATCATTAAGTTATATGGAATGATATTAAATTTTTATTTTTCTACCACATATTATATTTCTTGTTCCTTTGTTATTATATTATATATTATGATCTTGAATCCCATATGATTCATGTCTTATGAACCTCCAATATAAATTCCATGATTCGTGTGCATGATCTTTGATGTGCATGGTATGGCATTCAAAGTTTATTATCCTGATCGCATACCATTATTATCATGTTATGATTATATATCTTCACTATTTACCCTTACTGATATTATGATCTCATCCAATATTATGTTTCCTTTCCCCATATTATGAATAAATTTTTTATGTAGGAGTATCAAGGGGAATATCTTTGTTGGAAAAATTGAATATCATTACCCATGTTAGTATATTCTGTTCCATGTTTCCATATATAGTAAACTATTATGGTCATTGGAAATGAAATTGTGTAATGTGATCATTATTCATCAATATTGATGTAACATCCATGTATGTTAAGCATGGGTAGCTATAGTTTGTATCTAGTGAAGGGTTTGGGAAAACTTTTGAAACAAGGATGAGAAAACATTAGTGATATCCCTATGTATGTTTATAAGGTTATTTATAGAAATTACACTGTGGATAAGCCTAATGTGTCATCAATTTAAAAGTAGGTCTTGGAATTTAGGATTCTTATAAGTAGTTTTTCCTAATCATGTGGTTATATTCTACAATAACTATTTCACACTGTATTATTTTCGGTTTTAGTCAATTGAGTGATCTTGAAGGAACATGGTTTTCAATTAATATTTCAGATGTGGAATGTATGGGCACATTGATTTTTTTTCCTAAGTATAGATATTATAAATAGAACCAGGAATGTGTTACAAGTATTGGTTTTTTTGATGAAGATAAATGGACCGTAAAAGGCATGTGAACGGTATGAGATGTTATAATAGTATTGTTACCGTTAAATGTATGAATAATTATTAGATTAAATTTTAATACATGTTTCATATTTCATATTCTATGAAGGGGCTATTAAAGAATAAGATAATTTATCCCAACAAATGGTTTAATAATAGTGTTATATTAATGATTTATATATGTTTTGGAATTCAAGGATTATATTATATGAATCATTAAGTATATGAATATTTTTTATAGATGTTTTTATTTATGAATTTTCAATAATTAGTTTAATGAAACCGATGAACTAGAATTTTAATTTAATTTAATGGTTTCTTTAAGGAAAGGTGACCCTTAACATTTTACAAAGAAAGAAAAAATGATATTTAGTATGTATAATATCCCATAATATATATATATATAGAGATATTACTTCAACAATGAATAATATTTATTACACAACATAACAAAATACTACAAATATCGTTTTGGTTTAGTGTCTTTCGAAACTGTGAAACATAAACAATGTGTCCATAAAACATCTAAATTTTCTTCGAATTGTTTCATCATAACTAGACTCCTTTTTGACATATCATACTTAATACCCTTATTCATTCCCTAGGGAAAATAAACACATTAATGGGTGAGCTCAAACTCTCATTAATGGTAAACTATATAAATATCTACCATATCATTATCATAAGAAAATAACATTTGAAAATATTATCCTTCATATAAAAGATCTTAATATCATGTGATGGGGTAAATCATAAATGTGAAATGTAATCCCAATAGTAATAAGATAAAACATCAAATTTCAGGCCATAAACACTTAAGAAAAGAAAATCATTTCATATTCGTCAAGGCTCATTGTCGAGACGATCATAGTAGAAAAGTCTATTATTGAAATGAGTTTACTCGTAGTTCTAGGCATGTATTATTGAACCACATTTCTATGTAATTATAGTCATTTATATCTCATGAGATATGAATCTTTATTCAATGCATTGAAGGGAGATATATGTTCCACCAATCTCTTAATGAATCAATTCTTACATGTACCCCAAAAACATAAAAAAATCACCATAGCATAACGCATGAAATAAAATAGATTTCTTAAAAATCATTCCATCATAACTAGTATAAAACATATGGATTTACTAAATAATGGATAGTCAAATAATATTGATAATTGTGTTATAAATATAACTCTATTTGAAGACAGCCATCTTAGATGGAAAATAACTTTGAGAAAACACTTGAAATTAATTCCTGAGAAAAATATATTATATTCACTAAAAACATTATCCTTCCTCAAAATGATACAAAATTTAAAAACAAATAATTTTATTGGAAAATATCTTTTTAATCTTATAGGGTGTGCTTCATGGAAAAAATTCATTAGGAAAGCGTAAAAATTCATTCATACCGTATAAGTTAAAAAAACATTCTTCTCATTCTTTTACCAGAATAGTCAAAAGTACTTCGAACCGAAAATGAACAAAATATTCCATTCATACCATTTAGTAAAATTTAACTAATTGGTAAAAATATAGAGGAATATAATGAATATTTTTATACATATTTAGGAAAAATGGACGTTGATTATAAATATACCCCTGTTAAATACTTATGAATAAACAATCTCGGATAAAAAAAAGATTTGAAAAGTTATCCCTTAGCTTTGGTCCAATATGCTTCATATATATCCGAACCACCTGTATAATGATTTAGATTATGTTACTGATTTATTCAAGAATAATAATCCTTTTTATATTGTCATTTATGTTTATATTTTCATTTGTTTGAATGTAACATTTCAATATTACTCGTTATTCGATTATTAACTTATTTATGGTCTTATGCATGTTTTTATTATAAATTTATATTCATCTTTTCAGATATAGTTATTTAATTTACAAAAAAAAATTTATAATATATATCATATTTATTTATTAAATTTATTTATATAGTCATGCTTTAATGAGGATTATGTAGAACAAATCACATCGCACCGTAAAGACGGTAACCCGTACGTACGCACGAGCGACGGTACATTACCCATAATTATTGAATGGAATTGAATTGGATGGTGTATAGTATCAAAGAATAAAAATAATTTTATATTAATCATATATATATTTATTAATTCCATCATTATACCCATCCATGTAAGGTGGTGGTGAAAAACAGATTACACCATGGCATGGAGATGGTCAGTTGTACGTACGCACGCGTAGTCATCTCATTTTTCATAGGATGGGTAGAAGGTGGGAAATTTTTATTTAGTATTTATAATAACATATAATTATTTTAGTGATAGTTATGTTATTATTTTATAATGAAACTACTAATGAATAGTATATACAAGAATAAATATGTTTGAATAAATTAGTAGAAGAGAATACCTCTTCCTCAGCATGCTTCCTAAAAATCTCTTCGTAGATCATTAGATTTGGTCTTTCAAGATTATAAAAACCTCTATAATAAAAATTAGGAAGTTGAGAAGGAAAAAATGTAGAGTATTTATGGGATTTATTTAGAGACCCTAAGATTGACGTACAAGGACATTACATTAATTTTGCGGAATACTTAATACAAAACAAAAACACACACACAAGGACCGTAATAGTTTAGTGTCTTTAGAAACTTGGAACGTAATCTTCTAATCATGGTGAAAGATCTTCAACATCTCCCATAAAGATCTTCCTTTTCTTTCTTACCTAAAACCTTTATTTATATCTTGGGGAAAAGAAAACATAAAAGGGTGAGCTCAAATTCTCAGTAAGGGTAAACAAAAGAAAAATCAATCACATCATATTTATAAGAACATATCATTTTGGAAAACTTAACCTGCAAAAGAGATCATAATATCATAACATGGGATAAATCATAGTAGTGAAATGTAATCCCAATAATCATAACATAAAACATGAAACTTTGTGGAATACACACATAATCATAGAGAATCATTTCTTATTAGTCAAGACTCATTGCAAAGACTATCTTAGTGGACAAAGTCCCTTTCTGAACCGAGTTCACTCCTCCTTTCAGTCTTGTTTCACTGAACCGGTATAACATGCCGTTCCAGCCATATTTATCTCATGAGATATAAAATATTTACTCAATGCATTGGAGGGAGATATAGGTCCCACCCATCTTATAATGATACCATTCTTATGTGTTCCACAAAATCATAAACCATACATCATAGCATAATCCATGTAATAAAAATGGAATTCTTAAACAACATGACATCAGAAAACAATTCATATAAGATAAAGGAATTCATAAAAATAATTCCATCACAACATAATCAAATAAATGTAATAATAGGGATATAAACATAACCCTTTATTATCTTAGATGGAAAATAATTTTGATAAAACACTTGAACTCCAATATTGAGGAAAATATCCTTTCTACTTCAAAAACACTTTTCCTTTCTTAAAATGTCGTACAATTCTAAACTAAAAGAAGTTGATTAAAAATAAACTTGAATACTTATAAAGGAAGATTCTTGGAAATAATTTTTTAAAAATCCATTCATGTCGTATAAGTTAAAAAACATTCTTCTCGTACTTTTGTCGGAAAAGTCAAAAATTACCTCGTACGAAAAACGACAAAACATTGTTTTCATATCTTTTACTAAAAACTCACTGAAGGGTAAAATTTGATTTAAAAAATTGTAGGTGGATTGAAATAATATTACATATTGAGGAAACATGGATGTGGATGATAAAATACACCCTAGTAAATACCGAAGTATAAACAATCTCGGATAAAAATGAGATTGTGATATTTCCATTACCTTAGGTCCGATTTGCTTCGTAAGTGTCTGAACCTTATTTATACTGATTTAAATAATGTTATTGACTTATTACAGAATCATAATTATTGTTATAATATTATATATTCTTAGCTTCTTATTATTAATATTTCATTACTACTTGTTATTCGAGTGTTTATTTCATTTCGTTCTTATGCGTGTTTTGTCGAATAAATTCTTATTCCTCTATTTAGGTTATAGATAACTCATTTACAGAATGGTATTAGTGTAATATATATCATATTAATTTATTAAATTCATTTATATAATCATTATGCAATGAAGATAATGTAGAACGAGTCACATCACATCGTGGAGACGGTATTCCGTACGTACGCACGAGTGATGATATCGTTACTATGATCATAGAATTGTATTGGAGTGTATGTATACTACTTAAGAATCAATATCACTTTATAATAGTTATATATAGTCATTATTTACACCATTATACCCATTCAAGTAAGGTGGTGGTGGAAAATAGATTACACCACGGCGTGGAGACGGTATTCCGTACGTACGCACGCGCGATGATTTCGTTTTTCGTAGGATAGATAGATGGCGAAATAGGGTTGTTTTATACTTATAATAACATATCATTATATGAGTGATACTGATGCTATTACTTCATAATGAAACTACTAATGAAGAAGAAGTGTAAGAAGTAATAAAGATGAAATAATCGGTAACAGACATTACCTCTTCTTTGAAGCGCCTCTTTGAGATCTCCTTTTAGGGCACTAAAATTGGTCTTTGAGGAAGACCAGAACCTCTATGATGTTTCTAGGGAAGTGTAGAAGAGAATTTGGCAGGGGTTTTCCGAGATTGAAGGCTCAATGTGTTGTGAGGAAGAGGGGGAGGAGGTGCCCTTTTATAAGGGAGGAGAGGGGTACCTTTGGAATAACTAAAACTATTATTTTATTATAATGTCAAATTCGGTTTTAAATAGATCCAAATTGATTTATTTCGAATCTAAGGTCGGGATGGGTCTAAATCCTCTCATCCAATAGAATTTAGACAAGTTTAGGTTCTAATTTTAACCTTATCATTTAGATTTAACATTAAGTTAAATAATTTTACTTTTACCGTGTCTTCTTGTGTTCTTATACCATAAGGTTAATAAAATTACTATAAGCAGCCAAACTATAACACCCCAGGTAAATAAAGAATATGAAATATTTATATTTATCCATATTTGTGAATAAAATATTAATATTACTTTAAAGGGGATGCTATGCTCGATGGCGTACCCAACACGCAACAACGAGTTTCATGGGAATCTTACGTTGCACTCTAATAATAAAATAATATTATTTTAAATAGTAGTTAATGCCTAGCCGTTGTAATGGAGGGAATGAAAAGAACTAAATAAAAAATTATTATATATGTTTGTCAAAAAAATTTACTTTTTACAATAAATGGTAGGGGATTAAAAATGCAAATGAATCCAATTTTAAGCGTAAACATTCTAATATTCTTTAAAAGGTTGATTAACCGCCTTTTGATGGAGAACCTCTTTTAAATGCACTTTTTGACTATTTTATGTGTTATATTTTACAAAATATAATTCTTCTTTATAATTGGGACATCAAAATTTACTTTGTGTAAATTTTTGGTATTTTTCCGAAAAAGTTCAATTTTTAATGAATACTGAAAAATGTTGTATTTTAATTCAAAACCACTTTTAATATAATTTATTTATATGATTTGATTATCTTTTTAATTGGTTTTAAAGTGAAATTAGAATATATTTTTACCATTTAATCCAATAGTGTTCATTGGAATTAATTTCATCTTGAAATTGGACATAAACTAGAGTCAATCTTTTGATACTTATTGTTTCTTAAAAACACACTATTTGTTTTGACAGAGGGATTTAATTGTTAAATTAATTAATTCAACTTATATGTTTTGAATTTTTTAAAATAGACATAATTTTTTAATTTGGAATATCAAATATATCTTAGGGTGAACTTTTGGTAATTTTCTGAAAAACATCAATTTTTGATGAATAGTGAAACCACTAAGTGGTACTTATAAAAACTGATTTTTCCGTTTAAATAAAATTTTGCCATCTTTGTGTATTTAATTTCAAAAATCCCACATACATGGTTGTCATTAAGATGTAAAATTTGGTTCAACTGGATTAAAATAATTTTTTTGGTGAAGAGTAACTTATTAAGTTTTTAATCACGATTAGAGGTAATTAGTGTAGTTTAAGGAAAGAATAATGTTTTAATAAAATGAAATGACCTATACACATGTCCTACCCTCCTTGGATGTGTCATGGCCGGCCAAGACAATCCATGGGTCAACTTAGGGACCCCATGGAGCCACTTTTGTTGGAAAATGACATAAATAATTTTTTATTTAATGTTAAAGTAAAAACGAGACAAACATGAAATGTTTTACTAAAACAATTTTTACATGGGGTTATACAAGTCATAATTTTGACTATAAATATTCATTGGAAATATAAAGAGATTTCGTACATAATAGTATTTTTTTTAATTTTTATACATTAAATAAATTAAATTATTTATGAAATCATGATGATGCAGCGTTGACCTCATTATTTAACGATTTAAATAAAATGGAAAGATAATATAAACTCTGAGACCCAAACATGTCCAAAACCTATTGGAATGAGTGGATTTCTAACCCTTATCACCTTATACTCTAAACACATCAATTTGGGTCCACTAAAATCTGAAACTCATTCTAAAATAAAGTAACATTTCTTTACTTTCCAAGAGTACCCCTCCTCTCCTCTTATAAAAGGCCCCCACCTCTACCTCATTACCCACACTTCGAAAGCCTTTGGCTAGGCCAACCCCTACAAATTTTGTCTCTCCACATCCATCTAAAACTCCTTGAAGCCTCACTTTGGGCATAATTCTTCCCACGGAAGCCTTTGAGCTCAAACCAATGGGAGTTACCCGATTTTAAGGTAATGTCTTCACTTGTGTCCTTTCGTTTTATTTTGCTTCTCCAACACCCTAAACTCTTTTTATTCATTTCTTTTGTACCAAATCCAGTATCTTCAATATACTAGGATTTGTTTATAATAAGGGTTCGAGCTAAACTTACACACACCTTCGTCTAATGGTTAATGAACATGATGTTTCTATGGTTGGCGATTTTTTGCCTCACGAAACGATGATTGTTCAATATTCTTTTAACACCTTTAAAGGTGGACATTATGATGTAACTATATTTTATATATGATATATATGGTATTTATGTTTACTATATGCTTCTGTGTTTTATATTTAAACCATACCTTTATTCTTTTCATGTTGTGTAAATGCGATAATTTCATATGAGGAAGTGTGGACTACCGCCCCCTCAAGTGATGTGACTTGTACACGCAATAAATGGAACGTATAAAGAATGAAATTAATGAACATATGTTACCTATATAACATATATTTTATACTGGAATTATAATATATATATATCATTTATTTTTAATTCCGTTAATAGGACAATGAAAAAATGAAAGTAGCGTTCCTGCGTACGTACGGCCTACCGTCTCCATGAACGGTGCTTTTCATTTTTTATCTCCAAATGATATGGAATAGGATAAAATGAATATGTACAAGATATATATGATATTTTAATCATTAATAATATTCTGTAAATTATTTACTTATAACTACATGGGCAATCATTTTTCAAACAAGTTCATTTTTGACTCACGTACCAAACATCGGCAAAAACGTCTAATATGAACTAACATTATTAAACAATTATTATAACATTATAATATGTGATATGAACTGAATAATAATCTTTAAAGGAGGTCCTTATGGAATTATAAATTTACCAAAGTTTATTATTCAGGAATATAAAGAAACGAACAAGACAAGTTGGACTTGAGGTAAGGGATCCTACTCCTCTCTTCCTTTTTAAGTACAATCTTTTATGACATTCCTTTTAAAGCTCTTCTTTCTTGTTATTGGGATGTTATTTTATATTAATCTTACTGTAATTTTTATGTTCAAATAATGAGAGACCCTATTCTCTCCCATCAATTCATTTTGGATGTTTTGAGTGGCGCTGTTAGGCTGCCGAATTTTCGTAAGAGATATAACCTCTCTCTTTCTTTTTAAGTACTCTCCTTTTTGTCACTTCTTTTAATCTCCTCTTTATTATGATGGGGGATGTTATATTCTATTCCTATCGCTATAAATTTTATGGTAATGTGATGAGATACCCTATTTCCTCTCATCAATCCATTTTGGAAGTTTTATGTGGCGGCGTTAGGCTGCCGAGTTTTCGTAAGGGATTTTTCATCTCACTTTTATTCCTGTGAGATTTATGCTACTTTTGCCACAATTTCCTTTGAGTGGTGTATGTACTGCCCATTATTACACACTTTGTGTAGTATAATTTCATTTATGGGTATTCAAATCTTCATTGTATGACCCTTTTTCCATGGGGTGTACGTTTCGAAAGTTACCCAACTTGGTAAGGGGACCTTTCACCCTCCTCTTTTTAAAAAACTTCTTTTGTTATGTCTTTTAATTCACATAATATTATGTTGGGATATGTTCTTTTATATCCTTATTGTTGTAAATTTTATGTCCAAGTGATTAGATGCCCTTTTTATCTCTCATCAACTCATTTTCTGATTTTTGAAGTGATGCCGTTAGGCTGTCAAATTTTACCAAGGGAACTTTTTAACCCAATTTCGATTTCTTTGGGTTCAAAATGTATTTATTGAATATGTCATCTTTTGAATATGTGTGAATGACCTTTTATTTTTTTACACTTAATATCCACTTATATTGGGTGTATTTATATTTTTCACACATAATTTTTAGATTGAATTATCCTTAATTTAAGGATACCTTCTTTATAAGGGAATTCATCACATTTGACATTTCTACTGATACTTCATTGTTGTTATGCACCAATTCACTCTTATATGGTGTATATACTGTCCTTTGGAATATTATACCATGAATCCATTTATTCTCATGATATTATAAAGTTCTGACTAAATGTTATTCCTCAATTATTGTATTCAAGTGTCTCTAATTTTGGTAGAACCCCTTTAACCAAAATATCAATTTAAATGTTTTAATTATTTGTTCTTATTAATATCCATGTTTTCAAAGTGGTTTTAAGGATTTATTTATATGGATATTAATGGTTTAAAATTTTAAAAACTTCAAGGTGGTATGGGACACTTTGATTCAAAAATCTCTTTATTAAGTGTTTTAAATGGTTTTGGAAATGGTTTCTTTTTGAATGGATTCATTATTTCAATATCCTAAAATGTTATATTGTAATTGAAATGTGGAAATGTTATGTTTACTTTATGCATGTTTTATGTGATACGTTTATGTTATGGTTCTTCGGCATTGTTATGAAAACGGGTGGTTCCGTGATAAACTAAGGGCGGGTGAGCCCGATATAGCTCTCCAATGGATTGGGTAACACGAAGGAGTGAAACGTTAAGGTTTCTCCGAAGAGATTTAGGGAATATACAGTGGTGGGTATTCCAAACGTAACCAAGAGGGTTACTCCCTATGTAAGAATGTTATGAATGCCTCAAGTTACCTTTTATGTATTATTATTTCTATGATTTATTCATGATTTTATGAGGTATGTTAAAGTGCCTATATTTTATGGGTAAAGTATGATTTCATTCTTATGTATATATGAACTCATGTTTCATTTCCATATTTTTATAACCCTTACTGAGCTTTTTATGCTCATCCCATGTTTTTTGAAATGTTTTTCACATGTCAAGGGAAAGGTACATGATATGATGATAGTTTCAAGGAAGTGTCAAGAAAGAATCCATGTTTTATTTTAAATATGTTTCCATTGATGGGGAAAAAAGAATACTATCTTTTATGTAACCACCTTGTCTAAATGTGGAATGTAATGTAAGTTTTATGATCTAATTCTCTAAAACTCTAAACCTGAAAAGATCCTCTATGTGTAATCTTGTAATAACTCAAGATTAATTAAGGTTTATGGATGGGGCTTTATAGTTGGTATCAAAGGGAGGTTTAGATAACTTTAGAGGATAGGGTATTCTTTAAGCATAACTGACATTACCATAATGGTTAGGATTTCAGAAAGAGTCCTAGTTTTAGATAAAGTGAATGAGTAAGTATATCTTAGTGTTTACCTTCCTCGTTATTACAAGATGTTTTTGTTGATATACTCACACTGAAATTTCTGTTTTTTGTGAATGGATGGATCTAGCAGGCACCAAAGAGACAAAAGGTTTGAAGGAAACTATGGTGGTTATCTGATTAAGATACTAGATAAATTGTTGAATTCAATGAGGAAACTCATGGTTATTATAAACCAACTATCAAGGAGTCATGATCAACCACTTGAACCTTGGTATGATCTGTAATGCATCATATACGATATGACCAATCTATGTAGAAGTTCAGGTAATAATTATAAAGTTAACCATTATAGTTTATATGATCCTTACTTTTGAGGTAATTATGGGTTATTATATGTTATGATGGAAAATTAAAGGCATGGGATAAACATGAGGTTAAAATATGTTATGATCATTTTTGAAGATTTTATCTCGTTTTGGGTAATGTTTTATGAATTATATAGTTTTGGAAAAAGGAAAACACGTAGACCGTGTGACAACCCGTCGCGTCGGACAAAGCTGCGGGAATCGAACCCACAACCAAAGTGCAACTGGTATTTATCGCCTACCACTAGACTACGTGAGGTCCCTGGTGAGTTTGACTAATTCTTTTTAGTTATATGATTTTAGGAATCAAGAGTAAGTTTGTTTTTGGTTATCTATGGAAATGATTAAACTGTCATGGAGGATATGTGATTAGGTTAATTACTTTTCAATATGAGAATTTTAGAGCAACTGATGTTATTTGGAGATAAAAGATAATTTGTACCTTGGAAGTCTTTGTGACTATATCCTTCAAATATTTGGGTTTCAATCTTAGTTTGGTTTACTTTGATAATTTTATGGACAAATTGTTTATCAAATGGTCCTCGTTGAACTTTGGGTTTTGCTGGACAAATTTTGGGGATTAAGAATATATTTTCTTTTTATAAAGGCTTATCCTTTTCTGGATTATCTGATCTTGTACTAACCTTTTTGGTTTAGGTTTTGGTTAAAGTCTAAAGGCATGTGAAGTATAGAGTTCTCTTCTGGGGATTAGGTGATTCTCTAAAAGTTTATTATAGTACTCTTAATGTGAACAAGTCTTCCTAAATACTCATCTTTTGGAGAAAATATGAGTTTGTGTAAGGAATCTAATAAAAGTTGAAAGTCAACATGATAAGTGATTATGTTTCCTTATGAATAAATTCTTCAATAAAAAGTATCTTAAAACAAAAATGTTTTCTATTAACTTTTCTTACTGGGGAATCGAATACCGTTTAACCCATCACAATTTTGTGATTTTCTTATGGTTAACTTTCTCCTAAACATGTTTTCTATCACTCTCCATCAGAACATGACCCTATGTTTTCTCCTCCACTTCCATGTTTTCCTACATGGAATCCTAGTATGGGTTAACTCGGGTGACCTCTATACTTATCTTTCTTTATTTTAATGTGATTGTTTTACCTACTCTTGTTCCGATGTGGGACTTTCAAGGATGTTTCCAAGCTCAATTTAAAAATTGTGAGGACGCAATTCCCAAAAGGGGGAAGGATGTAACACCCCAGGTAAATAAAGAATATGAAATTTTTTTATTTATCTATATTTGTGAATAAAATATTAATATTACATTAATGGGGATGCTATGCTTGATGGCGTACGCAACACGTAAAAATGAGTTTCTTGGGAATCTTACGTTGCACTCTAATAATAAAATAATATTATTTTAAATAGTAGTTAACGCCTAGCCTTTGTAATGGTGGGAATGAACAGAACTAACTACAAAATGATTATATATGTTTGTCAAATATTTTTTATTTTTACAATAAATGTTAGAGGATTAAAAATGAAAATTAATCCAATTTTAAGGGTAAACATTCTAATATTCTTTGAAAGGTCGATTAACCGACTTTTGATGGAGAACCTCTTTTAAATCCAATTCTTGACAATTTTATGTTTTATATTTGACAAAATATAATTCTTCTATAGAATCGGGATATCAAAATTTACTTTGTGTAAATTTTTGGTATTTTTCCGAAAAAGTTCAATTTTTAATGAATAGTGAAAAATGTTGTATTTTAATTTAAAACCACTTTTAAACTAATTTATTTATATGATTAGATTATCTTTTGAATTGGTTTTAAAGTGAAATTAGAATATATTTTTACCATTTAATCCAATAGTGGTCGTTGTAATTAATATCATCTTGAAATTGGACTTAAACTAGAGTCGATCTTTTCATACTTATTGTTTCTTAAAAACACACTATTTGTTTTGATAGCGGGAATTAATTATTAAATTAATTAATTAAACATATATGTTTTGAATTTTGTAAAATAGACATCATTTTTGAATTTGTAATATCAAATATAGCTTAGGGTGAACTTTTGGTAATTTTCTGAAAAACATCAATTCTTGATGAATAGTGAAACCACTAAGTGGTACTTATAAAAACTGATTTTTCCGTTTAAATGAAATTTTGCCATCTTTGTGTTTAAAATTTCAAAAAGTCTGACATACATGGTTGTCATTAAGAATTAAAATGTGGTTCAAAGGGATTAAAATAATTTTTTTGGGTGAATAGTAACTTATTAAGTTTTTAATCGCGATTAGAGGTAATTAGTGTAGTTTAAGGTATGAATAATGTTTTAATAAAATGAAATCACATAGACACATGTTCTACCCTCATTGTATGTGTCATGTCCAACCAAGAAAATCCATTGGTCAACTTAGGGACCCCATGGAGCCACTTTGGCTGGAAAATGACATAAATACCTTTTTATTTAATGTTAAAGTAAAAATGAGACAAACATGAAATGTTTTACTAAAACAATTTTTACATGGGGTTATACACGTCATAATTTTGACTATAAATATTCATTAGAAATCTAAAACGATTTCCAACATAATAGTAGTTTTTTTATAATTTTTAGACATTATATAAATTAAATTATTTATGACATCATGATGATGCATCGATGACCTCATTATTTAATGATTTAAATAAAATGGAAAGATAATGTAAAATCTGATACCTACACATGTCCAAAACCTATTGGATGAGTGTATTTAGAACCCTTATAACCTTATACTCTAAACACATCAATTTGGGACCATTAAAATCCGAAAGTAATTCTAAAATAAATTAACATTTCTTTACTTTCCAAGAGTGCCCCTCCTCTCCTCTTATAAAAGGCCCCCACCTCTACCTCCTTACACACACTTCCAAAGCCTTTGGCTCGGCCAAACCCTTCAAATATTGTCTCTACACATCCCTCTAAATCTCCTTGAAGCCTCACTTTGGGAAGAAGTCTTCCCAAGGAAGCTTCTGAGCTCAAACCAATGGGAGTTACCCGATTTTAAGGTAATGTCTTCAATTATGTCCCTTCGTTTTATTTTGCTTCTCCAACCCCCTAAACTCTTTTTATTATTTTCTTTTGTACCAACTCCAGTATCTTCAATATACTAGGATTTTGTTATAATAATGGTTCGAGCTAAACTTACACACACCTTCGTCTAATGGTTAAAGAACATACTGTTTTGGTGGTTGGCGATTTTCTGCCTCACGAAACGATGATTGTTCAATATTCTTTTAACACCTTTAAAGGTGGCCATTATGATGTCACTATATTTTATATATGATATATATGGTATTTATGTTTACTATATTCTTCTGTATTTTATATTTAAACCATACCTTTATTCTTTTCATGTTGTGTAAATGCGATGATTTCATATGAGGAAGTGTGGACTACCGCCCCATCAAGTGATGTGACTTGTACATGCAATACATGGAACGTATAAAGAATGAAATTAATGAAAATATGTGACCTATATAACATATATATTATACTGGAATTATAATATATATATATATATCATTTATTTTTAATTCCGTTAGTAGGACAAATAAAAAATGAAAGTAGCGTTCATGCGTACGTACGGCCTACCGTCTCCATGAACAGTGCTTTTCGTTTTTTATCTCCAAATGATATGGAATAGTATAAAATTAATATGTTCTGGATATATATTATATTTTGATCATTAATAATATTCTGGAAATTATTTACTTATAACTACATGGACAATCATTTTTCAAACAAGTTCATTTTTGACTCATGTACCAAACATCGGCAAAAACGTCTGATATGAACTAACATTATTAAACAATTATTATAACATTATAATATGTGATATGATATGAATAATAATATTTAAATTAGGCCCTTGGGAAATTATAAATTGACCAATGTTTATTATTCAGGAATATAAAGAAACGAACAAGACAAGATGGACTTGAGGTAAGGGATCCTACTCCTTTCTTTCTTTTTATGTTCAATCTTTTATGTCATTCCTTTTAAAGCTCATCTTTCTTATTATTGGGGTGTTATTTTATATTACTCTTACTCTAATTTTTATGATCAAATGATTAGAGACCCTATTATCTCTCATCAATCCATTTTGGAAGTTTTGAGTGGCACCGTTAGGCTGCCAAATTTTCGTAAGAGATATAACCTCTCTCTTTCTTTTTAAGTACTCTCCTTTATGTCACTTCTTTTAAGATCCTATTTGTTATGATGGGGGATGTTCTTTTATATTACTCTTGCTGTAAATTTTATGGTAATGTGATGAGATACCCTATTTCATCTCATCAATCCATTTTGGAGGTTTTAAGTGGCGCCGTTAGGCTGCCGAGTTTCCGTAAGGTATTTTTCATCTCACTTTTATTCCCGTGAGATTTATGATACATTTTCCACAATTTCCTTTGAGTGGTGCATGTACTTCCCATTATTACACACCTTGTATAGTATAATTTCATTTATGGGTATTCACATCTTCATTGTATGACCCTTCTTTCATGGGGTGTACGTTTCGAAAGTTACCCAACTCGGTAAGGGGACCTTTCACCCTACTCTTTTTAAAAACACTTCTTTTGTTATGTCTTTTAATTCAAATAATATTATGTTGGGTTATGTTATTTTATATCCTTATTGATGTAAATTTAATTTCCAAGTGATGAGATTCCCTTTTTATCTCTCATCAACTCATTTTTTTAATTTTGAAGTGATGTCGTTAGGCTGTCGAATTTTACCAAGGGAACTTTTTAACCCAATTTCGATTTCTTTGGGTTCAACATGTATTTATTGAATATGTCATCTTTTGAATATGTGTGAATTCCCTTTTATTGTTTTACACTTAATATGCACTTATATTGGGTGTATTTATATTTGTCACACATAATTTTGAGATTGAATTATCATTAATTTAAGGATACCTTCTTTATAATGGAATTCATCACATTTGACATTTCAACTGAGACATCATTGTTGTTATGCACCAATTCACTCTTATATTGTGTATATACTATCCTTTGGAATATTTTATCATTAATCCATTTATTCTCATGATATTATAATGTTCTTGACTAAATGTTATTCCTCAATTATTGTATTCATGTGTCTCTAATTTTGGTTGAACCCCTTTAACCAAAATATCACTTTAAATGTGTTAATTATTTGTTCTTATTAATAACCTTGTTTTCAAAGTGGTTTTAAAGATTTATTTATATGGATATTAATGGTTTAAAATTTTAAAAGCTTCCAGTTGGTATGGGACACTTTGATTCAAAAATCTCTTTATTAAATTTTCTAAATGGTTTTGGAAATGGTTTCTTTTTGAATGGATTCATTATTTCAAAATCATAAAATGTTATATTGTGATTGAAATGTGGAAATGTTTTGTTTACTTTATGCATGTTTTATGTGATACATTTATGTTATGGTTCTTGGGAATTGTTATGAAAACGGGTGGTTCCGTGATAAACTAAGGGCGGGTGAGCCCGATATAGCTCTCCAATGCATTGGGTAACGCGAAGGAGTGAAACATTAAGGTTTATCCGACGAGATTGGGGGAATATACTGTGGTGGGTATTCCAAACGCAACCATGAGGGTTACTCCCTACGTAAGAATGTTATGAATTCCATAAGTTACCTTTTATGTGTTATGATTTCTATGATTTATTCATGATTTGATGAGGTATGTTAAAGTGCCTATGTTTTATGGGTAAAGTATGATTTCATTCTTATGTATATATGAACTCATGTTTCCTTTCCATATTTTTATAACCCTTACTGAGCTTTTTATGCTCCTCCCATGTTATTTGAAATGTTTTTCATAGGTCAAGGGAAAGGTACATGATATGATGATAGTGTCAATGAAGTGTCAAGAAAGAATCCATCTTTTATTTTAAATATGTTTCCATTGATGGGGAAAAAAAGAATACTATCTTTTATGTAACCACTTTGTTTAAATGTGGAATGTAATGTAAGTTTTATGATCTAATTCTCTAAAACTCTAAACCTGAAAAGATCTTCAATGTGTAATCATGTAATAACTCAAGATTAAGTAAGGTTTATGGCTGAGGCCTTATACAAACTGACCCAAAGTTGTTTTTTATTAATATATATAACCTTATCTAAGTAATTTGGCTGAACCGTAGATTTTTAGGAATAAAATAACAATTAGTAATATAATATTTGTTTCAAAAACTATTTTATGTCAATTTTGACACAATTTAGTAATTTATTTTTGTGAAAATCATAACAGAATGATTAGTTCAAACCAAGTTACTTAAATCAATACTAACACGTAATATTAACCAATAAAATTATTGGAATTCATAAAAAGTCTCAAGTTACATTTATTTGGGTATTTATAACATCAATTATGTTAATATTTCATTAATAAGATAATTACTGTATCATCATTGGGTCATAAATAAATTAAAGTATTTAATGTCTATAAAATTACAAATAAAATACCATTATTTAGGAAATATTTTTAGCTTTCTAATGAATACTTATAGTCGAATTTATCTTATGTATAACCCCATATTAAAATGATTTACTTATTAAACTTTGATTTTATCTATTTTAACCCTTCTTTAAATAAATTAATAATAAATGTCCTAATCTTATCCAAGTGGGCCTAAATAGTCATATTTTATTCCTAAGGTTGTTTTTTGGTCGAATTACACTTATCCAATAGAATTAGGACATGTGTTAGGGTAATAATAATAACAGTTTTACCCTTAATTACCCTATTTACTTTTAACGGTGGTAAATAAAAGTAAAAGGTTACTATTCACCAAAAATTATTTTCATCTCATTGAACCAAATTTTACGTACTAACATCAACTGTGTCTATCAGATTTTTGAAATTCCACTCACAGAAGCGGTAAAATTATGTTTTATGAAAAATTCAGTTTTTTTGACTACCACATAGTGGTTTCACTATTCATCAAAAATTGAAAGTTTTCAGAAAAATACAAAAATTTGGCCTAAGCTATATTTGATATTATGAACTCAAAAATGATGTCTATTTTACCAAATAAAAAACATATCAGTTGCATTAATTAATTTAAAAATTAATTCCCGTCGTCAAAACAAAGAGCGTGTTCTTAAGAGATAATAACTATCAAACGACTGACACTTGTTTATGTCTGGTTTAAATGTAGAATTACATCCAATGACCAACATTGTATTAAATTGTAAAAATATATTCTAAATATACATTAAAACCACTCAAATTAATAATTTATCACTATTAATTATTTCGATTAAAAAGCTTGTTTTTAATTAAAATTTTGTAATTTTCACTATTCATCAGAAAATGAAATTTATCCGAAATGTACCAAAATTTCACCCTCAGCTAATTTCGATATTCCAAATCCAAAAATGATGTCCATTATGAAAAATAAAATTTACAAATTTTCAAAAAGTGGTTATTACTATTCATAACGGCTTGTTATAATAATATTTTAATAGAATATCGTTGATTAGTGAAACTCGGTATTGCATACTACACACGCTATCGAGGAAGGTCGCGATTGCATGCAAGGAAATTCAAGGATGTGTATTTTGTAAGCTCCTTTTGATGTAGCATACAACACAAGAAATTAATGAAATTAAAAATAAAAATTTTCATAAAATCTCGGGGTGTTACATTCTACCCCCCTTAAAATGAATTTCGCCCTCGAAATTCGTCGCGGTTATAAATGGTTTACTGCTCGAAAGTTTCTTTAATAGAAACCCACATTGCAAAAAGGAATACCAAAACCAATTTTCAAAAAAAAAAGTATTAAACGTAACGGTTACCCAAATAATCTAATCATTGGGTTTCCACATAGGTGAAAATATGGATATGGAAGAGAAATCCAATCATCCTGTTCTGATGGAGAGTGGTAGAGAACATGGCTATGGAAAAGCCAGAAATCAAAAATACATAGATTTTTGATTATCTAAGGTACCATCTGATTCATCAGATATAAGGGAACTAGGACAACATTTTTGGTTTTCAATATCATTTCCCTAAAGTTGTTGAATTAAAAGAAATACTTACATGATTTTGGTAAAATCTCACTGTTGTTCGTTTATTGAACAATTTATACTTCATACCTTAATGAAATGAAGTTTAATTTGTTATTCGTGATGTGTTAGCAGATCATGTGATAGAATGATGGGTCATTCCATCTGTCTTAAACAAAAGGTTATAAAAGTTATCAAAAATACATAAGTCCATCTATATGAGATTAATCATATATAGTTCCTAAAATGGACTTATACTTCATATATCATACTGCTTAATATAAGAAAACTAGTTTCTACTAAACAGGGACTTCCTGTAGGCCAGTGGTAGGCGATAAAGGCCAGTCGCACTTCAGTTGTGGGTTCGATTCCCACAGCCTTATCTGACGTGATGGGTTGTCGCCCGTCCTACAGGTTGTCCTTTTTCTAAAACTACATTACCATAACATCCAATAAATAAAATAACAAAAAAATTTCTATCCTTAAACAATACTAACTTATGTCCAACATAATCCATTCCAATCTTTAGGCTTATCTAAAATACTTCGGTCCAAGCTCATAGTACAAAGAAAACGATTAGTTGAAATGTCATCAACCAAGCATGTGAATACCATCATTTATCCCCCATATATCTTTTTGGTCACATTCCAATCATGTGAATACCTTAATCATGTATTCTCTTGAAAAATGAATAACCATTAAACCTTAGTTAAAAAATGAATGCAGTTAAAAGTTAACACTTTCCACATAGCAAAATCCTCAAAATTCTATATACTGAAACCATGATATCACTTAGTCCTTATATAAATCATGAGCTCAGGAATACTATCAAACATTTCATTTTTTTCTTATCCCTTCATTATGTGCATATCATCTTTTTTTCCAAAAATATCTCAATCACTTTCCATGGTTACCGGTACTATAAAATTATTGAAAACCACAATATACCAATACATAAATATTCCAATATTCTACGATACTGTATACAACATTATTTTGGAATCCCATTACATAAACACATAATCATTCAACCACATCGTTTTCTTATTCAACATCGCCAATAGTGATCGCATGTGACTTCCCTTTGTCCTTTTCCTTAAGTGGTTGCTCATGTCGATCATCACTAACCCTTGGATTAGGGCATTTATTAGCATACTGCCCCATTTCCTTGCACTTGAAGCATTGAAGTGTAGTAGGTTCATTTTGTGTATCCCTTCCTTTGTTTTCATCATTAGACATCTTCTTCCCATTATTGCGGCATTCAAATGCCCGATGACCTTCCTTTACACATTTGAAACATTTACTTGTCCCTTTAAGACAATCTCCACCATGCTTCTTTCCACACTTTGAGCATAAGGAAACAGTCATCTTATTTTCACCATTATTCTGAGATTTCTCCTTGAACTCCATCTTTCGTTTCTTGTCAAAACAATGAGATGGATAAGTAACACCAACTTCCATTTCTACCTTGATAGCACAACACACAATTTATTCATAGCTACTGAAGTCTCTTATAGTTAATGCCCTTTGAAGATTTGGTTTTAAGCCACTGAAGAATCGATCAACTGTACTTTCAGGTTGGATGATAAATCCAGATGCATACCTTGCAAGCCTTGTAAAATTCACTTCGTATATACCAACAGATTAATCATCCTTTTGCTTTAGTTCAGGAAACTCTTTCTCCATCATTGTTCGAAGAATACAAGGGTAGTACTTATTGAAAAATAAGTTCTTGAACTCGTCCCATTCCATGGACTCAATTTCATCTCTTGGCCTCGTATTCTTGATAAGATTACACCATTGATCAGTATCACCTTCCAAACGATACACTGCTAAGATGACTTTATCATGTTCATAACATTGAAGAACTAAAAATATCTTTCCAGTAGTACTGATCCATTGTTTGGCAATAAGTGGATCAGAAGACCCGTTAAAAGAAGGTGGACGTTGCCTCATGAAGGACTCAATAGAATATTGTTCCCCTCTCTGCTCATTTGGAAGTCCAGAATGATTCATATCTTGTGGATGTATAGCAATAAGATTTTTCACTGCATCTCCCATAACATTTGTTTGTTTAGGAGTAGAATCATTGCATTGTCCATTTCATTGATCAAAACGGTTCCTTCGGGTTCCAGCCATCATCTAAAACCCAAAAAGAATAGTGTGAGAGGCAAAAATCGTGCTAGGGAAAACAACATAATAAAGGGGGAGTACCTTTAATATCTAACATCTTAGGTTTAATTCTAAGATCGTTAGCGTGATTCTAGGACACTAACCTATACTTATACTTGACCTTAGGTACATCCCTAGACATACCATAGAAATATCTCTAGGGATCTCATTAAAGCTCTCGCATCCTAGTTTCCAAAGGTTGACTAAACCTTTCCTCTGATACCAACTGTGGAGACCCGAAGCTTGACGTACAAGAACATTACAATACTTTTGTGGAATACTTAATACATAACAAAAACACACACACAAGGACCGTAATAGTTTAGTGTGTTTGGAAACTCGGAACATAATCTTCTAATCATGGTGAAAGATCTTCAACATCTACCATAAAGATCTTCCTTTCTTTTCTTACCTAAAACCTTTCTTTATATCCTGGGGAAAAGAAAACATAAAGGGTGAGCTCAAATGCTCAGTAAGGGTAAACAAAAGAAAAATCAATCACATCGTATTCATAAGGACATAACATTTTGGAAATCATAACCTGCAAAAGAGATCATAATATCATAACATGGGATAAACCATAGTAGTGAAATGTAATCCCAATAATCATAACATAAAACATGAAGCTTTGTGGCATACACACATAATCATAGATAATCATTTCTTATTAGTCAATATTCATTTCCAATACTATCTTAGTGGACAAAGTCTCTTTCTGAACCGAGTTCACTCCTCATTTCAGTCCTGTTTCACTGAACCGGTATAACCTGCCGTTCCAGCAATGTTTATCTCATGAGATATAAAATCTTTACCCAATGCATTGGAGAGAGATATAGTTCCCACCCATCTTATAATGATACCATTCTTATGTGTGCCACAAAATCATAAACCATACATCATAGCATAATCCATGTAATAAAAATGGGATTCTTAAACAACATGACATCATAAAACAATTCATATAAGATAAAGGAATTCATAAAAATAATTCAATCACAACATAATCAAATCAATAATAATAGGGATAAAAACAGAATCCTTTATTATCTTAGATGAAAAATAATTTTGATAAAACACTTGAACTCCATTCTTGAGGAAAATATCCTTTCTACTTCAAAAACACTTTTCCTTTCTTAACATGTCGTACAATTAAAAACTAAAAGAAGTTGATTAAAAATAAACTTGAAAACTTATAAAGGAATCTTCTTGGAAATAATGTTTTAAAAATCCATTCATGCCGTATAAGTTAAAAAAAATTCTTCTCGTACTTTTGTCGGAAAATTCAAAAAGTACCTCGTACGAAAAATGACAAAACATTCCTTTCATAACTTTTTCTAAAAACTCACCAAAGGGTAAAATTGGATTTAAAAAATTGTAAGTGGATGGAATTAATATTACATATTGAGGAAAAATGGATGTGGATTATAAAATACACCCCAGTAAATACCGAATAATAAACAATCTCGGATAAAAATTAGATTGTGATATTTCCCTTACCTTAGGTCCGATTTGCTTCATAAGTGTCTGAACCTCCTATATAATGATTTAAATAATGTTATTGACTTATTCCAGAATCATACTTATTGTTATGATATCGTATATTCTTAGATTCTTATTAGTAATATTTCATTACTACTTGTTATTCGGGTGTTTATTTCTTTTTGTTCTTATGCGTGTTTTGTCGAATAAATTTTTATTCTTATCTTTAGGTTATAGATACCTCATTTCCAGAATGGTATTAGTGTAATATATATCATATTCATTCATTCAATTCATTTATATAATCATTATTCAATGAAGATCATGTAGAACGAGTCGCATCACATCGTGGAGACGGTATTCCGTACGTACGCACGAGTGATGATATCGTTACTATGATCATGGAATTGTATTGGAGTGTTTGTATACTACTTCAGAATCAATATAACAATATAATAGTCATATATAGTCATTATTTACACCATTATATCCATCCAAGTAAGGTGGTGGTGGAAAATATATTACACCACGACGTGGAGACGGTATTCCACATGTACGCATGCCGGTGATTTCTTTTTCCGTAGGATGGATAGATGGTGAAATAGGGTTGTTTCATACTTATAATAAAATATCAGTATATGAGTGATACTGATGTTATTAATTCATAATGAAACAACTAAATAAGAAGAAGTGGAAGATGAAATAAAGATGAAAGAATCGGTAACGGACATTACCTCTTCTTTGAAGCGCCTCTTTGAGATCTCCTTTTAGGGCACTAAAATTGGTCTTTGAGGAAGACCAGAACCACTAGGATGTTACTAGGTAAGTTTATAAGAGAATTTGGCAGGGTTTGGCCGAGCTTGAATGCTCAAAGTGGTGTGAGGAAGAGGGGGGGGAGGTGCCCTTTTATAAGGGAGGAGAGGGGTAAATTTGGAATAACTAAAACTATTATTTTATTATAAAGTCCAATTCGGTTTTAAATAGCTCCAAATTGATTTATTTAGAAGCTAAGGTTGTGATGGGTCGAAATCCTCTCATCCAATTGAATTTAGACAAGTTTAGGTTCCTATTTTAACCTTATCATTTATATTTAACATTAAGTTAAATAATTTTACTTTTACCGTGTATTCTTGTGTTCTTATACTATAAGGTTAATAAACATACTATAAGCAGCCAAACGAACCCCAAGTTGTTTATTATTAATATATATAACCTTATCTAAGTCATTTGGTCGAACCATAGATTTTTAGGTATAAAATAACAATTAGTAATATAATATTTGTTTTAAAAACTATTTTATGTCAATTTTGACACAATTTAGTAATTTATTTTTGTGAAAATCATAACAGAATGATTAGTTCGAACCAAGTAACTTAAATCAATAATAACATGTCATATTAACCTATGAAATTAGTTCAATTCATAAAAAGTCTCAAAGAACATTTATTTGGTTATTTATAACATCAATTATGTCAATATTTCATTGATAAGATAATTACTGCATCATCATTGTGTCATAAATAAATTAAATTATATAATGTATAAAAATTAAAAATAAAATACCATTATGTAGTAAATATGTTTATATTTCTAATTAATATTTATAGTCGAATTTATCTTATGTATAACCCCATATTAAAATGATTTACTTATTAAACATTGATTTTAACTATTTTAACCCTTCTTTAAATAAATTAATAATAAATGTCCTAATCTAATCGAAGTGGGCCCAAATGGTCATATTTTATTCCTAAGGTTGTTTTTGGTCGAATTACACTTATCCAATAGAATTAGTACATGTGTTAGGGTAATAATAATAACATTTTTACCCTTAATTACCATATTTACTTTTAACCGTGGTAAATAAAAGTAAAAAGTTACTATTCACCAAAAATTATTTTCATATCATTGAACCACATTTTACTTACTGAAATCAACAGTGTCTCTCGGATTTTTTAAATTCCACTCACAGAAGCGGTAAAATTAATTTTTATGTAAAATTCATTTTTTTAACTACCACTTAGTGGTTTTACTATTCATCCAAAATTGAAAGTTTTCAGAAAAATACAAAAAATTACACCTAAGATATATTTGATATTATGAACTCAAAAATGATGTATATTTTACCGAATTCAAAACATATCTGTTGCATTAATTAATTTAAAATTTAATTCCTGTCGTCAAAACAAATAGCGTGTTCTTAAGAGATAATAACTATCAAAAGAATGACACTTGTTTATGTCTTGTTTAAATGTAGAATTACATCCAATGACCAAAATTGTATTAAATTGTAAAAATATATTCTAAATATAAATTAAAACCACTCAAATTAATAATTTATCACTATTAATTATTTCGATTAAAAAGGTTGTTTTTAATTAAAATTTAGTAATTTTCACTATTCATCAGAAAATGAAATTTATTCGAAATGTACCAAAATTTCACCCTAAGCTAATTTCGATATTCCGAATCCAAAACTGAAGTCCATTCTGAAATATAAAATTTACAAAATTTCAAAAAGTGGTAATTACTATTCATAACGGCTATTTTTAATAATATTTTAATAGAATATCGTTGTTTAGTGAAACTCGGTATTGCGTACTACACACGCTATCGAGGAAGGTCGTGATTGCGTGCAAGGAAAGTCAAGGATGTGTGTTGTGCAAGATCCTTTTGGTGTAGCGTACAACACAAGACATTAATGAAATTAAAAGGAATAATTTTCATAAAATCTCAGGGTGTTACACTTTACTCCTCAAAAGTAAGTGATGATGTAAGAGAGGAGGTTCCCATTTATAATTGTGGTTAGATGCACTTTTGGAAAGTCAATAAATTATAATTTTTTTTAAAATAAAACACTACTAAAATACCTCCAAAATGACCCTATATTGATTATGAGATGATATAAGGTTGTAATACCATCAACCAATAAATTTTGGAAAATTTATATTGTCAATTTAAAACACATCATTTTAATTGATACTTAGTTATTCAATTAAATCTTAATGTTGGTAATAAAATTATAAATATTTAATGGTTATAAATATTTACTTTTATGGTTTTTATTGACCATAAATTTTTATTTTATGACAATTTAGGTCTTATTATTATCTCTATGTAATTTTGAAATATTTTTACGATTTGAAATAATTTAATAAAATGTTATTTTTATAAAACATCAATAGTGTCAATTTGGACACTATTCATTTATTTGACTCCAAAAAAAATCCCCACACAAGATAAATTCGATAAAAAATAATCAAAACACTCTTAACATTTCATAATCATGTTGAAAACTTATGGATGACATTAATTAGTTCATATGGTATTTATTTTATTATTTTTAAATCAATTTATTTGAAATTTTTATTAGTAAAATAATTTTCACATCAAAATTGTGTCATCATTAATGGGAATTATTTAATTTATAAAAACTATAGATAAATTTTTTGATGTAGGTAATGATTTTTTCATTCCATTAACTATTTATAGTTGGTATTTTATTATAGTTATTCATATATTAATTTTAATGTACTTATATAAAATAAGATTATTGCATTTTGTCACATTCATTTGTTTTTATTACATTCTTGTCATATTCATATGTAAGTGGACATCAAGTGATTCCATTTAAAACAGTAGATTATTAAGGTGGAATTTATTCTTCCAATTATATTTTTACAGGTTTTATGGTAATCTTAAAATATTATTTTTTCCTTTAATTGCCCGATTTTCCTTCAACTACGATAATAAAAATAATTACCAATGTTACTATTCATAATGCCCAAAAATAAAAGTAACCTATTAACACTATTTGGACATACTGATTCCAAATTTGGAGTCCATTTTTTAAAAATTCAAAATGAAGATGTTGCAGAAATTAATATTTAATCAATCTTATTTTTTGAATGAGGGAATGGGTTTTTTAAATGTTAAAACATTACAAAATATTGAAATGTTTTTACATATGAATTCAATGTAAAATAAATGATAATGACATACATTATATTTGATGATAAAAATATATTATATTTTTACTTTAAAACCATTAAATATTTTAATTTTACCATAAAAATTATCTCTGTGAAAAAAAATTGTTTTCACTTAAAATTTGGGGAGTTTTTACTATTCATCAAAACATGAATGTTATAAAAAAATATCATAAATTCAACCAAAATTAATTTTTATATCCTTATTTAAAATAAATTTTTTAGTTTGTCATATAAAAATTATTAATGTTTCATAATCTTAATTTAAAAGGGGTTCTCCATTGAGAGGTGTATGATAAACCTTTTTTTTAAGTTGGTTTTTATAGAACAAATAGGGTTTATTCACACCCTATGATTAAAATATCAATTATATGGATAAAAAATATCTTATTTAAGTATATAAAATATATAACTCATTCATTTCATTACAAATATTAAATTAATCAAAAATAAAAATCTATTGTTTGTAATTTTCATATATAATTGATTGGAAAAGAATTCACAATGCATTCTCATAAGTTAGTTATAATTATTCCCGATAACCTAACGACTATGATATATTAGTAATCTTATACAAAGTGCATATCAAGGTTTGTTTAAAATCAAGATTCATTGAAACACAAGCTACTTGATGAATAAAAAATATTTGAAGAAAATGTTTCTTAAAAACATCTGGTTATTACATTATACGCCCTTAAAGAGAATTTTTCCCTCAAATTTTATCACATCGAAACCAATAGATGAGGATACTTCTACCTAATTATATCATTAATTTCTCATGTAGCTTCATCAAATTGGTGGTTCCTCCATAATAATTTATCCAAGAGAGTGATCTTGATTCATATACCCATTTTGATATGATCCAGAATCTCTATCAGTGGTTCTTCATAAAAAAGATCTTGATCTTGTGGAATGACATTTGAGATTAGTACATGTGAAAGATTGTGTATGTATATTCTATGGTGAGATACATGGAATGCATCATGAACGTAAGGGAGATTCAGTGGAAGCGCCAATTTTTAAGCTACCCTCCCAACATGATCCATAATTTCTAAATTACCTATATACTTAGGGATCGTCTTGACCTTCTTTACAAATCTCATTACCATCTTCCAGGGAGATATTAGTAGAAACAACTTATCACCCACATCAAACTTTAGGTCATTAAATTGATTATCAGCATAATGTTTTGGTCAACTATGATATTTTCATAGGTGTTGTTGAAAAGATTTAACATTTTATTCCATTTCATCAACAATATCATGTCCTAATAGTTTTCATTCCCCAACTTCATCGCCAAAATTTGGATTTCTGCACTTCTTTCCATAGAGGGCATCATAAGGATCCATCTGAATACAAGGGGGAGATATATTATTGTAAGAAAATTCCACTAATGGTAGGTGTTAATCACAACAACCTTTGATATCCATAGATAAAGGTCTCAACATGTCTTCCAGATATTGGATTATCCTCTCAGACTGACCATCTTTCTATGGATGATAAGTAGTGATGAAACATAACTCTATAGCTAGAGCATAATGAAGACTTCACTAGAACATTGAGGTAAACCTTGGATCCTGATTAGAGATAATAAAAAGTTGTTCTCCATGAAATCATATAGCATCCATTAAAAATATCATGGAAATAATATTAAGAGATAAATCATCTCTAAAATTAACGAAGTGTGTTTTTTCATAATGCGATCAACAATAACTGAGATAGCATTATCGCATTTGTATGCTTTGTGATGTTTGATGAAAATATCTATAGTGATGTTTCCCCATTTCCTTTCTCGTATGGGTAATGGTTGTAACATCCCCATAAACTTCTGTATCTCAGCCTTAACATGGGGAAAAACCATGTACCAAAAGACATATTTAGCGATAACGCTTTTAATGATATCCCACCAGTAGTACTCTTTCAAGTCCAAGTACATATTTTTGTATCTATGTTTAATAGAGAATGAGTAACTATGAGCCTCATCCTATAGATCCTTAATTATTTCTACACTGGGAGGAATAAAAAACCGATTCCTGAACCTTTTTCATTGCAATATAAGTTGATTTCCAGAACATTTCTCACCATATTTTGTAACTCTTCATCTTCCATATGTGCCTCCCGAATATTCACTTGTATATATGGTTGAAGATTCATTTGATAAAGATAATATTTATCCCCTTCTATTAAAATTTATAGATCAAAACGTCAAAATTCCATAAATATTATATCTTTCATGATCATCATCATAAATAAGAAATAATTTTCTCTTCATCGCAAAAAATATTCCACCTTGTTCACATTCACATGGTGGTAATGTAATAGGAATTCAAAATCATTAATCAACAGAAACCATTTTCATTGGTGCATACGAATCACCTTTTGTGTGAAAATATACTTGAAACTTTTATGATCAGTATAAAGTTTACACCTTTCACCATAAAGATAATCCCTCTATATCTTTAATTCAATGATTTTCATAGCTAAATCCAAATAATGAGTTGGTTCATTTTGCACATTAATTTTCAACTGTCATGAGGCATAAGATATAACCATATCTTATTGAATTAGAACACATCCCACCCCCTTAAAGGATGTATCACTATTGATCAGAAAATGTTCTCTACTAAAAGCTAGTGTGAGCACATGTACACTAGCTATCCTTATTTTTATATCTTTGAAATTTTCATCACATTCCTCCATTCAAACAAACATAAATCAAATTCGATTCATGTTTTTGAGAGAATTAGATAATCCTAAAAAATCTGTACAAAAAACTTGATAATATCCATCCAATCCATGAAAACATCAGATATCAATTATCATTGTTGGTCTTGACCTTCTTTCAATAACCTCTGTTTTGGTGGAATCTACATATATCCCCTCTATTGAGATTATCTTACTCAAAAATGAAACAATATGAAGCCAAAATTCACACTTGGTAAATTTGGCATAAAGCATCTCCTTTCTCAGGGTATTTACTACAATTCTCAAGTAAACATCATGTTCTTCCTTGATCATTGAATAGACAAGAATATCACCGATAAAGACTACAAAAAACTAATCAAGATAGTCTCTAAATACTCTATTAATTAGATCCATGAAGATATCAGGGGAATAAGTAAGACCAAAAGGCATCACTATAATTTCATAGTGTTCATACCATGTAAGGAATGTCATATTTGGTATATCCTCCCTTTTGAACCTTAATTAATGATATCTTGATCAAAGATCAATATTGAAAAATTATTTTAATCCACATAGTTGGTCAAATAAGTCATAAATATGGGGAAGAGGATATTTGTTCTTGATAGTGATCTAGCTAAGTTCTCGATAATAAATGCAGAGTCTCATTAATTTCTCCTTATTCTTAGCAAACACAACAATGGATCATCAAGGTGATGCACTAGGGCGTATGAATCCATTATCAATATTCTCTTGGATTTTCATCCTCAATTCATATAACTCAATTGGGGCCATTATATAAGGTGTCTTTGAAATAGGCATATCACCCG
Source organism: Viscum album (assembly GCA_963277665.1). Lineage (NCBI taxonomy): Eukaryota > Viridiplantae > Streptophyta > Magnoliopsida > Santalales > Viscaceae > Viscum > Viscum album. Next base: position 1,046,190,555 of record OY728138.1, on the reverse strand, counting down.
GTATGAGTTCTATTGAAATATAAACATCACAATTTAGTGGAAGACCTGGAAAATACACTTGAAATACATAGTCAAACTTCTATTCAGTGATTTTATTTTTAATCATGAGTTTCTCCCAAAAAGTTTGAGATAAATAACCTCTATTTAAAGGAATCAAGACCCCTAAGATGGATGAAATTTATACTTGAAGGTTTTATTCATCGTTTCATTGATAGATGATCATAGAATTAAACAGGAATATGAAATGTGGCTTAAATTACTTGGAAATTGATATTATCTCTATATAGAGAAAGAAAATCCATGCTATGAATCACAAAAAATTCCACTATAGGAAGGATCACATGATTTTTAGGATGCACATTCCCAAAAACATCAACCAAAGAATAATTATAAAATTTTGGTGTTACTGTTGGGACATTATGAGTTTTCACAGCTAACTCAACATATAATTGTTGATGTAATATAGTGATAGCCTTAAAAAAGTATTTAGAAATAAAAGATCAGGTGGATTCAAAATAAAATAAAGTGTTTGCTACATTAGAATGGATTATAAGTGTTCCTTTAACCACTTCATTATCATAATCCACATCACCTTTAGTGATTGCATGTTACATTCCTTTCCCATGGGAATTATGAGTTTGTTGATGTAGATCATTATCAATAACCCTTGGATTAGTGAATTCATTGGCATAATGCCCGATTTACTTACACTTGTAACATTCAAGTGTATGATGTGAATTCTGTGTATCATTTTCATTGATCGCATCACTAGACATCATTTCCCCATTAATTTGGAATTAAAATACTTGAGGACATTTTATTCCACACATAAATCATTTACTAGTCACTTTTAAGACAATTGACTCCATATTTCCTTCCACACATTGATCATAAGGGAAAAATCATCTTCTTTTCAGTGTGATCTTTATATTTTCCTTAGATTTTCATTTTATCTTCTTATCAAACTCATATGACTAATGGGTTACCCCAATATCCATCTCATCCTTAAGAGGACATCTAACAATTTCCTTGTAGCTATTGATGTCCCTTATGGATAATTCCTTTTAGAGACTTAGTATTAATCCACTAAAGAATCGATCAATTTTACTTTGAGGTTGGATAACAATTCCAAAATAATTCCTTAATAGACTTGTAAAATTTACCTCGTAGGTACCAATGGATTCATCATTGTAACAACCCGAAATTTTGAATAAATCTTGTTTCCAAATTTTATGTGTTATTTTATTTTTATACTCAAAAAAAATGTTTCATTTGATAACATGAGTATAATTAAAATGATACTGTTGGTTTTTTACTGTTATATGACCATTGGTCAATATGACCACTGGAAACTAAACGTTTTGATTATTGTCTCTAAATACAAGTAATCTTGGTTAATTAATATAGAAAGAACATTTGATGGCCTCACCCAGTAGTCTTGGACCAATCGAAGCCCATCTAACAGAACTTGGGAAGGAGGTAGCACCACTGGGCTTTGCTCTGGACCAAACCCAAGCTGAACTTCATTGTATAAAGCTAGAACGGGATCACCTTCGCGAGGAGTTCAAACTGATAGAAATTACTACTCGTGCGATGTTGGTCGAGCCTCCCTCAGATTCTCTCACCTTAGCACACCTTACACATAGGTCCTATGCTGGTGTGATAAGGGGCTATGTAAGGAGACCGTAACTGCCTTGTGTAATCCTTTGTTTTAAATAAAAATTGGTATTTCTTCTTATGATTAAGTTTATGAATTTTCAAATGACCAGATAAATATAGTATGCATATTTTTGATGAATTTTAGAAAAAGGATATTTTAAAAATGGTTGTGTAAACCTTAAATAATTAAAAATGTGTAATGATTTTCAAAAAATGGTCTTCTACAATTATGTTCAGTACGAAATTTAGAGTCTAATAAGATCAACATAATTTTTGATGAATAGTAAATTATGAATAGTGATTTTATGATTAGGATTAGTAATGTGTCCAAATGGATTAGTAATCTCACTTAAAGAAAGTATTAATATAATCTAGGCACCTTGATTAAGTAATGTGATTCAATAAAATGGTTAAATAACGGTTTCATAAATTATTATTCAAGTATTAGTTTTTTTCGGGTGAATAGTGTTTTTTATTTAAAAATTTAATTAAAAATATTTAGATAATTATTTTTATAAAATGGATTTCATTTTTCAACTCAGAGCACCGATATTATGCTATGGTAATTTTTGGGGTTTTTTCTGAAAGAAATGAATATTCAGTGAATTATGTTTTTATTTAAAAATTAAATTAAAAATATTTAGAAAATTATTTTAATAAAATGGAGTTCATATTTGTAATCAGAGCATTGATATTTGGTTATGGTGAAATTTTGGGATTATTCTGAGAAAGTTGAATTTTCTATGAATAGTGAAAATACAGTTTTTATGTTACGGGTGTTTAAAGACATCATTAAATGATGTATTAAGTTTGTAATCAATATTTTCGAATTATGAATAGTGAGAAAAGGTATGAGGTGTCCCAAGTGGCCAATACCATGGGAAAATTCCATGGGAAAGCCCATGGTTTTGCCAAAACCACTAATGAGGTGTCCCTTTGCCATTAATGCCTTGTCCCCTCACTTTCCCTATAAATACCAAGCCATCCTCTCATCCATTCGACTCCCCACTCTCCCCCAACGAAGTTCTGGTCTCATTACCTCCCAAGGAGTCCTCCCATGGTGCCCCCAAGACCTCAAGGTCCCAACCTTTGAGTTTTAAGAGTTATGTTTTAAGGTAAGGGATCTGACCTCTCTCTTTTATTTCAAGTAATCTCTTTTATGTCATTCCTTTTATGCTCCATGTTCTTATGTTGGAGGATGTTATTTTATACTCCTCTTACTGCCCTTTTTATGTTCATATAATGAGATATCCCCTCTTGCTCTCATTATTTCGTTTTATGAAGTTTTAAGTGGCGTCGTTAGGCTGCCGAAATCTTTGTAACGGATTCTTTCTCCCTTCTCATTTTTCAAGATCATTTTTCATGTAAAGTATTTCAAGTTACTTTTTATTATGTTGGGGTATGATCTCTAAATTTATCATACTGATCTTTTATGATCATATGATGAGAGACCCCATTTTATCTCTTCAATTCAGTATTTTGAAGTTTTAAGTGGCACCGTTAGGCTGCCGAATTTTTAAGTGGTTCTTCACCCTTCTCGTTTTGAAGTTCTACTTTCATGTCAATTCTTTCAAGTTCCTTTTTGTTATGTTGGGGTATGATCTCTATATCTATCATACTGGACTCTTATGTTCATATGATGAGAGACCCCATTTGATCTCTTCAATTCAGTATTTTGAATTTTTAAGTGACACCGTTAGGCTGCCGAATTTTTAAGTGGTTCTTCACCCTTCTCGTTTTGAAGTTCTACTTTCATGTCAATTCTTTCAAGTTCCTTTTTATTATGTTGGGTTATGATATATATATCTATAATACTGGAATCTTATTTTCATATTATGAGAGACCCCATTTGATATCTTCAATTCAGTATTTTGAAGTTTTAAGTGGCGCCGTTAGGCTGCCGAATTTTTTAGGGGATTCTTTCACCCTTCTCATTCTTTTCAAAGTTCTACTTTCATGTCAAGTCTTTCATGTTCATTTTTGTTATGTTGGGGTATGATATCTATATCTATCATACTGGACTCTTATTTTCATATGATTAGATACCCCATTTTATCTCTTCAATTCAGTATTTTGAAGTTTTAAGTGGCGCCGTTAGGCTGCCGAACTTTCATAAGAGAAATCTAATTTTGGTCTTCCTTCCATGTTTTTCATTTAAAATGGTATGTCATTGAAATTTCATTACCATGATCATGTATCCTTATTATTCTGTCCATCTACTGTTTTATGAGTCATTTATGAATGTTCGACCCATTTTCCCCCTCTTTTTAATGTCTTCTAAAACCTCGTAACATAGCCGTTATGCTGAAGAATTTCCGTCTCAAAATGCCTCTCTCTTTTTCTAAAGTTCTTTTATATTATTAAGTGAATAATCAAAACTCTTTCTTCTATAGGGGTATTCACATATATACCAAAATGTTCTATTTTAAATTCTGGGATTTACATACATGAGACCCACCTTCCTTTTCTGTGGGTTTTAAAGTGACGTAAAGATCATGTCTTTAAAGCAGTTTTTAAAACATTGTGATTATGAAATGAAACCCATTTATTTTATTCTATATGGGTTATTTATGAAATTTTTGATGATGATATATGTGACTCACATGATAATAAATGCAAATTTAAGGGTGCCCCCTAATAGCGCTCCAATGCATTGGGTAATGATGTAACCACTAGAGATTACAATTTTCAAGATACCTTAGTGAATAACCTTGGTAATTTTCAAATGACACCTTGGGGATGGACCTTGGTGATATGTTCATGATTTTCTATGTTAAATGATGTAGCTACATTTTCAAGTTATGAAAAATTTTATTCTGATATGCCTCTTTATTTCATTCTCATGCCTTAAAGTTCTTTTTCATGACCTTATTGAAGTATCTCAAGTTCACATGTAAAATGTTTGTCTTGTTTTCCTTACTGGGCTTTTTGCTCACCCTTTCTTTTGATGTATGCTCCCAGGTTATGTGATGCAGTAATGAACCTAGGATGAACATGAGGAGAAGCCTTTCAAGTGTTTTAGAAGAATGTTTTATGTTTTCATGTTTAAAGTTCCTGGTTTCCAAGACACTAAACCTTAAATATCCTCGGTTTTGTAAAATGTAATGAAAGTTTATGTGATAAAGAGGCGGGATGCTATAGTTGGTGTCAAAGGGTAGTTTAGTTATTTGCTGAAATTAGGATATGAAAAATCTAGGAAGAACCCTATAGAAAAGTTTAAATATAGGAAATATTCCTGGTAATTTGGTGAGTATTGAGTAAGGGGTTTCCAAGAAAATACATCCCTGTCTGGAAACGAGCAGGTAGAGGTGGCTCTGGCACAGATGTACATAGGGGTAAAACCTGAAAACACCGCTTTGAGCTAGACTCAAACAGGAACTAGTACACGACAATGGGCCTTGATGCACTCTTGGTTACGACACTCCCAGGGGATATGCTTTGGTAAATTCATAAGCTTAGTATGAACCATTATTAAATGAACAAGGATAAAACAAAATAAAGATTCACATAAGAATATATGATCATGGATAACCTAGATTGGAACCTAGGGGATCACAAGTTAGGATATACTTTTATTCTACATGTTTATCCTTTTATGCTTAATGTTTCCTTTTCATGATTATTAGCTAAGTAAATAAGCCCCTAATTATAGTTTCTTTTCTTAGTTAATGGCGGGAAATGGAAGAACATGTCCCAAAAACCAATCTGATAGGAAATGCGACGATTGTCGTATTAATATGAAAGAGGTGATTAGGGGATTAAAATATGATTGTTATTTTGGAATACGTTCACTATTTTACGGACCCTATATGATCGAGGTAAATAGGTTACTACGGTATTTTCATTGAGGAGTAAGGTTGACTTATATTTTGAAGAATCAATGAATTTATGGTGGACTTATAGTAATTTAGGTTACTTATGGGAATGATTAACCTATCTTGGGTAAAATATGTTTAGTTTAGATAATTTTGTTATAAGATGTTAGGAGTGGTTGATGTTGTTTGGAGATGAACAATGAAGTTTATTTTGGAAGACTATGTTATCAAATCCTTCTTGTATTTGGGTTTCAATCTTAGTTTGGTTTATTTTTAGGAATTTTAAGGACCGTTATTTATGGGATGTTCTATGATGAACTTTGGGTATTACCATGGAACATTGAAGATTTAAAATTTGTTTCCATTCCTATGGGATTCTTCCTTTTTGAAGAGTTTTTTAACCTTACCCTTTCTGTTTTTGGGACAATGTTTAATGAAAGAAGAAATAGATAGTTAATCTTTTGTGGATTATGTGATTCTCTAGAAGATGATTCTTGTGTTTTGGTGAGACCAAGTATTTTGAATTCTCATCGTTTGGGAGAAAAGATTAGTTTTTGTAGAAACTTATTAAAGGGTGAAACTCTACATGAAGGTAGATATATTTCCTTATGTTTTTGTTCTATGTTGTAAATGAATTCCTCAAAATTATGAAAAGGAACATAAAACAAAAACGTTGTTGGTTTACGTTTCCTACTAAGTAATCAAAGATCGTTTACACACATCATAAGTTTGGGATTTTCTCATGGTTAACTTTCTCCTAATCATGTTCTCTGTCACTCTCCCTCAGAACTTGACCCTTTGTTTTCTCCTCCATGTCCATGTTTTCCTACATGGAATCCTAGTGGGGGCTAACTCGGGTGACCTTCGTACTTCCCTTTCTTTCTTTTAAAGTAATAGTTTTACTGACTCCTTTTCTGATGTGGGACTTTCAACGAAATTTCAAAACCTAATTTAAAAAAATTCCGAGGACGCAATTTCTTAAGGGGGGAAGATTGTAACAACCCGAAATTTTGAATAAATCTTGTTTCCTAATTTTATGTGTTATTTTATTTTTATACTCAACAAAAATGTTTCATTTGAAAACATGAGTATAATTAAAATGATAATGTTGGTTTTTGAATGTTATATGACCATTGGTCAATATGACCACTGGAAAATAAACGTTTTGATTATTGTATCTAAATACACGTAATCTTGGTTAATTAATATAAAAAGAAGATTAGATGGCCTCACCCAGTAGTCTTGGACCAATCGAAGCCCATCTAACAGAACTTGGGAAGGAGGTAGCACCACTGGGCTTTGCTCTGGACCAAACCAAAGCTGAACTTCATCGTATAAAGCTAAAACAGGATCGCCTTCACGAGAAGTTCAAACTGATAGAAATTACTACTCGTGCGATGTTGGCCGAGCCTCCCTCAGATTCTCTCACATTAGCACACCTTACATATAGGTCATATGCTGGTGTGATAAGGGGCTATGTAAGGAGACCGTAACTGCCTTGTGTAATCCTTTGTTTTAAATAAAAATTGGTATTTCTTCTTATGATGAAGTTTATGAATTTTCAAATGACCGGATAAATATAGTATGCATATTTTTGATGAATTTTAGAAAAAGTATATTTTAAAAATGGTTGTGTAAACCTTAAATAATTAAAAATGTGTAATGATTTTCGAAAAATGGTCTTCTACAATTATGTTCAGTACGAAATTCAGAGTCTAATAAGATCAACTTAATTTTTGATGAATAGTAAATTATGAATAGTGATTTTATGATTAGGATTAGTAATGTGTCCAAATGGATTAGTAATCTCACTTAAAGAAAGTATTAATATAATCTAGGCACCTTGATTAAGTATTGTGATTCAATAAAATGGTTAAATAATGGTTTCATAAATTATTATTCAAGTATTAGTTTTTTCGGGTGAATAGTGTTTTTTATTTAAAAATTTAATTAAAAATATTTAGATAATTATTTTTATAAAACGGTTTTCATTTTTGAACTCAGAGCACCGATATTATGCTATGGTAATTTTTGGGGTTTTTTCTGAAAAAAATGAATTTTCGGTGAATAGTGTTTTTATTCAAAAATTAAATTAAAAATATTTAGAAAATTATTTTTATAAAATGGAGTTCATATTTGTAATCAGAGCGTTGATATTTGGTTATGGTAAAATTTTGGGATTATTCTGAGAAAGTTGAATTTTCTATGAATAGTGAAAATACAGTTTTTAAGTTACGGGTGTTTAATGACATCATTAAATGATGTATTAAGTTTGAAATCAATATGTTCGAATTATGAATAGTGAGATAAGGTATGAGGTGTCCCAAGTGGCCAATAACATGGGCAATTACCATGAGAAAGCCCCTGGTTTTGGCAAAACCAATAATGAGGTGTCCCTTTTCCATTAATGCCTTGTCCCCTCACTTTCCCTATAAATACCAAGCCATCCTCTCATCCATTCGACTCCCCACTCTCCCCCAACGAAGTTCTGGTCTCATTACCTCCCAAGGAGTCTTCCCATGGTTCCCCCAAGCCCTCAAGGTCCCAAACTTTGAGTTTTAAGAGTTATGTTTTAAGGTAAGGGATCTGACCTCTCTCTTTTATTTCAAGTAATCTCTTTTATGTCATTCCTTTTATTCTCCATGTTCTTATGTTGGAGGATGTTATTTTATACTCCTCTTACATCCCTTTTTATGTCCATATAATGAGAGATCACCTCTTTCTCTCATTATTTCGTTTTATGAAGTTTTAAGTGGTGCCGTTAGGCTGCCAAAAGTTTTGTAACGGATTCTTTCTCCCTTCTCATTTTTCAAGATCTTTTTTCATAGAAAGTATTTCAAGTTCCTTTTTATTATGTTGGGGTATGATCACTAAATTTATCATACTGATCATTTATGATCATATGATGAGAGACCCCATTTTATCTCTTCAATTCAGTATTTTGAAGTTTCAAGTGGCACCGTTAGGCTGCCGAATTTTTAAGTGGTTCTTCACCCTTCTCGTTTTGAAGTTCTACTTTCATGTCAATTCTTTCAAGTTCCTTTTTGTTATGTTGGGGTATGATCTCTATATCTACCATACTGGACTCTTATTTTCATATGATGAGAGAACCCATTTTATCTCTTAAATTCAGTATTTTGATGTTTTAAGTGACACTGTTAGGCTGCCGAATTTTTAAGTAGTTCTTCACCCTTCTCGTTTTGAAGTTCTACTTTCATGTCAATTCTTTCAAGTTCCTTTTTATTATGTTGGGGTATGATATCTATATCTATCATACTAGAATATTATTTTCATATTATGAGAGACCCCATTTGATATCTTCAATTCAGTATTTTGAAGTTTTATATGGCGCCGTTAGGCTGCTGAATTTTTTAGGGGATTCTTTCACCATAATCATTCTTTTCAAAGTTCTACTTTCATGTCAAGTCTTTCAAGTTCCTTTTTGTTATGTTGGGGTATGATCTCTATATCTATCATACTATACTCTTATTTTCATATGATTAGATACCCCATTTTATCTCTTCAATTCAGTATTTTGAAGTTTTAAGTGGCGCTGTTAGGCTACCAAACTTTCATAAGAGAAATCTAATTTTTGTCTTCCTTCCATGTTTTTCATTTAAAATGGTATGTCCTTGAAATTTCATTACCATGATCATGTATCCTTCTTATTCTGTCCATATACTGTTTTATGGGTCATTTATGAATGTTTTACCCTTTTTCCTCCTCTTTTTAATGTCTTCTAAAACCTCGTAACATAGCCGTTATGCTGCAGAATTTCCGTCTCAAAATGCCTCTCTCTTTTTCTAAAGTTCTTTTATATTATTAAGTGAATACTCAAAACTATTTCTTATAAAGGGGTATTCACATATATACCAAAATTTTCTATTTTAAATTCTGGGATTTACATACATGAGACCCACCTTCTTTTTCTGTGGGTTTTAAAGTGACGTAAAGATCATGTCTTTAAAGCAGTTTTTAAAATGTTGTGATTATGAAATGAAACCCATTTATTTTATGCTATATGGGTTATTTATGAAATGTTTGATGATGATATATGTGGCTCACATGATAATAAAGGCAAATTTAAGGGTGCACCCTGATAGCGCTCCAATGCATTGGGTAATTATGTAACCACTAGAGATTACAATTCTCACGATACCTTAGTGAATAACCTTGGTAATTTTCAAATGACACCTTGGGGATAGACCTTGGTGATATGTTCATGATTGTCTATGTTAAATTATGTAGCCACATTTTCAAGTTATGAAAAATGTTATTCTGATATGCATCTTTATTTCATTCTCATGCCTTAAATTTCTTTTTCATGACCTTATTGAAGTATCTCAAGTTCACATGTAAAATGTTTGTCTTGTTTTCCTTACTAGGCTTTTTGCTCACCCTTTCTTTTGATGTATGCTCCCAGGTTATGTGATGCAGTAATGAACCTAGGATGAACATGAGGAAAAGCCTTTCAAGTGTTTTAGAAGAATGTTTTATGTTTTCATGTTTAAAGTTCCTGGTTTCCAAGACACTAAACCTTAAAGATCCTCGGTTTTGTAAAATGTAATGAAAGTTTATGTGATAAAGAGGTGGGATGCTATAATCATCCTTTTGATTAAGTTCAAGGAACCCATTATCCATATTTTTTTAAAAAATGAGGATATTACTTGTTACTAAATATGATATTGAAATCTTTACATTCCAGGGACTCAATTTCATCTATTTATCTTGTATTATTGATAATATTCCACCATTGATCTGCTTCAAATTCCAAAAGATATACTGATAAGATAAATTTATCATGATCAGAACATTATTGAACTAAATATATCTTTTAATTTGTACTGATCCATTGTTTAGCCACTAATTGATCAGAATACCCGCTAAATGAAGGTGGCCACTACCTCATGAAGGATTCAACAGAATGTTCCTCACACCATTGATCATTTGGAAGACCTACATGATTAATATCCGGAGATATTTATGTGTTCATGGCTATAGGATTTTATATTCTATCACCCTTAACATTTGGTTTCTCAGGGGGATAATCATTTCTTTTCCTGTCACATTCAGTATTAACATGGGTCTTTCAGGTTTGAGGGATTAAATAAAACCTAGAAGAATAGTGTGAGAAACACTAATCATAAAAGGAAATCCACATAATCAAGAATAAAATTTAAATTTAGCACACTTTATGTTTTATTCTAGTTTAATCATGGTCATTTCTAAAACAGTAGGATTGTATCCTATACTTAGACATATCCTTAGGTTCTTACTAAGGCTTTATCATCCAAGTTTCTAAAGGATAAATATACATTTTCTCTGATATCAACTATAACAACCCAAAATTTACATATATATATTACTTATACATTGAATAATATTTATTATATATCATAATAAAACCATTCCGGGACCGTATAGGTATAGTGTCTTTAGAAACTATGAAATATAAACCACTGGTTCATAAAACATCCACTTTCTCTCCCTCTTATTTCATCATAACAAGAATATTTTTTAAAATATCTTACTTAATATCCTTCTTTATGACCTGGGGAAAATAAATATACGAAAGGGTGAGCTTAAATATTTAGTAAGGGTAAATAAAGGAAATATCAATCATATCACAATATTAAGAACATAACATGTGAAAATTTTATCCTGTATATAATATATCATAATATCATATCAGAGGATAAATCATAAAAGTGAAATGTATTCCCAATAATCATAAAATATGACATGAAATTTTGTTTCATACACACATAAGAATAGAAAACCATTTCATAATAGTCAAGGCTCAATTAAAAGAGATTCATAGAAGAAAAATGTCAATTACTGAACCGAGTTCACTCTTCGTTCTAGCCTGGTATTACTTAACTGGGTTTACATGAAGTTCTAGTAATGTCCAACTCATGATATATTAATCTTTACCCATTTAATTGAAGGGAGATATATGTACCACCAATCTTATAATGAAACCATTCTATAGATTTCCACAAAAACATAAAAACATTCACCATAGCATGACCCATGAAATATAATGGGTTTCATAAAAATCATTCCATCATAATTGATATTAAAAATGGATTTCCTATATAAAACATAGTAAAATTATAGTAATAATAGGGTTATAAATATAATCCTATTTATAGAATTTCATTATATATGGAAAATAATTTTGAGAAAGCACTTGAAATTAATTCATGATGAAAATATACTTTCTTCTTCAAAAATGTTTTCCTTCCTCAAAATTCCACAAAATATTAAAAGATATAATTTTACATGAAAATAACCTTCTAATATTGTAAGAAAAACTTCAAGGATATAAGGAATTATGAAAGCTTAAAATTTTGTTCATTCCATACAAGTTAATAAAACATTCTTCTATTACATTTTCCTGAAAAATCAAAAGTACCTCATAACTAAAACAACAACAGATTTCATTCATACTTTTTAGTAAAAATTCTACAATGGATAAAATTATAGAGATATATAATGAATATTTTGAAATAAATATTTATGAAACATGTATTTGGATGATAAATATACCCCCAGTAAATAATTACGAATAAACAATCATAGAAAAAACGAGATTTGAAAAATTATCCCTTACATTATGTCTGATATGCTTCGTATGTATCCAAACCTCTTCTATAATGATTTAAATAATGTTACATATTTATTCTAAAATCATAATACTTTCTATAACATTTATGTTCATTTTTCAACAGTTTTTTATTAACATTTCATTGTTACTTGTTATTCACGTATTAATAGCATTAGGTTCTTACACATGTTTTGTTAGATAAGTTATTATTCCTATTTTTATGTTATAGTTATATCATTTATAGCATGTTATTTGTATCATATATATAATATTTATTCATTAAATTAATTTATATAACCATTTTTTAGAGAATATTATGTAGAACAAATTACATCACACCATGGAGATGGTAAGTCGTACGTATGAACGAGAAATAATATAGTTCTCATAATTGTTGGATGAAATTGATGTGGATGGTGTTTAGTATCTCATAATAAAAATAATTTTATATTAATAATTTATATATATATATATATATATTAATTCCTTAATTATACCCATCCATGTAAGGTGGTGGGGGGAAATGGATTACACCACGGCGTGTAGATGGTAAGTCATGTGTACACAGACGTCGTGATTTTATTTTTCATATGATGGGTAGAAATGTGGAATATGGATGGTGCATATTTATAAAAAATGGAAATATAGGAGTGATACTAATGTTTATAATTTATAATGATAAAACTAATGAATAGTAAGTATATGAAGAAAGATGTTTCCAAGAATCAGTACAAGAGATTACCTATTCCTCGATGTGCTTCCTCTAAATCCCTTCACATTGTAAAAGAGATGGTCATTGAAGATGAAAATAACTTCTATAATGAAATTAGGGAAGTTGAGAAGGGAAAATGATAGAGGATGACCAATCTTGAATGTTCAAAATGAAATTAATAGGTGAGGGAGGATGTTCCCTTTTATAATTGATGATATGGGCACCTTTGGAAACTCCATAAATAATAATTTATAATAAAATCAGACTCTACACAAAAAAAGCTGAAAAATGACCTGATTTTGAATATGTGATGAGATAGGGTTGTAATATTATAAACCAATAAATTTTGGATATGTTATGTCATAAATTTAAACTATATCTTTTAAATTGACACTTAATTGTTCTATTTAATTTTAATTATGGTAATATCATTATAAAAATTTAATGGTTATAAATATTTACTTATATGGTGTTAATTGACCATAAATTGATATTGAATGATATTTTCAATCCTATAATTATCAGTTTTTAATTTTTTAAAATTTTATGATTTTTAAATAATTTAATAAAATTTTATTTTTAAAAGATATCAATAGTGTCAATTTTGACACAATTTATTTATTTAACTATTAAAAAAATCAACACAGAAAATAAATTCGAAGAAAAATATTTAAAACAATCCTAAAATGTCATATAAATGAATAATATTATTGTATCACATTAATTAGTTTAAATGATATATCTTTTATTATTTTCAAAACCATTTATTTTATATTTATATTAATATAATAATTTTACATCACTATTGTGTCATCGATAATCATAATTATTTAATATCTAAAAACTATAAATAAATTTTTATGATGTAGGTAATCAGTTTATCTTTCCAGAGACTATCTATAGTATATATTATATCATATTTATACCAATATTAAAATTAATACACTTAAATAAAATAAGATTGTGAAATTTTTTCTCATTCATTAGTTTTTATTACATTCATGTCATATTCCTAGGTAAGTGTCCATCAAGTGATTCCATTTAGAACGATATATGATCGGGGTCAAATTTAGACATCCAATTGGATTTTTATGGGTATTAATGTAATTTTATAAATTTATTTTTACCTGTAATTACTCGATTTACCATTAACAGTGGTAATAAAAATAATTACCAAAGTTACAATTCCTAATTCAAAAAAAAAGGTATCCTATTAACATAATTCGGACCTACAGATTCAAAATATAGAGTCTGTTTTTAAAAAAACAAAACACAAAAGTTGTAGTAATAAATTTAAAATCAACATCGTTGTTAGAATGAGAGAATAGTTTTTTTTAAAGTTAAAACAATGTAAAATATTGAAATTTATTTAAAATTAATGAATATGACATATATTATATTGAATGAAAAAAATAAATTATATTTTTCCATTAAATATAGTTAATATTATAATTTAACCATTAAAATTATCTCAATGAGAAATGTCTTTTCAGTTAAAATTTAGTGTGTTTTTACTATTATTCGAAACATAAATTTTATCATAAAATATAATAAATTCAACCAAAGTAAATTTATATATACCACTTTCGAAGAACATTTTTAGGTTTTTATATAATAATTATTAATGTTTCAGAATCCAAATTTAAAAGGGGTCTCCATTCAATGGTGTAAGATTACCATATTTTTAAATAAAGTAGGTTTTTATACAACAAATTTGGTTTATTCACACCCTATGATTAGTATATTCATTGAATGATTAAAAAATATTTTATTAATTATATAAAAAATATATCTCATTAATTTATTTACCAATATTAATTCAATCAAAAAAATATCTACTTTATATTTTTCATATATAATTTATATCCAATGAATTGAAAATGTATTTTCATAAGTTAGTTATAATTATTCCTGATAACCTAACATCTTGGAAATAAGAATAATTTCATAAAAAGAGCCTCTTGCAGTTTTTTTAAATTCACGATTGCGTGTAAATTCGGAAAATTGAAGAATAGAAATTATTTAATGAAATGTTTTCATAAAAAAGCATCTAGGTGTTACAGTATGGATAAACAGATAATGATCTAGATAATTTAAATTAGAAAGTTTTTATGGCGTCTAAACTGATAAAGTATTTGAATACAATGTGGCTCTTGCTATCATTGATGATGTTTTCACCATTTTTTGATATTTGGAAGGTATCTTATAATATGTGGAATAATTAATCATGCCCGATTTCAATAATTATATTTAGTAAATTTGGTTATTTCCATGTTTCAACAGAAGACATGATAATGTTATTTAAATGGTATGTATGTGGTAATGAAGATTTACTTTATCAAATATAGGGGATCAATTTTAATCTTATTTTTGATAAAATTAGCATCCTACTTTATAAATGTTTGAATTTTCATCTTTCGACAGGGTTACATGGATAAACATTTATGGGGTGGTTTAATTATAAATTTGCATGAGGTGTTAAAGATTAGTGTATTAATTCACCATAAGATGATTTACACATTTTTGATAACTAGTGTTAAATTTTTTCCATAGGTAAATGAAATGTAACACCCCAGGTAAATAAAGAATATTAAATTTTTATATTTATCCCTATTTGTGAATAAAATGTTAATAATAATTTAAAGGGAACTCTATGCTTGATGGCTTACCCAATACGCAACAACGAGTTCCTTTGAAATCTTACGTTGCACTATAATAATAAAGTAATATTATTTTAAATGGTAGTTAATGCCTAGCAATTATAATGGCGGGAACGAATGGAACTAACTAAAAATTATTATGTATGTTTGTAAAATATTTTTACTTTTTAAAATTAATGTTAGAGGATTAAAAATGCGAATAAATTCAATTTTTAAGCATAAACATTCTAATATTCTTTTAAAGGTCGATTAACCACCATTTGATGACAAACCTATTTTAAATCCACTTTTTGAAAATTATATGTGTTATATTTGACAAAATAAAATTCTTCTTTAGAATCGGGACATCAAAATTTACTTTGTGTAAATTTTTGGTATTTTTCCGATAATGTTCATTTTTTAATGAATAGTGAAAACTGTTGAATTTTAATTCAAAACCTCTTTTTGATCTAATTTATTTAAATGATTATATTATATTTTGAATTGGTTTAAAAGTGAAATTAGAATATTTTTTACCATTTAATCCAATAATGGTCGTTGGAATTAATTTTATTTTGAAATCGGACATAAACTAGTGTCAATCTTTTGATACTTATTGTTTCATAAAAACACGCTATTTGCTCTGACAACGGGAATTAATTATTAAATTAAATAATTCAACTTATGTGTCTTTAATTTTGTAAAATAGACTTAATTTTTGTATTTGGAATATCAAATATATCTTAGGGTGAAGTTTTGGTATTTTTCTGAAGAACTTCAATTTTTGATGAATAGTGAAACCACTAACTGGTACTTATAAAAACTGATTTTCTGTTTAAATGAAATTTTACCACCTCTGTGTTTTGAATTTCAAAAATCCGACATACATGGTTGTCATTAAAAATTAAAATGTGGTTCAATGGAATTAAAAAAAAATGGTGAATGGTATCTTTTAAGTTTATTAATCGAGATTAGTGGTAATTAATGTAGTTTAAGGTAAAATTAATGTTTTAATAATATGAGATGAGCTTTACACATATCCTACCCTTATTGGATGTGTCATTGCCGACCAAGAAAATCCATGGTTCAACTAGGGGACCCCATGGAGCCACTTTGGTTTGGAAATGACATAAATAACTTTTTATTTAATGTAAAAGTAAAAATGACACAAACATGAGTTATTTTACTAAAACAATTTTTGAATGGGGTTATACAAGTCATATCTTTTACTATAAATAGTAATTGGAAATCTAAAACGATTTAATACATTATAGTATTTTTTTTATAATTTTTAGACATTAAATAAATTAAATTATTTATGACATCATGATGATGCAGCGATTAGCTCATCATTTAACGATTTAAATAAAATGAAAAGATAATGTAAAAAATAAAACCTAAACTTGTCAAAAACCTATTGGATGGGTGGATTTAGAACCCTTATCACCTTATACTCGAATTATTTCAATGTGGGACCTTTTAAATCTGAAACTCATTTTAAAATAAAGTAACATTTCTTTACTTTCCAAGAGTGCCCCTCCTCTCCTCTTATAAAAGGCCCCCACCTCTACCTCTTTACCCACACTTCCAAAGCCTTTGTCTTGGCCAAAACCTGACCATTTTTTCTATC
This sequence comes from Viscum album, assembly GCA_963277665.1. Taxonomy (NCBI): domain Eukaryota; kingdom Viridiplantae; phylum Streptophyta; class Magnoliopsida; order Santalales; family Viscaceae; genus Viscum; species Viscum album. Next base: position 1,046,173,490 of record OY728138.1, on the reverse strand, counting down.
CACATCCCTCTCCCCATCATTGAAGCCTCACATTGGTCATAATCTATTTCAAGGAAGCCTTTGAGCTCAAATCAAAGAGAGTTACCCGATTTAAAGGTAGTGTCCTCTCTTGTGTTCTTTTGTTTTATTTTGCTTCTCCAACCCCCTAAAATCTTTTCATTAATTTCTTTTGTAACAACTACATTATTATAAATATACTATGATGTTTTTATAATAATAATTAGAGCTACACTTACACACACCTACATGAAATGGTTAAAGAACATTCTATTTCTGTGGATGGAGAATTTTTGCCTCACAAAACGATGATTGTTCAACACTCATATAACACCTTAAAAGGTGGCCATTAAGATGTCACTATACTTATATATGATATATAATATGTTTATGTTTTACTCATGCTCCTGTATTTTTCTTTTGTGGCATACATTTATGGTTTCCATTGTGGGTAAACACGATAATTTCATTTTAGGAAGTGCGGACTACCGCTGCCTCAAAGTGATTTGATTCGTTAATGCCATGTGTGGGATGTATAATGGATGGATTTATTGTTAATATATATTATGTATGTTACACATAAATGATGAATATAATTCTGGAATTAAAATATACATACCTCTCATTTAGTTTTAATTTCATTAATATGGCATAGAAATTAAAGTAGCGTTCATGCGTATGTACGGCTTACCATCTCCATGAACGGTGCATTTCATTTCATACCTCTAAATGATTATTTAATATTATAAATACATGTATATTCTGGATATATATGATATATATGATATCCAAATAATGAATATTATTCTGGATATAATGAACCTTTGACCACACGAACAACATGTAATTGTAAGAAGTCCACTTTTGTTTTAAGAGCCAAATATCGACAAAACAAACATTATTAACTTAAATGATTAGATAATGTATAAAACATGGAAATAAGTGATATAAAATGAATAATTAACTTGAAACAGTTTCTTAATCAAGTGGAAATTAACTCAAGTTTATTATTCAGGACATTAAAGAACGATCGATTCAAATCAGACCCGAGGTAAGGGATCCTACTCGTCTCTTTCTTTTTAAGTACACTCTTTTATGTCATTCCTTTTAAGATCATATTTATTGTGATTGGGATGTTCTTTTATATTAATCTTACTGTAATTTTTATGTTCATATGATGAGAGGCCCTATTCTCTCTCATCAATCCTTTTTTTGGAAGTTTTGAGTGGCGCCGTTAGGCTGCCGAATTTTCGTAAGGGATCTTACCCATCCCTTTATTTTTATGTACTCTCCTTTATGTAACTTCTTTTAGGAACCTCATTTTTAAGTTGGGTGATGTTATTTTATATTACTCTTGTAGTAAATTTTATTATAATACGATGAGAGACCCTATTTGATCTCATCAATCCATTTTTTGAAGTCTTAAGTGGCGCCGTTAGGATGCAGAGTTTTCGTAAGGGATTTTTCATCTCACTTTTATTCCTGTGAGATTTATGCTACATTTTCCACCATTTCCTTTGAGTGGTGTATGTAATTCCAATTATTATACTAATTTTTTAATATAATTCCATTTATGGGTATTTACATATTCATTGTATGACACTTCTTCAATGGGGTGTACGTTTCGAAAGTTACCCAAGTCGGTAAGGGGACCTTTCACCCTCCACTTTTTAAAAGACTTCTTTTGTTATGTCTTTTAATTCACATATTATTATGTTGGGATATGTTCTTATATATCATTATTGACGTAAATTTTATGTCCAAGTGATTAGATACGTTTTTTATCTCTCATCAACTTATTTTCAAAATTTTGAAGTGACGCCGTTAGGCTGTCGAATTTTACCAAGGGAACTTTTTAACCCAATTTCGATTTCTTTGGGTTCAACATGTAGTTATTGAATATGTCATCCTTTGAATATGTGTGAATGATATTTTATTGTTTTACTCTTAATATCCACTTATATTGGGTGTATTTATATTTTTCACACATAATTTTGAGATTGATTTATCTTTAATTTAAGGATACCATCTTTATAAGGGATTTCATCACATTTTACATTTCTATTGAGACTTCATTGTTGTTATGAACCAATTAAACCTTATATGGTTTATATAATGTCTTTTGTAATATTATATCATGAATCCATTTATTCTCATGATATTATAAAGTTCTGATTAAATGTTATTCCTCAATTATTTTATTCAAGTGTCTCTAGTTTTGGTAAAAACCCTTTAACCAAAATATCGCTTTAAATGTTTTAATGATTTGTTCTTATTAATATCCATGGTTTAAAAATGGTTTTAAGGATTTATTTATATGGATATTAATGGTTTAAAATGTTAAAAGCTTCAAGGTGGTATGGGACACTTTGACTCAAAAATCTCTTTATTAAATTTTTTAAATGGTTTTGAAAATAGTTTTTTTGAATGGATTCATTATTTCAATATCCTAAAATGTTATATTGTGATTGAAATGTGGAAATGTTATGTTTCCTTTATGCATGTTTTATTTGATACGTTTATGTTATGGTTCTTGGACATTGTTATGAAAACGTGTGGTTCCATGATAAACTAAGGGCGGGTGAGCCCGATATAGCTCTCCACTGCATTGGGTAACGCGAAGGGGTTAAACGTTGAGGTTTCTCCGAAGAGATTTAGGGAATATACTGTGATGGGTATTCCAAACGTAACCAAGAGGGTTACTCCCTACGTAAGAATGTTATGAATGCCTCAAGTTTCTTTTATGTCTTATGATTTCTATGATTTATTCAGGATTTTATGAGGTATGTTAAAGTGTTTATGTTTTATGGGTAATGTATGATTTCATTCTTATGTATACATGTACTCATGTTTCCTTCCCATATTTTTATATCCCTTACTGAGATTTATATTCTCATCCCATGTTTTTGAAATGTTTTTCACAGGTCAAGGGAATGGTACATGATATGATGATAGTTTCAAGGAAGTTTCAAGAAGGAATCCATGTTTTATTTTAAATATGTTTCCGTTGATGGGAAAAATGAATACTATCTTTTATGTAACCAATTTGTTTAAATGTGGAATGTAATGCATGTTTTATGATCTAATTCTGTAAGACTCTAAACCTGAAAAGATCTCCAATGTGTAATCTTTTAATAACTCAAGATTAAGTAAGGTTTAAGGCTGGGGCCTTATAGTTGGTATCAAAGTTCGGTTTAGATAACTTTTGAGGTTAGGGTATCCTCTAAGCATAAGTGACATTACCATAATGGTTAGGATTTCAGAAAGAGTCATAGTTTTAGATAAAGTGAATGAGTAAGTATATCTTAGTGTTTATCTTCCTCATTAGTACATGATGGTTTTGTTGATATACTCACACTGAAATTTCTATTTTTGGTGAATTGATGGATCTAGCAGGCACCAAAGTGACAATAGGTTTGAAGGAAACTGTGGTGGTTCTCTGATTAAGAGACTGGATGAAATGGGGGATTCAATGATGAAACTCGTGGTTGTTCAAAACCAACTATCAAGGAGTCATGATCAACCACTTGTACCTTGGTATGTTCAGTAATGCATCATGTATGAGATGACAAATCGATGTGGATGTTCAGGTAATAATTATAAAGGTAACCATTAGGGTTTATATGATCCTTACTTTTGAGTTAATTATGGGTTGTTATGTATTTTGATGGAAAATGAAAGGCATGAGATAAACTGGAGGTTAAAATATGTTATGATCATTTTTGAAGATTTTATCTCATTTTGGGGAATGTTTTAAGAATTATGTAGTTTTGGAAAAAGCAAAACATGTAGACCGTGTGACAACTCGTCACGTAGGACAAAGCTGCGGGAATCGAACCCACAACCAAAGTGTGACTGGTATTTATCTACTTCCACTGGACTACGTGAATTCCCTGGTTAGTTTGACTGACTCTTTTTAGTTAGATGATTTTATGAATCAAGAGTAAGTTTATTTTGGGTTATCTATGGAAATTATTAACCTATCATGGAGGATATGTGATTAGGTTAACTAATTTTCAATGTGATAATTTAAGAGAAACTAATGTTATTTGTAGATAAAAGTTAATTTGTACCTTGGAAGACTATGTGATTAAATCCTTGAAATAGTAGGGTTTCAATATTTGTTTGGTTTACATTGAATAATTTTATGGATAATTGTTTAACGAATGGTCCTTGTTGAACTTTGGGTTTTGTTGGAAAAATTTGGGAGATTAAGAATAGATTTTATTTTTATAAAGGGTTATCCTTTTCTGGATTATCTGATCTTGTACTAAACTTTTTGGTTTTGGTTTTGGTTAAAGTCTAAAGGAATGGGGAGTATATAGTTCTATTTTGTGGTTTATGTGATTCTCAAGAAGTTGATTATAGTACTCTTAATGAAAACAAGTCTTCCTAAATACTCACCTTTTGGAGAAAATATGAGTTTGATTAAGGAATCTAGTAAAAGTTGAAAGTCTATGTGACAAGTAAGTATGTTTCATTATGATTTAGTTAAGCTCAAAAATAAATTCCTCAATGAAGAGTAACTTAAAACAAAAATGTTGTCTATTAACTTTTCCTAATGGGGAATCGAATACCGTTTAACCCACCACAAGTTGGTGATTTTCTTATGGTTAACTTTCTCCTAGACGTGTTTACTATCACTCTCCCTCAGAACACGACCCTTTGTATTTTTCTTCCATGTCCATGTTTTCCTACATGGAATCCTAGTATGGGTTAACTTTGGTGACCTTTTTAATTCTCTTTATTTATTTTAAAGTGATAGTTTTACTGACTCTTGTTCTGATGTGGTATTTTCAATGAAGTTTCCAAGCCCAATTTTTAAAATTGCAAGGATGCAATTCCCAAAAGGGGTGAAGGATGTAACACCCCCGGTAAATAAAGAATATGACATTTTTATATTTATCCCTATTTGTGAATAAAATTTTAATATTAATTTAAAGGGAACTCTCTGCTTTATGGCTTACCCAATACGCAACAATGAGTTCCTTTGAAATCTTACGTTGCACTATAATAATAAAGTAATATTATTTTAAATGGTATTTAACGCCTATTCATTATAATGGCAGGAAAGAATGTAACTGACTAAAAAATTATTATGTATGTTTGTCAAATATTTTTAATTTTTAAAATTAATGTTGGAGGATTAAAAATTTGAATGAATTCAATTTTTAAGCGAAAAAATTCTAATATTCTTTAAAAGGTCGATTAACCACCTTTTTGATGACAATCCTCTTTTAAATCCACTTTTTGACAATTTTATGTGTTATATTTTACAAAATAAAATTCTTCTTTAGAATCGGGACATCAAAATTTACTTTGTGTAAATTTTTGGTATTTTTCCGATAATGTTCATTTTTTAATGAATAGTAAAAAATGTTGTATTTTAATTCAAAACCTCTTTTTAATCTAATTTATTTATATTATTAGATTATCTTTTGAATTGGTTTCAAAGTGAAATTAGAATATATTTTTACCATTTAATCCAATAGTGGTCGTTGTAATTAATTTCATTTTGAAATCGGACTTAAACTAGTGTTAATCTTTTGATACTTATTGTTTCATAAAAACACACTATTTGCTCTGAAAGTGGGAATTAATTATAAAATTAATTAATTCAACTTATATGGTTTTAATTTTGTAAAATAGACTTCATTTTTGTATTTGGAATATCAAATATAGCTTAGGGATAAGTTTTGGTATTTTTCTGATGAACTTTAATTTTTGATGAATAGTGAAACCCCTAAGTGGTACTTATAAAAACTGATTTTCCGTTTAATGAACTTTTACCACCTATGTGTTTTGAATTTCAAAAATCTGACATACATGGTTTTCATTAAAAAGTAGAATTTGGTTCAATGGAATTAAACTAATTTTTTGGTGAATAGTAATTTTTAAGTTTATTAATCGCGATTAGTGGTAATTAGGGTAGTTTAAGGTAAAATTAATGTTTTAATAATATGAGATGAGCTTGATACATGTCCTAACCTTATTGGATGTGTCATGGCCGACCATGAAAATCCATTGGTCAACTTGGCGACCCCATGGAGCCACTTTGGTTGGGAAATGACATAAATAACTTTTTATTTAATGTAAAAGTAAAAATGAAACAAACATGAGTTGTTTTACTAAAACAATTTCTTAATGGAGTTATACAAACCATATTTTTTACTATAAATAGTCATTGGAAAGATAAAACGATTTCCCACATTATATTATTTTTTTATAATTTTTAGACATTAAATAAATTAAATTATTTATGAAATCATTATGATGCAGCGATTACCTCATTATTTAACGATTTAAATAAAATGAAAAGATAATGTAAAAACTAAAATCTACACTTGCCAAAAACCTATTGGATGGGTGTATTTATAACCCTTATCACCTTATACGCAAATTATTTCAATGTGGGACCTTTTAAATCCAAAACTCATTTTAAAATAAAGTAACATTTCTTTACTTTCCAAGAGTGCCCTCCTCTCCTCTTATAAAATGCCCCCACCTCTACCTCTTTACCCACACTTCCAAAGTCTTTTTCTTGGCCAAACCCTGCCCATTTTGTCTATCCACATCCCTATATACATAATTGAAGCCTCACATTGGGCATAATTCTTTTCCAAGGAAGCCTTTCAGCTCAAATCAAAGAGAGTTACCTGATTTAAAGGTAATGTCCTCTCTTGTATTCTTTTGTTTTATTTTGCTTCTCCAACCCCCTAAACTCTTTTTATTCATTTCTTTTGTAACAACTCCAGTATATTAAATATAATAGTATGTTTTTATAAGAAAAATTCTAGGTACACTTGCACACACCTACATCAAATGGTTAAAGAACATATTGTTTCTGTGGATGGTGAATTTCTGCCTCACGAAATGATGATTGTTCAACACTCATATAACACCTGAAAAGGTGGCCATTAAGATGTCACTATACTTATATATGATATATGATATGTTTATATTTTATGTAAGCTTCGGTATTTATTTTTTGTGTAATACCTTTATGGTTTCCATTGTGGGTAAACACGATAATTTCATTTTAAGAAGTGCGGACTACCGCACCCTCAAAGTGATTTGATTCGTTAATGCCATATGTGGGATGAATAAAGGATGGATTTAAAGTTATTATATATGATTTATGATACACATAAATGATTAATATAATTCCTGAGTTAAAATATACATACCTATCATTTAGTTTTAATTCAATTATTATGACATAGAAATGAAAGTAGCGTTCATGCGTATGTACGGCTTACCGTCTCCGTGAACGGTGCATTTCATTTCTTACCTCTAAATGAATATTTAATATTATAAATACATGTATATTCTAGATATTTATGATATATATGATATACAAATCATGAATATCATTCTGGATATAATGAACCTATGACCACACGAACAACATGTAATTGTATGAAGTCCACTTTCAACTTAACAACCAAATATCGACAAAACAAACATTATTAACATAAATGATTAGATAATGTTTATAACATTGAAATAAGTGATATAAAAGGAATAATGAACTTGAAAAATGTTCTTAAGAAAGTTTAAATTAACTCAAGTTTATTATTCCGGATGGTAAAGAACGATTGAGTCATGTCGGACCTGAGGTAAGGGATCCTACTCCTCTCTTTCTTTTTAAGTACACTCTTTTATGTCATTTCTTTTAAGCACATATTTCTTGTGATTGGGATGTTTTTTATATTAACCTTACATTAATTTTTATTTTCATATGATGAAAGACCCTATTCTCTCTCACCAATCGTTTTTTTGGATGTTTTGAGTGGCGCCGTTAGGCTACCGAATTTTCGTAAGGGATCTTACCCCTCCCTTTATTTTTAAGTACTCTCGTTTATGTCAACTCTTTTAGGAACATCTTTGTTATGTTGGGAGATATTATTTTATATTCTTCTTGCTGTAAATTTTATTTTAATACGATGAGAGACCCTATTTGATCTCATCAATCCATTTTTTGAAGTCTTAAGTGGCGTCGTTAGGCTGCCAAGTTTTCATAAGGGATTTTTTATCTCACTTTTATTCCTGTGAAATTTATGCTACATTTTCCACCATTTCCTTTGAGTGGTGTATGTACTGACAATTATTATACTCCTTTTTTTAATATAATTCCATTTATGGGTATTTACATATTCATTGTATGACACTTCTTCAATGGGGTGTACGTTTTGAAAGTTACCCAAGTCGGTAAGGGAACCTTTCACCCTCCTCATTTTAAAAGACTTATTTTGTTATGTCTTTTAATTCACATACTATTATGTTGGGATATGTTCTTATATATCCTTATTGATGTAAATTTTATGTTCAAGTGATGAGATACCCTTTTTATCTCTCATCAACTCATTTTCTAAATTTTGAAGTGACGCCGTTAGGCTGTCGAATTTTACCAAAGGAACTTTTTAACCCAATTTCGATTTCTTTGGGTTCAACATGTAGTTATTGAATATGTCATCCTTTGAATATGTGTGAATGAACTTTTATTGTTTTACACTTAATATCCACTTATATTGGGTGTATTTATATTTTTCACACATAATTTTGAGATTGATTTATCCTTAATTTAAGGATACCTTCTTTATAAGGGATTTCATCATATTTTACATTTCTATTGTGACTTCATTGTTTTTATGCACCAATTCACTCTTATATGGTGTATATAATGTCCTTTATAATATTATATCCTGAATACATTTATTCTCATGATATTATAATGTTCTGATTAAATGTTATTCCTCAATTATTGTATGCAAGTGTCTCTAATTTTTGTAAAAACCCTTTAACCAAAATATCGCTTTAAATGTTTTAATGATTTGTTTTTATTAATATCCATGTTTTAAAAATGGTATTAAGGATTTATTTATATAGATAATAATGGTTTAAAATACTTAAAGCTTCAAGGTGCAATAAGACACTTTGACTCAAAAATCACTTTATTAAATGTTTTAAATGGTTTTGAAAATGGTTTTTTTTTTGAATGGATTCATTATTTCAATATCCTAAAATGCTATATTGTGATTGAAATGTGGAAATGTTATGTTTCCTTTATTCATGTTTTATTTGATACATTTATGTTATGGTTCTTGGGCATTGTTATGAAAACTGGTGGTTCGTGATAAACTAAGGGCGGGTGAGCCCGATATAGCTCTCCAATGCATTGGGTAACGCGAAGGGGTTAAACGTTGAGGTTTCTCCGAAGATAGTTAGGGAATATACTGTGATGGGTATTCCAAACGTAACCAAGAAGGTTACTCCCTACGTAAGAATTTATAAATGCCTCAAGTTACCTTTATGTCTTATGATTTCTATGATGTATTCGTGATTTTATGAGGTATGTTAAAGTGCTTATGTTTTATGGATAAAGTATGATTTCATTCTTATGTATACAGGTACTCATATTTCCTTCCCATATTTTTATATCCCTTACTGATCTTTTTATGCTCATCCCATGTTTTTGAAATGTTTTTCACAGGTCAAGGGAATGGTACATGATATGATGATAGTTTCAAGGAAGTGTCAAGAAAGAATCCATGTTTTATTTTAAATATGTTTCCGTTGATGGGAAAAATGAATACTATCTTTTATGTAACCAATTTGTTTAAATGTGGAATGTAATGCATGTTTTATGATCTAATTCTGTAAATCTCTAAACCTGAAAAGATCCCCAATGTGTAATCTTGTAATAACTCAAGATGAAGTAAGGTTTAAGGCTGGGTCCTTATATGAAAGGACTATTATGGATATTTTGATCATTAGGTTTTTTTGAATCAAGTAAATCACCTTCATTTCTAGGAATATGTGATGACTTTATAATTATTAAAGTTACAATTAATGGGTGATATTGTGATTATAAAAGTTACTAAAATCATGTAAGATTTTATTTTCACGAAATTAATTTAACTATTGCGAAAGGATCCTGAAATTGAATATTTTTTTCATAGAAACTACTTTTTTGATGAATCAAATGGTCCATTAAATCATCACAAATTTATAGCATTATGATTGTTAAATTTAACATGGCCATGTTCTCTATCAGACTCTCAGAAAATTTTATTGTTATATTTTCTCATCCATTTCTATGTTTTCACATGCCACATATTTTCTCCTATGTGAAAACCAAGTTATCAGTTACTTTGAGTATCCATTATGGTTCAAACATTTACTTTTTAAAGGATGTTTTAGTATTTATTTTTAAGATATGTGTTTCTATGAAAGGAAAATTCATGTATTAAACCTTCATTAACATTGAATCGTTTTTAGGGTGAAATACAATTTAAGTCGGTAGCATGTAACACCCCATGATATTGTGCTTTTTTTTGCGAATTAGTTTAATATTTTTGATATTATTAATCTCACACAACACCAGATACATCTTGTGTTATATAAAAAACCATATTTTCCTTTCCTTGTATGATACACCATGTTATTCTATCATTATACTATACACCAATATAAATTATCACTACACCAAACACTGAATTTTCCTGTGTTACACATAATAATATTTTACAATAAAAATTAATTTTTGATTATAAATATTTAAATGAGATAGTAATTATATTGTTAATAAAAATAGTAACATAAATTTTAATAAATAATTTTTAAATATTATTTTTAATGGAAAAACATATTTATAATAAAAATATATAATTTTTAGTAAAGTCTTTATATGATTAAAAAAATTATATTTTCTCAAATGAACTACATTTATTGTTCTTTAAAAAAAATAATAAAATTAATTTTAGAAAATATTAGAAATTTAATTTGATTAAATAATCTTCATGTTAAAATTTATAATTTCAAAATTATATTAGGGTGAATTTATTTGATTTTTCTAAAAAATATTCATTTTTGAATGAATAATTGAAAATACTTAATTTTAATTCAAAAATACTTTCTCGTTTAATATATTTATATTGTTAAATTATATTTTAATTTATTTTTAATGATAAATTTCCTAACTTGTACATCATTTAATCCAATTTAGGTCTTTTTATGAAATTTCACATTTAAATTGGATATAAAAACAGTTCATAATTGTAAACATTTTGTTTGATAAAAAGAAATGTTGTCGTGAAATGTCTATGGGATTAACATTAATTTAATTTCATTCACATCTTTGATTTCAATATGAAAAAATAAATTAGGGTTCCACCTCATCCCTTGAAAGGTGGATTATCAAAAATCAATAAAAATGAAGGCCTTCGGGCCATTGGATGGATATGAAAAAATAAATTTCATATTTATTATTAGAATTATTTAAAATTATAATAAGTTGAACTTATTTTTATTCATAGAATATTATTGAAATTGAATAAAATTAATTATAACGATTAAGAGAAAAAATTTCTTAACAAATGACTAAACCATAAACATAAGACCCAAAATGGTCGAGACACTTGTATAAAATACATTTTATATTCATTTGTTAACATATCTTCAATAGTATAATATTTTTACCACTATATTAGCCACAATACATGGTAATGACTTTGGTGGAATTTCATTTTCAAAAAATTGACAAGAATACCACTCTTTCGCTATAAAAAGGAACCCACCCCTCCTAATTATTCACACCTATAAAGACATTTTTTTTAGAAAAAACCTACCAAAATCTCATCACAACATACCTACCATTATCCTAGAATCCTCCCTTTGGGTCTAAATCTAACCAATGATCCCTGTTGTGAAAACCAAGTGGAGTTTCCCAAATAAGTGGTAACATCCTTCCCCATGTTCTTTTTTTTATTTCCATTCTCTACCCGCTCAAATATTATCATTCCAAGATTATATAATAATCATAGTATACAAAATATACTAATATTTTTTTTATTCTAATGGTTTTACACACATCCATCTAATGGGTAATGAACTTACTGATGATGTTTACAGTGGAAAACTGTCTCAAAAAACATTGTTGTTCATTTTCACTTTACCAACTCTCATGAGTTGGAATTATGATGTATACAATATATTTATATGATATGTATGATTTTTGTTATTCATTTATTATTCTTTAATTATTATATTAAACATAACTTCCTTATTATCATTTGAATTAAATTCAATAATTTTGATTTTGGGTGGTTCGACTATAGCTTCGTCAAAGCAATGTGATTAATTCATCCTTTACATGGAATATACTATGTACGAATTTTGTAAACATATATAATATATATTACTAAATATTTATTCTAAAATTATAATACATATATAAATATATAAATATATTTATATTTATATTACTTTCATTCAATCTGACAAAAAACAACATTCATGTGTACGTACGATCTACCTTCTCTATGAATGGAGTCTTCCATTTTATATATCTATATTTTATAAATTGTTATAAATATTTATTTACTGAATATATGGGAGATATAATTCATATATTAAATTATAGAAATATATAAACCATGATCTATGTATGAGGATCAATAATGAAATTTCAAAAAACGTATGACAAAAAAAGTTAATACATGAAACATTACCTTACCATGGGGTTATTAAACTAGTGGAAGTTCCAGATTTATCGCAGAAGTAATATCCTCAGTAGTTTGTAAAATTATTCCAATAGTATGTGGGAGAAATTATTTACATCAATTTTTCTAAAAATAAAGCAAAAATTTTTTAAGAGTGGTTTCTGGATTCGTTCTTTAGAATAACTAGCGCCAAATACCACGAAAGGTATAATATATGGCTTCAGTTTTTCGAAAAATAGACGCCAGAAAAAAAAATTGCATCAGTTTTCACCAAAAATTATGCCATTCATCCCAAATTAGGGATCATTCGGCATTGGTTCTTATAAAAACTGATGCCATAGATAAAACAAAGAATTTATGACATCATTTTGTCAAAAAGCAGGTGCCATGTATTAAAAAAATATTTTCTTCATCAGTTTTTGGGAAAACCCATGCTATAAAACAATTTCAAACTTTTCAACATCCGTTTTTGTAAAAAATGACACTAAAAGACTTTTACAAAATGTTCATATCAGGAAACGCTCATGCTTTTTGATCTTAGAAAGATAAACCATGGTGACTCCTCTCGACTTGTGAAGACATCGAATTTGTATTTGTGATCTCTAATAGCTATTACTCTCGATTTTCATCCATTTTCAAGATCCATTTTCTGATATCTTGATTATCTCCTTGTTTTCACCATCTACATTTTTTTCCTCCCGAAGCTTATTTTTATAGAAATTCAACATCGGTTTGATTTTACATTGTTTTTATCTTTATTTTTTTTTAAAAATCATTTTTTGTTTAGATCACGAAGCATTTATTTTTCTAAATAATTCCATGGAGAAAAGTTCAGATTTGGATCTATTTTCATGTTAAAAACTAAATTCTATAATTTTTTTTATATTTTGACGAAAAATTAGCAATCATTTATTTTTTTTGTAATTTTATTTAATTAATATTGAATAGTTTATTATAAATTTGATGGAACATGGTTTATTTTGTAGATAAATTAGATTCCATTAAGTTTGTTGTTCATCCTTATTTTTAGCTTTTACAATTATTTTTTTATATCTAGAAAAATTTAATTTTACAAAGAATTTCATGTAGTCTTTACTACTTATGTAGTCTCCATCCATGGATGTTCGTTAGGACGTTGATTCTCTATAATATCTACCTATACATGTTACAGTGTGCAGGATTCCTATAAAATTATTAAGGGTCCCCATTGGATTTTCATATATAAGAGGTTAATTAGTATTCCATGGATGTATTCCATGCATCTAAATTTAGACATCATAATTTCTTTTATTTATTACCTGTGATCTCGTGCCCTGATATAATTTCCATGCACTTTTGGGTCAAATAAAATGATGGAATCAATCTATTTGAAGTAAATTTATAATTTTGCATCCAATGATAGAAAAACTATAGATTCAATGATGTATTTTACTATGAGATGTATTTCATTTTAATATTAAATTATTTAAAATTGAATCAATTTTTTTATTGGACTTCCCCAATTCGTAAAAAGGTTCTCTTTTTTTATTATTATAATAATAATTTCCAGATATAATAAAAAACAAAAAACATGAATCAAATGTGTTGTAAGATAAAACAAATGTGTTATGTATTTAATTTCATCTGTCATAATTTTTTGAGTATTGTGTTGATTTCACTTATAATATGAACATTTACTATAATTATTATTTGATTTTACTAATTATAAGTAATTTTTCACCCATTAAATTAATATAATTTACAATATTTTTGACACATGAAACATCAAAATAATGCAACAACTATATAAAATGATTTGATAAATTATAGTATATTGATATTATAATTAAATAATAATATTAATATAACACATTTACATAATATGAGAATAAAAAGTTTATTATTTATAAATGTGATTCATATATTATTTTTTCAATATAATTATAAATAATTTTTATTAAATGTGCTTCTATTTATAATTTATTTACATATATATATATATAATTATATGTTTTAATATATTCACCAATTATATTGTGATATCAGGTATTTAATGAATTTTAATTGGATACATTTAGGAAAAATAACTAGTGAATATGATAAAGGAGTTGATGAATTCTTGGAATTTTCTAAATGACATATTCAAAACATTAATTTGATTTTCTATCCATACATTAAGTGTTTGAACATGTGAAAGATAAACTCCATAGAAATCAAGGATCATCTCATGTGTTATTGTTTTATATTTAATTATACATGTTAGATCTTGTAATGACCGTCCCCAGTTACCCAGAGTCAGTGCATTATTTTAATACACTGGCATGGTTACAGGGAAACAAGTCCCGACGGACCGATTGGTTTAGCAGTCTTGGAAAATATATTACATACATGAATGTTACATTACACTTTATAACATAAAAAACAACATAAATAATCATTTATGAACGCCATTATTCCCTTGTCTTATCCCTGCATATCAATCACAATACACTTCTTGGAATCCTGGGAAAAATAAAACATTGAAAGGGGTGAGCTTAGATGCTCAGTAAGGATAACAATATTGAATAAACTTTCATAAATAAGCATAATAAATTAAGGAAATGTATAACTAGAACAAAAGCCTTTTAAACTTTAAATTAAGCATAATATGGCCAAAATAAAATGAAATAATGCCATTTACTTTTTCACATGGATATTCTACTAGTAGAATTATCACATGAAACATCAATAACCACTTTCATAATGATGGAATGCATAATGATGGACTATCATAACCACATAGTCAAGGCCTTATGCCAAGACAAAAAATAAGATTTTATCAAGGCCTTGTGCCAAGACACTAGTTTTTCACATGAGACCTACCGATGCATCGAGGAGATGTAGCAGGCTCCACCCGTCACTTATTAAGTCCAATGCATTCCTCATAGGAAAAGGTTTTAACATAACATAAACATTCGTATTAAAACTAGAATATGAAAAGTCAATACATTCTCCATAAACAATGAATGGTTTAAAAATAACACATCCACAGTCAAACATATCACAAAACCTTCAATAAAATATATAAGATTTGTATCATAATAAATCAACTTCAAATAAGCTTAAAATCCATCAAAAGATGTTGACATAGATGAAATCAATACTATTTGAGATAAATATATCTTTTTTTAAATCATTTAAAAGTCACATATTTATAAAATAAAACATTTACTTTAAAAATATTCTTATAATCTTTTAAGGGAAGCTTCGACGATTTTATAATGGCAAAAAATAGCTGCACCCACCGTATAAGTTAAAAAACACATTCTTACCTTAATTTTTTTCGAAAAGGTTAAAAGTGACTTGTTTGGGAAAAGATGGAATGATTCCATTATAAAAATCTTATAAAAAGTCAAAAATTGGTATAAATGACTTTAACCCATATTCTGTAAAATAGTAAGAATGTTTTGAAATACATTTTTGAGAAACATGGATGTGGATGATAAAGAGGTCCCAGTAGATAATTATGTATAAACAACCTTGGATAATGAAGAGATTGTGAAATAAACCCTTACCTTGTACTTTTACTTGGTGGAGGGTAGGTTAACCTCCTGTATAATGGTGAAATAATTTTTATTAAATTATATAAGAATCATATACATTAATATGATATCATATATGATCTTTTAACAATGATTTTTTAATAATTTCTTGGTATTATCATCGTTTCAGGTGTTAACAGATTCATTTTCCTTTATATTTTTTGTTATGCGATCCATATTTTTTATCGATGGGATGTATATTATTCATATCCAGAATGATATCATTTTCCTAAAAATTATTTTTAATCATTAAATGAAAATTATTCTTGAATGGATACGATGGGGAATAAATCTCATCGTGTTCGTGGAGACTGTAATCCGTACGTACGCACGAGTGACAATGTCGTTATTTTGAAATTAAAATAATATATAATTGGATTTTATATCATACATATAGAATACTTATCATGTTATATTTAATTTTTACATCAATTACACATCATTATCATACCCATCCAAATAATAATGTTTTGATTAACAATTACACCACGATGTGGAGACGGTAAGCCGTACGTACGCACGTATGGTGAAATGTCATTCAAAGGATGGATAGAATACGAAATATGGTTGTAAAATAATTATAATAAGATCACAGTATATAGAATATACTAGATTTATTATTTTTTAATGGAAATAACAATGAAAGAAGAAGTTTAATAAGAAAAAAACTTGAAAGAGGGTTGTAAAAACATTACCTCTTCTTCAGGTTCTTCCTTTTGATTTGATCAAAAGGGATCCTTAGGATGGAATTATGATCAAAATAAGGCCTCTATGTTGATGTTAGGGATGATTAGAGAAGATTTGGGCAGGGGTTGTCCGAGCCGAAATGCTTTGAAGGTGTAAATTAGAGAGAAGGGGGAGTACCCTTTTACAAGAGGGGTCGGGGGCACCTTTTGAAAAGATAGAAATATTATTTTATAATAAATTAATATTCGGTTTCTAATGGCTCCAAAGTGGATTATTTAAAGGTTAAGGTGGGGATGGGTCGAAATACTTTAAACAAATCGATTTTATACTTGTTTGGGTCACTATGTTAACCTATCATTTTTATTTAACTCTTAGTTAAATAGTTTGACATTTACCATGTCTCTTTGTATTTTTATATTATATCATCAATAGACTTACTATATACCTCCATGAGACCCCCATGTGGTCCATTAATGATACACCTGTCATAATAAAATTCTTTTGGCTGAACATTAGATTTTCAAGATTATTATATCAATTAATAATATAATATTTGTTTTATAAACTCCTTTATGTCAATTTTGACACTATTTAATAATTTATTTTTGCTAATGTCATAATAACTTTATTAATTCGAACCAAATTAATTTAATCAATCCTAACATGAAATATTTACCAATAAAATTTTTGGAATTCATTAAAAGTCTCAAATTATATTTATTTGGGTATTTATTAATATCAGTTATTTTAATATTTCACTAATAATGTAATTACTACAACATCATTGTGTCATCTATAAATTAAATTATTTAATGTCTAAAATTTATAAATAAAATAATATTATGAAGGAAATTTTTTATGTTTCTAATGAATATTTATAATCGAATTTATCTTATGTATAACTCTATATTAAAAAAATTAGTTGTTAAACGTTGATTTTAACTATTTTAACTCTTCTTTGAATAAAATAATAATAAATGTCCTAATCTAATACATGGGGACAAAATAGGTTCATATTTTATTTCTAAGGTTGATTTTCGTTAAATTATATTTATCCAATATAATTAGGACATGTGTTAGGGTAATAATAATATATTTTTACCCTTAATTACCCTGTATACTTTTTACAATGGTGAATAAAAGTAAAAAAGTTACTATTCACCAAAAATTATTTTTATCTTATTGAAACACATTTTGCTCCTTGATATTAACTGTGTCTCTCGGATTTTTGAAATTCCACTGACATAAGCATTAAAATTATGTTTTATGTGAATTTGAAAATTCTCCTAGGAGGTGGGTAAAAGACGGGGAAAAGTTCAATAAAATTTTTATATATCGAAAATTATTATAAATTGACTCCAATGAATTGAATTGAACATTTATATGTATTATGTATCTATTTTGACATAAAGTTTTTTTTAATTAAAATATATAATTATTTAAATAAAAAATCGGTTTTAAACTATAACTCAGTGTTTTTCACTATTCATCAAAAATTAAAATTTTTCATAAAAATACCAAACATTCACCCTAAGATATTTTTGATATTCTGAATTCAATAATGAAGTCTATTTTACCAAATTTAAAACATAGAAGTTGAATTTATTAATTTAAAATCAATTCCTGCTGTTAAAACCAAAAGGCATATTTTAAAGAAATAATAACTACGAAAGGTTTGACACTTATTTATATCCAATTTCAATGTGAAATAACTTAAAATGACCATAATTGGATTAAATGGTAGAAATATATTATATTTATACTTCAAAACCATTAATATGTATAATTTAACAATATAAATTATTTTTATTTAAATAGTTTTTTTCCTGTTAAAATATAATATTTTTCACTATTCACCCAAATATGAAAGTTATTATAAAAACACCAAATCATTATCGAAACTAAATTCTTATGTCCCTATTTTAAGAAGAAGTTTATTTTGTCAAATTTAATACATAAAAGTTTCAAATAATGGATTTAAAAAGGCTTCTCCATTAAAATGCGGTAAAATTTCATTTTTTTAAAAATACTTCTTTTATCTGGAAAAATGTATTTGTTCTTACGTTATGTCTAAGAAACTCATTAATATGGATTCTAAAATTATAAGTATTATATAATGTTCAAAATTCAGTTAATATTATTCATAACTTCTTTTTAACGGCTTGTCTGGTATGTCATGGTGCACTAGAACTCGGTGTTGCCTACAGTGCAAGTTATTGAATTACTTTGAAGAAATAATATACTACGAAATATTGGGGTGTTATATATATAGCATGGTGAATGAACTAAAAATTCAACATCCAATGTTGATGAAAATATTCATAATTAGGAATATAATCTTATTGAAGAATTAATTTAGGATTTTGGTGTTGAAAACATAAAAAAAACTGCAACTATTAAATGATGGTATGGAGTGTCTGAGAAACCATTTTTCCCAGTTTATAATCAATATAAATTATTATTAGTATTTTTGATATTAGTTAGCTTAAAATAAAAAAAATGTGTTGTGTGGTAATTGTTTCTCCATCTTACTTGATCTTTTAAAAGAGCTACTTCCAGAAGGCAATAGGCTTCCAGATTCCAATTATGAGGTGAGGAAAACATTATGCCTAATGGGATTGGGGTATAAAAAGATACATATTTTCCCCAATGATTGTGTACTATATAGGAAAGAAAATGAATATTTATCATGTTAACCTACATGTGGGAAATCACCTTATAAGATAGATTGGAAAGTCAACTCAGATTTGTTCTCAGGTACTATCATCTAACGTTAGGAAAAATCAATTTTGTACTCTCTAATGATATCATCAAATATCTTTTTTTTAAATTATGATAATTCAACTGTGATTAATTCATAGGTACTAGAATAAAAACTAATGGTATATAAATTTAGTACCTTCCAATAATTCATCATTTAAATCATTTATTTGTAATTTCAATTGACTCAAAAACGTTAATATGACATTCAGATGAACGCATCTCTAATTGTAACATACGTCACCCTGCCGATTCACCTCAGTAGAATAGTTTTGATAAAAAAATCATGATTTTTCATATCATTATAGAAATATCATAATAGGATTGTGTCATGAGGGAATAAATCCATATCGGACCCTCAGTAGACTACATAGTTAATGTCTTACTTTTCTATTAGTTTAAAACTTGTACCCGCATATATGTATAAATAAAAAATATGTTGTGACGAGCTTAAAGATTTTTGGACAAAAACAACTGGGAAATGATATTGATGTATATCTTTCACCATTGATCGATGGTTTGATAATGCTATGATAAGAAGGTGATAATGTTTTCAATGCATACAAGAAAGAGTATTTTTGTTTTCATGCTATGATAATATTCTCTATAAATGACTTTCCTCCATGTGGAAACATATCTGGATATAGTTTTAAGGGACATAATGCATGTCCAATTTTTGAAGAACAGACTTCATATTATCATTTTAATAATAGAATAAAGACAGTGTACATAGGATATTAAATACTTTTTAAAATTGAACATCTATAACATAGATTGAAAAAATAATTTAACAATTTACAAGAATAAAACCATCTCCCTCATCTATTTTCTTCTGAATAATATTACTATAGGGTGAAAAATATTTATTAGAAATTTGTATAGAAAATATGTTATGATCTTAAATGAAATATCTTGAAGAAGCAGTCTAGTTTTTGATCTACCTTATCAATGATTTTTAGAGATAAAACATAACATCATTGTTATGCTTGTCAATAAAAACATATGTGAATGTTTGATTAAAAATTTATTAGACATACAGTTAAATAAAAAATATGAATTGAATGCCAGCTTGGACTTGATATTAATGATAATACATTTGGATTTAGCACATATTATGAAAGGAAATATAATATATTTACCTCTGACATGTCACACATTAAGAGAGATTAAAAAGGTAATTTTTTATTAGTGTATTCATGGTACTAATGTACCTAGTGGGTTTTATTAAAATGTAAATAATATGGTGTCATTTATGGATTTTAGACGAGTAGGTCTGAAATATCATGATTTCCTTTTATAGATGCAACAACTTCTACCAATAGTAGTGCATGGTATATTGCCAACAGCTATTAGAAAGACTATCATCAGGTTATGTATTTTTTTTACAATACTTTTGTAGCAAAGTCGTTGATCCAAATTTGATAGATGTGGTGGAGAATGAATCAACTCTTATTATTTTTCATCTAGAAATATATTTCCCACCTACCTGTTTTTTGATATAATGGTTTATTTAAAAACTCATTTGGTGGGTGATATAGGAATATATGTGCCTATTTATTTAATATGGATGCATTGTTTTAAAATATATATGAAAATTTTGAAGGGATAAGGTAAAAATCCTTATCGACCAGAGGCCTTTATTTTTGAAAAAAAATTATTGGCAGAGGTGATTGGGTTCTGTACTAATTATTTTTATTAGGTGGAGCATATTGGTCTCCCTATATCTCGACATATGGTTGTTGATAGTGAAATTTGAGGTGTTATAGGCTTAAAAGTAAAGCTAATTCCACGCGATGAAGTGATACAAGAAAATTTATATATTTTGAACCACATAGTTTAAGTTAAATCAAATATATCCTCAAATATTGATGAAATAAAGTTATGATTTCTGAAAAAAATGAAAATTTGTTGATGATTGAGCATAAGATGGCATATGTGTCATAGTTTAAATAGAAAGTCACCATCGATATATCTACATCAAAAACATTGAAGTGGTTATGAGGGGGACAATCATTTAATGTGATCACATGGTCTAGTTTTGATATTCATGGTTACAGATTTTACCCAAAAAATCTGGATGACATGATTACTGTTTAGAATAGTGGTATAATAGTTTTCACTGAATCATTTCATTATTCGACTGCCAAAGATAAAAACACAATTTTTGCATCAATGATTTATTTTATATTTCTTGAAGACATATGGGATATTGATTATATTAACTTTCGAGTGACTGTTTTATGTGTAATTATATTTATAGTAAGAGTGGTGTGAAACATGATGAATATGGGGTTAAACTGGTTTATTTGAAAAAAATTAGTTACAGTGAGGAACCATTTATCATAGCGATAATTGTAAAACATGTATTTTTTGTCATTGATTTGTCATGTGATCAGTGGTCCATCGTTTTTCAGGAAAAAGATACCATTTTGGTGATGAGGATGATGTTGATGCTGTTATTGATTAACATGATTTTTATTCTTCTATTACGCAATTTCCAGATGATTACAATGAATATAACATAGACATAGTGCATGCAATATTCAATTATCATGATGAAGGCCAATGGGAAAACACTAAATTTGTCGCCTAATTTTTTGGTAAATATTAATAATTTTTTTTGAAACATACTAATACAATCCTCATTTTACATAATTTTTTTTTCTTTATTATTTCTAAATATTCAGATTTCTAATGATACATCAGTACATAAAATTTCAATAAACATTCTAGTATCTATGTGACATATTGATAGAGAGGCGCAGTTATCGAGTTATATGTTTTTTTCATATTACTAAATATTCTGTAATATACTTTTTTAATGCAAATAAATAGTTAATTTACAATTTTTTTGCAGGAATACTAATGAATCCTCGGCATAGGATACCTCTATTGTTACTACTAAAAAAATCATTTTCTCAAGATGGTATGTGTGGTATTACACGTTTATAAAAACTATCACTTTCTCATGATGGTGATTGATTACACATCCATTTTGATGATGATAATAATGCAACTGGCCTAAATGTTGTTCAGTTTATCATTTATATATCAATGTAGAGTCGTTGTAGTATTAGTATTTTATAACCAAACTGGATGTCAATGGACATGATAGAGAAACAACATCATTGGGATGTCGTGATGGTAAAATATCTTAATTTATTCGTTTTATCTCATTTTTTTGAATATTAAATATGTTAAGTGACATATTTAATTTATTCAATTACAGATGACATTAAATTTTGATGAAACAAACAAAATTAAGAAAATGAATCTCTCCTTAGCAGTTGTTCGATCAAGAGATTTTAAATTTTAATTGACAAATAATTATTATTTTTAGAAATAGAAGGTTTGAAAACCCATTCCTTGTATTTCAGTTTATAGATGAATATACATGGAATGGATTCGATGACATTCATCAGGATGAAAAATTTCAAATATGTTAATTATTTTATATTTTAAAATTTATTATCTATTTTTCTAATTACTTAGTAGTTTATTTTTATGTAATATGACTCTAATATATCTTATCAAGAGATTCAGTTGAAAAATGTATACCCTCATACATTATAACATATTCGATATCCATATTTGGATTAGAAAATAGTTGTTGAAGAATTTGATGTATTAAGAGCTTGATCTAGTAGTGGTTCAGAAGAGGTTCCACATGGTCCTCCATCTCCTTCCACTCACCATGAAAAATAGAAACAATCAAGAAGAATGAAAAATGAATAGTATCTTACAGAGGAATCTATGTAAGTACTTTATAAAATTATAAGTAAATATTATTTATCTATCATAAATTTTTATATGTTATAAATTTTAAACACTATTGTAACTTTTCCTTTTAACTTCTGGATGAAATTTAGGAGAAAGAGACACATGGATCCTTTATCCCATAGTTTATGATGGATTTCTAACCCACTACATTAGTAAAGGATGAACAACCTAGACTTGTTAAGGGATATCATGCAGGTTCTAGTATTTATAAGCGTGTTGGTCGTATTATGAAATATAGTGACCTGAAAATAGAGTCCATAAATGTCGAGCTAAAAAATATGAAAAATACTATCGGTGATCAAATTTAAGCAGCACTATATAAGGCTTTGTTCGAACACTGGACATGATAGTCATAGTCTGTGCAGCCTTCCCAAGTATATTATTTAATTTTCATCAATATTTCTATTTTAAAAATTATAAACACTAATATAACTTTTTCATTTTTCTGCATTCCCATCCTGATCACATAGACTACCCTACCCCATCTTCATACCATTCATTATATGACCATCCTTCCTATGTATATTATTTATTTCTCCCCGATTTTTTCTATTTTATAAATTATAAACACTAATATAAAATTTTCATTTTTCATCCGCCCTGCCTGCTCACCCGGACAACCCTACCCCACCTACCTATCCAACCCCGTATAAGAAGCCTTCCTAGGTATATAATTTAATTTTAATAAATATATCTATTTTATAAATTGTAAACACTAATATAAATTTTCCATTTTTCATCTTTCTTAGCCGGCTCACACAGACTACCTTGCCCCATCTACATACATCAATACACTACCTCCTTTCTCGGACCAATCAATATATTATTTATTTGTAATCAATTTTTCAATTTTATAAATTATAAATAGTAATATAAGTTTTTTCATTTTTCATCCTTCCTAGCCTTCTAAACCAGAAAACCCTACCCCATCTGCTTAATTTTACCCTCCACCACCAAACTTAGAAAAAAACGTATAGTGTGAGTTGTTTGCTGGAGATCCTCATATGCATATTGTTGCGTTAAGACTCGTGTATTTTTTTGGGAGATTCGTTACATCACCATCCTATGCATAAGGGTCTAGTTAGAGTATCAGTACATGGTATTATAGATCTTAATGATCTAAACCCATTTTTAACTTAGGAGATCACTAGAGTTAGGGATTTTATTTGGTCATTTTTTACTTTGACCAACTGGTTTTCATTGTTATATTTCATATGAGACATACATTTTTAAAATATTAATTAAAAATCATTCCAAATTAATTTTAATGTTTTCTAACATTTATCTTGTATAGGATTATCTAAAAGAAAAATAAGATGCACAAATGAAAGAAAATGTTCATGAATAATTGGATGTAGATATTTCAGATATTTATTACGGGATACAAATATTATCTCAGGATTATTCTTCAATGTATTATATCTATGCATTATGGATGCTGGACGATATATGTGGGAGGGAATATCTATTGAGATTACTCAAAAAAGATATCATGTATCTATTTGATTTTGAAGAGAACAATCTGAATGTGGTGTACTTGTTTTCCATTTATGTAAATTGACATTTGAATTTCAATTTCATTAATAAAACATGGTTTTATATTTACTAACTATATTTTCCTTTTAAATTAGTAGTATACACACGCTTCTTATAAAAAAAGATATTACATGAATTTACGGTTTTAGAGATGTAGAATTCATTTTCATGGAAGTGAAACATTTGAATAATCCACATAAATTTTCATATATATGTGACAGATTATCACATATAAAGATGGAGTGTTGGGTTCTTCCATTTCAGGATAATTAATAACTGAAAAATAAATATGAACTAATGATCATTATAATGTCATTAATTGTGACCATTTTGTATTTCATGGGAATTGTGTGTTAGGAATTTTGTTCCCTAGTGAATACATCTTATATTAGATTTTCTATTTATTAGGGAATGTTCGTAAAAGTTTTTCCACCTTATTATACAGGTATGCGTTTTGTTTGTTTTTTATAAGCTCATTATGTGTAATTCTCATTATTTCAACATGTAATATTAGTTAATATATATGAAATTGTAGTTCATGGAATATATTCAACATGGAATACATGTCAATAAAGATTGAAAATAAAATCAAATATGTTGAAGTACATGTAATTAGTTTTCATATTTGATTTTATTCTGATTTTTTGTTATATATTGATTTTTATTATATATTTAATGTTTTATAACTATAGTGTCATCATTAATATACACATGTTGAAGTTTGTTATTATGTTCTATGTTTCATGTACGAGATAACCACAACTGTAGATATGACTAAATTTTATAAGGTTAGTTGTATTAATTTTTCTATATTTTCTTCCATATAATTCTATTTTTAATCTCATATCGTACAATTTTATTATACGCATTAATGGATTTTCAGTCATATTCTCAATCTGATCCTCCACATATTAAATCCAATTTTTTAAACTATTTTATTTGGTTTGATTGGGATTTGAGGTATGTATATTCAAATTGATATAGATAATATTACATATGGGTTAAAAGACTAACTCTTTTGATATAATTGGGGTTGGAACATACTGATAATCATTTTAATGCTTCATCAATAACAAAAAATGAGCATGTTGTAAATTTTAGGTACCTGTATTTAAATTATAATTTATATTAAAAATGTGTAGATTATTTTTTCATTAACTAGATAATGTCATGTAAGTTATAGATTTTCTTTCAATGTTAAATATTTTTTGATTATTGTATATTGTGTTTTTATTAAATGAATTTCAATTATTTGGGAAGTGTAATATTTTATATTTTCTAATTTTTTCTAAATATTCGACATCACTTATTTAAAACTAATGCTGAAAATGTTTTAAAAAAAATTCTTTTGGCATCGATTTTTAATGTAACTAATGCCAAAACCTATTCGAAGAGGGTTTTCAGCATCATTTTCCTCAAAAAGGACACTGAAATCCTTAACCAAGATCATTTTCAGCATTATTGTTTGGAAAAATGATGTTGGAAATGATATTTTTTACATTGCCTTTATAAATGATTGTTATAAATCAATGTCAAAAATAAGAAACTAACATTAAATCCTGTTTTTGCACTAGTGTTAGTAAACAGGTGATATAATGTCATGACTAAATAAAATATAGTATTATATTTATGAATATGGTTTATTTTTATATTTATAACAATATTATATTTAATATAATTTTTTTTGAAAGAGTATGAAGAGATTCAAGATAAAATGTAAAGGGATTTCTAGTCTCACTTTTATTTCTAGGCCATTGGTGATTTTTTCACTGGTTGTTTCTTTTATTTGTCTTATATACTTACAATGAATATATTATATGACTATTATGCATAAATATATAGGAAATTACATATCCATTTTATTATCTTTATTTTATGGGTTTTATGTTTCAAATGTTAACAAATCGACAATGTAATTTTGTCTCAATTTACCTTCCATGAGCCACATTATATGATAAGTATGAATATACGTATATGAAGTGTATAGACTACCCCTTAACATGTTATAACTTGAATACCCTTATTTTCATGATATTTTATGTTTTATGTAATTTAATTTTAATACAAGGGGAGTATGATTGAAAGATACTATATGGCATGAGTTTATTGCATCAATCTCATTGTTTATCGAGAATGTTTAGGCTTCTATTTGTGAAATCCTCTTATCCCTATCTTAATAACACTCATTAAATTCCTTATCATGTGGTTATTCGTTATTTATAAATTTATTATTACATTTTTCACTCTTTTTTATATAATATAATTATGAATTTTAGTTTTGAAAACATAACCTACTTTCTCTTTTCGATCGGGAATATATTTTTTTTCAAAAAACATGTGTTCAATAATGGGTTCAAAAAAAATTCAAAAAAGAAATTTTATTTCTCATATTAAAGGAAAAATTAGTTTGAAATGATTTAGTGGTTTTTAATGATTTCCATAAATATTTTAAAATAAAATTTCAATGGAAAATCTTATATGAAATGGATTATGTTTTAAAAAGTGTATTTCAATTAATAACCGATATTTTCCTCATGATATATTTTTGAAATATCTTTCTAAATTATTTTACTAATAAGATGACATCCATTTGTGTCACTCATTAATTTTTGTGAAAATGATCAAAAGTTTCGATTCATATTTTTTTCATTGAATGGTTTTTGTTTTGATGACATGATGTTTATGAAACTCATCTCTCATTCATGGGTTATATAATTATGAAGCCCACATCTTTTTACAGATTATTTTTCCATGAAATTATTATGAAACTTTCCTATTTTTTATAAGTTATTATATTATTTCATGTTATCGATGCCAATTTTATTTAATGAGTTATGATATTATTTTTTATGATCTTGTGGAATATATTTGTATGATTTCACTATGATTTGGGTGAGACATATATCTCCCTCCCATGTATTTCTTTGTGATTTATATCTCATGATAAAAGGATGAGGGTATTGTCAACAAGCTTGACCTCTATAAAAGATGGGGAAATTGATCAACATTATGAAGATAGGTAAACCAAATACACTATGGGGAGATGAGGAAATATGATCCCTTGTAAGGAAAGGATTGAGACTGTGAATGGTGGTGTATCCCTCCCAATAGTTTTAGTCCCCACTAAGTTCCCTAATATGTTTTGGCATTGTTCCTTGACTTATATAGAATGATATTACATGTTCATGTGTCTGTAAAAATTATATTTCTTATTCATATGGTACGTTCTCATGGTGTATTCTCTTGGTTCTGTTATGATTCATCTCTTATGAACTACCAATTATTATTCCGTGACTCATTTATATGATATTTCATATTCAATTTATGATCATCAAATTTTATTCTCATGTTTTCATGCCCCTATTCTCATGTTATGCATACAAACCTCATTTATTTACCTTTACTAAGAATCTAATATCAGGATTTATTATTTATCATTTACCAAGGTAATGAAGATAATTTTTATGTATATATTCTCACTAGGATATTATTTTTGGGAAACATTGAATATCTTTCAACAAGTTATAATATATTTTTCCATGATTATCAAGACACTACCCTATTACGGTCCATAACAATGTGCTCTTATATTGATCTGGATACACATAGAAAGAATTATTATATTTATGTGTTAAGAATGGGTCACTATATTATCATAGGATCATATCCATAGTAATTAATAAGTTATGTAAATAGAATGTTATCATAGATGTAAAACATCTTTAAAATAATACATTAATATTTCTTCTGTAAAATTCCATTTTCATATAGAAAGTATGAATTTAAATTTAAAATCAATAAAAAAAATATAATTGAAAAATATTTCATATAAAAAACCATGGAAACTTGTAAATTAATATTGAAACCATTGAGAATTAATTACGGTGTGAAATTCATTTCCAATTGAGTACATTAAAACAAAGATTCCTTTAACATTTTGGGAATAAAGTAAAAAGTAGCTCATTTTGAAAATGACTAAATTATTCCTATAAAAAAATTTATAAAATTTTAAATTAATGGGAAAAAATAATTTAAATAATATATTATAATGTTAAAAAAATTATTGAAATTATTTTAAATATAACATGGACATGGAAGGAAAATATTATTGAGTGAATTGTGAAACATTGTTGGAATTCCTTAAAATCATTATCTCAGTCTGTTAAGTAAATAAAGTGATGAAAATGGAAAACGACAATTATTGTCAATAAATATGTATATTTTAATAAATATTAATTTTATATATAAAATAAGGATAGTTTAATTTCCTCAATAAAAATTCAAGCATAAATAATCCCAATTAAAATGGGATTGAAATATAATTTCCTTTACCTAATGTCTCATATTCTTTTATATGAATTTGAAATAGATTTATAATAAATATATATTTAATATATAAGTATTTATGAACCATAACCATTTATTTAACATCATATATTTTTTTATCATAACATCTTATCACTCATTTATTAATAATGTTTGGTTAAAATCACTTTTCTAGGAGATAATTTCATTGTTTTCCATGCATGTTTTGGATTAACAGTCCTAGTACTTTTAGGTTGATCATGGTTCCATCATTTAGAGAAATTATAATTATATAAAAATAATATATATTCATTATATACATATATTCATCCATTCATGGTTGGGATTAAATAAAATATGTTATGTCATTCATGGGAATGCCAAGTCTTACCTACACATAAATATTGTTTTCAATTATTGATGGATTCCATGAAATAATGGTACATAAAAATTTAACCTTAAATAATAATTTTTATATAATATATATCATATATATTAATTATTTATATCATTATAACCATCCATGTAAAAATTAAGTGAAAAAATGAGTCCCATCGCTTCATGTTGGTGGTAGTCTGTATGTAATCATGAGCAACATTATCATTTTCCAACCGATGGGAAAAAGGTGGATAATGGATTATCCATTAGAATAATAAAAATTTTAATATATATTATAATTATGTAATTATATTTTAATGCATACTATATATTTAGAAGAGATATGTTGTGAAATAAAATTACAAATGCCTTGTTAAGAGTTATACACCTTCATTGAGAATCCTTCACTAGTATACACTGTAATCCGTGAATTGATAGTACTTTTGAATGACTAGAAGATATAGGATATGGTAAATTAATTTAGGAAGGTATAATTTTATTTATTTTATAAAATATTTGGTTCAAAAAAAATTAGGTGGATAGGATAAGAGTTTTCCCTTTAAAAGTTATGTGAGGGGCATTCTTGGAATTACCTAACATATTAAATTATTTTAAATTAATAATTATTGTTAATTGAATAATAATTTTAATTTTAAAAATTTTGGATGAGGATGAGTTAGAAAAATTTTATCCACTAATATTTATAGAATTTTATGTAATGTTTTAACTCTTATTTCATGGTTTTAACCCATGTAACCCCTTTTGTCAATTATAGCAATATCAAAGTTTTATATTCATTACGGGTTAAGAAAGTGACCATAAAAGAATCATGACTCATAAATGGAAAATATTTGATACATTTTTCTATATCCCCATAAAATTTCATAATTCAATATTTTTATGAATTTTAAATCATTTAATAAAACATTATCTAACATAAAATTCCATAAAAGTCCTTTTTGAAACAATTAATTTACATTGACATTAAAAAAAACACAAAAGAAAAGGAATTTAAATACAAATCTTTCATGAATGCCTAATAATATATATTAATTTATAAAATTAATGGTAAAAAATAATTTATCCAAATTATATTACTAATATAATTTTTTGATATAATTTACATTATTTTTCTAGTGATTGAATAAATATTGTGGCATTATTGGTAAGAATTTAAGTTAATTAATAAATTAATAAAAAAATAATAATAAATTTCTATGATAAAAAATTAA
This sequence comes from Viscum album, assembly GCA_963277665.1. Lineage (NCBI taxonomy): Eukaryota > Viridiplantae > Streptophyta > Magnoliopsida > Santalales > Viscaceae > Viscum > Viscum album. The sequence goes on along the minus strand of OY728138.1, from coordinate 1,046,142,752 downwards.
ATTAATTTATGAAATAAAAGTTTATAACTATACATATCCACTTTATCCTTATGTAAATGTTTTGAGATATTAATGTCAAGAGAGTGACATTTGGTACTTATTATGTTCTAAAATTAATATAAATGTAATAATCAAAGACAAATTGAACTATGTGGTATATATTTTAGACATAGATAGAAATAGCCTAACTCTACTAATAATATTGGCTAAATCAGTGTGTTGGAATAAATTTTAATCCTTATCACATAATTTGAAACCATAAATAACCCATTTTACATTTAATATGGTGAAACCATTATGATGGTTTTTATTTTTATTAGAAAAAATAAAAGTAAAATATTTTAAAATCATTATACTCATGACAAAAATATGGAATTTAATTCCCATTGTTCAATTTCTATAATAGGGATAAATTAAATCAAGATAAAAATACGAAATAGAACAAAAATCTAATTTTCTAACAAATGAATTTTTAATTATAAAAATGATTTTATTATAAATTCAAAAAAAAAATTAAATTAAAAAAATTGGATTTTTTAAAATATAATACAACAAATTTTAATTTTAATCCATTTTTGAAAATTGGTCTTTTAAAATTCTAAAACAAAAATATTTTTTTCAATACAATTTAGCATTTTTAAATATTCCCTAGAAAATCAAACATTCTGGAAAAATAATAAACAATCACCCAAATATAATTATGGTAATATTATTTCAAAAATTGTATCCAATTGATAAAATAATATTTTCCAATGTTACAAAAATTAATAATATATTTAAAAAAATACAAATCATCTTTGAAGAAGACATATCTTGAAGAATAAAAGGGCATTAAAAAAATATTGAGTTGTTATTTATTATGAAAAAATTTATAAATTTATATTGAGTAGGGACATTATATTTATTTCATAATGTTTTTTATCCTATTCATACCTTCCAATTCATCAGTTTAGTGACATCTGTCACAAAAAATAATGATATTTCAATAGTATAATGTTATTTATTTAAACTAAATGTTTATTGTAATGATTATTATGAAATAATATAAATACATTTATATAGTAGTATTTAATAAATTCATTGAGTTTTTCATGATGAAAATATTTTTAACCCCAAAAATATTATAGTCTTATGGTTTTGTTTTAGTTTTACTTTTTTATTTTCCATTTCATTTCTTTTTGGATCAAGAATAAATAATTATTATACATTCAATAGAATTTAATATAAAAATGATGTTTCAATGTTTTCCTTCTAAATATTTTTCTTCCATGTAATAGTTATTTTAATTGTTTAAAAATATTTATATTTATTCCTTAGAGGTTTAAAATGTTCCATTTTGAATATTTTTTATATATTCTATAAACAATATTGAAAAAGCATTATTCAAAATTTACAATATGGGCCATATTAAACTTTTGTATACAAGTAATAAATAATTTTTTTAACATATAAAGAATGAATTCCCTTTACCTACATCATATAAATTAAACATTATCAGGATTCCTTTACAATTTTTCATCGGTATGTTTAAATAAATTTTTTTTCACCATATTTTAGGATTTTCTTAAAAAATATATTAATTGAAAATTGTATTTTTTTTCCTGGAAAGAAAATATTTTTAAAAGGATAGTTAAAAATATATTAAATCATGAAGATACAAGGAATTTATTTTTAATCCATTACAAGTAGTTTCTTTTCAAATTTCTTGGTTGTATAATATAACATTCCTTTTGGATTAATCGATGGTCTTCTATCATCCATTTATGATAATGTATAATACCTTATATCAATATCATTAAAATTATTATGATCGTGTTATCTATCAACCTCCATTATATATTGGAACATTATCAATATTATTAATATCATGGATGAATTCCAAATCATTTCAATTAAATTGATGATATTTCAAACGAACAACATTTCTATATCTCGTAAAATTTAAAATATTATTATTAAGTAATACATTCTATTTACTGTAGAAATACTTATGTTCTTCTTTATTAATTAAATTCATACAATTGTTAGCTTATAAGAAATTTTCATAATGAATTTTATTGATTATTTAGAATATGAGGAATGTAGAGGACATGAATGTAATGGGTGATTTAAGGTTATTGATATCCCATCAATGAATCAATATGTCTTAGGAGACAAAATAACAAGCATGCTGTATTATATAGAAATTTGATTTACACCAACTCATTTATTAAGAATGATGTATTATTTAATATTCCTTTATGGAAAGATTCATGATAACATGGATGAGGATTTAATGGAATGTTCCTGAATTTACATATTTAGGAATTTCCTTTATTATGAATTCTTTTTTCATTATCGTTGTGAAATATATGGTGATATTAGCTATGGTTGTACATGGAACTAAAGTTTTTGATTAAAATGGAATTCGATTTGATTATCCAATTTTATATATTAATTATGACTTATTTTATTCTAATATCTTCTATTTTACATAACCCTTAATAATAATTTGAGATCATCATTTAATTGATTTCCTTTACATAAGATATAAATATGGTTAAATGAATGAATTAATTGATGAAACAATGTTTCTTATTCTATGTTTTTTAAATTATAAAGAAATATTTTAATATATTATGTATCTTTTTTTATATTTAATATAAATTGATCAATCATGTACGGTATAATCAATTGTATCATATACCAATTTGATAAAGTATACACTAGCTTTTGGTTACTATATTTTGGGTCTTTCATCTAAAATTGGTGAACTAAGGTGATGTGAGGTGTCACCATATTCAAATATAGATAGGAATCCGTGTAATAGAAAAATATATGTTCTCTAAACAATCAAATCATCAGCATTGATTCTATCCATAGTTTATCATATTCATAAATATATTTTTATTATTTCAATCTTGGTTGATAATAAATGTTTTATCGAATTCAACCAAAATTCCCTCAAGATGGATCATACTCAACCAATATCATTATTATCTAAAATAATTGGTCTCTTAGATTTAAAAATTCATAGTTTAGGTATTCATATTCTTGGTGTTTTATCACATAAAAAATTTTTTGGTGAAAGATGTGGAATTCGGTCTCCTATGAGTTATTTACATGGTTAGACATCCTTCAAATGAGATAAATCTGGGTTTTGGGTGATGTATATTGGATATATATTTGAGGAATTACATATTTAACCTTATGTTAATCTTCCCATTGGGTCTTATCCTGTTGATTGGTAATGTCAAGGCCCTATAATCTTCAAAAACCTGTATTAGAGTAACTGTGTGGCCTAAACATGTTGAATACAACTGATTTATTGACATTGAGAGGGGAATAATAGCTCAGATGGTAATTAAAAATTATGAGATCTTCATGTGATATGTCTACCATGGATAGTTGAGTGACTGTGCCTCCCCATACACATGAAATAATATTATAATTTATATAGATGAACAATCAAAATAAACAATTGAATTTATGAAAAACTATTAATAATAAAGTGAATGAAATTATAAGTTAAATTTGCAAATATACTTGTTTAAAAAAATAATAATATTAAACCATGTTTATTTTAATCTAATAAAATAATAAGAAATTACACAATTTTATTGATTCTCATGTTTTGTAATGGTTTGATGGTCACTTTTCAAGTAATATTATTAAAAAAAATTAAAATTTCATGTATCATCCCTCCCATTCACTTGAACTATTACACTCTTTGAAAAAACTTTAACATCGATTTTTAAAAAACAAGAGCCAATAATTATTTAAATTACAATAATTATAGAGAAAAAATGGGTAACCCAACAACTTATATCATATTATTAGTGAAAATAAGATTCCAAATGTGGTTTAGAAATTTCAATTCAATTTTTCTTATGAATCACTCAATTAATGGAAAAGATATGATCATAAAAAGTCTTAATAACCATGAAATATAAAATGGAACATTTTTTCCAATGGAATCATTATCATGCCTCATATATAACTTTAAACCACAACTCTCACTTTAATTTAAGTAAATATTATTTTTCCTGGAGTGAAATAAATATATTAAGTTTAATTATTTTTTTTAACAAGAAATAATTCTATTTTCCTTTTATCCTAAGTTCCTAAAATAAATGATCCAATTTCCACTTTCATGAAACAAACCAAATATTTTTTATATGTCAATGGTTTATTTTTTGATCTAGGATCAAAATTTATGTCACGTGAATATATTTTATTTGATAATTATAAAATTATAATAATTTCCCCTTCTATAATTGTGTAAATAAAAATGAATATAACCTTTTGAATATATATATAAAAATAAAATTTAGTCACTCATATAGTGCATAATATATCATAGATTCAATGTAGGGTTACAATAAGACATTTTACGATAGGTTAAAATGAATTTAATGAAATCACAATAAGTTGACTCCTTGGATAATATTTTTATTAAATTCTAAGATACACCAAATGAATTTTAAACATTTAGTGATATCATGTGGTTATTTAAATTCTAAAAATATATTTTCACAAACACTCACTTTCCTAATTATATAACCACAATTCCATGAAAAAAGTTGGAAAACCAACTCATAATTCATTTGACCAATTTATTTTCAATAGTAAGAAAACATTAATCACAATGAACATGGATTTAAAAGGTTCTTAGAGTTCATAAATTCAGTTCAATAATGATTGAAAATGGAAAAAATATACCAAAATCTGTGTAAATAATAAAGAAATGATTATATTTATATAGATATTCAATTTAAAAATAAAAAACTAAAAATTTAAAAAAGAATGTATGAAATAGTAACCCCCCTTCCCCAAAATATATTCATAATATTCTCAGTGAACTTATACATAGATCGTGAAATTTTAATATAGATTATATGTGAAGAACATTAAAAATTGTTCTTTTTGGGAAGGGGAAAACCTAGAAATTATTATTCCCTATATGCGGGAAGTCTTTTTATTAAGTGATTCCCACTTCATATTAGTTTCCAGTTGAATTAATGTATGTTTCATGATCTTTTGAACACATTTAATTTATATAAAAAAATAAATATAATTAAAAATGAATTCAAAGTTAAAAATCAAAATTGAACGTAATGGAAGTAAATTAAAAGTGAGACCATGAGGTGATACAATTTATTATATCTTTAGCCAAAAAATATTAGTATTTTCCCCCAATATTATATAGGATGAAAAATCTATGACATAATCTACTAAATATTTATTTCTCTAATATTGTTTCATCCCACCTTTTTTAGGTCCCCTTGTTGACAGTGCATTCAGTTTTCCTTCCCTTCAACGATATTTTTATACAATTATGTAGGTGCTGGAAAGATGTACGAGATATTTCCATTACATTCATATTGGGATGGATGGTAAGTGGTTTTATTTCTCTCTTTTCTTCCTTGGCCTTTAGTATAATAAACTCCTTCTTAGGAGGTTCATCAAATGATAGATTCAACATATTTTCATTAATATTTTCAAACTAATAGTGTATATTAGAAGAATTAGTAAAAAATATAGGTAGATGTTAAAAGTAGTCTTCATTTTAATTTTCATAAAAATGATCATGGCATAAATCTCGATCCAAAAAATTACGTTTTTTCTCCTCAAATTCTAGCACCATATTATCATTATATCTGGAAACCTATTTTCCCATAAAAAATATTGCTTGGGAAAAACAGTAATTTTAGGACCACGGGAATGATATTTCTATCTAAACTGTTAAAAAAGAAAATAAATTGGAATAAAATGTAATTCCACCCTCTTACATGGTTCAGATATGATCTTCTAATTTTGAATATGGGCCTCCAGGAAGATATATTTGTGGGTGGGTAGTGGTTTTATCAACTTCATCTTAAAACCCATAATTTCATTTTTTTCCCTTTAAAGAATAAACTAGTAAATAAAAATACAAATCATTAAATCATAATGGTTGTGGTTTATATAGAATATTATAATATATAAAATAATATCAGATGAAGTTTTTATAATCCTCTTTTAGTTGTTCAGATTGTATATCTGGTTTCTCTATAAGGGCCCTAGGAATTATCTCAGAAATATGTTAATGAGAGAAAATTTTTTATTGTTACTTCACCTCTTCTACATCCTCTTGGGAAAGGACCATTGTTATTAATTCTTATTTTTTTTATTTTTTTTTCTTAATAAGTATTTAGAGTTCAGTGGCTATTATATCAATTAGTTTCCTCATCTCCATTAGTGTTACTTGATGTTCCATGATTTGTCAGTCCCTCTACAAAGAGCCATTCATGAGTATATAAACATCCCTACGTCTGAGATCTTCATCAGTTTGATGGTGTGAGTGAATGCATTATTGTTAGTAAAATTCGTAACGATGGTAGTACTATCCAACCTCATATTTATTATTGTAAATTAATGATTTATCGAAACATAGTCTATTAATATACTTATTGGGAACTAGTGGTAATGTCAACTAGACATTAGAGTGAGAATACATATTTTAGACTTTAAAATATAAATAAAAAATATTATATTATTTATAATTTTAAAAAAAATATGAGTTTAGAACTGAAATCCTTGAAAATGACACCTATAATGTGAGATTCTATCAAAGGCCTCAGATATAATATTTATAATACTTACAATGAAATCTAGTGAGACTTAAAAAGGACATTTTTTGTATAAATTTTTTTATTCTCAATTATCCTCAATCTGATATTGATATTTGTATTGTAATCAAAAATTATAGAATAAAACATAAATTAGATATCATTTTTAGGGTCTTTAAATTGTATCAATGCATATGAAAAAATATATAAAAATACTCAATAATTCTGAATATGGAAAGGGGTTGAATCATATACTCGACCACTAAAACCCATGATTATCCATTTATGTAATTGAAATCCGATTGATAATATCCTATATATCATTCATGTATCTCCATAATTTATGGATATTTAAATATCCAATGTACTTTATGTAATATCTTAGGTTCAAAAATTTTTAATTCCTTTATGGGTTTTTTATTTACACTCCATGATCATATCCATGTCACTATACTTGACCCACCTCCATCTTTTATTGGTCATGACTTCATATCCTTTACTACATCACATGTGAAGGAGATCTGATGGGAGGAATAGTCTTGAAAGGTTATAATAAAATAGTGTTAATTCCAGTGAAGGTTTAAGATCACTAATATAATAAAAAAACCACATTTATCCAACAAAACATAATTAAATGGTGGAAAATAAATTGCAGATTCGACAATAAATAAGATTCAAAATGGAATTTACCATTGGTTCAATAGTCAAATTTCTAGGAGTATAAAGATATCACATCACAACACAATGATTAATAAAATGAAAAAAAATATAAAATTAAGAATGAGTAAGTGGAACATAATTTCACAAGAAAAATTATATTCAAATATAGAGGTGAAGAATTGTATTAGAACATTAATCCAATGAATGTGAATAACTATCTTTCTTATCACGAATATTTTTATATAGTACCACTAACGTAACAGTTATTTTATGGAAATAGAAATATCTTGTTCTAATAATCCAATGATCAACATAAATTTTATTTTTTAATACTTAGAGAAAAAATAATGTTATGTAACTCTACTTGAAAATTAGTTTAGTTAAACATTCCCATGTGTGGAAGACGATCCACATGCTAACTAGATATTTAGTAGAAGTAGAGAAGACCTACATGGATGGATTTGGAATAATATTTTACTTGCAAATTTACATCATTGTATTCTTATATAATCATAATATTATTCAGGAATTTTTCAATTTATTAGATTCAAAATTGGGAATTAATGAATCAGCCAATTGGGTTTGGAGTGTGGTTCTGAATGCTTCAGTGGAAGTTGGGATCAAAATCTCAATCACATGATAATTTTTCTTCAATATAAATCTAGAATTGAGAACTGAGAATTCAAAACCAGTTCAATAAGGATTATTAGGTATTGGAAATATTCTATAATAATGGAAATTCATTAATTCATATATATCATGTTTCTTCAATTGAGTTGTAGGTTTCTCTATGAACTCATTGAGTCATTTCATGAGGAGCATACAGTGTCTTGGCCTTTATATCCAGTAAATTTGAGTAAGAGAGATGTGAGGTCTCACCTTATTTTATATTAATATGAAATAACAAAGTACAAAAATCATGGATATCTATAGCTTCAAATCATCATTAGTGATCTTAGACGTAGTTTATCATATTATTTTGTATCTTTATTTTACATTGTTCTTGGTATATAATAACTTTTTAATGGAGTTCAGGTACGAATACCTTCTTGATACCTCATCCTTCGTAACTATCATTATAATATGCTGTAATTAGGTGCATGGATTTAAAAATTCTAAATTCATTTCATCCTTGGATCAATCTTCAACAATATGAAATTTCAATGGTTGGTGAAGTGTTTGAAATGTTTGTTTACGAATGAAGAAATGCATTTATAGGATCTATTTGAATATTCATGAGACATGTTTGTATTGATTGAATGTACATATATCTCTAATGATTTTCATCAAGAACATTATTGGATTCCTCCCCTGCATTCATAGCCAATGGATTATGAATGTTCATTTCCCCAAACTGTTTGAATGACTTCATAGAAAAACAACCCTGATATAAAAAAATACAATCCACCTTTAAATTTGTTAACTAATGGTTGGTTCCTCTTATTATACTGAAAAGAATAATGTATTCCCTTTATTAGCTTCTTTGTATAGACTAAGAACCACCCATATAGACACCTATAGAACCTTACCCTCAGAATCATCATTTTTATTTGGTCACAACATCCCTATTTTTTTGTTCCAACTTCGGTCAGGTTTGGTTTCCTTTATGAATCAATTCTTTGGCCTATTACATTTTATTTTTGAGCCATTCATTTCATTATTTGGATTATTTTTTTATCATATTTGGTAATGTTTGAAAACATTAGTACTATTCAGGGATGTGTTTGTTAGATGCAGTAATTTCTCTTGGAAAATAATGATTCCTCATGTGGATGAGTCTATTTTATTCAGGTTGTCGTTCCTATTTTCATTGCAATCTCTTCTCCTTCTCAGGACTGCATGGATACTGTTATGAGGAAGGTGGACATGCATAATAGGTTAAAATTCACTCATATGATTTCTTGGGGACATTAACATGCAGTTATTTACTGGATCCCACACTGTAATTTTAGATTCCATGATCATGGTCATGATGGGTTGGGTTGATTGAGTGACTGTGAGAGGGGAATGGAAGATTTCTAAATCATGTCCAATTAATAGATCTTCATGTCGTAGGTCATCCCAAGTCAGTCATGTGGCTATTCCTCTGCCTTCACATTCTCTGAATTTAAAATTTAAGTGGGGTAAAATTATAAATGATGGATTAAATTTAAATATAATTACTTAAAATTAAACACGTGGTGTTATAAAATAAATTTATAGAGCCCCAAGTTTCATAGACTAAAACTAGTGGAGACGTGAATTAGTAGTTTTTTTGACGAATTACTTTTTTTAATTCATCCTATTGAACTTTTTATGGTATTCAATAAATTCAATATTACCTCTCATACTCACCTCATGTACATTAATAATCAACAAGAATAGAAACACATAGTTTTTACAAGGTTCAATATAAAGACATTATCCATTCTATGTTGTTTATTTCATTCAAAATTAATTCTAAATTAGAATTCACTATATCCAAAAGTGATTATATTGTCTCCATATTCATCCAAGAGGTTCTATTTTATTTTGGATCCATCAAAAAGATATCTTAATCAGGCCCTAACCAAGAGACACATTATGCCTCCTTGTTTAAAAGAGAATACTTCATCTAGTAATGCCTCCAATTGAAATACTTCACATATGTTCAAAGGATTGGTCCACTATATGTTTTTTGGATGATCTCCCAAAATAAGAATGATAAATAACACATATCAATGTAGCTATTCATGTATATTAAATAGTCATTTTTATGGTTTATTAGCTTGATCAATTAATTCTGATCACCTATGATTGACATATTACCTTGGTGAAAAAATTTTCAAGATATGGTTCCTTCTAAATGAAGACTCGACCACAATTAGATGTATGAAAAATGTGTAAAAATTTTCTAGAATAACCTATATGTGATTAACTCCCATGATCTCAAATTTATTCTTAGGTAATTATCAACTCAATTCAAATATACTTCATGCATGGATTGTGTGACATCAAAAAATCTTATATCAGGTATCTCAAATATAGAAGATATATTGAATGTGTTTCTTTACATTTTATATTATTTATTTAATTTCTATTTTGATTAATCTAAAATTTATTTCATATATCCTTGTGTAGGATAATAACATGAATGTTCATGAATTTTATATAGCCTTATTCCCTCAATTTCACAAAACATGTTCATAAACACACATTGTCTGTTCTTTTATTTTCGGTTCACTACATGTGAGTCATGCTTGTAGATGTGCAATGTGATTAACCCGAGCCGATTGGTAGAAACATGGTCCATGATTCCTATTTTAATTCCTTCTTATTTGTAAGACATTGGATTGTGGCTTTTGATTCACGTAAACACTTCTTCATGGAGACATTATAATATCTCAATGTCTCAAAAAAACACATAAAATAAAACGGCCTCATGATTCATTGTGCTTCACTCAAACCAGGGAGGTGAAAAACAATGTACCTATATCGATTTGATTAAAGGGGTTTTTATCCCTAAACAATAGATTTTTATTACCTTAGAGTGAAATATAGTGGAACTCCCTAGGGTAAATCCCACAAGGATACTGCTTACACAGACATATTTTCCTACTATCACTAATATAAATATAACTAATATAAATGGTGGATTTTATTCTGAAAATATGTGAAATATAATAAATATAAAAATTAAAATGATAAAAAATGAAAAAATAAGACACAAAAAATTAAATAGAAGAAACCAATTATTTTTAGGGAATATAATGGTATTTTCATTGGTTTTTAAAATATGAATCAATGTTTTATTCAATGTGATTATAATGACCTATCACTCTACACCCTCTCATTAAAATTGTATTTACCAACAGTGATTCCTCTAAATTTTAGAGTAATATATTCCACATATATACCTAATCCAAACTCATCCATTTGATGGAATTAAATATGAACTAGAAGTAAAATGATTGAATAGGGCGGATGGAAAAATATAGAGGGGATGGACACTACCCACAATAATTTTAACCACTAATAAATTTTTTTAATAACACTTTATAAAACCTTAAATCATAATAAACTCTAATATCACCACATTCCCCTGCAAACGATAGTGAGGGTTAGCTCTCCATAATTAAGGGGATAATAGAATCATGATGGGAGAAAAAAATTTGGAAAATTAAAGAAAATTGATAGAAGAAGTGGAAGATATACACTTATATAAATTGAAAATGTGAGATACTATTATTGAAAAAAACTCATCCTTTCCCCCTAAAAACGTGTATCCTTTGTAATAAAATGTGAGACACATATTAATAGGGAAAATGGGTGAATAGTTATCCCTCATAATTTAATCTCTAAAAGTATGTGCTCGGATGAACGATTAAATTGATGAATTTAAGAATGGTTACATAGTGAGAGTTGTCAGATATTTTACCCTATTTATAACTAAAACATTTCTGCTTCATTTTCTAGGTTTGGATATATATGTATCTGATTTAATCTAAAATGTTATTCTACCCATACAGACTTTTCATATTAAAAAACTACAAATTCAACCCCATTTAGGTCCTTGAAAATGAAGTAATAACACATGGACACATTAATAAAATTCACTTATATGGATTTTCAATTTCTTCATGTGGAATTTGAGCTAATTTTATTGTATCATGTAAGAAATATATGTCCAAAATAAAACAAATATCATGATCGAGGTGCCTTTATTGAGACATCAATTGTGATTTGATTTTTAGCCTCCAAAAGATGGATCAACCCTTATGTCCAGAAGGAATAAATGAGTCCCATGATATATGGAAGCATGAAAAACGCAATTTCAGAAATTAACTCCATATAGAAAATGTTATGGTGGAAATTCATATTAAAAATAAAACTTTTAAAATCCAAAATTATGCCATTTTTTGAAATTTATCTCAAAATAACACCAAAATAGAAAAATGTGAACATTCCCTATAATATAACACTATAATGTTATTATAAAAATTTAAATAAAATATAAAATGTTTTAAAATATTATATTGATTAATATTATTGAAATAAGATCCTTCATTAAGAATTTTAATGGTGGATTTTAAATTTTTATGGCTTGTAGGAGCCACTGTGTTCTATGTGAAAGAAAAAGGATTCACAAAAGTAACTATCCCCTACCATAAAATTGATCAGTTCTCTATTTTTTAAGATGACACTCATAAATATTGATCAATAGAAACTACTATCAATCTTTAACCTCCTCATTTTATTGGAAATGAGGATCTAATTATCTATATCTTTCATGTCAAGTCTATACTCTGAGAAATATTCCATGTCATGGAATAATAAATATCACCTGAGTAATTTTGGAATGATTCAAACATACACTACATTTCATGTCATTTTCCTTATCATTTTTTCATCTCTCCTTTTTTAGTGTCACCCCCATATTCAAGCCACATGCATATTAATCTCATGTAATACCCCCTCATCATGTACGGTTGTTCGAGAAGCCTCCAAAAATTGTGTTTTAAGTGTGATTGATCTATGTTCTTTGAATTTATTGCTTTTATTGAAAATGATAGTTTCATGAAATATGATTTGGTTCTATTGAACAATCCTCATGACATCAGTGAGATATTTGATGATGCATGGATGAAATCATGGTGGTTTTATCGATGCTCTATTAACTTGATCCCTCAAATGAAGGATGTGGTTGAAGATATTCTCATGTCTGGTCATACGGTGTAAATGAAATGATCTATAAGATATGGGTTTTCCATCATTTAAATGATGAAGTAATAGTACCCTAATGACCTCATCCCACCTCAAAAACCTTGGTATTATTAGGGGGCATTATAATAATCAATATCCATTATGAGACATCAGTAATTCTCGTCCCCTTCTCCTAGAATTACACCATTCCTATTATCTTACCATTTTTCCACCCCATATAGTTGCACTGCCTATATATGGGTGGGATCATGCACCCACTCATGCTACCCCTAAGATAGATATGGTACTCTTCATTAGGCATGGTTAGCCCCAAAATTACGACATTTTCCCTTGGTTGAGGGTGCATTGGATACTACGGGTTGGCACTATTTTCTAACAAGGGACACCAACTCAAAAAAAATTATTACAATAAATGATCAATGGAAAAATACAAAAACACCAAAACCATTACCCCTTCATCATAATTATTTATTATTTTATTTTTCCTTGAACCGTATCATCAATATTCATCTCTCATTCATCATTAAATATACTTTTTACAGGGTTATAACATGTTGTGAATAATTTTAATACTCTATTTCACTTATTTTCTTCACTTTTAAGATCACATAAATAATCATCAGATTTAACATTGAGAATTTTTCAATTGTGACATCCAATTCCATTACATGAATACCTAACAATTCTCTATGAAACACCACTACCTCATTATCAAATTACCAAACACATATTGACTTGTCTTTATCAAAAAATTCAACCCTGGTCCAAACTATCTCTCAATTTTTATTTTGTTGTCAATACATCTATAACACTCTGTATAGGAGTAAATATATGTGATCAAAATTTTCTCCCCCATTTTAAAAACAAATACAACGGAAAAGTGTGGATAATCTAAAAAAAATTCTCCTTTCTTTAATTATTACATCTTGAATACCTCAATGTGGTAGTGAGGATATACCATGTTTTTTTCGTAATAGAGAGCCTTTAGTGAATCAAGTTTCTGTCTACATGGGATAAACTAGTTTTTATGAAAAGATAGATATGATCAAGGTTTTCAATGTTATACATAAACAGTCCTAAATGGTAAATAATTCTTAGAATATGAAGATTTTCATTCAAGGAGTGGTAAATATTCATATTTATCAGTGACATGATAAATCCAACATAGAATTAAATAAGTGGATCAGTGAGATCATTTGAAAAGATAAAGCTCCTACATTATCTTAAACTATCATTAGTAAATAACTACCCCTTAATTGATATGATAATATAACCATGAATAATGGAGGAAAGTGTGATAAGAATAACATTTTCTTTAATGATTAATTCCTCCCAAGCATTCCATATTCATTCTCAAGGATTCTACCCCTTAATGGATGAAGAATTTTTTTTAATTTCATGAAAATTAGTAGAATCCATGAATTAAACTCTAATCATGTTTTCTAGAAATTGTTACCTCAATCATCTCATTCAATTCCCTGAAATTTTAGTTCAACACACATAAAATAATTTGGAATAAAGAGATACATATTGGTTTATAAAAGTAACAATAAGACTGATATCTTCCTCTAAATCTAGTGAATTATTTTCAATAAGTCTCTATATATTAAGATTCCATTGAACTCGTCCTATTGTTATGATTCTTAATGATTTTAGTATATTATTTATACCTTTTTTTGTCAAATAATTTTTTCAACCAAAATATTCTATATCATTATGTTTCCACTTGTGGAATACTCCTCATTAACAACCACTTCATTTTCTATGACCACTTTTGTTCCATTTGATTTATCATATTTCTCAGCTTCCTCATATATTTTTTCCAGTTTCATTTGATTTGGTCAAACAATAAGACAATATTTACTAACATTTTCAATTTTCACAGAGTCTTCACATGACATGAAATTTTATTTCTTTTGAAACCACATCCCTTTCCCACTATAGAGAAATTATACTTTCATTATTATCATCAATATATCATCAGTACGACCTTATAGACTATATCTATGACAAACGCCTTTTAGAATATCAATTTTGTTTTTTGTATACAGTTGTGGTGAAGATCTATATACATGATGTTTTCTCAAATATTTCTCCACCTATTGTCCTTGAAACATCCCTTGGATTCTTTCCGTATTAAATAAAAAGACATATTGAACCAAAAATAGTAGGCATTATGGCCATGTTTACCACACCACCATAAAAAATTGATACTTTACCATCATATAATGGTTATAGATGTATCAATATCAATGTTTTCTATCTCTTCTTTGGGGACAAGAACATTCTTGGAAAAAATTTATCTTCCCTAGATGTAAGAGAATTACTTTTATTCTACCTGGAACTCATATTCTCAGTATTGTATTTCTCACCTACACTATTAGATGTAATATATCCATCAAATGATTAAGCACACATTTAATTTTCTTCACTCCAGTATGAGAAGATTTTCCTTTGATCTCAATACATTTATTTAAACATTATATTGATTTATTCAATTCATGTATAACTTGAAAACATATAGCTTTTGTCTCAAAAGTTATTCATCTCTATAAAAAAAAATTCCTCAAGTTTACATTTTACCTTTTCATTTTTATAAATTTTTAATTTTTGTATCTTGATCTCACTAAAAAAAGATATTTATTTTTTGATCAAATCGTCTTTTTCTTCATCAATAGTAACTATTTCTTCATTGTTATTCTCTGCTATTAATTTCCTTTTTTATTTATCAACACTATTTATTTTATTCTAAAAATATTTAGCCTATCCAATTGATAATTATAGTTACTGTATCATATACCCCTCAATTATTTTCTTTCATCTTCATCATCACAACTACGTGATGAATCAATTATTCTATATTATTAGGAAATTAAACCAATTGCATTAATTTTAGAACATCTTGATGATGAATATTTTCTATTCTCTCCCATAATAGGTCTCTTATTTACATGATATTTTTTCATTATATTATTATCCCATTTACGTTTATGAGGACATTGATCATTTGATTCTCATTTTGATTATGATTCTTCAACCATCTACTTTAGAAACTACTTAGAAAAATGGTCAATTCGAATACAGTAGAAGCATATATTAGGTTTGTTATTTTTTCCCATTCATTGTCCCTTCCTAGATATTTTCAACATAAGAGAAATGATGCAATTTAATTCATTTTCATCATTGTCACTATAATAATATTCACATTCTTCTTCCTCTTCTTCTCTAACCATTCCCTTTATCATGTATTCAATGTCCATTTCAATTTTATCTTTCTTATTGAAAGCTATAATTTTCCTCATCTTATAATCTATGAAAATGTTGTGATGTTAATTAATATATAAGACAAATATTTTGTATAGGGATGAAAATTTGGTATCCAAATGATCTGGAAAAATTATTATCAATTTTGTGACAATAATTGTGTCGTCCATATTTTAATAAAAACCTAAAATATTTATATCTAAATCATTCAATCAAGTGAAATAATCATTAATAAATTATATATCATTCATTTTAATGTCGTTAAAAATACTCCTAAAAAATTCAGTTTATATTCCATTATGTTGAAATTTCCTTCATACCTAGTAGTGAGACGATCCTATATCACATTGGCTGTTTAGAGACCCATGACCTTTTTCTAGAATATTTCTATTAGATACATCAAGATGGTATTATGATACATTACATATACTTCCATATTTTTCTTATCAACATGGTTCATAACAGCATAATTAGAAATGGGTGGAAACCCCATTATTGTAGAATCTATCACGTATGGTCCAAGGGATACGAGATTGGGTATCATCTTATTCATCAATGTATGATAATTCTCCCAATAAAATTGGGGAACACCTTCAATGTGGAAATAATTAATATACCCTCTCTGTTGGAATACTTTATGGATCATTATAGGGAACCATTATCTAATACCACATATAGACCCCCATGCTAGATAGACCACTACATGGGGAGGGGTTATTAATGGTTTTTTTTACAAATTCATTTAATTTTTAATTCAACTCTACAACTTGTCTAGGTTCTCTATCCACTCAATATAATATCTCAATATCACACTATGTGCTGTAATAATCAATATAAAGGGAATCACATAGTATTTATAATGTTCTATATAAACACCAACTCCTTTTGTGTTGGTTATTACCCCCAATATAGATCCTTCAAGAAAATTTCCTTATCTCTACAAGTGTTTACTATGGAACAAGCTCAAAATGAGTGTCTATGATTTATTTTGGCTCCATCCAAATGACTTCTTGCATCTATTCCAATAGAGATAATTCTTTTACACCTAGCTCTAACAATAATACATCAAGAATTTTGAGATCCAACCAGAAGGCTTCACCTCTAATCAATTTCATTATCCACTTAAGGTTGATATGATGATATCACTCCAAAATATTACTAAATAACACTTTCTTAGGAACCACTTAAAATATCATTAAAATCCTTTGATAGAGTCTCTTTTCCATGATCAATTAACTATGTTCACATGTGATTGACCAATTTCCTAAGTGAAACAATGCTTAGTCTATGATTCCTTCTCAATGAATACATTTCCTCACTTAGATGTGAGAAAAAGGATTACACACTATCTTCAATATTTTAGGCAGGATTTACTCAAAAAATCACTATTTTTTTATTCATGAATCATAATATCAATTTAAATATACTTAATTCATTTATTTCCTTAAATATATACATCATATTTTGGGTATCTCAAAAATAGAATATATATTGAACATTTTTCTTTATATTTTATGTTCCTTCTTTAATCACATTTTTGGATAACCTAAAATAGTTTGAACTTATGAATGTGTTGGATAATCACATGAATGTAAAGAAATTATTAAAAAAATTATTCCCTCAATAACACAAAACATGTTCACCCACAGACAAATAAATTGTATGTTCATTAATTTTTGGTTCACACCATGTAAGACCCGCATGTTTATGTGCACTATGCTTTTCTGAAACTAAATGGTTGATGAATGTGTAGTGTGTGCTATTTATATTTCTTATTTTGTGTAATAAAAATGGGTATAATAATTTTTATTCCCACATACCCTTCTTTTTGATACATATTATATTATCTCGACGTATCAACCAAAATGCACATACAATAAAGTCCTCATGGTTCTGGGTGCTTCGTGGAATCCAGGGAGGTATAAAAATTTATTTGTGTATATATTCACGAAAAAAAAATTCATTTTCCATAATATAATGATTGATTTGTACATCTTGAATGATTTTAGTATTCACCTTCTTCTTCAGGAAATCCAAATACTTTGCGACAATCACTATTCTTTGTGAATGTTCTCATCGGTGTTTTTTGAGATATATCTAAAAACATTGATAAAAAACAAGATCTATTAGGATTGATACATCTATTTTTATAGGAGATGAGTATCTCCTTTCCTTCGGTTATTATTACTCATATGTACTCTAAAAAATAATTCATTTTGAGGAATAATAAATATCACCAGAGCCTTTTTGTAATGATTCAAACATAAACCACATTTCATGGAATTTTCCTTCATGTGTTTGCATCTCTCCATTGCATGCACGACCTTTTTATATTGTTATAATTAAAATCTCATTCATGATGAATATTTGTTTAATTGGAATCATGTAATTAGACTTACATTTCTACTAATCTGAGTTCCTCAAATTATCTTATTCCATGAACAATGATAGTTTCATGCATGATGATTCGGTTTAATAGAACTATCATCATGAAATCAGTGAGATATTCTAATATGTCTAGATACTATCTTGGTGGATTAATACATGCCTCAGTGAATTGGATATCCATGGATGAAGGAAGAGGCTTAATATGATCTCCAATTTGATTAGATTACATATCTGGAATGATCTAGATTCTATTGGTATGTTCATATTTTAAACAATGGAGGAACAGTATGTGGATGACCACCTCAAAC
Source organism: Viscum album (assembly GCA_963277665.1). NCBI lineage: Eukaryota > Viridiplantae > Streptophyta > Magnoliopsida > Santalales > Viscaceae > Viscum > Viscum album. The sequence goes on along the minus strand of OY728138.1, from coordinate 1,046,123,860 downwards.
ATAAAATATATGGTATGATAGGGGTATAATATAACAATAAATCACCACCATGATCAATCCATAATTCTATTTCCTCTCTCTATGTACTATCCTATACCAATTCTCATATGGTTTTACCACCTCACACTGTGTTGTTTCCACTATATGAGCATTCTCTTTGCCAACTAGATATGTTTAGTGATGTTATTAGTGGTTTTCTACTATGTTATACTCCTTATATTATCTTATTCCCTTATTCTAGAGTATACTTTATAGTTATTGACCCAGGAATGAGAAACGGGTGTGTTGATGATGTATGAGTTAGAGAGCATGGTTCTATGTGGGTGATAAAACTATCTATGTAATTAGAAAATGGTTTATCTATAGCATACACTATTTTTTATGTTTTGGATAGAGTGTGTATGGTTAGAATATAGGTGAACTATCTTATATTTCAATCATGTCATAATACCGATATTCAATTTTTTAAAACAGGGGAGTTTTTATTTTTTAACCAATGGAATGTATCTAGGATTTTAACTTTTTTATGCCTTCATTTTAAAATGATTGTTGATTATTAATATTTCCACTATGATTTTTTTCTATCTTTACCCAAGATGGAATAATATATTGAACATATAAACATGCCCTCAAATATTGTCAACATCGTATGGTAACTAATGTGGATTTTAAGTTATGTGTCACCAAATTATATTATGGTGTAGGTGAAAAATACTGGGGAAACTATAGTTGTAATCATATAGGTATAGTTAATCTACACTGATTATTATAATAAATAGAGTGACAGTGAATTTCATACATTGGAATTTATTCATTTTATTGTCCTTGTACATATCCTAGTATGAGTGAACTACATTTAATTTATTAACACATGTACTCTATTGAATTTATAAATTGAGAATAAGAGAAAAAATCTATAACTAACTTCATGAATTTGATAAATATGGGGAGGAATTTTAATATCACGCCTCGATTTACCCCCATCCAAAGTATATTCTTTATTGATGTTATCAAATCAAAAGAGGGACAAATATCTTAATCCTAATTCTTTTAAAAGTAAATTTATTCTTGTTTAGGGTACTATGTTGAAGAACCTATTCAATTTGCATTAATATATTCAGAAACTACATTTTATGGTGAATGAATTATTTTAAAGAATATTAATTGGGGTATATTATATCTATTTTATGATTCAATGTAACTATATTCATTTTTAGGTCTCTTCTTTGAGGACTGAATTGAACATTGCGATTATTTTAACTGAAAAATATATATTTCATCTTTAATGTCATTTTCTCTATTTTATAAATAATATTTCAACCTATAATAATACCTATTTATATTCATTTTATATATTTTTTATTTATATTCTCAATCCTTTGCTTAAGTTTTTTTATCCAATCAAAAACAGAAAACAATATCCCATAATAAACAATAAATTAGATTACATTGGTAATTGAATTTCGAAACATTACCAATATAGAGGGATTAATTTATATTATACTATTAAAATAATAGTACCACATAATGGTGGTCGTTTCTTATGGAATTATTAGAAAACATTATTTTTATTTATTTAAAAAAATATGATGAATATATTTGATCTTGAAAAAAATAAGTATAATTCTCTTCTAATACCAATATAGTAATTTGATTTGAATGAAAAGACCATGGAGAATGAGTATCTATAAAATTATTGACTTGAACAGAATATTTTATTAGTCTAATGACCAATAATAAAAATATTTCACTCATTTTCCTAACTAGTTCATCAAATATAAATTTCATTATATTAAATTTCATAATGAATTTCAGTTACAATTATAATACAATTTACCAATATGGTAAGTACATTTCTCTCATCCTTTAGTCTTCTTGAGAATTTTATAATTCTTACAATTTGATATTTAGAAAATATACTATCCCTTTATTTATTTTTTTTAAAATTTAATCTATACAAAAAATGTGGTTTTTCCACATGATTAATTTCTATTTTCACTTATTTTAGGTTATTTTGATGGTATATTATAACTATACATGATTCAATTGACATTGGAATTAAAAAAATTCCATTCAAAAGATATTAATTTCTATTAAATCCATAAAAAATGTATATCAATGGGTTTTTTCTACAAAATTATTTTTATACACTTTTATTAAATCTATTTCATATGAATATTTTCCCTTTATTCATAAGCCTAGACATGTTCCATGACAATCTATTTGACAATCATTAGTTGTTCATAATGAGGTGTATTTTTATACCCTGGTTCTTTAATACTCAAAGTATAATTCCTAGCACCAATATTTTTATTATACTATTATAGTATTTCCGTATGATTCAATAATTAATTATGTGAAATGATAATTGTATCATCATGACTATACATATTAGATAGAGTATTTAAAGTATTTAATTTTCAATTTATGAAAGTAAATATCTTTCAATGTGGTTGATATAATCAGTTTTCTATATTTCAAGTTTTACTCTCACAATACATAGTTTACCGTGTCTCAAGGAACTGCTTAAATGACTAAAACTTACATTTTAATTTTCTGATTACTCTGTCAATCCCCGTAGTTTAGTAGAATTAATTATAAATTATCTATGAGTATTTACTTGTAATATAAATCTTTAATTTAAATTTTGAAATATTTGGATAATTAAGTACATTCTACATCAAATGATAAACTTTAATCCACATTTCTCAACCTGAACATATCAATTCAGTCCTACAAAAGGTTAAAATTTATTACCTATTAACGTATCATGATCGAGGACTATATCATTCATGTATTTAAAAGTAATAAAGCATGAAGTGAGCATGTAATTTTAATACAGTTTCCCAATATCACATACCAACATTCTTACCTAAGGATTCTAGCCCACATTAATTTCATAAAAAATTACTATGATTATGGAAGCACTAAGAGATTATGAGGATTTCAGCTCTCCTCTTCCCACTAAGCCTTTATATTATAAGAAAATTAATATAAAAATGGAATAGTGGATGGATAATAACATTTAGGTGGGACTATAGTCTTCCTCCACATCCCAAATCATGATTCATTATATTTTTACGTGACATCTAGTCATTAAATAATATAAGAAAAAGACACCCCAATGGATTATGGAGAATAATCACCCTTTCTTAGAGTTTACTCTATGGTATGATTACTTTATTAGGATTCTATTTTCACAATTGAGATTGAAATTGTTAATTATCCAAGAATCAATACATTTATTGAATAAAATTAAATTATATTTAACATTAAAATTATCATTATTTTAAATGAAATGAATTTGAGTAGTGCTATAAATTTCATAAGTGAAATATACCGAAGGATTTCTCCAATTCACTCGGTAAAAATGTATATTAAACTCTATAAAATATTTGATGAACCACAAAATTTGGTTTTTTAGAATAAAATTACAATTAACTGAAATTATTTAACTATTTTTATGTATAATACCTTCATTAAAATTATCATGGAATAAAATATATATTTCAATTATTTATTGTTATAAACATTCTCTCACTGAGAAACATCAAAATTTAGTACAAAATGATCATAATCATATTTTAATTCAGATAAGAGATAAAAATAAAAATACATCAATACAATTATACAAGTATTTTTATAAGATCCTTCCCAATTAGAAGATGAGATTATAAGAAGTAGGGTTCGCTGGGAGACGAAGGTATTTAACACATAAAAATAATTAAAAGAACTAAATAATAAAAAATTAATAAAATTAAAGAACCTAATAAATGTATACTGGAACTAAATAATTTCATCACTCAATATTTTCATATTGTACATTTAGTAATGAATGATTTTGGTAAAAGAAATTTAATAATGAATGAAAAATAATTTAATATAAATGAATTTAATAAAATAAAATAAAAAATAAACCCAAAAACATGTAATAATATTTAATAATTATGGAATTTAGGGACAATTAAAATTAAAATTTCATGCCAGATAAAAATAATTACCTCAAAAGTCATGTTTTTTATGAATATGTTAGTAATTTGAAATCTATTATTGTAAATTAAAGTGCAATATTACTTTTTAATAATTAAATGTTGGGGATTGATATCATATATTAACATAATTTCCCATTTATTGAGATACATGATTTTTATAAATTTTAATAGCACTTCTGTTGTTACATTTTATGAAAACACATATGAATTATAATCCATAATCTAGAAATTTGAGATTTATACATAATTCTTTTTCATAAATACAGATACTACATATTTTTTATTTTCAGTAGATAGTGTAATAAATTTATATTTCTCACTAAATGATGAAACAATAAACCCTTGTAAAAATGATATGTTCATGAGGTTATTTTCTATATAACATTGAACCAATAGAATAAACATCTAAATAATTTGTAAAATCAAATTATTTTCATTTCAAGTAAATAAAATATAAATGGAAGTACTCATTAGGTATTTAAAAATTATTTTAACTATACCAATGTGATATTTGGGAAAACTAAAAAATAGTATTCTAGAGCTGGTGTTTACATTATTTCATCTGTATAAGATACAAAATATTACACCAACACTGATTGATCAATTTATCATTATTAGTAAACTAGTTACATACATGATTCCCATATTACGTTAGATATAAAAAACCTGGAATATGAAAAAAAATCAATCTTGATATCATTCATAAAATCAATCCATATATCCTATGAAAATGAAAACATATAAAGGTCAAGATTAGATGATTAGTACAGGTTATGCATAGTAGAATCTATCATAAGTAAATTAGTCTTAATCAATATAGTGGATTTTATAATTAAAATTCATTCCATTCAATGAAAACATGACATAAAAGAAACTTGTTTTCTAATATTTACATATAAATATCACTGATAATGGAAATCGAATTGTTAATAACAAAAAAAATTCATTCAATATATTAACAATTTTTACCACTCAACCAAGACATATTGAATATTTCTTTCAAGTCTTCAAAACCATGAAATCGTTATTAATAAATTGGTAGGTCTAAAAAAATTACCCATATAATATGGAATTCTTGTTGTGTTATCTGATGATTCATGTCAATTCATCAAGGGGATTTCTATAACAATACCCAACCCTTCATTAGCATGCCATTTAAATTTCTCAAATTTTTAATGATCGATACAATTCATTCTCAAAATTCCTTATAAGTAAAAACTTGTACATATTTAATTAGGAAAAAATAATCAATATTTCAATATCATGATAAAAACAATATAGAGAAAGAATAAAGGTGTTATAATTGTTTTATATCCCATGTAGCATTAATGGGTGTGTTCATTGGTGACAATAACATTAAAATATAATTAGAGAAACTTTTGATTAAAATACCATTTCCATTTGTGAAATAAATTATTTAAAAACTAAAAATATAATGAATATTACAAAAAAATATTTATAATTCACCACAAAAAAATTTAATTTAATATTCAAATAACAAGGTATTCATTAGGGTTAGAGAATCCATTTTTGTGGTTTCTATTAAAACAATTACTCTATTCAAAACATTAGTAAAAAGTACCTCATTCAAAAAATGTCAAGAATATTATTTTTAAAACACTTTACATAAAGTAAAAATGGGTTAAAATGGCTTTAATAAATATTTTGATAACAAAAAAAACATTACTGAATTTTTTTTAATGAAAATATGGAAATGGAAGAAATTGGGTGGGAAGGAATACTTCAAAACATGATTTTTAAAAGATTGTCCCTTATAGATATCTTAAATGCTATTTTTTATCAAACTAGACATTAAATGAAAAATAAACATTTACAACCCATGAAAAACTAGAGGAAGAATTTTTCAGGATAATATATTTGGATCATATGATTTTCTCAAAGGAAATATGAATTCAAACAATACCAGAATAAAATGAGATTCCAACAGAAATCCCTTAGCAAAATTTCGACTTTTCTCATATGGGATTTCATCCTTGGGTATAATTAACTAATATTTAGAATAATAATATAACCAAACTATATGCATACTTATAATTTCATATATTTTACACTTAAAGTATTTCATAACTATTTTATTAAAAAAAATATAAAAAAGTCCATTATTAGTGTTAGCTATTTCATTTATTTTCCATGTAGGTTTTAGTTTGGAATTTTTTTCCTTGAATATTTCACATGGATAAATTATATAAATAATGTTAATAATGATATAAATATTGTATATATTCTTTATATGAATATTTATAATCATTCTTGAATGTTATATATGAAATATGAATCAAATTATTTCACGGAAGTTGTAATTCACACGTAGTTTTGAATAACGTCATCATTCTTTAATAGGTGGATGATTAAGAAGATAAACGGCATAAAATTTTTATCGATTAATAATAATTTGAAAAATATAACCTATGATAATTATATATATAAATATCATAATAAAAATACATGAATGATGTATAAAAAGAAAATATATCTCTTCAAGGGGTGGCAGTCGTCACATAGGCACGAATGATGCTTTTGTTTTGCATTAAATTGATAAGGATATAAATAAATCTTAGGAAATTGAAATTATTATATATTATTACATGGTATTTAAATATGTAATTATATCATAATAGTTATAAAAAAAATAATAAGATATAATAAAAAATAATATGAAAATACTCTTCTAAGAGTTATATCTATTCTTTAGACAACTTCCTTTATCTTACACATTAATCCATAAAAGTTTGTTATTATATTAAAAAATGAACTCTATGATTTTGAGAAATATAATAATAAATTATATTGGAAGGTATTATCTATGATAAGAGTCTCATTAAATGTTGAGAAGAGATGATTGGCAGTGTCCTTTTATAAGTGTTTGAGAGGACACACTTGAACTTTTTCAAAAGACTAATATATATTATTTTATTACTCAGGGATATGGTCAAAAATGACTCATATTTGAAGGTGATAGTGGTAATGTCAAAATGGAAATAGAAAATGGTGCTTAACCAATTGTTTTTTCTTATCTTGAATACTTTTTAATTATTATTACCGTGTTAACCCATTTCACCATTAAATGATGTAATAAATATATACATTAGTTACCATTAATGATGATAATAAATTAATTTGAACATATTAAAAAATTATTATTATTATTATATAAAATATTTAATCCATTATACCTGACTCAAATCTTATAATTGTAAAAAATTAGTTTTAATATAACTTTAAAAGAGTCTATGAAAACCATTTTTAAAAAATGGTTGTTTAAAGTATACATTTGATTTTAATGAAAATAATATATAATTCTGATTCAAATATAATTAATTGTATTATGTTAAATAAAAATATACTTATTTTTTTAATGAACAACTAGAAAATGGTAACTTAAAAATACTTTGTTAATATAAAAGATCTAAAAATAGTTTTTATTTGTACAAAAAAAAATTAATTTGAATTCAAAAATCTTAAGCATGTATTTATATATTAACGAATTAATTTTTTAAATATTATACTTATTATATATATATGGTCGTTAAAAAGTTTTCATAAAACTTGAAGTAATTATAATGTCATTAAAATTTCATAAAAGTGATAATTTTTTTAAAATCGGTTTTTAACTATTAACTTAAAAACTATTTTAGAAAAAAATCATACTAAGGTAATTTTAAAATGAGGAATTCAAAAAAAATATTTATTGGAATTAAATTTATAAAATTTGGGAAGTTTTACTTTAATTAAATTTCTGATTAAATATATGTGCATTTATTTATTTTTTAAGAAGAAAATATTACATATTATAATTGAATCATAATAATCATATTCATACCACCATAAAAAATTTGGATACATGGAAATACCATAATGTATCTTCTGAAAAATAAGTGGGTATGTCTTCATCAAATATTATTTAATTTCCCTGGATTCCTTTTATATTTTAAGATTTCTCTGAAGTTTAATCACCTATCGAGTCATATGATTCTGCAATGCTTGATCTTTAATGCAAGAATCTGGAATGGTTCTTTAAAGTAATATTAATCACTTTTCAATTATATTTCAACAATGATGATCATATGTGTTGTGTTTAGCATGTACTTATTTAATAATTCTATATATAACATGTCATGAAATTTAGAGGGGCTGGGTGGAATTTATAAATGATTAGTTTCGGCACTAATTCCTTCTAGAATATAAAATAGCATCATGTAATTGGGTTTTAGAGTCACGTTCTTGAAAAACCATCTAACACCCTTACATAAATATTACTTTAATAAAACATGATATACCACATGAAATGATAAATTCGTTCTTTTGTTATCCAGATATATTTCTCTCATCAATTCAGCTTCCTCGATAACACTATGAATATTTTTAACTTTCACTATTTTCTCATCATGATGTTATGGTCCTAAAATTTAATTTTACCAACTTCATCCAAAAAAATTATTGAATGGTATATTTTCCCACACAATGGTTCATACGGTACCATTTGAATTCATTGATAGAAGTAATTTTTATATTAAAATTCAAAGAATGATAAATACTGATCTCATATACCTTTAATGTTAAGAGATCAAGACCTCAATATGCATTATAATTTTTAAGCGGATATTATATAAAATCCATATATCTGATGATGATAAGAAATTCTCAAATGTATCTTGGTTTTGAGATCCTTCTAAATAATTTTCCTCAACATCGATGTAAATTATGGGTCAACATTTGAAATATTCTAATATGGAGAATCATTAAGTATCACAACTTCATTAATATAGAGCCACATTAATAAATTAAGTTGTACATCACCCCATTAGTAAGGAAATGTGTGGAAATGGTAAGGTTACTAATAATAAACCATATATAAAGAAAATTTATTAGATTATTTATCAATATAGTGACTAAGTGTATAGAAATATCATCCCATTTCAATATAAGAATAGGTAGAGGTTTCATGAATCCTTTAGGATATTATATCTCATTGTTTACCCATATAAATATCAATAATATTGATATATAATCAATAACTATCCACTTCATACTTTCCAAAAATATGTTCCTTCAAGTCCGAATACCTTTTGGTTCTACCAAGGTGCAGAGAGAAATTAGATAAATGATGTTTATTTAAGAATTTATTTTCTAGATCAGGTATGTTTGGAAAATATAGCATCATTCAAAATTTTAAAATACCATCTTAATAAATGAATTATATCATAACCCCATCATTCATGTCTTCAATTTAATTTCAAATATTCTTGTCACAAAGGTGGAAACTTTTCATTTTCTCTAATAATGATGGTTTGGGAATCATTTTGAATATATTTATTATTTCCCCTTATTTAATTATTATTATGTACATCGTTACTAAATTAATGATTATAAGATCCTTTTAAATACTCAATTTATTAAAAATTCCATGATCTTTCACACACAATGAATCCACTACCATATTTTCCATCCTAGGGTGGTAGTTTATTAAGAAATCATAACAACTGAGAAATTCCATCTATCTTTAATGTAAATTATTTAGAACATTTATTGAGAAAATATTTTCTAATATCTTTCTGATCTGTATATATTTTAAATTTTTAACCATAAATGGTATGCCTCCATATCTTCAATGAAAATATTATGGCATCCAACTCAAGATCATGGGTTGCAAAATTCTATTCATGGATATTTTATAAATTTTATGCACATACAATAGACGTATATTTCTATATAAAGACACACCCATGTCCCTTCTTTGATGAATCACTATATATCCCTTCACTTTGTTAATTTTAATACTAGTTAATTAAAATTTTTCTTATTTAATTATTAAAAACATTATTTATAATATTCTAAGAATTTAAACTCAAATAAATTACATTTTAGAAAGTTTACATGTTATATTATCATGACGAGTTCTAAATAAATCATTGATAGTAACATGTTAATCTTTGGAGATATTTTCCTGAGTTGTATTCATTGGAATTAAGAATTCCTTCATTTACATTAACTATGAATGAATAACAGATGTACCATCCCAAAAAAATTTCAATAAAATGAAACATCTAGAAGCCATAATTCTCATTTTCTAAATTTTTCTAATAACCCATTTTCTATAAGAGTTGTATTAATGTTTCGTTAATGACTCTTATGATCATAACGTATTTTTGGGAATAAAAATATATCATTAATAAATTACTTAATGAAATAATCAAGATAATCCTTGAATAACATGTTCATCATAACCATAGTAATGGGGGGTTTATTAATCAATTCATAGGGAATTAGTGTAAATTCATATTTTCCATAAATTATTCAAAACAACACCTTTATAATATCATCCTTCTTTACTCACATTTTATAAAACCTAGAATAAGATAAATTTCTATAAAGTATTGAGCTCCTTGTAGTTGATTGAATATGTAATCAATGTGGGGAAAAGTATGTTATTATATTGGTGACAAAGTTGATATCCTTATAATCATTGTACACCCTAATAGACCCATATTTCATCTTAAAAAAATAAGGGATCCCTTGGTGAAACTCTAGGTTTTATAATTCTGTTATCACACAACTTCTATAGATTTTTCTCTAGTTATACTAATTCAACGATATAAGTCTTATTTAGATTTTTGTATATACTTTTATAAAATTGGATGAGATTAATATTAAAATAAACATAACTATTAGGTGGATAACTATGTTGTTATTTAGGAAACACATCAATGTATTCTTTCATAATAGGTATCTCTTAAATTCTAAACACACTTTTTCAATTCAATGTGTGTGTATCCCTTTATTATCTAAAAATTTCATTAAAAATACCTCATGTATGTGTATCCATAACTGGTTTAGATTATTTATTACTATATATAAATATAAATAATTCGATATCCCCCTCCCAAATTCTAATACATTTCTCTTGGAAATAGTATTTTTAATTATAAATTCAAATTAAATCCATTACATTGATTATATCAAAGTCAATCATAGGAATAATAATCATGTTTTTCAAATAGGGTATGTATATTAATTACAATGGAAAATTACATACATATCCTTGTTTAAATAATATTTTCATAATGATTCTTGAGTGACAACTACATTCTTAGGAGACGATTGAAATATATAATTATCTTGGAAAAATTGAATATATAAAATATTTGAAAATAAATGATTAAATAAAGAGATGGTAAATTGATGTCTATAATAAATGTATCATCAACCAGATATTTGGGCACATCAACCACAACTGTCTCATTTTTTGTTATTTTCCCCTATCCCCTTGGACTCTTCAATTAATGGTTCCCTTGTTTCTTTAGATATTGGTTCAAATAATAACCTATCTCTATATAGTTTAAGAAATGGATAATTGTGGTTTATTTCTTTTAAAAACATTATATACCATTATTACCCATTTATCTATAATTAAATAAAATCATGTTCCAATTAATAATGTACCTGGGTGTTTCTTTCTAGAATCATCACATGGTAGAAATATCATCCTCCCCTTATTATTTTATGATACATTTCTATTTTCATGATACTTATTCCTTGTATTTTATAATTTATTTCCATTTAAGTTATAATGCATATAATATTATTTCATTATCTTGATAGAACTTGATAATATATCATCATATGATGAATTTTTTTGAGAAACTAGTTACCTTCAGAGAATCATCTTACACCAATCATTGAAATGGTCATTATTTCTTTCTAGATTATGTATGTAGTTTGGAACATTAATGGATAATCTAGTAATGTTATCTTGACACTCCACTAGAGCTGATCTTTTCCATCTTTATTAATGAAATAAACATAATATCTATTTCTTAAGATATAGTTTTTTCTATTTAGAAATTTTTATTCTTCATAACCTGAGTCATCTATGAAGATACAACCCTAATCTTCTCAGTTCCAACACTAGTTGTATTTACATGCTCAAAAGGTAAATCCTTATATTGATAATGGGTACTGATTCCCTTTCATATATTAAAGAATATTTATAAATAGTGGAAACCCCACTGATTTATTCCATAATAATCATGAATATGGATCCATAAGAAAAAACCCTCGATAACGGTTAAAGTTCATAGGTACTATAATAGAATATAATAAATCTAATTTCAGATAAGATCATTTAACACCTAGTTCCCGATTTCCTTTATAATTATTATACTATAGAAATTTCAAAAAAACAACTCATGTAACATATATATGATGTATAATTTTTTACATTGATAAATGCTATAATGGACCAACCCATACAAGATCATTCTAGTTGGTAGTTATTTAAAACATGATAAATAAATGGTTCCCATATTATATTAGAAATATAAAAATACATAAGAAAAAATATTTCATACATGATATAATTCATACTTTCCATACTCGTATCCTCAGGGGAGGAAAAAATATATATTTTTTATTAGATGCTCAATATGGTTCACAAATAGAAAAATAATTCACGAGAGAATAAGTTGTAATCAATTTGGAAGTGTATATAATCAAAACACATTCAATTCAATAAATTTCAAGAGTTAATTGATCAATTAATGGTAAAATAAACATAGATATAAAAATGATAATGGATATTAAAATCATAGTAAAGGAAATATAAAATTTTGGACATTCATGATAAAGCAATCTCAACAAAATATATCATGAACCTTCTAATTATGTCTTCTTGACCAAGAAATAATTATTCTTAAATTTTTTAGTGTAAACTAGAAACCCGCATAATATGGTATTGTTGATGTTTTTTCATGATACATATTTATGAGTTTAAGGGATATATAAATTTAGTCCCACTCATCACTTGCACATCCAATGTTTTCTTTAAATTTTGAATGATATATACAATTTATTCTCAAAATTCCTTATAATTCATAAACAATCTATATTGAATCAAGAAAATGAAACATAAACATTTAATCATGATAATAATACGACATGTTGAGAAATAATAATGATGGTATAATTGGATCATATCCCCAGGAATATTAATTGGAGTTTTTATATATGAGAATAAATTTAAAAGGCCACTGAAGAATTTCTCTAGGAAAATTCCATTTTGATTTTTGAAAACAGTTATTTAAAATCGAAAAACTTATAAACTGTTAAGGAAAATTTATTTTAAAAAAAGGAAATTTTTAAATTTAATAATAAATAAAATATTATTTATGAATTTGTGAATATCAAAACATGTTTTTTACGTTAAAATAATGATTTTTCCAACATTTTCTAAAAAATACATGGAACATTAAATTAAAAAAAGACTCATTTTAAACATTTTATAAAAAGTAAAATATGGGTAAAAATGAATTTAATAAATCTTTTCTAAATATAAAAAATATTAATAAAATATTTGGAATGAAAATATGTACATGAAGGAAATGGTTTACAAGGTATATTTTAAAACAAGAATTTTAAAAGAATGTGATATACATGTTACTTGTTCATTTTTATAAAAGAATTGGATAAATCAAAAATAAATATATAATATAAAAAATTAACCAAAGTATAATAAAATAAATGGGGTTTAAGATATTAATATAATATAATTTCTCTAATGGAAATATCAATATAAATAATATAGAAATAATTTTAGAATATAACAGAAATCCCTTACCTCATGTTAGACATTCCACATAAGATATTTTAACCTCGTGAATAGTAAATTAATAATTATTTTACATCTATAATGTAACCATATGCATACTTATAATTTTATATATGATCCCCTTATAACATTCCAACACTTTTTATGAATAATTCATTATTATGTTTGTTATTTCCATGTTTTTATTATTTCTTTATTCATATATGTTTTTTTGGGAAGATGAATGTTGATCAAATAGGTTTTTATTTGAGTTTGATGTATACAAAACACCTAATTTATTTTATAAATAATGTTATATTGATTAGATTTTAGGGTCATATTTAATTAAATAATTATAATATTTTACTATAATTATCTAATATTATACTAAGTAATTATATTTATAATTCTGATGTAAGAAAAAATTTGAAAAGTATAATGGAAATTTTAATGAAGTTTGGGAACACTATTTTGAAATTTTAGTTGAAAAACAGTGTTATAATCAAACCCCACATTTAGATCCCCACATTTTCAATGCTGTTTATGTTATGAAAACACATGTTTGAGTGGAATGTTACATTTAGGTACCTAAAATTATATATATACATACATATATATATAATATAATTAACCTATTATAAGTGATATAAACCATGTTCTTAAACTCTTTGTTTTAAATTAATTAAATATTTGGAATAGTTATTTTAGAATCAACAACATGTGGATTAATGACCACATAGATCTAACCATATAATTGACTTAAATTTTGAAATATTATGATATTTTTTAATTTATTTATCTATAGTAAATATTTTGGTAAAGGTATTAAGTACCTTTTTATAAGATATATAACAACATTTTAATTTTTTATTAATTCTTGGGGGATTTATGGTTTTCTTACAGCGATAAAAATTAAAATTTCAAATTCTTCATGTGTTTTTAAATTATTTATTATTTTAAAACATCTGTGGAATTATTTAACTTGATTTCTTTTGAGCCTCTTTTTTATTTTCAATAGACATACCTGGATGGTTCCTTGAAAGGTTTTTCAAAATATTTGTTAACCTAAAAATGTGAAACTCTGAAGCACTATTATCTATGAATTTTTCTATATAAATGACTCATATATTTTTTTAATATGTAATAAATTGTTATTTAGTTGATCCTAATATTATTATCTACAATACATCTTCGATATATTGTTAATTAATTTTAAGATAGTGCATTTTAGACATACATATTGCATTAATCATTCTTGTTGTTTATTCATATTGTCAATAAAAATGATGTATTTTCTACATCAATTTTATTTGAATATTTTCAATAGAACACCCGAGGATTCTTATGGAGCACCAGGATTTGATGATATATAGATATTAATTTGAAGGCCTCTCTACCAGTCAAATTAAATATATGAAACTGTATTATTTCAATTATAACTTCTCCTATCATAATTAATATTTTTTTTACTGAACACACATATGTGGAGTGTTTTTAGTAATTTTTTTGTTTAGACATTAAGGCCATATAAATATGTTTTTAATTTTTTTTTATTTCACTCAAATATCTAGATCCCTTAGAAAAGGATCCACTAATTATAATCACCAATCATATAGAGAGGGTGTTGGTGGAGTTTACTAGGTTATATTTATTCCCCAAACTACTATGAAAATTATTTCATCCCCTTATGTTATTTTATACTACATGCTCTATTTAAATAAATGATCATAATTTATTTTTCCAAAAATTATAGGGAATTTTTTTAAAACAATGAAGTGTTTTAAAAGATTAATAATCCACCCAAGTGTCTTCTTCATTATTTTATCAATAACAATTTTTTTCAGAGAAGTACTCCACTGAGGACTTATTTTAGCTCAAACAATATTTAGTAAAATATCTATATGAAGATTGATGTTAATGGATCATATTATAGATGGTATTATATTTATTAGTGGAACATATTTTAGTGATGTAAATTATGGATATTAGTAAGATCTAAAAGTTATATATATTTTAAAATCAAGGTTTGACATTTTTTCTAAATGATCGAAAAATAATTGAAATTAAAAATATAAAAAAATGGGTTGCTAAAAATTACAATGAATATGATTTGAATTCAAGATCCATTAATATAGTTATTTAGGAATATGGGCTAGATGTGTGAAATCAAATTTCTCAATGTGCCACTATTTATTAAAGGTGAAAGTCGGCATTTTTTCCTATAAAGGGACTGATAATGTCCAATAATTAAGTTAAATTTTAAATTAATTAAATTTTAATAATTTTTTAATGTATAATGGTGAAAGTATTACTCAGTTAAATGGAATTATAATAGATATTTTCAATGGTGTTACTACTCTTGGATCAAGTTTTCATAAACCATAATAAGATTTAAAAGTTCTTAGATTTTTTTCCCCGAGGGTATGGTATTTATAAAGTAATTATACAAAAAAATCATATTAAATGTTTAATTTTCATGTAATATATTGTTATTCTCATTATTTAATAAGATTAGGAGAAAAAAAGGATAGGGATCATAAAATGATTTACAAATGAAATACAATACTCAACCTTTTTATTCCAAAAGCAGAAAAGAATTCAATGGTGGATGTTATGTTCCCTAATTATTTATGATTCTCGAATTCAGGAGAATAATTATATAAATTAACAATAATATTTATCTGGATATATTACATTAATAAAAATTTTAGGGAACCGTTAAATGATTATAAGAAAAGTATTTTTCGGTCAAAGGATATCATATTTTTTGAATGAAAATATATGGGACCTATCAATCCTTATTTTCCATAGATGAATCAAAGAATAAAATTTAATAATATATGAAAGAACATTTGGATGAAAGATAAATATGAATAGTAAGGTAAGATACCCGTGCAGTCTACCTAGAGTTTTTGTGAAGACTCATGCAATTCATTTAGTTTTGAATATGAATATGATAAATAAAATCAAAAATAAATCAACTGATTTTTGTCTAAGGAATATGAGTTTCAATCCTATTAATATTATCTTTTTCATTTAGAATTTAAAAATAAAATTATCTAGTAAATTAAATAAATATTATTATATTTTTGAATATAAATATGAATTCATAAATAAAAAAACAAACCGTTCAAAAATATTCAAAATGTAGTCATAATTAAAAAAATATACTATTCCTAAACAAGAATTTGATATGAAATAAAAACTAGATAAATATATTTCATGATGAATTTAGTATGATAAAAAATTTAATTAGTAACTAGGTAAATAAAAATATTTAAAAAGTATTGTTGTTTTTATTACCATAGTATATTATTATTTGAATAATATTCACGGAAAGAATTTATGTAATAATGAAATTTATGGAATTGGAAATAATGGTGAGAAACATAAATTGTACATAAAGTGTTTTGTTCTAAGATTAAATAATCAAATCATGTATAAAGATACATTTTTTATTGTAGTACTAGAGGACATTATGCTTGTGATTGTTTCTTCTGGAATCAAAAAATTAATTGAATAATAAATAATATATCTCTATAGATTTTTCTAATGTTAATTATGGAATTTCTGGTAATACTAAATTGATCTAGTTTCCCATATGATTATTGCTGACACTGTAGGGCCCCAAAGAATTTGGCTACCAAAATAATTTTTATTTGAAATTAAATTTGATGAAAATACAAAAGAATATAAATTATATATGGTATACAAGAATTAGATATTAAGTAAAACTAATTAGATTAAATTTTATATATAATGCACAATAAAAACTTAATATAGGTTTGTTTACCTAAAGTGATAATATTATGTGGAATATCATTAGAGTTGGGTCAGTTAGAGATCCAATTTTTTATACTGACCAATAAATTTCACTATGTTCATGGGTTTAATCAATATCTACTAATTATTTCGAAACTATATGGTGAAGATTTTTCTATTAATTTAATTAATGATTGATGTTCTACATTAAATAATAATCTAATTATGTTTAGAAATCTGAAAAAATAAAATGTATAAACATTGGACCCTAGTTCATTGTGTAAAATGTCACATGTTTAAAAACTGATTTAAGTGAATCCTAAATATGGAATGAAAGTATTTTTTACAATAATATATTTTCATTATAAAAACAATCTAAGAAGATTTCAGTTTCATATAATCTATTTCCTAATATTGATTATAAAATACTTTTCGATGCGTATCGAATTGAAAATAATCAATAGAGATCATTAAAATTATTAAAAAATTAATCTACATATAAGAAATTAAGACTTGTATAAATTGATTTTTTTAATCTTAAATAGTAAAAAGATTGACCATAAGTTTTTTTTTGTGTTAGTTGATGTTTTTTGTAGATTTACTAGGGTTTAATTTTTAAAGATTAAAAGTGAAATTTTTTCATTTTATATAAGTATTTGTATGATTTTTAAAATTGTAAAATATTTTAAATTATTTTCATTAGGATATGTTCATGGATGAGAATTTTAGAGTCATGAATTTAATTATTGTTTCTAAAATCTTGTTATTAAACACACTTTCTCTTCCCCAAGAACACCAAAACAATATTGAGTTTTTAAAATAATAAATACATCTATTCATGAAATGTTTAAAATAATGTTCCCTGAGTATAGTCTACCTACTTATTTTGGAATTATATTTTCACACAACATTCCATATTAAAATGTTGAGTTTTAATTTGAACTATTCTTATTAATAACATTTACGAGTTTTAGAATAATTGAAAACTTAATATTGTGTCTAATATTATTTTTGGATGCAAGGTGTATATCTTGAATACTAAATAAAATCATCGTATGTTTTATCCAATTTAAGGTGAAGTTATGTTTCTTGGGTATTATTATACTTCTAAATATTATAGAGTGTTTAATAAAAGGATGAGGATTGTTAAAGAATTATTTCATGTAATGTTTGATGAAAGTAATCCCATTGATCATAATAAAATAAAAATATATGAAGAAATTAATTATTTAAATAATATGAGAAATTATTTTAAAAATAAAAAACTATTAAATTGAAATAGAATAAGATTACAATAAATCTTTTTCTAAAAAAAATAAAACTCATGAACCTGAATGTGTCTAACTGAGTCAATCAAGTACTATGAAGAAACATCCTTTATAGACTCTTTTAAGAGAACTAGATAAAGAAGTTAGGAATATGAAGAATATTAGAAAAATAGTTTATTTTTATTTCTTATAATCCTTGTTTGAAACAAAATTCATAAAAGAATACTTAAATTATGGGATTTTGGTATTATTTAATTAAAAAAAGATAAACAAGTTTTAGAGAAATACAGTTTCTATGTTATTTGGAATGTTATCAGACCACCATGTAATAGGATCTAAATTTAACTTTTGAATCCAGAAATATTATCAATGAATAATTACTAGAAAAAATATAGGTTGGTTTCCAATAGTTACAATCAAGATAATGGGTACAAATTATGACGATGCATTTTTTATGTTTATAGGATTGAATCATTTAAGATACGTTTAGTGATTTCAACTTATATGAATTTAAAATTATAACATATTGATGCCAAATATTTTTTATGTTTTCATGTAATTGAATAAGATTATATTGAATGATCCATGAGTTATGAAAATCCCCATTTTCAAATTCTTTATTAACATAGTATATAACTTTATGGTCTTGAAAAATCAGCATGGTCTTGGTATGGTAGATATATCTCTTTTCCATTAGAAATTTTTTTCCCTACAAGAATGGGTGATAATAATATTGTTTTAAAAATGTATTCTAATGATGTTTTATAAGTAAAAATTATGTACATGATGTTATTTTTTATTCTATTAAATAAAAAAAATGTAATGACTGTTAAAAATTTATAAAAATAGAGATTGAAATTAATATAATGGGAGTATTAAATTTCATTCATATAATTAAAATAATTCAAAATGATTTTGGAAATAAATTAAATAAAATTAAATATATTGTTACTTTTTTGATAAATTATGGACTTAAAAATAGTATTTCATTTAAAAATTTTGTGGGTACTAATATAAAACATCATTTGGATGAATCTAGTAAGACAATTGTCAACAAGTTAAACAAAGTTATGAATGGTAGGTTGTCATATCTTACAACTAGTAGGATAGATAGATTTTTTTTGTTATTTGTGTGTTATATATCATTCAAATCCTAATTATAATCATATGAATACCATTAAAGTGATTATAAGTTATTTAAAAGGAATTGTTTCCTTATAATTTATTTATTTAAAAAACATATAGTTTTGATTTAATTTCATATTTGGATTCAGATATTGGAGGTAATACATTAAATAGAATAGTACAATAAGAACATTACACTTTTAAGAAATTCACTAATTTCAAGGTCCAGTAAGAAGGAACATTTGGTTGCAATGACCACAGTTCATGAAGACTATATATTGGTTGTTATTTTTTTCCAACTAGAGTTTTGGTTGAAATGAAATCTTCTAAATCTTGGACTAAATTTTTGTAATTTTTCTATTTTATATTATAATAAAAGTGATACAAATATTTCTAACAATCATTTTTTCCATTTAATGACTAATAATATTGATATTTATCACCATTTTTGAGAAATCATGTCTAAAAGGGTTATATCTCTTCAAAATTTGTTAATAGTGAATATAAGCTTACGAGTATTTTTTAAAAACCTATTATCAATAAATGATTTTAATTTAATAAGGAGAGTTTGGTTTATTTATTTTTTGTTAAATAGTTTTTTATATATGGTTAAAAAATTTTACAAAACACATTGTTTATTACATTTTTTTTAATTTTTTTAGACTTTTTTAAAATCATTATTTTATATTTTTATTTAGGTGTTTAGTTAGTTTTTTGAAAATAATAGTTATTTAATTTAATTTTCAAATTTACCTTTTTATTTTAAAATCCAAAATCATTACAATATAATATCATCTATAGAAACCAATCTATTGCTTAAAATTATTTTCAGATAATTTTATATCTCTCTCTAATCTATGAATACTTATATTTTTGATTCCATGATTTTTTAATCCCTTTAGACCACGTTTTTTTAAAACCATGTCATTTAAATATTTTTCATCTGGGAAAATATTCATATTATTTTTGAATATAGAATGTGTAATTATAAAATGATAAGGGAATCCAGTTTAGATCTTTGGGTGTTGCAAGGTAAGGTAACCAATTTTGAATGTTGGTTTTATATTTTCTCCAAAAAATAATTATTTGAGAAATAATGGTATGAAGATTATTTTTAACTGAATAAAATAAAATTATATCATTTAAAACAGATTATTATAGTTTTATTGATAATTTTGAATTATGTATTACTTATATGATGATTTCATAACTTCAAAGGTGAATTATAGGGAGATTTCTTTATTGTTAATTGAAGTGGTTCAGATATTTAAATCCCCTTAAGAAGGAATTTTTATTTGTAGATGTAGGTAAATTCCACATGGAATTAAAAAATCTAATGAAATTATGTCTTTCCATTTTAGAACTTCTTTTGTTAGGAAGAAAATGGTAAACGAATTAGATGTTGATCTGATGTTCCTTGTTATGTTTATTCAAATAGTTTTTATTTATATGATTAAGGAATTATAGAAAACTCTATTACCTGATATGTATATTGTCACGACCCGTCCTCAGGGCCCGTGCCGTGACTACCCCAAGCCCGCCTTCCATAGGCCAGGGGCTGGCGGCTAGCACCAAGGTGTAAATCCCAGAAAAAGGGAAGGCATTGCCTTTGAAAAGTAAACAAGCACCACAGAGTAAGAAAGCAGAAAGGTAAACACTAAGCAAAAACTATAACAAGTTGTGATAAAAGTAAAAGGGACCGGAAACACAAGCCCAACTGTAAAGTACAACTGAAAGGGGAAAACAACAACTGAAAAGAAAAGCCGCAGCGTCGAGCCGTCCTCTGGAAGTCCCACCTGAGGGGTGGGTACAGATAGCCACCACTGCTCCTCGGGTCCACCTGAGCGCTCTGAGTATGTCCCGCCCAGTGGTCCACCTCCAGGCACCGTCCTGCTCCGCAAGCCTCCACCACGATCAGCGATGACCGTCGTCTGCATCCAACACAACGAAGTGCGGGCATAGCCTGTGTAGGGGTGAGTATAATGATACTGAGTGGGGACCCCGAGACCCTCAAGGTCTCACTAAAACCAACAAGGATAACCACAATGAAGATCTCAATAGATAACCTCTACATAGGTATATTCCCATACATATACCTAAGTTACCAAGTAACACATCCCAATCATGAGGAAACACAAAGATAAAAGTCTCAGCTCAAACCACGATTTTCATTATCGTAACCGCAACTGCCGAAGAACCTCGTCTCTAGAGTGTACAGTGGTCTTGTCACGACTCCGAGGTACTGCTCACTGACCTAAGACTGTTGTAGTACTCCACCTATTGAGTACAGCGGGCCAGCTGCTACAACCAAGCACTCCCCCATGCCGCTACAACCAAGCGCTCTCTCGTGCCGCTACAACCAAGCGCACCTCCGTCGTGGGTCTACCACTACAACCAAGCGCTCATCTGTGCCGCTACAACCAAGTGCACCTCTGTTGTGGGTCTGCCGCTACAACCAAGCGCTTCCCTGTGCCGCTACAACCAAGCGCACCTCTGTCATGGGTATTCCACTACAACCAAGTTCTCCCCTGTGCCACTACAACCAAGTGCACCTCTGTCGTGGGTCTGCCGCTACAACCAAGCGCTCCCCACAGGGCTTTCTGTAACACACCGAGTCGTTCGATCAGCAGTCGTCAGGTCTCAGTCAGCTACATGGTCTCCGTATTCTGCACGCTCATCTCCGGGAGGGTCCTCTCCACGAGCTATCGGTCGTTTTACAAGTATCTCAAAGTCCCATGAAGAATTATCTCAAAGGACCGCCTCGTCATAGGGGTCTCAACGCAACAGACGACACGTCAATCGGACGCCTGGTCTGTGAGTTACTAGCCCTTTCGTCCTAGGGGCCCGGTTAGTTTCGTGAGCGAACCAACCCGGTCGTATCTCAACTGTACCCTGAACTCTCATAGGGTATACTCATAGGGACCGTTTCTCAACATGACCAACAACGCCGATGACGATTCGTCAAACGGACGTCCTGCCTGAAAGATATCAGCTTTTCCGTTCCAGGGGCCCGGTTGGATTTCGGGTACAATCCAACCCGGAGGTATCTCAACTGCATCCAAAACTCGGGCGAAGTACGCCAAAAGTTCCGTCTCATCAAGAGGAATTCAACGAAACAGACGGCGCGTCAATTGGACGCCCGGTCTGTGAGTTATTGGCTTTTTCGTTCCAGGAGCCCGGTTGGTTTCATGA
Source organism: Viscum album (assembly GCA_963277665.1). NCBI lineage: Eukaryota > Viridiplantae > Streptophyta > Magnoliopsida > Santalales > Viscaceae > Viscum > Viscum album. The sequence goes on along the minus strand of OY728138.1, from coordinate 1,046,100,917 downwards.
GCGAACCAACCCGACTGCACTCCGACGGCATCGAAACCTCGAGCGGAGTAAGCCAAAAGATCCTTCTCACTTAGAGGAAATCAACAAAGTCGACAGCACGTCATTCGGACGTCCGGAACTCAAGTTACGAGCGTTTCCACTCCGAGGGCCCGGTTGGTTTCGTGTACGAACCAACCCGGACGAACCCAAAGTTCTCTGAAACCTTGAGTATAATATACCAAAACGACCGTCTCGATCCAAGGATCGCATTGCCGATGACGGCGAGTCGTTTAAAGGCCCGTAGCTCATGTTACGGGCTTTTGGCTGAAAATAGTCCGAAAACGGGGGTCTGGGCCCGGGGTGACCCGGCCCGACCGCCCCTGGGTCGGCCGAACCGGGTCGACCCGACCCTGGTCCGACCCAGTTGGGCCCGGCCCGGCTCGGGCCGGCTCGGTCCGGCCCAACCGGCCGGCCGCGGCTCGGCCGGCATGGCCGAGCCGAATCGTTGGCGGGGTGCGCGGCTCCCCCGCCCTTCGCCGCTAATTGAGGTCGGCGGTTCGCCGGCCACCTCCCTTCCAGCGGCGCGCCGCCGCTGCCTTCTGCGGACCACCGGACGCGCTCCGGTGGTCCGTTCCTTCTTCCGTCTTCGCCTATGGTCCCCCTGGGACCCCACCTTCACTGCGATGGGACTCAAAAGCCCAAATGGCCTGCTTCATCGTCACCCATAAATCCGCATGTCAAAACGAAACGCGCCGTCTTCGTGGTTCTCCGGCGCGGCGTGCTGGCGCCACGCCCCTTCGCCATGGCTCCGCTCCGACCGCGGCGCCTTCGACTTCCTTCGACGCGGCACGACGGCGTCGGGTTCTTGTTCGACTTCTTGGCGTGGCGCGCCGACATCGCGTAATACTTGCCAAGCGATTCTCGCGTGGTGCAACGACACCACGCCATCCCGTTCCATTCACAAAGAGACAATCATGAACATAGAAGGGGGTTAGGCCGTGTTTGTGCGGTCCGGCCCCCCTCTCATTAAACGATAACAAATAGTCGATTAACCACGAAATTCGACAGGCTAGAATCAAGAACGGAAATAATTTAATAAAATAACAATAATCCCCTACCTCAGTTCAGGAACGGAGTTCGTCAACGACCCGCGGAAGACGAGTTTCACGGAGGTCGGGCGTCGCGGGGAAAGAATGTCGACGTCGCGAAGCGAGGATTCGAAGTTCTTTGACGGTGATTTCATCGCGGAAATCTGTCGCGGAAGAGACGACGCGGAAGAAGAACGTCACGTCGCAGATAAGGCGTCGCGGAAGAACCGTGTTCTTTGGCGGAGAAGTTCTTCGTTGAAGAACGGTGTTCTTCGCGTTCTTCGTCGAGGTTGAAGAAGACGAAGAAGAAGAAGAATATTCTTCCCAACTCTCTCAAGGTGACAAAACTCTAACCAAAAATATAAAATAATAATCTTTATTATTTTATTAACACATCAACACCTTTGAATTTCAAGATTTTGAAATTGAATAACCACACACAACTCACCTCATTAAACTCATTACATTTAAGTCATAGGTTATAACTTAAGTTAACATAATTTAAGTGGGAGTTGAGGGGGGTTTTAGAGGATATGAAGTGGTGGGGTTCATGTGGGCCCCACCACCCCCATAACCTCCCAAGGGAGGTTGGGTGGTTACCCAACTTCCATCAAGATCTAACACTTAGAGTAAAATAATAAAAATTGTAGTGTAATTATAAAATAAACTTCCACAATTTTTATTATCAACACTTGTGTAAACGCAACTCCGGAATAGGAGTTCCTAAGCAATTACCGGCGCTGCGGTTCCATCGGTGCCCTCGAAATTCGATTCTGGGCACCAGTTGAAAATTTAGAAAAACCCTCTCGTTCGTTCACTGAATGTACCCGATCCAAACTTCGGAAATTGATTCTGGGCACACCCGGCCTCGGAATCAGGCTCCATCAGAAACTTAATTCTTGTAAAATTCCAAAGAAAATTAAGAAAAAATTTTCCTTGAAATTTCCGGGTCTTTACATTACTCACACCTCAGGCCTTTACGTCCCCATAAAGCTTCAACACAAACTAGAGTAACAAAAGCAGTACAAAGAACACATCTAGAGCCTTCCGCTCCCATGTGCTCACCTGGAAGTTCACGTACTGCCAAAGAAAGTGCACTAGAGGAATCGATCGTCCTCGTAGGATCTGCTCCTGTCGATCCTTGATCCCCACTGGACCTCCGTGCATGTCTCCCTATCCTCGACGTCAAGCTCCCCATGGTCAATGATATGTGTCGGGTCGTGCACGTATCTCCTCAGCTGAGATACATAGAAGACGTCGTGCACCCGGTGCAACTGATGTGGTAGAGCCAGGCGATATGTCACCTCGCCAATCCTGGTGAGGACCTGGAAGGGTCCGATGAAGTGAGGAGATAACTTTCCGCCTCGGCCAAATCTCTATATACCACGTCGAGGTGAGACCCACAAGAAGACGTGGTCGCCATCCTTGAACTCTAGTGGCCTCTGCCTCCTATCAGCGTATGACTTCTGCCAGATCTGAGTTGTCCTCATCCGCTCCTGAATGACCTGGACCTTCTCTATCGTGGCCTAGACCACCTCTGGTCCCACAAGAGCTGCTATGATTTCTTCCTTGTCGATAAGAGAATTCTGGTCTCATCCCCTGGATGAACCACGTTCTTTTGCCTAATACAGTCAATCCCGACATGGATGATACTAATCCATACCAAGGATGACGTCGTAAGGCCTCGACGCTACTACCATGAGATCCAACTGTTACTCTCGCCTCCAAGGGTTGAGTCACACTGTCGGTATCCGTGGGTGGTGACTCGGTCTCCTCCAGTATATGTCTCACAAGTGAGGGTCAAGTCAACAGTCTAAACTAGAACCTCTTAGTAACAATACAAGAGAGGGCAGGGAAGTAAATTCCATAAGAAAAGGTTTCTTTTACTACTACATCTCAAGTACAAAGACACAATGCATCCACAAACATACATCAACAAAACTAGAAGCAACATTAACAAAAGTCTCCAGGTCTGGAGCTAGTCCCGCTCATGTCCATCTGCTCCAGGAGCTCCATGATCGTAGGCCTCAGCTGCATGAAGCTGAGCTCTACCATGTCCTCTTGTCCCCTGCGGTCGGGGTGGACCTCCTGGTGGTGGTGGTGGAAACACCCCGAAGCGTCGTCCACCTCCAGCTGCATGGCCAGCTCCCCTGCCATGGCCGCTTGCTCCTTGCGGCCCGCCCTGATCGAACCTCTGCCTCTGCCTGGGGGGCCCTTCTTCCATCTGTTGGACATCCTATGGCGGGTCGGACAGTGGTCCACCTCCAGGTACTGTCCTGCTCCGCAAGCCTCCACCACGTTCAGCACTGTCTGTCGTCTGCATCCAACACAACGAAGTGCGGGCATAGCCTGTGCAGGGGTGAGTATAATGATACTCAGCGGGGACCCAGAGACCCTCAATGTCTCACTAAAACCAACAAAGATAACCAAAAAGATGATCTCAACAGATAACCTATACTTAGGTATATTCCCATAAATATACCTAAGCTACCAAGTAACCCATCTCAATCATGGGGAAACACAAAGATAAAAGTCTCATCTCAAACCAGGATTTTCATTATCGAAATCGCAACTGCCGAAGAACCTCGTCTCTAGAGTGTACAGTGGTCCTGTCACGACTCCGAGGTACTGCTCACTGACCTAAGACTGTTGTAGTACTCCACCTATCGAGTACTGCGGGCCAGCTGCTACAACCAAGCGCTCCCCTATTCCGCTACAACAAAGTGCTCTCACGTGCCGCTACAACCAAGCGCTCCTCCGTCGTGGGTCTGCCGCTACAACCAAGCGCTCCCCTGTGCCACTACAACCAAGCGCACCACTGTCGTGGGTCTGCCGCTACAACCAAGCGCTTCCTTATTCCGCTACAACCAAGCACACCTCTGTCATGGGTGTTCCGCTACAACCATGTGCTCCCCTGTGCCACTACAACCAAGCTCACCTCTGTCGTGGGTCTACCGCTACAACCAATCGCTCTCCACTGGGCGTTTTGTAACACACCGAGTCGTTCGATTAGCAGTCGTCAGGTCTCAGTTGGCTACATGGTCTCTGTATTCCGCACGCTCGTCTCTGGGAGGGTCCTCTCCACGAGCAGCTGGTTGTTTCTAAAAGTATCTCAAAGTCCCATGAAGAAGTATCTCACAGGACAGTCTCGTCATAAGGGACTCAACGCAACAGACGGCGCGTCAATCAGACGTCCGGTCTCTGAGTTACTAGCCCTTTCGTCCTAGGGGCCCGGTTGGTTTCGTGAGCGAACCAACCCGGCCGTATCTCAACTGTACCCCGAAATCTCATAGGGTATACTCATAGGGACCGTTTCTCGACGTGACTAACAACGTCGCTGACGGTTCGTCAAACAGACGTCCTGTCTGAAAGATATCAGCTTTTCCGTTCCAGGGGCCCGGTTGGATTTCGTGTACAATCCAACCCGGCCGTATCTCAACTGCATCCAAAACTCAGGCGAAATACGCCAAAAGTTCCGTCTCATCAAGAGGAATTCAACGAAATAGACGACGCTTCAATCGGACGACCGGTCTGTGAGTTATTGGCTTTTTCGTTCCAGGGGGCCCGGTTGGTTTCCTGAGCGAACCAACCCGACTGCACTCCGACGACATCCAAACCTCGAGCGGAGTAAGCCAAAAGATTCATCTCACTTATAGGAAATCAACAAATTCGACGACACATCATTCGGACGTCCGAAACTCAAGTTACAAGCGTTTCCGCTCCGAGGGCCCGGTTGGTTTCATGTACAAACCAACCCGGCCGAACCCAAAGTTCTCCGAAACCTTGAGTATAATATACTGAAACGACCGTCTCGATCCAAGGATCACGTTTCCGCTAACGGCAAGTCGTTTGGAGTCCCATAGCTCAAGTTACGGGCTTTTGACCAAAAGTGGTTCAAAAACGGGGGTCTGGGCCCGGGGCGACCCGGCCCGACCCCCCCCCCCCCCTGGGTCGGTTGAACCGGGTCGACCCGACCCGGGTCCGACCCGGCTCGGCCCGACCCGACCGGCCGGCCGCGGCTCGGCCTGCGTGGCCGAGCCGAATCGCGGGCGGGGTGCGCGGCTCCCCCGCCCTTCGCCGCTAATTGAAGCCGGCGGTTCGTCGGCCGCCTCCCTTCCGGCGGCGCGCCACCGCCGCCTTCCGCGGACCACCGAACGCTCTCCTGTTGTCCGTTCCTTCTGCCGTCTTCGCCTATGGTCCCCCCGGGACCCCACCTTCACTGCGAAGGGACTCAAATGCCCAAACGGCCTGCTTCGTCGTCGCCCATAAATCCGCATGTCAAAACGAAACGCGCCGTCTTCGTGGTTCTCCGGCGCGGCGTGCTGGCACCGCGCCCCTTCGTCGTGGCTCCGCTCCGGCAGCGGCGCCTTCGAATTCCTTCGACGCGGTGCGATGACATCACATTCTTGTTCGACTTCTCGGTGTGGCACAACGGCGTCGCGTAATACTTTCCGAGAGATTCTCGCGTGGTGCGACGACACCACGCCATCCCGTTCCATTCACAAAGAGACAATCATGAACATAGGAGGGGGTTAGGCCATGTTGTGTGGTCCGGCCCCCTCTCGTTAAACGATAACAAATAGTCGATTAACCACGAAATTCGACAGGCTAGAATCAAGAACAGAAATAATTTAACAAAATAACAATAATCACCTACCTCGGTTTAGGAACGGAGTTCGTCAACGACCCGCGGAAGATGAGCGTCACGGAGGTCGGGCGTCGCGGGGAAAGAACGTTGACGTCGCGAAGCGAGGATTCAAATTTCTTTGATGGTGATTTCATCGCGGAAATCCGTCGTGGAAGAGACGAAGCGGAAGAAGAACGTCGCGTCGCGGATACAGCGTCGCGGAAGAACCGTGTTCTTCGGCGGAGAATTTCTTCGTTGAAGAATGATGTTCTTCGCGTTCTTCGTCGAGGTTGAAGAAGACGAAGAAGAAAAAGAAGATGCTTCCCAACTCTCTCAAGGTGACAAAACTCTAACTAAAAATAAAATAAGACTCTTTCTTATATTATTAACACATCAACACCTTTGAATTTCAAGAGTTTGAAATTCAATAACCACACACAACTCACCTCATTAAACTCATTACATTTAAGTTATAGGTTATAACTTAAGATAACAAAATTTAAGTGGGAGTTGAGGGGGGTTTTAGAGGATATGAAGAGGTGGGGTTCGTGTGGCCCCCACCAACCTCATAACCTTCCAAGGGAGGTTGGGTGGTTACCCAACATCCATCAAGAGCTAACACTTAGAGTAAAATAATAAAAATTTTAGTGTAATTATAAAATAAACTTCCACAATTTTTATTATCAACAATTGTTTAAACACAACTCCGGAACATGAGTTCCTAAGCAATTACAGGCACTGTGGTTCCATCGGTGCCCTCGGAATTCGTTTCCGGGCACCGGTTCAAAAGTTAGAAAAAACCGCTTGTTCGTTCACTGAACGTAACCGAGCCAAACTTCGGAAATTGATTCCGGGCACACCGGGCCTCGGAATCAGGCGCCGTTAGAAACTGCATTCTTGTAAAATTCCAAAGAAAATTAAGAAAAAAATTTCCTTGAAATTTCCGTGTCTTTACATATATCTTCTTTCTTATGCTGAGTGACATTGACTAGAACCCGCATCATTATATGTTGAGGTATATGAATCAATTCATTCATAAGGACTTTAGGATATCATTGAATCCATATAAAAGTCTAGTGTCTCTAATTCTTTATAATAGTGGTATAATTGCTGATATTAGGACCCACATGAGGTTTCACCATAAATAAGTTTTCTTTTAATTTGGGGAAGTTTGGATTCTTACGAAGTATAACAGTAGGGAATCATATGGCAGTTTCTATAAGAGACTAAGAGTTCTATGAGGTTCATGCTGAGAGGGGTCATAGAAATTTAATGTTTGTTGGCTTTGTTAGACAACGTGCAGAAGAATTTTGTGAGTCTATAATTAATGGAGGTTGTAATGAGTCACAAGTTTATGAAGGAAAATTTAAAGGGTTATATAAATGAACTATTGTTGGTGATAAATTTATTGTACGTTGAATAATACAGAAATTATTGGATTAAAATGTCACTAAAAGTGCTAGTGGAGTGATTCAGTTTCCATGTGTGTATCGTTAACATTATACTTAGATAGATGTTCAATATGTTTTAGTTAAAAATATTATAACGAGATCACAACCTGCACTTGTGGATCTTCTTGATGAATATTTTATTAGAGAATTTTTTTAACACTCCATAGTTTTTAAATTAAGAATCTAAGATCTTTTTAATGGTATGGAATAACCTATAGAGTAAGCTGATCATTCTCTTCAGTTTTAAACAGTAGATGAAGTTCACTCAGAGTATATTTTTGTTTGTTATTTTCTACTTAAATAGAACTCTTTTAGGATTAATTATTTCCTTAATTTATACTTCCACGTTAATAACAAATGATAATTTTTCTGTTAGAACCAAGGTTCTTAGGGAACTATTTTCAAGTTTTGTGAAGGAACTAAACATTAAATCCCTTCAATAGGTTGAATTTAGGTAACCCTCTATATGGATGGATGCGATTAGCATAGATTAAAATGAGGAATTATTTTTTTACAGTAATTATAATAACTTTTCACTAATAATGTTGTTTAGAATTGATTTACTAAGGGTCTATGTTCTCATTCCTCAAGAGGAACATAAAAGATTCAAGAAATTTATTGAGTAACTTAGAAGGGCATCTCTTTCAAAATCCAATTATGAGTCTCTTAAATATCAATTATATATTTTAAAGTAAATTTCAATTTCAAAAAAATATTTTAATTATTTTAAAAAAAGAATCAATAATATTTTTAGAAAGATTAAAGTGGGAAATATTCCAAAATATGATTTCAATGAAATAATTTTTTTTCCAATAAGTTAGTTTGAAGGTGTGAATGTTTTCGGGTCAGCTCATGGGAGAGAATCCAGATCTACAAATATTGGATAATGATATTATTTGAGAAATATAGAGCTCTTATCTATTCATATTACATCCATTATTGAACTATTTTAGATTCTAATTTGTGATAGTGTTCCTCTACTCTGACTTATGGAAAATTAGGATACACAATTTTCCAGATTATCTTCATTATAAGCTCGTGTAAGAGTTCATAAAAGCTAGATGGGATGTATATTGGACATGTTAGCTAATCCTTAAAAAACTATTAAAAATATTAAGAATGTGATTCTGGTTGAATATTTCAAAGTCAGTTAGGATTCTAGACATTTTATGAGTGGATGAGTTTCTCCATTAAACATGAATGTCAATGATTTTATGGTGTAGCTTCTAAGAATAAATAAGACTCTTCAAGATTACTCAATCTATATCATTTATAATAAATAATATAAACCAACTAACATCCTAACCACACACTCTTAACGTTATACTATTTATTTAGAATATATTTAATTTAAAATATAAAATTAGATATAAAAATTTTATTTTTTTGTATATTATATTGTTTTTGTGTTTTCTTTGTGTTTTTACCTTCATTAATACCATCTATTTGAAAATTATCTTAAATTTAACATATATAATATTAGTAAATGTTTAAGTGAAAAATTAAATGTGTTTTATTAAATATTAATTCATTCATTTTGATCTCACAAAAATTGGAAGAAATATGGATAAGAAAAAAAATTAGAAACAAACCATAAAATATTATTATATTAATAAATTATCATTATTTAAATTAAAAACTCATTTTATTTATTTGTTTTACTAATAAATTTACATTGAGTGCATTTTAAAAATATATTTAAATGAATAATTATATTATTTTCATAAAATTATAGAATCTTTTACATATTAATTATATTAATTCATTTAATGTAAAGAAATTATACTATGTTTTCTGTACATATTAAAGAATTCCAGAATCACTATTATGAATTTATAGTTGAAACATAATGTTTGTTTCTGACCACAAATTTGTGTTGAAAGATATATTCTAGAACCTCACATTTTAGTTGAACGTTATATTTAGGTACTAAGAAATTACTATGTACCTAACATAACTAACCACCCATTTTTTATAAAATACATATTCCAGAACTCTACATTTAAAATCAATAGTATAATAGAAACCATAATTTTTGAATAAACCTCACATTGATCGTTCCCCACATTGATCATGTCTTCTATGATATTTTAATTTTGAATTATTATAATATTTCTGCTATAAAATATCTTGGAGTAAATATATAAGTAAATCTATTCAAATACAATTTCATAAGAGCTATATTAATGAATTAATATGCTTTAATTTTTTAGGGATGTTAGGGTTTTTTAGAGATAGTGCATTACATATTTGATATATGATATGTATTTTTAAATCAAGATTTATTTGGTGAACTATACACATCAAATTTTACTAGAATTTTTTTGAACTGCAAATTTATTCTCAATATACATTTCTAGGATGTTGGTTGAACTATTTTTTAAACTATTAGAATCTTAATGATCTCACACTATGAAGATATATGATTTGGACATATTTCTTCTGAAATATAAAATATTATTCATATCAAAAATGATTTTTCTTTGTACTTATATTGATATTCTTATAAGGTATTTATATTTTATATCTTTTAAATCATTTCGGGACTACACTTTGGAAGAATACATGTTTTATTAAGGTGATGTGTTTTTCTTAATCCTTATACTACAAATGATCAATTTTCTACTGCTGTTTTATCTGAATACTCTCTAAAAATATATTTTAGAATCTTTGTAATTATTTTGATATTCCAATTAGTTATATATCATTTAGGGATTACCCGTGTAGAACCTTTTTAAAGCCTTATAGCCATTATTTTAATTGACTATAGAGTGGGATAAGTGATCTTATCCCACTTGTATGTGAATAACTAAGTAGAATTACTTTGGTTTGGAATTATAGGGTTGTTGGTACTAGTGGGATAATTGTATAATTTCATCAATCTAGTGTGACACCTGTATGACATTGACAGTGAGACCGAAGGGTCCCTGATATGATTATGATGGTGATGATAGATTATATGATCTCTGAGTTATGATCATGGATCTAGAGATGAAAATGAGATATAGGAGGATATATAGAGTCCCCATATTGGGAATTTCATGGTGGATACCACCATGGGTACCCCATTACTATTTTCACGCTAGTGACAATAAGAACATAGAAGTGGGTATGTATGAATGTTTGTGTCACATTAGAACCTAAGTATTAATGGTGATAACATAATATATACCATATTAAAAGAGTGTAGTGTTCTTATGGGATCATTTTAATTTTTTGTGTGGTTAATATGGTCCTATAGATATTGAATCTATGATGCTAGTTGGATGTTGTGGTGTGCTATGAGTCATCACTAAGACATGAATGGTAACTATATGCTATATGCAGAAGAGGAAGTCAAAGGGGTTATGTGATGTGATATCATAAGTATTAAAACCATGCAAAGAAAAAGTAAGATGTATAGAATTATGCCATTATGGTTACTGATTACACAATATATATATGTGTGTGTGTGTTTTCATGATATAGGGTATGGGTATTCATCAAGATTTCCAAAGGACTGGATAAATGATTTTCGGGAAGGGTGTAGGTACACCCCTGAGTTTCTAGATAATATGATATATGTTTTTCATACGGTATGTAAATTCCGTAGAGTTTCTAGATGACCGGATTTCATGAAGGGGTGAGGGAATTAGACTATGTTTTCAGATGGAAAGTTTTACTAGTAAGGAATGGTATGTTTCTATGTTTTGGAAGACATGTTCTTCACCTAAGTTGTAGTATTGCACCAGATTATCTGAATAATGTTCTCATGTTTAATAGTAGTAAGATTTATCCTCATGTTCTAGATTACTGTGTGACATGTTCTATCATGACCCGCATTTGTCATGATGAGGGAATAGATAACAATGTGCAAATACCTTCCTTTTTCAAGATGTAAGAGAGATAATGTCCCCTAAATCCTGCCTTCAATAGGCCCCAGAGTGGCGACTAGCACCAAGGTTATATAGTTTTACAAAACATTAAAGGCCTTAACCTTTTTAATGAAAATAGGATCAGAAGTCAAGTCGGTAAAAAACCAAAACAAAACCAAAAATTTATATAAGGGAAACAAAAATCCAACCCCTGAATGATTTAAATGAAAACTATGACAAAACTAAAACCAAATCACTAAAGAAAGTTCCAAAAGAAAGAGACTAATTAGTAGCACAACAACTATCCTCACACCTGATCTAGTAATGTCTATCACAGTCCTCAATGTTCACTTTGATACATAAAAATATATTTACAAATGTAGGGTGAGTATACAAGTATACCCAAAAGGAAAAATTAAATCCACCCATGAACAAGTGGGGTAACAAACTAGTGTCCTTGTGAGAGAATAGTAGAACCTCGATGCACCTACCATAGAGGACTTACCAGGCCATCCTCGCCAAGGAACACTCCCAAAATAACATATTCAATGTAAGGTTGGTGTATATGGACATAGAAATTTGGGTACACCACACTTTTTTTCCCCTGGTTATCTACTCACTCCTAATGGAAAACATTTGGATGCTACCTTTTTTCCAAAATTCAATCCCACTTCCACAACCTTCCCCCACACACATGGGACTCAAACCATTCACAAATTCGGCCCACAGACACAGAGGCCAAAACTCCACCACATATCCCATATACAGAAACCTTGTCCACATCATCCTTGCTTATCTCCTGAAGACACCTAGGCCTCATCCCAAAGACACTTGGGAAAACATTCCTAGCCAACAAAACCTGGGCCCCTCACCCAAAAAAATCATTCCCAATGGATCTTGGACTACGATAATCCTCTATCCTTTACAGTATTCTCAGATATTCTCAAGTGGTTAAAACCCAGAAGTGGGTATGAGGAAGAAAATTAGTAACCACCCATCCATCCTCCCTCAAGGATGTTCGGAAAGACACCCTCCCCCGTGAAATGGGGGTGTTCGACATATATTTCCCATCTTGGGAGGGGAGCCTATAGAAATCACAAGAAACTATAATTTATACATATAGGTAAGAAAACAATCATCCCATCCTATGAGTCTAAAATAAACAACCAGCCCACATAGAACCACATTGGTTTCTGAAACTATATGTAAAACCAGAAAAAAATCTTAATAAAACAAAATCCTAACCCCTTTTCATTTAAGCATTTTTTCATTTGTTAATTAATGCGTTAACAGTAATTTATTCCAGCACTACTCGGAGTAAAAACAAATAAATACAAATAAAACCATTTTTAGATGTCTAAAGGAAACTAAAAACTACTAAAAAAACAATAAATAAGGTACAAGGTTAGGGAATTCATTTTAAAAACCATTAATAAAATAATAGTGAACAACCAACCTACAACACAATTTCAAACCCCCTTTTCCAAGACACTCATTCAACCACTGAAAATTTTCATTCCATAATGTTATCCCACTCAACAATCATATCTTAACTAGAAAAGGTAGCCCTTCTTCACAAAAACACCCCACAAATCACACCCTTAAACATGAAGTCATGACACCACCCATTCCTGTAGCCCCACTTCCCGAACACTATCCAGACGTATTCCCACTACAGAACAAGTATAAATCCCCATCCTTAGACATTAAATAATCTTGATTTATGAAAAATAATCTTATTTCATTCACATTGAGGCTCTCTTGAGGTTTATAGTTTTAGATAATTAAGCATTAACTATTAAATCTCAAATATAACAAAGTATACAATTCCACTCGATCCAAATTTATTCCCCAAAATAATATCCCTTAAAAAAATAGGAATTATTTTCTTGATAAAAATCTTCTTGAATTCTTCTGTTTTATTACCCTTACTTATACAGTGTGAAAAACATTTCAAAAACATGGAATGAGCATAAAAAGATCATTAAGGGTTATAATATAAGTAAATAAATCATTGGTCCTTGAATACATAAAAATCAATAAAATCATACTTTTCTCTCATAAAACATAAGCTCTTTAAGACACCTTATGAAATCATAATAATTATTAATAACTCATAAAAATCAGAAATCATAAATTAAACATGTGGAATCAATAATATACTCACTTTGTTTCTTTCACAGCTAACTAGGGAATAACCATCATCATTACATTTTGAATACCCATCAAATTATATTCCCTAAATCTCTTAGGAGAAACCATAACATCTACCTCTATCACATTAAATAATGCATTGGAGAGCTATATTGGGCATACCCACCCTTGTTTTATCAACGAACTATCAGTATGCAAAAACAATTCCCATTAGCCATAACATAATCATAACACATGAAAAAAATAAGGGAAAAAAAATATCATTTTTACATTATAATCATACGACATCATTTCAAGATATTGATATAATAAATCCATTTATAAAACAATTTTCAATATCAAGATACCCTAAAATGAATATGGTAATTAGTTTTATTTTTAAAATAATTACAGATTGTGGAGAAATCCAAATATCAAATAATTCTCATGGTCTGAGAAAGGAAATTGTCATTGTGCACATTAAAAGGAAACATTCCTTTTTTTTAGTAAAAATTTTCGTAGAAAAATATTCATTTTGAAAATTTTTAAAGTTATTTATTCCATTAATATAACTTATTCAAATGTTTTTGAAATTAGTTAATTATTCGGTTTCATATCAGATAGTATTCATGATTTAAATATCATATAAATATATCTAGTATATATATGTATTTATAGTATTCCATAACATTAGGATATAAGAAATGAAATGCACCGTTCATGGAGATGGTAGGTCGTACCTACACATGAATGCTACATTCATTTCTTTGTCATATTAGTGGAATAAAAACTATATGATACATTGGTAAATTATAATTCTAGTGTAATATCTATGTTATATATGTTACATAAGTACATTAACTAAATTATTTATACATTCCATGTATGGCATGAACAAATCATATCACTTCAAGGGGGCGGTAGTTCACACTTCCTCAAATAAAATTATCATATTTACAAATTGTGGAAATCATAAAGGTATGATGTAGATAAAAATTACACAATAATATAGACAATAAAAATATAATATATATCAAATATAAATACAATTTCATCATAATGCCCGCCAGGAGTAGTGGTAGGAGAAAATTGAACAATCACCATTTCGTGAGGTAGTAATTCTCCGTACATAACAACTATATGTTCATATCAATTAGATAGAGTTGTGCGTAAGTTCGATCTAAAACATATCATAAAAACATCCTATAAAATTTAGTTTACTATGTTTTTTATGTAATAAAAAAATAATAAGATCATTGGGAGTAAAGAGGTAAAATAAAGGAAAGGATATTTAGAGAAGACGATACCTCTAAAATGGGTAAAAAAATTATTTGAGCCTAATGGATTTCTTGAAATTAATTATTGCAAAGTTTAGTATTATAGGATGAATTGAGGGATGTTGGGAGATTATTTGAGAAAACCTTGGATGATCCAAGAGGATTGAGAGGTGTGAGTAAGTGGGTAGAGGTGGTGGCCTTTTATAAGAGAGTGGAGGGGAACTTTTTGAATGCCTTGAAATGTTATTTTATTATAACATGATTTTACAATTATAATAGTTTAAAAGTGATGTATTTATAGGATAATATGAATGTGGGTCGAAATCATCTCAACTAATAGGGTTTTGAGAAGTTTATTTCACAAAAGTTACCTTATAATTTAGCTTTAAGCCTTAGTTATAAACATTAACTCATACCATGTCTTCTTATATTTTCATAATATATTGTTACTTTATTTAAAATAAAATGAAAATAGATTCACAAGTGAATCATTAATGAAATTTTTAATATTATTTATTTAACTTTTACTAATCTTATATTTTTAGGACAATTATATCATTTAATAATGTTGTATTTGTTTCAAGAACTCTTTTAGGTCAATTAAATCACAATTTAGTAAATGATTCTGTTTAAAGTCATAAAAACATGATTCCTTAGAACCAAAGACATTAACTCTAAGATAATTGGTCAATATCATCAAACATATTCTTAGATAACCTCAAAATAATCAAAATATATTTATTTTAATATTTATAAAATAATTTATCTGAATGTTTCATTAATAATATAATCATTACATCATCATTGTGGTGTAATTAAATTAATTTATTTAATGTATAAAAATTATAAATAAAATACCATAATATAGGAAAATATTTTATCTTTATAATTACTATTTATATTAATAGATATTTTTTATATAACACAATATTAAGATTGAGTTATTAAAATAGAGATATTTATTTTTTTACTTCCCTTTTCTTTAAATTAAATATTATAAAATGTCATTTTCAAACCCAAATGGCTCCCAAATGCCAAATGTTTATCCAAAGGATGATCATGGGCGAATAAATCTCATACAATAGGATTAGGAAAAGTTTTAGGGTATTTTTATATTTATATATTTTTATTATTTACCCTTAATTACCAGATTTATGCTTTAACCATGGTAAATAAAAATAATAACTACAGTTACTATTCATAATGTCTAAAAATAAAAGGCTCATATTTAAACAATTTGGACCTTATGATTATAAATATGGAATTAATTTTTTCAAATTCAAAGCATATGAATTTTAGTAATTATATTAGGATTAATTTCCATTATCAAAACCAGAATGAGGTTTTTTAAGAAATAAAAACAATCAAAATATTGACATGTGTTTACGTCCAATTTAAATGTGAAATTACTTACAAAGAGAAAAATTGGATTAAATTATAAAAACATAATTCAATTAAACATTTAAACAAATTAAAATTACAAACAAACTATATAAATAAATTACATGAAAATGATGTTTTGACTTAAAATGTGTTTGTTACTATTCATTAAAAAATGAACTTTAACAGAAAATTAACAAAAAAAAATATCCAAATTAAATTATGATATACCTATTATGTAGAAGAAGTTTATTATATCAAATATAACATAAAAAAGTTTCTAAACCAAATTTTAAAAAATTTCATCCATCAAAAGTTGGTAAAACAGGCATTTAAAAATATTAGATTATTTTAGGCTTAAAATTTGATGCATTCTCACTTTCAGCCTCTAAAATTCATTGGATAAATGTGAAAACATTTACCAAATTTGAAAAATCATAATACTGTTAATTATGTTCATTCTCACCAATACAATGGACATGCCATTATTACCATTTAAAATAATAATATTTTAATTATATTAATTTTTGGTATAATTCAATGTTTCATGCAACGTATGATTTCGGAAAAACCCATTGTTGTGATCTGAGTACACTATTAGAAAAATTTTCTTATTTAACATTAAATTTATTTCATAATCAAATATAGTAATCGATATGAAAATGTATTATTCTATAAATTCCTAGGATGGTACTTCATTCCCCTCTTTTGGTAATTACATCCTCACAATTTTTTTCATATATCAAATAAGCGGGGGAGTATTATCCCTCAAAGAATTTTTAGATTCTCAGGTAGCCTCTTCAACCTTGTGGGATTTTCACAAAACCTATACTTGAATAATCACCTTATTCCACGACACTTTCTATCTATGGTCAAGGATCTGTACTGGCTATTTCTCATAAGAAATATTATCTTCCAACTGGACTACCTCTAGACCAAAAACATGAGATGGATCGAGTATATACTTTCCCAACATTTAAACGTGAAAGAAATTGTGTATGTGGGATAAACATGTAGGTAATTCAACTTTGTAGGCAAGTGAACCAACTTTCACCTAGATTTCCTAGGGTCCAACGAACCTTAGTCTCAACTTTACCATCATTCAAAAACAAATCACACATTTACATGGATAATCTTTAAAGAAGATATAATCACCTACCTCGAAATAATGATCCTTCCTCTGGTTATCTGCATAACTTTTTTACCTACTCGGAGCTGTCCTTGTGTTCATCAAAATCAACTGAACTTTTTCTACAATATCTTCTACCAATTATGGTCCCGTAAACTTCCTTTCACCTACTTCATCCAAAAATGATGTAATTAGATGCTGATTTTCATAGAGTTCTTCAAATAGTTCCATATGTATACTATAATGAAAAATGTTATTTTAAGAAAACTCAACCAAAGAAAGATGTTGATCCCAACTTCTCCTGTAATCAATTGAACAAGAACTTGGAAAATCCTATAAGGTCTAAATTGTTCGTTCTGACTTCCCATCTAATTGAGGATGAAAAGAAATACTAAAACATGAAAAAGTTGATCTAATGAGAGAGTATCTTGAATAGAAAAAAATGAGCATATTTAGTCAATCGATCATAAATAACATTGATTACATTGTTACCATGAGAAGTCTTTGGTAATCCAGCTATGAAATCCATGGATATATTTTCAAATTTCTACTCTGGTACTAAAAAAGGGTGAATCATCCCTTTCAGTAACTATCATTCTATTTTAACTAGATGACAAGTCAAACACTTCCCATTGAAGTCAGCAATATCTTTTTTCATTCCATCCCACCAGTAAAACATTAGAAGATATCTGTACATCTTAGTTCCTCCAGGATGAACTAAAAATGGAATACTATAATCTTTACATAAAATCTTTCTTCAATTGTGAATCACAAGGAACATATTATCACATTCCAAACATCTAAATAGAGTTTTTATCAATTTTAAATTCATCTATGATACCCTTCTGACCAATTCATCCATTTTCTACAACTCATTGTCTTCTTACTATGCCTACTTAATTTTATGTGATAGAGATAATTTTACTGCCACCTAAAACAAAATATAGGAATTAACTGCACCAAAAAAAATCCAATCCAAAATTCATCAAATTTGAAAACCAAAGGATCTTGTTCCAAATGTAGCATGGTCAATATAGCATTACTATTTATACTCAAATCATCTGGAACTTTATTTTCCATTCATGGATGGTAATGAATTGTGAAATCATAATCCTTGATTAATTACAACCATCTCATCTATCTAATGTTTAATTTTTTCTTATTGAATGTATTCTTCAAACTTTTTTGAGCAACATATATTTTACACAACATGTCATAGAGATGATGCATCCAAATTTTTAATGCAAGTACAATAGTAGAAAATTTCAAATCATGTGTAGCGTAATTTAACTAAAGTGTTTTCAAATAACAAGAAACATAAGAAATTACATGATCATTCTTCATTAGGACACAACCAAGTCCATTTAATTAAGAATCACTAAAGATAAAAAATTCACCATTTCTTGATTGCAGTACCAAAACTGTAGCATTAACCAATCTTCTTTTCAATTCCTGAAAACATTCAACACATTATTTTCACAGAATTATTTACCACCATTATGAGTTAACTTAGTCATTTGGTTAGATAACCTTGAAATTTTTTCCAAAAACCTCATGTAATTTTGTTCTAAAATAAGAAAAATATGAATCTCGATTATATTTGTGTGTCTTGGCCATTCTTCAAATTTTTTTGTTTTAGTAGGATCAATTGTTATTCTATCTTCAGAAAAAATGTGACCAAAGAATGAAATTTTTTGTATCCAAAATTGAAACTTGTTTAATTTCCCATACAGATTATTTTTTATAAGGTTTTAAGGACAACCCTTAAATGACTATCATGCTCATATTTATTTTAAGAATATATAAAAATATCATTAATAAACACATCAAGAAACTTATCAGAGAAATCACTAAAACTTTTATTCAAAAGATCCATGAATACAATAGGTGTATTGGATATCCCAAAAGAAATAAATACAAATTCATATTGACCATATCTAGTATGAAGTGTGGTCTTTTGAATGTATAATTCCTTTACATTAAACTGATGGTAACTTGACCTCAATGCAACCTTCATAAAATACTACACTCCATGTATCTAATCAAACAAATCATCGATTTGAGGAAAATGATACTTTTTATTAACAGTGATGTTATACTAGATCTATAATCAATGAAAAGACTCATTGATCCATCTTTACTAAAAAAAGTATTATAACCCAATGGTGATGTGATAGGTTGAATGAGGCCTTTATCTAATAACTCTAAAAATTAATTCTTTAACTCTAAATGTTAAATTTGATCCAGTTGAGAAGGGGTTTTGAAATTTTCATTGCATCAAGAACCAATTCAATAGTAAATTCAACATCCTAATCAAGTATTATACCATGAATCTTATTAGAAAAAACATAAAGATACTCATTTACCACTAGAACATCATTAATTCTAACAATTCCAATGTTTTCAACAAAATATGTAAGGTAACATTCATTTCCATATTTTACTAGTTTCTCATCATTATGATATTTAATCAAAAGTAAGGGTTCATTATTATACACAAACAAAATTTCTTTTTGAAAAGAAAAATCTTTTTTTTTCTACAATCAATATTAGTGTGATATATCAAAACACAATCAAACCAAAAATATCATCAAGATATTCTAGAGGAAAAACAATAAGGTTTACAGGTAGATTATTTCCATAGAAAAGGAAAGGATGGTTTATATAATTTCATTTTGTCTTAACATTTCCACCAAATATTTTTACCACAAGTTCTGAATTCATACTTTGATATGGAATTCCCAATTAAATAGAAAAATTACCATAAATGAATGAATATGTCGACCTAGGATCAAACAACACATTGGCATAACATGAATAATAAATTCTTCTAATACTACATCAATTGATTGCCCAACATTTGTTGAGGTAGTTGAAAAGGATTTCACCAGCACTTTTTTCTTGTACTCAGGCTTCTTCACATCATTTGAGTTCCTCTTCAGACACTCATTTGTATAATGACCCATATCATTGAACATAAAATATTTACTAAATATAAATAACATTTGTTCATACCACTACCCTCATCTTTTTCAGTGATATTACGAGACTTATATAACATTTTACCACATTATAAGAACTTACCATAATTCAAATGGAATTCCCTAATGTGATTTAGACCACAATTTTCACAAACTGAAAACATTTGTTACTTACCATTAACTTCTTTGAAGTTTTATTCACTCTCTTTGGCCACCTCGGCCTCTTATTCTGTTGTTTGTGAAAGAACACATGATCTTTAACAAACACCATTTCCACCTTCTCTTAAAATCGAACATATTTTTCAAAACTATTGGACTCACTAGAAGAAAATTCCATTTGATACAATAGCATTAATCTTGAATAAAAATGATTGATTTTACTGTCAAGACCCTTAATGAAATTTTCGAGCCGAGTAAATTTTTATTTATAAGTATCCACTGGTACATCCTTTTTCCTCAATTACATGAATTTGTTTCCATTCAAAGTAGAATCATATTACTAAAAAAGTTCTTAAGAAACATACATTTGAATTCATCCCAATAAAGAGAATAAATCTTCTCACTATCTATGATATTTTTAACCACCGAACACCACTGATCGACTTCACTATCCAAATAGTAAATAAATAGACTAACCTTTTGATGTATTGAACACCCCATGACTTCAAAAATCCTTTTCAAAGCTTTAATCCATCCTTCATCTTGCATAGGGTCAGAAGATCCTCTAAATGATTGGGGTTGTTTCCTAATGAATTGATCTACTAATGACTTTTTCATCTATGGTTGATTTGGATGATCTCGTGCATGGAATCCACCACCATTTATAACCTATGTAAATATCTCCCTTACTGCAAAAAAATTGTTTTGTTCTGATTTTGACCATTTATGGTTGATAATTTGGTAGGTTGTTTTCCTGTTGATGTTATACCATCATAGCTTCCTTGTTTCCTATATGGAAAACCATTCTAAACATAGACATATCAATGAGGAGTTAACATGGTATGCTTAAAATTATATAACATTTCAATTTGAACATAAATTAAGAATAATTTATGAATATGCTATTAATATTATCCTAAACACTAATGTTATCTAAAATGACCTCTGATACCAACTATATGGCCCCAGCCATAACAATTGCATAATCCCGATTTTTGATCATGAATTTACATTCATTCTCATTATGGAGATTTTTAAGATTATAGTTTAGAGAATTATTCCATAACTATTAAATCTCAAATATTACAATATAGACACTTCCACTCTATCCAATTTTTATCACAATAATAAAATTCCTTACAGAAAAAAATAATCATTTTCTTGATAAAAGTATTATTGAATTATTTCTTTCTCTTATCATTCCTTATACCCTATTAAAAATATTTCAAATACATCAGGTGAGTATAAAAATACCATTAAGCGTTATAATATAAGGAATTAAAACATTAGTCCACAAATACATAAAAATTATTGAAATCATACATTTCACTCATAAAACAGAAGCTATTTAATATATGTCTTGAAATCATAAGATTTATCAATATCTCATAGAAATCATAAATCATAAAGGTGACTTCTGGAATCCATAACATACTTATTTATAGCATTCACACCAATATAGTAAGTAGCCTTCATAGTTACATTTGGGATAACTATAACTGAATATTCATTAAATATATTTGGAGAAACCATATTGTTAACCTCTGTCATGTTACCCAATTCATTGTAGTGAAATCCCTGGATCAACCACCGTAGTTTTAGCATCGAACAACACATATAAATAAATAATTCCCAAGAACAATAAGATACTCATAAAACATGAACATGCATAATAGAAGAAAATAACATTTCTGTATTGCAATCATAAGACATCATTTCAAGATATTGATATATTCAATCCACTATCAAAAACATTTTCAATACAAAAATACCCTAAAAAGAAATATGTTATTTAGTTTTCTTTTTAAAAACATTACAGATTGTAGAGAAAGGAAATTTTGAAATAATTCTCATGGTGTCGGAAAGGTCATTGTCGGTGCGTACGTTAAAGAAACATTCCTTTTTGTTGTTTAGTAAAACACTTCATAAGAAAATATTCCTTTTGGAAACCATTGAATGAAGTTAAATTTAGATGGTGTTGATTGTATACCATATAAAATATATTCTAGTAAACAACAAAGTATTCCTCAATGAATGTAGATTGAGACGAAGTCCCCTACCTTGGATCTGACTTGTCGTGATCATTCTTTAATTTCCTGAATAATAAAAATAGGATAATTTATTCTTGTATTAGAATCTTTTTAATTTTTATTATTCATTTTATATCACTTATTACCATGTTATATCAATTAGTTAATTATTAGTGTTCATATCAAACGTTTTGTTGATGTTCGATAGCTGATTCAAAATGAACATGTTATAATTACAAATTTTCGATGCGGTCAAAAGTTAATTATATCCAAAATAGTATTCAAGATTTAAATATCATATATATATAGTATTTATATTTATTTTTAATGGTCAATAACATTTTGAGATCAGAAATTAAATGCACCGTTCATGGGGACGATTGGTCGTATGTACGCTTGAACACTACATTCATTTCATTATCATATTAAATAAATGAAAAATAAATTATACATTGATGTATTATACATCCAATATAACAACTATGTTATATAAGATACATAATTTTATTAAATAAATGTTTTCTATGTTCAATTAATGGAATGAACGAGTTATATAACTTTGAGTGGTGATAGTCCACAGTTCCTCAAATGAAATTATCATATTTACACATTCTGGAAAGAAAAATGGTATTATGTAAATAATAATTACAGAATAATAGAGACAATATAAATAAAATTTATATAATATATATAAAAAATTAAATTATAGTTTCCCCCATGAGATGTGATAGAATAAAATTTAATAATCATCATTTCGTGAGGGTATAGTTCGTTGTGCACAAAAAAAATGTGTTCATGTCCATTAGATTGAGGTGTGTGTAAGTGTAGTTAAAATTAATATCATAAAAACATCTAGGTATATTGAGGATACTATATTTTTTATGAAATTATAAAAAATGAATATCAATGTGAGTGAAGAAGGAAAATAAAGGAAATGAACTTTAGAGAAAATGCTACCTCAAAAACGGGTAACTGCTTTTGATTTGAGCCAAAAAGGTTTCTTGAATTTACTTCTGGCCATGTTAAGGATTATAATAGTAATGGAGGGATGTTGGGAGATTATTTCGGTATAATTTTAGTGATAAAATAGTCTTGATAGGTTTGAGTTTGTGGGTAGAGGTGGTGACCTTTTATAAGAGGGAGGATGGGCACTATATGAATGTATTGAAATATTATTTTATTATAAAATTATTTTGGAAATATAATATTTTAAAATTAATATATTTGGAGGATAATATGATTATGGGTCTAAATAATCTCATCCAATAGGTTTTATAAATGTTTATATCACAAAAATAACCTTATCTTTTATCTTTAACCCTTAGTTAAAAACATCAACTCTTATGATGTCTCCTTGTATTTTCATAATATATAGTTACTCTATAAACTATAAAATTACATTGAAATAAATTATATTATAATAAAATTTGTGACATTATATAAGTCACTTGGATGAATATTATATTTTTAGGTAAATTATGTCATTTAATAAAAATGTATTTGTTTTAAAAACTCATTTCTATCAATTTTGACACTATTTAGTAATTCATTTTTATTAATGCAATAATGACTTGATTCCTTCAATAAAATACATTAACTCAAAGATAATATGTTAATAGCTACCCAAAAATTATTTCATGGTATCAAAATAATAAATTAATATTTTTTAAAATATTTATAATATCATTTATCTGAATCATTCATTAATATGATAATCACTGCATCATCATTGTGTCATAAATAAATTAATATATTTAATGTCTAAAAATTATAAATAAAATACCATGATGTATGAAATATTATTATATTTATAATTAATAGGTATATTCATAGTGATCACTTATATAACTATATATTAAATTTGTTTTATTAGAAGATACATGTTTCTCTTATATTTCCCATTTCTTTAAATGAAAAATTATAAAATTTCACTTTCACACCAAAGTGGCTCCCAACTGCCAAATGTTCGACCTATGGATGATAATGGTTGGAAATATATCAAAAAATAGGATTAAGTCACGCTTTAGGGTTGTTTTATATTATTATAATATTATTTTTACCCTTATTTACCTGATTTACTATTTAACGACGTAAATAAAAATAATTATTGAAATTTCTATTCATAATGTCCAAAAATTAAAGATATGTATCTACATAATTTTTAACTTATGATACCAAATATTTAATTCATTTTTCAAAATTAAAAATGTATAAATTTTAGTAATTAATTTAAAATTAATTCATGTTTTCAAAACTAGAAAGCATTTTTATAAGAAGTTAAAACTATCAAAAGATTGGCATGTGTTTATGTCAAATTTAAATGTTAAACTACATTATAATGACCAATATTGGAATACATGATAAAACAATTATCCAATTACACATTAAAACCAATTAAAAGTATAATCAAACGATATAAAAAATTAGATGAAAATACATTTTTGACTTAAAATGAGTTATTTTACAATATTCATTAAAACTGATCTTTATCAAAAAATTACCAAAAAAATTTCTAACAAAAATTTATCTATCCCCATTCTATAAAAGAAGTTTATTACTATAGCAAGAACTGTTTGTCACTATAGTAGCTGGGAATATTCCCCCATTTGGGCCTTCAGGCCGCCGATTTGGTCCTCAAGTCCTTTAAGGCCTTCGGTCCACCTCAAGGCCTTCGGGGCACCTCAAGGCTGTCGGGCCACCTCAATTCATTCAGGACACCTCAAGGCCTTCAGTCCACCTTAAGTGTAGAATAGCAGAAGATAAATGGATTGCAAGAATGAGAGGGCATGGCACTTGCCATCGGGACAAGCCTATGCATGCATGGGAATGCCTAGCCGAACATCCATTCGAAGGTGGGGAGCTAATTTCACCATGATGATGATGGGGAAGAGAAGTTCCAAGTTGTTAGTCTAGGATGTATGTAATGTTTGAAGCCTACGGACAATGAATTCCTCTAAGTCCTATGGGTAATGTAATACTTACGCCTACGAGCCTTGTAAGGGTTGTAACTCACCCCTTAAAAGGTATATTATCAAAATCTATAAAAAATGATGTCATTCAGGCCATTTGAGTTATACTAACCATTTAAAAATATCAGATAATTTAATATATAAAATTGGAATAATTCTCATTTTATGCATCTAAAATTCATTCGATAAATGTAATACATTTAAGAAATATGTAAAATTATAATATAGACAATTATATTCATTATCCCCAATACAACATATAGGTGTTAACTACCAATTAAAATAATAATAATATATATTTACTATTTGTTGAAATAACTCAACATTGTGTGAAACATATGATTTCGAAGAAACCTGTTGTAGCATGTATAGTACGCAATCAGCCAATGATTCCTCTTTAATAAAAAATTAATGTCTTATTCACAAATATTTATAGATATAAAAATGTATTATTTTATAAATATATGGGTTGTTACAACATGTCCATAAATTCCACAATAAATCAATCTCTCAACCTGAGATTCTATTACACCTCTTCTACCAGCTGATACAGAAATCCCAGAGAAAAAAACCACTAAACAGTAGCCCCACTTTTCAAACAAGCCATACCCAAAGCACAAGGTCATTCCCTCTGTCCACCCAATACCTGTTACAAGTTTACCACTAGAAAAATCACACAACCCCCCTCTCCAATTACAAAACCCAACCAAACATAGCACATATGCACACATTTAAGCCAAGCACATTCAGATTTTAAAATAGGGGTGCTTTAATTCCACAATAAATAACAAGGGTGACCACAAAATAGGTTTGATCCTAGGGAATCTACTTATTTAACTAATTAAACGTGATTAAAAAAGATTTCATGTTACATAAATTTATCAAATAATCACAAAAAAATAAATAACACCACTGTTGAGAATGAAAAGACCACAATCAACCATGGTTTTCCAAAGGCCTTACGACCTATAAAATTCAAAATAAGGTCACAGATAACAATTAAAACATCTTACATAACATCATCACTTCCTTGTCATTATTTCCTTAACCCCTTTTATCTTTTGACCATTATATTCCATTCCCCTCATTTATTACTTGTTATAGAAAAATCATTTCACTATTCTTCATGAATAAATGATATTACACCCACCCCGCACAATACACAAATAAATAGAAGAAAAAGAATCCCTACATGAAATAATAGGGGACCAAAACTCCTCTTTTTATCAAAACAGGGGATTTCATGAGTAGTAGTAACTCCATGTAAACTAAGAAGGAGGGGGTCATAGCATAGGTGAATGACTATTCTAGAGAGGAGGGATCTAGGTGCACCAATAAAAAAGAGAAGAGAGGACCTCAGCTCTTAGAAAAATCCAGATCAAATTTCAATGGAAAGAAATAGTTCCAAGGGATATTAAAGTCATATCATGGACAAGATAACACGGTTTAAAAATATCAAAGTCTTTTAAGTGTTAGGATATTAATGATATGCTTAATATCTTTTGAAATGCCCTTAAAAATTCTCAAACAATGGTTTAAACTCATTTTACGTCAAATAAAAAATTATAGGGTAGAAACAAGAAAAAACTCGAGAAACTAGATATTTTCCAAATGGTACGACACTGCTTGTTGTGCGACAATTCTGATGTTCCATCGTTTTAGTGTTACACCGTCATGGTGCCAACGTTTAAGTGCTAACATTTCGGTGTGCCACAATTTTAGTGTGACACCATTACATTTCCAAAATTTCGGTGCCAAAATTTCGTTGTTCCATTATTTCGGTTCCATAATTACTATGCCACCAGTTTAGTGTTACATCATCACGGTGCCACCGTCTCAGTGTTACACTTTCAGGGTGCCACCGTATCGGCGTGCCACTGTCATAGTGCCATCGTTTCATTGTGTCACCGTCACATTACCACAGTTTTTAAGAAACCATTTGGTGAAACTATATTTTTTTTGGAAAACTCAAGAAACAAAACAATTTGGCTCCCAAGAACAACCCAAGAACAGGATTTTTCACAATGGAATGGCCTGGAGAAATCTAGTTCATTACATCAGATACCACTCAAACTATTCCAACCTATAAGAATTCAAATCTAATTGGAATAAATAGGGGTCCAAAAAACCACCCTATAAGATACCTCTCAGGGAAAAAACATCCTACATTGTTTGAAAACTAGAGTGACAACCTCAACATTTGATAACTTTTCACTGACCTGTACTACCCCAAACAACCACACAAACACCAAGGGTAAAACTATCTAGACACATGGGTACTGGAGCTCTTTCCTCCAAGTCAAGATATTATATTCTTTAGTCGGCATTACCTTGCCTGTATGGGTTCAATCACATCAACGTTAATGTCTCTTGATTAGAGATCAGGTCCTACCCTCCCCACAGTCAGGAATTGGAACACAAATTCAAATAAGAGGGGAAAAACTCCTCTCACAGCCAACAAGGTGATGTATTACATAATAAGAAAATCACAACGAAAAAGACAAGAGCACCACTTGGAATAACTCATGATATCGGGCACACATATGTTCCTATTGATCCCAAGTACTCTCCCCATGTCCACCAAGACTGTAAAACACACGAAGGAAAGTAATGCTCCATCCACGACGCACCTTCTCCCCATGATTCTATATTCTTATAGGTCACTCCATGAAAATTTCTTCATCCTCAATATCCAACACTCTCCAATCAATGATGTGGGAGTCATTGTGTATATATCAATGGAGCGGATAGACATCGAGGATGTTGTGGATCCTCTCCAACCACGGTGGCAGTTCCTGCTAATATGCCACTACTCCAACTCATCCCAACACCTCAAAATGTCTGATGAACCTGGGATAAATATTTCTTCCTCTTTTAAACCTCCACTTATGACATCATGGGGAAACCATAAAAAACATGGTACCTAACCATAAATGCCAAAGGCATCCTCCTATGATCGGCATATGACTTATCTTGGTCCTGTTCATCCATCATCCTCTCACGAACTAGCATCCCCTTCTATTTCATACTCTACACCATGTTTGGACCATGAATAGTTGCCCACCCCCAACATCCGTACTGCAGAAGGATGAATGACATGGCCTCCGTTATAGAGCTTCAAATGAATCCATATAAATAAATGAGTGATACCTATTATTGTAAATAGACTCTACCCTGGGGAAATGTCACTCCCAAGACCCACTGAGTTCCATTACACATACCTGTAACATGTACTCCATCATCTGGATGGTCATCTCTGTCGATCTATCCATATGAGAGTGGAAAGCAGTGCTGAGGTGTAACTGATTGAGAAATTCGGGCTGTAATAACCTCTATACATTCAATGTAAAACATATATACTGATTAAAGACAATGGATATTGTATCTCCATGCAGCCACACCTCCTTATCCACATACATCAATGATAATTCATCCACTACGCTCAAGTCCTTGATCACTATGAACTGAGCCGATTTTTTTAACTAATTCACTACTAACTAAAGAGCATCACATCCTCCCTAAGTCATGGGTAATCCTGTGAATAAATACATCAAGATTTCATCCTAGATTCACTCGGTAATATATATGTGCTACAATAGGCCAATGGGAACATGGTGCCCATCCTTCGCCTACTAAAACACTAACCCCTTGCCACAAACACTACCATGCCTGCATCACCCCAGCCAACCAAAAATATTTCCTCAATCCATGTTACGTTTGGAAAACATTTGGATGCAGTGAAATGGGTGAGATATAGAAATCATGGAAAACTCCCTCATACATTTCCATTGGGGAAAATAGATTCCCATGAAACAACATCTGATTCTGACTATCCTTCGTCCATCCCTCCGGAGCATCAACTTGGACATCAATATCATGAATCACTTTTGTCTCCATTTCTCCCCACTAAGACACCTCCACCTGCCATATCAAGAATGAATATACTATCATATGAAAATATAGCCTTTTCCACTATCCACCCAAGCATCCAGATGCAATGAATCTAACTCATCCATTTTCTTCCATGAAAATGTGGATTCCCAAACTACCTATTTCTTTGACTTCCTAATAAAGGAATTGGACACATTATCCCCTTTCCTAACATGTAAGAAATTTTGAATACATATTCCTGGAGAAAATCCATCCACCTTTTCTTCCACAAGTTAATGTCTCATTGGGATAATATATACCTCTAGTTTTTGTGATCCATGAAGACCACCAAGTACTCCCTGATGAGGTAATGTGACAACAAATTCAGTGAGAATACGACCACAGTATGCATCAGATCAAGGGTGGAATAGTTACGTTCATGTGGATGTAACTTCATATACC
The DNA here is from genome assembly GCA_963277665.1 of Viscum album. NCBI lineage: Eukaryota > Viridiplantae > Streptophyta > Magnoliopsida > Santalales > Viscaceae > Viscum > Viscum album. Next base: position 1,046,071,528 of record OY728138.1, on the reverse strand, counting down.
AATAATAGATCACTCCCCACTACTACATCGGTACACATCCAAATCCTAGAAGGGAAGAATCACAGAACACCTCAAATGTCACATCGAAGGGGTAGAGTCACCACCTCTTCTGGGAAAACATCCCGGAATTCCCCAAAAACACTAGGAACCTACACTATGTCTGAACCCATTAACCCCTGTAATAGAATGGATAACATAGAAATAAGAGGTTCCACATGATAGCTGCCCTCTGGATGACTTCGGTCACTAAAAAATGCAACACAGTGGCCATCTATATCCAAACACACGACTCTCCTCTAGAAGCAGTTGATCACAGAATGAATAGAAGACAACCAATTGATACCAAGGATGACATATTATGTCTATATCTATAGTAGATGAAGATTCACATTAGACTAATGGGGATCCATGATTATCCTAAATCCCTAATAAACATAAAACATACTGGTCTAACCTCCAACTGGAATGCTCAACACGAGGGTCCCAAAAAGTCTATCCATGTCTATTCGTAAGGAATGGGATATACTGGGTGAAACAAATGGGTGAGAATCTCTTAAAATAATAAAATAACACACAAGAGTACTATGCAGACTACTCAGATCTCAGACAACCTCTGACCCTACTGAAACTGCGACCTCGACGGTGTGAAACTGCCCAAGCCCCGCTCCTCAACCCCTCAACTATCAACCGCCTTCCCCTCTGATGAACTTGGTTAGATCTCCTTCAGGGTACACCTCCACATGAGTGAATCCTCTATACTACTTCATAATTTTTAGATCTAATATGTATTACGTTAGGGTAAATGGAGAGACAACATACAGAAGAGAGGGTCAGAGTTCCTCTTCTATGTTTCTCAACCATGACTCTGCATATGGAAAGAGATCAGGAGAAAATTAAATGAGATCCTTTAACATAATCACTAGTTCCCACACCAACAGACTCCCCAATTTAAGTGAGAGCATCTCCTACCTCTTCTAGACATTCACTGTTGAGGAAAGAAACTCTACTCGAAACTCATTCTTAATGTGATCCCATGAGACATCGGCCTCCATCCCCTCTTCGAGGTCAAGCATCCACCACTGACACGTAACTCCTCTCATCTAGTACATTTCCACAAGAACCATGTACTCCCTCAAAGCACAAATCAAGGATAAGGTGATTGTCATCTCCTCATGCTATCCATCCATTGTAAATTATGAATTGATGCCTTCATTCTTCCCCAGGGTCTACCACTGGAAATCACAAAGAGACTATGTCCAAAATTCATTCTCCTACTCTTGATCGGCCCTCCACTGATCAATTATGTCTACCTTCTCGGACTCAACTCCTCGAACCACACATCGTAGACTTCAGGGTTCCATAGTTTAAAAGGTAAACAATAAACTCATATGTTCGTGTATTATGAAATTTTAATTTAAGATTTATTTGAATTCCCTATATAAATTAAATTCCCAAAGCTCCTAAGATAAAAAAGAACACAAGTCAAAATTATCCATGTACCTTTCCTAGGTTCTATACCATGTAATCGATGTAGTCTCACTTGGTTGTTCAATAGGTTCTGAGACCTTGCATCAGATCACTAGGGGAAAAATATGGTCTCATATATGGTCTTCCCTGGCTTATTTTAGGAACCACGATTTCCTAACAACATTTTCCTATGATCCCATGCAATCCAACATATACCTAAATCTAAAATCAATATTATCTCCCAACCATCATCTCTGATAACATTCCTCCACTACCCACCTTCTTCACGATGAGTGAAGGGAAAGAAAAGTGTCACACACTTCCTCCTTCAAGATGAATGAGAGATAATTACCTCTGATTCCCTCCTTCAATAGTCCCTAATGTGGTAACTATCACCAAGGGTATAGAATATAACACAAAATGGAAGGAATAAATTTTTTAATTAAATGAAAATTGGGAGATATGATGATAAGAATAACAAACCACACCAAACATTTAAATAAGGGAAACCAAAATCCAACACATGCCTAATTTAAATGTAAAAGATGACAAAATTACAAGAAAAGAACCAATGAATGTACCAAAAGAAAGATACTAAGTAGTTACACAACAACTATCTTGATGACCAAGCTAGTAAAGTCCATCATGGTCCAACAATTCCTCCAAGATTCCTGAAAATAGTTTTACAAATGTAGGGTGAGTATACAAGTATACCCAATATGAAAACTAAAACCACATATGCACAAGTGGGGGAACATACAAATTACCTTATTCTATAACAATAGAACATAACATCACCTACCATGGAGTACTAACCAACCCATCATTACCAAGTAACTCTCACCAAATAATGCAATCCTTGTAAGGTAATAGTATAAGAACATCAAAATTTGGGTACCCCACACCACTTTCCCATTGGTTATTTGCTCATTCCTATGGGCTAATGTCTTGAAACTACCACTATTACAAAATGAAGTCCCACTTCCACAACCTCCATGGAAATAAATATGACTCCAACATTATAAAAATAAAACCCCCAAAATCATGGTCCATAACCACACCACATATCCTACCCGTAGACACAGGGGCCACAACAACTATTCCTCTCGACCGAAGACACCTAGGCATCATTCCAAAGACACTTGGGAAAAGAATCTTGGCATGCAAATACTCGGGTCCCTCAACCACAACAAAACCTTCAATAAATATATTGGACTATGGAAAACCTCCATCCCCTGTAGCTTTCTGGAATATACTCGATCGGTAAGAACCCAAAATAGGGTGCGAGGATGAATATTAGTAACTAGCCATCCATCATCCCTCCAAGATGTTGGGAAAGACTCCATCTCCTATGTAATGGGGTGTTTGGAACGTGGTTCTCAACAAAGGTGGGGTGTGTATTGAAATAACAAGGAACTACAATCTATAAATGTAGGTAATAAAACACGCATCCCAACCTATGGGTTTCAAACAAACAATAAACCCAAAAGATCCACATTTTCTACTTCCCTTATATGCATAACCACCAAAACTATCACAATATTACACAAGCCTAACCCCTTTTCATTTAACCACATTCCATTAGTTAATTAATGGGTTCACTTTAATTTATTTTGGCACTACCCTGGGAAAATACCAAGAATCACATTTGTAACCATTTTTAGAAGGCAGAAGGCCACTAAACCCTTCCAAAGAAAACAAGGAATTACTGAACAAGGTATGTAAATCCATTTTAACACCCATTCATAAAAAAGTGAGAGAAAAAAAGTTGCAGTCCCACAACACACCCCCTTTTTCCTAGACACCTGTTCAACCACTTACAACTATCGTTCTTCATAGTTACCCCACTCAGTCATCCTCTCACAATTAGAACTAGCACCCCCACATCACAACAACACCTCAACAAACACAGCCATAAATATGAAGTCATGAAACATGCCAATCTTATAGGCTCGCTTCCCAAACAATTCCCAGAATCGGTCTCACTACATAATAAGTCCATCCATTCCACAATCAATCATCCCATCATCTTGAGATTCCATCACCCCTCTAATACAACCCCATAAACAAATCCTACATTAAAATACCACAAAAAACAAACAAACCCTACTACATAAACAGGTCATTCCCTAATCACAACTCTATTCCATCTATCTACCCCCGTACTCGTAACAAGGATACCAAAAAAAACTTCACAAACCCCCAACGAAATACAAAACCCATCCAAACACAACACACAACCACAACATTATGCGAAGAACATTCAGTTTTTTCAAGATAGGTTCTTTAATTACAATTTAAATAATACGGGTGATCACATAATAGAATTGATCCTGGGGAATAAATTTACATAAACAAGTATGGGTGATTAATAAGATTTCATGTCACAACTTTTTATCAAAGCATTACAAAAGAATATAGAACACCACCATTGCTCAAGAAAATACCACCAATGAAAATGATTTCTTGACGACCTTATAGTCCATACGATTCAGAACAGGGTTCATGGATAACAATTAAAATAGAATACGTAACATCATCAATTCCATACGATTGTTTCATTGACCCATGTTATCTTTTGATCATCATATTCCCTTACCCTCATTTATTAATTTTTAATAAAAATGGATTAATTCATTCTTCACAATGAAAAATGGATAGACCTACCCCGCATGATACAAAAATAAAAAGATGCAGAAGAATTCCTACATGAAAAAGCGGACAAGCAAAACTAGTCTTTGTACCAAAATAGGGGATCAAATGAGTAGAAGAAACTCCAAGTAAACTGAGTAGGAGGGTCTCTAGAATAGGCGCATGACTCGTCTTTAGAGGACGGCTCTAGACACACCAATTTAAAAGAGATGAAAGGTCCTTGACTTTTATAAAATTCTTTGTCCTATATCAACAGAAGGAAATGGTTCCAAGGACATTAATGATGGATCGTGGCCAAGATCATACAATTTTAATATATCATTGTCGTTGGAGAGTTCTGATGTCATAGATATATATAATATTTATTGGAACACGCTTAACAACACCCAACTAAGTATTTAAACTCAGGTTACATAAAATAAAATGTAAGAGGGTAGAAACTGGAGAAAAAAATGGGAAATAAGAAATTTGAGAAAGCGTGAGACATTTTATGGTGTGCCACCATTTTTGTGTGCTACTGTCATGATGCCGCCATTTCAGTGTGCCACTATTTCAGTGTTATAGCTTTTTAGTGTGCCACAGTTATGGTGCCCCCATCCTGGTCTGCCACCTTCATGGCTCCACCATTTTCATTGAAACCATTTGGTGAAAGTAGATTTTTGGAAAACACCTGAAACAAACCACTACGACCTACAAGAACACAACCAACTCAAGATTGTTTTTATAAAGGAATGGCCATGAGAAATATGATTCATTACATGCTCAATGGAATATGAAATCACATGAATTAGGTATGGTAAATCCCATGTGTTACCTTACTACACAAGGAAAGATTATATTTATTTTATTATGGTATCTAATTCATTTATTTTATGAGTGAATAGAAATTGATTAAAACTATTTACTGGTTTTGTTAGGGAAACAATTGGGGTGGACAATTGAGTTTTACTCATATCCTACTCGAGTGGTCAGGGAAAATGTTTACCTAAATAGACTTCACTATTTACTAGTTTAATTCATGTAGAGGTCTAGTGTATAATCCACAATAGTTCCTGATGGGGAAATTTTATTTGGTGTTTTCTAAATCATGGTGATGGAAGTATATCCATTTTCAAATATTATTTATTAATTTTTTATAAGTGGTTGGACTTGTAGTTGATTTATCCGTATATGATAACATTTATTTATTTTAAGAATGATATGATTACATATTCCTACGTACTTTGATTAATATTAGATAATATAGTTTTTTTTGCACAGTTATTTCTCACTCTACTATGATGGTATAGTCACCCCATGGTAATACCCTAGACAATTAATTATAGTTAACAAAATCTAGCATATGAGTAGGCATATGGGAGTCTATGTAAAATTCTGATCTAGTTACGATATAGTAAACTAGAATAGGGCATTACAATAGGAATCTATATGAAAAAAAATCAAACTAATTTAATATATTACATCAATTAATTTTATCAACTATATACACATTTTCATTTATAATTTAAATAAAATATAAATCACTATTTATAGTATGATTTTCACATAAATAATTCTTTATATAATGTATAATCCAACAATATAAACCATATAATGCTAAAAAATATAATTTGAACCATCAACAAAAAAATATAAACGAATTGAAATTTAGAAATAATATACTTATTTAAATCAATAATTTTTAAATTTATATTGGGTTTATGTTTTATATGTCCACTTATAATTTTATTAGGCTCTAAATTATGGTTTAGTTACCACTCACATTCCATGAGAATCAACATTCTATGTAACATATTAATTTACTAGTGATTTACAATAACATAAACAACAAATATACTAATAAATTGATATTTTGATCCATAATTTGTTTGATCCTAAGGTAGTTAAAAAATTATAAGGTATTCATAATTGTATTCCATGTATATAAAAAAAGTAATGATATTAGAATGTAATAAGATGTTTGGTATATAATATCAAGAGTTTTGTATAAAATATATTAATCTTCTCCTTACAGTTCCATATGAATTATTGGTATGATTTATACTATTATATTTAAAACTATATCTAGGTATAAAATAATTTATATAAAACATCTCATTTTTCCCTCTCTCAAAATCTTATCAATTTATCAATTTAAGTATATTTTAGGATCCAAATATATTCTTCAAGATTTTTTATCTATATTGTATTTCTTTTGTTATTTATAAATAATCTATTCTCATCCTTGATAATTTTATTTAGAGTTTATAAAGTTATTTTATTATAAATTTCATCATTTAATGATTCCTTCTATTTATCAACTAGTACATGTGACTTATTTAAAAAAATTACATTCCTTTTATTTTATTTTTAGTATTTTATAGGTTGGACCATTATTATAATATATCAAAATAATACATAATTGAACCATCATAAATTTCACCATTAAATGAAATAGGGGTGGGAGGTACAATAATGGTTGACTCCATAAATAAATTTTTATCCTTCTCTATTAGTTAATTATTTCCAAATTTATCTAACTCATTGGAGCTATATTCTGAGGAACTCTATGTGATATATTTAATTTACTTATTTTTATAATTTCCCTTCATTATACTTCCTCATAAATTTTATCTTTATTTAATCCACTTGTATATATCATTTATTTTTTTTCATTTATAGGACACCTCAATACAATTATTATTCTTTTTATAATAACTCTTTTTCTTACATTCCATTGATTTTTTTGGATATTTGGATTATTTATATCATCACATATATGTTTAAAACATTTTTTATTAATGAGACAAATATTTATCACTATTATCCTTATATTTAATGTTCCCATATTAAATAATATATTTATTTATTTGATTTACGTGAAATATATTACCTTTTTAGTTTATCCTCATCCAAATTCATTATCTTTGTCACTTTATCATGCAACACCATTTTTTCACCAATATATTCCTTGTTTGATTATCAATGTCAACTAAATTATTGATATTAATATAAATACTTATTTATTTATCTATAATACTCTATAGTAACATTAATATGAAATTCTTCTAAGTCATACTCTATCTAAGAGAAAGGGTGGTATTAATTATCATGTTATGACTACAATATATTTCACAAATAAACTCATTTCACTTCATCTTAAATGTATTATAACATGTGATATGGGTATTTAAACATTATTCTGTTATATATTCAATTACCATAAAAGAAAATTAAAAAATGGTTACAATATATCATATGTCCGTTTTCATGAATATATACAATTAAATATATAATCTCTGAAAGCATAAATATTATCATTCATAAATTTGAAATTATAATCATTGGGAACACTAGTTTCATTCGTTCAATCCCTTTTATAGACCTTATATTTCTAATACATATACTAATACATCACCATATATCAAACATGAATATTTAAGATAGATTTTCATTTTGATTTTTTATTTTGAAATTTATGCACTATTAATGAATGATGGGATATTGTTAGTATTATATTCTTTTCTATATGAATTTATTAATACCAGTTAAAATAATAAAAACAAATTTTAACTTGATCTAGTTAAGATACTAATAAAAAACTAAACATTTAAGAGGTTTGAAATATATGATTCCAAATATTGTCATAAATATTCTCAAGAGAGAGGAATAATTTAGCAAAAACTTTTTAAAATAGATAAAATCAAATTTTAAAATAGTTTTAAAGAACTCTTTTTAACAACATGTAAACTTTAAGAATACTAAGAGATTTTTAATTGGGGTTTGCTCAATATTTCTCAAATGAAATGGGTAGAAAACAAAAAAAATATATGTTGTCTTATAATAAACTTTACTCACACTAAATACAAAATACAAAAAAATAAGATAATGAAATTAAATTAAAATGATTTTTTATAATTGAAATATTAATAAAATATATTTGTAAAAAAATATAACTTATTTAAAAAATGTAAGAAATAAATGGTTAAAATCAAAAATAAACCAAACATTGGAAGATATAAAAATACATTAAACAAATTAATCAAGTATAATAAAATTGAATATAATATATTAAGGGAATAAGTGGTGCATAATCATATCTACCAAACTAAATCCAAAAACATTAATAATTCTATTTGAAAATAATTGTTTTATAACAAAAATATTTGTTAACAAGTTGTATCCAATTTTAAAAACCAATATAAATAGTGAATAGGTTCTAAACCAAGAACCTAATCCATTATTTTTCATGGAAAACATGATAAATAAATAAATTAATAAAATTATTTAATAACCAATTTTTAACGTTTAATGATAGAAAAAAAGATAATAAATCTATATTGCAATGAACGTTTACTGGTGTAAAGATAGAGAAAGAAGAAAATAAATTCATAGTAGAGTTTCCATTTTTTTTATAATGGTGATTTTATATTATAAATGATGATCATATCATTGAATTGATTTCAAACTTGGAGGTGGAATAATAATCTTGAGGAAACTCTTATGGATTAAGAAATTGATATTACGATTTACATAATCAAATTCATTTATTATACAGAGTAAAATAAAAAATATTTATCTTTGTATGAGAATATTTTCCATGTTAAGATACTTTTCAAAATAAATCCCTTATCATATTTATAATTTTATCCTTGTAAGAAATATAAATAATTATCTTGCATCTTTTATCTAAGATTAACCAAATTAGATAATGAGAAATTATCTTGTTTCTTATGTGATTGTAATAGGTAATAATATTAAAAAAAAATCTCCATAAACATTGAAAATATTTAATTCAAATCCTAAAAATGATAGCCTAAGACACTTACTTGAAAAATAAAGTAAGTTCATATATTTTATATATTCTTTATATCCCTTATTAATGGAATATTATGCCATTTTTCCAAGATCCACATATTTAATTAACATTGTAGACATGATGATTATATCAACCATTAAAAAAATTTATCTTGGTTAAATTTGGTAAACGAAATATTCTACTAAGCTACACAACTTAGTTGATAGAGTGTGTCGAAAAAATATTATTACTTCATTTACCAATCTTTCGCTATTCTATAATGTTGAACATGATATTTTTTAAATGAAAATATTATAAAAAATACTTATAAAAAGATAAAAAAAATTAAAATATTTACTTACTAAAAATTAAATATATGAAACACATAATAAACATGATTTTTTACTATAACAAAAATGAACTATTGTACTTTTCTCAAAAAAACTTAATATGTTTCTACAAATCCTTGTAGAAAACAAATCTTGTTTTATAGACAAAATATCATTGGGAGAATAAACAATTTTAAAATGTATCTCATGTCATATCTATAACATAAAAAATAGAATTAATAATCTATATTTTATTGTTTTTAAAAAATATATTACATTTTTTTTATCGTTAGTATCATGAAACTATGTAGTATGAAAAAAAATCTCCAAAATAATTTACATTATCCCAATCCATTTTCATGATTTAAATTAATAAAACTTCTAAAATTGTTAACAAAAAATTAATATTATATAAAGAAAATTAAAATTACTGTATATAAACACAAAAAAGAAAAAATAAACATAATCATGTAGAATATTCTTTCTAATTTCTAGATTTCATTTCATTGAAATAAAACACTAAATCATACATCTTGAGATATATTGAATCATTATTTCAATGTTCATAGTTCTCAATGAAATTCACCAAATTTAAATTCCTGTTATAGGATTCCTTATTTAATTTTAATTCAATTCTATTTACTATAAATTAATCATTATATAGTTTATTAATATTCGATAGGGTTTGATGGAATCAAAATTATTGTCCATAGAAACCACATTTTTAATAATAATCATTAATACTTCGAAGAGTTCATGTGCCAATATTCGGTTTATTTTGAAAAGTATTTTTACTATAAACTAGACCATAGTATTTTCTTAGGTCATGTATAAAAACATATATTCCCTAAAAACCATAAAATATTCCACACCCATATCAATACAAATTCATTAATGGTAAATTTTTCTTCACAAAAATGCCGTAATTAATCCATTATGTCAAGGATGATATTTTTTTAATTAAAATACCATTTGTATTTTCTTCCAAGAGTGATGATGACGTTAGTTAAAAATAGCGTTTATATCCTCTCAAATGATAATAAATCTTTAGGTTTATATATTATTCTAAAAAATTAATGTAGGTATTTTCACGTATATCATTATCTATTAGATAAACACCAAAACACATTAATTTAGACACAATTATGTATATTTTAGAGTTATATCTTCTAAACCAATTATAATATTAGCATTATAACACATGCCATTCGAAGTGGTTATTAAAAAGACCCCCTTACTTTTTAATGATCAAACCTCTCTTTCAAACTCTTTAACAAATCTCTTGAATCCCAATTTGTAAGTAATTCATATTAAACCAACAATATATAAGTCTATTAAGAAACATCATTGCCTTTATATATTTTTATTGGATTATGAATGATTAAATTTTAAATATTTTTTGATATTAATGGATTCTATATTTTTTTTATTCTATGATCAATGATATGTAAATTATATCAATTAATTTTAGAGTTTTAAATTTAATCCTTGAATTATTTAAAATGAGGATAACTGTAATGAAAAAGGAAAAAAGAAAAGTATTATTATTATTCAATAATAATATAAACTCAAATGTAATTGTTAACTATCATATAATGCTTATAATAAATAAATAGATAAATATAAATAATAATATAATTTAATTAAATATATAATATAGTAAACATAAAAAATATTAGAGCAAGAAAAATAACTTCATTAAAAAATTTAGAATTTCTAAAATATTTGAATTATCATAAATGATTATGGGAGAAGAGAAACAATTAGGACAAAAATATAATTAAAATTTATTTTTTTTAAAAAAATTAAAACATTATGTTTGATTATATTTTAAAAACATTTATATAATATATACTTTATAAATAAATTTTTTACATCTTTTTTTATTGTAAAATATTACAATATATATATATATTATTTTATTTATTTAAAAACGTTTTCATTGGTTCATATATATATGATAATAATAATTAATTAAAGTTGATAAATAAAACAATATGTGTTGAGACCAGGAGATCTTTTGGGAGATATTGAGACTTTTGTGAGACATTTGAGACCCAAGTTTATGTTTTTGTGATATTGTATTGAGTATGTTACCCCAAGTATTGTTTTTTATATAATTTAGAAGATTGGGAGATTATTTGGGGGTTGATATTTTTAATGTGCTGTATTTTGTTATCAAAACATAAATTAAATTTAAAATATTATAAAATAAATTATGTTATATCATATTAATGTAATTTGGACGTCTGAAAGTGATTGAAATATATTTTTTGATGGTTAGGGACTAATTGAAGAGGAAATAAGTCCCTTTAAAGACCACTAGAATTTTTGAGTTGAAACTAAAATTTAATTAATTCTTGAAATCTTATGTGAATAAGAATTATATTATGAGATAATGGTTTTTGGAAATGGAATTGAAATTTCTTATATACCGAAGATATTTTTTTTATCATACTTACGATTTTTACATGACGTGTGGATTGAATTTGAAAAAGATATAGTATATGTAAGATTTATAATAGAATATGTATGATGTGGTTTTATATCAAGGATTTAATTTGGAATAGGTAGAGATTATAAAAGGTGTCTCATTCCATATGTAAAAATTTATTCTATTTGGAGGGTTGAATTTGAAAAATAAGATAACATGTATGATTTATCAATGAATATGTTTGATGTTTTTCTATATTTAAGCTTGAAAAATGGGCGCAGAAATCGATGTGTAGGGTTCATTTAGATACATAATAATTTATCTGGTCGTAGGTAAGATGGTTATGCATACATAATATTTTTATTATAATGATGAATTGTAATTTTCAATTTAAAAAAATTTATTAAATTTTTTTTAAATATAATTATATTTATATATATGATTTTTTTATGATGTTTAAGATGTTTCACATAAGAAAAATATAGATTCTCTATGATTTTTTTACAGATTTCCTCATATTTAGATAATTTTACAATGAATATTTTTTGAATAATTATTCCAATTAACTCAATGATAATTTAAAATTAAAATTATATGATGTTGATTCTATTCCTGTCTGTTTTAAATATCATGAATTATGTACACGATGCATGAAATAGATATAGATGGATTTTACTGTAAAGATTATATTTTACTGTGAATAGAGTTTCATTTTACGATAACTCATCTTCGACAATGTGTTTCATATAGTTTCATCTTGTTATAAATATAAGTGAACCTAGATAGATACAATTGTTTAAAATAATAATAATTTGGAGAAGATAATAGGATAAGTTATAGGTAGTTTGTAGTTTGAATTTGAATTTATAAAATCTAATTTAAACATGAAGAAGATTTTGTGTCCTATGAGATACATTTAATAGGGTCTTTCATGGATATATATATAGAATTTTGTTTCTTTTTTTATTAAATAAATATAATGTTGTGAGATATAATAAAAATAAGTGATAAGAAGAGTAGTACTTACATTAGTGTAAGTAGAAGATATAGAAGACAAAAAATTGTGTAGTAATGTAGGCATAGGAAGATTCCTAAGGCACTCACTTGTTATTTTTATAAAATATCTGCCGAACCACTTTATATTGTCTTTAAAAAATTAATAGTATAGAAACATAGTCCACACCTTAGAAAATTTCAATAAAACATTGAATATTGGTTGGGATAATGTTTAATGGATAACAATGATGGTTTTATTATATACATGAGTTCATGGGTATTCCATATTGATTGTAATGTAATATAATGTTTCTAGTATATTATATGATAATGGTTCTGTCTGGATCATTCCATGTATTTGATACTAATTTTCATTAGTTTACCTTTTATATTTAATATCCTTTATTTTAAATATTTCCTCAATTTTAGTGAGTTGTGTAGTGATATCAATGACTCTAACAAGAGAAAGTGTAAAATTTGATTATAAATAATAAAAATAAGAGTGTAGGATTTTTCAAAGATTCAACCCTATTAGTTACCCTCAACAATACTAGGGACAATATTATTGATATCAAGTAAAAAGGTTCTATCTAAAGATCACGATGTTTTGAGTTTAATTTTATGATGATTTTTTAATTTAGTTATTGTTTTAGATCATTCAACAATGTATCTCACTATGATTCAAAAAAAATCTTTGGGTTCTTCCTCTGAATATAGAAAACATTATCTCAATGAATAAAAATCATGAAAAAACTTTCTGTGGGAATAATTACTATATTTTAAAATTTTAGATGCTACTATATGTGTAATCAATATGTTTTAATATTTTAGAGGCTACAACTGATGGATTTATTACTCATTTTTAAGGTACATCTTTGATAAAATTGGATATATATAATCTATAGTTCATTCTCATGGTCAGAATGAATTGTTTTATCTATTTAAATGAAGATGTTTCTTAATATCAATGGAACCAAAATATAAAATGTCATATGGGATTAATTATATAATATACATGTAGGTAAAGTGAAAGTAAAGAAAAATAAGCTATATATTTAGATATTAAATTAATGGTATCTTAATAAAAATATTAATTAAATAGTGGATTAATTCTTCACAAGGTTAAATAAAATTTTTTCGACCATTATAAGTATTTGTGGGAATTTTTAAGGCACTACCGATGCTAAAAATATAAAATATATCATTCTGAATAGATTTTATGTCAAGAATTTAGTACTTAAATACACTAACCAATATAAAATTCCACTAGTTGGTTTTTATAACATTCTTATAAGCTATGAAATTTTGATAGTGTGTTTTTTCAAAAAGAAAACCTAGGATGATAGGGAAACTCCCATAAAATCTTTGAAGATTGAAAAGAATAGGAATGAAATTGTGTTAATGAATAATATTTACTTTGATATGAATATGATAATGTGAAGTTTTATAATATCATACCACTCATATTAGGAATATTTTTAAAAGGAAATGGTAAATTTCATTTAAAATTACGATTTAAGTTGTTGAACTATAGGGGTATTAATCATTTTTCTTTATACTATCCATGGATGAAAGAAAATGAAGACGATGAGAGTCAATATGAGGATGAGATTCCGAGATGTTACGTGAATAAGAAAGCACAAATGTATTCTTAAAAGGGGAAACATAATATATTATTTAAATTCAAGATGAATAATTTCCTATATAAGATTAATGGAGGTGATAATAGTGAAGATATTTCTAAAGTAAAAATATCCAGTAAAATTAGTAAAAGGTTTCTTGCTGAAAATTTGAATTTATAATAAATCACATCCAATGAGAGTAGAGGATATTAAAGTTAAGAAGATATCAAAATGGTGTTAATACTACAATATGAACTCAAAGAGTTACTCTTCAATACTTCTCACACGGGAGACGAGAATAATGTCTTGAAAACAGTGGTAAATTATCAGTCATTATTGATAACAAGTATGTTTAAAGGTAGTTAAAATTGTCCAATGATGTTAAAATATTCCAGTAATTAATTATTGAATAGAGTAAATTGGTTGATTATATAACAGATAAGGCCTAAGTATGGAAGAATATCATAAGGTTATCTAACAAAAATGGTCTGTATTGAAAGGTATTTTCACAAGTTTAAATCCTTTTTTCAAAAATATACACATGAAGTTTGATATAGATAAACGAACATGACTAAATAATATGTTAAAATAAAATATAGTGAAGAGATTCATGTTTTCCAAAACAAATATGACCTTAAAATTCTGAAAAATATTAAAAATGTTTTGGTAAAATATCTTATTCAATGTAATAATAGAAGAAAGTTAGGTTTCATAGAAAAAAATAATGATTCATATAAATCTATAAATTTTAAGAGAATATTTTAAAAAGACAAAAAATATCACAAATAAAGATTTTCTAATTACATGAAATAAGTATAAAGTGAAGAGGCGTATTATTTGAGTTTGAAAAGTAGGTTCCCTAAAAAGGATTCGAGATTAGTGGTCATTGGATGGAATAAAATCATTTTACAACATCTATAACTCACTTTATTTTCAATGTTATGTATGAATGTTATAGATTTTGTTGGAACTGTGGTGGTTTTGGTTTCTTGAAAAGTGTATTTTGGTTTAATTAACTATATAAATTTTAATTTAAAACTGTTGAAGAGAAATTTTTTGTGGAGTCAAACAATCCAAAGAGAAATGTTCATAAGTATACAAGAACTTTTGAATTGAAATTTGGGACAAAATTCAATCAATTGGAAGAGGTTTCTGATGGTGTGACTAGATGTGTCAATTTTATAAATATTTTCTTACTAGTTTACCTTCATGGTTTATTATGAATTATAATTATCAAAAATAATATAGAAATAAAATGAATAGAATATATATTTCATTGATTATTGAATTTCCAAACAAAATATCACAATATATTAGTCATTATAAATTAGACAGTGGAAGTTTATATCATATTAATAGATATTTTATGTTCTTCAAGGATTTTAAGAAGGGAAAGAACAGATTTATGAAATATCCAAATTGTTGGTGACTCAAAATTAGAGGCATTTTTTTATAAATCATATGATAATAAAAGATGTAAATGAACAAAACATTGATTATTTGTTGGTTGACACAAAATTTAATAAGCATCTCTCAATTATGAGATGAATAGAATGAAGTGGTATTTTAAAATAATGAATGTTTTATAATTAAATTTATATATAGATGTGTTATGTAGAGAGGAAAAAGTACTATAGAAACTTATTTCAAGTTGTTGAAACTATGAAGAAAATAATTCCTTAATATCTGACCAATGAATATGTTTTGATACCTCTAGAGATTATTGATGCTATAATTGGTGGGAAAACATATCTACTCAAGAAAAAATTTTAAGGTATGATCTTAATAGGATTGTAATAGGGAAAGGATGAAGCATAATGATCTATAAAGAATAATTAATTTTTAATATACCACTTTTAAAATGTTAAAATTAATATGGGTAATCATTATATGATATGGGCGTTTAATTTTAACATAGATCATCAATGTTGTTTTCAATAATTTGGAATATTTTGTACTAAGATGGGGAAGATTGAGAAAAATTCTTAAAATTCATTAATCAATGTCTTATGTAATATTTATCCTTCCCCTCTATCACTTTTTCTTTTGATTATTGTTATGAAACCTCAAATTATAATACACCTATATTCCTAATTTATTACATAAAGATAAATACAATAAAATCCTAAATGATCGTGGGGACCTATGTATTTTGGGAAATTATGAACATAGAACAAAACATAGAATCATGGGCACAACAAAATTATTTAAAAACATGAAAACATGACCTTAAATTACCATTACTGATCTAAAACTACATGGGATAACATGAGGATGTATATAATATAGGGTTGAGATATAAATCCAAGTAACGTAATAATCAATGAATAATATAAGTCAAAGCAGTGCATGTGAGATAAGAGGTATATCAAGGTAACATAAGAAGAGGGGGAATCATAAATATGAGCATCGAAACACGGTGTACGATGATAACATAAAGGCATCATGGGAGTTTGGAAACAACCTAAAACAAGACATCATAATAAAAATTAAAGGATAACTACATATAAATCAAAACATAGTGTGCTTAATATGACCTCATATGCACAATACACGGTATCTCATTAGTTAAAAACATTACTAAATGCATTAGGGCTCTATATAATTTTGGGCCACATATCATGTATATGCATAAGTGTTCAACATATATCAGAAAACATAAGGATGTATTTTATATTTTTAATCCCATCATTAAGGATTCTGGGGAAAATTCATGTAAGTACAAAATAAATAATGGAACATTACATCTTGTTGTATAATATTGGGTATAAATGGATAATGATATTCACTACTCAATATTTTGGAATAGAAAATCCCAAGAAGATGATTAAAGCAAAACACGGGTATATAAAAATTCATGTAAGTGTTTAATTATAGTTAAAGTTCTTATAATCACGTATATATCGAAATTATAGTGATATTTATATTTAATATCAAATTACAATATGGAAAATTTGAAATCCAAAGTCATAAAATAGAGAAATTACTCGAAAAATGGGGACGATAGGATACATTTCCTTGATGGGTTCTTCAAAAATATTGGGTTGTGCCTTATATGTTCTTTAGAATACCCTAGGAGGGTTTTAGGGGGTAAATATAGAGTAACTTCATGATCGAATGGTTTTTGGTGAGGATGAATGGGAGTTTGGGTCGGTTTTTATAGAAAAATGGTGGGGGATTCATTATAAATTTATATACATAGGTTACACACTCCACATGATAAAATAATCTAAACCCAAAACCGTTCCATGGTGTTTCTAATTTTTATAATAAATAGTTGTGGTTTAAAATCGTAATAGATGAACTCATTAAAATAATTTCCAAGGTTTGTGGAAGTGGGTGATGTTCAAAAATTATTAATTTTAAACCATAAAAATATAACAAGGTTTTTGAGGATTTATTAAGGGTTTATAAAATAAAACAAATATCATCAGAAAAATATTATTTTATATTACGGCATAATTTTTATCTTGTATACTCTTTGTAATGTTTAGTAAATCATTGTTCGTATTTTATGATGTCACAATACATACCATATATTTATACTGTATTTAATTTTTACCCAAAAAAATTGACTACATCAGAAAATTATAACAAATTCATGGTCGAATAATTTAGCCTTCATGATTTCAAAAATTATATTTATTTTATTTAAATAATTCTATGAAATAATAAAATTTACACTTCCAAACAATAAATTCACATTTATTGAAAAATATTATTTTTTATAATGATAACAGTTTTTTATTATAATAAAAATTATTATTTTATTCATAAAATAAAATTATAATTTATATTTAAATAAATATTATTTAATAATATTATTTTATAAAAATTAAATTTTTTTAAATTTTTTTAAAAAATAAGAGCCTCTTGATTAAAAATATATCAATTTGAAAAATATAATTTCAGTTTCATCATAAAAAATCTAGTTTTTTATCAAACATAGTATTTAATCATTTATAAAGTGATAATAAAAGGGAAAAATACAATCATTATTTTACTAAATAAAAAATATAAAAATACATTTTATTATCATCTTGACACATAACCCCTTATTACAGTAGCATATTCCCTATATGTATGGTTTTTAATAATGATACAATCTTGGGGTGGCATTGTGAACATGGTTTGGGCATGGATATCCAATATTATGAACATCTCCAATAAATAGTTTCAGTAATGATTTTATTATTAAATGTTGGGTTATTCTTGGTCAAGGTAAAATCAAAATGATTTTATCTCTATTTAATTCTCTTAAAATTATGCTTCATATTTTATGAACCTACTGGTCAAGGCCACCAATATTTTTATTTTTCTTAATTGGATTTTATCATCACCCATAATATATACTAATCATAATGGTAAATTTACAATGGATATATTATTAACAATTTTGATTCATAACAGTATTTTAAACTTGATAGGATATAACTTATAAGGGTCAATAGTAACCTAATTAGTTCATGTGTTTTCAATTATTTCATTTCTCAATAAGGAATTTGTTTATTTGAGAACAGAATATCATTTATATAACATTTTTTCATTAAATTACCACCCCTTAGAAATTTCACACAAACAAATTCATTTTGGAAAATTATAACTAATGAGTTAACTTTAATTTATTGAACTCTTCTAGTTCTAATGTTTCTTCCTCAAACATGGGGTTTCACCATAGTACCTTAACCTGTCGATTTTTATTATTTCATAGAAATTTGTCTACATGATCAAATATCTTCACTGATTTCTCCAAAAATTAGAGATCATTCTCCAAGGGTTCACATCAGGATTCAGTACATGTTAGGGGTCTGGTATGTACTTTCTTAATAAGGATACATGGAACACATCTTGTACTTGAGGTATGTTAGTTAAAAGTACAAGTCAATAGACTAAAACTCTGATGTGATTAAGGATCTAGAAAGGGATGATGTGTCTTGAACAATCCTTTACCTTTTTCCAAAACCTCATTTACTCCTTCCACAAATACATGTGAAGGGACATTTTGTCTTTAAGCTCAAACTCTATATCACATCGATGATTTTTTTCAAATCATATCTCTATACATTATGGAAATTTTCAAATGTCATTGAATCATTTGACACTAATATTTCATCTCATGGATATGATCAGGACCCATGAGCTTCCACTCTCTAACATCATCCCAACATGTCCAAGTCTGAAACTTCTTCACATATAAAGCCTCATAAGGTGACATTTGAATGCTAGAATGTAATATTTTTTATATGATAACTCCACTAGTAGAAGGTGTTGATCTCAATATCCTTGTAAATACATTTAATAATATATCATCATATCCTATATAGTGTTTATAGAGACCTAGGATTATTGTAAATTGATATTTGATCATTTAGGATGATCATTCAGCATATTAAAAAAGAATGTACTTGAGGAATGTAATAGTGTAGGGTATTAAGAAACATTAAACACAATATTCTAACATATAGAAATATATTAATTGTTTCCCCCAATGATCTTCCCCTTTATTACTTCTACTTAAACCCTTTATTTAGATATTGGTCTATGGAAACATAACAAAGGGTGAGATAAGTTCCTCAGTAAGGGTAAATAGAGAGTATATGTAAGTATAACATGAGAGTGTGGGTAAGATAACATGAGAATAACAATTGAATATCATTCCCTACATATCAAATATCATATACATGAGTCACAGAATAAAGACTAAAAGTTTATAATACATCATCTATAAGGGAATCAATATAATAATCCATGAAATCATACCATATAAACAAGACATTGAATTTGTGGCGCACACATAAGCCTCGAAAATCTTATGTCGTAGCTACCTACTAAGACCTTAATAACATGTTAGTCTTGGGATAATCACAAATATACCTACATTGGGCTGGTTCTCACAACCCATGTACCCTCTTATTTCTAGGCATGGGCTACAACCTATGTAGCCTCTTATTTTGGTCTTGGGATACAACCCATGTTCCCTCGAAATTTAGGGATATGGATATGACCTGTTTACCCTCGTATTTTTTTGATTGGTCAACAAACCATGTACCATATTATTTTAATGATTGGGTTGAAAACCATGTAACCTTTTATTTTATTTGTTAGGCCACTAACCATGGAACTATTGATTTCATATATCATTTATCAGAACCCAATTCAATGTAAAGAGATATTGGTCCCACCTGTCACATTGTGAAATAATACTACTATATTCCAAAAAATAATAAAATATTCATCATATCACAACCCATAAAAAGAGATGAGTTTTATTAAAATAATATTATATCCCATTAAATTAAATTGATACCATATGTATTTTTCATATCATAATCTATGTAAAATATATATGTTTTATAATAATTTAATCCATAATTAACCAATGAAAACAAGTGAGTTTCATAATCATTTTATCATTATATAACTTGTGGAATAGATATAGTTGTCATAATAAAAAAATCATCATAAACATAAATAATTCAAAGAAAGGATAACGATTGATTCCTTGGATCATATACTCAATAATGTATAAACTAATTAAAGTATGTAATCTAATATGGAGGTGGATTTGGAAATATCACACTAATCATTTTTTAAGGGAAATAACCTTTTTCTAAAAATAAAATGTTTAAAACATAAAATATTTTCAAAATAATTTCCTTTGACTTTTTTAAACATATAATTTAATATTAAAATTCATATATAAAATTCATGAGGAAAATATCCTTTCTAATTTAAAAAACACTTTTTAAAACATAAAATATTTTGAAAACTATTTTCTCTTCAAATAATCTTTAAAAATTAAAAACTATTCTTCGAACCCTATTTTAAAAACATCAAACCATAAAAAAGTTTCATTTAAATATGTTACCATAAAAATTATCTTATGATATATTTTTTAAAATATATAACATTTTAGGAAACATTTATAGTGAATAAAACTGATCTCTCCTTGAAGAGAGAAATAAAGTAAAATTTTCTTAAAATAATTATGAAAATAATCTTAAGTACCAAATAGTGGTGAAATTGTACCATAATTGTAAAATATACTCTATGACTAGAGGAGTACAAATTTCATGAAATTTCAAGAGAAAAGTATCATAAAACTTCATTAATAGAGGGATAATCATAAATAATCAAGATAAAGGATGATATTATAGTAATAAACTATTTCTGAATTGGTACAATTTAATCACAATCCCCATGAATGAATAAAATTACATGAAACAAAAAATTTCAGTAAAATAAATATATTAATTTTATAACATATAATAGTGATGTATATACATATCACAGAATAACATAGGTTCATAAAATGCCATTTGTCTTAAAGAAAAAAATTTAGAAAATTTTATTTTACTAATTTTGTAAATTTTGAACTATAAATCCCATAAAAGATAGATAATAAAATTTATATGTAAATCCAAATAATGCTAAATATTAGAATCTCAAAATAAATCCAAGGGATTTATACACCCCATTTATATGAAATAGGTTGTGAACATGGATTTTGTATCATGGAAAGTAAAAGTGAGAGAATAAAACCCTTACAAAGATCATTTCATTAGAGTGAGAATAAATAAATGAAATAATAATATCTAACAAATTTTATTCCCAAAAATATAATTTGAAATAAATAATTAATATAATCATATGTCATTTCACACATATTCTTGGTATAACATAACTAATTACATTGAATTTTATCCTAATGAATTGAAATTGAGTTACAAAATACCTTACCTTTAGTCCTGAATGTCATCATACATATTAAAAAATTTTATATAATAAGAATATGGTTATTATTAATCTGACATAGAACTATATTATTTTACATAACACCATATATGATTTTACTGTGATTTTATATTACCCCTTTATTAACAATTTCCTGTTAATGTTACATTTTTGGTAGTATCCGCTTTGTTTTTTGTATATGTTTTGACGTGTTATTCTTGATCCTCTTACATTGATCACGATTTATATAATTATAGAATGTAAAAAAATTATAAACAACATATATGCCTATTATAAAAATATTTATAATAGTCCAAAAAATATATAAATATGAAATGGAATATATCGTTCAGGGAAAAAACCGAATGATAAAAACTATGAAACTAAGTAACCATTTTTTTATAAAATAGAAAATTTGAATGTATGATATATATATATAATAGTTCAAAAATCATAAATAAATAATAAATATCATATACTTCATATAAAAATATTACTTCAATCCTAATTCTCAACCACGATGGGTGTTAATGGAAAAACCTGAATGACATCATTTTGCAAGGCGGTAGTTTCTAATACACAGAAACAGTAAGTTGGATACCCATTTGATGGAAGAGTGAGTCATTGTAGGTATAACTCTTCTAATAAAAAAATCATAAAATATTGATGATACTAAGGTAAAAATTTATGATTTTAATTATAATAATTGAGGTGGTGGAGAAATAAAATAAAACAATAGTGTTTGTTGAAGGATGTTACCTCTTCCTTAGGTAACTCTTTTTCATTTCCACCAAAGGGAATCCATGATGAGTTTTCTACCCAAATTGAGGCCTCTAGGATGATGGGAGATTATTTTAGAGCATTTTTAATAAAATTGGTGACATTAATTTGTCACCCAATTCATCCTTTAAAGGAATTTATAAAAAAACAAAAGTAGCAGTATAAACACTAGGTGAAATGAACTTACTATAGATGAGATTAGGAGAGCTACAAACCAAGAAACACTGAGGAAAAGAAAAAAATCATAAGAAACAAAATGATCAAAACATCTTGTTATCAGCAATTTTATTATCTCCTAAAAAGCGACGTACTTTCCATGGGGACTTCGCCTATCTATCTGATATTAAGGGAAGAAAAAACCTTCACTTCATCGGACTTCAGATCATTAAATTGGGCCCCTTAAAAACATCAAAAAGATTGATTGAATTCGAACTGAAAGATCATTCAAAATCTGGTTAGATCTATACAACATATTTTCTTCAAAAAATATGCAATATCTTCATATCAAGAAGAAAAGAAAATCCACACATCAACTCTAAGTCTTTTAGCTTTGATTGTTTAGACATAATTCCAAGGGAAGCAGAAACAAATCAGATCCAATCATTTTCAAATCATCCATGATAACTTTGGAGCTTGTTTGGGCAGGTTTTTGAAGATTCAATGGGCTTTATAGGTATTAATAAGTGAGGGAGGTGAGTTCCCTTTTATAGTGGAGGAGCCTCATTCTTGTAAATTTAAAAAGGTAAACACTATTGAGTGGTCTCCCATACATCTTGTGCCTAAAATAATATTCCATTTTATATAAAAGAGATTATGTGGTTCAAATAAGTATATCCAATGTATTTTTACATGTTTCTAGGGTATTTTTTCCCTTCAGATAATGTTTAATAACCAAGTAAACTCATTTTTACCTTAATCACAATAATTCATTTTAATTACATTAAATAAAAATTTTGGTCAAAAAATAAGTTTACCTTAATAGAAATTAATAAATTTTTTTATTATAAATAAGGAATCCATTTCTTAAAATAATAATCATTTATGTTGGATAAATTAATGTAATAACATTTTCACATATGGGACGAAACAATGGGTTTTTAATATCAAAATCTCCAAATGTTCAAATTTCTTTTATACCAAATTCCAACGTGAAATTGATTCAAGTGACATAAATAAAATTAATTGATATAAAAGATATTTCAATATACTTTAAAAATATTGATAATATAATATAACGATATAAATAATTGATATGAAGAATAAGTTTTCAATTAAAATTTAGTATTTTTTATTATTCATTAAAAAATAAATCTACTCAAAGAAATACCAAAAATTCATCAAAATTAGATTATGATATTTGAATTTTAAAAATGATTATTCCATTATAAAATAAAAATTAATAAAATTTCAAAAAAATATTTAAAATAGGTGCACCATTAAAATTCGGTACAATTACCTTTTAGAAGAAAAAAATATTTTTATTTATAAAATTTGATATATTTTTAACTTATACCAATAAAATATATTGGATAAGTAAAAAAATTATTTATTTAATATATAATATATAAATTTTATTAAAAAAATCAGCAAAAGTTTATTTTAATGTAATGAGATAAAATGGTGGTTGTACATAGAGAAATATTTTCATCAGAAATGAAATTTCATTATTTTCTAATAGTTATTAATTTAATTTCTATCTAATTTATAACCTAATGATTTATTTTATATTCATTTTTAAATCATATTTTAACAAAATTTATTCTAATTTTTCACTTCAATTTCAACAAATAGGTGGTAACATTAATAATATTTTAATAATAATATTAATAGTGCATTGTAGTTTGGTGAATCAAGGTATTGTGAATAGCACCTGATCAACATGGTGTTTCATGGTAAGTAATAATTAATTGGTGCTTCCACATATCGCAAGCTATATTCAAAGTCATGTGGAAAAAAAATATTTAATAATTTTAATTTATTCAAAGAATATATTTTCAAAAATCTCATGGTGTTATAGTTTGAATGGTTTTCTTAGATTGGGCATCTATCATTATGTGAAAAGATGTAATGAAACTCATATATCTGTCCAACAATTCATAAATTAATCATAAAAACCTTGTGCTAATCATAAAATAGCAATCAACAATAGTTTATGGTGGAACTCCATATAGTCTTACTACTTCCTTTATGTATATCATGGAAGGTTTTTCAAGAGATAAATCTTCCTTGATGGTAATGAAATGAAAAAAAATTGAGGTGATCGACTACCACCCTGATGGAGTTATATTCTTTACATGTCCTAGGGAGTCCCATGAAAAAGTAATGGTCATATTTTCCCATTTCCATGTTGGTATAATAAATGGTTTCATCGTACCCTTATAATTTTTTCATTCAGCCTTGGGTTTTTAGAATACGTAGCATCAGTGGAAAAAATCTACAATCTCCCTCTTTATGTTATCCAACAAAAAGTTTAAATTTTTATATTTATAAATCACAGTGATTAGTGAACTAATAGATAATGATTTTATACACACATCATAATGAATATTATTATTTATATATTGTTTTTATGGGACACAAATCAGGGTTCAAAAATATATAAATAAATCCTTATAAAATATGTACTCTACAATATTCAATACCATTTTTATGGAACCTAATAATATTTCTAGGAATCCTTGATCATCTTATGAATGGATGGTTGAAAAGTTAATATAGAATGGTATGATAAATTTCATTTCATTACTCTCATTCCCATCCTATACATGTACAAGTAGTTTAGATCCCCTACAATCCTCATCATGGATAGGGTTGTGAAATTGATTCTTCTCAGAGAATCTACTACATTGTTCACCATCTGATGATGGTAGTGGACTGAAAAATAATAATCCAAAATCGATTCTAAAAAAATAATTGGATTGTATTCAAATCCTTTTTTGAATATATACTTTGGGCTTTTATTATTCGTATATCTGTCACACTTCTCGAAATAGTGAGAATATCTCCAAATCCTTAAAGAAAATATCACTATATCAAATTATAGCTCACGTTTTCCGTAGTTCTAAACATATATATTTAATTGTAAAAAAGGAAAATACTACCGATTTTCCATTTTACATGACTAGAAAACTCAATCCATTTTTGGATTCATCAATATATATCACAAACCATTCACCACTAATGGGTAATGTGACTTTATGTGCAATACATAGCATATTATATAAATCATGAAATCACACATCACACTCATTTGTCCAAACCAACCTGAATCAATTATTAGTTAGTATGGCTAATAGTTGTGAAAATAATTATATGTTTCTCAAAAATTAATGATAATACCAAGGTAATGGAACGAAACTATAGATTTATTTCATTGATATAGATTTTGGGCATTCGTCAATTTCTAATGATTTTTAAGGATCTACATATATCCTTTTGTTGGATATAAAATTCCCCATGACTGTTTTTTGATATATCAAAGATTCACATTTACTATACATTCCACACAAATTTTCAATTTTTAAGGTCTTCAATACAGCATTCAATTGCACATATTATCATATTTTTTATATAAGAATAACATCATTAAACACTACTATAAAATTTCAAGGTTATCCCTCAAGACTCTATTCATTATATCCCTGAAGAAATCATAATAATAATTGAGTCCAAATGGAATAACAATTAACACATAGTGCCTACACCAAATATTAATAAAATTATTAGGGATACTATCCTTCTTCAATTTACATGATAATACCCCGACCAAATATATACATTGGAGATGTATTTGGAACCATAGAGATGTTCAAACAAGCCCCCACTCCATGGAGAGGAAACATGTTCTTTTTGTTGATATTTTTGAGCTCGGGATTATTAATACAGAGGCACATTTACTCATCCTTGTTATTGAAGAAGAGGAATAGAGAACCACCTGGTGAAGAACATGGGAATATAATCACTTTATCTAGATTATCCTATAATTTCTTCTCTGTCTCTTATAGTTACATAGTGAATATTATATATAGATTGTTGGATGTTATATAATTTCCAGTTATGAATTTAATTGATAACTCTAAATATCATTTTTGATAGACTAGGAAATTCATTAAGAAACCCATCTGCATATTCTATTGCAATGGGAATTCCATCAAAGATGTTCTTTTCCATAGTCTCATCATTTTATCTAGATATAACTTTTCATAAGGAAATAATATCCATTCTTGAGATGATGATACCAAATTGGATTCATCCTCCTACTTGAACATGTGTATAATAAGAGGGACATTCATTATACAAAGGGTGTTTTCCTTATCATGTAAATTTATATTGGATCTATATAAGTAATTATAATCCACCCTAAAATTGGATCTATTTCCACTAAAGAGACTATCACAAGTCATGTTTTTCAGTTAATCTTAAAACCATAAATGAGGGAAAAGTTATATATGTGGGATATGATGAGTGGTGTATTTTCTATTTTCATATATAGATTCACATCCATGTTTTGAGGTGGTGTTTGAATAGTTATACTAAACATGAATGATATAAAAGAATTTGTATAACCATAATCAAATATTAATTTTTCCATTATTGAATAAATAACAAGTGTACCAGTTACCACATCATTATTGGGATCTACCTCAGAAGTAGTGATGGAATAAGATCACCCTTTCTATATAGGCCTTATAGGTTTTTGTCATCAATTGTCATAAAAAACCTTTAAAATAGTTCCTTAATTCACATATTGTCCTTATCCTTATATTTGTAACATTGGAAAATTAGGATGAGGGTGTTGATGCTGAAATTAGGAGAAGGTCCGCATCAGGTGGATAAAAGAGAAATGAATGAATCCGAGATAAGACATAGGAGATTTCAAGGCCCAGGAGGCGGGCACGAGCAAGATTGGGGGGACATGAGCAAGAGGACTTCTGGCATGCAATCTATTGCGCACTAGCCTCCCCATACGCTCCCAAAGCACTGTCCTTCGTGACTGGCCACGCCCGACCGCATTTCCATGACAAAGGCGACGTCGAATGGGAATTTTCACACCCGGCCCTTTTCCGCGCCGAAGGTGACATAGAATGAGGAATTTCATGCCCGACCTCGTTTCCACACACAAGGAGACGTTGAGCGGGTGTTTGCGTGCCCGACCCCCTCTGCATGCAGTAGCCGATGACTGATGGGAGTTTGCACGCCAGGCTCTTGCACACCCCTCTCGGGACTCTGGCTATAAAAAAGACTGTATCTCCGCCCTTCAGGAACAGTAACTGAAGATGATGTGATTCTCTATTTCGCGAAAACTGCATCTTCCGCAACCACCAAAAAACTCTATGGCACTCAGGTATTAGATTTTGTGGGAAAGACTAACCCAAGGGGGAGCTTTTGGGTGGGCCCTCTGATCCTAGTAAAATTTATTTCCTCCCAAATTCATTTGCGTGCAAGGGTTCCCCTCTTGCGCACACATTCCCTTTTCATCAGGTGTTCCTACGTGCTGACCATCCAACATGCATGCAAACCGTCTGTCTTACGAGAAACCCATCAGTATTTTGGGAAACAGGTCCCAATTGCATGTGAATCATCCGTCTTGTGCACAACCCCTCTGTCTTTCACACCACTCTTCTCTCTTGCACTCTTTCCCTTCTTCTCATGTGAAAACATTGCATCTTGCATGCATGCCTCCTATCTTTCCCCAGCCAATTCTGTTACGCGCTCTCCATCTGCTGCCCTCACATCAAGGAACCCTGTCCAAGCCCTTCTTATGCGCAACCCACATGGGTTGCATACTCTCTTCCAGTGTGGCCCCTTAGGTTGGCAAGTAGCAATTTCAATGTCCCCTGGGTGATGGTTTTCGTGTCATTTCATTGCCTCATTCTTCTTTATATAGGCACTCTAATGACAATTGCTTCTTCACATAGCCACGCAAACGTGGACCCCCCAATGGTTCACTCCATAACACCCCTTCACCATAGCATTATCGAAGCCTTCCTTACCTAAATGGTGGGCGGGTATCAGTTATATAAGTCCTTGGGGGTCCAGAGAAAACCCACCTCGTTCGAGATGTAGGGAATTAAACTTCCATGCACCAACGTCCTCAGGACATGACATTAAACTATGACCATGCCCCGCATGTAGGATGCGGGGTTCCCCGACCTTCGACATTCTACAAGCCCACTGGTCTCCATGGGAGTGAGATCATAACTCATATGGAATGATATCTTATTTATTGGAGCGACATCTGTCCGTAGGGAGAGGGAAACCACCATGGTGTAAGCCCCTAGCTTTCCTTGCAAGAGGTATCATCCCTACCCCTCCTCTTTTCCTAGGTGACAAGCCCCTCTCCCACTGGGCTTTGTCACCATCCAAGCCTCCATCCTGGAGTAAGTCCTAATCTCCATCACATCGGGCTGCTAACCACATGTAAGCCCCTGTTTCCACTTTTAGGACACTACCTACGCATCATCCCCACTCTATTTCACACGGATGCAACTTCTATGATGTGATCATTACGTCTTTGCTTTCTCTTGTTTTTCACACCTACCATGAATCACGTGGGCTTAGAGAAAGCATTGACCCGGACATCCTTTCTAGGCAGCCTAGAGTGAAATCCCCACATCATCCTAAACTATGAGGTCTTTGATCCTTACCAAGGAAATGTGCATAGGAAGCCTCCCCGAGTTCAATCCCACTACCCATTGGTTCCGACAATCATCACGTTAGTTCTCAAACCCATCGTAAACTATGAGGTCTTTGATCCTTGACAAGGCAAGGTACGTAGGAAGCCTCCCTGAGGTTCAATCCCACTACCCATTGGTCTCGTCCATCTTTACGTCAGTTGACACCCCTATCCTGATCTATGAGGTCTTTAATCATTTCCAAGGCAAGGTGCATATGAAGACTCCCTGAGGTTCAATCCCACTAACCATTGGTTCTGACCATATTCACGTTAGTTCACACCACCACCCTCAAATACGAGGTCTTTGATCCTTGTCAAGGAAAGGTACATTGGATACCTCATTGAGGTTCCTGCACATCACTCCACTAGTTCCAACCCCCTTCATATTGGACCACCTTCTTCCTGCATGACGTTAAAATGCATCCCTCATTATGAGGTAAGCCATTGTAACCCCAGCATGGGATAAGTCGTTGTAACCCTATCCAGAGGTAAGCTATTGTGACCTCATCCAGTGGTGAGCCATTAAAATCCCCAATCGGTGGAAATACGTCATCAAATGAACTATGAGGACTTTGATTCCCTACCAAATGGATATGTAGGAGGTCTCTTCGAGACTCAACCCCAACATCACTGTCGCCCTTGAGTTGACTCTGTCTCATTTCCACCAACTTCACTTAACCATCCATCATCCTTTTTGGTTCTTACCCAGGCCGACACATCCCGGTGGGATCATGCAACCCTGTTCTTCATTCACTTTAACAATATCGGTTAGCTAGCCACGTGTTAGCCCCAACATCAATGTTCCCTCCAGGGGTCGCCACACATGATCCACACTAGTTAGTGTTCTGATCAGTATGATCCATCTCTGATAGACGTTAAATCTGTGGGATACCTAGTGTTAAACATAGGAAGATGAGGAAATACTTAGATACATGCCTATGTCATATGATTCCCCGCATTTGATGTGGGATTCCTCATGCTTCTGCAACCCCGAAAAGCCCTATAATAAGGGGGAAAACCCGGATGCACTAGTGTTATAGTGTCCAGACATGCCAGTGATGTCCAACATGTCTATTTCCCCGACTGAAGGTTGATTCCCTAACTGGAAACCTTATAATTTATAGACAGAAGTATTGCAATTTACCAGTTTCTCGTATTAGATAATGAGTTCCATGGAGGAATCCACAGATGGAAGAACCAACATCACATCATCTTGTTTTGATCAAGGAGAAAACGTCCCTGAATAAGAGATGGATGCCGCCTGGCTTTGGAAAGCGGGAATGTGGGGAAAAACTATGCATCCTTTATAGACAGATGTGCATGCCTCGACAAATGCATCAGAAATAGAAATGGTGAACCCAACATGAATATTTTATCCCCAATATGGAAATTAGCATTGTTTGAGAAATCAGTGGACTAGCATGTCACCAGATCTAGCAAACTGTTGTCGGGTCCCACCCAGAAAATTTTAGGCCTGGCATGAAACTCACAAGATGTTGGGGCAGTCAAAATTTTTGACATACTGGTCTACGACGTAGTCAGTGAGGATCCATCTTACCAGCTGTGGAAAATGGAATGGCGTTGGGGCACTGGTCCTCTATTCCTTTCCTATCAGCCCTAATGGTTTCATCCCCTTGTTTCTCATGAACCATGATGCTTCAGGAATTTGATCACCACCCACCCACTGGCACATGGGCATGGGCAATGCCATCCCGGAAGTCTCATGTGGCTCTACTGCTTTGACCACATTCTCCACGCCTGCAAACGATGGGTGCCCATGCCCCATTTCCCGGTCTGAATTCAATCAGTGGAGAATGATCAATGACCTCGTACACCCATATGAGGAGGAGGTTATTATCCTAACTTGGGATATGTTCCTCTAGGATCTAGAGGCATCTGTTCCTCACAACCATCACTGCCCCCAAGGGTTGTGCAGGGAGGCACTGCTCCCCACGCCAATATACAATCATTTCATGAGCCTCTCCCCAAAACACCTCGAAGACTCTCTCCCCTATGCTGACAAGGTAGGAGTTGTGTGGGCCGGCCCTATCGGGATCCCATTTCATGGGCCCCCAAGAAGGGCTCCCACTAGGTCGTGCCAGCACCATCATCCAGTGTAACACCCCGAGATTTTATGAAAAATATTCCTTTTAATTTCATTAATGTCTTGTGTTGTACGCTACACCAAAAGGAGCTTTCACAACACACATCCTTGACTTGCCTTTCATTACACGCAATCGCGACCTTCCTTGATAGCGTGTGTAGTACGCAATACCGAGTTTTACAAAACAACGTTATGCTATTAAAATATTATTAAAACTAGCCGTTATGAATAGTAATAACCACTTTTTGAAATTTTTTAAATTCAATTTTTCAAAATCGACTTCATTTTTGGATTCGGAATATCGAAATTAGCTTAGGGTGAAATTTTGGTACTTTTCGGAAAACTTTCATATTCTGATGAATAGTGAAAATTACTAAATTTTAATTAAAAACAACTTTTTTAATATAAATAATTAATAGTGATAAATTATTAATTTGAGTGGTTTTAAAGTATATTTAGAATATATTTTTACAATTTAATACAATTTTGGTCATTGGATTTAATTTCACATTTAAACCAGACATAAAAAAATGTCAATCTTTTGATAGTTATTATCTCTTAAAAACACGCTATTTGTTTTGACGACAGCAATTAATTTTTTAAATTAATTCATGTAACTGATATGTTTTGAATTTTATAAAATAGCCATCATTTTTGAATTCATAATATCAAATATAGCTTAGGCCTAATTTTTGGTATTTTTCTGAAAACTTTCAATTTTTGATGAATAGTGAAACCACTAAGTGGGAGTTAAAAAAACTGAATTGTTCATAAAACATAATTTTACCGCTTCTGTGAATGGAATTTTGAAAATCTGAGAGACACGGTTAATATCAAGGACTAAAATGTGGTTCAATGGGATGAAAATAATTTTTGGTGAATAGTAACATTTTACTTTTTTTACCACGGTTAAAAGTAAATAGGGTAATTAAGGGTAAAGATGATATTATTATTACCCTAACACATGTCCTAATTCTATTTGATGAGTGTAATTCGACCAAAAACAAACTTAGGAATAAAATATGACCATTTAGGCCCACTTGGACTAGATTAGGACATTTATTATTAATTTATTTAGAGGGTTAAAAGAGTTAAAATCAATGTTTATTTACTAAAAAATTATTAATATGGGGTTATACATAAGATAAATTCGGCTATAAATTTTAATTATAAAGATAAGAAGATTTCCTACATAATGATATTTTATTTGTAATTTTAGACATTAAATAATTTAATTTATTTATGACAAAACGATGATGCAGTAATTATCTTATTAATGAAATATTGACATTATTGATGTTATAAATACCCAAATAAACATAATTTGAGACTTTTAATGAATTAAACTAATTTTCTAGGTTACTATGATATATTATTGTTTATTTAATCAACTTGGTTCGAACATATAATTCTGTTATGACTTTCACAAAAATCATATATCTAATAGTGTCAAAAATGACACAAAATAGTTTTTAAATCAAATATTATATTATTAATTAATATTTTATTCCTAAAAAAATAATGTTCGGCAAAATGACTTATATAAGGATATATATATTAATAATAAACAACTTGGGGTTCGTTTGGCATGTTATAGTAAGTGTATTAACCATATAGTGTAAGAAAACAAAAAGACACGGTAAAAGTTAAATTATTTAACTTAGATTTAAATCTAATTGATAAGGTTAAAATAATAACCTAAACTTGTCTAAATCCTATTGGTTGATATGATTTTGACCCATACCCACTTTACCTTCGAAATAATACCCTTTGGAACCATTATAAACTGATTTTGACTTTAATATAAAATAATATTTTGAGATATTCCTAAGGTGCCGCTCTCCTCCCTTATAAAAGGGCACCTCCTCCCCCTCTTCCTCACACCACATTGAGCCTTCAAGCTCGGCCAACCCCTGACACTTTCTCCTCTACACTTCCCTAGAAACATCCTAGAGGTTCTGGTCTTCCTCAAAGACCAATTTTAGTGCCCTAAAAGGAGGTCTCAAAGAAGCACTTCAAAGAAGAGGTAATTTCCGTTACCGATTCTTTCAACTTTATTTCTTCTTCCACTTCTTCTTAGGTTGTCTCATTATGAAGTAATAACATCAGTATAACTCATATACTGATATGTTATTATAAGTATGAAACAACCCTATTTCACCATCTATCCATCCTGTGGAAAACAAAATCACCGCGCGTGCGTACGTACGGAATACCGTCTCCACGCCGTGGTGTAATCTATTTTTCAACCAACACCTTACATGGATGGGTATTATGGTGTAAAGAATAACTATAGATAGTTATTATAAAATCATAATGATTCTGATATATCGTATCATCCAATCCAATTCAATTCAATAATTATGGAAATGATATCATCGCTCGTGCGTACGTACGGACTACCGTCTCCACGACGCGATGAGATTAATTCTCCATGTTAACCATTTAAAAATGATTATAAAGTATATATAAGCAATAATAATGAAATATATGACATTATAAAGCTACTGGATTTATGTATATATGTATGTCATCTACTTACTTCCATTCAAGATAATAAGGAAAGGAAAACATCGTTCATGCGTACGTACGAACTACCGTCTCCATGAACGGTGTGTTTCATTTCATTTATCTATCTATTATATATATATATACTGAATATATATGATATATAAATCATGTTTTATATTCTGAAAGTAAGTAAATCATGATATAAGTAATAATAATGTCAAGAACAACAAGTCCAAACACCTACGATAAATGAAACGATTTTAACCAAAACGCTTCTTTAACATTGAATTTACAAAAGAACGGGTAATATAAAGTCATAAGTGAACCATATATGATATAATAACAATGAATATGATTCTGTAATAAGTTAATGACATTATTTAAATGATTATACAGGAGGTTCGAATATGTACAAAGCATATCGGACATAGGGTAAGGGAAAATATCACAATCTCATTTTTATCCGAGATTATTTATACTTTGGAATTTATTGGGTTGTATTTTATCATCCACATCCATGTTTCCTCAATATGTAATATTATTTCCATTCACCTACAATTTTTTAAATCATATATTACCCTTTGGTGAGTTTTTAGTAAAAGATATGAAAGGAATCTTTTGTCGTTTTTCGTACGAGGTACTTTTTGACTTTTTCGAAAAAAGTACGAGAAGAATGTTTTTTTAACTTATACGGAATGAATGGATTTTACGGTTTTATAAAGCCTTATTTTCATAAATATTCCTCCAAAAGATTTCATGGATATTTTCAACAAAATATCTTTCTTTTAAAATTGCATGATGTTTTGTGAAAAGAAATTTATTTTGAAGCAGAAAGGATATTTCCCTCAAGAATGGAGTTCATGTGTTTTATCAAAATTATTTTCCATCTAAGATAATAAAAGGTTTCTGTTTCTATCCATATTATTACATGGATTTGATTATGTTGTTATGGAAATATTTTTATTAATTCCTTTATCTTATATGAATTGTTTTATGATGTCACAATGTTTAAGATTCCCATTTTTATTACATAGGTTATGCAATGATGTATGATTTATGATTTTGTGGCACACATAAGAATGGTATCATTATGAGATGGGTGGGACCTATATCTCCCTCCAATGCATTGGGTAATGATTTTATATCTCAAGAGATAGACATGGATGGAATGGTAGGTTATACCGGTTCAGTGAAACAGGACTGAAACGAGGGTGACTCGGTTCAGAAAGGGACTTTTTCCACTAAGATAGTCTTGGAAATGAGTCTTGACTAACAAGAAATGATTCTCTATGATTATGTGTGTATGCCACAATGTTTCATGTTATAAGTTATGATTATTGTGATTACATTTCACTGCCATGATTTATCCCAGGTTATGAAATTATGCTCTCTTTTGCAAGTTAAGATTTTCAAAATGTTATGTTCTTATAATGTGATTGATATTTATTTTGTTTACCCTTACTGAGCATTTGAGCTCACCCTTTTATGTTTTCTTTTCCCCAGGATATAAAGAAAGGTTTTAGGTATAAAAAAAGGAAGATCTTTTTGGGAGATGTTGAAGATCTTTCACCAGGATTAGAAGATTATATTCCGAGTTTCCAAAGACACTAAACTATTACGATCCTTGTGTGTGTGTTTTTGTAATGTACTAAGTATTCCGCAAAAGTAATGTAATGTCCATGTACGTTAGGCTTCGGGTATCTACAGTTTGTATCAAAGGAAAGGTTTAGTCAACCTTTGGAAACTAGGATGCGAGAACTTTAGTGATATTCCTAGAGATATTTCTAAGGTATGTCTAGGGATGTCTCTAAGGTTATGTATATGTATAGGTTATAGTACTAGAATTACTCTAAAGATCATAGAATTAAACCTAAGATGTTAGATATTAAAGGTACTCCCCATTTATTATGTTGTTTTCCCTAGCATGATTTTTGCCTCTCACACTATTCTTTTTGGGTTTTAGACGATGGCTGGAACCCGAAGGTACCGTGTTGATCAATGCAATGGGCAATGCAATGATTGCCCTTTTGAACAAACAAATGTTATGGGAGATGGAGTGAAAAATCTTATTGCTATACTTACACAAGCTATGAATCATTCTGGACTTCCAAATGAGAAGAGAAGGAAACAATATTCTTTTGAGTCCTTCATGAGGCAATGTCCACCTTCTTTCAGTGGGTCTTCTGATCCACTTGTTGCTGAACAATGGATCAGTACCACTGAAAAGATATTTTCAGTTCTTCAATGTTCTGAGCATGATAATGTCATCTTAGCAGTATATTGTTTGGAAGGTGAAGCTGATCAATGGTAGAATCTTATCAAGAATACGAGGCCAAGAGATGAAATTGAGTCCATGGAATGGGACGAGTTCAAGAACTTTTTTTTCAGTAAGTACTTCCCTCGTATTCTTCTAGCAAAGATGGAAAAGGAGTTTCTTGAGCTGAAGCAGAAGGATGATGAATCTGTTGGTATATGCGAAGCGAATTTTACAGGACTTGGAAGGTATTCATCTGGCATTATCATCCAACCTAAAAGTAAAGTTGATCGATTTTTCAGTGGCTTAAAACCAAGTCTTCGAAGGGCATTAGCTATAAGAGTCTTCAGTAGCTATGAAGAAATTGTGCATTGTGCTATCAAGGTAGAAATGGGAGTTGGTGTTACATATCCATCTCATGGTTTTGACAAGAAACGAAAGATGGAGTTCAAGGAGAAATCTCAGAATAATGGTGAAAAGAAGATGAATGTTTCCTTATGCACAAAGTGTATAAAGAAGCATGGTAGAGATTGTCTTAAAGGGACTAGAAAATGTTTTAAGTGTGGAAAAGAAGGTCATCGAGCAGCTGAGTGTCGAAGTAATAGAAATTTTTTTTCTAATGATGTGAATAAAGCAAACACTGCAGAGAACGCACCACCAACACTTCAATGCTTCAAGTGCAAGGAAATGGGGAATTATGCTAATAAATTCCCTAATCCCAAGGTTAGTGATGATCGACATGAGCAACCACTTAAGGCAAAGGACAAAGGGAAGTCACATGCGATCACTATTGACGATGTTGAATATGACAACGATGTGGTGGAATGATTAAGTGTTTATGTAATGGGATTCCAAAATAATGTTGTATCATGGAGTATTGGAATATTTATGTATTGGTCTAATGTGGTATTCAAAGTGATTGAGATATTTTTGGAAATAAGAGGATATACACATAATGAAGGGAAAATGAGAAAATGAAATGTTTAACAGTATTCATGAGCTCATGATTGATATAAAGACTAAGTGATATCATGGTTTGAGTATATAGAATTTTGAGGATTCTGGTATGTGGAAGGTGTTAACTTTTAACTGCATTCATGTATTCACTATGGTTCAATGGGTATTCAAGAGAATACATGATTAAGGCCTTTGAATGTTTGGAATGTGACCAACAAGACATATCTTATGATATATGAGGATCAACGATGGTATTAAATCTCTGGTAGTCGTTTTCACTATATTATGAGAGTGGACTGCAGTATTATGGATATGCCTAAAGATTGGAATGGATTATGTTGGACATAAGTTAGTATTGTTTAAGGATAGAAGTTTTTTTCGATATCATTGATGGGATGTTATAGTAATATAGTTTTAGAAAAAGGACAACCTGCAGGACGGGCGACAGCCCATCGCGTAGGACAAGGCTGTGGGAATCGAACCCACAACCGAAGTGTGACTGGCCTTTATCGCCTACCACTGGCCTACAGGAAGTCCCTGTTTAGTAGAAACTAGTTTTATTTTATTAAGAGGTATGATATATGAAGTATAAGTTCATTTTTGGAACTATATACGATTAATCTAACCATAAGATGAACTTATAACTTCTCAAACCTTTTGTTTGAGACAGATGGAATGACCCATCATTCTATTACATGATCTGCTAAAACATCACGAATGACAAATTAAACTGCATTTCTTTAAGAGATGAAGTGGAAATTGTCCAAATAATGACCAACGGTGAGACTATACCGAAATCATGAAAGTATTTATTCTAATTCAAATTCGTCAACTTTAGGGAAACGATCTTGAAAACCAAAAATGTTGTCCTAGTTCTCTTATATCTGATTAATCAGATGGTACCTTAGATCGTCAAAAATTTATGGATTTGTGATTTTTTGCTTTTCAATAGCCATGTTCTCTAACACTCTCCATCAGAACATGATGGTTAGATTTCTCTTCCATATCAATAATTTCACCTATGTGGAAACCCAGTGATTAGTTTATTTGGGTAACCGTTACGTTTCATACTTTTGTTTTTAAAGATTGGTTTTGGTATTCCTTTTTACGATGTGGGTTTCTATTAAATAAACTTTCGAGTAGTAAACCATTTATAACCCCGACGAATTTCAAGGGCGAAATTCATTTTAAGGGGGGTAGAATGTAACACCTTGAGATTTTATGAAAAATATTCTTTTTAATTTCATTAATGTCTTGTGTTTTACGCTACATCAAAAGGAGCTTGCACAACATGCATCCTTGACTTGCCTTTAATTACACACAATCGCGACCTTCCTTGATAGCATGTGTAGTACGCAATACCGAGTTTTACTAAACAACGATATGCTATTAAAATATTAATAAAACTAGCAGTTATGAATAGTAATAACCACTTTTTGAAATTTTGTAAATTCTATTTTTCAAAATGGACTTCATTTTGGGATTCGGAATATCGAAATTAGCTTAGGGTGAAATTTTGGTACTTTTCGGAAAACTTTCATATTCTGATGAATAGTGAAAATTACTAAATTTTAATTAAAAACAACTTTTTTAATAAAAATAATTAATAGTGATATATTATTAATTTGAGTTGTTTTAAAGTATATTTAGAATATATTTTTAAAATTTAATACAATTTTGGTCATTAGATTTAATTTCACATTTAAACCAGACATAAACAAGTGTCAATCTTTTGATAGTTATTATCTCTTAAAAACACGCTATTTGTTTTGACGAAGGGAATTAATTTTTTAAATTAATTAATGTAACTGATATGTTTTTAATTTGATAAAATAGACATCATTTTTGAATTCATAATATCAAATATATCTTAGGCCTAATTTTTGGTATTTTTCTGAAAACTTTCAATTTTTGATGAATAGTGAAACCACTAAGTGGTAGTTAAAAAAAACTGAATTGTTCATAAAACTTAATTTTACCGCTTCTGTGAATAGAATTTCGAAAATCCAAGAGACATGGTTAATATCAAGGGCTAAAATTTGGTTCAATGAGACGAAAATAATTTTTGGTGAATAGTAACTTTTTACTTTTTTTTACCACGGTTAAAAGTAAATAGGGTAATTAAGGGTAAAGATGATATTATTATTACCCTAACACAAGTCCTAATTCTATTGGATAAGTGTAATTCGACCAAATACAAACTTAGGAATAAAATATGACCATTTAGGCCCACTTGGACTAGATTATGACATTTATTATTAATTTATTTAAAGAAGGGTTAAAAGAGTTAAAATCAATCTTTATTTACTAAAACATTTTTAATATGGGGTTATAAATAAGATAAATTCGGCTATAAATATTCATTAGATATCTAAAAATATTTCCTACATAAAGGTATTTTATTTGTAATTTTTAGACATTAAATAATTTAATTTATTTATGACACAACGATGATGCAGTAATTATCTTATTAATGAAATATTGACATAATTGATGTTATAAATACCCAAATAAATTTAATTTGAGACTTTTTATGAATTCCACTAATTTTCTAGGTTACTATGATATATTAGTGTTGATTTAATCAACTTGGTTTGAACATATAATTCTGTTATGACTTTCAAAAAAATAATATATCAAATAGTGTCAAAATTGACACAAAATAGTTTTTAAATCAAATATTATATTATTAATTGTTATTTTATTCCTAAATATCTAAGGATCGGGAAAATGACTTAGATAAGGATATATATATATATATTAATAATAAACAACTTGGGGTTCGTTTGGCATGTTATAGTAAGTGTATTAACCATATAGTGTAGGAAAACAAAAAGACACGGTAAAAGTTAAATTATTTAACTTAGAGTTAAATCTAATTGATAAGGATAAAATAATTACCTAAACTTGTCTAAATACTATTGGTTGATAGGCTTTCGACCCATCCCCACTTTAACTTCGAAATAATACCCTTTAGAACCATTATAAACTGATTTTGACTTTAATATAAAATAATATTTTGAGATATTCCTAAGGTGCCACTCTCCTCCCTTATAAAAGGGCACCTCCTCCCCCTCTTCCTCACACCACATTGAGCCTTCAAGCTCGGCCAACCCCTGCCACTTCCTACTCTACACTTCCCTAGAAACATCCTAGAGGTTCTGGTTTTACTCAAAGACCAATATTAGTGCCCTAAAAGGATGTCTCAAAGAAGGACTTCAAAGAAGAGGTAATTTCCGTTACCGATTCTTTCAACTTTATTTCTTCTTCCACTTCTTCTTCTTAGGTTGTTTCATTATGAAGTAATAACATCATTATCACTCATATACGGATATGTTATTATAAGTATGAAACAACCCTATTTCACCATCTATCCATCCTACGGAAAACAAAATCACCGCGCGTGCGTACGTACGGAATACCGTCTCCACGTCGTGGTGTAATATGTTTTTCCACCAACACCTAACATGGATGGGTATTATGGTGTAAAGAATAACTATAAATAGTTATTATAACATCATAATGATTCTGATATACCATATCATCTACTCCAATTCAATTCAATAATTATGGAAATAATATCATCGCTCGTGCGTACGTACGGACTACCGTCTCCACGACGCGATGAGATTCATTTTCCATGTTAACCATTTAAGAATGATTATAAAGTATATATAAGCAATAATAATGAAATATATGACATTATAAAGCTAATGGATTTATGTATATATGTATGTCATCTACTTACTTCCATTCAAGATAATAAGGAAAGGAAAACAACGTTCATGCGTATGTACAGACTACCGTCTCCATGAACGGTGTGTTTCATTTCATTTATCTGTATATTATATATATATATATATACTGAATATATATGATATATAAATCATTTTTTATATTCTGAAAGTAAGTAAATCATGATATAAGTAATAATAATGTCAAGAACAACAAGTCCAAACACCTACGATAAATGAAACGATTTTACCCAAAACGCTTCTTTAACATGGAATTTACAAAAGAACGGGTAATATAAAGTCATAAGTGAACCATATATGATATAATAACAATGAATATGATTCTGTAATAAGTTAAGGACATTATTTAAATCATTATACAGGAGGTTCGGATACGTACAAAGCATATCAGACATAAGGTAAGGGAAAATATCACAATCTCATTTTTATCCGAGATTATTTATACTTTGGAATTTACTGGGGTGTATTTTATCATCCACATCCATGTTTCCTCAATATGTAATATTATTTCCATTCACCTACAATTGTTTAAATCCTATTTTACCCTTCGGTGAGTTTTTAGTAAAATATATGAAAGGAATCGTTTGTCGTTTTTCGTACGAGGTACTTTTTGACTTTTCCGACAAAAGTACGAGAAGAATGTTAATTTAACTTATACGGCATTAATGGATTTTATGGTTTTATAAAGCCTTATTTTCATAAATATTCCTCCAAAATATTTCATGACTATTTTCAACAAAATCTCTTTCTTTTAAAATTGAATGACGTTTTGTGAAAATAAATTGATTTTGAAGCAGAAAGGATATTTTCCTCAAGAATGGAGTTCAAGTGTTTTATCAAAATTATTTTCCATCTAAGATAATAAAAGGGTTCTGTTTCTATCACTATTATTACATAGATTTGATTATGTTGTGATGGAAATATTTTTATGAATTCCATTATCTTATATGAATTGTTTTATGATGTCACGATGTTTAAGATTCCCATTTTTATTACATGGGTTATGCAATGATGCATGATTTATGATTTTGTCGCACACATAAGAATGGTATCATTATGAGATGGGTGGGACCTATATCTCCCTCCAATTCATTGGGTAATGATTTTATATCTCATGAGATATACATGGCTGGAATGGTAGGTTATACCGGTTCAGTGAAACAGGACTGAAATGAGGGTGACTCAGTTCAGAAGGGGACTTTGTCCACTAAGATAGTCTTGGAAATGAGTCTTTACTAACAAGAAATGATTCTCTATGATTATGTGTGTATGCCACAATGTTTCGTGTTTTATGTTATGATTATTGTGATTACATTTCCCTTCAATGATTTATCCCATGTTATGAAATTATGCTCTCTTTTTCAAGTTAAGATTTTCAAAATGTTATGTTCTTATAATGTGATTGATATTTCTTTTGTTTACTCTTACTGAGCATTTGAGCTCACCCTTTTATGTTTTCTTTTCCCTAGGATATAAAGAAAGGTTTTAGGTATAAAAAAAAGGAAGATCTTTATGGGAGATGTTGAAGATCTTTCACCAGGATTAGAAGATTATATTCCGATTTTCCAAAGAC
Organism: Viscum album; assembly: GCA_963277665.1. Classification (NCBI taxonomy): domain Eukaryota; kingdom Viridiplantae; phylum Streptophyta; class Magnoliopsida; order Santalales; family Viscaceae; genus Viscum; species Viscum album. Next base: position 1,046,028,907 of record OY728138.1, on the reverse strand, counting down.
AATAAACTATTACGATCCTTGTGTGTGTGTTTTTGTAATGTACTAAGTATTCCGCAAAAGTAATGTAATGTCCATGTACGTCAGACTTTGGGTCTCTACATCCAGCCCCACAAGTCGAGGAGCAATTAACCCATGCACCTACAGCGATTTTCCTTATCCGGTTGAAACGACGCCAGCATCGGGCATAAGCTGAGGAGGACGTCCGCCAAGGGGCGTCAAGGTCAGCAACTACTGTGGCTCAGGCACCACCTACTTATATCAACATCCCCTTGTGTATGATATATAGGGTAACCTATATATTCGTCCTGGCTTGAGGCCCCAACCACCCCATGGGCAAGATGGGTCGAATCTCCTAGCCACCAATGCAGGTAATGGCCACCGCCAGTACAGAGGCCCTCCCTGTACCACCACCATAGAGAACGCGACTCTTCCCCTCTTCCAAGATCTACATGGAGTTCTACCTCATGCTACCCTCAGTCTGAATGAGGGGCCTACCCATGATGGTGACTCCCAGTACGGAAGCCTCTCCCATGCTCATTACATCGGGTATGTAGTCATCTCTCCTGCCATAGACCACCAGTGTGGGTGCATTGCACATCCGGTCAATCTCCAGCATAGAGGCCCTCTCCATGTTGTTATAGTAGTTATAAAAGGTCCTCCTGACCTCAAAAACATGGGGACTAAAGGCCAACCTCACTTCCCCAACACCTAGCATTAACGCCCTACCCATGTTCAGCTCGACCAGTACGAGGAAATTCTTCATGTTGATGTTGCCAAGGGATGCAAACATGGGGGTCCCACCCGCTAGTCCAATGGGATCGAGCGGATATCCTAACCACTTCAACAGTTCCAAGAGAGGTCCTCACCATATCCCCTTTGATATTTGTCCCAGTTCTCTTCACACACTGGCTTGCTCTGGAAGAAGTCCTCTCCTCCCCAGCATTAGAACAACCAAAGGACATTCTCATGCCATAAGTCTACCCTACCCAGAAGAACTATCCCGGGGTAGGAGGGTCGGTCATCGCATCCATAAAAGGAACACTGAGAAGATTTAGAATGAGATCAAAATGGTTTTATTCTCAGATTCCAAATCCAAATACGACTCAACGATGGAACCCTCATCCATGTCCTCTGTGTCAAGAGCCAGGGTAGGAACAAGGCGCATCAGCCTAGTACTCCCATAATGTGAGGTATATAGGATTCCCACCTCCCTCTGCAAGTACATCTAGGAGGAAGAATATTTGGAAACTCCACAGGTAATGTCTGTGCAATCACCACCTTCATCACCAGAAGCACTCTATACCTCGACTAGAGATCACATAGAGCTATTCTGGGGACCAGTGGTGGATGAGAAGCAGCGCTATCCATTTCCATATGCCCTAGTACCTACACTAGGAACTACGTCCTTCAGCCCATTCTAAAATGATTTAATGGCTAAGTCACTACACTCTTCAGAGGACTACATAAGATGCGACAGTTTGTCAGATCGCTCGCGGAACTCTCTACAGGCCAGCCTACCGTCCCAATGATCTGTTTTGGTACCACTATTGGTTCCCTTTATACCTCTGGTTTACGAGTGGGGTAATGAAAGGCCAGAACCTAAATTCGATCTAAAGAGCTTATGGAATATCCTTGCAGTAGACCACTTCCCTGAGATGTTTTGGCCTACCACAACAACAAATTTCTACGTGCCGAAATCCCTCACCAAATAAGAAGTTGAGTGTTTCCGTCAAACGCTTTGGGCGACGCACTTCCTCCTTTGTCACCAGAAAGTGGATTATCCAATGATCCCAGAGCATTTTGTGGAAATTGGCGAACAATATCGTCTAGTTGATTTGGCCGCACTCCCTGTGGCTCAGCACCCTGAGTCACCAAGTCACCATAGGGACCTCTGGAAATGTTTTGTTCTGAGCTTCAGGATACTCCGCAAGATTATCAAAAAGGCTTCCCCCAGGTGCAGATCCATGGCTGGGGACAATATGCTGCTCTCCTCTTCAGTCCAATCCAGAATAAGCCTAACCTTCCAGGTGATATTGAAGACATTCCCCCAGGTAGAGCTGCGATTAACATGGCCAGCCTATCGGAAGAGAAGAATGATCTAGAGATCCATGATGGGGACCTTCCCCCTAAAGGTGTTCCATAGCTATTGGATCCATTGGGGAGGGTTACTGGCCCTCAAAGGAACTTATTGGGTCTCCTTGCGCCCACCAAGTAATTAGTCATCACCCGAAATCCTAGGAAGGGCAAGGAACTCTTTGAAGATGTCAAGCCCTCCGACCCGTCTGGCTCAGCATATAAGGCATAGGAAGACCCCAAGAAAGTTGCGTTGTGTCAGTAACTATCTGAACTGAAGAATGTGGTCGAAGATCTACTTGCTGAACATGTTACAGAGTGACGATCAGACTATGGTAATCCTAGGTCAGGGCAGTAAGGGTAGACACAACATCCCATTGGTGAATTGTCTTTTGTTGATCCTAACCATCCTGCCCACACAGATAGGGTTGAGGACAAAGCCTACAGTGATAGGGTGTGGTACATATCTCTAAATCCTCCTGAATGGCATAACAATCCTCAGGATCCATCTCGGGCTCCCCCAGCTGCCCTGCAAGTCGTTCCACTAGCCACCACAAGAGTCTCTAGGAAACGTTATTATGTTGAGGAACCTGCAAAGACCCTGGTGGTTAGGGATCCCTGTCAAGACATGAACCCCCACCTGGGTGATCCAATAGCGACACTTTTTTCCCATCTCGTGGAATTAGAGATGCGACAGGTGGCACTCATACCTAATGGAAATCCATATCTGGCATAGGTGGATGATATGCCAGCACCCCCAGGTTTTGGGAATCCCACATTTCCCCCCTTCAACGGGACATGGGACCCCCCACAGCACTTGGCCCAATTGACCTCAAGGCGTGTCCCCATGTTGGGAACTCCGGCGCAGGAGGAGCCCAACAATCTCTGATGTTTTGTGAAGACATTTTAAGGGCCTAAGTTTGTCTAGTACTGCCACCTCCCCCTCGGATCAGTAACCAGTAGGGAGGACCTCCGAAGGCAATTCTTGTACCGGTTCAGTTCCACCATGTGGAAGATGAGTTTTGAGGACCTCTTCATGTGCATGCAGGGGCCTGATAAGTGCGTCGCAGACTTTGTCGCCCGGGGGAAGGGACTCATGTATTCCCTTAACATGCCACTGGCTCAGGATCAATTGTTATAAATGTGTGTAGGGAATGTCAAGATAAATCTGGGCCCCTCTCTAAGCACCTAGAACTATCCCAGGGGTTTTTAAAACTTCTCTGAGAAGACCCAACACCAAGAGGAAGCCTTACAGCATGCCAAGAAGGCATGTTTGTTGCCCCCTATGATCCCCATGAGAAGGGCCGCTAGAGAAGATCCTACCATAGTGGCCTATATAGAGGCCCCCATGAGACTAGATTTGTTTTGTGTAGAGCCTCCTCCACAACATTGCATAGTCCCTCTACCTCAGGCGCAACCACCATCCCAACAACGCCCACCTCTAAATCGGCAAGGCCCCCCTCACAATGTGTCATCCCAAGCGAGATAACTGAGTTCCACCTCCTCGATAGGCTCCTCCAGCCCCTCATTAGGGACAAGATCCAAGGTCCCCCTTTCCAAAAAGTAAAAACTTGACATAATCATTCAGCGATACATAGGTCCCCATTTACTTCTGTAGTGTCTTGGAGCACGAGATTCTACGTTTTCCAGAGTGTTGAAGACTGGAAGAGGAAAACCTCACCGATCACTCTAATTACATCCCCAACCACCAAATCCTAGGGAATAGTCCCAAGAAGTTATATGTGTTCAAATATTGGCTTCAAGACCAGGTAGATATCAACATAGTCTTTTTAGGCATGGCTCCGGCACAGGTGGCATGCATCTTTGTGTGGCCAGACAGTGGCATCTACATCAAGGGCGAGTGGCATCAAGTTTCATTTCACGGATCCCAGATTTCTTATGACTGGATGGCTCAAAAAATAGTCTCTTATGTCCATGGTGTCATCCAGGAGTGCCTGAATCGGCCTGAGCCTTTAGAAGCTACCACCACCACTTCTGCATCATCTTCGCAGCTGACCTCTTCCTAGTAGAGAAAACACCGACGACGCAAGGGAAAGAAAACTCCCCCAATGATGCCATCGTCATATCGTACTCTCGGTTAATTCATTCCCCCCAGAGATTCAAATCCTTCCCAGAATCCTTCCAGTAGTGGACAACTGTTTGAGTGACTGTCAAGCGTGTGCTTCGGTTTACACCGTAGAGCTGGTAAATCCCTACTTGATTCTTGACAATGAGGAGCACCCAACGGATCCTCCCAACGTCCCCAGTCATCGTTAGGGTCGATGGAGCTGTGGCTATTTGGTTTGTTGGAGTACCTCGGTCAGCACTTCCAGTTAGGCTGTGCATGCTCCCAAACCCAGGAAACATGCTCAGAGGAAATCATAGCATGCAAAACCTTCTCATCTGATGGCATCAGGACCGCCTTCACCGCCGTTGATACTACTGGATCAGGTAGAGCCACCCCAACCATGCCGTGGCCAGAAAAGTCCTACTATACCCTGGTATCAGTCATATGGACCTCATCTGGTAGTCACTCCACAGGCTTCAACTAGTGAGCAGTGAGATATGCCCAGCACCAGCAAGCCATCGGTCCAGCCAACAGGGCCTGCCATGCCTCCTGTCATAGAGAGGCCTCCTGCAAGTAGAATTTCACGCCTGGCATGGAAGTACGGTGTTTTTAAGAATATCTCCAGTAACCCAAAATGTCTCTCCATCCTTGAGGCCCATCACCTATTGTGAGATATGTGTGAGGCCCTCACTGAGGCTTTAAGAATCCCCCTCTAGTTTGAGACAGAATTAGCAGCTGCAATATCTTTTCATGCTAAAGCGGTCAAGAATACAGAATGCCAGGACATTATCTCGTTCTTGGGAGAAGATGATGGCTCTCCCATATAGGGGAACATTCTCCCACTGTACATCATAGGCCAGTTCAATGGCATGGTGGTTTGTCATTATCTTGTCGACATGTGCGCTGGAATTAATCTAATCCTGAATTGCACACTGGGAAAGATGGGGTTGTCTGAAGATGATCTGAGTCCCTCTGACCTAAGAATCCTAGGTTAGGATAGGATGGAACAGACACTGGTCCGTAAGATATACTTCATGACCTGGTTTGGTGGCCTAGTTGTCAGCACCAAATTTATGGTAGTCTCCCAGGACACCGCCTACAATGCGTTTATGGTAATGAAATGGCTCCACATTCATGAAACAGTTCCCTCATCATATCACTAGTGCCTCAATTACTCCCATAATGGTCGATTGGGTGTTCTTCAAGGTGACGCATCTCCCTTTGCTTCTACAGATGCCCACTATCAAGATGGTGACTACTATAAGAGGAAGGACAAGCAGATTTAGACAAATGAGGTGAAGCATTCCATGGCTATGACTGACCTGTGGATAGATCTAGATGATGCCTACATCTTTACAATCCACCGATTGGAGGATACAACCCCAAATATGGGGCAATGGTTCATTGTGTCTGGGATGAGGGGGGAACACAATCCCATGTCTATGAGACAGTGGAAAATAACCTTGTACTCTTATACAAATCATGCTCAAGTGATCCCGGATCCTCCTACCCCCATAAGGTATCGGGATGTCCACCCCATGGAAATGAAAAAACGTTATAAATATTTGTTTCATCGGGATGGAATTAATAGGATCAAGCTAACGTGCCAATATTGCTTCGATATCATCATGTGTGGCCCCTTGGGCCGAAGGCTAGATGGGATCAGATCAACAACATTCATCGTTACGGTTGCGGCAGCACAGGAGTCCTCTGATGTATTGACCACTACCGCTCAGGCTGGTACTAGCCTCCCATCAGGATCTATGAACTCAGTAGAAATTCCTCACACTGAGGATCCCCCCTCTATAAGTAAAGAAGAATATTCAAAGGATGCTCCACTGACTTTGAAGAGGGTGTCTCTGCCACAGTCAACGAGTTGGTACAGGTGAACCTCAGTAGTGAGGTAGACCCAATATCCACATTGATCAGTGTCGCCATGTCCCTCGAGGAGCAGCAGCAGAACATAAACATCCTAAAACAACATCGTTATGTATTTTCCTGGAGTTATGACAAGATGCCAGGACTAGATCCCCAGGTAGTCATCCACCACCTCAGTCTCCTTACAAATCATCGCGGGTTCAAGAAGCATCCCTGAAAGACGCACCCTTCTCATGGTGACATTGTAGAGGAAAAATCTAATAAGATCATCAGAGCCAATTTCAGTAAGGAAGTCCAGTACACCAATTGGCTAGCCAAAATTGTGCCATTCAAGAAGAAGAATGGAAAGATCAGAGTCTGCATCGACTTCTGGAATCTCAACCGTCACTGTCCAAAGGATGATTTTGCACTTCTAGTGATGGAGTTGTTGATTAATGCTACAACTAGATTACAAGCCATCTCTTTTATGGATGGTTACTCCGGGTACAACCAGGTCCGAATGGACCCTGAGGATGAGGATTTCATAGCCTTTAGGGAACTTCAAGGTACTTTATGTTACCAAGTCATTCCCTTCTGTTAAAAGAATATAGGTGCCACCTACTAGTGTGATATGCATCACATGTTTAAGCTAGTCCTTGGGACGTTGGTGGAATGCTATTTGGATAATCTGGTGGTCATATCCCGCTAGCGGTTGGACCATCTCAAAGACCTTGAGAATGTTTTCGGCTTCCTTCATTCTCATCACCTGAAGATGAACCCATTGAAGTGTTCCTTCGGGGTCACCTTTGGAATGTTTCTTGGTTTCATTGTCAAATATAGGTTCATTGATATTGACCTAGAAAAGATCAAGAACATTAGCAAGATGTCTTCTCTGAGCAAAATTTTGGAGCATCGAGGTTTCCAAGGCTACATAGCCTACAAACGCCGATTGATCGCGAACCAGGCTGGCAAGTGAAAGCCCTTTTCTCAGCTCATGAATAAAGGAATTGTCTATGAGTTGGATGAAGAGTGTCAGATTGCTATTGAGAAGATCAGGTTGTATTTTTGCATTCCTTCAGTCTTAATGCCACCCGTATCTAGAAAGCCATTGGTCCTTTATATGACTGCCCTAGAACGTTCTCTCGGTGCCCTTCTTGCCCAGAAGAACAATGAGGGGGTAGAAAACTGCCTTTAAAACCTCATTCGTATGCTCCTCGATACGGAGACCAGATACCCCCCATCGAAAAGAGCTAACTTACACTGGTATTCACAGTTTAGAAATTGCGACATTACTTACAACACCATGTGGTACATTTGGGATCTCAGGTAGACACACTGAAGTACATTCTGAACCGCCCCATGTTGACAGGCTGTCTTGCTCGGTGGGAAGTGATTCTCCAGTAGTTTGATATCGGGTTTTCCCTCAAAAATCTATAAAGTGGAAAGCATTGGTAGACTTCCTTTCTTCCCATTCAGCTTCTGCTGACCATTCCATGGATCTTGAATTCCCTGATGAGGCGATCCACTCGGTATACCATGCCATGTCGTGCTGGTAGATGAACTTTGATGGTGCTTCCCGAAGCCCCACCGGCAAGAGGCTTAATTACCGCAAACACAACAGGGTAGGCCTGGTTATCGTCTTTACTACCCCAGCACAAGCCATTCTGCCATACTCATTCCTATTTTCAGGATGATGCACCAAAAATTAGGCAGAGTATCAGTCTCTTATCACTGGCCTCGAGCTCTCCCTTGAGATTGATGTGCCCCATTTTCATGTGAATGGGGATTCTAGAGTAGTCATCAAACAGATCGATAGTGACTACATTGTTAGAAATCCATAGCTCGTACCATTGTTAGAGAGAACTCACCAGCAAATTGCCCAGTTCCCATCTCGGATGGAAGTACCTCATGTCCCTCGATCTCAGAACGGTCGAGCTGATGTCCTAGTCAGTCTATCTTAATCACATGAAAGACCAGATCAGGATGATCAGATTATCCACGTGGCACATCGGAGATTCATTGCTCTTGTCTCCCTAGATGACAACAACGACCTGTAGGTGAGCCATTTACCACCGGATCCTGCACGTCGAGACCTCCAGATGTAGTGATTGAAGTGAATCCCGACCTGAGAGCCCCCTTTGTCGAATATCTCCAAAGTGGTTACCTCTCAGCTGATCAGGGAGGGCATGAGTGAATCTGACACCGTGCATTGCAGCTCGCCCACCAGGATAGCTCTGGCCATGAGAAGATCCTCTACAAGAATGGGTTCAATGGGGTTCTCCTCCATTTCATTCAGGGAGTTGAGATTTCTTAGGTCATGCAAGAGGTTCACACTGGTTCCTATGGGGATCATCAAGCCAGGCCAAAGCTATCTCACTAGATCCCGAGATTGGGGTACTTTTGGCCCTCCATGATCCATGACTACATTGAGTTATCCAAGAGATTCCATGCATTCCAAATTCATGAAAAATTTATGCATCTTCCACAAGAGCCTCTATACTCCACCAAGTACTCTTGCCCGTTTGTGCGGTGGGGACTCGATTTAATGGGACCATATCCACCGGTGATAGCTTTCCAGTTCATATTCATCCAGACGGCTACAGATGTTTTCTCCAAGTGGGTAGAGGCAGTTCCAATCAAGGAGGTCCAATCCTATTCCATCATTGACTTTGAGAGTTCCAACATCATCTACCAATTTGGAGTCTCTCATGCCATCCTCGCCGATAACGACACATACTTCTGAGCAGATGAGCTGAAGAAACTGTACGCTATGTACAAAATCCGTTGTAACCGTACCTCCTGCTATCATGTGCAAGAAAATGGAAAGATCTAGGCATTCAACAAAACCCTCTCAAACATTTTTTAGAAAAAGGAAGTTCAGAATAAGAAGAGTAGGCCAAACAAGCTCCATAATGCCCTCTGGGAATATCGGACTACGACTCGTAATTGAACCCAGGTGACCCCATATCCCCTAGTGTATGCGACAGAGGCCATCCTGGCCATAGAGATTAAATTTCCCTCATTGCGCACAGCTTTCTATGATCTTCATGTTCCAGATAAAGTAGCCTAAATCCATCTTGCTGAGTTGGAAGTGCTCGAGGAGAACAGGATTCATGCCTTGCATAATCAGGAAAGGTATCTGAAAAAGATAGACAGAGCATTCAACAAGAATGTTCGCCTTCATTCATTCTTGCAATGCGATTTGGTATTGGCCCTCATGAATGAAATGATACCCGACAAGAAACTGCCCATGTTGGAGCCCAAATTGGAAGGACCTTTCGTTGTTCATAAGGTTTAACCCAATGGTGCGTACTCACTGGTAATCATGGATGGTGAGCGTATAACTCCTCCCACAAATACCAAATTAATAAAGAATTACTTTTCTTGACTCATAGGGTCCCACATGACCATAAACTATATGGTCCTTCACGACCTTGAACTGACGGTCTCGCACGACCATAAACAATATAATGGTCCTACATGAACTTAAATTGTGCATCGCCCTACATGTTGTTAAATAGAATCTTAAGTAATTCATATGGCTTGATTATCATCCTCATAGGATACATAGGAACGCTCAGACACCTCATCTTGAGTCCGTCCCCAGTTTTGTCTTTGATTATCCCCTCCTGGGCATAGTTTTTTGGGGTATCTCACATGGCATCATTTAGGATTCTTAGGTCCACCATGTCAGGGTTCCGATGATTGCACCATGAGCCATCCTTCATTCTATTAATCCTCCCACATCCTTACCACATGACACCAAACAACATGGACAATTTAGAACTACATGTGGATTGATTTCCATCCTCATGGGATACGTAGTACCACCCAGACATTTCCATCGTAGGCCTAGCCCCAAAACTTTGGGACCTTCTATTGGGACGGAACACATGGTGTGGCACATGACTTTTCCATCATTTTTTTGAAAAGATTCATTCTGTTTCCCTAATTTGTGTCAATTTCATCATAATATTACCCGGTATCACTCTCCCCTAAAGATCTTTGTCTCTTCTTTTGTCCAAAATCATTTGAAATTGCATGGGTGCATTCATGTTCAACACACACCATCATTTGGATTCCCAGTATCTTTCACACCTGAAGGGACCCCCAAATGGAATAGATGCTAGGACTAAGTTCTCTCTTACCATCACGGGCCAACGTCCTCGTTGGTTCCAGAAAACAAATAGATATAATGTCCCACATTGTGAATATGGTCAGTGATAGATGCTCATTTATTTTTCCCATTTCAGGTTAAGGAATATAGATGTTGCGTATCGAATCTAGTCAGTAGCTATCCTTTTTTATTGTCACCATCCCATTTTTCCCAAACATGGAGTGTAGTGGTTCATTCTGCCCCTCCGCCTCTCCAAATATAAATCAACTTAGAGTGGGCGTGTAATTCCAGTTGTCGGATGCTTATGTGATGGGGAGTGCCTAATCCTACTCCTTGTTTCCCACAGCGAGCATTGCTCACGTGGGCTTAGGAGTTGTGAAAGAAATGCCCGAATGAGAGGTCATATGGCTACAATTGGTCCGGATGCTCAATCCTTAGGTCCATCGGGCCCCTAGACCATGTTCTCATTTAGGATTGGGTGGTGCGGTATGGGCTCATTTCCTCATTCACATCGGGCTATTTTTTTCACGCCACACATATCCCCTTGAGACATCTCTCCCTACACTTTTTGCATGTCCTGCGAGCATGGGCCCTGCCATGCTTCTCATGTCCCATCATTTGGACTTCTATCACCTTCTATATCCAAAACATCCCCAAATGGTGTGGATTCTCGACCCTAGGGATCTCTTATCATGACTAACGCCCTCGAGGATTAAGAGTGACATGTTATAGAAGTTCCATGATGCAAACTGGGTAAATAGTTGTCCCTATCAACATTCTCACTTTGAGGTTTTCCATAAGCACGATGATTCACCATCTCGGTCCCACGCATATGATATTAAACTACAAATTTTCGGTTTGATCTCTACGACCCTAAACTAAGACCACCTTCGTCATCACTAAAAGATGTTAAACTGATAGCTGGCCATGACATTCTGTCCATGGACATGCCTCAGGACCCTAGGCCTTTTTGGGCCCCTGGCCCAAGTTCTCACCTAGGGTTGTACGGTGTGGTGCGGGATTGTTTCCTCATTCACGTCGGGTTACTCACCATACCATACACGCCCCACGTTGGGGTATCTTTCCCTTATTAGCGTCACTGGTTCCCCCAAAACTACGTGTGGCTTGATTCCCATTCTCATGCGATACATAGGACCGCCCGAACGTCTAGTCTTTGGGTCCATCCCCATATCTTAGAAACCTCCCTATCATTTTGGTCCCTTGCCTCATGTTCTTTCAGAAGAATGGTATATAGTGTGGTATGTGTTCATGTCCCCATTCACGTCAGATTTATAACAACCACGCCACATATCTCTCATTCCTGAGTGGCCTTTTACCCCATTCCATGCTTTCATCTCATTGAGTTTTCTACCCTTAAGTCAGGCCCCTCTTCCCTCTTTGGCGATTCACTAATTGCCCCATAAGTACTCTGGTCTAGAAACCGAAGTGTCTTATTCTATGTGGACATTCTTTCACCCATTTCATAGGCTTTGTGTTCCTCTTAGTTTGGGATTCCATTGTCTTTCACAACAGAAGGGACCCCCAAATGACATGGATGCTATCCCTAAGGGCTCTCCTACCATCACGGGCCAACGTCCTCGAGGGATTCAGAAAAAAATCGATACAAGTCTCGCGTTGCAAATATGGTCAACAGTCGACGCTCATTTGTTATTTCTATTTCGGGCCACAAGATATTGATTCTGTGTTTCAAAAATGGTCAATAATTATCCTCTATCATCACGCCAGCCCCTTCCAGCCTTGAATGTTGGTTACATGATTCATATTATATTCTACCCCATTATTTCCAAATGGATTTTCAACACTACTAGAACTATCCTTGAGTGTGAATTTTCACATTAGAAGGACCAAATCCATGGTAAATGCATCATTTGGGGCTCTGTACCGACTTCCCTTGGGCATGCATTCCAGGAATTTCAAAAACATCTTCCGACCTGGTTTCCCACACCGAGTTTGACTCACGTGGGCTTAGGGATCATGTTGAGGTACGCACTTAAATTGAAGGATTCTTCTTCCCTATAGTCTGAGTTCTAAGACCTCAAACTAATATCTATCCCAGAACTACGTGTGCCTTGATTCCCATTCCCATGGGATATGTAGTAATGCCTGGACATCTCATCTTTCGGTCCAACTCAAGTTCCACCAATTTACTTGTTTTGTTCTACCTTCTGGGCTCTGACTTTTATTGGGCAATGTGGCATGGTGCATGTGGGTATGCACTCATTACCGTCAGGATTGCAATAGATGCACCACGTACATCCCTTTCTATAAGTCAGTTCTCGCTACTTCCTTCTTCCCACATGACATTAAATCGGGCCTTAAAAACTACGTGTGGCTAGATTACCATTCCCATGGGATATGTAAGAAAACCCCGACATCTCGTCTTCAGGTCCAGCTCAACTGGGAGATAGTTTCTCCTGCCCCTTATCCTCTAATCTTTCCTGGCCCCTCGGCCAAAGGATTCCTCCATGGAATCGCGCACGGTATGATGTGGACCTCATCCTCATTCACGTCGGGTATTCTTTATCATGCTGTGAACATTCCCTCTGGAACCTCATCTCTTCAATATATATTTGAGCCATATGAATTTATCCTATGAGGCCTAGTCTGAAATGGCTTCAAAATATTGCTTCTATACGGCATGACCATAAAATTTGACATTATCGTCTTGGCCGCATGATGAAAAAACGGCATTGCACCATGATATCCTCACTCATGGGGGCATCATGTTTTGTATCAGTCACACACCATACCATTTTTTTCGATGTCTGCCTATGGATTTCTTCTTGTGGTGATTCCTGGACATTCTATCCTAGGTCCATCGCTTCAAAAAAATTGAACACATTCACCCTAAAGGACAAACAAGATCTATCAAATACCTCTTCTTTCGATGCAAGGGGCCAGACCCACACAAACTCATTACCTATGACACTGGTATCCTACTCTGTCTCTCCCAGAACTACGTTGCACATGATTCCAATCCTAATGGTATATGTTTGAATGCCCAGTCACATTGTATCTAGGTGCAGCCCTAGGAATCCAAAAATCATATCCCCTCTCTTTTGGCCCCTCAGCCCGAACTCTTTTGGGAAAGTGTGTTATGGTGAGTACCTTGTGGGTCCTCATTCACGTCGGGGTTTTCAATGGCCACTCCATGTTCCTAACATGCCTTTTTTCCTTCTGGACAGAGATATATGACCCTAAAATAAGATCTCCCCATGGGAACTACACATTGGGTTTGGATACTATTCCGCCCTGCGCACAATCCATTAAATTAATCCCCCTTAATGGTTCATCCAACAACCATTTTGTTGGAATTGTTAAAACTCAGAAACTTTGTCCATGGATAGATGGGACTCAACTCCCTCTCTCTAATATGTTTTTAGTTGTATTCAAACATTTTTTGACAAGGAGCCTGAAGTATGAAATTTTCTTGGGGACATTCCACTCATTCCATGTCCAAGCTTCGTGATCCCGTCATTTGGATCCTCCTCCTCATCCATGTATGAAGGGACCCCCTTTGTGGCTTGGTCTCATGCCACACTAACATACCTACCATCTTGGGCCAACATCCTTGAGGACCACAGATGAAATTTGTGATTGGTCCCTTATTTCGAACATAGTCAGCGGTCTACCATCATTTGTCAGTCTCTATTTCAGGCTAACGTGATATGGATACTGTGTTTTGAACATTGTCAAAAATTATCCCCTATCGTCACCCCACCATATTTGTGGTCCAGATCTCGAGCATCGTGATTCACATATTTCCACTTTCTTATATTCAAGTGGAATTCCAACATACATGGATTTACACCTCCTCGCACTTAGGTGCGTTATATAGGAAAGTCAACATCATTGGGACGTCATTCACCTAGCGTCCCACCACTCCTAACATGTTCCTTCTTGTGCTAGGAATGTCCCATCGCTACATGTTTCCCACATCGAGCACGGCTCATGTGGGCTTAGAAGTTTTTGTAGGACGTGTACTGTCATATCCATGCAACACATGCCTTCTTTCGTCCCACATGACGTTAAATTGTTCCTTCAACACTACGTATGGCTTGATTCCAATCCTAATGGGGTACGTAGGAAAATCCAGACACCTTGATTTAGTCCCCACCTATGTTTCACTCTTTGTATCTTTTTATTTTGGGATACATGGTGTGGTGTGGACTCCATGTGTCCTCATTCGCATAGGGTTTATGGATACGACACCACATATTCCATTCTGGGGATCTCCCCTTTCACCCATCATCTTGTCGTATGACGTTAAACAACATTATCCCACATGTCCTTGATATATGACACTAAACTACAGTTCTACCCTGAAAAAGTTCAGGATACCCCATGTTTGACATGGGGTGCACCAGATCCCTTTCCAAAGTGGTCCTGCTCGGAGGTATGCATGATCCATTATCAAACGGATACTCCCACCTAATGTTCCTTCGTCACGGTGGCTTTATTTCAAGAAAGTTGGACTCCATTTGAACAACCCACCACTCCATCTCCATGCTTTGTGTGCCCTTCATTCGGACCCTCATCCACTTTCACATCTAAAGGAACACCCAAATAGTTTGAATGCTCGGCCTATGACTCACCTACTGTCCTGGGATAACATTTTGGAAGGCTAATGGATGACATTTAGAGTTGGGACATGTGTTTCCAAAATGGTAAGCGGTCAACACTCATTTGTTATTCCCATTCCAAGCTAAAGCAATACGGATATTGTGTTTTGGACACGGTCCACATTCATCATTTATTGTCACACAACCCTTCAAGTGTTCCGAATCTGGGGTATTATGATTCACACTTTCCACTCCCCTATGTCCAGGTTAATTGTAATGCCCCTGGAGTTACCCACCTTATGCGCTAGAGCACATTGGAATGACGGCATGTTGACTGTTCTGAGGTCATCGTCCTCCAATCGGGCATATCCCATTTATTCCAAGAAATCCAAGATGGTTGTTCAAAACTCGGCTTCCCGAAACTTGGTTGGAATTCCTCCATTCAAATGGAGTAATAGTGTGAGAATCCCTTGTTTCTCACATCGGGCATGACCCATGTGAGCTTAGGAATGGATGGCTATTTATTTCACGATTGTGGTTGAAATGCATAGAACCATATGAAAAAGTAAATAAATATATTCATACATGTAGTTTAGAATGAGAGGCAGTAAAAAGAAATGTGTTTATGAGTTCGACCAAAATGGGGTCCTTAAGGATCAACATCTTGGATAAATCACTCTAGAATCGCTACCTATTGGATTGTGGCCTCTAGGATTGCCTCCTTCCCCCTAGAACCTTGTCTTCATCAGCGGCTGTAGAGTGCAGTTCACCGAACCTAGCATGTGCTTTCACTAGTTTAGTTCAGAGTGTAGTCATTTGGTGACCCAATTCCTCTAGCTGCTCTTGGGTGTCCACCATCTAGGCCTTCAATTTCTCAAAAAGCTCATAAAATTTTTCCGTGAATACATCGTTTTCTATCGCTTGTTCTTCAAGGTGTCTGACCTCTTGTTCCACCATCAAGAATGCTTGGGTACTCCTTGACTCTTTCTGACACCGGGAAATGTCGGAGTGTCGGGCGCTCTCACATAGCTTCTCATCCCTGTATTCGTGGACTGTCGAATGAAGACGTTGAGCATCCACCCCTCCAGCATAGGGAAAGCACAACCAGGTGTAGAGAGATCCCGTCTATTTTATCCATTCCATCTGAGGATAACCGAGAGAGTTCCTGATACACTTACGACCATTGTGTAGCGTCATACTGCTCTCATCAGCCACCTCTGAATCAAAATCATCAATCTCCTTAGGATCAGTTGGCTGATAGTCAGGGAAAACTGTGAGGAGTTCAGCAACAGGGCCTTCTTCGAGAACCTCCACCTCGTCAGTGACTTCGCACTCGTTGGGTTGGAGTTCCACCATATAAGCATTACAATACCTCATTGTGATCTCTCCCTCACTAAGTACCAGGGTACGGTCACCTATAATGGTTAATTCTATAAAGACCAATGAGGTCGCTACCCATCCCACTCTTGCAAATGTCTCGGACTCGACAGTTTGTCGTTCCTCCAACCTTACGATCACTACATCAAGAATCAGTATCTTGATTAGCTAAATTCTCTAGCAAAATGGGAAAACTAATGAGAAAGTACTTAAAAGATCCAAGTGTAGGGGTTTCCAATGCATGGGTCAGGGCTGGGGGACCCACCCCCAGGAGAGCCTTCGATGCTTGTCAACTCAATTATCAATGTCGTCTCCTCTTGTACAATGGGGATGGCATGTGGCTCTCCATTTCGCTCAATGTCACCTAATCTAGTTGAAATAGGTTCCCCACTACGCCCAGTCCCAAATACTGCCCCCCATGAGGTTGCTCCCTGGTTTCCATAGGCATACCTGCGCCCCCAGTGGGGAAGGCTTCCCGGGGACCCTTTCCCATGTGTTCCTAAATAAGAAAGGTTATGGTTGATGGATCAAGACTATGAAAAGATGAAGTCCGATATAAGTTTTAAACCATACTCTTCCAGCTCTACATCAGAGCCAATGATATCTCCACTCTCCCAGGAACTCCACTGGTGAGTGGGAGCTTCTAACGACCCCTCACCACTAAGACCCTCAACTTGGTCCACTTCTTCTAGCCCTCCTCCTCCACCAACTCCTTCTTCTTCTTATTCGTCTTCTTCCCCCTCTACACTGTCATCCTCGGATGGAAGCCTCTCTAGGTCATTCTCCTGGCCAAGAATTACTTTCACCAAGAGATGTGGTTCTTCATACAGCCCCCACCGGCATGCGTACATGTCCATGGCTATCAGGTATGCATGTCGTCGATGAATGTTTACTCTATCCAACATCTGAATGTGCCCTATGTCCAGCAGATCGAGCCCGGTGCGTATCAACCTATACCATTACTCATTGGTGAACATGGATTGTCGCATCATTATCCAATAAAACCACAGAGAAGGGAAGATAGCATCTGTGGACGATGTCAAGAGGTACCTGAGTTTCTTTACTAGGAGTTACCTAGTTGGACACCGTTGACATGCACGAGACCACCCTTACCCCAAGGGTAGAGGCATGTTCTCAGTCTGCGCTTACCCCACCAATGAATCACCGTCAAGTGTCGTGCTAGCTTCCTGACCCATTCTTTGCCTCACTTCCCCCCGCAGAACCTCATCTACCTTCCTGCTCTTCGGGCTCTGCACTAGTTGCAATGATCTACCGAATGAGTTTCCAAAGAATCACCTCGGGATACATTCTCATCCACTGATATGCATACTCTGTTGATAGTTATGCACTAACATCGGTGGGGAGAATAGTGAAGATTTTACGCAGGCCTTCTGTTGTGAACATAAGCCATAGCTGGTGGAGAATGAATGCAAGACGTTCTTCCCAAACCTCTGTGTGTGCTTTAATGGGCATCCACTGCATGCGCCTGAACTGCCTAGCGAACATGGTCGGAACATATGTTTCGCAGAAGATTTTTCCATCAATTCGGGCAACCACAACACCACCCCGGATGCTCTACAGTAATCCCCTCTACTCTATTGGACCCCACACATCGTATACCATTTGGCCGACTGGGGTTCATAATGGGTGGAAGTCGAAGTGAGTGTGACTACTGATCTTGAGCTTGATTCCGTCGTCCCTTAGCATCAATGAGTAGATCCCCGATTTTTTCAAGAGGGATGGCCGCATACCGTTACAAGGGGCAGATGGAATTCAGGAAGTCATACCGAACATAGTGGGTTGTGACAAAAAAATGGAGAATATAGAATGTCCCACATATCCTCCTGGTCATACGTCCCATCAAAATGCACCCTAGAATACTGTATAGCCTATCCAACACTGGCACCACTAGGTTAACCTTATTCTTTTCAGCCATAATCCTAGCCATCACTAGCGTCCCTGGGAGGACTTCCATCCTCGTGTCCCTCACAGACGACAACCATCCGCTCAAGAATGCAGCGAGGAACCCGAAATATCACTTATTTTGGTCTTGACAATCATTGATGCCAAATCCCCATGATCGATACTCTCCCGTCTCCAAAATCGTCCAATATGATCATGCTTTTCCCCTATGGGATGTGTTCAGGCATTGCTTCCCTCGGCCAGGAATCATCAAGGTCATGTCCTGGGTTAGGAAGAGAATAACCACCCTGAATAGGATATGTCCTTTAGGATATATTTTATTATGTGTTCGTCTTTAGACAACTTCAGTAGATGCCATGATAGAAATGAGGTGCGTTTCCTATCCCTCCAAACATTCTCTGTCAGGAGGAACTCATCATACAGATATCCTTCCAAGGGGATTCCCCCGATACAGTGGACATCCCACATACAACAGCCCACCACCCCATGATGGAGGTGAAATGAATTGGAATCAGGCGACCAGTGACTGAATAGCTCTGCTACCAAGCCCTACTATCAGTAAAAGTGGAATTGCGATGTCTAAACGGCCTCAAAAATCCCAATAGCCCGCAGATCTGGCCCGAATGCCTTTCATCTCTGACGTACCATGTACTCCAATGCCCATTCATTAGTAAAGTTACCCTTGGATAGGAAATACCACTCTTTCCAGCCCTTTTTATCATTAGTAATGTTGCATCTGAATATACATCCATAAATAGTAGGAGATTCGCCGGGAACTGGATCACTTCCCGCAACCATCCTGGTCATCGAATTTAGGACATAGACGGTTGTGTTATATGTTTCCCTCGTAGGATGGTTATTGTTGGTAATGTGAAATTTTGGAAGAATATCCTTCCACGTAACCCACAACAGCGGTGTGTCCATCTCATAACTGGGCATCGGCACCTCTTCTAGAAGAGTGAAGTTCCATAGAGGCAGGCTACCACTCAGGACGTTATCATTTTGAGCTTGTGTAAGAATTCCTATAAGAATTTGGTTATCACACACAACCCTCCTCAAGTGAAGAATTTGAGGGTTTGCGATCATTTGGGTTCTTCTTGCAGCAGCGAAAACTTCCCTCTCGGTGTCGGTCTTTTTAGCGGCCATTTTTAGAACTTCGAACAGAGCGATGCGAATGAAGGAAGATTCGGTGCGAAAAATTGGTGGAAACACGAAAGAAGGTGAACACACGTGGAAAAAATTTAGATGGCACAAAAAACCCAGAGTCGATCATGGAATCTTTCGCTAGGATCAATACTGTTTTCGTGCATGAGAGAAAGAAAGTCGGTCGTGCTGAAAAAAGTCAAAGTATGGCATTAGGGGTCCTCGATCTATTTATAAAGCACTAACGTGTCTTCTTCATGTGCACAATAATCTAGCGTGTGAAAAATGTGTTTTCGTGTGCCCTCGATGATGTCTTCTATTTTTCAGCATACCCTCAGAATCTGACCTTCGAGATCCCTTTTGGCTCCGATTCTGAGGGGGGCATTTGTGGACGCTGAAATTCAGAGAAGGGCCACATCGGGCAGATAAAAGATAAATGACTCAATTTGGGACAAAAAAGAGGAGACGCTAGGGCCTAGGAGGTGGGCGCACTCAAGATTGGGGTGACACATGCAAGAGATCTTCTGGTGTGAAAACTCTTGCGTGCAGACCTCCCCTTCTGTGCCCAAAGCATTTTCCTCCATGACTGGTCGTGCCCGGACCCTTTTCTACGCTGATGGCGATTTCGAACATGCGTTTTTCCACTCAACCCATTTTGTAATGAAGGTGATGTTGAGCGGGGATTTTTGCACCTGACCCCATTTCCACGCACAAGGAGACGTCGAACGGGTGTTTGTGTGCCCGACCACCTCTGCGTGCACAAGCCGATGACCAACGAGAGTTTGCGTACCTATCTCTTGCGATCCCCTCAGAGGAATCCCTCTATAAAACAAACTGTATCCCCTCCCTTCAGGTACGGTATCCATATTTGAAGTGACATTCTGCCGCATGAAACCCCCTTCTTCCGCAACCGCACGAAAAACCACATGGCACTCAGGTATTGGATTTTGTGCGATCCCCCCCCCAAGGGGGAACCTTCGGGTGGGACCTCTGATCCTCGTGAAATTAGATTCCTCCTAACGTAATTTTTTCCCAAGGGGTCTCATCTTTCGCTCACATTCCCTTTGTGTCAGTTGTTCCTGTGCGCCGACCATCTAACTTGCACGCAAGTCGTCCGTCTTCCACGCAACCCCTCAGTCTTGCCCGCAACCGGTCCGACTTGTGTGCGAACCATCCGTCTTCTGTGCAACCACTCAGTCTTGTGTGCCACCGATCCAACTTGCGCATGAACCATCTTTCTTGCACGCAACCCCTTTGTATTGAGCACCACCCGTCCCTCTTGTACGCTACCCCTTCGCCTCATGCACAAACCATTCATCTTGCATGGAGGCCTCCTATCTTGCCCTGACCCATTGTATTATTCGTTCTCCATGTGCTGCCCTCACCTTGAGGCACCCTAACCAAGACACTTTATGCACAAAACTCCTACATCATGAGCTCTCTTCCCATGTGGCCCCTCAGGTTTGCACATAAAAATTTCAAAGTCCCTTGCGTGATAATTTATATGTCTTTTCTTTGCCTCATGTTTCTTCACATAGGCACGCTAACAGATATCGCTTATTCACATAGACACACTAACAATGACCCCTAAATGGTTCTCTATATAACACCCCATCACCAAGGCATTGTCGATTCCTTCCTTCCCACAAGGGTGGGCAGGTATCGTTATATAAGTCTTAAGGGTGCGGAGCAAACACACATAGTATAAGCTGCAGGACACTAAACTTCCAAGCGCCATCATCCTCAGCACATGATGTTATACTGTGACCACGCCCCGTTTGTCGGACGTGGGGTTCCCCCACCATGGATATTCTTCACGCCCACTAGTCTCCACGGGAGTGAGATCATTCCTCACATGGAATGAGATCCCCTTTATCGGAGCGACGTCTGTCTGTGGGGAAAGGGAAAAAACCCTGGTGTAAGCCCCTAGCTTTCCTTATAGGAGATTTCATCCCTACCCCTCCTCTTTTCCTGGGTTCCATGCCCCTCTCCTGTTGGGCTTTGTCACCATCCAGGCCTCCATCATGGAGTATTTCCCAATCTCCAACACCTCGGGCTTCTAACCACGCGTAAGCCCCTGTTTCCTTATTTGGACACTACCTATGCACCATCCCCACTCAACTTCCCACGGACACACCTTCTATGACGTGGCCGTTAGGTATTTGATGCCTCTTGTTTCTAACACATAGCATGAATCACGTGCGCATAGAGAAAGAATCGACAATGACTTCCATTCTAGGAAGCCTAGAGTGTAATCCATATACCTTCTTGAACTACGAGGTCTTTGATCCTTTCCACAGAAAGGTACGTATGAAGCCTCCCTAAGGATCAATCCCACTACCCATTTGTCCTGACCATCTTCACATCGGTTCTCAACCCCTTCTTGAACTACGGGGTCTTTGATCCTTGTCAAGGAAAGGTACGTAGGAAGACTCCCTGAGGTTCAAGCCCACTACTCATTGGTCCCAACCATCTTCACATCAGTTCACACCCCCATCCTGAACATTGAAGTCCATGATCCTTGCCAAGTCAAGGTACGTAGGAAGCCTCTCTGAGGTTCAATCCCACTACCCATTAGTACCTACCATCTTCACGTCGGTTCAAACCCCCATCTCTAACTATGAGGTCTTTGTTCCTTGCCATGGAAAGGTACATAAGGATTCCTCCTGGAGGTTCAAGCCCATCACCCCACTAGTTCCGACCCACTTCCTGTGGGACCACCTTCATCCTGTATGACATTAAACTGCATCCCCCATTCAGTGGTAAGTCGTTGTAACCCCAAACAGTGGTAATCCATTGTAACCCCATTCCGTGGTAGGCTATTATGACCCCATCTAGAAGTAAGTCATTAAAATCCTCAATTGGCGGTAAGTCGTCATCAGATGAACGACGAGTACTTTGATTCTCTGCCATATGGATACATAGGAGGTCTCTTCGAGACTCAAGCCCAACATCACCGTCTTCCTCGAGTCGACTCCGTCTCATTTCCACACACATCACTTAACCATCCATCATCCATTTTGGCTCTTATCCAGCCCCCCACATCCCAGTGGGATCATGCCACCCCATTCCCCCATTCACTTTAACAAAATTTGGGTAGCTAACCATGCGATAGACCCAACATTGGTGTTCCCCCCAGGGGTCGCCTCACCTGATCCGATCTAGTAATTGTTCTAATCAATCTGATCTCTCTCTGTTAGACGTTAAATCTGCGGCATACCCTATGTTAAACATTGGAAGCTAAGAAAAACCTCTGATACATGCCTACGTAATATGATTCCCCACATTCGACATGGGTTGCCTCATGCTTTCGCGCCCTCGATAAGCCCTATAATAAGGGAAAGATACAGAGACGTGCATGTGTTCCAGCGTCCAGACATGCCAGTGGTGTCCAACGTGACTACTCTCGTAATGAAGGTTGCTTCCCCTAATGGACCCATTGGAATGTCCCGACAAAAGCAGTGTAATTAACTAGTGTCCATGAAGATATGGCACTGGGAAGAGTTTCACGAACCATGTCTTAAATCTATAAGGGATACACAGATTATGTGACAAGTTCTGAGGAGGAATCCATGGAAGGAAGGACCGAAATCCATAATCCCATTTCGATCAAGGAGATAATAACCCTGAGTAAGAGATGGATGTCGCCTGCCTTTAGAAAGCAGGATTGTGGGGAAACAGCTGCGCGTCTTCCACAAATGGATGCGCATGCCCCAAAAAAGCATCATAAATAGAGGGTTTATTATAGAATTTATTTATTGCGTCACATTGTTTGGTTTCCCCCATATCCATTCGATAGATAGGTTCCCTTACTTTATACAACTAATGAATATCATTTTCCTCCCCAGGAAACATTGAAGATGCTTCTTCCAAAACTTTTAATAAGTTGGTTAT
This sequence comes from Viscum album, assembly GCA_963277665.1. Lineage (NCBI taxonomy): Eukaryota > Viridiplantae > Streptophyta > Magnoliopsida > Santalales > Viscaceae > Viscum > Viscum album. The sequence continues at coordinate 1,046,005,872 of OY728138.1, read as the reverse complement.
TCTACATTCTTATCACCTGGATATTTCACCATCATACCTATATAAATAAAATCTATCCTCTATATAATCTATAGAGACTCATGATACTGATGAGATTCTCTATTCTCTAATTCATCATTGAAGGAAAATCATAAAATTTACTAAATTTCTTCAATGTCTCCACTCACCAAGGATTTTCATATGCTCATATTTGGCCCACTAAATAATTTTTTATTTTTAATTTTTTGGTAAATGTAAAAATTAAATGGTATAATGGGAACTTATTTTGAATTTTTACTTATACACTCTAAAAAATTAATCATCAATATTCATGAGGCTAACAAAATACCTATCATTTTATGGTTGAAAATTTAGAGGTAAATATTTATTTAAAAAAAATTATAGAATTATTTCCACTTCCAATATTTGATCTCTTTATTACGATTCGTATTTTTTTATAAAATCCACCCTTTATCTACTTATCCTTATAGATGATCAAAATCTAGAATGACCTTATCTTACTTATTTAACTGAAGGATAAATATGATCTTATCAATGGATTTGATCCCTTGATCCTTGATTATATGTTTTTTCGATCCACTAAATGTAAAAGGCCATTGTCGAATAAAGGTCTCAATTACACCTCTCTATTTCTTAGGGGAGTGGGGATTTCCCCCGGATTCAATTTTCTAGTTAGGAATTGTGGTAATAGAGAAATAATTTTCAAGATGTTTTTGATTCCTACCCAGTTAAGTTTGGAATCTCAATTGGGAAAACATTATATTTTACTTCATATTGGTTCTAGATTTGATTCCTTCTATTATCATACATTGACTAAAATAAAGATAAAATTAAGGGTAAAAACATTAAAACTAATAAACACAAAATATAAAAAAATATGAAAATTCAATGGATAACTCATAAAGGATATATATTATATAACATTTGAATTTATCTGTTTCAATCTATTTTATCTATTATCTATTTCATAATATTTTTGGTCCCTTTATAATGGTTCACAATATTATTGTGAATTTAACAAATAATATTTTTTATGAGTAATAAAACATGTGTATAGAAACCAAATTTTTTTTGCACTCGGTGAGCATCATGTCAAATCCCAATTCACCCTTTTCGATGATATTTCTCCATGGTATAGCTATTTTGCATCCAAATCCACTTGTTGAATCTAGATAGGGATTTTATTTCTTGGAATCAACTTAATATATATGTTACAAAAAAATGGAATATGTTTTGTGTTTAGTTAAATTCAAAAGGCATTAATTGATGTTTTTTATCCTTGTTCCCAATGATTACAATACGTTCCTCTGATATAAAATATGATGACCCATATTTTAATATATGTAAACTCGTTTTTATTAAATAATGATAAAAATAATTCATTCCTATAATATTATGAGGACTATTTTCATTTTGAAATAATATACATAGTAAAATTACATGAAAATGGGTAATAAATAATTATTTCAAAACAACACAACATGCCCATAAATTTTCATTTCTCTTCTTAAATTTCATGGAATATCATGTGGACATAAAAAATAATGGGAAATATATAAATCCTAGTAAGGAAATAATAAAATCATAGAATATTAATGTTTATACATGTGATCTAAGAGGAATATCAAGGTAACATAAGAGGGTCAGAATCATAAACATGAAAATCTAATCATGAAATAATATTATAACTAAAAGGCATCATGGCAGTGTGGAAGTAACATAAAACATGAAAACATAAAAATAAACTAAGCTGAAACACATAGATATCATAATATAGGGTGTTCAGGATAACCTCATGTTCACTATAAATGGTATCACATGACATAAAAATGTGACCCAATTAATTTTAGGGATATATAATCTTAGGCCCAACCATCACCTTCATAAAATTTATATGCATAAGTTTCCACATGGATCATACAAAATATGGATGTATTTCATAATTTTCAATTACCTGACTAAGTAGTGTGGGTTACATATGAATAATTCTTAATTTTATGGATTATAGGTACATCTTGGTGAATACCATTGAGTGAAAATGTTGATGTGTATTCACTGAAAAAATTGGGCATTGAAAATAACAGGATAATATCTGCACCACAATGGGGGTACAAAAAGAATAATAGAATGGTTTAATAAGAGTGAAATATATATATATAGTCACATAGAAATCATAATTAAGATGATATTGATGTTAAAAATCATATTCAAATATAAAAACAAGAAATCGAAATCTATAACATAATAAAAATGATCGTATAAAGAATATGAGAGGATCATTTTACTTGAGAGAGTGATTTTAAAAGTATAGTAGAAGCATATTAAGAACATGGGAACACCATTGGAAGGCTCTAGATAAGGAAAGTGAAAGTAAATTAATGAAAAATGATTTTATGTTGAAGAGTATGTGAAGTTTATTTTTGTTTTTATTGACAAAGTGGGGGGATTCTTAATTAATTTCTTAATATATGGTTTTGAATCTACATGATAAAATATTCAAAACAATAAAACAACATCAATTGGTTTTATAAATATAATAGTGGATTTAAATATTTTATAAGTATATTAATTTAAATCCTTAAAATAATACCGTTTATGATTTGTAATTGGATCATGTTTATAAATAATTAATATTAAAATAGAAAAATACAATATATGTTTTGGAGGATTCATTAAGATTTTATAAAATTAGTCAAATAACTTCCAAAAATACTATTTTAAAGGGGGAAAAAAATTTATATTGGATACTATTTAGATTATTGTTTTACTTTAGTTTTAGTATTTTATTATGTCATAAGACATACCATATATTTATACCATGTTAAATTTTTACACAAAAAAATTGATTCACTAAATATTTCACTATTTGAAAAGACATAAAATATATTTATACCATGTTTAATTTTTACCCAAAAAAAGATGATTCAATTAAAAAAAATATTGAAAATACTAGAGAAAAAATATCCCTAAAAATAACTGATAAATGGGCTTCATAGGATAGATCTTATTGGTCGAGGTATTCACTTCTATAATTTTGAAAAATGGATTTTAGCATAACCCATAATATATAAAAATCATAACGATCATTGTAAAAAAGTTATATTATCAATGATTATAATAATAAATGGTGCTTTAAATATTACATGATAAAACATTTAACATTATAAAAGTATAGCACTTCTATTATTTATAAAATAATTTTGTAATATTATATTTATGCATTTGAAAAGGTAATTTCATTTATAGAACATATAGTCGATAGAATTATTGTTAAAGGGGGAAAATAAAACGACATTATATTTATTTTTATTCTTTTATGTCTTTAAAAAATTATTTACCAAGTGGGAGAAATATTTTTGTGATAATCTATTGACATGTGGTGTATACAAATAGGGAGAGATCACTATTTTAGGGGGGAATATATTTCAATAGTGTTATTAAAAGGGAAAATATATATGATTAGTATGTTGGTGTGTAAGTATTATGGAGATATAAAATATTCTTATAGTTTGAGGGATTATTTATTCTAGTATTTTTTATATATAGATTTGAATGCTATATTTTTTATGGTGAAGAAATACAGATTCTCAATTGATCTCACGTGGTAACAAGTATGTGATTTTTTTTCAATTTATATTAATTGGATAATGTGCGGTGAATAAGTGAATATTACAAAATATTTTATAGAAAAAAAATGATATTATTGCTTTGAGTTCTTCTTTTCAACACAAAGTCATCTCATTTAGTCTTAAAATTATTGAAAATTTACTCATTACTATGAATATTGAGTTCAAAAGTGCTTCATATTCCTTGGATTCTAAAAAAATAAAAAAGGAGACATTATTTATCTTAATAGATGTTTTTTGAGATTTTGATACCTTTGAGAGATTTTCAATACCCAATTTGAAGGTTTTGAGATTGAGTATTACAAAAATGCTCCTTATCTTTTTTCTTGAAGGAAAATATTTTTTGAGTTTTTTAGAGTGGATATGTTTATTTTGTTTTGTTTGGTTATCAATTCCTAATAATATTAAAAAAACATATAAAATTAATTATATTATGTTAGGTAGATATTATTTGGATGTGTAAAATCATTTTAAATACATTTGGAGAATTTTAGTGATGAATTAAAGAGGTTCTGAGTCTATTTTCATATTTTTGGATTTATTGAGATGAAATAAAAATTTTGTTATTTCTTGACATCCTACATGAATATATAAGATATTCTAAGATGTAGTAATTTAAAAATAGTAATGAATATCCCAATATATATACGATATTTTATTGATATTATATATAATGTTTCCTTATAGAATGTCTTGAATTTATAAATTTTAGATCATACATAAGATTCTTTTGAGCATATGTAATAAGTTTTTCTATTCTGAAGAAGTAATTTTGAAATTGAAGCGAATGCATAATATTTATGAGAGCATATATGATAATTTATTTCAAATTCAATTTTGATTTTGAAAAAATAAGTGAATAAGTATGATGTATCTATGTATTTCTAATAATTTTTTCTACATTTAATATTGAAATAAGATAAAGGAAAGTGATATGTAAGATGTTTGAAGAAACATTAAAATTATTGTGAGGATATATAATATTCTTATGTGTATGTGAAATAATTTGTGATAATATCACATGAACTTTTTAATGGATTAAAATAAAATTCATATACATAGTATACTTATATATAAAAATAAAAAATTATAGTAAATATGTTATAAATTTCTAAAAATGATGATGTATTATAGATTTTTATATGGATTTTATTAGATGTACACAATAATATAAGGAATTATTTTATAATAATCATTTCCATAATTTCAAAAATAATTTATAATTGAAACCATATGATAATGAAGTAATTTTTTCTTAGGTTAAATGTATTGAAATATGGTCATGAGGAATGTAGAATACGGGATATGGTTTGTTAAATGGTTATGCTTTTTCATTTAAATTGATTATAAATTTTATTATTACTATTCTAACATATCGTATTTCAAATATTTTTGATGTGTTTTACATAAAATTACACCAGAATAGATCTATTGAGTTATGAATTAGAATATGAAGTAGGATTAGTAGTGAGAAGAAATTAAGGGTAATTGGTATTTTGAATTAGGATTTTAAATTAAAATTTGAACATCAAGAAGTTGTTACATGGTGTGAGATAAATTGAACATGGATATTTCATAGAGATAGGGAGTGAAGCATCTAGAAGTATGTCTTTTATTGAATAATAATATTATAAAATTATAGAATAAGATTAATATAAGATAAAAAGACTACTTGAATCAATGAATGTATAACACAATGAAGAGTAAAATTTGTTTAGTGAAGTGTGCATAGGAAGAAATAAATGGTTGAAATCTACTTCTTTCATTGAATAACTATGAGAGGATGTTATGTTTTCAAAAATTTATTATCAAATGAGAGAATAATCCTTATTATAGAAGAATACAATACAATAGTTCATATTTTTCGGGATACTATTTGGGAGATAACATTTTTTTCATGCATGAAAAAGATCATTGATATTTTTTTGCACATTATAATACAAAGGAGTCATTTTTATTGATCTTATGGTATCAACTAATTTTAGATCACACAAATTGTTAGGTAATTGATTTCTATAAGTGAACCTTGTAAATTGGATTTCCTTTTTATTTCCTTTGTATGTGTGAGTTAGGTTGTAAGATTTATAACTCTAATAACTGAAAAATGTTGTTTTCATATGAAAATATAAATACAAAAATAAACTATTGTTCTCTAATTCACCCCATTAGTGAAACTCGATGTTATTAAGGACACCATAATAGACACCAAAATATATATATATATATATAAATTTATTTTTTTATTCACTATATAACTATTACACAATGGAGTATTAATGAATGTAAAATGTTTCAAAATGAAAAAGTGAAAAAAATGAAAGAATGAAAATTTAGATGAGATAAAAATAATTAATGAATGGTAAATGATTTTGTAATTATTCATCAATATTCAAGGGTAAGTGGTGGAGAGGTGATTTCCTCACTATATATAGGCAAGGATTTAAAACAATGGTTTTTATAAATCTCACCATCAATCCATATTACATTGTAAATATACTTTGAATATTTTTTGGGTGGTTCATAAAAACTATAACCCACAATAACTATAACAACTAAAAATTTTAAAAGAAAATTTTTTTATAAGATATACTGCATGCAACTCTATGCTTAAAATTAAAAAAATATTATTATTCAAATTTGAATGATATAACCAAGCCATTGAATTGAAGATTATTAATAGGAGAATTCATATCTATAGGTCCTTACCAATAAAATTATATTGTTTTATTCTAGGAATGTATACACTAAATTGTATATAAATTCATTTAATGCCTCAAAAATACTTTTACTTCCCAAATAGTTTTTATTAATTTAATTAGAAAATAATATGAATAATTTATTAAAAAATTTGAAAATTTATTTGATAAAATTGAATTCATTTTTCAAATCATTATTTAAAAAATATAACAGAGAAAATTTTAGAGAATTTTTTAAAAAGTGTCATTTTATAATGAATAATAAAAAATTAATAAATAATAATTATATTTTTTTCTATTCAATAATTTATAATTTAAACATTTTTTAAGGTTTTAAAATAAAAATTGATTATTTATATTATTTTTATGATATTTGTTTTCTTCCTAATGAATTTTATTTTGGGTTTTGTTATAAAAGTTTGTTATACTTCAAAAGATTTTTTTCCCAGAAAACCACTTTTTATCCCATTATGTGGGATTTATTTTAAATTAAATTATCTCATTTTTTGAATTCAATTTTATAAAATTAGTTCCATATTTGTAAATAGTAGGAATAAAAATTGTAAACACACCAATTTTATTTTTATCCATTATGAATAGTAAACATTATAAAAATTTGTCAACTTATTAAATGTAAATCGACTAATTAAGGTAAACAAATAATATGAAAAACCCTAAAAATATAAACCTAAAATTGGATTTTTAATATATTTAATGAGTGTGGTTATACTATAAAAATTCAATATGCTATTTTATTGAAACTTTTTTCCATTTTTAATTGAATGTTATTTTTGTATTATTTTATTAATTAAGAAACTAGAAATGTCACTCCCTTGTATTTAAATATCTCAAAAAAAATTCACATTGGGATAAAAATAAGTTATTAATGAATATTAAAGGTTATTTTGTGTAATTAATTTATTTTTATAAATATATGTTATTTTTAATTTTTATTTATTAAATTGTAGCCATAAATTCTTACTCAATATTGATACAATGCTTGTGTTGATAATACACAAATTTTGTAAATGATTTTGGAAAATCTAAAACTGATTATTTTTTGGGTGAGTTATTGTGTCCCCTGTTTTTTATTAATGGATATAACATGTTAAAAATTTGTTAAAATTCTATATTATAATTCGTATTTCATATTTATACCTTAAATATCAAAGTAAAATATTTGTTTAAAGTATGAAATTAGTGATATTTTTTAATAAACAATATTGAATTAGATGATTTAAAATTCATAAAAAAACTATCATTATCCAATTTAATTTTATATTGTTTAAAATACCATACATAATCAATTTATGGGTAACCTATCCATTTATTGTAGGTTTCTCGATCCATAAATTCTAAAAAACATTGATATTGTGGTAATCCATAAAATGGTTAACGAGGGGTAAAATAAATATATTATGTTGAAAACATCATCTAAAATTGTTAATATTTTATTTTAGAAAATTATTTATACAAAAAAAATCCTATAGTCATAATATATCCTTTCAGGTTCCAAATTTATTAGAAAAATATTTTATATTAATTTAATACTTTATGGAATTCAAAGAGTGTCCCTTCCATTACTTATAAAAGGGCTCCTCATCTACTCTCTTATTCTAGACTTTTGATCACTCTAATTAAACTAATAAATACAATAATACCATTATATAGTTAATAAACACATTATAGAGAGATTATTGTTTCATAATACCAACCTTAATTGGAATTTGGTGAAGATAAAAGGAGGTTGTAAGAGTAAGTGGCATACCTTTTATCCAAATCTTTTATATTTATTTATTATTTTACCTCATTAAAATATTATTCATCCATGATTAATTAATAAAATAAGTATCCAAAATATACTAAGATTATATTTATGTTATGAAAAACCTATACCTATCTCTTATTCTACAAAATGTGTAGGTAAATGATAATTTGTGTGTACGGCGGGCTACCACCTCATGAACAGATGTAATTAAGTTTCCATTTCCGCATCCCAGAAGATTGTTATAATGATGGAGTTAACGTAAATACATACTATATTAATGAAATATTTATCATCTTATATGTTTAATATATCATATAATTTCTTACCATTATATCCATTGAAAATTGATAATGTTGTTCCTGCATACATGTGGATTACCACCTCCACTTTATATTGTGATTCGTTTTTCATGACTACAATGGATAGATTCTATATATAAGTTTATTTAGTGAAATAATTTTATATTTTTGATCTTATAATTATTATTTAAATATAAAATAATCCATACCATGTTTCTATCATGTTTTTTGGAAAATGAAAGTAATAATCATGTAAATATACGACCCACCATCAATATGATTGCACCATAGTTCATTTTTCATAACCATATCTCATGGTTTATTTTAAAAGTATAAATTATATATAAAAATGATATATATCTCATTATTTTTTTATATTATATTATAATCAAATATTTTACCTTATTTAACCTAAAAAATCATTTTGTACATATGAGTCAAATATCACCAAAGCATCTGATGTGAACCAAATTTATTAAGTAACTTTATATAACTTGATAATATATATGGTACAATAAATATTAAAACATAAAATGGTTCGTATATATGTAAATAATTAAAATTGTTTTATTATTATGGAATATAAATAACCTCTTCATTGAGAAGAACTCGTGGTAAGGTAAACGTTACATTAAAACCCACATTTTAAATGTATTGAAGATTTATTTTCTAATTCCTTTTATTGTATGTCAATATTCATAAAATTATTTTATAAATGTATTAATATGGAAATAAATGAATTATATGGTACATGTTTTTCCCCTTTTTTATTTTATTTTAATGTTTTTAAGGAGGAATATTTTTAATTATTTTATAAAGAATATTTTTTATTTTATTACAGTTGGAAAAAATGAACATTCTATTTTAAACTATAAAGAATCAATATATTTTACAACCACTGAAAATTTAATTTTATGTTTGGGATCCATTTTAATATTCCATTTTTTATTCAAATGAAAACTCGTCCTCCATTTATTCTAGGAATTTTAGTCTTAAAAATTTTCTATAATAGTGAAGGGATATATAAATTTTTGAAAATGTATTTATCATGTATTAAAAAGTTTTTTTTCTAATTATTATTATGGAAAATAATTTTATTTTTATTTTCATGATTTTTATTTTCCTTGGAGATTGATTATAATGATGGGTGATCCAGATATAACTCATAATAATGGGTAAGACAAAAAAATATTTCCAATACATTGGTTAATGATTTTGTTCCCCATATATTTATAATTGATTGTAACAATATTTGTTATCCACTAGTAAGGGTTCTATGAGGATGATGATCCAAAGTATACACATTAAATTTCTATAATTTATAATTTATTTTCACAGAAATATATTTATTCCAAAATTTAATATAATTATATTTTATTTTAATGGAATGTTTCCTTCCCTTTAAGAAAAAATATATGTTTTTAAGAGATTATTTTTCCTCGGTTGTCATTTTTTATAAGAAAACATCATGGTTATGATTTTTCCATCATGTTTTCTTATAAATTGTTTAATAAAAAATATTTAAAATTAATTATGGTTTCATGTGTAAGTAAATGATTAGTGTAGCTCAAATTTTATTAAGTTAATGGGAAAATCACTTTTATGATATGATGGTCTAAAAATAGACTAACCAGTTTGTTTCTTATTTTTATGTCTCTTTCTGAGATTATTATTCTTATAAAAAGTTTTTAAATGTTTTTCATAGGGGATAAGGATATGTAGTAAATATATAAAGGGAAAAAATCCAATTATGGGGAATCAATAAAAATTAATTTATTTTTTAAAATTAAATATCTATTTAAATTTAAGTATACACTTTTTGTGGGAAAATAGATATTTATTGGAGTTGTCCATATTTTTTAAAAGAATGTGATATATCATTTTCTTCCAAATTCTATAAAACTATAAACCAAAATGATCCTAAAAATTTAAGAAAGTTTATCCATTTTTATATATAATGAAATTATGGGATTAAAAAGGATCGGGTCCCTTTATATGGTATAAGGGGAATGATTTAGAAAACATTCCAAATTATGGTGTTTTAATGTGATATTAACATAAGAGTTATATATAATACCAACGGTTTATATGTTTAAGGATAATCATAAGTTTAAAGGAATAATCACACCCTTTGAGGTTTTAATTGATGGTATTTTAAGATAATTAAGAGTATTTTGTGATAAATATATGGTAATAGAACACTAGGTTAAGTATATGTTTTATTGAAAAGATTATTTGGAGAAAAATTCTGTTATATTTCTTAGAAATAAGTTTAAAGGCACTGATAACTCTTATGGATAAAATAATCGTTGATGTAGATATAATTATGGTTAATGTTTAAAAATGGTAATTACATTTTAGGGATATTTATTTTATTATATATAAAACCATGTGATTTAGATTTGATTTGTCGAAAAACTTATTATTGTGATTCAGTGATTATTTCTATATTGGGGATTTTGTATGATTACATAATATGAATAGAATTTTGGCTAATATAGGATTTAATTTTATGATTAAAACTTTATTTATATATTGGGAGAATAAATAATTTTATTTTGAATATAATTTTGGGAAATGGTCAATATATTTTAGAGAATATATGACTGTAGATTATACTTTTTTGGTATGAGACTTTCAGAGTGCTTAATGTTATAATGCGATAAATTTTAAATTTATCCTTGAAGAATATATGATAAACTAATTCTAATATTGGGGTTTCAATATTAGTTATAAATATTTAAACTAATTTTAAAGATAGTTAATTTTGAATTATTTAAATTAATATTTTTATAATTTTTCAAACATTACAGATTAATGTTGTAATTATTTATATAATTTTTTATTCATTATTTTGTTTTATCTTACCATTTTATAAAAAAAATTAATTAATGTCTAAATAAAAGAGTTATATATTGTTAACATTTTGTGGAATTATGTGATTTATTAGAATTTTATTTTAGTGATTCAAGCATGAAATATTTTTCATGAAAACTTATCATATAGAGGAAAAATAATAGATTTTTGTGGAAATATATTAAATGATGGAATTATACATATTCAGTACATATAATTTCTTATTTTCTTAGACTATATGAGAAATAAATTCCATAACTCTAGGAAAAGGATCCTAAAATAACATGTTATCAAATTAACATTTTTAATTAATTCAATTAGTTTCACATTATTTATTGATTTACAATTCTAGGGTTATTCACTTACTCATGATCATTAAATTTTTTATTGTAAATGTTCTGGATTACTATACATCTTTATTAGAGTATTATATTTTTCCATCCATTTAATTATTTTCAATTCCCAAAAAAATATCAAATATTGAAACATACTTATGTGTTATTATATGTGTCCTTATTATTTCTCATTCTATCTTTTCAAGAGAGATCTCTATAACACTTATTAAAGTGTAAATTTTCAACAAATGTATTTTAAAATTTCAAACCCTTCAACGCCGATCTAATTTTCAAATTTTTTGGAAGTACTTTATTAAGTGGGGAATAATGTACAACTTATAATCTTAAAGTAAAACTTTAATTGATTTCATATAAAAAATACAGCAGTTAGAATAAAATAAACAACGAAAAATTATTATTTAAATATAAAAAATATAAAAAATCTTTTCAATTGGTGAATATGAAAATGAGAAATATAATTAGGATATATATATATGCAAGTATCCAAATAAATGAATGATTTTTTATTAATTATTAGGACATAATCACTCAATTTATATGATAGTCATTTTATGTCTCAAAAAATAAATTTTTTCATAAATGATTTTTATTTTTATTTTGATAGAAAAAATTTTAAATAATACCTCCTAATTTTGGAAAATTTTAAAAAAAATTATAATAATTATTTAAATTGACATTCCAATGTAATTTTATTGTTATAGTTTGTGAAATTTCTAAACATTGTGAACTTATGATAAATAGTGAAGAAAACTATTTTTTTTAAATTTTCATTTTTTTTCAGGAAATTTCAAAGTTATATTTTGGTTTTAGATCATTATAAAGTAAAACTATAACTCTTATACTATTTATAATCAAATTATGGAATTTTTAATGAATATTATAAGTGAATTGTGAATAAAAACATTTTCTACTTGAAAATATATTTTTTTTCTAGAAAACACCATTTCGTTGTATTTTTTGGGTTTAATTTTAAATTAAATTATTCAAATTATATGAATTTAATTTTATAAAAATTATATATTATTTTTAATTTATAGGTCGTATTTTTTTAAGTTATTCCCCTTTATTTTTATTAATTATTAAAAGTAAACATGGTAAAAATATGTCAGTTCAATCTAGATAAATCATGTAATTGATGTTAAAAATAATACAATAAAGACTTAAATTTTTCCCAAAACATTAATTATATTGTTGGATTAGTGTTATCTACCATAATCACTAAATATTATAATTGAAGGGAATTTTTGACATTTTTTTGAGAATAACTTATATATTATTTTATGTAAAGAAAGATACAAAATGTCACTCTCTTGACTAAAACATTCACTAATACGTTGACATAGGGATAAAAATAAGTTGTGAACGAAAATTAAACTATATAGGTTTTTGAATGAAATTCTTTAATGATGTTAATTTATTTTTGTTTTTTAGTGATGAAATAATTGCCTTAAATTATTATACGATATCAGTGTTGTGCTTGTGCAAGGTATAGGCCAATAAAGATAATGATTTTATCTACTCCAGAAGTAATTTTTTCGATGAGTTATAGTGTTCTATGATTTTCATAGATATATATAACAAATTATAGATTTTTCAAAATCATAAATTTAAATTCATTTATTATATTGTAAACGTTAAGGTCAATGTAAATTAATACATCAAAAAATAACATTATTGATATTTATGATAATAAATATTTCATTATATGATTTAAAATTAAAAAAATACTAAATTTATCCAACTGAGTCTTATAAGGTTGAAAATATCAACCATTGTCCATATATGGATATCCATTCCTTTTATAGAATGATATTTGACCGTAAAAGATATAAAATCATTGATATTACAGTAACCCTGAAATATGATAATGAGGGGGGGAACACATATATTAGGCTGATAATATCACCAAAACTTGTATAAATTTTATTTTATAAGATTATTTGGAATCATAAAAATAATATCTTTCAAATATATTTATAAAATCACTTTTACATGAAAATTAGTTTATATTGTTTTAATACTTTATATAATTCCAAGAGTACACCTCCCCTCACATATAAAATGAAAACTCTTATCCTCTGTTCCAAACATGTTTTTTGCACTATAGTTAATCCAATACAAAATAATATCCCCTCACAAAATTCATACCCATATTCTTATGGTGTTATCTTTAGTATTATATCTACCTTAGGGGGAATAATGTGTAATGCATGTGTGGTTATCTAAAGAATAAAAATAGCTTTTAACCAAATGTTTTTGTTCTATTTCCTCTTCCACCTCCTTCAAATATTATTCAAAAAAGTTTAAATAATAATATATTTACCATAAATATATATAAAAGTTATTATTTTAATAGTATAATTTATATATATATATTCTTCTATCAAATGGGAAATGAAACCATCATTCATGTGTACAGAAGACTACCGCCTCAGGAGCTGATGCAATTTTCTTTCCATCACTCCCTCTCATGGATGGTTATAATTATATATTAATTATATATATATGATATTAGTGAAATATTTATAATTATTTAATTATTATATATCATATAATTTATAAAATTTCTAACCATTGGAAAATGGTAATGTCATCCACGCGCACGTGGGTTTTATAACCTCCACGAAGTGATGTGACTCTATTTTCATGAAAGAATCAAATATATGTAATATATATCTATATTTAATGGAGAAATATTATATTTATGACATAATTATCATTATAAAATGATAAAATAATATTTACCTTCTTTATATCATGTTCTTCAAAAAAAGAAAACTCTACTAACACGTATGTATGGAATACAGTCTCTATGATTGTAACATAGTTCCGTTTTCTTATCCATATATTATGGTTGGATTAAAAAGAATGTTTTATGTGTGAAAATAATAAATATCTCATTATTTTAAATTTTTAAATGATGTAATAATGACCTCTTTTACCAAATTTAACTTTCCAATGTCATTTTCGACATATGAGTTGAATTTTATCAAAATAGCCAATGTGAAATTAATTGGTTAAGTGGTTCTATAAATCATGATAATTAATAAAATAAAATTAACAATAATAGTTAAAATATTTATTAATAATGAAAGGAATTAACACATGATTACCATTTTTTAAAATTAAGAACATATGTGATGAGTTGGACTCGGTGTTAGGTGCACTTTACCTTAAAAACATCATTTTAAATATTTTGATGATGTATTTTATAAATCAATTACATTAAGTAAAATATTATAAAAAATATTTTATGATTTTAGTAATATGGAAATAAATGAATTAAAAAGGTTTATTGTATGGTTTATATGATGATGATGTTTCAAGGAAAATAGATAAATTTTATATTCTAGCTAATGATTTTTCATTGATATCATGTGATTTAAAAAGGTAATGTAATGATATTTTAAGGCAAGGATTATTCAATTTTTTGGTAAAAAGGTGTATTTTTTAAAAAAATGATATTCATTGGTTCTCATGTTTTCTATGAGACCATCATGATTATGATTTTTAATAAATGTTTTATTATAAATTATTCATATAAAAATAATGGAAATTAAATCTGATTTCATGTGTAAGTAAATGATTATTTGAGTATAATTTTCATTATGTTATTGGAAATCCCTTTTTATTATCACATGGCTCTAAAATGGAATAATGGGTTAATTTATTATTTTATTATTTTATGTATACCTTACTGATATTTTTGTTCTCAAAACATGTTTAAAAATGTTTTCTTAGTTCCTCATTATGATTATAAACTACATAATTGTATAAATTTACACTATGTGGATTCAATCTTTAAAAACTGAATTTTTTTAAGGAATTGAGAGATTAAATTTAAGAATCCATTTTTTTATAGAAAATAAAAATATTGAGTAATGTTGTTCAATTTATTTATATCGGTGTGATATTAAATTGTTTTTACCAATTCTACGAAACACCAAATTTAAAATACCCTAAAATTGTAAGAATGTAAAAACCACAATCTAAATCATGTAATTGTATTTTAATTAAGTATCAAGACATTATAATTGGTATCAACGGAAACATTTATATATCCTTAAGAATAAAAAGTTTTCAAGTTATGTTAACTTAAGAGTTATGGGGACCATTATTAGCATCTAAATTTATGTTTGATCACAATTTTGAAAGAATATACAAACATTTTCAG
Source organism: Viscum album (assembly GCA_963277665.1). Classification (NCBI taxonomy): domain Eukaryota; kingdom Viridiplantae; phylum Streptophyta; class Magnoliopsida; order Santalales; family Viscaceae; genus Viscum; species Viscum album. Next base: position 1,045,990,097 of record OY728138.1, on the reverse strand, counting down.
GTTTTATGTGATGAGATTATATGTTGGCATAGAGTATTTTGGGAGTAATTTATGGTAAAACTACCCTTCTTCGCATTCGTTGGGACTGGGGATCCTCTTCAAGAGTAAAATCTTATAGTGCTAATAGGGAACCTCCTTTGCAACCAAATGAGTATTTATATGAAGGATACTGAGACTAACTTGCTTGTCACCGTCAATGAAATATCAGGTAAAGGTCCCACTCCTTGGTCTATTGAATACCCAGTCCAGAGATGCAAGGTCCTTATGGATAATCACTTTTCCATCCTTTATACATGGAATGGGGTTAATATGGTGGTTGATTATCTTTCTTATAGATATTCTCTAGATTATTTTATCATCATTTTCTATGACATGGTTTCTTTTACTCCCAAGGGTGCTCATTTAAGTAGGTCGAACACACTACGAATACATTATTTTAGACCACTTTAATTTCATTCATTTTAGGATTTTCATCCAATTTTCAAGATTTAATAAATAAAAATTATTTCTTTGTGAGTGATAAGTTAATTGGTGATTAATTTATTAATTTTATTTTTTATGAAGTTGACTATTTTTTTGGTACATTATATTATTGAAATAATTTGAATTTTTTATGATAATATTGGTTCTTATTTGAGAAATAAATGTGTATTTATCTTTCAGATGAATATATGATGTTATTATGGTTTTATTGTCGGAAATTATTAGTATAGGTTTGAGAATATATGATCAAGGAATATTTAATTTTGGTATGAGACTTTAAGGTTGATTAATTTTATATGGAGATAAATTTAAATTTTGTTGTTGGAAGGATATGTGATCAAATAATTATAGTGTTTGGGTTTCATTATTAGTGAGGAAAATTTTTAATAATTATAACAATATTTATTTATAAAATAATATATGTTGAACAATGGGTATTAATATAGGTTATTTAGAGATAAATGTTATATTTATTTATATGAATTCTTATTCATTTTGGTGTTATATTACCTAGTGAAAACCTTTTGGGTCCCTGATAAAATCTAAATAATTAAGTATTAGCTTGTAATATTTTTTTTTAAAATTATGTGATCTATTAGATGTTGAATTTAATTCCTAAAAGAACATATGAATACTAACCATTTGTAGAAAACATATGATATTATAGAGGAAATCGATTAAAGGAAAAAATTATACTTTTCATGTAAGTAAATGTTCTTATGGTATTTTTAAATATGTTAAACAAATTCCTCAACACTATGAAAATTATATTGATAAAAAATCCCTATTACCTTCATTTTTTATTGAATATTTTGTCTTACTTACACCCCAATGATTTATAGTTTTGTGGTGATTGATTTTATCATCATTATTAACATTCTTGTAGCCAATGGTATATATCCATATCCACGATTATTTGACATTATTTTTTTTATTCTATGTCAACATTTTCACTTCCCTATAATTTTATACAATTTGGTGTCCTATTTTTGTTTCATTCAAGATTAAGTTCTTATTTTTAACTCCCACTTTTCAATAAGAAGTTCTACTAACTATTTTTATAATGTGCATTTTCAATCATGGTATTTTCTAATGTTAAACTCTTGGTTATCGAGATCAAGTCAAAATTCCAATAACATAATTTACCAATGTATTTACAATATAACAACCTAATATTTTAAAATAAACTATGATTGATAGCATATTCAAAATTCCACACTCTTCTTTAATGAACAACAAAATATAATTATTTCTATAAGATTAATATAACATAGCCATTTAATTATAGGTTATAAATAGGAGTAAAAAATATTATAATATATGTATATATATATATGTGGGTCCTTCTCGTAATAAATTTATTGATTAATTCTTCAGAAATAATAACTCAAGTTTTAGAATATTAATTATTTTCTCCAAAAATATGTTTTTAATTTATTTTTTGGGAGAAAATGTTATAATTAATTTTAGACACTTTTATAAAATGATTTTGAAAAAATTAAAATCATTATTTAAACCATTATGTAACATATTAATTTTTTTTGAGAATTATCTAAAATTATTGATTTTTTGAAGAATAGTGAAAAATACTAATTTTTGATGAAAAATGTATCTCTGATTCAAGTATTTATAATGTTACATTTTTTTAAATGGTTTCAAAATAATTTAACTAATTATATTATTTATAATATAAATATGGTATTTGTAATAAATTTTATGCTTTATTTTGGTTTTCAAACTTTTTATAATTTAGATGATAGATTTTCCATAAAAATTCCTTTCATCATATTTGTGGGTGTAATTTTAAATTAAATTCATAAACTTATATGAATTGATTTGGATAAAATGAATTCCATAATTGAATCATGAGGTATGAATTTTTTAAAATGAACCTAATATTTTTGGTTATTGTGAAATGTAAATGTTGTCAAATAAATTCACATTGGTAAGGGTAAATCGCATAATTACAGTTAAAAATTATTTAAAAATCACTTAAAATAACCGTATAAATTTAATTTAATATATTTTATTAATTTATTTCCACTATACCCATTAATGATTATAAATTCTTTAAAAAATCCTTTATTATTTGATAATTACGTATATATTATTTTATATAAAGAAAAATATAAATTGTCATATTGTATCCCTTAAATTTATATTGTATGTTCACAAAAGGATAAAAATAAATTTCTAATTACAATCCAAGGTTATTTGAATAATAATGAAATTATTTTTATTATTTTAATTAATTATTTATATATAGTTATGTAATGATTACCTTAAGTATTTACCCAATTCTGATATTGTTATGGTGCATGTAGTTGTAAAATCAAGTAAATGATTTTAACAAAACCAAAAGTAATTTTTTTGGTGAGTTATAGTCTCTACGAAATTTTTTAGATATCTATATAAAATATTCTTGATTTTTTAAAATTATATATTCTAATTATATTTTTATCTTGTTAATATTAATGTTAACTAAAACAAATATTTCAAAAAATGGCATTAATAATATTTTATAATAAAAAATATTTTATTAAATAATATAAATATTATAAAAAATAATATATTCATCCAATTGAATGGGATACAATTTTATATATCAACCAATTCCCATTTATGGATCAATTTTCTTTTAATTATAACTATTTAGTCTTATAGAGAATAAAAAACATTGATAATACTATAAGTACCCTGCCCTAAACATTAGATAATCTTGAGTTAATTTAATAATTCACATTGAGGATCTTTTTAAATTTAGAGTGTTGGAGAAATAGGTCATAACATAAACAAAACAACTTGAATATTACATGTAGACACTTTAACTCAGTATCCATTTTTTATAAAATAAAAACCCTTTGAAAAAAAATCATGTCTGGTTCTTTGTTTTAGACAACATGACTTTTCCTTGATCCCATCCTTGACCCTATTCCACTTTATGTCCCATGAAAAAAATTTCAAAAACTGAGGATGAGCATAAAAAGCTCAGTAAGGGATACACAAAGAAGGAGAGTTGTTTGTTTTTTAAAACAACAAGTAAAAGATGAATACCTTTTCATAAGTAATACTTTTTACCATTATGAAGTAGTAAATACTCTTCACTGAATAAATTATCATTGATTACCATTTTGTAACAAAAATATTACCATAAAACCAATAGAAAGGACACATAACACATAAAGGTAACTTAGTATATAAACATATATAAATGGAATAACCATACGGCTGACTTCCACACATATCACTAAATGGAATTGGCATACAGCTGACTTACATACCCAATGTATTGGAGTTTATAATGTAACCACAAATCTTAGTCTCTCACGACACCACTCGTCATTTGTTTTATCACGTAAAAATCCATCAAATGTACATGTACCATTATTAAATCATAACACAAAAAATATTGCAAATATTAATACTTCACAAATAACATATCAATTGAAATCAAAATAATTCATTTCAAGATATTAAAATAATAAATCTATTTCAAAAACCATTTTCCATACCAAAACACTCCAAAAATAGAATAAGGGGTTTATTATTCATTTTAAAAACATTAAGGCCTATAGTGGAAGCCAACTAACTATTACGGTGGTGGAGAGGTCATTATCCCCACAAACGTTAAAAACATTCATTTTGTTATTTAGTAAAATGCTACATAGAAAAAAATATCTCATTGAATGAAATTAAAAGTAAAAGGGTTTTATTATATATCGTATAAAATAACATAGTGTATAAATCAATCTATGCCTTAATGAATGAATATTGAGACGATTTCCCTTAGCTTGTGTTCGACTTGACCCATTCATTCTTTAATTTCCTGAATAAAAAACATAATTTAATTCATATTTTTTCAAGAAACTTTTTCTAGTTTATTATTCCTTTTATATCACATATTAACTTTATATAACAATTATTTATTTATTTGATTTCATATCGGACATTTTGTCGATGTTCATGACATGAGTTAAAAAATGAACTTGTTATAATTATAAATTTTCCATGTTGTAAAAATTCCATTATCTACAGAATTATATTCATGTATTAGATATCATATATATCATATATATATCTAGTATATATATGTATTCATAACTGTATATAAAATTTGGAGATAAGAAATGACATGCACCATTCATGGAGGCGGTAAGTCGTACGTACGCATGAACGCTACATTCATTTATATTTAACATTTTAACAGAATAAAAACATAATTATATATAGGTATAGTATAATTCTAGTATAATATATAATTTCAGTAACTATATCCTTTATATATCCCATGTATATCATTAACGAATCATATCACTTAGAAGGGGTAGTAGTCCGCACTTCCTCAAATACAATGATCGTAACCAAACATTGAAATCAAAAAGTTATTCAATAATGAAAATTAAAGAATCATTGAAACAACAAAAATATAATATATATCACATATAAATACATTTCCATTATAATGGCCATCATGATAGGCGTTAAGAGATAATTAAACAATCGTAGTTTTGTGAGGCACTAGTTCGTCGTCCACGGAAATAGTATGTTCTTAACCCATTAGATGGAGGTTTGTGTAAGTGTAGTTCGAATCCTTATCATAAAAACAACCTAGTCTAATGAGGATACTGTTTATGTAATAAAATAAAATATTAAAAAGATTTTGGGATGTTGGAGATGTAAAATAAAAGAGAAGAACATAAAAGAAGACATTAACATTAAATCAAGTATCTCCCTTTCGTTTGAACCAAATGGATTTCTTGAAGTGCTTTCTGCCTAAGGTAAGGGTTTTATGTAGAATATAGGAATTTAAGGAGCTTAATTGTGTATATGTTGTATGAGTCAAAGGGCTTGAGAGGTGTGAATAATGAGTTAGAGGTGAGGGATTTTTATAAGGGGGAGGAGGGGCTCTTTTGGAATGTTTGAAAATATTACATTATTATATAAAGTTTTTTGGTTTTTAAATGACAAAAACTCATTAAAATCGAAGATATCATGACTCAGGTTCAAAATAAAATCATCCAATAAAAATTGGATAGGTTTTGGATACTGTTTTAATCTTTATAATCTTATTTATTTAAATAATTCATTAATGAGGTAAACACTTCGTCATTATTATGTCATAAATAATTTTATAATTTTTATGTCTAAAATTTATAAAAGAAATACCAAGATGTAAGAAATATTTTTTATTTTTGATTAATATGTATAGTTTAATATAAAACTTATATAACCCCATGTAAAAATTTATTTACTCAAAATATATGTTTTTGTCATTTTTGTCTTTACTTTAAATTTATTAATATAAAGTGTCATTATCACTCTCAAATGGCATCATGGGGTCCCAAAATAGACCCAAAGATGCCCATGGTCATAAATGTTTCATCCAATAGGATTAAGAAGTATTTTTGGGTAAACTAATATTATTATAATGTAATTTTTACCTTGTATTACCCTATTTACCTTTAACCGCGGTAAAAATGTCCAATGATACTGTTCAGTAAAATCAATTTTCATCTTATTCAACCAAATTTTACATACTAATAAAAACCATGTATTAAATATTTTTGAAATTAAATTCAAAGAAGTGGTAAAATTTCATTTAAATGAAAAATTCAGTTTTTTAACTATTAGAAATTGTTTTCACTATTCATCAAAAATTGATGTTTTTTCTGAAAAATACAAAAAATTCAGCCATATCTATATTTGATATTCTGAATTTAAAAATGAAGTATATTTTACCAAATACAAAATTTATAAGATGGATAAATCAATTTTAAAATTAATTCTTGTTGTTAAAACCAAAATAATTTTTTTTAGAAAATATAACTATCAAAATATTGACACTTGTTTATGTCTAATTTCAATGTGAAATTACATCCAATGACAATAATTGGATTAAATGGTAAAAATTTAATCTAATTACATTTTAAATCCAATTAGAAATTTTATCCAACAATATAAATAAATTAGATTAAAAGGAAGTTTTGAATTAAAATATAGTATTTTTCACTATTCATTAAAATATAATTTTATCAGAAAAAATTCCTAATATTTACCAAAAAGTAAAATTTTGATATCTTAAATATAAAGAATAATTTTATTTTGTCAAATAGAAAATATATAAGTGACCTAAACTATATTTAATTAGGGTTTTCCATCAAAAGGTGGTAAATCGACCATTTAAATAATATTATACTATTTGTGCTTAAAATTAGATTCATTCACATTTTATGCCACTAACTTTTATTGGATAAATGTAAAAATATTTAACAAACATGTATAGTCATTATGTAGTTAGTTTTTTTCATTCACGCCAATAAAATGTCTAGCTATTAACTACCATCTAAAATAATATTATATTATTAATTTTCAGTACGACTCAGCATTGTGTGAAACATTGGATTTTAATGAAACCCATTGTTGTGTATCAGGTATGCCATCGTACATAGAATCACCTTTAAAGTAAAATTAATATTTATTTTACAAATATTAATAAATATGAAAATTTATTTTTCCTAATTTACCTGGGATGTTTCCTCCTTCCCCCCTTTTGTAAATGGCTTCCTTGTAATTTTATTCACTTTCCAAATAAGTGGGGGTATCTATCTCCTATAGCATTTTCAGATTCCCACGTTGCCTCTTCGACCATATGGTTTTTTCACAAAACCATTACCTCATTAATTACCGTATTCCGCAACACTTTCTCTCTTTGGTAAACAAACTACGCTGGTTTTTCCTCATAGGAGAGATTATCTTCCAACTAAACTATCTCGGGCCTCAAAACATGAGATGAATCCGGAATATACTTCCTCAACTTTGAAACATGAAAAACATTGTGTACCTAGGATAAACATGGAGGTAAATCCACTATGTATTCAATTGAACCAAATTTCTTTGGGATTTTATTATGTATAATGATCAACTGACTCGACTTTACCTTCTTACCAGAACACATCTCAGTTTTCCATGGAGAACATTGATAAAGACATGATCACCTACCTCAAATGAATTTTCCTTCCTCTAGTTATCTGCACAACTTTTCTACCTTTTCTGAGCTGTTATCATGTTCTACTAAATCAATTGAACCTTTTTTCCATCTCTTCTACCAGTTCTCGTCCAATCAACATCCTTTCACTACTTCATCCCAAAAAGTTGGAGTTCGACACTACTTCCCATATTATGCCTCAAATGGGGAAATATATATACAAGAATGAAAATTGTGATTATAAAAGAAGTCAACCAGAGAAAAATGTTGGTCCCAACATCGCCGGTCATCCACCAAGCAAGAACATAAAATATCCTCCAAGGTATGAATTGTTCATTCTGACTGCCCATCTTATTGAGGATGCAATGATATACTAAAATTTAATTCATTACCCAATGACTTCCAAAGGCCTTTTCAAAAGATAGATGTAAAACTAGGATCACGGTCAGATAAAATGGTGATGGAAACTCCATGAAACCTAGCTATATCTTTAATATACAACCGAGAAAGATTATCTAGAGACATAGATTCTCTAATAGGAAGGAAACGAGATGATTTTATCAATTCATCAATAATAACCCAGATTTCATTATTACCTCGAAATGTCTATGGTAATACCACAACAAAGTCTATGGATATATTTTCCCATTTCCACTCTAGAACTGGTATAGACTGAAGTGTCTCTTTAGGTAACTGCTGCTCTTCTTTAACCCATTGGCAAGTAAAACAATTCATAGTAAAGTTATAAATATCTCTCTTCATTTAATCCCACCCGTAATACTCTTGAAGATCTCTTTACATCATTTTATTAACAGGATGAATTAAAAATATAGAACTATGATCTTCACATAACAACTCATTCTTCAACTACGAATCACAAGGAAAACATAATATCTTAACAAATCTCAAAACACAATCATTATCAATGTTAAAATCAGGCAGCTTACCTTACTAAACCAACTCTACTTTTTATGAAACTCACTTTCTTCATTCTGTTCTTGCATTATTCTTTCAGATAGAGATGATTTCACTAACACCTGATACAAAACAGATGAATTTCCTACACCAACAACATCTATTCCAAAGTTCATCAAATCATTAATCCAAGGATCTTGTTCAAAACATAACAAGGTTTATGAAGCATTACTTTTTCGACTCAAATCATCACCCTCATTATTTTCTTCTCCACGATGGTAATGGATCGTGCAATCATAATCCTTGATTAATTCCAACCATCTTCTCTATCTCATGTTTAATTCATTTTGAGTGAATATTTATTTCAATATTTTGTGATCAGTATATAATTCAAATTTTACTCTATATAGATGATGCCTCCAAATTTTTAAAGAAAAAATAATCGAAGCTAATTCAAATCATGTGTAGGGTAATTTAACTCTTGAGGTTTCTAATGATGTTAAGCATAACCAATTACCTGATCATTCTGCATAAGGATACAACCAATTCCTTTCAACGAAGCATAATTTTAGATAACCAACTCACCTTTTCTGGAAGGTAATGCAAAAACTAGAGCATTCACGAATTTCCTCTTCAATTATTGATAACAATAATCACATTATTTTGTCTAAACGAACATAACACCTTTTTGAGTTAACTTAGTCATTGGGCTAAATAACCGTGAAATATTTTCAACAATACACCGGTAAGAACCTACTAATCCAAGGAAACTACAAGTCATGGTTATATTTTTGGGTCTTGGAAATTCATTAACAACTTTAGTTTTATTAGGATCAATAGTTAATCATTTTTTTGAAACAATCTGACCATGGAATGAAATATTTTGTAACCCAAACTCACACTTGCTGTATTTTCCATAAATTTGTTTTATTTTATGGTTTTAAAGACAACCCTTAGATGACTTTCATGTTCCAATTTACATTTAGAATTGTAACATCCCAGGTAAATGAAGAATAATATATTTTCATATTTATTAATATTTGTGAATTAAATATTAATTTTAATTTAAAAGGGTTGCTATGTTCGATAGCGTACCCGATACGCAACAACGGGTTTCTTTGAAATCTTACGATGGACACTAATAATACAATATTATTATTTTAAATACTAGTTAACTCCTTGCCTTTTTATTGGTGAGAATGAAAAAAATAACTACAATATTATTGAACATGTTTTTTAAATGTATTTACATTTATCCAATAACTGTTAGAGGCTTAAAATGTGAATGAATCTAATTTTAAGAAAAATTTACATTAAAAGGCCGATTTATCACCTTTTAATGGAGATCACTCATTAAATATAGTTTTAGTCAATTTAATACATTATATTTTACCAAATAAAATACTTTTTTAGAATGGGGAAATCAAAATTTACTTTGTGTAAATTTTTGGAATTTTTTCGATAAAGTTCTTTATTAAATGAATATTGAAAATATTGTATTTTAATTCAAAAGTGCATTTTAATCTAATTTATTTATATGGTAATATTATATTTTTAATTGGTTTTAAAGTGTAATTAGAAAATATATTTTCTATTTAATAAAATTTTGGTCATTGGAATTAATTTCACTTTGAAACTGGACATAAACAAGTGTCAATATATTGATAGTTATTGTTTCTTAAAAACACGCTATTTGTTTTAACAATAGATATTAATTTTAAAATAATTAAAGAAACATCTATATTTAAAATTTGGTAAAATAGACATCATTTTTTATGTTGGAATATCAAATATATCATAGGAAAATTTTTGGGTATCATTCTATAAAACTTCAATTTTTGATGAATCGTTAAACCACTTAGTAGTAGTTAAAAAACCGACATTTTCATTTAAATGAAATATTACCAATTCTGTGAATTGAATTTCAAAACTCTGACATACATGGTTGTTATTTGTTAGTAAAATTTGGTTCAATAAGATGAAAATAGTTTTTGGAGAATAGTATCTTTTGACTTTTATTTACAGCGGTTAATGGTAAATAGGTTAATTCAAGGTAAAAAGAATATTTTAATAATTTAAAATTACCTTAACACTTATCATAACCTTATTGGATGAGTAATGGCTGACCATGGGAATCCTCGGGTCCATTTTTGGACCCCATTGAGCCACATATGAATGATAATGACTCATTAGATTAATGAATTTAATGTAAAGTAAAAAATGAAATAAACAAAAAGATTTTAGTAAATTAATTGTTATATGGTGTTCTATAGTGAATAGTATTGTCTATAAATATTCATTGAGGAATATTTAGTTTTATACATGACATTATTTTATACGGTGTATAAACCCCGTTTAATTTTCATTTCATTAAAAGGGAATCTTTTTATATGAAGCATTTTACTAAACGAAAAAATAAATGTTTTTTACATAAGTTGTGACAACAAACATTCTGCCGCTGCTAGTATTATTTGATCTTTGGCTTCCTTAACAAGATAGAATGTTTTTAAATGGAAAAATAAATACCATATACTCTTTTAACGTATTTTGGTATTAAAAAATGATTTTGAGAATGGATTTATTATATCGATATCTTGAAATGATATTTTGTAATTTCAATGTGAAAATGTTATCTTTCCTTTATGCATATGTTATGTGTTATTATCATGTTATGGTTCTTGGGAATTATTTATGTATACGAGTGGTTCCATGATAAACCTAGGCCGGGTGAGCCCAAGATATCTCTCTAATTAATTGGGTAATGTGACGGAGGTAAACGTGAATAATTCTCCAAAGAGATTTAGAGAATATAATGTGATGAGTATTCCAAAGTAACTCCTTATGTAGATATGATAGCTAGAATGTATGTATGATAAGGATTCCACTTGTTATGTTTATGATTTTTGATTTCTATGTGTCTTTTATAAATCTTATGATTTCATGAGGTAAGTAAAAGTCTTCATGTTTTGTATGTATTTATGAACAAATGTGTTCATTCTTTGTTTTATATCCCTTACTGAGCTTTTTATGCTCATCCCAAGTTTTGAAATGTTTTCACATGACTTTAAGATGAAAAGGGCCAATGTTGGGATCAATTAAAAGACATGCTGTCTAAAATATGGAACTAGACATGACTCTTTTTTCAAGAGTTTTAATTTTATGAAAAAATGGAAACTGTGTAGAAGTTTCTACTTTGAAATCTTTTGAGATGTAATAGTTATGTCCTAATTATCTAAAACTCTAAACCTCAAAAGATCCTCAATGTGAATTATTCATTTAATTCAAATATTTTGGTATGTTTAAGGCCGAGTCCATATAGTTGGTATCAAAGGTCGGTTTAGATAACTTTAAGAGTTAGGGTATTGTTAAATAATTGTCCATAAAGTAATTTATGTTAATAATGAAATCATATAGCATTTATAGATTACCATGTTTCTTCACCTAAGATATTTTTTTGTTAAGAATTGTTAATCACAGAGGAAACACGGAAGCTATGTTGGGATGAAATTAGGAGGAATACAACCTTCCAAATCAGTAACCTGAGATGGTCAGAATCGGAACAAAACTGTTTTTTGTAGTGATGGAACAGTTGACTCAGGCTATAAATGGTGGTGGTATCCATGCATGAGATCGGCTAGATCAACCATATAGGAACATGTCATTAGTGGGGCATTTCATGAGGCAAAATTCCCCATCATTTAGAGGATAATCTGATCAGGTACTAGCAGAAGAGTGGATTAATGCACTAGAAAAGATTTTTTATGTTATGGGTTGTTCGAAACATCAAAAGGTTAGTCTTGATGTTTACCATTTTGAAGGTGTAGATGATTAGTGGTGGTCGATGGTGAAAAATATCATGGATAGTTAAGAGATTTATGCTTTTGATTGGGATAAATTCAAATTTTTGTTTCATGAGAAATATTTTCCTAAGGTGGTCCGTCTTATGATGGAAAAACAATTCTTGGAATTGAGGGAGGAGGATGACTCAGTGGCGACTTATGAAGAAAAATTCACAGGACTCGCAAGGTATGCTCCAAATTTTATTTGAGATATTGATATTAAAATCAACCATTTTTACTCACGATTAAATCTAATGTATCAAATGGATTTATCTTCTCGTGAGTTCAAAAGTTATGATAATCTTGTGTGTTGTGCGGAGAAGTTGGAAATGGAGTTTGCCGATGATCAGGTATTCTTTGACAAACAACAGAATAAGAGGTCAAGGTGGCAGGTGAAAGGGAATAACTCTTCAAAAAAGTATGATGGTAAAAACATAAGTTTATAGTTTGTGGAAATTGTGGTAAAAAGCATACTGGGGAATGTATTTTGAATTCGGGTAAGTGCTACCGATGTGGTAAAATGGGAAATAAGGCTCATTATTTCACTGAAAAAGATCAGGGTAATGGTAAGACTAAATCTCATTTACAGTTAGTAAAATATTTTAAGTGTAATGAAATGGGTCATTATACAAATGAGTGTCCATTAAAGAACTCATCCTAAAGAAAGCAGCTAGACTACTAGAAGAAAGGGGTGGTGATATTATTTGAAACAACTTCATCAGAAGTTGGGCCATCAAATGAAGTAGTATCCAGTACACTATTTGTTTGTTCAGATTGCCAATGTGTTGTTTGATTTAGGGTCTACACACTCATTAATTTCTGAGAAGTTTTTTGTAAATTGATAATTCCATCTCATGATATGAATACTGAACCTATGGTAAAAACACCTGGAGGAAATTTTGAGGCGAAAAGAAACTATAATAACCTTCTTGTCCTTGTGTATGGAAAGAATCTACCTGCAAACCTTATTTTTTTGCCTCTAGTTGAGTTTGATGTTATTTTGGGCATGGATTGGCTTTCTGTTTATCAAGATAAGATTGACTATAGAGGTAAAGAGGTTTCTTTTCAGAAAGATTTTCAGTTTGTGTACAAGAATGAACACTTGATTTTGATTACATATCAGGATGCTGAGAAACTAAAAAAAGATGGAAATGAATGTTACCTTGCACATATTGTTGAAAATAAAGGAACTATTCAGATTAATGATGTGTCATTGGTAAATGAGTACCTTGATGTGTTTCTTGATGCTTTTCCTGGTATTATACCTGATCAAGAAGTTGAATTTACTGTTGAATTAGTTCCTGAGGCTATGAAAATTTCAAAACCCCATTATTGAATGGCACACATTTAACTTTTAGAGGTAAGGAAGCAATTACATGATTTATTAGATAAAGGTTTTATTCGACATAGAACGTCACCATGGGGTGCTAATGTCTTGTTTGTTAAAAATAAATATGGTTCAATGAGACCTTTCATTGATTATAGAGCATTTAATAACATCACTATAAAGAATAAGTATCTTTTTCATAATATCAATGATTTGTTTGATCAACTCCAGGGAGCTCAGTTTTTTTGAAGATTGATTTGAGGTCGGGGTACCATCAGTTGAATATAAAGGAAGAAGATATTCCGAAGACTATGTTTCGTACCAGATATGGCCATTATGGATTTATAGTTATGCCTTTTGGGTTAACCAATGCACCTACTGTATTCATGGAACTTATGAATAGAATTTTTCATGAGTTCTTGGATATGTTTTTGGTTGTGTTCATTGATGATATTTTGGTTTATTCAAAAAGTAAAGAGGAACATGAATTTTATTTAAGGGTTTTCTGGAAAACATTAAAAGAAAAGAAACAGTTTGAAAAATTCAGCAAGTGTTAGTTTTTGTTACAGAAAATGTCTTTCCTTGGTCAAATTGTTTTAAAAAATGGCATAATTGTTGATCATGAAAAATAAAATTTGTTGAAGAATGGCCAAGACCCACAAATATAACCAAGATTCGTAGTTTTCATGGTTTGGCAGGTTATTACCAGAGGTCTGTTGAAAAGTTTTCACGATTATCTAGTCCAATGACCAAGTAAACTCAAAAAGGTGTTAAGTTCATCTGGACAAAAGAATGTGATGATTTTTTTAGGAATTGAAAAGGAGATTTTTTATTTCTCTAGTTTTGGCACTGCCATCCAGGAATTGTGAGTTTGTTATCTACAGTGATTCTTTGTTGAAAGGACTGGGTTGTGTCCTAATGAATAATGATCAGGTAATTGCTTATGCTTCACGTCAGTTGAAACCACATGAGATAAATTACCCTACACATGATTTGCAATTAGCTGCTGTTGTTTTTTCTTAAAAAATATGGAGGCATCATTTGTATGGAGTGAAGTGTGAAATATATACTGATCACAAAAGTTTGAAGTATATATTCACTAAAAAAGAATTGAACATGAGACATAGGAGATTGTTAAAATTAATCAAGGATTATGATTTCATGATCCATTACCATCTGGGAAAAGAAAATAAAGTGGTTGATGGTTTGAGTCGGAAAAGTAATGCTTCATTAACCATGTTACATTTAGAACATGATCCTCTGGTTTTTGATTTGATAATCTTTGGCATAGAAGTTGTTGGTGTAGGAAATTCTTTTGTTTTGTTATAGGAATCAGTGAAATCATCTCAATCAAACAGAATAAAGAAAGCGCAGAAAAAAGACCATGAGTTGCAGAAAAAGGTAGTGTTGGTTCAGAAGGGTAAGCTGCCTTATTTTAATGATGATAATGATTGTGTTTTGAGATTTGGAAAATGATTTTGTGTGTCTTGTTATTCATAGTTGAAGAATGAGTTGTTATGTGAAGCTCATAGTTCTCTGTTTTTAGTTCATCATAGTATTACTAATATGTACATAGATCATCCAGAGTATTACTGGTGGGATGGAATGAAAATAAATAATTTTGATTTTACTGTGAATTGTTTGACTTGTCAGTAGGTTAAAGCAGAGAAGAAGTTATCAAAGGGGGTGCTTCAAACTTTACCGGTGCCAGAGTGGAAATGGGAAAAAATATCAATGGACATTATTGTGGTATTACCAAAGACATCTCGAGATAATAATGCAATCTTTGTTATTGTTGATCTATTGACTAAATCTACTCATTTCCTTATTATTCAGGATACATTGTCTCTAGATCAACTTTCTCAATTGTATGTTAAAGAGATAGTCAGGTTTCATTGAGTTCCCCTCTCCATTGTATATGATCGTGATCACATGTTTACATTTAACTTTTGGAAAGGCATTCAGAAGTCATTGGGTACGGAATTAAATATTAGTACATCTTTTCATCCTCAATTAGATGGGAAGTCAGAATGAACAATTCAGACCTTGGAGGATATGCTACGTGCTTGTTCACTGGATTATCAGGAGAGTTTGGACCAACATCTTTTTTTGGTAGAATTTTCATATAATAACCATTTTCATTCCAGTATACAGATATCTCCATTTGAGGCATTATATGGAAAGCATTGTTGAACTCGATATTTTTGGGATGAAGTAGGTGAAAGGAAGGGGATGGGACAAGAATTGGTAGAAGATATTACAGAGAAAGTTTAGTTGATTCAGAAGCACATGAGAACAGCTCAGAGCAGACAAATAAGTTATCCAGATAACCGAAGGGAGGATCTTTCATTTATGCTAGGTGACATTGTATTTCTCAAAGTTTCACTATGGAAAAGTGAGATGTGTTTTGGTAAGAAGGGAATGTTGAGTCTGAGGTTCATTGAACCTTATGAAATTCGGTAAAAGATGGATCAGTTGTGTACAGAGTGGCTTTACATCCATTTTTATCAATGGTACAAAATGTTTCTCATGTTTCAATGTTGAGAATTTATATTCCAGATCCGTGTCATGTTTTGATCCCAAAGGTAGTTCATTTGGAAGAGAATCCCTCTATAGAGGCAACATGGGAATCTGAAAATTTTATGAGGGATAAATACCCCCACTTATTTTGATAAGTGAAAAAAAAATTGTGAGGACGCAATTTCTAAAAGCTGGGAAGGGTATAACATCCCAAGTAAATGAAGAATAATATTTTTTTATATTTATTAGTATTTGTGAATTAAATATTAATTTTACTTTTAAAGGGTTTCTATGTTCGATAGCGTACCCGATACGCAACAACGAGTTTCTTAGAAATCTTACCTTGCACACTAATAATAGAATATAATTATTTTAAAATACAGTTAACTCATAGCCATTGTATTGGAGAGAAATAAGAAAACAAACTACAATATGATTGTACTTGTTTGTTGAAATTATTTACATTTATCCAATAAATGTTAGAGGCTTAAAATGTGAATGAATCTAATTTTAAGCATAATTAACTTTAAAAGGCCGATTTATCACCTTTTAATGGCGATCACTCATTAAATATAGTTTTGGTCACATTAATATAGTCTATTTGACCAAATAAGATCTTTCTTTAGAATGGAGACATTAAAATTTACTTTGTGTAAATTTTTGTAATTTTTCCGATAAAGTTCATTTTCAATGAATAGTGAAAATATTGTATTTTAATTGAAAAGTGCCTTTTAATATAATTTATTTACATGGTTATATAATCTTTTTAATTGGTTTTAAATTTTAATTCTAATATATTTTTACTATTTAATCCAATTATGGTCATTGGAATTAATTTTACTTTGAAATTGAACATAAACAAGTGACAATCTTGTAGTAGTTATTGTTTCTAAAAAACACGCTATTTGTTTTAACAATGGAAATTAATTTTAAGTTAATTAATTCAACTTATATTTTTAGAATTTGGTAAAATAGACATCATTTTTTATTTTGGAATATCAAATATATCTTCGGCTGAATTTGTGGTATTGTTCTGAAAAACATCAGTTTTTTATGAATAGTAAAACCACTTAGTAGTAGATAAAAAACATACTTTTTCATTTAAATGAAATTTTACCACTTCTGTGAAATGAAATTCAAAAATCAGAAATATTTGGTTGTTATTAGTTAATAAAATGTGGTTCACTATGATGAAAATAATTTTTGGTGAATTGTAACTTTTGACATTTATTTACCGCGATTAAAGGTAAATAGGGTAGTTCAAGGTAAAACGAATATTTTAATAATTCTAAATTACCTCAAAACTTGTCCTAACATCATTGGATGTGTTATGTCCGACCATGGGCATCCATGAGTAGATTTTGGGACCTCATGGAGCCACTTATGAATGATAATGACTCTTTAGATTAATTAATTCAATGTAAAGGCAAAAATGACATAAACAAAAATCCTTTAGTAAATTAATTTTTATATGGTGTTATATAAGGAATAGTCTTGTATATAAATATTCATTGGAAATATAATAATTTTTCCTATATGATAGTATTTTTTTTTATCATTTTTAGACATCGAATAAATTAAATTATTCAGGACACAATAATGATGCAGTATTTACCTCATTAATAAATTATTTAAATAAATAAGATTGTAATGATTAAAATATTTTCCAAAACATGTCCAATTATGATTGGATGATTTTATTTAGAATATTAGTCATCTTATATTTTACTTTATTTAATTTCCTTCCTTTTGAAACCAAATATATGTTTATAATAAAATAATGTTTTCACACTTTCCAAAAAAGCCCCTCCTCTCTCTTATAAAAGGAGTCCACTTCTAACCAATTCCTCACAACTCTAAAGACTTTTGAATCGTCAAAAATCTTCCCAATTAAGCTCCCTAAATCCCTCTCCTCCTTATAGAAGCCTTAATTTATGCTTAAGTCACTTCAATATGTCCTTTGGTTCTAACCAAAGGGAGTTACCAAAATTAAAGGTAACAGTTTCTCTTAAATGGTTTTCTTTTATTTTACTTCCCCAACCCCTAAACTATTTTTATTCCTTTATTTTATAACAACACCAGTATACTAAATATACTATGATTTTTTATGAGAAGGATTCAAACTACACTTACACACACCTCCATCTAATGGATGAAGAAGATAATGTTTCTGTGGATGGAAAGCTAACGCCTCACGAAACGATGATTGTTCAATTACCTCCTACCGCCTCTCATGGTGAACATTATAATGGAATTGTTTTTATATATGGTATATATTATATTTATTTTTTCTTTATTCTTCTGTATTTTTTCATTTATAGAATTCCTTTATGGTTTCTATAGTGGGTAAATACGAAAATCTCATTTGAGGAAGTGCGGACTACCGCCCCCTCAAAGTGATGTGACACCTTAATGCAAAATGTGGGACATATAAATGATGGAGTTAATGATTTTATATATGATATTATATATGAAATTATTATGGAATTATATTATTCATAGGTATCATTATGTTTTAATTCCATTAAAATAAGAAATAGAAATGAAAATAGCATTCATGTGTACGTACAGCTTGCCGTCTCCATGAAAGGTGCATTCATTTACTAACTCCATATGTTATGTACTTTTATAAATACCATTATATACTAGAAATATATGATATATATGATATATAAATCATTAATATCATTATGTATATAATGTACTTTTTACCACATGGACAACTTGTAAATATAAGGTGTTCATTTTTTACTTAAGTACAAAATATCAAAAAATGAACGTTATTAACTTAAATGATTAAATAATGTTTATAACATGGTAATAAGAGATATAAAAGGAATTATAAACTTGAAAAAGGTTCTCAAGAAAGTATAAATTAACTTTAGTTTATTATTCAAGAGATTATAGAACTATCGAGTCAAGTCGGACACGAGGTAATGGACTTCATCTCAATCTCCTTTTATTGAGGCATATTTAGTTTTATACATGACTATATTTTATACGGTGTATTAACCCATTTCTATTTTCATTTCATTCAAATGGAATCTTTTTATACGAATCATTTTACTAAACAAAAAAAGGAATGTTTTTTTACATAAGCGGTGACAACGACCTTTCAGCTGCCATAAATATTATTTGATCTTTGGCTTCTTTAACAAGCCGTAATGTTTTTAAAAGGAAAAATAAATACCATATACACTTTTTACATATTTTGGTATTGAAAATGATTTTGATAATGGATTTATTATTTCAATATCTTGAAATGATATTTTTTTATTGCAATATAAAAATGTTATCTTTCATTTATTCTTATGTTATGTGTTATGATCATGTTATGGTTCTTCGAAATTATTTACATATACGGTTGGTTTCATGAAAAACCTAGGACGAGTGAGACCAGGATAGCTCTCAAATGCATTGGGTAATGTGACTGAGGTAAATGTGATTGTTTCTACTAAGAGAATTAGGGAAAATACTATGATGGGTACTCCAAAGTAACTCCCTGTGTAGTTTTGATAGCTACAATATAAGTATGATATGGATACCACAAGTTACATTTATGATTTAGGATTTCTATGTGTCATTTATAAATCTTACGATTTAATGAGGTAAGTAAAAGAGTTCACATTTTGTATGTATTAATGAAAAAAATGTTTTCATTCTGGGTTTTATAAACCTTACTAAGCTTTTTGTGCTCATCTCGTGTTTTGAAATGTTTTCACATGACTTAAAGATTAACAGGGACAAGGATGGGATCAAGGAAAAGTCATGCTATCTAAAACATGGAACTAGACATGACACTTTTTTATCAAAAGTTTTTATTTTATGCCAAAAAATGGAAATTTTGTAGAAGGGCCTACTTTTTAATCTTTTGAGATGTAATAGTTATGTCATATTTCTCTAAAACTCTAATGTTGAAAAGATCCTCAATGTGAATTATTCATTTAATTCAGATATTATGTAATGTTTAGGGCCAGGTCCTTATAAGAATAAGCAAAAATATCATCAATGAACACAACCCCAAACTTATCCAACAACTCATGGAATTTTTTTTTCAAAAGATCCATGAATACAGTAGGTGCATTGGTTAACCAAAAGTGCATAACTACAGATTCATAATGGCCATATCTAGTAGGAAAAACGGTCTTCAGAATGTCATCTTAAATTACTTTCAACTGATGGTACCCTGACCTCAAGTCAATATTCGAAAACTACTGAGCTCCTTGGAGCTGATCAAACAAATCTTCGATATGAGGGGAAGGATACTTGTTCTTAACAGTGATGTTATTCAATGCTTTATAATCAATGAAAAGCCTCATTGAACCATCTTTATTTTTAATAAACATGATAGGATCACCCCATGGTGATGTGATAGATCGAATGAAACTTTTATCTAATAACTCCTTCAATTTCTTATTTGACTCTAAAATTTCAATTAGAGCTATTTGATAAGGGGGTATTGAAATTGGCTTAGCATCAGGAACTAAGTCAATAGTAAATTCAACTTCCAGATCAGGTATTATACCAAGAAACTCATCAAGAAAAACATTGAGATGCTCATTTACCACTGACACGTTATTAATCTGAATAGTTTCTTTGCTTTCAACAATATATGGAAAGTAATATTCATTTCCATCTTTTACTAGTTTTTAGCTTTGTGATATGTTACCAAAAAGTAAGGGTTCATTCCTGTACAAAAATTGAAATTCTTTCTTAAAAGTAACCACTTTAGCACTGTATTCAATCTTATAATGATAAACAGAAATCCAGTCAATGCCCAAAATAACATCAAACTATACTAAAGGCAGAACAATAATGTTTTAAGGAATATTTTTTCCGTACACAAGGACAGAAAGGTTCTTATAATTTCTATTTTTATCATTATTTCTTTCAGGTGTTTTTACCATAAGTTCAGGATTCATATCTTAACATGGAATTCCAAATTTACTAGAAACTTCAATGAAATGAAAGAATGTGTAGACCCTGAATCAAAAAGAACATTGGCATGATCTGAACAAATAAATAGTGTACCAGATACTACTTCATTCGAAGGTGAAACATCTTCTAAAGTAGTTGTAATGGATTTCACCACCCTTTTCTACTTGTAGTCTGGATGATTTTCCTCTATTGAGTTCTTTATTGGAAACTCGTTTTCTTAATGACCCATTCCATTGCACATAAAACATATTATCATTGTATTTTCATTGCCTTATTGTTCATCTTACTTTTAGTTACGAGCAATATGACCAGACGTACCACATTGGAAGCACTTTCCATACTTTGATAAAAATTCTTCAAGAAGGTTCTTACTACACTTCTCACAAGATGAATATTTAATTTTATTAACTCCAAGATTCATTGATGAATTATTTCCCTTTTCCTTCCAACATGACCTCTTATTTTTTTTAACTCTCCTGGAACACCTAATCATCAGAAAACTCAATTTCAACAATCTCATCACATATAACAAGTTTCTCATAGCTTTTGAATTCATGAGATGATAATGATCTTCAATATCATGACTTCGGCCCAGAGTAAAATTGATTTATCTTACTATCAAGATCTTGGATGAAATTTGGAGCACACTTAGCCAGTCGTGTGAATTTTTCTTCACAAATAGCCACTTATTCATCCTGCTACCTCAATCCCATGAATTGTTCATACATCCTAATACAAACCAACTTTGGAAAATATTTCTCAAGAAACATACCATTGAATTTTTCTCAATCAAGAGAATCAATCTCCTCACTATCCCTAATATTTTTCCACATCGACCAACACTGATCAGCTTCACCGTCAAAACAGTAAACATAGAGACTAACCATTTGATGTTCTGAACACCCCATGACATCAAAAACATTCTTCAGTGGTTTAATACACCCTTCAGCTAACACTGGGTTAGTTGTTCCTCTGAATGATGGGGGATGTTGCCTCCTGAAATGTTACACCACAGACATGTTCCTTTGCGGTTGATCTGGCTGATCTCATGCATGGATACCACCACCATTTATAGCCTGAGTCAATTGTGCCATCACTTCAACAAACTATTCATTTCTGATTCTAACCATCTTAGGTTGCTGATTTGGAAGGTTGACTTCCTCCTGATGTCGTCCCATCATAGCTGACTCGTTTCCTCTACCAAAAACCATTCTGAACAAAGAAATATCATAATTGAAGCAACATGGTAATCTGTAAATTCTATATCATTTTGATTTTAACAAAAATTAATTTATGGATATTAATTTAACTGTACCCTAATTCCTACAGTTTTCTAAACCGGCCATTGATACTAACTATAAGGACCCGGCTTTAAAAATTACATAATCTAGAATTACATTAATAATTCACATTGAGGATCTTTTCAGGTTTATATATTTAGATAATTACGTTATAACATAAAGAAAATTGAATATTACATGTAGACACTTCTACTCAGTATACATTTATTTATAAAATA
The DNA here is from genome assembly GCA_963277665.1 of Viscum album. Classification (NCBI taxonomy): domain Eukaryota; kingdom Viridiplantae; phylum Streptophyta; class Magnoliopsida; order Santalales; family Viscaceae; genus Viscum; species Viscum album. Next base: position 1,045,967,571 of record OY728138.1, on the reverse strand, counting down.
AAAACTCTTTGAAAAAAGAGTCTAGTCTAGTTCCATGTTTTAGACAACATGAAATTTCCTTAATCTGATCCCTAACCCTATTCCACATTATGTCATGTGAAAAAACATTTAAAAAACTTGGGATGAGCATAAAAATATCAGAATCGAATACAAAAAAACTATTATCTTTTCAAAACAACAAGTAAACCATGAATACCTTATCATAAGTAATAATTTTCACCTTTATAAAGTGGTAAATACTCTTCACTGAATAAAAGATCATTTCATACCATTTTGTAAACAAAATATTACCATAAAACCAATAGAAAGAACAAATAACATATAAAGGTAATTTGGGCCATAAACATACTTAAATAGAATAACCCTACGGTAAACTTCCACACATATCACTAAATGGAATAGTCATACGGACGACTTCCATACCCAAAACATTGGAGGTTATAATGTAACCACCCATCCTGGTTTATCACGACACCACCCGTCATTTGGTTTATCACATAACCACCCGTAAAATGTCCAAGTACCATTATAAATTCATAACACATAAAATATTTTAAATTTAATTTTCACTAATAACATTTCATTAGAAATAAAAATATATCATTTCAAGATATTGAAATAATAAATCGATTTAAAAACCCATTTTCAATACCAAAACTCCCAAAAAAACAAAATAAGGTGTTTTTTTTTCATTTGAAAAACATTTAGGCTTTTAGAGGAATCCAACTAACGATTATAGAGGTAGAGAGGTCATTATCGCTGCAAGTGTTAAAAACATTCCTTTTGTCATTTTATAAAATGATACATAGAAAAAATATTCCCTTTTGAATGATATTAAAAGAAAAAGGGCTTTATTATATGTCATATAAAATAATGTCATGTATAAATCAATTTATTCCCTAATGGAAGGAGATTTAGATGGAGTCATTTGTCTAGTGTCCGAATTGACCCTTTCGTTCTTTAATTTCCAGAATAATAAACATAAGTTATTTTATAATTTCCTAAAAACCTTTTCCAATTTTATTATTCCATTTATATAAATTCAAACATTTCTATAAAAATTAGTTAATTTTTTGAGTTCAAATTGGACATTTTGTGGATTTTAGGAACTTGAGTTAAAAAATGAACTTGTTCTAATTATAAATTTTCCATGTGGTAAAAAGGGAATTATCTTCAAAATTATATTCATGATTTAGATATCATATATATCATATATATATATATAGTATATTTATTTATTTATAATAGTACATAAATTTTGGAGATAAGAAATGAAATGCATCATCCATGGAGACGGTAAGCCGTACATACGCATGAATGGTAATTTTATTTCCATTTCATATTTTAAAGGATTTAAAAATTAATTATATATTGGTATTTTATAATTATAGTATAAAATATAATTTCAGTAACTCCATCCTTTATACATCCCACATTTGGTTTGAACGAGTCATATCACTTTGAGGGGGCGGTAGTCCACACTTCCTCAAATGAAATTATCATATTTACCCTCTATGGAAACAATAAAGGTATTCTATAAATGAGAAATAAAGAAGTGTAGAAACAATATAAATATAATATATATCACATATAAATATAGTTCCATGACAATTTCCACCATGAGTGGAAGTTTGAGATAATTGAACAATCATCATTTCATGAGTCAGTAGTTCGTCGTCCACAAAAACAGTATGTTCATTACACCTCAGATAGAGGTGTGTGTAAATGTAATTTGAATCCGTCTCATAACAAAAAAAAATTATATGGATTATACTATTGTTGTTATAAAATATTGTAATAAAATGTTTTTAGGGGGATGGAGAAGTAAAATAAAATAAAAGAACTTAAAAGAAGACATTGCCTTTAAATCAGGTAACTCTGTTTGGTTTGAACCAAAATGATTTCATGATGTGACTTTTACCTAAGTAAAGTCTTATAGTTGGAATATAGGGATGTAGGGGGCTTAATTGGTCATAAGTTGGATGATCAAATGGGATTGAGAGGCTTGAGTAATGAGTTAGAGGTGAAGGATTTTTATAAGGGGGAGGAGGGACTCTTTATGAATGTTTGAAAATATTATTTTATTATATAGTTATTTTCGATTTCTAAAGGTCCAAGACTCGTTAAAGTAAACGATAAGATGACTAATGTTCTTAATAAAATCATAAAATACGAATTGTATAGGTTTTTGATATTGTTTTAATCATTATAATATTATTTATTTAAATCATCCATTAATGAGGTAAACACTACATCATTATTCTGTCAAAAATAATTATATTTGTTTATGTCTTGAAATTATAAAAAATTACCATGATGTAGGAAATAGTTTTATATTTGTAATAAATATTTATAGTCGAGGAGTTATTTTATATTATCCCATGTAAAAATTGATTTACTAAAAGATATATGTTTCTGTCATTTTGTTCTTTAGTTTAAATTAAATAATATAAAGTAACATAATCATTCATAAGTGGCTCCATGGGGTCCAAAAAATGACCCAAGGATAACCATGGTCATAACTGTATCGAACAATAGGACTAGTACAAATGTTAGGTTAAATTAATATTATTATAATATTATTTTTCCCTTAAATTACCCTATTTACCTTTAACCGCGGTAAATAAAAGTCAAAAGTTACTATTCAGAAAATATTATTTTTCTCATATTTAACCTTATTTACTTACTAATAACAACCATATATGTAAAAATTTTGAAATTCAATTCAGAAAAGTGGTAAAATTTCATTTCAATGAAAAAGTCAAATTTTTAACTACTACTCAGTGTTTTCACTATTCATTAAAAATTGATGTTTTTAAGAAAAATAAAGAAAATTATCCTCTGTTATATTTGATATTCCGAATTCAAAAATGATGTATATATTACCAAATTAAAAACAAATAAGTTGGATCAATTAATTTTAAAATTAATTCCCATTTTTAAAACAAAATGTGTGTTTTTAAGAAATAATAACTATAAAAAATATGACACTTATTTATGTCCAATTTCAATGTGAAATTACATCCAATGACCAACATTGGATTAAATGGTAAAAATATAATGTAATTAAATTTTAAAAACAGCTTAAAAGATAATCTAACCATATAAATAAATTAGATTAAAATGAAATTTTGAATTAAAATACAGAATTTTTCACTATTCATTAAAAAAATTAATTTTATCATAAAAAATACCATTAATTTACCCACAGTAAATTTTGATCTCCCAAATCTAAAAAAAAGAATTTTATTTTTTCAAGTAGAAAAAATAAAAATGACCAAAACTATATTTAAAGAGGGTTCTCCATCAAAAGGCGGTAAATCGACCATTTAAAGAATATTAGACTATTTGTGCTTAAAATTAGATTCATTCACATTATAAGCCCTTAACTTTTAATGGATAAATGAAAAAACATTTAAAAAACTTGTATAATCATATTTTAGTTAGTTTTGTTCATTCCCATCAATAAAATGGTTAGGTATTAACTACCATTTAAAATAATGCTATATTATTATATTTTAGTATGACTCAGCATTGTGTGCAACATAAGATTTCAAGAAACACATAGTTGCATATCATATACTCCATAAAACATAGCACCCCATTTAAAGAAACTTTTTTATTTAATTAATAAATTTTAATAAATATTAAAATGTATTATTATTTATTTACCTTTTATGTTACAATTACAATAATCATCAAAAGGGTTAATTGAAGGTTAAAAAATAGATAAAGGTGAAAAACTCCCCAAATCCTGAAAAAATTTGATTTTAAGAGAGTATATAGACTTATAATAATCATATATTATATATATATATATTCCATGTTTTCATGAATGTTTATTAATATTAATTTTCTACGATAAGTTATTCCAAGAGTGCACATCCCCTAACATATAAAAGGGCGCCTCTTATCCTCTATTCCTCACACATTTTTTAAATCTAGATTGGTTTATATATACCCAATTAGAATCCCAAAATCCATATCAATGTTTTCAATGACTTTTCCTTTTTAATTCGAACTGTATAGGGATTAATCTATAATGAAAATGAGGATTTCCAAAGAAAAGGTATCATTTTTAACTGAATTATTTAGTTTTATTTTTTATTCTACCTCTTTATGTCCTCTTAAAAAAATTTAAATATTAAAATAATTATATTTCATATAATTATATGTTATTATTATAATTTAATAGCCTATATAAACCACATATTCTGTAAAATGGAAAATGAAACCAATATTCATGTGTGTAGAGAACTATGATCTCACGAACCGATATAATTTGTTTTCCATAACCACAACTCAAGGATAGTTATAATGAATGATTTATTGTATATATATATATATGATATTTATGGAATATTTATAATTCCATAATAATGATATATAATCTAGATTCTTATCTTTCTATCCGTTGAAAAATGATAGCATCATTTGTGCCTATGTGTGGATGACCACATCCACAAAGCGATATGAATTGTTTTTCATGACCACATCACATGGATTATATATATAAGTGTAATTAAGTAATGATTATCATATTTATCATATAATTATTATTATTTATGGATTAAATAGTTATAACCTTAATTCTATTATGTTTATTGAAAAATGGGAATGATATTTATACGTAAGTGTGACCTACCGTCTCTATGGGTAAAACATAGTCCATTGTTCATAACCAACATTCATGGATTTTTTAATATTATAATTGATTTATAAAAATTATTATTTTTTCATAATTATTATTCTATATATAATGTAATAGTGATCTATTTCACCATAGTTGCCTGAAAATTTTCATCGTGTTCATATGAGTCAAATATCATCAAAACATGTGATGTGAACATAATTGATTAATTAATTATATACAATATGATAATAAATAAAATAAAAGACATAATGAAATATAAAAATGATATTAATAAAGTTAATAATTAACATATTTTTATTATTTATGAGTCTAAATAATTTATATGACAAGTCATACTTGAGGTAAGTGATACATTACCATAGAAATATAATTTTAAAATTTTTTGAAATTTAATTCTGAAACCATTTTTCTTCCATTACTATATTTATAAATTTATTTAAAGAATTAATTTTTATGAAAATTAATGAATTATAAAATAAAATTTTATGTCCCTTTTTTATTTAAGTCAACGGATTTCTAGATGAATATATTTTTAGATTGAATATAGAATGTTTTAGAATTCAATAAAAAAGGAAAAATGAATTTTGTATGTTAATATGTATTACATCAAAATATTTTCTCTTCACTAGAACTGCTTTTTATGTTTTTCCTCTATTATAATCATATAAGTTTTATTCAACGAAAAATTGTCCTATCTGTTTTTATTTTAAGTTTCGTTCTAAAAATTGGGTTTTAAAGGAAATGGATCGTCAATGTCCAAAAAAAAGTTTTGGTTATGGGTGGAAAAGTATATTTAAAGTATTTTTATGATGTTAAATCCTGATTTTTTATGATTCAATTAGTTTACAGACCTTGAACCTTATTATGATGACATTTGAGATCATTATAACTGATTTTGATTGGTTATCCAAATGTATATCTCCAATGCATTATGAAATTATTATTTTCTCTAGAGAATTATCTTAGAAGTAGACCATATTTTTTATTCCACTTCAATGAGTTTTTGCATGGGTTATTATATGGGTTCCATAAAATTAATAACCCATGGAACCTATATTTCTTCTATATTCTAGTAAATTTATTTTCATGGATTTTTTTAATTCCAAAAAGAAAGATAATGATCTTTTGTTATAAAGAAACAATTACGTATTTTTAGAATAAAGATGTATTTTTTGAAGAAAATATTTTTCATTTATTCTCATGTCTCGTATAAAACCATCAATATTATGATTTATTCGATATTTTTTATTATGAAGTGTTATAAAAAATCATCGTGTGGTACATATTATTTCATATAGGAGTGAGTGATTATTTGAACACAATATTCATTATATTAAAGGAAAACTCTCTTTTTTGATCTCATGGATTTAAAATGGAATATCGAGTTTCATTAAAAGAAATATGTACCTTAATTATATTTTTGTTATCATCCCATCTTTTCCATTGTTTTCCGTAAGCCTTAATAATGAGTACAAATATATAACAAGTTCCAAATTTATTCTACGAATATTCAACATTAATGAATTGTAAATTTTTTTAATAGAACATGAGTTTAAATTTATGTAACTTATTTTTGTGAAAAATATTGATATTGAGTGTAGTTGACCTATTTTTTTAATTTGGGTGTGACAAGTATGTGTTTTTTTCTAAATCTGTAACACTTTAAACTGAAAATTTCCTCTTTTTGTATTACAATGGATCCACACTTTTAAATCATGTAACTATTGGTTCAAAAATGGTTAGCATATTATAAATAGTATTATTTGAATGGTTTAGATAACATTGTATTTTAAGATGTTTTCTAGTGAGGTTAACATAAGAATTGTAGATACAATCATGGGATTATATGTTTAAGGATGATCAGATTTTTAGATTCATAAATACCCCTTCTGAGTTTTTATGTGATAGGAGTTTAAGATTATTAATTGTATTTTTGGAGATATTTTTAGAAATACAATAATTTGGTTTAGTTATGTTGTATTATAATAGTTATTTTTGGAATAATTCATCTATATTAATTTACATAATTTTAATGGTATTGATAAAAAGTTTTTTTTTAAAATGATCATTGATGTTTTGGTAATAATTGTTAATTAGGAAAAAAGTTTTATTATATCTTTGGAACATATGTATTAATGTATAGATAACCATGTGATTTAGAAGAGATTTAGAGTCTATGTGATTAGTGTTATTTTTGCAGAAGTTAACTTATTTGGGAACATTATATTATTATGGTAAATTGTAACACATTAGGATAATATGGGAATATATTTTGAGAATAAAAGATGACATACCTTTTTAATGAATATATCATTTTATTGTGACTTTATTCAATTAAATTATTCATATATTTTAAAGAATATATAACCATGGAGTATACATTTTTTATTTTATAACTTATGATTCATTGAATTTATTTGGAGATAAATTCTATGTGAGTATTGGAATTATATGTGACCAAATCATTAAAATATTTTTATTTCTATCTTAGTTAATAATATTTTTACGAATTATAAGGATAGTTATCTATCAAATGAATAAACATGAACTTTGGGTATTATTATTTAGGCCCTTGAGAGTAATTTTGTGATTGATTGTATAATGTATTAAAAAATTTTTGTGTCACATTGCCTTATGATTAAAATATCAGTTTTTTACTGTCTAAATTTAATGGGATTAAATTGTTATCAATTTTTAGAGTAATTTTATCCATTAGAAGTTGATTTAAGTTGTTTAGGAATGAAAATATTTTTTTTCAAATACTCGTTATTTGATGTACAATATGATATTATGGTGAAAATTAATTAAATGATGAAATTATACTTATCATGTATGTATATTTATTGTGACTTTTTACATCACTGTTGTGTCATCATTAATTATAAATATTAAATATCAAAAAACTATACATAAATTTCTATGATGTAGGTAATTATTTTATCTCTACATAGATTATATATAGTCTATATTACATCCAAGTATTCCATATATTTAAATTAATATACTTATTTAAAACAAGATTGTGACATTTTTTCACATTCATTAGTGTTTATTACAATAAGGTCATATTGAAAGGTACGTGGCCATCAAGTGATTACATTTCAAAATATATAAGTTAAGGCTCTAATTTAGTCATGCAATATTATATTTATAGGTGTTAAGGAAATTTTATAATATTATTTTTACCTTTAATTGCCCAATATAACATTAACCATGGTTATAAAAATAATTATCAAATTTATTATTGATAATACCTAAAAATAAAAGGATCATATTAACATGAGTTGGACCTACTGATTCCAAATATGGAGAACATTTATAAAAATTCAATACATAGATGTTTCATTAATTTTTTAAAAATCAATCTCTTTGTCAGAATGAGAGAATGGTTTTCTAAATGTCAAAACATTGGAAAATATTGAAATGGTTTTACATATGAATTCAATGTATAATTAAATATAATGACACAAATTATATTGAATGATAAAAATATATTCTATTTATACTTTGAAACCATTCAATATTTTAATTTAACCATATAAATTAACTTGGTAAAAAAGTTGTTTTCACATAAAATTTAATGTGTTTTTTCTATTCCTCAAAACCAGAATGCTATAAGAAAATATCATAAATTTAAAAAAAATAAATTTTTAATAGAATTTTTTAAAAGAACATGTTTATTCTTTCCTATAAAAATTATTCATTTTTCAGAATCGTAATTTAAAAGGGGTTCTCCAGTCCAAGTCTTAAGATTGCTCGTTTTTTAAAAAACTAGATTTTTATACAACATATAGGGTTTATTCCGCTTATTATTAAAAAGTATATTGGATGAGTAAAAAATATTTTATGATAAATTTAACATATATATCTCATAAATTTTATTACCTTAAGTAATTCACTCAAAATATACAAATATCTAAATTATATTATTCAAATATAATTGATAGCCAAACAATTCACAATTCATTTTCATAAGTTAATTATAATTAATCCCGCTAACCAAACTGCGAGGATATAACAACAATTTTATACTATGGGAATCTAGTGGTTTGTTTAAACTCACGATTGCGTGCAACCCAATCTACTTGAAAAATAAAATGACGTTAAGAAAAATTTTCTTAAAAAAAATTCGGGTGTTACATTCTACCCCTCTTATACTAAATTTTACCCTTGATATTTATCACATGGAATCAAAATTATATGGATACCTCTCTCTGATCAAATCCTCAGGTTACCATATAGATTCTTTAAATTGGTGGTTCCTTCATAAAACATTAACCAAATGATTGGTCATGTTTCATTGAACCTTCTTGCTAAGATCTAGAATCTCTGTCGGTTGTTCATCATAAGAAATATCTTGCTCTGATGGTTTGACTTATGAGCTTAGTACATATGAAAGATCAGGTCTATAATTTCTCATGACATATAAATGGAACACATCATGAACTTGTGAGATATTTTGTTGAAGCAAAAATCTTTAAGCTACCTTCCCAATACGATCCATAATTTAAAATGGATTGATATACCTAGGGATCAACATTACCTTATTTACAAATCTCATTACGCTATTCGAGGGAGATATTTATAGAAACATCTTATCACCCACATCAAACAGTAGGACTTTTGTTATGTTGTCAGTGTAACGTTTTTGTTGACTCTGAGTTTCACTTGTGTTTTGTTGAATAGATCTGAAATTTTCTGCCATTTAATCAACAAGATAAAGTTCTAATAGCTTTCATTCCCCAACATCATCCCGAAAAGTTGGAGTTCCACACTTCTTTCCATTGTGGTATTCATAATAATCCATTTCAATACTATAGTGAAATCTATTATTGTATGAAAATTTGACCAATGGTATGTGGTGATCCTAACCACCATTTAAATCCATAGATAGAGCTCTCAATATGTCTTTGAGAGTTTGAATTGTCCTATCAGACTGACTGTCTATCTGAGGATGATTAACAGTGCTAAAACATAACTCTTTATCTAGATCATGCTAAAGAATTTTCCAAAACATCAAGGAAAACCTCAAATATCGATCAGATATAATAGAAATTGGTTCTCCATGAAAATTTATCACTTCTTTTAAATATATTCTAGAAATATGATCAATAGGGAAATCCTCTCTTACATCAATGAAGTGTGATAAATTTATAAGGCGATCCACTATAACTCAAATAGTAATATTGCCTTTGGATTATTTTGGAATTCTGATTACATAGTCCATAGTGATTTTTTCCCATTTCTATTCTGGTATGGGTAATGGTTGAAACATCCCCTTACACTTCTATATCTCAGTCGTAACTTACTGACTAACAAAGCATCAAGATACATATTCAGGGACATCTCTTTTCATGTCATCCCACCAAAAGTACTCTTTTAGATCCACATACATCTTTTTGCTACTATGGTTAATATAGAATGAAGATATATGAGCCTCATACAATAAATCCTTCATTAATTCTGTTATGGTAGGAATAAAAAACTGGTTCTTGAACCTTATTTTTTCATCACAATCATATTTGAATTCAGGAACATTTCTCACCTTATTTTGTAAATCACATCTCCCTTATGTTCCTCCTTAATCTTCACTTGCATATATGGCTAAAAATTCATTTGAAAAAGATAATATTTCTCCCCATCCATTAAAATTTCTAAATCCATCATTTGAAAGTCCAAAAATATTGGATCTGTCATGATCCTCATCAGGGATAAGCTAACATGGTATTTTTGGCTCAAAGGATCTTCCACCTTGTTTTCATTCCCTTGGTAGTAATGTATTGAGTAGTCGTAATCATTAATATACCAAACCCATCTTCTTTGGTGCATATTCATCTCTTCTTGTGTGAAAATATACTATACAAATTTAAGATCATTATAAATATCACACCTTTCACCATAATGATAATGCCTTTATATATTTAATCCAATGATTAATATAGTTAACTCCAATTCATGAGTTGGGTAATTTTGAAAATGAATTTTTAACTGTCGTAAGGCCTAATCTACCACTATATCATTTTTCAATAGAACACATCCCAAACCCTTTTTGTATGAATCACTATAGAACATAAACCTTTCTCCGCTACAAGGTAGTGTGAGCATAGGTGCACTGACTATCGTTCTTTTTAGCTCTTTGAAATTCTCTTCAAATTCCTCCGTCCAAAAGAACATAATGTTTTTCTAGGTTAACTTGGTGAGTGTATTAGATAATCATGAAAAATATACCAAAAATATTAGATAATATCCATCCAAACCATGAAAATAGTGTATCATAGTTATCATTGATAGTCTCAAACATCATTCAATAACCAATGTTTTTATTGAATCCAATGATATCCCCTCTATTGAGATTATTTGGCCCAAAAATGAAACTTTTTGTAGCCAAAATTCACACTTGGGAAATATGGAATAAATCTTCTCCTTTATCAGGGTCTTCATTAAAATTCCTATGTGATCCTCATGTTATTCCTTTCTTAGTTAGTAGACAAGTATATTGTCAATAAAGACAACAAAAAACTAATCAAGATAGTCTCTAAACACTCTATTCATTAGATCCGTGAATATAGCAGGAATATTAGAAAGACCAAAAGGCATCACTTTATATTAATAGTCTACATACCTTGTAATGAATGTTGTCTTCGGTATATCCTCATTTTTTAACCTTAATTGATGATATCCGGAATAAAGATCAATCTTGGAAAAGTATTAATCTCCACATATATGGTCAAAAAATCATCAATGCGGAGAAGAGGATATTTTTTCTTGATAGTTATCTTGTTAAGTTATCGATAATCAATGAAGAGTCTCATTGATCCATATTTCTTCATAACAAAATGAACATGTCCTCCCCAATGTGATGCACTAGGGCATATGAATCCCATATCAAGATTATCTTTTAGTTTCGACTTCAATTTTTACAACTATATTGGGGCCATTGTTAGAGGTGTCTTCGAAATACGTAGAACACCCAATATGAGTTCTATTGAAAATTCAGTATCACAATTTGGTAGAATAGCTAGAAATTCATTCAAGAAGAAATCATCAAACTCTTATACTATGATTTTATTCATAATCTTGAGTTTCTCCCCAACAATATGAGATAATTAACCTTCATTTATAGGAGTCAATACCCATACGATAGAACAAATTTATACAAGAAGGTTATATTCATCCTTGCATTGATAGATGATCATAGATTGATATGTAATATAAAATATAACTTCCCTTCCTCATAAATTTATATGAGATCCAAATAATGAATACCAATCCTTGATAAGAATCACATAAAATTACACTATAGGAAGGAACACAAGATTTTTAGGAATCCCATTCCCAGAAACTTCAACTGGAGAAAAATTATATACTTTTGATGCAACCAATATGACATTAGGAGTTGTCAAAGCTAACTCAACATCTAATTTTTGAGGTGATATGGTGATACCCTAAGAAAATTTTTACGGAATTAAAGAGTGGGTGGATGTAGAATCAAATAAAACATTCTCTAATTTAGAGATGATGGTAAGTGTACCTTTCACAACATTATTATCTTACTCCACATCACCGATAGTGACAGCAAGTGACTTTCTATTTTCATTGGCCTTAATAGTTTCTTGACGTTGATCACAATCAATAACCCTTGGATTAGGACATTGATTTGCATAATGACCCATTTCCATGCACTTGTAACATTGATGTGTGGGAGGTTCATTCCATGTTGCATCTTCTTTGTTCCCATCGTTAGATATCTTTTTACCATCATTTCAATATTCAACTGCCTAATGACCTTGTTTTCCATACATAAAAAATTCAATAGTCCCTTTAAGAAAATTCCCTCCATGTTTCGTTCCATACATAGAGAATAAGGGAAAACTCATCTTCTTTTCAGTGTGGTCATTATATTTTCCTTTGAATTCCATTTTTCACTTCTTATCAAACCCATATGACTGATGGGTTACTCAAATATCCATCTTAACCTTACGTAAACACAAAAAAAATTCCTCATATCTATTAAAGTCCCTTATGGATAATTCCCTTCTGAGACAAGGTTTTAATTCACTAAATAATCAATCAGTTTTAATCTCCGATTGGATAATGATTCCTGAAGCATACCATGCATGTCTTGTAAAATTTTTATTGTACGTTCCAATGGATTCATTGTCCTTTTTTATAATTTCAAGGAACCACTTATCCATCTTTGTTTGAAAAATATGAGTACAGTATTTTTTGAAAAATAAGATCATGAACTCATCCAATTCGAGGGACTCGATTTCATCTCCTTGCCTCATATTCATGACAAGATTATACAATTGATCAGATTAACCTTACAAACAATATATTGTTATGATAAATTTATCATGTTCTGAAAATTATATAACTAAAAATATCTTTTTAGTGGTATTGATCAATTGTTCATCCACAGGTGGATCAAAAGACCTACAAAATAAAGGTGGTCGGTGCCTCATGAATGATTCAACAGAATGTTGCTCCCTCATTTTCTCATTTTAAAGACCATAAATATTTATATATTGAGAAAGATGTGTGATCATGGATACAAGATTTTTCATTCCATCTCCCAAAATATTTTTTCACTCAGGGGGGAAATCATCACATTTTCTACCACATTGATATTTTACACGGTTCCTTATGGTTCCATCCATTAACTAAAACCAAGAATTCTAGGGTGAGAAACACTAATAATAATAGTAAAACCACATAATCAAGAATAAAATTTCAATTTAGGAAACTTTTGGATTTCTCCTTGGTTATTCATGGTCATTTCTAGAACACTTGGATTGTATCCTATACTTAGACATATCCTTGGGGTTCATACTAATGCTTTCTCATCCTTGTTTCTGAAGGTTAACTGTACATTTTCTCTAATACCAACTATAAAGAAACATGCAATACATTTAGAAATTATTTCAATATTGAATAATATTTATTACAAAACATAACAAAAACACGCATGGACCGTATAGGTTTATTGTCTTTAGAGACTCAGAAACATCAACAATAGGTTTATAAAACATCTGCATTGTCTCTAGATTATTTCTTTATAACTAGACTCTTTTTTGACATATCTTACTTAAGAAACTTCCTCATGTCCTGGGGAAAAGAAACATATGGAATGGTGAGGTCAAATTCCCAGAAGGGGTAAACATGGGTGATATCAATCATATTATAATAATAAGAACATATCATTTGAAAATCTTATCCTAAATATATAATATCATAATAAAATGTTATGGGATAAATCATAAGAGTTAAATGTAATCACAATAGTCATAACATAAGGCATTAAATTTCATGTAAGACACAAAAAATCCTATAAAATCCTTTCATATTAGTCAATGCTCATTGCTGAGACAATCATAGCAGACAAAGTCCATCACTGAACGGATTCCAAACATTGTTCCAACCATATATTGTTGAACTGTATTTACATGTCATTCTAATCATGTATATATGATGAGATATAAATATTTACCCAATAAATTGGAGGGAGATTTAGGTCCCACACATCTCATAATGAAACCATTATTATGTGTATGAAAAAAACATAAAAACATTCACTATAACATAACCCATGAAATAAAATGGGTTTCTTAAACATAATTCCCTTGTAATTGATATGTATCAAATTTATTTCCTAAATAACAAACAATAATATCATATTAACAAAAGAGTTATAAGTATAAACCTATTTAATGAATTTCATCTTAGATGGAAAATAATTTTTTAAAAACACTAGATATTATTTTCTAAGGAAAAATCATTTCTTCTTAAAAAATGAATTCTTCCCTCAAAATGAGACACAATATTAGAAGAAAAAAATTTATGTTAAAATAAACTATTAATATTTTAGGGGAATCATCCAATAAATACGGCATTATGAAAGCATAAAAATCCATTCATGATGTACATGGTAAAAAAAAGTCTTCTCATACTTTTGCAAGAAAAGTCAAAAGTACCTCTTAGCAAAAATGAAAAAATATTCAATTCATACAATTTAGTAACAATTCACTATTAGATAAAATTATTGAGTGATATAAAGAATATATTTAAATACATATTTAGTAAATATATATTTTGATGACAAATATAATACCATTAAATACTTATGAATAAACAATCTCGGATAAAATGAGATTTCCAAAGTTATCCCTTAACTTAGGTATGATATGCTTCATATGTTTCTGAACCTACTAAATAATGATTTAAATAATGTTAATGATTTATTCCATAATCATAATAATTTTTATGATAACATTGATAAACATATTTTCGTCTTTTTTCTAGTTACATTTTATTTTTACTCATTATTTGGGTATTAACTGCTTTATGTTCTTATGCTTGTTTTGTCAGATATGTTCTTATTCATATTTTTAGGTTATACTCATATAGTTTTTATAATGGTGTTAGAATTATATATATCATATATATTCATTAAATTCATTCATATAATCATGCTTTAATGATGATTTTGTAGAATGAATCACATCGCACCGTTGAGACGCTAAACTGTTTGTATTCACGAGTAATGATATCATTCCCATAATTATTGGATGGTATTAAATTGGATGGTTTATAATATCTAAGAATAAAAATATTTTTATATTAATCATATATATATATATATATTAACTAATTACATCATTATAATAATCCATGTAAGGTGGTGGTGAAAAATAGATTACACCACGACATGGAGATGGTAAGTGGTATATACGCACATGTGGTGATTTCATTTTTCATATGATGGGTAGAAGGAGGAATATGGTTTTTTAATATTTATTATAAAATATAAGTATATGATTAATACTTATGTAATTCATTTATAATTTAATATCTAATAATTAGTATGTATAATTATAAAGTAGTTTAAATGAATCGGTAGAAGAGAATACCTCTTCCTCGATGTGCTTTCTCTAAAAATATTCTTAGAGCACAATAGTTTCTATTTGAAGATGATCAGATCACATAGAATGAATATATATCATCTTATAAGGAAAAATGGTAAGGTATGGATGATCTTGATGGCACAAAATTAGCTGAAGAGGTGATGGAGGAGGTTCCCTTTAATAATTGAGGTGAGGGGCATTTTTGGAAACTCCATAAATAATAATTTATAATAAAATCAAAACCTACCCAAAAAACCTCCAAAATGTCCCAATTTTAAAGAATATAATGTAAAGGGTTGTAATATCATCAAAAATAAATTTTTTACAAGTGATGTTTTCAATTAAGACAATATCTTTTTAATTGACACATTGTTATTTTATTTTATTTTAATTGCTGTAATAACATTCAAAATATTTAATTGTTGTAATTATTTAATTATATGGTGTTAATTGACCATAAATTGATATTTAATGAAATTACAAGTATTATAATAATCAATTTGTAATTTTAAATATTTTTTTGATTTTTAAAAAATTAAATAAAATTTTATTTTTATGAAATATCTTTACTGTCAATTTTGACACTATTCATTCATTTGACTTTAAAAAAATGTAGATAGAAGATAAATTCGAACTAAAATATTAAACACACTAATAACTTGTCATAGTCACCTATAAAATTATTGGTGTACAATAATTAGTTCATATTATATTTCTTTTTATTTTTGTGAGACCATTTTTAGGATTTTTATATTAATAAAATAATTTTTACATCACAATTTGGAAACCATTAAAGGTAATTATTTAATCTATAAAAATTTAAATAAATTTATATTATATAGGTAATTATGTTTTCTTTATATAGACTACATATTGTCTATATTATCTAATAGGTATCAATATATTAAAATTAATATACTTATATAAAATAAGATTGTGACATTTTGTCAAATTCATTTGTTTTTATTACATTAATGTCATATTCCAAGGTAAGAGGCCATAAAGTGATTACATTTAGAATCATAGATGATAAGGGTCAAATTTAGTAATCCAATAGGATTTTTAATGGTGATAATGTAATTTTAAAATATTAATATTACCTTTAATTACCTGATTTACATTTAACCATGGTAAGAAAAATTAGTTACCAATGTTCTATTCATAATTCTCTAAAATAAAAGTTCCCTATTAAAATAATTTGGAATTAATGATTCCAAATATGGAGTCTATTTTTAAAAATTCAATACAAAGAATTTTAAGTAATTAATTTAAAGTCAATCTAGTTTTCAGAATGATAAAATGAGTTTTTTAAAAGTTAAAACATTGTAGAAGATTGAAATGTTTTTACATATGAATTCAATGTAAAATTAATACTAATGACATAAATTATATTGAATTATAAAAATATATTCTATTTTTACTTTAAAACAATTTAATATTATAATTTCACCATATAAATTACCTCGATGAAAAAAGATGTTTTCAAATAAAATTTTGTGTGTTTTTACTATTCATCAAAACTTGAATGTTATCATAAAATATCATAAATTTGTCAAAAGTATTTTTTTATATCCTCCTTTAGACTAAAATGTATATTTTTCATATATAAATTATTAATTTGTCATAATATTAATTTAAAATGGTTTCTCCTATCAAAGACGTAAGATTGCACTTTTTTTTTAAAAAAGAAGGGTTTTTATACAACAAGTAGGTTTTATTCACACCCTATGATTAAAATGTCAATTGGATGAATAAAAAATATTTTATTAAGAATCTAAAAAATATATATCATTTATCTCATTACCAATAGTAATTAACTCCAACATAAAAATATAGAATTTATATTTTTCTTATATAATTTTTCCGAATGAATTCACAATGACTTTTTATAAGTTCATTATAACTATTCCTGTTATCCTAATGGATCGTATGTAACTATGATTTTATACTAAGGGGGATTGAGGTTTTTTAAACTCAAGAATGCATGAAAAAAAATCTAACTGATGAATAAAATATATTTAATGAAATTTGTTCATAAAAACATCTGGGTATTATAAGGATTATGGGCTTGGGGCATTACTGTTGGTAATAAAGGAAGCCTAGTAGAAACCTTGGAAACAATATTTAGAATGATTATATTATAGAACAAACCCCTAAGATAAATTTTAGGGTAATTTTAAGAGAACATACTAGAATTTTGGTATGGAAGATAATGTGTGGTTCTTCTTAAAAAAATACATGTATGGATACTACATGTGGACATAGTTCTGTCAAAGATATACTTGGGGATAACAACTCCAATAAGGTGCATATTTCCTAAATCAAGTGTAACATGGTACATAAAATTGGGCCTTACTACAAACCTGGTTTGACACTCTTAGGGGAATATTCTATGGATAATTCACATTATCTTTACAATCCATTATGAAGAATTTAAAAGTAAAGATAGGTCACTAGTGTAGAAAACGTTTTTTACGTCACCATTTTTTACGTCGGTTATATAAAACCGACGTCATAATATGTAAAACGAGGTTTTTTACGTCGGTTATTAAATAACCGATGTAAAAACCAGTGTTTAGTACACCTTTAACGTCGGTTATTTTGATAACCGACGTTATTAATCGCGCGGCTTCGTTTTTTACGTCGGTTATACATTAACCGCCGTAAAAAACAGAAGCGGGGGGCGTTTGTTACGTCGGTTATTCAATAACCGACGTAAAAAACGTGGTTTCTGAAGGCCTTTTTACGTCGGTTATTTTATAATCGACGTAAATAAAGAATACGCAGATTTTTTTGACGTCGGTTATGGAATAACCGACGTAATAAAACAGGGATTTTGAGCCCTTTATAACGTCGGTTATAGAATAACCGACGTAAAAAAAGAATCGGAGGAAGGTTTTTACGTCGGTTATTGAATAACCGACGTTATAAATGTTTTTAAAAAAATTATAACGTCGGTTATTGAATAACCGACGTGATAACTCATTTAAAAATTTACCCAGACCCGTGGATTGTCATTCGCGAGTTTACCTTCGACAGTCGCGACTCGTCTCTCTCGCGCGTAAACCCGAATCGGCTCGTCCATTTCGTTGGTTTAGATTCGTTTTGCGATCATCGTTTCTCATATTTAATCTCCTGGGATCAATCATCTAAACTCACAGCACTCAGGTAATCCTCCCACTCGTTCGTTTTTTTTCGCGGATAGTATATATATATGTGTTGTGATTTTTTTGTTGAAACTAGCTAAGATTCTTCGATTGCGAACCCTTTTAACTCGTTTTGGCACCATAATCTTATTTATAATCCCTAGATCTATTAGTTCAACTTGCAATATTGACTAATTTTATGATTTCACTAATTTTGCATCGTTTTCTATAAATCCCCGAGAGGGTTGGGGCGTGTCCATTTGGATGGGTTGCCCTTTTACAGTTGTTACTACTTTATTCAGTTATTCCAGGGGGGTGGGAGGGCTATCAAGAGGGTTGGGGGGTGTCTAGGGGGGTGTCCAAGGGGGTAGGGTGTGGGGGGTGGTGTCCAGGAGGGGTGGGGGGCTGTCCAGAGGGGTCGGGGGGTGTCCAGGGGGGTTTACAAGGGGGTGGGTGGGTGTGGGGGGGCTGTCCAAGGGTGTGGGTGGGTGTTGGGGGTGTCCAGGGGGGTGTCCAAGGGGGTAGGGGGTGGGGGTGGTGTTTAGGAGGGGTGGGGGGCTGTCCAGAGGGTTGGGGGGTGTCCAGGGGGGTGTCCAAGCAGGTCGGGGGTGGGGGGTTGTGTCCAGGAGGGGTGGGGGTGCTTTCTAGAGGGGTCGGGGGCTGTCCAGAGGGGTCGGGGGTGTCCAGGGTGGTGTCCAAGGGGATGGGTGGGTGTGGGGGTTGTCCAAGGGGGTGGCGACCTGTCCAGAGGGGTCGGTGGGGTGACCAGGGGGGTGTCCAAGGGGTTGGATGGGTGTGGGGGGCTGTCCAAGTGGGTGGCGGCCTCTCCAGAGGGTATTTGGGGTTGTCCGGGTGGGTGGGGGGCTGTCCAGAGGGTTGGGGGATGTCCAGGAGAGTGTCCAAGGGGGTAGGGGGTGGGGGGTGGTGTCCAGGAGGGGAGGGGGGCTGTCCAGAGGGGTCGGGGGGTGTCCAGGGGGGTTTACATGGGGGTGGGTGGGTGTGGGGGGCTGTCCAAGGGTGTGGGTGGGTGTTGGGGGGTGTCCAGGGGGGTGTCCAAGGGGGGTGTCCAAGGGGGTAGATGGTGGGGGTGGTGTTTAGGAGGGGTGGGGGCTGTCCAGAGGGTTGGGGGTGTCCAGGGGGGTGTCCAAGCAGGTCGGGGGTGGGGGGTTGTGTCCAGGAGGGGTGGGGGTGCTTTCTAGAGGGGTCGGGGGCTGTCTAGAGGGGTCGGGGGGTGTCCAGGGTGGTGTCCAAGGGGATGGGTGGGTGTGGGGGGCTGTCCAAGGGGGTGGCGGCCTGTCCAGAGGGGTCGGTGGGGTGTCTAGGGGGGTGTCCAAGGGGTTGGATGGGTGTGGGGGGCTGTCCAAGTGGGTGGCGGCCTCTCCAGAGGGTATTTGGGGTTGTCCGGGTGGGTGGGGGGGCTGTCCAGAGGGTTGGGGGATGTCCAGGGGGGTGTCCAAGGGGGTAGGGGGTGGGGGGTGGTGTCCAGGAGGGGCGGGGGCTGTCCATAGGGGTCGGGGGTGTCCAGGGGGGTTTACAAGGGGGTGGGTGGGTGTGGGGGGCTGTCCAAGGGTGTGGGTGGGTGTTGGGGGGTGTCCAGGGGGTGTCCAAGGGGGTAGGGGGTGGGGGTGGTGTTTAGGAGGTGTGGGGGGGTGGGGGGGCTATCCAGAGGGTTGGGGGGTGTCCAGGGGGGTGTCCAAGCAGGTCGGGGGTGGGGGGTTGTGTCCAGGAGGGGTGGGGGTGCTTTCTAGAGGGGTCGGGGGCTGTCCAGAGGGGTCAGGGGGTGTCCAGGGTGGTGTCCAAGGGGATGGGTGGGTGTGGGGGGCTGTCCAAGGGGGTGGCGGCCTGTCCAGAGGGGTCGGTGGGGGTGTCCAGGGGGTGTCCAAGGGGGTGGATGGGTGTGGGGGGCTGTCCAAGTGGGTGGCGGCCTCTCCAGAGGGTATTTGGGGTTGTCCGGGTGGGTGGGAGGGCTGTCCAGAGGGTTGGGCGATGTCCAGGGGGTGTCCAAGGGGGTAGGGGTGGGGGTGGTGTCCAGGAGGGGCGGTGGGCTGTCCAGAGGAGTCGGGGGGTGTCCATGGGGGTGTTATATCTTACTATATTTTGTTTAAAAAATAATATTCAAGCATATTTTTTAAAATACACATCGATTTGTTTTATATTTCAAAATTGTTTACATTCAAATTATGATTTTTTTCATATAAACATATATTTGTCTTATCTAAAAAATATATATATTTTTGCTATTTGTTATAGGTAATAATGAGTCGAAGTTGGATTACGGAACATCGAATGAGCAATGAATATGAGGAAGGTGTTGATGCCTTTTTGGAATTTGCTAAACGAAATGTTCCAAGTAGTGACATTTTTTTCTGTCCATGCCTGAAATGTCTGAATATGAAGAAGTTGAAAAGTAGAGAGATAAAAGATCATCTGATTTGTCATGGTTTCAATAAGAGTTACAACCTTGGGATTTGGCATGGAGAAACTGGACAGAATGTCACTGATGATAATGAATCGCAAGATGGTAACTCCGATGGAATTGAAGAAATGATTCGCGATATTGTAGCAGAACAAATTGAGATAGAACCGACAGTTGCACGTCTATATGGTGATGCCGAAAAACCATTATATCCTGGTTGTACAGATTTTACATATTTGTCGGCGGTGTTAAGATTGATTAACCTGAAGGCGAAACATGGATGGAGTGACAGAAGTTTTACAGAGCCGCTACAATTGATGAAAGACATTCTTCCAAAAGATAACGATCTTCCGGATTCACATTATAAGGCCAAAAAAATATTATGCCTGATGGGATTGGGATACAAGAAAATACATGCATGTCCGAATGACTGCATTATATATAGGAAGGAATATGAATTTCTGAAAGAGTGTCCTAAATGTGCGACATCACGGTATAAGGTGAAAGAAAAATCACAAGCTGATGTAGAGATTACAAAGCTCCCTTCAAAGGTATTTTGGTATCTTTCTATAATTCCTCGTTTCAAACGTTTATTTGCTAATTCACATGATGCAAAAATGTTAAGATGGCATGCTGATGAGCGGGTATGTGATGGAAAAATACGTCATCCAGCTGATTGTCCACAATGGAAGAAAATTGATGCCCAGTACCCTACATTTGGAAATGAAATTAGAAATCTGAGACTAGGCTTGTGCACAGATGGAATGAATCCATACCGAACCCTCAGTAGCACACATAGTTCATGGCCTGTTTTATTGGTAATTTACAACCTCTCTCCTGAAGTTTTTATGAAGCACAAATATGTCATGTTGAGTATCATGATCTCTGGTCCAAAGCAACCCGGCAATGATATTGATGTATACTTGTCACTACTGATTGATTATTTGAAACTGTTATGGGCTGATGGTATTAGGGTGTATGATTCTTATAAAATGGAATATTTTCAACTGCATGCAGTGCTTCTATTCACTATAAATGACTTCCTAGCATATGGAAATTTGTCTGGATACAGTATTAAAGGGCATAAATCATGTCCAATTTGCGAACAACAGACGTCAAATTGTCAATTGCATCATGGGAGGAAAACAGTGTACATGGGTCATCGAAAGTTTTTGCCTATGGATCACCCTTATGGAAGACTAAAAAAGGCATTCAATGGCTCACAAGAATTTGATACTGCTCCAAAACCTTTATCCCCAGATTTGTATTTTGAGAGGGTGAAAAACCTTGATGTGACATTGGGAAAGACACAGAAATCTGGTAATGATAGACATATTTGGAAGAAAAGGTCAATATTTTTTGAGCTACCATATTGGAGGTATCATGAAGTCAAACATAATATTTATGTCATGCACGTAGAGAAGAATGTCTGTGATTATTTGATCGAAACATTGCTAGATATTAAAGGAAAGACAAAAGATGGGTTGAATGCAAGGTTAGACCTACTATCAATGGGAATACGTTTGGAGTTAGCTCCCACTCCTAAAGGAAGACAAACATTTCTTCCCCCGGCTTTCCATACATTATCAAAGAGGGAGAAAAGTAGCTTCTGTCAGTGTCTTCAGGATATCAATGTTCCTCAAGGTTATTCTTCAAATGTAAAATTTTTTGTCTCATTGAAAGACTTGAAGTTGATAGGTATGAAATCACATGATTGTCTCGTCATAATGCAGCAAATTCTACCAGTTGCACTGCGTGGAATATTGCCCATCCGTGTCAGAAAGACTATAATGAGGTTGTGTTATTTTTTCAATTCAATTTGTAACAAGGCGATTGATGTGAATGCTTTGAAAATTTTGGAAAAGGATTCAATTTTTATACTTTGTCATTTGGAAATGTATTTTCCTCCATCTTTTTTTGATATGATGGTGCATTTAATGATTCATCTGGTTCGAGAAATAAAGCTTTGTGGACCTTTATATCTTCGTTGGTTGTATCCTTTTGAAAGGTATATGAAAATATTAAAGGGATATGTTAAAAATCCATATCGACCTGAAGCCTCCATTATTGAAAAGTATATTTCTGAGGAGGTAGCAGAGTTTTGTATAAGCTACTTGGCTACGGCGCAACACATAGGTTTGCCTCCATCTCGCCATGAACGGGTTAATAATGAGGGAAAGGGGATTCATGGCTTGAAATTCAAATCACTGTCAGCTGAACATATGAAGAAGTTAGAATTATACATCTTGAATAACATAGCTGATGTTCAACCGTATATCACATTGCATATTAATGAGTTGAAACAATGTCATCCAAAGAAGAAAGAAATGTGGATTTTGAATGAGCACAACAAAACTTTTTTCCCATGGTTTAAAAAGACCTTGCTTGGTAGATCAGATGTATCAGAGACATTAAAATGGATAGTGGGTGGTCCATCTTTAAATGTGATAACATGGTCCGCTTATGACATTAATGGCTATACATTTCATACGAAAGCTCAGGACAACAGAAGTGCAGTCCAGAATAGTGGTGTATTGGTGTTTGCAGAAGCAATGCATTTTTTGAGTGCTAAGGACAGAAACCCAATTTCAGCATCAAGTGCTTATTATGGAGTGATTGAAGACATATGGGAGGCTGATTACTTTAAAATTAAAGTTCTTGTTTTTAACTGTAAATGGTTTATCGGTAACAACAGTGTCAGACACGATGAATTTGGAATGACACTTGTTAATCTGAATAGATTGGAAGACACAGCTGATTCTTTTATAATGGCAACACATTCCAAAAAAAATTTCTATGTAGTAGATCAATCAGATATGCAGTGGGATGTTGTTTTACAAGGTAAAAAATAATATGTTGGTGAGGATGAATTTGATGAAGATGCTGATTTATGTGAGATCCCTACTTCCATGGAAAGATTAACAAAACATAATGATGAGTATGTTGAAGACATGGTTTGTGCCATAAGGAACGATCACGACGAAGGAATTTGGGAAAACAATCCAACTGTACATTCCTAAAATTACAGGTAACACATGTTTATTTCTTGTTTACATTTAGTTTTTTCATATAATGTTAGATATTGTAAATTTTTTACTTATTAAAACATGTATCAAACCAAAACGATAAAACAATAAAAACCGTAAAGAGGAGAAGTCCTGGGCACATCGGCCGGCCGGTGGTGGACCACCGGTTGGCCGGTGGTCCAGACAGAGAGGAAGGCTCTCTGTCTGGTCCACCGGCCGGCCGGTGGTGATCCAGCGGCCTACCGGTGGTCCAGACAGAGGAAGGCTCTATGTCTGGTCCACCGGCCGGCTGGTGGTAATCCAGCGGCTGGCCGGTGGTCCAGACAGGAAGGCTCTGTCTGGTCCACCGGTCGGCCGGTGGTGAGCCAGCGGCCGGCCGGTGGCACCAGGCAGTGGGCATCTCTACTGCCTGGATGCTCCGGCTGGCCGGTGAGCTCACACCGGCTGACCGGTGGCTCAGTGAGTCCATTTTTCAGCTTTCTTGGGCCAACTCCTTGGCAACCTTTTGCCTGTGTTTACCATGTTTATCATTGTTTAACATGCTTACCATATTACCAATGTTTACTATTATGTAATTTAGTACACTTTTCTATTTTCTGATTAAGTAGTACTACAATATTTGAATTTGTATATTTGTGAACTAATGTTTGTTTTTTTGATTTGAAGGAAAATGACAGATCAATCAGTTGATCAGCCACATGATTCTGGATATGAGCATATTGGTCATACATCTGGGGAGGAACATTCACATGCTCCTATTACGAAAAACAGTTCAAAGGTTGGTAAGCGTGGGTGCACACGTTTACCAAAATTATCACTTGCCCGTACGAAGGAGGAGAGGATAGTCGTTGAGTTTGATGATGATGATCTTCCTAGAGGTCCAAATGCTAATGATTTTAAGGGTTTTGTAGCAACTCAGGCTACGAGCAAAGTAAGCATTCTCTATGATGATTGGAGAAGTGTGGATAAGGCGATAATTTCTCAGCTGTGGGAGACCATTTTGGTAAGATCTTTTTCAATTTTTTGACTGTTCTTTAAATGTTTATAGTATATATAATATTTTTAACCTCTTTTTTATCAGATGACATTTGATATTCCTGACACTGGAGGAGTCAGGAAGAAATGCTTATCGTTGGCTGCTAGGAGATGGAGGGATTTCAAATCAACCCTCTCATCTGATTTCATTTATGGTCATAGGAGTCGTGAGAATCCATGTCGTATATATCCTTTTATAGATGAATACACAAGGAGAAAATTTTTTGAAAGTAGAAGAAAAGAATCATTTTTGGTAAGGGAAATGTAAACTTTTATAAGCTTTCTTATATAAATGATCTTATTATTGTTTTGTTAATGATTACTTATTCTTAATTTACAGCAAACAAGGAAAGATCATCAAGAGATCCAATCTAAAAATGTATACCCTCATAGTTTATCTCAGGGAGGATATGCATTATTGGAAGAACAAATGATGGCAGAAAAATTTCAACAACTAAGAGCTGAGTCTTCAAGCTCTGGAGAGGTGGCCCCTCCATCCCCTCCACCTAGACATGAGAAATGGAAAAGAGCTCGGAAGGGCAAAAAAGGACAATATCTTTCGGAAGAATCGAGACTCGTAGTTGAGAGGATTGTAAGATATCTATTTTATTTATTTAAGTTTACTATTTTCGTCATATATTTCCAATCATTATATAAATGTTCAATTAATTATTACAGGACTCTCTTGAGGAGCAGAGTTCACAGGGGACATTTACACCATCTGGGAGGGAAGATATTTTATCTGTGGAATTGGGAAAGCCCGAACATCCTGGCCGTGTAAGAGGATATCCGGCAGGTGTATCGGTGAGAAAAGTGTTGCCACGTTCCTCAACTTCTAACGTTGAGGGAGTTTATAAAAAAAATACAATCCTTGAAGGCTGAAGTCCATAATATTAATGCAACAATGGAGGACAAGATTAGAGCATCGGTGCAGTTTATGTTTGCAGACTTGCAAAGACAATTTCAGGGTGCAGCTCCCACTCCACCTCTCCCAGTAGCTCCCACTCCCCCACCTCAGCCTGCGGACCCCATTTTTGATCCTCCTCCTCCGCCGCAGCTACCTACTTATTGTGAGTTGTATGTTGATGATCCTCAACATCATATAGTTGCATATGGGATGGTATATTGTATAGGAGATACAGTTCATCATCAACAGTTAGAGGTAGAGAATCAGAGGGTCACTGTACAGGATATTATAGATAGATCAGCTCGGATACCATTACCTACAGATGAGGTGACGACAGTTGGACATAGTATCGACAATTTTTTACTTTGGCCATCCAGACTTCTTCGACTCATTACCATAGAGGTATGGATGTTATATCTTTTATTTTATATTTTTATTAATGTTTTATCATTTGGAAACTAATATATTTTTCAATTTATTTTTACAGGAATACTTCAAAGGTAAAGAAATACTGTATAGACAACAACAAAGACAGATAGCTATGACATCAGATGCAGATACTAGCAGTTTTGACAAATTGTCAAGATATTCAAATTTGTTGGCGGATCATTTTGACTTTACAATGGAAGCTCATATCTATGGACGTGAACTAAGTGTGGGGATTATGAAAACTGATATCATGGAGTTTGTCACTGGAGATAAGTTGGGCATCAACGTGGTGCAAATATTTATCATGTAAGTCTTAACACCTTTTCCTTGCGTTATATTTATTAAAAATGTATACTTATGTATGCTTTGTATTAGGTATCTGTATAAAATTTGTGAGAGGAATGAGCTGACCGATGTATATGGATTCGTGGACCCACAATTGATTTCCCCTGAAGCATGTGCATTGGATGAGGAACAAAGAATGCTTTATATTGCTGATATATTTGAAAAGAATGTAATCACACAGTGTTGGATGATTCCTTTTTGTGAGAGGTATGAAACACATCCCTCTCAAAGAGTTAATTATCTTTTAACATAAAAAACCACTAACGTTAAATTTCCTATTATCAGGGATCATTGGATGTTAGGGGTTTTTTTCCCTAGGGAGAAAACACTTTATTGGATATGCTCTCTCCATGATGATGTGCGAGAAAGTTTAAAGAATATATTGGAAATGTAAGTTTCAATTTCACAATAGTTTTATATATTATAATGAATTTTAAATTTACCCCATTCGTATTATTTTCTAACAGGGCATGGGTCCACTTTCGAAAAAGCGCAAAGAAAAGGAATTTCAAGATCAAATATGTACATACGAAGGTAAATATCCATTTATAATTTGTACATTTTGATTTATTACATAAAAATAATATATTGAATTTACACTCATTCAAACAGAAATGTCATGAGCAACAAGGCATCATCGAATGCGGATATTACATGTTAAGATTTATGTATGAAATAATAAAAACTGGGACAGTTCTGAGTTTTGACCTGGTAAGATTTCCTCTTTCTCATAATATTTCAATTTGATTTATTCATTATACATGTTGACTACTATCCTTTTCCTTTGTAGATTTCTGATGACCCTCAACCCTTTACTACTGATGATATCAAACACTTACATGTGGAGTGGTCAAATTATTTTACAGGTTTGATTGACTTTTAGTTGTTTGTAATGTAAAATGTAATTTTGAATATTATCAATGTAATTGTGTATTTCGTAGTCGTTTAGGTTGGATTTAGTTTTTTTTAAGTTGACAGTGTAAGTTTTGAATGTTATATAAGTGAATGTTTAATTTTTCTCTACTTCTTGTTTTGGTCTACTGTTGATGGTTTTTCTGGTCTGGATTTTGGTATGGGGGGAGAGGTTCCAAGGGGGTGGGTGGGTGTTTGGGGGGTGTCCAAGGGATATGGGAGGGGTGTCCAAGGTGTGTTTGGGGCTGTCCTAGGGGTCGGGGGGGTGTAAATGAGGGTGGGGTGTCCAAGGGGTGGGGGTGTCCAAGGTGTGTTTGGGGCTGTCCAAGGAGTCGGTTGGGTGTAAATGAGGGTGGGGGGGGGATGTCCAAGGGGTGGGGGGTGTCCAAGTGGTGGGGGGTGTCCAAGGGATATAGGAGGGGTGTCCAAGGGGTGTTTGGGGCTGTCCAAGGGGATGGGGGGGTTTCCAAGGGGTAGGGGGGTTTCCAAGGGGTCGGGGGGGTGTCCAGGGGGTGGGGGGGCTGTCCAAGGGGTGGTGGGTGTCCAAGGGGTGGGGGTGTCCAAGGGATATGGGAGGGGTGTCCAAGGGGTGTTTGGGGCTGTCCTAGTGTTCGGGGGGTGTAAATGAGGGTGGGGGGGCTGTCGAAGGGGTGGGGGTGTCCAAGGGATATGGGAGTGGTGTCCAAGGTGTCTAGGAGTTCTGTCCAAGGGGCTGGTTGGGTGTAAATGAGGGTGGGGACTGTCCAAGGGGTGGGGGGTGTCCAAGGGGTGGGGGGGTGTCCAAGGGATATGTGAGGGGTGTCCAAGGGGTGTTTGGGGCTGTCCAAGGGCTCGACGGGGTGTCCAGGGGTCGGGGGGGGGGGGGGGGGGTGTCCAAGGGGTCTGGGAGGGCTGTCAAGGTGTGGGGGGGGGGGTGTCCAATGGGTGTTTGAGGCTGTACTAGGGGTCTTGGGGGTGTACATGAGGGTGGGGGGGGGGGGCTGTCCAAGGGGTGGGGGGTGTCCAAGGGGTGGGGGTGTCCAAGGGATATGGGAGGGGTGTCCAATGGGTGTTTGAGGCTGTACTAGGGGTCGTGGGGGTGTAAATGAGGGTGGGGGTGTCCAAGGGGTGGGGGGTGTCCAAGGGGTGGGGGTGTCCAAGGGATATGGGAGGGGTGTCCAATGTGTGTTTGAGGCTGTACTAGGGGTCGTGGGGGTGTAAATGAGGGTGGGGGGGCTGTCCAAGGGGTGGGGAGGTGTCCAAGGGTTGTGGTGGGGCTCCAATGTGGTGGGGGAGGGCTGGACAGGTTGTTAGGTGGGTATAGATGAGGGTGGGATTTAGTTGGGGCTTGGGGGAGGGCTGGCATGGTTATTTTTGTTTGGTTTCTGGTTGCTTTTTGGTGAGAGCAGTGCAATTATTTTAAAAAAAAATATCGCTTTCACGTCGGTTATTTTATAACCGACGTGGTAAATAAATCGGTAGGGGTTTATCACGTCGGTTTTTTCGAGAACCGACGTGATAAACCGTTCCCGGGCCTTTTATCAAGTCCGTTCTTAATATAACCGACGTGATAAAAGGCCGGGGAATTGATTTACCATGTCGGTTATTGGATAACCGACGTGCTAAAACGTTTCCCAGGCCTTTTTATCACGTGGGTTATTTAAGAAACCGACGTGATAATAGGCCCGGGGATGGGTTAATCACGTCGGTTATGTCATAACCGACGTGATAAACGATATCCCAGGCGTTTTATCACTTCGGTTTAGAAAATAACCGACGTGATAACCCACCCCCCCCCCCCCCCCCGCGCATATTTATTACGTTGGTTATTAATGAACCGACGTGATAAACACTGTGATGTTAGGGATGTTACGTCGGGTTTTAAATAATCGACGTAAAAACTTTATTTATAACGTCGTCCGTATTAACGTCACCTAAAAACCGATGTAAATAATGAAAAATAACCGATGTAAAAAATGTTTTCTGCACTAGTGGGTCCAAATTAACCAATGTTTATGATTTTAAAATTTATGATACATATATTTATGATATGTTCGATAACCTATTTGTAATTATATATTATGATTTTATGAGATACTCTAATAAATTTTATTGTTTATAAATTGAACCAAGAATAACAAATTGTTACAATACTCGTGGAGAATTTAGAAACATCAAAGCTAAATAACCAATATAGCTGGTATGAGAACAGATAAAATTATAAAAATATTTGAAAATCATAATCTGGTTTTGAAAAATAACCATTCCCAAATGGAAAAACCTATTACATAGATATAATCTTATATGTGTGGTCACATTATGCGATAGAAAGCCCATTTTATAGTACGATTACTAATCCAATTATAGATGATAAATAAATTAAGTCTCTATATAATATATGTACAACAATGGGGTTCATTGAAATGAAAAAGGATACAATTTTGGTGTATTGTATCAAGTTGCTTTTGATCAATGGTGGTCCTTGATCTGTAATATTATGGAGGAAGAAGAAAAATAAATCATAGAATGGATAAATTTTAAGGAGGAATTCTATGATAATTACTTCCCTCATGATCAAAAATTTTAGATGAAGATAAAGTCCCTTATATTAAATAAAATAGAATAAGAAATTATTGAACATTATGAAGCTACCTTTACATGTCATCCCATGTATTCAATAGATAATATATGAAACATGGAGTGAATGATTGATCACTTCTTGAATGGCTTATTCCATTTCTTTGAGGATTACAAGTCTCTGAAATACATTCATCATATGAAAAGGTAGTTGTATTTCAAATCAAAATGGATAAGGAATTATCTAGATCATACATGAACAAGGAAAACCTAAGGGAAAAAAGGTCTAACACAAACCAAGATAATGGGATGAAATCAAACCAGATGATGAAGGCAATAAATTTCCATCATGTTGGATCTATGGAATGATTCACCCACAAATATGCTTTAAGTGAATGAATTTTTGTTATAAGTGTAATGAAAGACATTATCTTGTTAAATAATTCAAGATGAAGAAGTAACAAAGTAATATTCATGGTTATAACTATAAGGATATGGGGAACAACAGAAGAAATTTACCTAAGCGTCAAGGGTATCTACCATATTAGAGACAAAAGTGAGATGACCAGGCTTATATGATCACTAAAGCAAAGGTATAATTACCAAATGATATTATGGATGATATATTAATCCAACATTCGAATTTATCCATTGAATATTTGATTATGGATCATCACACTCTTTAATATCTATCTTGTTTCCAATAAAATTTACATTTTCATTTAGATTTAATTATTTAGTTGTCTGTCAAAACTCCAAAGGGAAGTCTCATCTCAACAAAGATAGGTATGGCAGTCCTCATTATGAAACATAAAAATAATTTATGGGTTGATTCTATTTTCATAGCTCTGGTTAGATTTTATATAATCCTCTGTATAGATTGGAACTCAAAATATGATGCCAAAAATTATTTCATGTGTATGTAAATTATGATTAGTGAGGAAGATATAGAATTACCTATCTTTAGAGAAGAAGCATCCTCACCTAATTCTTACCGAGATTCGACCTATTAGATCTATTGAATTTAATTCTTGAATAATAATAGAAAAAAACATCTATCGATGAATAAGGTAAATGTCAAATTGGGGATGTGAATATTGTGTAGGAATTCATTGATGTATTTCCTCAAGAAATACCTATAAATCCCCCAATCGTGATGTTGAATTTTCTATTGATTTAACTCTGATTATAGGACAATATGAATGAATCCATATAGAATGGATCTTGTGTGATTAGTGGATTTCAGAAAAAAAAAATAGAGGATTTTTGTTATAAGCTATTTACTCATCCCAGTTTTTTAGGAGGAGGAACCCGGTTCTCTTTTTGATGAAGGAAGATGGATCCATGAATTTGTACATTAATTATAGGGAAATCAATTATATTACAATAAATAACATTTATTCTATACCTCACATGGATGATTTGTTTCATTAACTTCAAAGAACCCAATATTTTTAATTATTGAACTTCGTTCTGGGTATGAACAATTGCAAGTAAAGAAAGATGACATTATGAACACCACAATTCAGACAAGGAATATACACTATTATTTTATAGTAATTCCATTTAGATTTACTAATACACCCTCTATTTTTATATAACTAATGAATAGAAATGATGCAAGAATGATGGTACACTTGGTCTTCTGGCCAGTTTGTGGGACTTTGGGCTATTTAATGGGTTTAATGACCATGGAGCCTTTGGTCTACGTACTAAATAAATACGGATTGATGGGTGGAATATCCCTAGGGGGTCACAACATGCCTTTCTAGCCTATGTGTGTGGTGTGGGTGTGTTTAATGTAATTTTTCCCCAAGAACCAAATATAATATAATAATCATGGAATATCAAGATAGTTATTTTGTGGTATTCATTAATGTGATTTTTTTCATATTTTAAAAACTTTGAGGACCATGAGAGTTAAAGGGTGATCATTCTTATGACACGTAAAAGGGAATAATTATATTGAAAATTTATTATGTGAAATTTAAGGAGTCAATGTATTTATTTAATCGACCCTATTTTCTCCATGGATGGGATATGAGTTGATCCTACCAAAACAATGGTAATAAAAGAATTTCTGACATTGGAAACATAATTAGGGTACATAATTTCATTGGTATGGTAGGTTACTATTGTCCATTTTTTTATAATTTTTATCGATTAATTATCCTATTTACCAATATTATACATAAATGGGTTATGTTTTTAAGATAATGGATTGATGATAATGGTATGATACACTAAAGAGAAGATTCGTCAATGATACAATCATGAAACTACCATCTATAAGTGGTGGTTTCTTCATATATAACGATTAATTAAAGAAAGGACTTGGTTGTGTCCAAATTAAAAATGATAAATTTATTTCATATGCATCAAGGAAAATGAAGAATAAAAAATTGAACAATCAATCCCATGATCTTGAGTTAGAGACTGTAATATTTTATTCAAACATTTGGATACATCATCCTTATAGTGAAATATGTGAGATTTACATGGATTAGAAATGCTTGAAATAAATCTTATCGTAGAATGAGATCAAAATGGTAAAAAGGGAACATCTATACCTACTGAAAGATTTTGATTTCTCAATACACTAACAACACATTGAATGAAAATAAGGTATCATATTCATTGAGTAGGAAGGATCCTAGATTTATAACCAAATGAAGATTGAGAAGGATCCCATTTTCATGGATGTATTGAAGATGTATACAGTAATTTTTATGGAAGGGAGGTCAAAAATTATTTTCCAAAAGATTATTAACCTATGTATTTTAGAGAAGATAAATAATTCTCAATATTATAATGTGAACATTAAGAAGAAATTTATAGGTGATAACGATGTAAAATTATTAGAAATTGTTTCTGAAGATGAACTTCTAATGTTTGGAAGGAGTCTATGAGTTACATATTCAACGAAGTAAAAAATGAAACTGTTGGATGACGCTCAAAGATAAAAAATTTATATACAACCTCATAAAAAGAAGATATATTGGGCCTTTAAGGAACAATTTTGGTGGGATAACATGAAATGGGGAATTTCTGATAATGTGTCTAGCTGTTCAGTTTTTCAACAAGTGAATGTTATGAGGAAATATAATAATGGATTCTAACAAACACTTCCTATTCCATATTGGAAATGGGATGAAATTACCATGTAATTTTTTATTCAACTAAAAATGAATCTTAGAATGAATGAGGCAATATATGTTATTCTTGATCACCTAACCAAAGAGGGGAATTTCCTCGATATACGCGAAGACCTTCCTCTTTAGATCCTCTAATGGATCTATACTAATAAAGCTGTAGGAATTCATGGTTCACCTATGTTAATTGTTTCTAACTAAGATCAACAATTTACTTCTAAATTATGTAAAATTATTTAAACACAGTTTACACTGAGATTCATTGGAACATAGAATACCATACTTAAAATGATATAAAATATAAAAGAAAAATTCAAAAAATATAAGATGTATTGATTTCATGTAACTAAACTTTTGAGGTATGTTGGGTCATAAGATAGATTTGGCAGAGTCTTGTAAAAATAATATTTTCTTTATAGTTATTAAAATGAATCTATATGAAGAATTGAATGGAAAGAGATTCCAAACCCCAACTTGTTGGGATGATGTTAGTAAAAAGAAAACTTGTCAGACAAATTTTTTTGTAGAGATGAAAAAAAGGTAATGGATATTACATAACATATTAAAGAAGATCAAATTGGACTAAAACGTTATGACTCTAATCAGAGGAAATATTTAGAGTTATAGTTTAGAGATCTTGTTTTCATGAATGTATCTCCATGGAAGGGTGTTATCAAGCTCAGTAAGAAACAGAAATTGTTTCCTAGGTACATTAGACCATTCAATATTCTTGAATGATTTGTAATTTCTCATTATAATTTAGAAATACCACCAAATATCTCAATGTATCTGATATGTTTCATACATATATATAGGCTTAGGAAGTACATACTTGACCCAATTCATGTGCTCACCTCTGATGAAATAGAGTTGGAACCTGATAATTCATAATATGAAGAAAACATCAAGATTCGTGATACTAGATATGAAGTGTTGAGGAATCGAATAACTCATCTAGTAATGTTACGATCGAGAAATTTCAAAATTGATGAAACGACATGAGAATCATTAGATTCAACGAAGAAGAACTACCCATAAATATTCAGAAGATAATACCCCTAAAATTTCAAGAATGGATTTTGTATAGGAGGGATGAATGTAGAATCACAAAAATTTCTATATTTTCCATTTATAATAAATTTAAGTTTGTTCATAGCTTATAAAACACACAATACAGAGTTTTTTTTTGCAACGGATGCAACATCTTGTTTAAATAAAACACTATTTAGTCATGTATCTCATAGTCAATTAAATTCTACCACTTTAAGAGAACATATATTGAAAATCTATATACTATATAACCATTTAGATATTGTTACATTCTTATAATATATATATATGATAGGCATAAGATAAGAACAAACCCAATATTACACATGAAAATCACTATTTGTAAAAAGTTAATTTTTTATCCTTTTAGTGGAATCCATTCATTAAATGTAAACATCAAAAAAATTATACATTATATATTAATAAATAAGTATCATATTATAAATAGATCAATAAATATTAGTTTAGGGTTAATTTTTTGTTATTTTCTTAAGAAGTATCATTTTTTGATGAATAGTGTAAAATACTAAAATTGAATTGAAAAATATTTATTTTTCTCAATAATTTGTAGGGATAAATTATATTTTACTTTTTTTAAAAGTCAAATAATATTAATTATAGATAAATTAATCTAATTTTAGTTATTTTAATCAATTTCACTTTGAAATTGGAAATAGAAACATAAAAATGTTTTAAACATTTTTACTTAAAAACCTGCATTTTATCCCATTTTTTGGATTAGTTTTAAATTAATTTCATCATATTTTGTGATTGGAATTTGGAAAACAGGATTCAATATTTGTAATGATAAATATAAAATAATTTTCGACCAAAATTATTAGTGAAAGTGATTAAAATTAATTATTGCAATTAAGTGGAAATTTAGGTAAATATGATAATAAACCTTTAAATTAAGGGCCAAAATAACCCAAAACATGTAAAAATCCATTGGTTTCTCTAATTTATGACATATCCATTATTAGTATGGATATGGACCATTTTTGAGAAACATTACATGAGGAAAATATCAGTGGAATTCCTTTTTAAAAAATATTCAAAAATGATACTCCTCCCCCACTATAAAAAGGAACTTACACCTCCCATGTATTAACACCTTTAAACCCCTTTAAATTTCCCATTAAATTATCAAATAATATCCCAAAATCCAAAACCTAAACCTAGAATTTTCTATTTGGGGTTAAATCCCACAAAGGAATTATTTTTGTGTAAACCAAAAAGAGTTACCCAAAAAAGTGGTAACATTTTCCAATGATCACTATGGTTTTATTTCATTCTCAAACCAATAAATTCTTCTTTATTGATTTCTAATATAATAAACATAGTCTATAAAAATTTATATGATTGTTTATTTTAAGGTTTCAACCTAAACGTATACAGAAATCCATCGAATCAGTAATGAACTTATTTATTCATGCATGGTTAACAAACACATCACGAAACAATGTCGTTCATTAATCCATTATCACCTCTCATGGTTGGGAATTATGATGTACATGTTGTTTTTATATGATATATATGATATTTATGTTGTATTAATTCATATTTAATTTTAATATAACACATGGCTTCATGATTTACATATTTTGTAAATACGATAACATCGTTAGGGTATTTGGACTACCACCTCCTCAAAGCGATGTCATACGTTCACACTATACATAGAATTAATTAAGGATATTTTAAATAAATATATGTGAAATATATTACTTAATTATGATATTTTAATTTTAATATAAATATATATTATTTATGTTTAATTCTTTTAAATATGAAAAAATAAATCGAAGTATTGTTCATCTCTACGTATGACCAACCGTCTCCATGAACGGTGCATTTCATTTATTATCTACAAATATTATGCATCATTATAAATAAAAAATAATGAATATATATTTGATAATTAAATCATGTTTTACATTTTGGATATGATAAAATAATTATAGATGTTTGAAGAAAAAATTTACAAGACAAAAACATACTCGAGAAACTAGAAAGTTAACACCTGAAATAGTGAAAATAATGAAATATTACTAACAAATGGGTAATAAGATATTATAATAACATCATATATGATATAAAAAATATTAATATGTTTATGTAATAAGTTATTAATATTGTTAAACCCATTATACATGAGGATAAATTCGATTCACACTAATGGAAAAAAGCAATTTAAGGGATTTTCATCTCACTTTTCACATCGTTGGGCTAAATGTAATATTCACCACGTATTTTTTGTGTGTGGTATATATACTAAAAATTTTGATATATTATATCAAAAATAATTTAATCTTCATGTTATTTAATTTTTTAATTTTAATTTTCTCATTCAATGTGGGTTTGACTTGAAATTTACTAAGTGGTAAATGTTATCTTTGCAATATCCATTTCCATTGTGATTATTGAATTCTATTTGAAAAAAACTTACTTATGATCATTTTTATGGTACTTTATATTTTTCTTAATTATTTATTTTCCCATAAAATAGATATTATTATTTCCTAAACATTTTATCATTGTACATATGTTGTTTAGTTTTAAAGTTATTATTGTAACTAAGAAATTATTGATAATTGAATTTAAATTATTCAAAAAAAAATATTTGATAGGTGACATTGTTAATGAATTAAATCAATTACTCAATATATGAGTACTTCGTTGGATAGGTAAAACATTGGTGGAGCCTGGTTATAGATATCTACTCGATGCATCGGTAGTCTCCTAAGAGGAATCAATTATCCAAACATGATGGGTTTTTACTTGACTTGTTATATAATATCATGTGAATGGTACTAATGGAAAAGGTTCCATGTTTATAGATTTCATGAGATTAAATGATTAAGAATTTCCCTCACTTATACTTAGTTATTATTTATCCACAATATTTTTTCTTTCATATATCTATGGATGTATTTCATTATCAGTTTATTTATTAAATAACATATGATTCAGTTATATACCGTACCACATTCCTTATCCCTTACTGAGTTGTTTAAATGGAAAGTGTATTCAATTATTTACCTATCTATATTGTTTATCTATATTGATTCTTTATTTATTCCATTTCACATATACCCGTACTGACCATTGGAGATCACCATTATTTTTATTCCCTTCCCCGGGTTATGAAGAGGAGATCTTTGAATAGGCTTTCTAGGAAGATGTTCATCTAATTTTATAATCTATCATATTTTATTTTCCATTTCCTAATGTAATATGGGTACCCGGTATGTATTATATTTTTCTAAAACTACTAAATTGATCGGTCCTTTGGGATCATATTACTTGTAATCATGCCAATGTAAAAAAGTCAGGAACCTGCTCTTGGATTTCGGGGTTGGGGCATTACATTTTAAATATGTAACCATATTTATTTCAATATATATCCATCATTTTTTAATTATTTATATTTAATTAATAAAACATATCAATTTTTTCAATATTTTTAAAGTGTACACCTTTTTAATTATTCCATTCCAAATATTTTTAACATGCATGGACGTAAGATTAAATTTTCATTAATAATGATAAGAAAATATTTCTAAAGAAAAATTTATAAATAAAAATATTTATAAATCTATATTTATAAATTTATATATTTATAATTGAACGTAAATAAATATTATTTTTTGAAAAATATTTTATACCAGGTTTGTTATGGTACCCAGCCCACCAATACTTAAAAATTTATTAAATAAAATAAATGTATAGTAAGTTAATGAATTGTGACACATGAAAAGTCACCAAAACAAGAAAGTGGCCAACTCACAAGATATAACCTAAAACATAGTCTCTATAACCATAAAAATCAACTGAATTAGGTGGTACCAACTGTAACCAAATAGAAATGAAAAATAACTCTATGAAAAATCCCTTTTTGTTAGAATTAGGGTATGTATTTCAAATGACAACGACCCAAGATGCCTGTGGTCTATACACATCACAATCTGAATCAGAGTCCTGCTTCCCCTGAGATCAATATCCCACTTCTAGATAAATTCAAGGCTATTACCCATAACATGTTTTTATATCATTTCCCATCCCCATCTCATGTTCGATGCGAGTCTTGAGGTCACTTCCAACACCACATGTCCTGATGTCATCGTTATGTTTTCCAGCGTAGTCCTCGACCTTGGACTCACATCCATAGATCCCCAACATCATCACCCTCATATACTGATGATTCCAACTCCTAATTTACTCACCTTCCCATCACCAGTCAGCTCCCGCAACCCACTCTCTGGCCATAACTATATATCACTGACCGGATCTGATGCCAATCAGCCCCTCACTGACCTGTTCTCAACCCAATAATGTCATCCCATTGTGTTTTGAGATCCCATTAAAGTCATCGGGTTTCACTATAATTCACAAAAATAATAATCACTTATAATGGGATCATTATCATATAGTTTTTCGAACCACTGATAGAAATTTTGCGATCTATTTAGAGAAACCTAACCATTCACAAACTAGTCAAGATATCCAATGCTTTCTGTGGAATCTGCAAACATTTTTTAATGTTACTCATCAAATCCAAGATAAAATCATGTCTTGAATCAATTAGAAGGCTCAAATACATGGATCGAATGATTCAAGGGTTGAACGAATCCAATGCTCAAATAAATGTTAGGTTTTGTGATATCTCTATATTCTCTTGGACCATTCAAATATTAAATCCATGTTATGTTATTTTCTCTTCATCCTCACATGTTGACTTCATGTTTTGTGATATAAATTTTCATTTGTTATCATCATTATTTATTTTATTTATTACACTACTACTTATTCTTACAAAAAAGATTTATAATTTCTTCCCCTTGAAAAATTATCTTGATCACAATTGATATTGGTGACAATATAGAGAAGGGATTACTGACCACAAGACATGTACCATGTGGTTATATTCATTCATTTATCCTAATAAATGTTTAATACTTGAGTTATTACACATAATTGAGGGATTCCTCCTACCATTGTAGTTAAGAAATACTATTACAAATGCACGTGTTATAGTAATTCCCTAGTTCCTTACATGGGTTAAATAATTATAAGCGATTAGGTGAATGATATTGATCATTTATATAGATTAATAAATATGTTGGTACAACACATTAAGAAAAAAAATAAAAACATATATAGTAAATTCCCCAATTATTGATCATTTTTTATAATAATATATTAATAATTATATATTTTCATTATTTTTTTATTTTATTTGCATCAATTTTCTACATCCCTAATATTTATAATTTTTTAAAATATATATATACAAACCATATATATATTATTGTTTTAGGAATTGAAATTTATAAAAAATAAAATATATAGGGGAATGACCATTTCATCAAACTATGTTATACTAAAGAGGAATATAATTCTCTTAATACACCAGAACTTGGGATTCATATACCCAAACCCATAATATAACATTGGGTTCATTAAAACATAATGAAACCCATTCTAAATACTTATTTATCAAATTTTAATAACCTATATAGAATTATATATATATGAATAAAGCATAATAAATATGAAATGAGTATAATTATAAATTTGTGAAAAGAAATTCTTATCACAATGAATTTTTTTTTTACATTTAGGGTCCACATTAATCATGGTGAATAAACTATTAGGTTTGTTTAATTTAAATGTCTAATTTGAAATTGTAAATTTTCACTATATCCCCGTTATAATAAGTAAAAGATATATATCAATTTTATCTTTTTATAAAAAAACGTATCATCATATTAATTTTAAGTCATTATTTAAATGTTTCATTATCTAATATGATTAATTTTTCAATACCACAAATCAATTTCCTCTTTCAAACAAAATTACAATAAATTTTTTACAACACCAAATTAGAATATAGGTCATCTAGTTATACATATATTTATAAAAATATAGCCATCTTTGAAATTATTACCAACTCATTAAAATATGTTAAAGATAACTTAATTTTCATCATCGCAAATCTTATATATACTATGAATGTTCTACTTTAATCCATCTAAAAAAGATAATTTAATAACATTTCCTTTTATTTTAATCATATTTTAAAGGAAAAGAACGAATCTTAATAGATCCACCATTTATAAAATAATAAGTACCCTTTTAACTTGTTTGAAATCTTTAATTACATCAAATTACCTTTCATGTGATATGAAAAACAAATATCTAATATAAAAGGATGATAATTTTATAATTCTATTTGTCTGGAATAAATAAAAAATTCAACTTATATGGAATTATTTTTCAGTTAATACATTTATAATTTATTCATCACATTCATCTATGTTTTTAAGAATATTTTGAAAATCCTTCTAACAGTCATTTAATTTTTCACAAGTTCAATATATTTAATTCAATTTTTGAAATTAATCTTTCAATTTTTCATAATAATATTCATCTCACTTTGAAACTATTTTTATAATAGTGGGTCATATCCCTTTAACTTACAACCTATATATCTTTCATAATTAATATTACTTATCTCATTATGAATTCAATTTTATACTGTATTCCCAAAATCACCATAAAACACATAACGGTCAAGAAAATGATTTTTTTTATAAATCTTACTCTTCATCAGCTAGAAAATAATTCTTGTTTTCAACTAGTATAGAAACTATTTTCACATAAACTTATCCACTACTAATTTTGAGAGGTTTAAAAAAATTTCAATATTACGTATATTATTTTACTAAAATTATTTTTCCACTATTTATTTATTTATAATTGAAATTTAATTTTTAATTATTTAATGCTTCATAATATTTGATATGCTGTTAATATTAAATGTAATAATTCATTAGGTTTTTGCATCGCATTTTCCAAACAAATTTATTATAGCTTATCAAAATCTATATATGATGAAATAATTATTAGCAATAATTTTTATGTATTCCTCATTTTAGGTCAAAATATATGGATTCCCCGATAATGAGTCTTTGATTACAATCAATATATATTAAATAACTCTTTATTTGCTAATTGTTTTTTATTAATACACTTAAATATCATTTAGTTTATCAAATGAGAGTTTATTATTCTTGTTTATCATATTTTGTCTTTTTATTAATCCTTAATTCCATATATTATAATTTCATTTGTTTACAGTATTTATAAAAGACATGATAAATTATTCTAATAGAGGTAGAAATAGTTATATTTAGAGGATTGAAAGTATTAAATGTTGGATATCTCCTATATAAATAGAATTCTTAGAGGCCCCAAGGATTCATAATTATAGGTAGGAATAGTCATATTTATAGGTAGTAATAGTCATGCATTTTCAGCTCTTCTGCATAAACTGATAATGTTTCCCTTTTGCGCACTTCTGGATGCATCGATAAAGGCCCCTTTTAAAGATTCTAAATAAAATTGTTGATAAATTTTTTCATTTACATGAACTTTTGAATGTGGGGATAAAGGGCCTCTTTATCAGTACTTTTTTTCACACTGATAAAGGGATTGTTTATCAAAACATTATGAGCGATGATAAAATACATGTTCTCTAAATCTATCTCTAGTAGTCAATTATTCTGTAGTGATTATAAAGGCCATTTTTATCATCGTTAAAGTCCCATTATTTTAGTTATTAGATCTTTATTTCAAATTTTGGTTTTATCTGTGTTTCAAAAATTATCTAGAATCCTAGGTACTTATGAGTATAAATAATAAACCTTGGATTTATTTTCAATCTGAGTGGATGTTTTAGATTCTGGATGATATGTTTTAAACCCATGTCTTTTATTTTTATTAGAATTTAGCAGTAACATATAGCACTAATGGAGTTTGATTATAATATCAGCTTCCATACATTAATTCATACTACCCACTCTATGTAATTATATGGAATACCTTATCGATCACCAATTTTATGGTTATGGATAGGAGAGTTTGTTCTAGTTGGAACTATTCTCATGCAAGAGATATATAATCTCATAAATATGATCAAAGAGTTATTGGTGGCCACACATAGCAGATATAAATCATATATTTTTCATAAAAGATGATCTATAGAGTTCAATTATGGACATAATATTTTCCTATATTTACTAAATTGGTTGGGGAAACACAATGTCCAAAAATACAATTGTTAAAATTGAGAAAGTGAAAGGGTTCAGTCTTGTGTTGTATAATTTCTCTATTCAACAATTCTATTGTGACGTGAATAACGTGTTTCACAAATTACAACATCGGAGATAAGGTCGTAAATCTTCCCATGTGATATAAATTTATGATGTTTAATTGGATTTCATTACATACTTTTATAATCACATAATTAACATTTTGGGATGTAGTGAGATGAATCTCTAGGGGAATTTCATAACTATAGTGTTAGTGTAGTGGCGGAATGGGTGTTTATAAGAAAAGAGTTAGGGGACGGAGTCTGGTATATAGACACAATGGTTGAACGTATTCAAATCTACCTCATAGTGACGATTGGAGAATCTTGAGAAAGAGTTGTTATGTGATGATGAGGTTGTAAGATCCCATTTTTTATAGATGATTCCTTATTTATTATCTATTTATGTTCTTTTAAACAGTTTGTTTCTTATTTTAGTTGAACCTTTTTTTAACTAGGATGGAGTCGTAATGGAGTTTTATTTAAATTTTTAGTTTCCAATAATTTTTTGTCTTAGAGCACAGGATACACCATAGTTTGGTTTCTAGAGTGTGGAGATCAAGGTTATGGAATAGGGACCTAGAAGAGTGTTTTTAGGCTATAACCAATTATAGTATTGTTTTTTCATTGGGTATCATTGTTGAATTGTACCTGACATGGTTATTGAGTGATATTTCATAGATACAGTGGTTTTTTTGTGAGTTTCTTTGGGTTTCATTGGTCAGTTATATGAAATATGTAAACCATGTGGTGTGCAGGTTGACTATGGTGCCACATGGGGCTTGGAAAGGGAATGGTTGTGGTATAGTTTCCTTTGTTGTTTCGTGGATTACCATATGGTAAAGGGGATCTTTTATATAATACATGACATGTATTTTGGGTGTGTTTTTACCATGGGGACTATCGGATGGTCAATTGGGCTACACCATAGTGTACCATATGTCAAGAGGTTCTATGATATGGCCTAGGAGTCTACATCGTGGTCCTTTATTTTAACATCAAGTATATAAATAACCCCAATCCCATCAAACCTATTTTGGATCATATCTTTTCCTCTCAATAACTAGCTATCCTAAATATACTTTTAATGGCATTTGGATCACCTCTATATATGATTCATCCCATGTCTTATTAGTATTAATTTTTGGGGATCCGAGCATAAGCGTTTTATGGTAAGCCTTTCATTTCCTCATTTTATTCTTCTTATAATTTATTAGTTTATTACTTGGGAACAAATGGTGATTTATTTACTTGTCACCAATTATAGGAAATTATATGAAACTAAACATAATCTCATATATCGGGAGTTTATCGGCATCTTCTTTGCATTTGAGGTGGGTGGTCCAGAACATATCCAAGTTTTCTGTTTTAGTTTAATCTAGCTTTTGTAATATGTGAAATAATTCCACAACACCATGAACACAACCTGAATAATATAATTTAACATTATTTGATGTGTTACACATGTGTAGTCCTCCCAATAGATCTATTTAGGTCGTTTGGTGTTGAGTCTGAGACTTTTCCACATGATATGTCTGCTAGCTATTGACCTTCCCTGAGATTTTGTAATATTGAATTATACTCCCAAAGACATGTTGAGTTTAGTTGATTTTTGGCTAACAATTATTAATTTCAATAACTTGTGATAAATTATTGATAAACTGATAAAGGATCACACAAACTAATAATTAGTTAATTAGTATGTTAATAACTTAGTGGTTTAAAAAAATGATAATCTAGTAAACAAACCATATTTTCTAGTGATAAAATATAATATGATTTTTGTTGGAGATGATGTTATGTTTATATTATCTAGAAAAAACCTGATTTAATGCTTTTAGTTATTGGCTTATAGAAGTTTTAATACTTATAGGTCATGTCCTGAACATGATTATTAGCTTATAGGGCTCTACTCTGTTCTCCTTTGATGATTTATGGGCTATGCCCAGGGAGGGTTATAGAAATGGTTACCATGGTCCCATGAAATTCTTATAGATATCTTTTCTTGGTACTGAAGCATGTTGAGATAGACCCTAAGTGCTAACATAGAGCTTAATAGTTATTGAGTTTATATTATATGTTGTATTAGTTGATAATATTAATACCCTTTTTATCACTTTATTATATTTCATATGTATCTCAGATTGAATTTTTTATACATAGTGGTTTCATCCTATTATGATGTACTTAGACCATG
Organism: Viscum album; assembly: GCA_963277665.1. Lineage (NCBI taxonomy): Eukaryota > Viridiplantae > Streptophyta > Magnoliopsida > Santalales > Viscaceae > Viscum > Viscum album. Next base: position 1,045,922,687 of record OY728138.1, on the reverse strand, counting down.
GACATTACAACGAATGTTTACTAGATAGATTTCATGGATATACCTCTAGATAAAGGAAAGGGACGCTATTTGTTTTATTTAATTCTTGATGGGTTGGAGCATGGAGTCGAGACTGGAATGGGGTTTGAGACTGGAATCTTGGAGTTTATATTTGCATCTTCCCAGTCTTCTTTTTTTTATGATATTCAGAATACCATTTATTAATAATATCTTTATCATTAGGTGATTTTTTATTACTGAGTTGTTATTTATTATGATAAGGATTCATTTTTATTGATTATATTGTCTCGACTATTTCCCATACTCTATTGTTATTTTCAATTATATTTCTACTCTTTCAAAAATGGTATAGTCTCTACATTATATTTTTTATATCCTATCCTCTAGTTGGTAGACTATGGTGTATGTGGAGGCACGTCTGATATCATTTATCGAACTTGAGTTCAGTCATATGAGGGATTATTGGGCAAAATAGCGTTACAAAATCCAAATCCTCACCAAAACCACCACATACCATGACCATATATCAGCATATCTGCACAACCCATAACTTTGACAAATCACAAACATGAAACAATGATATACATCATAACCAATTTCTATCACATTCACCCCCACACCACAATAATAAATCACGACACATTTCACAACATTCAATTTTTTTAGATTTTTGAATGGTCTTTGCATCACTTTATTTTATTTATTTCAAATTAATTCACACACTCTCTATAATTCAATGGGAAACCATTTTATTAATTGAGATATGTGACTCTATAATTCCATTTTTTCTGATAAAAAAGATGCAATAATGATACAAAAAAATTCAAACACATTGTAAACAAATCCCACACTGGCCATTATTTTTATTAAGGTACCAAACTCATACGATATCTATATCTAATAATATCAAATTGGCAATGTATATGATTTCATTATCATTACTATTCAATATTAATTAATACAATTTAATAAATAAATTAGGTAATTTAATACTATATTCAAAAAATATAATAAGAGCATAACCCCCCATGCATGATACAAGTAGATGAGAAAAAAGTATCCCATATTCAAAGAATCAATCAGATTTTATGCACAAGTTTAAATCAAGTTAAAGCCAATAAAAATGCATTATAATGGGAGGGAACAGTATACCAGTTGATAAAAAACATCCAAATCACATATTTTTCAAAAATATCATCAAAACCACTACTTTCCCAATGATTTCCTTTTTCATATTTGAAAAATGGAGGAAAATAAGGGAATAAAATGGTTGAAACTCTTTTTAACTACCATGGATTGACTCTACAAGGTTAAGGTTGAAATCCACTAATATGTGTATAAAAATACTTATTGGTACCCACATGGTTCACCTAATAAATAAGAGAAATATTGGAAATTTTATAGGGTTAAAATTTCTTTTATAATTTATAAGCGGTATGTGAAGCATAATACCAAGACAAATACCCTACCAAAACACGGTGGATTTGATGAATAAGAGAAGACTATGGTTCAATAGGTATGTACGATTTTTCATCCAAGATGTTCAACGATCCTCTGAGAAACATAGTTATATCTACATTGAAGATCCAATAAAATAGGGATAAGACAACAATGTAGCAAAGGCCACCAAACCATAGACTCCCATCCACTAGGAAAGGTACAAAAACATAGCCAATACTAAAATTCTATATGACCCATAAATAGGGAAGGTGATATAATATAGAATATATCAATGGAATAACTACCCCAAAATTGATAACTCTGCACCCCAATGCACCTCCCATAATCTACACCACAACCATCACATCCACACCGCAACTATAAATTTTTTTTGTAGCTCCAAATAACATAATCTAGTGTCCCTACACCTCAATAATACTCTTGAAATATTATATAACCTCCTTATATTTTATTAAACCCTTGTTTTTTACATGAATCCTCCTCATCTATGTTTTACAATTGCAACCTCTTCCCCACTCTCCAACTACCCAGGACCTCCCCAATATAGCTCCACCATCAGAATTCTTGAAATATAATGGGATGGATGGTCTTGGAAGTTGTATCATATACCTCTAAAAATATTATATACCTCAAGCCTAAATACCGTCCCTAGTGGTAGGAGGGGAAAGGATACAAACACTGATTCTAAGAGATACCTCTCAAGGATCTATTTAGAGGCTGAAGACAACTGTACCACCAAAACATTTCAAACCATCTTCCATTCACCATCCTCAAAAATTCATGTCACCATGAATCATCTACAAGAAACTACATTTCTTACAGAACCATTCCTGACACAATATCTAAATCTATAATGGAAATCCCAATGATCACCACAAAAATCGTGTAGTAGATTCCCAATTAGTTATTTTTTTCTCCAAATTCAAGATATTGTCCACTTTATATAGAAGTGACTCACCTGCACAATTTTGTTCATGTCAAATTATAATACATTACAATTAGTAATTTTGATTCCCCCACTTCCTATGATTTCTTCATTAATCACACATCACATCATGAAGGAAAAGGTATATCTCAAAAAAAAACATCAAGATCCAAATTTCTCATAATCAAAGAATAATAGAGAAAGAAATAACACAAAAAACAATTTTAATTATGCATGAAATGATGTCTATTCATCCTAATTAGTTTCTTCAAGGAAAATAGGAGTCCACATAACACAAACCATAGGAACAGTATGTGTTTGTAACACATTCTCTCGATGATCCTAGACCTATGTTGGCCACTCCAATATTTTTTTCATCCTTGATATCCATCCCTCCCAAGTAAATTACATGGAATCATCATGATGTTTAAAATGTAGATGAGAGATATAGAAGTATTTATGAATCTGATCCGGTCCTAGTGGGTGTGAACACTTATAACACACACCACCAACATTCCCCAACACATCATAAGGTCTAACAAACAAGTGTTAGAGAATTCTCCCACTGCAAATCCTCCAAAACCCATGTCAGTTAGAGACTCCTATGAACATATGGTCTTCATCCTCAAACTGTAATGTCCTCCTCCTCAGTTCAGCATAATCCTTATACTAGTCATTTTTTGAATTTATCCTCTAATGAAAAACAAGAACCTTACCTATAGTCCTTTTTACCACATCAAGACAGAGAAAAGATGACTCCAAAACCTTAGACCATCATAGAGGATAATGAAATGGTCTCCTAGAAAAACCAACAAATGGGTCCATGAAAATGGATGAATGATATCCATTCAGTCTTAAAAGTTAAAATATAGAAATTTTTTCAATTATATATGCTGAAGACCATGATACATTCCCACACCATATCATCCAGTGTCTAGATAGTATTCGCTATATTCCCATCTATTTTAGGTTGGAAAGAAGTTTTGAGTCATATATGAGTGTAAAAATATTGTTACAATCCATTCTGTAATTTTTGAGATAAAATGAGAATCTTGATCCAAGATAATGAAACGTAGTAATCCATGATTATGAACCAATAAATAAATATAACTCCTCATAAAAACATCCACAACCCCTGACTCCATGTTCACCAGGAAGATAATTGAATTTTTCAACTGAACCATGATTACCCAGATAGAATAATAACCCCCAAGATCAAGGTAATTTCATGATGAAGTCCATCAACATTTCATTACACTTCCAATGGGGAACATCCCATATAAGAAACAAAAATCCCTGGAAAGGTTTTTACATCATTATATACTAAAATACTAGACATCGAGCGATAAACATTATCATTGACCATTTAATATAAAGACACCTAAATTGTATCCTCATGCCATGATTTGTCTTGGAAAATCCTGGGAAAAGCACTAATGATGAGCTATGAAAATCATGAAGGAATAACTCATAAATTTCTACAAGAAAAAATAGTCTCCCCTGAAACAACATTATGTTTTGACCATCCTGTAACCATCCCTCCAGAGTATCATCACAGCTAATAAGATTGTGCATATCCTCTATCTTTGAGTGTCCCCAATGCAACAACACCAACTACCGAAAAATATAATACTAAAATATCATCTGAAACAAGGAAAATAATCCATCTACCACCCTTGAATCTATGTATATGTATAAGAACTCCTTCAATTCCCACAAATCATCTACAGACTCCTTATAATATCCTCCTGTGAATTCATCCTCAAATCATGGACTAAAAAATTTCTCACTCTAGAGCTATAGGAGATCAGTAATTCTTATCATAAATAGAATCATCCAGATCAATTTTTTTTTTTAATTTAGATCCAATTTATTTAATATATAGTTCAATCTCTTGTGATCCGTGAAGACCGAAAAGTTGTCCATAATAAAGTAATGCCACCACAAATTCTGTGTATACACTACTCTTACTAATTATAGATTTTCAGTCGATTGTTTAATCACATTAGGAAATAACTGACTAAAAAAACATTATATCATCAATTTATATTGCATCAAGAGGAATTCGAGGACCATATGGGATTCTTTATAAAACACCTCAAAAACCACCCACTCTATTGGAAACCAAAGAAATGGAGCACTAATAAACAACCCCTTCAGAACGTTCAATAATTCCTAACAATGATCAATATAGGTAAAATAAAAATTCATTATATCCAAATCTATTAATGGAATTTAAATTCATGATAAATTATTATGTTCCTCTGGTAATATCCCCTAAGATCAAAGAATCTATGAACCTATACCATGTTCTTGGGCATTACCCAGGAAACAACTACCTCGATCTTCAATGGGTCCATGGAGATACCTTAATGAGACACTGCATTCCTAAGGAAATGAACCACTCATGTCCATAATGTACACTTAGACACCATTATGTATAATTTGTGGCATCTAAAAACATACAACATAGCTCTATGAAGATCACCATGTTCCACCACGGACATTGAGTATATCAAGAATTCATTGATGAACATGGCTAAAAACATGTCTTAAAAACATGTAAAATATAGTTCATGAGCCCTATAAACATAGTTTATGTATTCATGACACCAAATATCAGGACCTCGAACTCAAATTTCAAATAGTGACACCTAAAGGTAGTTCTCAGACTATCATCTTTCTTTACCATCAAATGATGATATCCATACAGTATATTGATCTTAAAAGCCCAACTAGTTCCCTTAAACAAGTCAATAAGATCATATCACTTTGGAATAAGCTAGGTATTCTTTCTATTCACTTGATTCAACTTCTAGTAGTATATACATAGCCACAGACTACCATCCACCTTATTGGAGAATAACATTGGAACTCCCCACAGTGACATAGTAGGCCATATAAAACACTTATATATAATATCATCTATCTGAATCCTCAAATCCACAACATAGAAGGTTCCATTAAATATGAGGAACATTAGAATTATATACTCTTTTTGATTCAAGTCTATCCCAAACTCAACATTACTTAGAGGGGGTAATACTACAACCTCCTCATGAAAATCCATTTATAAAATTATTAGAAACCCTAAGAGACTCCTCTATCCTAGTGTATAATAAATCAAAAAAAAAATCAATCATCAAATAAATGAAGGGCTCTATAAATCATCTTCTCACTAGAAAACCACACTTGTAATTTAAAACCTCACACTAAGAATCCATATCCAAGAATAAAAATATCCACTATAACTATTCGGTAATATCATTCATAGAATACAACAACCTTGTGTTGACAATTACATCGTATGACTATATCTATAGCAATAAAAGATCCCTACATGACTAATGTGTCCCCATCAACAGACTAAAACCACAAAATACTTCAAAACAGATTTTATGACCTATGAAAGGAATAGTAAACTCTGTGGTAATGGGAATACTCAATATTTCTAGTCCCAAATAATGGATATTTTTTTGGCAACAAAGTATTAAAAATTTAAAATATTTTAAAAGTCAAAAACAATAGTATATGATAATTTGATCATACCATGAAGGATCTTTGTACCCTATTGAACTAACATCTCCAGTTCCTAAAACATACGATGTTCACCAACTCTACATATATACTAATGAACATCCCCTCTACCATGCAAAGGTAAAGATTCCAAAACATAGGGAACAACATGATATCGACCAACACCTGCTCCATGTTATCTCAGTGGATCATAATATTACTTCTCGTTCTACTATAACAAATAAATGAAGGAAATTGTTGAGGCTGATGATAAACCAAACCACCTACATCATACGGAGCTTGATGAACCATAAGGCACTGATCCTAATAATGGCCATGAACCCCATAGACAATACAAATTATCCCAATATACCCTCTTGAAAATCATGAAAACTAATACGCCTAGATGTTTTGAAGGGAACATTATATGGTCAAATTCTCACTGGTTGAAACCTCGAAAGCCCTGGAACCTACGAGGTACCACCGGTAAACCTACTCCTATAGTAACCCTTCTTGTTCCCCTCTCACAGTAAACCACCTCACGAGTGCATATGATAGATCACATCTAGATTTCATTTTACCTCCAAATGCTTTGGAAACATAATGGGGATAACTTCATTGTGGATATATTGATGGAGTAACTTTTCTTGGAACCACACTCGATATTCCCCGTTAAGAAAAGGGTAAAGGGTGAAACACCAAGGGTCTATTTACTTCATACCATGCTTCCTCAGAGACATACTCTCAAGTTGAAGAGAGGGACCCGGTACCCTGCTCAGGCCTAGATCAAATAGAATTCAATCCCAATCTCATCCAACCACCTCTCTATCTAAAAATATAAACATTTTCCTTATACATAAGTAGTTTCTATAATTGAAATGTGTTTAATTTTTTCTACCACTTATAATACTCCTCGTCTAAATCAAACCACTGTTGATCTACCCAATTAGCATGTTGATCCTCCATTTAATGAACCCCATTCAGATAATTACCATGATCCGTATTTAAAATGGGGAACCTATATTTCATATGATCAGTACTGTAGAATTTTATTAATTTTTTTCAATTCATTATATCCTCACCAAAACCGCCTAGTTAAAAGAAGATGAAAAGTCAATTGTGAAACATATAACAACCCTATGTCTTTACCCTGTAGGATTTGTTACCACAATTGGTCATTGAGTAGGATAAAATTCCTTTCATTGGATCGTGGGTCCCATAAAATAACATGTCTCATCTAGAGTTCCCTAGAATATGTCACTTCCTATGATTAACTAACATCATTACCTCCCAAACCCTTGCAATCTTTATTTTTCCTAACTTCTAACTCCATCAAATCCCTTATTCAATAGCTTTTGAAACCCCTCTATCACAAACCCATACCTCAATAGTTAACCCTCCTTGTTTGAAAATAATGGAAGAGTGAAAATAACACCCATGTTATACCTCCAGAAAACCTTGGGATAATAAATATCAAAGAGAATATAAAAATATCACAAATAGAAGATATTAACCTCTATAATAATAGAATCAAGAGGTATGTTAAATAAAAAAATACATGAAATAATATAGAAACGAAATAAAAAACATCCCACAATGCATGTATAAAGTGAATTTATACAATAATATCCAAAATATATATATACAAGGGAAATGGTAGATTTGTTACATAGTAATAGCTTCAAAAGCTCGAGCATGAAAGGTCCATCAAAGTCCAGGAAATCCTCTTAGAAACTAAAAAATAAATTTTACTGGGGTACGATGATCATACAAGTATACTAAGTAAAACAATACCCAAATATTTCCATGTACATATGAAAAGGTTGATATTAGTGAACCCATGAAAAAATAGTAGTAACAACAACACCAAAGAATATTACCTAACTAATCTCTTAATCATCATTTCATGCTCACCAAATAGTGAATCTGAGTGTAATAAAAAATCAGATGCATATAAAAAAGGTTACCTCACAACACTTACCACTGAGAGGCCACTATCACACCCCAATAACGTATTTCATAGTATTATGATATCTTCAATATAATACCCCTACCTGAACACACATAGGTTATCGCATCTCATCAAATCATATTTCACCAGAAAAAACATGGGCTATCACATCACATCATATCTCACCCAAAGACACATAGTCCATAACATCATATCACATATCTCCCAAAGACACTTGGCCTATCACATCACAGCTACAACCATAAGAAAAATAATATGATATTGTGAACAAGAACAACATCAACCTCATTCACTCCTCATACCGTGAATGAACCCAAACATAATTCATTTCATCGTCTTATCAAATGACCACCACTATTTCATTTCTGAATTTTTTCTATTCTATAATATGAATATCTAACTCAAATAGATGAGAGAGTGGGTATTATTGGGTAACCCCCCATCCATAATCACTGCCATGGTATTAAGAAAAACACCCAGAAAAAAATATAGTTATCATCACAGAGTGGTCGACATGGGTAGGGTGTTCACTAAAATCACAATGATAAAACAATGTATATATATTTATATATAGCCATGCACTAGCCCAACCTATGGGCTCACAACCAAATCACAAACCAATTGAAAAAATCATCACCAACATCACAACACCACCACTTTCACTACGTCCACTAAATTCACAAAACCACAAAAGCAAACAACTCCATGAACCACTTTCTACATTCTTCATTACAATATTTGGTTATTTTATTTTTATATATTTCACATTACCAAAAAAATTCAATTAACTATCCAATTCATGTATCATTTTTTAATATCCATTTAATCCCAACTTCCCATTTTGAAAAAAGTGTTCCTTAATCATCTCTATCAATTATCTATACCATCTTATTCCATATCAATTGATAATTAAAAAATTGATCCATTACTACATGTTTGACTTGCCCAACACACCACTACACAAGAAGAATCCCCATTATGTTATCATGCCCCACATCATGATAATTTCACAAAGAACGCCTCATTATCAAAAATTCCACATACCATTCACACGTATCATTACATCTACACCACACATCACAACCACACATCTCACTCACACTTCATAAACACTCATCAAAACCAAAAATTACCACTAATAATCATAACTACTTTCCATCACATTCACCACCACATTATAACCACAAATCATAACACTTTTCACATCATTAAATTATTTTTCATATTTAGATTTGGTTGATTTATCACTTTGGATTATTTGTTTTATGGACATTATCAAAAAATATACAATACCAAAGGAAAACATTAAATTAAATAAATATGAGTGATATTAAAATTCCACTTTAGGTGATAAAAACTACCATAGAATGAGGTTCCACAAACACACCAACCATAGAGTAAAAAAAATCCCCCAATAACTAATATTTTCATTAAAGCATCAAGAATGTAAATTTTCAACATCATATAGTTTCAATAGTGGTAATGTATGAAATTGTATTCCACTTTACCTTAAATATTTGTTAATTAAATTCGTTATCATCATTATTATAGTTCATAATATCATCCTAATGGATAAAGATATCATAACCTCTCCCATATGATATAACTATATGGTTTATGAATGATCCACTTCCTCAAATGAAGCTATTTGATTTGCAGCGCAATGCTGAATCCTGAAAAGTGCCACCACCAGAAATCAAAATGAATGATAAAACATTACCAACAAAAAATTAACAAACACATCACATATCCTAGAAAAAAACATCGAGGCCATTTTTTCATGAATTTATCATTTTCTATATAATAACATGGAGAAAACATGGTAAAGACAATGGTAAGGCTCAAAAAAACCACTATAGTTTGATCCTACAATGTTTATTTCTGAATGCACTTAAATAGGGATGAAATGAATCCTTGGTAAGAACATGGTTTTACCGTGAAGTGAGAGAAGGATAAAAAAACTAATAAGTCTTGAAGGGAAATTATAATTTTATGATTTTTTATAAAACATAAGTCTATGGAATAGCCCCAAACACCATGTAATTGAATTACTGAAAAAATACTATGGAAAAATGATAGGCACCATGTTGCAAATTGGATAGTAAAATCTCAAACAAGAAACATAGTTATATCTACATTTTTTATCATATAAAATATATGTAATACCCTGGAAGAACCAAGGAAACTATATCATAGACCCCTAACAACTGAGAAAAGTACCACGACATAACTAGGGCATCTAATACACATGATATTTAAATATTTAAGGGGATAATTCATAGCCTACCTCAATGGTAAAACTACCCAAAAAATTATCGAAACCCCCAAAACGCACCACACAAACTCCATGTTAAAGTCATCCCATCAATGATAAAATTTTTAAAAACTTGGTTGTTGATTCGGAACACCTTCGATAGGATCGCTATACCACAACCACATATCATTACCATAGAGGGAACCCCTATGGCACAACACATCCCCCACAACATAAGAATTATCCCATATAGTATTTTCCTTCTATAGCCTCTCCTCCACTCTATAAATTTGTGAGTCCTCCCTCAGAAACCACATCAAAAAAAATTCTCACAAAGTAATGGATATGAATTTTTTCCATTATAAAACCATTGATCCTACTATCATGTAATAACCAATGGGAAGTTGGAGTATTTCAATAATTAAATATCAAATATACTCCATTTAATGGTGAACACATACAATAAATCTCAGCTATAAAATATCATGTATACCATGTGGGCCTACCAAAACACAACCTTTATTTTCTCATAAGAGGACCCATATTATATTATTTAGTACCTGAAGGTAGTGATTCCCATTGAGGTCTATTTTCCATCAGTTCAATTCACAATCAAGGTTATCTCTTTGTAGATGAACTATCACAAACCAGATCAGGTCACTAACCAAACTGGCACCTGACCTATTTCGTTGTGTAATATGAAGAGAATTACTTATCCCCACAAGCTGGCACAAGTTCCCATGAATCATAAACAGATGATTGGGGATGATTTTCCTGTGTTTGGAAACATTAAAAAACAAACTATAATAAGTAAAATGAATCTGAAAATTTAATCCAATAAGCGTTCAACAAAAATTAGTAAATGAAAAAATTAGTCTAAAAAAGACCTAGGGGAAACTACTAGGAAGGATCTATATGTAAAAAATAATGAACCACCATACAACATGGGGACATCAAACCAAAGCCTTCTCCACAAAACCGCACCATGGAAAGAGGCCAGGAACCTAAACTTCGATCACTAATGACCCTATCTTTACATGTGTCAATCATTATCATGTGTACTTACACCCAATAGTGTAAGTAGTGTTTGAGTCGAATAACAATGGGATTCCACCTAGAAACAATCCATGTGATAAACCTTTTAAGAAAAAAATCATGCATGTTTTTTAAAGCAAAAAATGATAAAACAATTTCAAAATGATGATGCGTTAAATTGAAAAATATTTCATTAGGGAAACATCGAAGAACATTTAAATTTAAATTAAACTCACATGATACAGAATTTCCAAAAACAACATACTGTATTCTGATTGTAAATACAATATTGTAGACGATAACAAGTCACGAGAACACCCCTAGGAAATAACTAGCTATGGGGCCCTCGGTACATCATATATCGGTGTAAAAGTATCCATAACCAATAAAATTATCATGTATGATCCACTAAGAGGTGAAACCCCAATGTACTAATGGTCCCCAAAAATAATCAAGGTTTAGTTAGTGTTTTCATCATCAAACATTCTAAGTGAAACAGGGATGATATCACTATCGGATCACTAGCATACAAGTCCTAGTCCCACCACCTTGATACCTAGGTATCCCTATTTATGATAAAAAAATTTCCACCTATAATAAAATAATATTTTCACATAAAGATAAATTTTATGGATCATAGAAAACCACCAAATAGTACCCAATATGTTTTTCACCCTTTGTGTAACTCAATAAACATTTAATGTTTTCTGAAAACAATTTCAAGAAGAAAAACAATGATTTGGACACAAAATCCATTTCAAACCCCACATTCATGGAAAATTTCACCCCAAAACCGCAAAAAAAAAAAATATTATAACCTAAACACCAGTATTAAGCCGCATTCATATATTATAAAATTCCATAAAATTATAAAACTTGAGTTACACATGAAATATACAGAATTTCAAGAAAAATGCAACTTAAATATAAAATGCTTAACCAATTCAATAAAAAAAAATTTCTCACCACACAAAATTGGAATGACAATTTTTATGAAGGTTAATAGATTAATGATAACTCATGAATGAATTAATACACATGGAATCACCTACCTTCATAGTCATAAAACCCAAATATTCGTGTGAAACATCAACTGCACCACAAAAGAACCATAATGGGATGAAAATGAATACTACTCTAGAATACTGATCCAAGAATCACAGAAATAATACCCGAGGTAAGAAAACATATTTTCTAAAAATTTTGAACATCAATAAAGAGGAAGAAACCCTATGTAAATATAAATAACAATAGAGGATTTCATTTACTAGAAAAATCATGAAGTTCTACAACAAAAAACCACTTCAAAATTGGGTTCCAATAGAGCTTGAGGGAACTTGGGAGCCTTCTACGACACCTTGGGTCGAATGGGCGAGAAAAGGGGAGAGGTAAGTTTAATCCTAGAAGGGAAAATATTGAATGTAAAATTATATTTATGACCTCAACACAGTGCACGGTTTTTCTGCACAGTTTAGTAAAATGTGAGGATAGACCATGCAGCTTGTTCTGGCCAACCAAAACATGTTCATTTACTTCAAAATTGAAGGATTTTGAGTCTAGGGGGAACCTATGGGGTTGTTATAATAAGAAAAGAATATTAATAATTACCCAAAATTTCAACCCTGTCACACTAGGATCCCATGAAAATGACTAATAACCTATCCCGAACCGAATCAAAGTAAAACATAAAAACCTGGGTGTGACAATTCTTCCCACCATAATTGTTTATTCTCCCAGAAATCCACAAAAAAGTCCAGATGAAAAAAAAAGAAAATATAATTTCCAAGTTCAAAGGGGGTCCCATGGAAAAGACAGCAAGAACACCACTAGTAGTAAAATATGTCTATGACCAAACATGAGTTGCCAAGATGAACTCCCCCCTCACTAAGGGTCACCAACCACAAAAAGCCAAAACACCTCCAGTTGATCCAAAAAATGAAAGGATACACTCGATGCACACAAACCAACATCCTGATACAATGACCTTAGATATTTAGAGAAGTTTAAACCCACCACGTAAAACAAAAAATGGATTTGAACGAGGATACCAAAATCATACTTCAACAAAACCATTGTGAATGCTCCAATCACTACATTTACCCATGAAATATGTTTTTGGTTAGATAGCTCTAAATAGGATTACAAACTGTCAAGCCAACACAAGGAACACAACTGAATTTATGATATGGGTAGACCAAAATGGGATCCTAACCATAGAAAAAAAACTAAAACCTGAGACTGATCTAAAACACCCACATGGGGTGTTCGAGAAAAACTCCCCACCATAAGAGGTGAATTAATTTCATGAGATAGAATTGGGACCCCAATAGGGGGGAGCCCTGAATGGACTCCACACCAAAAGGGGTAGACTAAAATAATATTAATTAACAAATAACATACATGAAACCCATTGTGGGTATCCACTCTATAGAAACCAACCATCCTAACCAACTAGCACATCCGGACAAAAGAAACCCAAAATGGGATAACTTGGTTGATTCCCTCACAACTTACTCTCCCACCGTCAGAGTCCCTATCTAAAAAACTCAAAACCAAAAAATACACTTTTAGATTGACCCATCCCATGATCACTATAATCCTCAGATAAGTCCATCCAAAACTTAGCTCGAAAAGGACCTTTATTTTTATTCATACATGAATGACCATACTACGAGTTGTTCCAACACGGGTTCAATAACTAGGGTTTTGAGGATACAAAACCACCCCACCTCCTTATATCCATGGGGGGGCTTCTCTAATTACATGTATTATAATCCTACGTAATTTGGTCTACTTGTATTTTTCCACCACACTGCTCCACTTGAAATGAAAATTTAACATCATGACCTCAAACTATCTTCAAACCCCGCATTGGATATAGAAGTTCAACCAAGACTGTTTACACCCATGGGGGTTTTCCCTTTGATTTACTAGCTTCACTCTGAGGCCTACGACTAGAATTTAGATGATTAAATCATGTCCTACCTTACAGTCAAACATTGAAAAAATATCCGATCAAAAATTCTCCTTCTGGTGACACAAGAAACCACATCACCTCTAGGACAAAACTACTGGCACATAACACATTCTCATGTCCATTTACTCTTACACAATACCTTTACCAAATATTGTCCTTGATAATGAATATGCATTTCCCCTCTCACCCTAAACAAGAAAAACTAGAATAAGGAACACAACGAAGACACATTCATTCATGATAGAAAATTTCACCAATTCCTAGAAGAAAACACACTCACATTTAAGGTAAATTCTTTTAATAGTTCATAAATAACCACTTTTTTCCCTAAAAGAAGACCCAACACAAAATGAAATATTTGAACATGAACCCAAAAACCCATATAGACACTACAAGGAGTGAGAATTTGATCTGAGTACCATGTAGCATGAGATTACTACAAGCATCCATAACAGCTCTGAACAACCAGATTTGATAAATTGGTGGCCTCACATGAATAATTTTCTTATGAGAAACCAAGAAAAGACCCAAAAGACCTTAATTATTATATAAAACCCTATAAACTCGAGACTTCTTTACATTTCCTCACAGGAATTCCCCTTCACTGCTTGTAGATAGGACTTACATAAACAATGGTGTCATACTCCACCTTTGACAACTTAGGCATCTAAAGAGACTAAGTTCTATTTCAACCTTCCACAACCATTATCCCTCTACGAGAGGATACACATAACCTAAAAATAAGCATCTAGACTAAATCTCCATATCTCATTAAAAAAATACTTATGTTGGTCAACTAGAGTATCTACCAATGGTGAATCGCCATTCTACACACTTCCATTATGCACTAACTCTTTATTGGGATGTACCCTATAAAACAAGAATACCCAAGAACCTAACCATCTATTCCTTTTTTCAAAAATCACTTCAAACCATAACCGATCAAATAAGGCTAACCACCAAAATGGATTCCCAAAATGTTTCTTGTAGAAGACCGCTCACCAACACATCAACCCAAATTACAGATGAATCATAAAACCAAAAAAATCATCCAAACATGAATGTCTTTTAAAATCAAACCAACCCACTGCGACATTTACCAAACATAAGAAGACTCGCTGCACATCCATTGGTCACTAAACACTCTATCCTTTCATTAAAATAATTTTTGAAAATAATATTGGGTGGGTGGAATGCACATTCACCAATTGTATCCCACTAACCCTCTCATAAGAATTATCCTTGTGCCAAATCGAGAACTCATTCACTTCCCGCATATATCATAGGAATGTGACCACATATGAAAATTCTAATGGTTAGAAAAATATTTCATTCCATTTTTTAAAACAAAAATCAACCCAAACAACCTCTTCTCAAAATCTCTATTCACAAGGTTATAATTATTCAAAATTTTATGAAACAATGTTTAAGAAAATCATAAAACCTTCAAATAAAACCCACTTTTAATCTCACAAAACATTGTAGTCAAGAAATAGCCATCCAAAAAATCATTCCCATACCTTAAATGTGAAATTCAAAAAAATTCATTCCAATGAAAATATAATTTCAAATCCTTCTTTAAAATCATCCCTCTTTTCCAAACCATCAAATTTGTGAATCCATGAGTTATGATTATAAAGAACCAATATATTCTGGAATAAATTCTATTTTGAGAAAATCCACCTTTTCAAACCCTTTTTCAAAATATTTTTGAATACCAATTTTCAATCCCATTGAAAATCACACAATTCCTAATTTAATATCCCATTTAAAACTGATTTAAAAAATCTAATTTGACATAACTTATGCATTCCAAGAAATTAATTTCAGTAAAACACATGTTTAAATTATGAAAATAGAGTCTTGATAAACCAAACCCCGTCCACTGAAAACCATTTTCATTTTAATGTCTCATTTGATAAAATTTCAAACAAGAGTTTTCAAAATGATTTTCCAAGACCCAAAAAGATGTCGAATGATTCAAGGGGAAACTAGTGATGATGGGTGACTCGAACATATGGTTGGTGGACATATGTTTTTCACACCACCATCACAGAGAGTTTTTTAGACTACATCCTCAGCTCCACTAGACTTTCCATGCCCTACGAGATCCCTGAGACCATTGGCTGAACTCCCATTTCATTTAGAAAATAATAAACAACCCCAAGGACCAAAAGTATTAGATGGAACCTTACTTACCCTTGTAACTCATGTCCAACCATGAGGTGTGATATCTAGGAACCTTATTCATAACCCTAACAAAGAGTTCCAATAATCCTAGTTCCAGTCTACCAAAACTGTTTCCCAAGAGAACATTACCTAAAAGAGAGGACCTCCCTCTAATTACTTTTTATAAAAAAATGATCTAGTTGACAACAATACCACCACTTGACCCAGTCCATGGAATAACCCGAAGGGAATTCCCTATCCCCATGGGATTTCACAAGTCCCTAGGTATCATAAAAATATGTCTGGGAATGGTTCACCAAAGTTTTCAAACATTAAACAACCAATAATAATAAATAAACTAAATCGGAAAATATAATAAAAAAATCATTAATATATATTCATTAATTAAAATACTATGTTTAAAGAAGACCTAGTGGGGACACAAATAGGATGGTGTAGAAAGTACCTCTTAAGAACTTCCACACAATATGGGGACATCACACACGTGCCTTCTCTACAACATCGCGCCAAAGAAAGAGGCTAACAACCTGAAAAAATAGCACCAAGGACCTTGTCCTTACCTGTGTCAAAGATTATAATGTCTATAAACACCCAAATGTGTAATTGGGGTAAGCTCCTAAGACCAATATGATTCCCCCAAAAAATATTCCATTTTATAAACATTTTAATACAAAAGTCTTATTAGTTTTCATAAACTAGAAATGATATAATAATTTCTAAAAAGGTGAAACTTTAAATGAAAACAACATTCAAGAGGTAAACATAGAAGAATGTACACTTTTAAATAAAAAAATCATGCTAATAAACATTCCAATAAAACCCAATGTATTCTGACGGTATGTATAATATAGCCGATGAGCGCTAGTCATGGGAAAACACCTAGGCACTAGCTAGATGTGGGGATTAAGTAAATCATATCACAATGTATATGTATCCATAACCAATACCCTTCTCAAGAACGAGCCACTAGGCTTGGAAAACCCTAATGTTCTAGTGGTCCCCAAACACCATCAAGGTTTAATTATTGTTGTCATCACTAAAATTTCTTTGTGAAACAACATTGATACCACTACGGGATCACTAAAATACATTGCCTAGTCCACCCACCTATATTCCGAAGTTTCCCTCTTTGTTCTCGAACAAGTTCCATGTGTTATAAAATACCATTTTCAAATAAAAATACCATTTATATATCATACACACACCAAAAACTACCCAACATGTTTTAAACATTTTTTTAACTCAATAAAAATTTAAAATTGTCATAAAACAATATCAAGAAGTATAACAAGGATTTTCACAAAAAAATCCATTTTATAACCCGCTTTTAAGGCCAAATTCACATGAATACCACACAAAAACAGATATGGAAGCCCTATAAATATATAATAATCTAATTTCATATTTTATAAAATGAACTCAAATGAGACCACAATCATTACACATGAAAAAAACACAATTTCATGAAAAATATAACATTGAAATCAAACACATAACCAATTATAACAAAAATAATTTTCACACGAGAAACAATTAGTATGAAACATGCCAAGAAAGTAATAGAAGAAAATATAACCCATCAAATAATTCTTACACATGGAATAACATTCCTTGAAGGTTAAAAACCCCAAATCATGGTGTGAAACATCAACCGAAGAACAATGGGATGAAAACAAAACATAATCCACAATATTGATCCAAGAAACAAAAAATTAATCACTATGTATGAAACCATAGTTTTAGGACATTTGGAACTTCCTGAAGTAGGGAATAAACCCTAAAGAAATGGAAAGAACAAGATATGAATTCACTTACTTGAAGAATATTCAAGTTACGCGACCAAAAGACCCTCAAAAATTGGGTTACAAGGGAGTTTGTGGGACTATGGGATCCATATATGGTTTATAGGGTCAAATTGGGGAGGAAAGGGGTGAGATTGGTTTAATCTTGAAAGGGAAAACATAGAATAACAAACGATTTTTTTTGTTACCTGGACACTGCGCACGGTTTTTCTACATGGTTTACTAAAACATACGGAATGTTCTAGATACACAAAACTTTTACATTTTCATTAAAATTCAATGGGGAAATAGGGGCATCCTATGAGATATTTATTCCATTAATAGAAGATAAATAATTCCCTAAAATTTCAAACCTGTCACACTTAGATCCCATGAGAATTACCAAGAACCTGAACCGAATCGGAAAAAGTAAAATGTAAAAACCCAAGTGTGAGATGAATAATCAGAGAGTTTCAATGATGAGTTAGAATGACTCAATGATATGAAGATTCATACATTGAAAAAACGGGAATTAATTCATAATCATATTTCATAGTCATTCAATAAGATGTTTCACATCATCTTATACTTGCAAGGATACTTTTTTTTGGTTCTCAGAACCCTGATGATTCCATGAAAGAAACATCAAATTCAATAAAGGAAGTGTGGGGGGGGGGGCTTTTGTCAAACCAAATGTCTATTCTAATGGAGCATTCTCCATATTCATGATGTATGGGGAATGAATAATTCCCCTCACAAATGTAAGGTTTCTCATGAAATAATTCTCAGAATTTCCACATGATCACCCAAACCCTAGTGAAAAAGTAAAAATAAATAACATTCTCGTCATAATGATATGATTCTTAACTAAGCAGTCATTGTCCGCACCACATGGAGTTAAATTTTGAGGTTTAAATCCATCCTTCATGACTCTAAATTACTCAAAGTGTCTCATTACTTGTGGAAAATTTCCCACATGCTTGAGATTTCAATCCATATATATGTATTTAGCACATGGTTATCCAATTACATATAGTATTAATGCCTTATATTCCTCATATATATTATAGATATATGTAATGAATCATCCTTTGAGAAAGATATGAACAAGTTTGATTCCCATTATTATTGAATACATAATATTATCAAGATATCCTATAGTATAACCACTCATCATCCTTTTAATAAATATATCACAATGCCTTCTTCCTGTATACAATCTGGAATGGTACAATATATCTTGAAACATTTTCACTTATTTATGAATTTTTCTCAGAATAGAATTTGATCTCTCCTACTTGTGATCAATTTCAATGAAGGGTAACATTTTTCATGAAAAAAAGTATCAAGATTTATTATTTTCAATATAAGATAGGTTGTAAAACCCCTACCAAATATCATGGTCCTAGACACAATGTCAGGAAAAGATCACTCCTTTGCATATGATTCAAACTTATGCATAGGAATGTGTTTTTGAGAATCACATTTTTATTAATTCCTGATCATTCATGATTTATAGTAAATCCCATGTATATTATCCTATTTCTAGCCATAGGATCATTTCCATAATTATCTTACTCACTATTTAATTTTTCATCAAAATTAGTCACCCATATTTGGCTATAATATTTTGAAAATACCCCCATAGGTGAAATCCTCTCCCAAAATGAAATCCCTCCAACTAAAAAATCCAATCAATTATCCAAGTGTATGCACTAATAAATCAAATAATCATTATTTGTTACTAGATTTCATCAAATTTCAAGATATGTAGTGCAACTCATATCATTTTCTTTGAGTACAGTTAAAAAATTTTCCACCACATTACTTCATTATAGTGGATGAATTCCCTTTTGAGAGATAAGATTCCAAGTTCACCTATACACGGGCCAGATCTAAGAATAAGTGATTTCCCTTTATGATAAACATGTGTCTTGATTATTTTCATACATTTTCAGTCATGGAATTATAGTTCTAAGGCTCAACAGGTGGTGAATTGAGTTTATAAGAATATCCTCAGTTTAAAGCCACCCCTTCACGGTATATATGTTTTGATATTTTCTATAAATTAAAATTGTTTAAATAATTATATAAAGAAAATAAGGTGAATAGTGAGATATTTATAGTTATTTGTAGAATATATATGCTCTATTCCACCCCACCGACAATATACTACATGATTTTAGTGATGTTCACTTTACCGACCATTTTTTCATGGGCTACATAGCTAAGTGTAAATAGTTTATAGTAGTTACAAATGTTTAAGAGATTATAATCGGGATCTCCCTTTATAATATCTATAATTAACACACCCAATTAAAAAAAGGGCAGATATAATAAGTGATGAAAAATTAAAATTTGTAAAAATGTGGAATATACAGTTGCAAGAAGAAACTAATAGATGAAGAAGAAACATCCATATACAATGATAATCTTCTAAGTGCTTCCCTATAAGTTCGTCAATTGAAAGAATAATCTTTTTATGAACAAAACCTATATAGATGTTATAATTAATGTATCTTTGAGTGTTTTATAAAGCACACATATTATCATAACTATGTACGTTCCTATCTAATCATGGAATGGTAAACTATTATATATATATATCATATCATTTGAGTTTGAACGTAAGAATACTTAAATAATACAATAATTCAAGTTGATATTCATTTTGAAATGATAATGTGATAGGAAATTAATGGCATGTGTCCTTCTCCAAATATGGAATTAACCTGTATGGTAGAGATGTCATAAATATTATTTATCATTTCATCCCATTTTTTTTAAAAAATATCCTTTTCTAAATCAATCATTCCTTATTTTTAGAACTCCTTTTATGGTGAATAAGAAAGTATAAGTGGGCATATTGAGAGGTCATACTAATGATAAGTTTCAAATCATAAAAAATTACATAATAATTTGATCTTCATAAGATAATGGTCTGGTATTATTTAAATCTTAAGATACTTAACTTAGTATCTTCACAAGATTAAATAATTTAGACCTTAAACATCATTATTTCATAACATAAATAATATGTATTTACTATTTTCTTAGGATAAATTTATTTTTTGTGATAATATATTATTATTTTTAATAAAAATGATTTATATGGATTTAATTAAAATTCATAAGATGATAAATTTTTAAAGATCCAATTTATAAGATAAAATAAATGTCTAAATTTCCATATAACTTTCTCTTATGATCTTTACATCATCAATAGTTATTTTTTCTAATGTGTGAGATACTTTACTTCTTTAGTTTGATAATTATTTTCAATAAGAATTCATAAAAATTTAATTTAGTGAATACTTTAAAGTTTTGTGAAAGTATAGAATTTGTTTCATAAGAGAATAATCTTACAAGTAAGATAATCATGACACATAAGATAAAATTACTTGGACAAAAAAATGAATTCCAACATCCATAAAATGAATTTATTTCTTCTCGTGATTGATAAATTTCAAAATAAATCATTAAAAAAATTATAATCCTTAAGAGTGGCTATAAATAAAATCTGAAATAGTTAAGATAAATTTGTTAGTAAATAAACATGGATTTTTAAATCATCCAAAAATGTAAACAACTATGTTTTTTAGAGAAAAAATGTAAGTCCAAAAATACCCCCATTTTTTATGATCACAAAATGATTAAAGAAATAATAAACAATCAATATATTTTATTTTGAAATTATTTTAAAAATAAACTCTGTTAATTACCATTTTTCAATCAACCATAAACATGTATTGGACTTAAAAATACCCAACACAATTATAATGGAACATGAAATTGTTTATAAGAATATAATATGATTGTAATCTAGCATTGGAATTTAAGAAAAATTACACAGTTAATAAGAACAAAAAATAGAAATAGAAATATGAAAAAAGTGAAACTTATAACAAAAAATTATAAAACAGTGAAATATCATAGTTGAAAACATATAATAAGTATGAGATCCTTCACCTATTTTGGAGAAACCATGTAGTATAATTTAAACATCATAATAAAGAAAAAAATCAATCATGTCACATAGTATGATTTTTTGGAGGTGGATCCACAAAATATTGGGGTTGTCTTGAAAGTTAGAAAGATGTGGGTAGAGGGTTGTCGACACTCCCTTTGGTAACAGAAACCAAAGTGGATTAGTTTTTCATAAGGATAGCTCTATCTCTAGTATAATTCCACACTACACATGATTGTATATGGATAGAATATGGCTGATCATTGTCTATTCCAATGAAATGTACATTATTTAAAAGTTTCTTAGTTGAAGTGTAAATTAATGGAAATGAAAATTCAATAACTAAGATGATATTTTCACTCAAATAAATCATGAATGAATCAAATACATCCATAAACTATAGGTATTTGGTAGTATGATATTAAAAATCGATTTTCCCTGGGAAGTACTACCTCACAGATAGAACATTTCATCCACAAACATGTGAATTTATTGGACCACATTATTTGCTCAGTAGTCAAGAAATATTGTAAAAATGTTACATGTTATCATATAAAAGTATCAAATTTATTTTAAATCTCCCTTTTTCACATAAATAAGAATAAATTTCTTCAATACGTTTATTTGATTTACAAAAAAAAACTGAACTAACTGGTGATAAGGTAAAAATAGAATTTCTTAAGGTATATAACTATAAAATGCTACTCTATTTTTTGAGGATACCCATTTATCCTTAGGTAAAAAAATGTATCATATTCCTCAAAATAATAGTATGATATTTTCTTTCTCATGAAGAGCTAACGTAGATGGCCAAACATGTCTTCAATCACTAATTTTTTTTTGGCCAAAGATCAATCTATTTGTATTAACCTGGTGATAATGAAACTATTATCTTTTTGAAATTTTATTTAATAGTCCTTATTTTTTGTAACTTTATCCTTATTTATAGTACAAATCTCTTTTTGATATTGACATATACCGGTCAAGATGTTTAATGGGAAGATTCAAAAAATCCTGATTTTAGGAACCAGTCTACTAGGAATATTTTTCAAAATTTATCTTGAATGAAGTCATCATTTCATAGAGGTCATACCTATATTCATTATATATATTACTTCAGATAAACCTTACAATTATGATTCCACCTAATCATGATCTAAATATCTCTTTTTAAGGATTCTCCCACATATCACTTTGAGATTATCTCTACAATAGATTAGATCAAATGTTTTATTTCAACCATTTTATATTTGAGATTAAATTCTAATGAAGGATATTGATTTATATGTGGGTTTAAAATGGATCATTCATTATCATATTAATATCATATAAATTTTATTCATAACTGATATGGTTTATCTCATCATCATCATCAAGATCACATATAGGTATCTCCAATGTAATATGATCTATAAAGATAGAATAAGTGATTTGTTGAGGTACATTGACTTCATGATCATCACTTATATGATTATTTCTTTCAAATTGTCGTGTTTCCTCAATTGGGGTGACTTTTTCAACTTGAGTTGGTTTTTCATATTATTTCCTCATTTTTGGTTAGCTATGTGAAATGTATTTTCATTAACATATATTAATTTCACCTCATTTGAATAAAACACATCACTAATTATAGAACAAATATATTCTATATTAACTATATTTTTTATTACAGGGGGAGAAGACACATAATATAGAGTAATGGCTGTATTATTTGTAGAGATTTTCTTATCATGACCAATACAGATAAAGCATGTAATGAATGTAACAAAACTCTCTCTTTATGATGAAATTGGTAGAATACAAGGATGATTAGTGGAAATCAATAGTGTATCCACAATAAATAAATGGACTTATGAATGTACATTAAGTGAATATCCTTACATTATATCATCATCTTGATGAATCGCATAAAAAACAACAATTATGATTCTAAATCATTGACCAACCGGATTTAAATTCTTTAAAGGGTCTTCTTTCATAGCAGCACTTCCATCCACTTGTTCAAGTACCATAAAATAAATTGTTTCTTGATATGACTCATTTTTAACATGATAAGGGAATACATAAATTTATTATTATATACCAAATGGTAGTAACTTTCTTACTGAGGAGATCTAGCAAAATATTCTACGATTTTGCACTCTAACGAAAACATTTGTCAATATGTAGAAATAGGTAATTATAATCCCATCCAGGATAACATGGGATTTTATAAAAATTAATGTAATAATTCATACCAAAAGATTAGATTTAACCATATTATAATATATGTTCCATTTGAATATCATTACATAATATTCCACGGTCACCAGATTTTGCATCAGGAATAGATATAATAATGGAACATCTTGAAATAAGATTTCGCCAAACATGTCATTTCTTCTAGAAACAGATGACTGAATAAACATCACTAGGACCATCCTTTCCAGTTCTAGGTCCTTGTACAATTTCTTTAGTATCCTTCTTATTAAAAATATTATTTATTATTTATATGGGGATATCTTCATCAATTTAATCTATAGAGGTTTTGAATTCATAATTACCATAATGTGGATGTCTGAAAACATATTCCATTACTATTGAGGATATTATAAAATACTTTCGGTAGATTGTTGTTTTCATAAGATCCTAAAAAATCCCAACAAAAAACAAATATCTCAAAAAAAATCTCATAAAAATAATTCTTACAATAAATATTTATTTTTTTCTAATTGATTTTGTTTTCCAATATATAGAAATTTGAAAATTTATTGGGTATCATATCTATCATTTCAATCCTACCAAAATTATTTATTTTTCTACATAGCACTTTCCTTATCGACATTATGTGTTTGTAGCTACTTTCAATAGAACTATATGATCTCTTAGTTTATCCCATGATTGAAGAAGGTATGAACATGTTAATTTTTAGTGAAAATATTGTTGGAGAGAAAGGAGATAAGATCTCAATATTTTTTAAATCTTTCATGCATAATAAATATTTTATTAAATTTCTTTATGATAACTGATAGTCTTACCAAGTTAATTCAATGTTTATTAGGAAAATTATAATATATGTATTATTCCATAGTAATATTTATGCGAGAAAGATGAATATAATTGAAGGATTTAATAAGGAAAATGGGAATTTTCTAAACAAAAACTCTCATAAAAAATGTCATGAAACAAATATAATACAATTAAAAAAATTCAAATAAACCTATTTCAGAATTGATAAAATCAAATATTTAGTAGGTATATGTTTTTGGAGAATTTATACTATTTTATTTTCTATGTCAACAAATTATATATAGATATATCTTTTTTTGTATGGTCTTTTAAGAAATGATTCCATAGAAAAATGTTTTTCTTCTAGAATAATTAATTGTATTATTTGATATATTGATTGCACATATGCTACCACATTTTATTGGAATACAATTAAAAATTAATCCAAAATAAATTGGGGTGGGATTAATCCACAACTCATATTCACAATAGCATCCAATTTAAATTTACTCATCTTCAGTAGATAACATTGGAACAATGTCTTGTTTCTTACTAGACCATGATAATAATGATTTATCCATAAAATGAACGGTTCAAGAGATAATTTTCATATATAGTATACAAAAACCAATTTCAGCAAATGGGTAATAAGTGAAATTAAAAATATTATTTTTTAAAATATTAAATAAATAGAAAAATATCATTTTAAATATCTTAAAACTATTTTATCATTAGTTAAATGAGATTCTTTTGGGATTGATTAAAATATATCCAAAATAAAAATGAAGAACATAATGTAGGGCCTATTTAAAGTAAGATAAATAAATCGCCAAATTATTCCTTTACATAAATTGTTTCTAATTGGTCTTACAGCCTCATCAATGTCAGGTTTTAGATTAGTAATCCTAGGATTTGAATTAGTCTTACCACTTTCAAGCCCTAAATGTTTGTGTAAATAAACTATGTATTTGATTTAGTTTAAAATATTTTTAAAATATTTTTGAAAATTTTGAAATCCCATGAAATATTTTAACTCACCCAACATGATCATTTAAAATTCTTTTTGATTTTTTTTGAAAATTCATTACCCATATTTTGATAATTTGACCTGAAGAAAACAAAAAAAATTAATTTTTCACATGAAAATTATAATTTGATGATGTTTTCTTGAAATGAGTGGGATAGGGAGGTCCCAAATTATTACCATTTTGTAATATAAAAGAAATAAATCTTCCATTAAATGGAATAATTTCTTTTTTAGTACCATATAGATCTTTGGTATGTTTAAAAATATCATTATGAAAATGTTGGTCTCAAAACCAGGAGGTTGTTCAATAAAACATTCCTACATTAAAAAATATTTTACAAACTATATTTGATATTCATATGATTTAGATTAACATGATATGAACAATATTTATGGATTATAATGGCATGTAACCTATATACAGTGGAAAATGCCTCTTCGTTACTTATTCCTTCTTCAATATTACATCATATTGTAACTAAACTGGCATGGTTTTTAGTGATCACACCATTATAATACTATTTTTTTAAAATACCAATTTAGTTCAATTACTAGTATAGTTATAGGGTATATTGACTAATTAACATACCCCGTTCCTCTTTAACTGGATTTACTCTTCATTCATTATTAATACCCAACTTTCATCAGTTAAGGATTATTCCATGGTTTTTAGTTCAAACTGAAATAAAATGGAAGAAGATTCAACAATATTTCCAACACTTTTTATAGTCCTAAAACGTATATATAGGTCTCCTATAATTTTCTATAAAAAATGGTATTTTATTCTTCTAGGATTTCTATGTAATACATTTTTTGGTTTTTTAGTTTCAGTCCTTTTTGGTTTGAATTTTTCTTGATCATATACCATATCATCATTATTATTTTTATCAAAAATTGATTCTAGTTCTAGGTTTTCTACAAAACTACTGAAGTAATAAATATGAATTTTTTTTCAAAATGAAAACATTTATAAAACATAGCATTATTAGATTCCTCAACATCTATTTACTTCTTATTGAAAATCTTGTATGTATTGGAAGTAGTGATATAATGTATAAATATCCCTTTATTAAACATTTCATCAAACATACAAATATCTTCCTTATTTCTCAATATGTAAAACTAACATTCAAACAGTTAAAATAATCCTCAATTTTTTTCTTATTATTCCATATCTCATAGGATATTTTCCTTAAGACGGGCCTTATTAGAGCTCCCATTATGACATAACATGTCATACTTATTTCTGAATCCGAATAAATAAAGAGGAAAGTTATATTCACATTAAATTATTCTATAAATTTATTACAAGTTCATATTCCTCTTTTTAGAAATTCCATTCTATTGATGTTACCTGGGGGAAGATTAAGTATTTTTAATACAATTATTTGAAAAAATAAATAAATTTAAATAATCTAAAATTTCCCGATATAGTCAATTCTTAACATAATTTTTTTAATCATTTTAATTTATCATAGAAATAAAAACATAACAGTATTCACTATTAATTATCATGAAATTAACCAATGTAAATCTTTAAAAAGTCATAAACTAAACTATAAAAAAAGAAATATTTTCTAGAAATGATTTTTACTCTTGTAGATCTAAAAAGATCCAAATTAATAGGTTTTAAGGGTTTAGAAGTGAAAAATAATTAATTTGATTGAATAAGGTTATATTTAATGTTCCCATTAGAAATTCATTACACTGTCTCTTATTATGAAATTTTTGATTTGGAAAATCAAAAATAAATTGTCTATTAGATAATTTTCTCAATCATAAAATGTTTTAATGATGATGTTTTCAATTCCAAATCCATAATTCGTTAGTTTTAGTATTCAAACAACTTACATTCTATCTACAAAAATTATGTATTTCTAAATTATTTTATTTTTCAGTTCATGGATCCTTAAACCTATGTGATTTTAAAAATATATATAGAATTATCAAAAATATATATATAGAATAACCTTTGTCAAAAAGTTTTGAAATACTTATCAGGTTTTTATTTAAACATCATAAATAAATAACTTTATTGATGTGAATTTACTAATTATATCCAATAGATCCAATGAGAAGTATCCTTCCTTTTTTTCTCACTAAATGTGTAATTAGATCCAATTGTTTTAGATAATAAGTTAATGATGGGGAAATCATCACTCATATAACATAAAAACCTACATTCCATAAGCCATTTTACATTTCCATTTTATTTTATTATTCCCTATAAATACAAATAAAAAATGATTATTCAATAGAAAAACACTATTGGGTAAATAAATTTTAGCTAAAACTTATTTGGAAACATAAATATATTTTCATTTTACAATATTAAAATGAGAATTTTACAATCATTTAGAGAAAAATGCTTTCATTATTCCAATTGTTTTTAGACTTTTAGAGAGTATCCATTTGTAAAATCACAATTTATTAAATAGTGAACTTCGATAATAATAGACCTATTTTTAGTTTTAGATCCTTCTATAAAATTGTTTTTATAAATTTTGGGTCTTCACTTTTATTCTATTATGGTATTACTCTATTTTTTTTATGTTTTTATCTGGGATTTTAATTATATAATCCTATACCTTAATATAAGCACATGAAATATATTTTTTATATTGATAATCTTTTTATAGTTTCTCAATTTTGTTGACATGTTCAACATATATTGGTTCTGAATTTTCCATCATGATTTTCAAATTTAAAATCTATTTTGTTAAGTCCCCATTTAGATTAACAATATCATTATAAGAATTTTATAGGGGTCATTTTTTTTCAATCATTCATATTAGGTTTTTGGAATGATAAAATTCCTATTTAATTCTTCATAAGAGAAATTTTCATTTTCTGATTTAAATCAATGTTCAAATGAATAAAAATAATGTGCCTCATCTAAGCATGCCGTAAATAACATATTTTCATTTTTATTATGTAATTAAGCTTTATATTATAATGTTATATAGGATATCCATGTGGATTTTATTTATGAATTATATTTCTTCATATACCCAACCTTCTTGAAATAATTTTTCATATACTTCTTATTTTTTTACAGTTGAAGGATGTCTGAACTGATTTTTCTATTCCACAAACACTCATAGAATTTATCTTCCTTATAATTTTTCTCATTATTCTTGTATGTATTGAATGGTTTTCTGAAACACATTCTCTTTTTATAAAACTTTTTGAGCATTACTGAATATTTTGAATGTTTATCATTTGATCTTAAATTACATAGGTAATGTTATTCTCTAGATGATTAAGAAATTTTTATACTCTTGTTCTTTCGGTCATCATTAGAATTAGAAAACTTCAATGTAAAATTTTCTTTCTTAAAAAATTTATTATCTATGAATTCAGCTTCCATCTCAATATCTTACATCATATGAGTTCCAATTGTAAATACCTAAACTGTAATAAATGATTTTCCACTTATATTTGAGTGAATTACTTATTATGAACCGATGTTATAGAAAAAAATATACACAATTTTTTTTTATTTTAGATAGTTATAATTTGAATTACATAAAATTTTGTCGGATTTTAGAAATCATAACCATTTATAGTATAGATTTTATATAGTGATTTAATGATTAGTATATATTAATGTTAATGATACTGTCCAATTGACATAGAAAATGGAAGTTATGGCCTCAACTAGTAGGATAAAACACTATAAAGTCCATTTAACATAGTCTCTAAGGGAGATAGAATCACGAAAATTTTCCCTTGACTAATACTATGTTGATATTAAACAACAAAATCATGAATTAATATATTTATTGGATATGTTCAGGAACATTGAGATCTTGTCCCAAACCATGTTCGGCAAACCAATCGACAAAAATTTCCTCATCGCACACCTTGCCCTTATGGAATTCACTGGTGTAATAAATTTCTATGTATGTATCCCATAATAGTATAAATTAATATGTTTTCTTTTTAATAATAAAATTATTATTTTTATCCCTTTCTAATATTAATTTCTACATGAATAAATAATTAGTTTGATAAAAATTTTATTTTTTTATATGATTAAAATAAAATTGTGTTTTTTAAGAAATATATTTTTTCAATCACGGCAATATTTTTTATGAATTCATGAATCTTTGAACAAAATATTATTGGATAATATATTACTATTGAATTATTTTTATAAAAAATGAATTGCAATATAATAATATAAAGTAAAATTTGATATTTATGATGGACAGAAAAATGTTTTTGTCAGAAAAAAATATTTTTCCATAAATAGGATTTTTTATTTTAAAGATAAAAGTCATATATTTATAGATTTATTTTTATAAGATAAATATTATTTTTGAAATAAATACATAAAAATTATACAATTGTGAATATTTCAAAAAAAAATAGATGCATTCTATTTTTTGTGTAAAAAATAAATATGATATAATTATATAATATGACATCAAAAAAGACCAAAAGGGGTGTAAAAAATACTATAATGAGTATCCATGCCACAATTTGTTTTCCTATTTGAAATATTCTATTTTCTAAATTATTTATTAATATTACACACGCTCAATAAATCCTGTGAATCCTATATTGTATTTTATGGTTTTAAAATCAATTCTTTATATACATGAATCTCTTAAACATCATAGAGCATACTATTTTAATTTAATCAGTTTTTATGATTATAAAATAATGAAAACCACTTCTATATTCATTATAATTGGGAAAAATATTGTTAGGTTTTTCGTTCTGGTAACTTTAACAAATAGAGTCCAAAACCTATGTTTGTAAATTAATAAATAATTCTCCTCACATTCTTTATATAAATCCAATACACCTCACATAAATATTCATTAAATATTCTTTGATCATGAATTTACTCTTACCTTTCTATATATATATCTCTCCCAATGTTCCCTCATGTTCTCAATAAGCTCATACCGACCTTTTGGATAACCCTCTTATGATAAGGGGTCTTCTCCTTATCTTCTTTATTTATGAATCGATTTCATGACATGCCTTTTGATTTACTACTTTTCAAGTTGGAATATGTTTTTTCACAGATACCAATTAACTTATTTAATATTATAAAGTAATTAGAAACCACATTCACACTCATTAACCCATTCAATAAACCTTTATGCACAATAGTTATGCTTCCAAAATTATCCTGCTATTTTACATGCCAAATACTTAGGTATTGAATACCCATATCTGTTTCCCCTAAACATTATTCACTTAGATGGAAATATCCATCTATTACTGGGTATTTAAATGTATTTAACCATCACTCCTTAATAGTGGGGTTAAAATTTATTAATACATTCATATGTTGTTTGATATAGGTTGCATTCTTTGGCATGTGCATAAAATGAAAGTGATGGGTGGGATGGGAATTATATAGCCCTCCAAGGCACTATATGTTGATTTTATCTCATGAAATACCATGTATGGTATTTGGGAGGTTATCCAAAGCACACTATGTTATATTTTCTTTTTTTTATCTAGGACATATGTTTATGATGCCAGGTTTTACATTCATCATTCATTCCTATGTTTCCTTTATGTGATCATGTTATATCATGCCTCATTGTTCAATATTTTAATTCTCGCTCCTATTATGTTAGCTTGATTTTCATTATGGATCTAATTTACTAATTTACCTTAGTAATTTATTTTTTCATTCCCATACCTAGCATTATATATCACCCCTTTCTTATGTACATCCCTAGTTTATCACGTACATTTATAGAATATCTATGGAATATAATCCCATGTCATGGAGCTTTTAAATAATGTTGCTATATTTATTTTTCATGTTGTTATTCTATGTACCTAATTACCCAAATACACTTGTACTAAAAATATTCTGGCATTTCATTAGGTGTATTTTATGTAATAAATTATTAATCAAGGTGTCTTAAAATATGAATTTTCATTCAAATGAATATTTTATTTTAATTTTTTGTATACACTTGATTTCTAAATTGATTCATATATTCCACTCCATATAACTAGTAATATTATTTCGATTTTAAAATATTGACTTATTTCAAAAATGGGTGTTCCTAAACTAGTATCATTATTTACAACCTCGGTAAGTCTTCCATTCAGTTTGGTGATACATTCTCCTTCCATCATTCTAATGTACAAAATTATGTTTTGTTGTATTATATAAATTAGAAATCACATTGTATATTCCTTCACAATAAACTGATAAATTATTTCACATTTCATGATCTATTTCAAATTTTGAAACTTGATTAAACTCATAAAGAACTATTCCACATATGATATCATGCATAGATTTTGATTTTAAGTCATAAATAGCATTAGTATCAGTTTCACATGTTTTAATATGATTCATAGGAATTTAATATGTCTTCCAAGATTTTAAATAAACCATAAGACCAAGTTTCTACAAATATATTATCATTTATTCCTTTGAGTATCAATAATTTTCTCCATTAATATATGTTGCTT
The DNA here is from genome assembly GCA_963277665.1 of Viscum album. NCBI lineage: Eukaryota > Viridiplantae > Streptophyta > Magnoliopsida > Santalales > Viscaceae > Viscum > Viscum album. Next base: position 1,045,890,132 of record OY728138.1, on the reverse strand, counting down.
GGACAATAGACTTTCTTTCTCAGTTGTCCGCAACTCTAGCCATTTTAATATGATCTTAAAAATTCAACACATGATAGATGAGAACATGATATTATCATCCTTTGTTACTAAAATAAAAATACTTTAAATAGGATGGCTTTAAATTGAATAGATTTTCAAGAACTCAATTAAATTCCCTCTTGAATAGATTTTCAAGAACTCAATTCAAATCCCACTTAACTATTATAATAAGTTAAGATAGAATAAAATATTAATAAATGGTGTTTGGAAAATGTTTAACCGTAAAATTATATGAAAAAATTAATAGAATGTTATAAAACATCCAAAAAAGATGGGATTATTATAAGTGTAGTTTTGGAAGTTCTTATATCACATAATTTAATCTTATATGATCAAAATAATAGAGTATCTCCATGTATTTTATTTTGAATTATTTTATAATGAGCATGTCATTTTTTTTATTGTACACACCTCTATGTTAATGTAGTGGAAAACACATATTTTTATACCCTCTCTTTTGAATTTGAACATAAGAACAATTCAATAATACAAATGGTTGAGAAGATAATCCATTTTAAAATATGTTTTGATAAGATATTAATATGCATGAATTATTATTTTCCAAATATATAATTAACTTCACTAGAAGGTATATTTGAAATATATTTTGTTATATCTTTCAACTCATCAAAAATGATTCATTTCCCCAATAAATCACTCATTATTCAGAAAAATCCTTTTCTAATGAATAAGAAAACATAATATTACTTATCATGAATTCCTACCAATTGTGAGAGTATAATAAAAACAACTAATATGATATATTTATCTTCACAAGATATTCTTATGGATTAACTTTTCTCGTAATATAATATATAGATAAGATTTATAAGATAAAACACTTTAGAGCATGGGATTTTGTGTTGAATAAGATAAATAATTCGGGTTTACTATTTTTATTGGATTACACCATTTCATAATATAATTTCTTATTTTTGTAAGACAAATTACTTTTATATATATCTTTGACTTTTATAAGATGATTCATTTATGATGATCTTCATCCTGAGATGAAAGTGCTTTATGAATTTCCCTATAACTTTTCCTCCTCATCTTGATTTCATCATAAGAATGTTTTTCTAATACTTCGGATAATTTTTTATTCCAAACATAAATAATAAAAATTAATTTATAGCATAATTTTTATTTGACTATAAATAAAAAATTTGTTTCATAGGGGATTTTTATATATATATGACAAAAAAGATACATAATATAAAATTCCTTTGATAGAAAACTACATTCGAGTATCCATAAAATGAATTTATTTAGACTCATGTAAGATAAATTCTATTAGAATTTATACAAAAAATAATATGTAATACTTATTAATATATAAAAAATAATGTTATGAATCGCTTAAGATTAAATTTATTGTAAGTAAATATGGATATTTTTAATAATAAAACATATAAACAACTTATATATATTAGTACAACATACTTCTATCTAATATAAACAAAATTTATTGATGCATGGATCTCACATACTAGGCCCATCCAAAGTGCTTAAAATATTTATAACATAGTTTCAACCTATATATGATCCAGAACTATGTAGGGGACATTTCCTTCATGAACTGCATGTGGATTGATTTGTATTTTTATAGGATATGTATTGATACATAGATATATTATCCCAATCTAAACCATGTATTTCATCCTCAAAACAAAATAATTGGTGATGATTCCCTTTGTCACCTTTGTGTGTTGGCCCCAACTCTTTACTAAATGGTCCGGAACTTGGATAAAACCCCCTTTTTATCCCCCTACATATGAACCGAATCTATGTACGAGACATTCTCTGAAATAACTGTATATTTATTGATTTCTATTTTTATAGGATATACATTGGTTCTCAAATTTCCTATCACATTATCATCCAAAAACATCCAAAAACATATCACATTCTACCTTAGTGTTGAACCTTTATATTTTTATATCACTCCCCTGATAGAAGTTCACTTATTCAAGGCATCATTATTATTTGTTTCACCTGATCCATATCTGTGTAGACTCATCCTCACAAATAATTTGTATGACTTGATAAAAATTTATTTCTCCCTATGTATGTTTTTTATCTATGTAGGTAAAAATAAAAGAACTACATTTTTATTGACTCATATTGTCACATGATATTTAGTGAGGACATGACTCTCTATCCTAAGCCCATGCCCAAAATGAAATAAAAATAAACCATTTAATATATATATAGACTAGATCTATACATGGTACTAATGAAATATGAACTATTTATGGATTGATTACTTTTATCACATGATTCATAGTGATATGAGGATTCATTATCCTACCATATTTAATTCCCAAAAACTTCCTCTCCTCTTTATAAAATCTAAATATACCGTAATGTCCAAGAGTTTATATGTGATATTTTATTCATAAATAAGTTCATGTTATATTTTATTATATATAGTATTGTACATATATGACACATAGAGTATCTGAAAACACTTCATATCATTAATATTGTATTTTATATTATTCACAAAATAAACATATGAAAATCACAAACATTATAAAAGGATAAAAAAAAATATAAAATTAGAAAAGAGAAAAATGAATATTCATATAATTTTAATATTCTTGAATAATATCCCCCATGTGCAATAGTATAGAAAAGAAATAAAATATTTGTTAAATAATAAACATCTTATAAAAGGATGTAACAACCCAAACTTTTATTAATGAAAATTATTCTGGATATGATTAAATTTCTTATTATGTAAAATGGTTATATAAAACTAATTAAATTATTTGGTTCTATTTTTTTGGATATTTAAAATTCAGTTATAAATTTTTATCCTTGCTAATATAGTCATTGAATTGTGATCACATGATTAGTATAAATATAGGTCTTTAACAAATACAATTTATTCAAACAAAGGAAGCAATGGCCTCATCCAATACAACTTCTCCGTACGAAGCCCATTTATAGGAGGTCATAAATTAGGTGGAATCATTGGGATTATCCCATGACCAATCCCAATATGATCTTTAGCATTTTAAGCTTGAACGGAACCACCTATTGGAGAAGTGGATGTTAATAGAGATTACCACCCGATAGATGTTATCCGAGCCACCCCAAGAGGATGTCACCATTGCACACCTTACCCTTAAGTCTTATGTGGGTTTTATAAGGGTGTATGTAACAAGCCTCTATCACTATTATTATGTGATATATTTTTTTGTATAGAATAAATAATATACATTCATTTTATTATTGTTACTTGTTAAATAGTTTTTAAAGAACAAATAGAATTTTTAGTTAATATCCAATTAAGAAATATATTTTTATGAATTAAGGGATTTTTGAATTAAATATTATTTTTATATAATATTATTACTATATTAAATTTTATTAAATATAAATAATCATATAATTTTTATAAATAAAATTTTTATTTTTATTATGGTTTGAAAGCTGTTTTTGTCAAAACCCATGAATTTTTTTATAATTGCCGGTTTTTATTTTAAAAGTAAAAAAAACATATTTAGAAAATTATTTCTATAGAATGGATATTATTTTCAGAAAATGGAGATCCAAATTATCCAACAGCGAATTTTTCATAATTTTCTAAGACAATAAAAATTTTGGGGTAAAAATTAAATACTGTTTAAATATATAATGTGTTTTATGACATCATAATGACTCAATAGTGAAGTAATAAAATACTATAAATTGGATTTTAGGTCAATATATGGTTTAACATTAAAATAATTTTATTTTAGGTAAGTTTTATTTATTATACAAAGCCACAGTGGACTCTCTAGGACTTATAAAACATTTTAGCATTTAAAATGATTTCCTTTAGAGTGTGACTGAACTCTCCATATTTAAGCCTAATTTTTTAATAAGTTCGGCCATTGGCCTTATAAAATAATTTTTTCCACTCACCATTGGAAAAAAACATGGGAAAAAACCATGGTATGGCTTGTTCTTTTGATTAGTTTATTGTGTAGTGAATGAAACCAAAATAATAAAGAATTCCCAAATGTTTCATATATAAACCTAGCGAATATCCCACTTCCTCTTCACTCAAAACCTTTTTATCTTTAAAAACATATACCATAATCTCTCTATAATCCTCCCAAGGCTCCATGTGCTCCCAAAAAACCTCTCTCAAGCCTCTCAAAAGCCTTTGGGATCACCCTTCCATGTAATGGATTTTATCCTCTCTCATTTGTTTCCAAGTTTCCTTATATTGCTATACTCATGTCTGTTCAATTAAAAATGTTGGAGTTTGATTCCCCCACCTCTCATATACTTCCCTAGTTATTTTTTAATAATGATAGACCCACTTCTAACTCATTAATTCCTCCCACGTCCACCTATTACCATTCCAAAATTACTTAAGGGATTTGTCTATCCCCATTTACTTTAAAGAAATTATTTTATTTATGGATCTAATATCCATTAAATATGTTGGGACATATATCTATATTAACCCCTTACAGCCCATTTCATGAAAATATTATGACATACCCCTTTCCCTCTCATAATCCATTTTTTTGAATTTTTATGTCATTCCATTTTGAGCCGAAATTGCACTGCAATTTTCTAAGCAAAAGTCTATGAATACCATACCCATTTATCAATCAAGGGTACTCACATTCATGAACCTTTACTTATTTATTTTATATTTTCATGTATGAATTCCACATTCTTTTATTGTGGAATAAATAATCAGATTTAATGAATCCATGTTGTCTGATCTATGTGGCACACTTATGCATGAAATGGAATGACTAAGAAGGGTGTGCCCTGATAGCGCTCCAACACATTGAAAAATATTAGTATCATGATATCTCAAGTACAATGAGGTTTTACTCATGATAATTAATTTAAAATTAGGTTTTTCATATTCTCCATGAGAAATGATCCTTGGATCGTGCTAATAACATGTTAAATGTAATTGCCACAATTCCAAGTTATTATAATCATGTTATATCATGACTTAATGATCATGTTTCTATTGTGATACATTGATATGAATCTTTCCTAATATGTACAATATTATTCATTTCATTCCTTATTTACTCCCTTAATGGGATTTATATTTCACCCTTTTCTTATGCATGTCCTCATTTTATCTCATTCAATGCTATGTATGATGTAATATAGTGGTCATAAAAAGTAGTTATCAATAATGATATTGTGTTTTATTATCAAATTTGTTATGTAATGTTCCTAATTTCCCAATAAACTAGACCTCTAAATCCCCAAAGTTGCCTTAAGTGAATTTTTATGTAATAAATTATGTTTATGTTTGTAAAAAAGAGCAGGTTTTTTATAATTTTTATTAGAGGATAAGTTTAGTTATTTTTGGGACTATTATTTGAAAATGCTAGTAAAGGCCTTAGAGACCATAATAATTATAATAAAAACATCCCTAAATATTGATGAGTATTGAGTATGTGTTTTATCAATCAAATATATCACTTTCTGGAACTGAGCAGGCAGAGGTAGCTCTGGTATAGATGTATCTAGGGGTAAAACACAAAAACACCGCTTTGAGCTAGACTTGAACGGGAATTGGTCCATGAAAATAGGCATTGCTTCAGTCTTGGTTATGACACCCCAAAGGTATATTCATTAGTAAATTAATAAGATTATTATAAACCATTGTTAAGGGAATAAAAAATCCCCTAAAAATAAGTGTTGGGAAGTAGATCATGGATAACATATATTGAAGCTTATAAATTCATATGTTAATTAAATAACTGTAATTTATAAGTTATATATTTTTGTCTTTGTATTCCCCATTATGTATTACTCATATGTATTCTTTTATTCTGTCCAACTACTGGAAATTGGAGGAAATGGGCTAACAAACAATGTGGAGATCAATGTGAAGATTGTTCTAATGAGATGCCCAATCCAGTGGGAGCAGGAATAACAAACTTTTTCATGATACTATCTCAGTTAACTGATGTTTTGAATATAATCATGGGTCAAGATGAACGTTAACCCCCCCAATAAATAAAGGGGCATAATTGAGAGATTCCTAAGACAAAGGCCCCCAAATTATAATGGATCATTTGATCCCTCAATCGCCGAACAATGGATAAACTCCATTGATAAGATCTTCTAGATCCATAAATGCTATGAAAAAGAGAAGATACTTATGTTTGCTTATCATATATATGGTGAACATAATCAATGGTTTATATTAATAAAAAATACAAATTCTAGGGAGGAGATCGAGGCATTGGAATGGAAGGATTTTCAGAAAATGTTTTTCGATAAATATTTACCTCGCACCCTCCGACATAAGATGGAAAGGGACTTCTTGTGCCCTCAATAAAAAATGATGATGAATCCATTGGAGAGTGTGAGAAAAACTTCACCTCTCTTTCACTATATTCCTCCAGCTTTGTCGTTACCCCTGAATGCAAGATTGGCCGCTTCATTAGTGGAGTAAAACCTAGCCTAAAGAAAGCCCTAGTGATCTGTGACATCAAGAGCAATAAGGAAATTGTCTGATGTTCCCTCAAATTCGAAAAAGTGATTGGTGGATCGTAGGGGTGTCATCGGGATAATAAGAATAAGGTGGAATTTAATTCTGGTGGTCCGATGGATAATTCCAATTAGGAAATGAAATTATAGCACCATAATTTCCAAAGGTGCAGAAAAAAGCTCCCCGGAAATTGCATGAAGGGGACAAGGAAATTCTATAGCTGTGGAAGAGAAGGTAACTTGGCCATTAAATTATAATAAGAAAAACCTACTTCTATGCTAGAGGAGATTAATTCTCCGTTCGACTCTCAACTCGTTGTTCATTTCTTGAACTGTAAAAAACTAGGGCACTTTCCAAACCAATGAACTAATCAAAGGGTTTTTAGAGGCTTCCAGCAACCTACAAGGCAGCAAGGGTGAGCTCTTTCCATCACTGCTACTGACGAGAACCCTGAAAATGAAGAGGTGATAGGTACTCTAGTTATTCATTCAATAATTGAGAACTTACTTTTTTATTCTGGTTCTTCACATTGATTTATATCCCGAATGTTTAGTAGAACAATACAAACACCACCAAAAATCATGGAAGTAAAGATATTGATGACAATAAAAAATGGGGAAATCATTACATCCCATGAATATAACCCATCCCCTATCATAAGTGCGGGATTGAACATCTCAGCAAACCTCGCCAAACTCCCTTTGGTGGAATTTGATGAAATCATTAGCACATACTTTCCTTATATAGAGCCTATAAAAATTTTCGTGAGAGGGAAATCACTCTCCATTTGGAGAATCGATCCCCAATTCTGTACATGTGAAAGGTAGAGAATGAATATTTTTCGCACCATCATCTCACGAATGGATTGTACTTCCCTATGAGAATGTGTTTTTTCCACATATGATAGATTTTAAGGAATTAATGATCCATGAAGGCATGCTTATTGTTAGTGAATTTTCTAAAGTGTTTCCCAGTGAATTCCCTGATCTTCCTCTAAGAAGAGATGTTGAATTGTTGATTGATCTTATACCTAGGGCATTTTCAATATCCAAGACACCATATATGATTGTTTTTAAGGAGCTTGAGGAGATAAAGAAACAACTACAGGAGAATATGGATAAAAGGTTTATACACCAATTGCTACACCATGGGGTGAACCAGTACTCTTCATTAAGAAATAGTAGGGATCAATGCACCTTTGCATTGATTATTGTGAGATCAAAAAAATAATGATAAAGAAAAATTATCTTATGCCCCAAATTTATGACATCTTCAATCAGTTACGTATTGTACAATACTTCTCCAAGGTGGATTTGTGATCAGGATATTACCAAGTTAGGGTGAAGAATAACAATATCCGCAAGACTACTTTTTATACAACATACAAGAAATTTGAATTCATTGTAATGCCTTTCGGATTAACTAATGCTCCAGAAATCATCATGGGATTTATGAATATAATCATTAGAGATTACTATGGAATTTTTTGGTTTGTCATTATAAAAATTATTCTAATATACTCCAAAACCAAGGAGGATCATGAGGAGCATCTAAGAACTGTACTAGAGACCTTGAAATGGGAGAAGATCTATGGAAAGTACAGTAAGTGTGAATTTTGGATTAAATAGGTCTAATTCTTGGGTCATATCGTCAGAAGATATGGAATATCTATGGATCCCTCTACAATATCTAAAATTGAGGGATGGCCAAGGCCATCATCAGTGACGAATATCAGTAGCATTCTAGGGTTATATAGATATTATCACAAGATTTTGAGAAATTTCTCATGATTTTCCAAACCTTGTACCATGATAACATGGAAGGGAGTAATGTTTTCTTAGAGTGATGAATGTGAAGATAGCTTCAGAGAGTTGAAAAAAGGTTTATCACTATACCCGTACTCACACTACACACAAATGGAGAACTTTTTGTGGTATTCATTGACGCTTCGATAAAGGGCTCGGGATGTTTGTTGATACAAAGTGAAAATTTCATCTGCTATGCCTCAGGGAAATTGATTGTTCATGAGAAAAACTATCCAACACATGATCTGGAGTTGGTTGCAGAAATGTCTTGTTTCAAAATTTAGTGGAATTACCTCTTTGCGGAGAAATGTGAAATATATACAGATCACAAAATCCTAAATTATATATTTACACAGAAAGAGTTGAACATGAGCTAATGAATATCAGGAGATATAATTAAAGACTATGACTTCTCAATCCATTAGTACCATAGGAAGGCAAACCACTTGGTGGATGCTCTAAGTTTAAAGGAACATCAATTCTATCATTGATGAGAATTGGAAAGGATCCAATCTTAATAGGTTTGATGAAGATGGACATGGGAATCATAAAGAAGGGGACATCATCAATACTTTCACAGATGATTTCTAACCAATCTCATTTAGAAAGGTTAAGGGATAATAAAAAGGATGATGTGGGAATTTAGAAGAAAGTAGAAACTATCATAAAAGGGAAATCCTCATAAGGTCAATGTTAATGAATAATTAATTGTGAGATTTGGGACAAGACTATGTATTCCCTCAAATCTCGAGTTGAAGAATGAACTTTTGGATGATGATTATATTTTGAATTTATCCATTCACCAAAAAAGCATAATGATCCATTGAGATTTACGAGAGCATTATTGGTGGGAAAACATAAAGAATGTTATCACAGAGTTTACATCAATGTACCTGGTATTTCATCATGTGAAAGATGAGATACAGAATCCTATGGGAATTATTCAACCATTACCAATACTAGAATGGAAATGGGAGAACATCACCAATGAGTTTTCAATGGGCTTCTAAAGATAACCAAAGGACACAATTCTATCTGAGTTATTGCGGATCGTCCTATAAATACTGCACACATCATTTAAATTCAAGAGTATTTCTCATTAGAAAAATTAGAATAGATATATATCATAGAAGTTGTAAGAATTTATGGAGTTACACAGTCTATTGTATCTGATCGAGATCCAAGATTCACCTCTATGTACAGGAAGAGTCTTCAACATGATCTGAATACTGAGCTTAACATCAGTACAACATATCATCCCCAAACTGATTTCTAGTTTTAGTAGATTATCCAATAACTTGAGGACATGTTGAGATCGTTCTAAATGGACATCAATGGACTATGGTATTAACATATTCCTCTGCTTGAGTTCTATTACAATAACAGTTTCCACTCAAGCATCCAAATGGCTCCCTATGAAACCATATATGTTGTAGAACACCAACATGTTGGGATGATGTTGGGGAGAAAAAACTACAAGGTCAATAAATGGTTTATAAAATGGTGGATAAGGTCAAGACCATCCAATAACATATTAAAGCTACTCAGAGTTGACAAAAAAACTATGTTTCTAATCATCGATGACACCTAGAGTTTGATGTTGGAGACATGGTATTCTTCTGCATATCCCCTTGTAAGAGAGTTATGAGAATTGGGAAGAAGGGAAAACATAGTCCAAGGTACATTGTCCCCTTTGAGATCCTTGATCGCATCGGAGTAGTGGCTTATTGACTAGAACTCCCACCGAAACTATCTCAAGTACATGATGTATTTAGTGTATCACTCTTGAGGAAGTTCAGACATGACCTATCACATTAACTCAATCCATGGGTGGTTCTATCAGAGAATGGACTCTCTTATAAAGAGTATGAGGTGAAGATCTTAGATCATATATAGATATTTCAATGATATAAGACAATTCTCCTCATAAAGGTGTTGTAATGAAACCACATGTTTGAAGAAGAGTCTTGTGTATCAAAGGACGTGGTGAAGTAGAGCTAAACACATTTGATTTAGTGTGTGAAAATGAAATTTCGTGGGTAATATTTCTTAAGGGGGGATGATTTTGACAACCCAAACTATTATTAATGAAAAATTCTCTTGATCTGATTAAATGTATTATTATGTAAAATTGTTGTATAAATATATTCACTTCTTTGGTTTTATTTTTTTGTATTTTCAAATACTGTTAATGATTGTTACCATTGCTAATATATTGATTGAATATTTATCACATGATTAGAATAAATATAGGCCTATTACAAATCCAATTTACACAGAAAAAAGATGTGATGAACTCATCCAATATAATTGCTCTGTATGAAGCCCATTTTTGGAGCTCTAAAAGGAGGAGGTGACATGGGTCTTCGCTCTGGACCAATCCCAAGATGAGCTTTAACATGTTTAGCTTGAATGGAACTACCTATAGGATAAGTGGAAGTTAACAGAGATTACCACTCGAGCCATCTTATCCGAGCCACCCCAAGAGTTTGACACCATTTCACAGCTTACCCTTAGGTCTTATGTGGGTGTTATAAGAATTTATGTAACAAGACCCTAGTACTATGATTATGTGCATTATTTTTGTATATAATAAAGAATATACATTCATTTTTTTACTATTACTTTGGAAATTGTTTTTTAAGCACAAATATAATATTTAGTTAATATTTAATTAAGAAATATATTTTGATGAATTAATAGAATTTTTAAATAAATAATATTTTTTAAAAATATTATTACTAAATTAATTTTATTAAATATAAATAATCCTAATATTTTTGTGAATAAAATTGTAATTCTTATTATGGTTTGAATGTTGTTTTTGTCAAATCCCGTGAAAGTTTTTATAAATGTCCGTTTTTATTTTGAATGTAAAAATTAAAAAATATGGAAAATTATTTATATAAAATGAATATTATTTTTGGAATCTTGATGTCAAAATTATCCAATGGTGAATTTTTCATAATTTTCTGAGATAGCTGAATATTTGGGTAAAAAATTAATATCATTTAAAAATATTATGTGTTTTATGACATCATAATGACCCAATAGTGATTTTATAAAATAATATAAATGGTATTATAAGCTAATATATGTTTTACCTTTAAAATAATTTTATTTTATGTTTGTTTGATTTATTTTACAAAGCCTTAGTGGATCCTCCGTGACGTGAAAACATTTTAACTTTTAAAATAATTTGCATGAGACTGTGACTCACTTCACATAGGCAAGCCTGATATTTTAATAATTTAGGACATTAGAATTATAAAAGACTATTTTCAACTCACAGTTTTCAATAACCATGTGCAAAACCATGGTATAGTTTTTGTTTTTGATTAGTTTAATTTGTAGTGTCCAAAACATAAATAATAAATAATTCTCTCTCTTTTCCTCTATAAACGCACACAAGATCCCATTTCCTCTTCACTAAAAAACTTTTTAGAAATACCAAAATATGACCTCATGTATTTATAATCTTCTAAAGTCACCACAAACTCCCAAGAATCCTCTCTCAATCCTCCACCACGCCATTGGAATCACACTTCCATGTAAGGGATTTCTTCCTCTCTCATTGTTTCCATGTTTTTTATGTTGCTCTACCCTTGTCTTTTCAATTAGAAATTTTGGGGTATGATATCTAAACTCCCATATAATTTCCTCCTTCTGTTTGAATTATTAGATACCCCTATCTCTCTCATTAATTACTCCCGTGTACACAAATTACCATGCTGAAATTTGTAATGGATTTCTCTATCCTCATTTACATTCATGCAATTCATTTATATTATGAATCTAAATTCAATTAGATATATTGATACATGTATCTATAAGACCCCAAATACTGACCATTTCTTGTAAATATGATGATATACCCGTTTTTCTCTCATCAACCATTTTTATGAATTTTTATGTCACGACGTTATGCTGTCAAAATTGTGCCCCGATTTTCCAAGCCAGAGTCATTGTGTAGTGAATATAATTCCCATTTCTCTATAAAGTGTATTCACCATCATTAAAATTAGTTATTGATTTTATAGGTTCATGTATTAATTCCAAATTCCATTATCATGTAATAAATTATGATGTTAAATGAATCCATGTCGTAAGATCTATGTGGCACACATATGCATGAAATGAAATGATTAAAGAGGGTGTTCCCAGAAAGCGCTCCAATGCATTGGGTAAAGATTAGTATAATCATATGTCAAGTGAAATGTGTCTTTAATCATTCTAATTCAAGTGAAATGAAGGTTCAATAATTATCCATGTGCAATGAAACTTGTCACAAGATAATATAATCTAAAAATGTTCTTACCACATTTCCACGTTATGATAATCATGTTGTATAATGCCTTTATGTTTATTTTTCTTGGGTGATCCATTTATATGCCTATTTTCTAACATGTACTATATTAATCATGTTAAACCTTTTTTACTCACTTACTGGGCTTTATATCTCACCATTTTTATGTTAATATACCCGTGTTATCCCATGCGATGCTAAGTACGAAAGAGTATTGTGGTCATGTCAAAGATGTTTTCAATAAATATTCGGTTTTTTGTTCTTAGTTTTTATGTAATGTTACTAATTTCGCAAGACACTATACTTATGGATCCTCAGAGTTGTCTTATGTACAAGTTTATATAATAAATCATGATTTTGTGTGTAATAGTGTGTATGGTTGTAATAATGGAAATATAGAACCTTGGGATTAATTATAGTTATTTTTGAATGAAGGGAAGATGTGGTATTTATATAACATATTATGATTTTGGGAATAATAATATGACCTTTGAAAAATTAACCTCCCTATTAAGAATAGTTTCCTGATTGTTGGGAATAGTAACATGAAACTTGGAATAGTATTATATCCACAAAATATTAAATTTTAATGTAAATAATATTTATTATGAGTAATGAAGGCAAATATAAAAATAATATTTCCATAAAATAATTCTCAATATTAAAATCTCAATGAAAATATAAGCACATTTTTAATAAAACATATTTTAATGTATATCAAAAAAATGGTAATTTTTTCATAAAAAATTAAAATTAATTATTTTAGAAAAAAATTTTGGTAAAAATAAATTAATTTTTTGAATTATCATGTAGAAACTATCCAAAGGTGATTTTTTTGGTAATTGTATGGAAAACATCAATTTTTATAATAGTATTAAAATTACAATTTTCATATAAAATATGTTTTATATATTAATGATGATGGAATAATGATTTAATCAATAATAAATTGGTAACATTTTTCCTAAATCAGTTTAATAAGAAAAATGGGTTATTTTATAATTATGAAACTTAATTCCAAAACTTATTAAGTAATTTAAAAATCCTAAAAATTCAAAGTGTCCCTTTAAATATATTTTCCATTTTTATCATTTCTTTTTTATTAAACAATAAAATTATAAATGTAAAGTGATTAAATATCCTCAAATCTTGTTATTTTATTCAAATATATTTCATAATATCAAAAATGTTACTATTCAATTACTTTCCTTGTATGTTATATTTAATTCAGTATTTTAGCATAAAGCTAACCATCTCATTAAGTATAAATGCCCCCTCACCATCCTAATAGAAAATCACAACAACCTCCTACAAAAAAGAAAAATATCTACCCAAATACTCTATCTCAATACCTTATAATCATTAGGTATGTTTTAGTGTAAACCAATTCCATTCATAATAGTATTTTGGTAACATAAAAAACAACACTAAGAAAATAGTTAATTTTATTCAATTGTTCTCTCATTTTCATATTAACTTTCCATTTTCAAAAATCATTTAAATGAAAAATATTATAATATTTGTTAATAGTATTTTTAACATTTTATTAATTATTTTAACCAACTGTAAATATTATATTTATGATGTATTTATGTTTTAAACATAAATTTCTTCTTGTTGGGATAAGGTCTGATTGATGGTCAGTTAACTGCCAATGTGGAAATTTCCAAAACATTTCTTATCACCACCCATATGTATGGTTTAAATAAATTATTTATTATATATGAATGTATAAATATTTTATTTTAATCTTATTTAATAAATAATATTTTTTTATAAATGAATTTGAACAAAATTTTTGAAATCGAATCATAACGATATACATTTAATGAAAACATGATATCAAAACATTTCATCTTTAGAAATGGTAATTTAGAATTAAATATCATGATTAAATTTGATAAATTGAGAAAACAATGAATATAATTTACTTCCAGATCTTTGTTTTAGTAAACCTATGCTTACCATTCAAGGGTCATAATTAAAATGAACTAAAGCAGTATTTAAGGTAAGGGGATTCCCAATCCAAGATTCGTTCTTTTTAGGTTATCTTCTCTTAAAAAAAATTTTGTATTGATTTGATTATACTATGATATAAATTCACTTCCACTATCATTAAAATTTTCATTCTGTTTATATAAATTTATTAATCCTTTAGAGATGTTTTCTAATCCATTTACAATTATTTTCCAAAAGTAAATTAATTTTTAAAACATCATATTGACTCATATTATATTTTTTCGTATCCAATCAAAAATGAAAATGTTTTATGTCCCAATTGTTTCCATTTATTTATTTTGGAACCCCTAAGGTTATTTATGAAAGTATTATTTATGAATCATTTATGAAACTCATTCCTTTCCCTAGGGGTATTTCAAGGATATAACTATATTACATTCTATATGGAATGTTTGATTATGAACATTTTGTGTTATTACCGGGGGAAAATTATATAGACCTCCAATTAATTGGTTAATGTGATATATGTAATTATATTATCTTCATTATTCATTAAAATTATGCTATATATGTTCATAATATTTATTTTCAGATTTATGTACATATGATATGCATGAACATGAGGTCAGATTTATTCAAAAATATGTGTGGTATTTGACCACTATATTTTGACATTTCAATATTGTAACTATTCAACATTCCATGATTTAATAAAATTTTTCCATCATGGTTATAATGATGATTATATGTTTATGATATGATGCCGTTTATTAATCCCACCTATGAAAAATTGAGTCATGTCTCTTTTCCCCCCTTTACTATGAATTATATCACCCCCATTTTTCTAATGTAAATTCTCATGTGATTACGTGTACTATGGAAAATTTGAGAGATTTATGAGGATGATTAATATTAATTTAAATATTTTTTATTTTTTATTTTTTATATATGATATATGGTCCCAATATAACCAAGATACAAATACTTTTAAACCTTGAATGTATTACTATTATGTTTTTTATCTTTAATATGATTTAATATCCAATTAAGAAAAACTTTCCCCACAATATTTCTTATCAAATGTATGGTTTATTTAATTTTGGAATTATGATTAAAAAAATAATGAAAATCATAAGGATATGTAAAACTATAGGAAAATATACTAATTTTTGGTAATATATAAGAACACATATTTTCCTCGAAATAAAATTACATTGTGTATATAATATGTGGATATGGATCTGGAATAGTTGTAATTAGGGAAAATAACCTGGAAAATGGTTTATTGGGAATTAATGTGATCATAACCGATTTAATTAAATATAGTAATTGTTTCACATTAGAATTTACACTCCTAGGGGTTATTAATTTGTTAAACAAAAATTCTATCTAACCAATTATGAAGGATAGATAGCTAATGTAATCACATCACTTAATGTTAGTTGAGGATTAAATTACAGGTTCCTTGAAGCATAATTTTATGAAAGGACTAAAAATATGGATCCCAAAATATATAAAGTCAGATTTAACTTTTAAAATGGAAGAATTTATTTATTCATGATTCATTGAAACAAATTTTGATCAAACCATTTCTATTTTAAAAAACATTGTGAGATAATATAATCTAGAACAATGACCCATGTGATTAAAAATGAAATTATTTCCCAAATGAAATACTTATATCCATGGGTGGTGGAGTTAAAAACATTATGGGGATGTATACCCAACTACATTAGGTTATGAACAATAACCTGAACCTTGTGGAATGTCTAACTTTAACAAATAAGGAGACAATATCAATTGATTCCTTTATGAAAAAATGACCATTAATGTTTATCAAATATTTTGATCTAATTCTTCTGAAATATTGGGTCAACTCAATAAAAAATATATTTTTGATGATACACTATTTTTAGACCTTAGTTGTTTGTCATTTATATAGATAGGATGACTAATGGTATAAATTGAGGAAGAATACCATGATTAAGGATCGAATGGAATAAATAGAGTGGGAAGATTTGAAAAGTTATTTGTTGAATAGTATTTTCCTCAAACTATTTGAATAATGACGGATTGATAATTATTATATATTAATCAAAATGAGGGAGAATCATTTATAGGACATGAAGAATATATCATAAGGCATTCAAATACACATGAGGCTTTGATATAATAAAAATTATATAAAAATTAATAGATCAATATGTGGTTTAAAACCTCACCTTGGAATAGATCTTATAATATAATACTTTGTGTTTTATGAAGATGTTTCTTGATGTTCTCTCAGTGTAGATATAGAATTCATAGAATGAACCCATGGGTATAGAGATAGGAAACAAAATATTGAGTTTAAAGCTAGGTAGTCAAATGATAATGTTG
Organism: Viscum album; assembly: GCA_963277665.1. Lineage (NCBI taxonomy): Eukaryota > Viridiplantae > Streptophyta > Magnoliopsida > Santalales > Viscaceae > Viscum > Viscum album. The sequence goes on along the minus strand of OY728138.1, from coordinate 1,045,873,145 downwards.
GAAGAGGATCCAACAACCCATATGTAAAAACTGAGGGAACAATCATCGTGGTAATTTCCATAATGGGATATAGAAATAAAATAAGTGTGAGTGAGAAGTCCAAAATGCTCATGAATATTAAAGAGATATAAATAATATTTCCAACATGATGGAGTAAATGAAGGCACAAACTATGATTCATTACTTCAACTATAAGGAGTAGGGGTACTATGAATGCTGATTCCCTAAACTACGGTCCTCCGAGGATAATCACCATCAACATCGACAAAATCCAATGGAAAATGGGAAAGGTTATGCCCCCACTTCTTCTAATGTGGAAAATAAAAATGAAGCCATATAATGTAAAACTAAAATTTACTCAATAATGGAAAAAGTTTTATTTGGCTAGGGTTCTATGAATTCCTTTATATCCTATAATTTTATTAGAACTATTGAATCACAACCCAAATACCCTTATGTATTGATGTATAGGAAAAAACCTAATGGGGTGTTCAATGAAACCTAAATTTTAGATTCTTATCCCATTATCGTATATCGAAGGATTATTTTAGAAAATATCATAATCCTTCCAGTAGTGTAATTTAATGTTTTACTAATAAATGATTGTCTCTCATTATATAGATGTCGCATAAATTGATGGGATAAGTAAATATATTTATATGTTACTAATCAACCCACACTCCCATAAAAATGCAGAGAAGATTATGAATAACCATCATAAAATCCCCCAAAGTTGTGGGTGTTGATATCTAGTGAATAAGCATACATTTCCCAAATGGTTGAGTCTAAGGAAAGTTTCTACATTGTGAAAATGACCTTTGTAAGGGAATATATTGATATATTTACTTTTATTACCCCCAGTTTTTGGTATATAACCCCTTTAATCACGTTTTTTATTCAGTGTCTCTTTAGATGGGTTTTCATAAAATATAGAGTTTCCATAAAATAGAGAGTTTCCATAGAGTGGGTTGTTTCCACAATGTGGGGTGTTTATATAAAGTCGACTGTTTTCAAAAAGTGGGGTGTTTCCATAAAGTGGGATGTTTCCATAAAAAATTTTCTTCTATAAAAAGGTTAAAAGTGAAGGATGGGAGAGTTTGGGGGTTTTAAAAAGAGTGTTGGTACCAAAATTAAGGTCTCATGATCCATACATGGTTGGCCCTAACCGTGTGGTCAAACCTTGCGCATTGGTCAAATCTGGATCCTAATTTCAAGTAACCTACTCATTTTGTCTCTATATAATTATTTTTAGCTTCAAAACGCATCTATTTCGAGATTACTCTCCCTAGAAGGCTGGATAACCAACCCCACATGAGTTAGTGTCATCCTAGAGCCTTTATTTGGTGATTTCAAGTCTGATTCTTGGTGTAAGTGCTGATCTTCTTGGTTCTTTTATGTTTTTTAAAAACTCTTCCTTCTCTCCTTCTCGTTTTCATAGATCTACACCATATGTGGGTATACAAAAAGTTTTTTAACACCAATAAAGGATAAATATGGTGTTTTTATGATAGAAGAAGAGACCTAAGCTTCTTTCATTAAATCATGATCCGATTCGTGAGGTATGTCACCATTCATTCTTGATTTATCATGTTTTCTTATATCTGCAAAGATCTACTTCTGTGATTTCCATTTTTTCTCAGATCTGCAGCTATAGTATGTATATCTACGTTTTTGGATGCCAAATAATTCAATGTTCAGTCATGATCTTTCTAGGATTAGAGAACTAAGGTTGTTCTTGTTGAATTGACTCACCTTCTTGTGCGTTCTCTGTCTATTGTTGAGTTTCCTCAAAACCATCGAGGTAGGAGAATTCTCTCCCATATCTTATTTCTATAATATATTGTCTTATATACATATTGGTTTATTTAAAATAAATTTATTTTAAAAATTAGGGAAAATCTACATTAGTGATGATTTATGGTTTTTGTGAAATTGCGTGATGATGGTGAATAGTTGTGCCAAAGGGGTTTAGTTTCATGAATTTAAAATCGAGATTTTAAATCATGGATTTTCTAGAATTTCTATATGGTTCATGAAAATTGTGTTTTGAATAAAAATGGTGTTCAATAAAAATTGAGTTTTATAGAAACGGGTTGGAATTGAAATGATTTGGCATTGAAATGGTTTTGACAGAAATGGGTTTCAATAATAAGGAGCGTTTATGGAAAGGTTTGTTTTGGCTTCATCATTGGGAATATGTGGTGTGTATTCATGTTGCAAATATGGGGCATGTTTGAAATAGGACATTGTGCTTGGTGCAAAAGGGTTAATCGAACATGTGAATTTCATACATGGTGCTTTGTTGAAATATGACCTTTTCCTTGGTGCCAAAGGGTTGATGGAACATGGGAAACAATTAACTTGTGACAACTTGGTAGATCGATGAGAAACTGCTCATGAATATGGAACTATAATAATGTAGCAAGCATGTTTGGTTTCATGGGTTTGGGAAATTGTTGGGTATGCTGATAAAGGGATATTGTGAATGGTTGTAAAGATTGTTCAGATATTTGTCTTGAAAAATATCTTGTTGGGAAAATTGGTTTCAATTTCACTTGTAAGCATTTGGTAATGAATGGTTTTTTGGAAACTTGTTTATATTTAGTTATAAACTCTTGTTGAAAAAAATATAAAATGTTATATATAATTGTTGCTAACTCTTCTATCCTAGTGGAGTGAGTAGGGAAGTCATTGGGGATAAACTATTGTGTTTTATACTCACCCCTGCTTTGGCACTTTGGTTCTTTTAGTGATGTTATCTTCTGGTAAAAGGGAAAATGTAATGTTTCACACCTATTTAGCACTACCTATTTATGTTTGGGTTGTTTAATGATTTTGGCGCTTAGAGAATGTGGAGCATGGAGTCTTGAGGTATTTGGAGGTTCTTGTGTAGTCTATCAGTTGTGTACATTGATACTTCATTATTCTTCTGTTGACAATTACTTTGATGTGATTTTGAGATACATGAAGCTGTTCATTTGTCTTCTATTTTTTCATTCATTATATAGTGAATGTTTTTTTATTTATTTTAGTTTTATTGGTTTATTTCATTAATGGTAAATAGTCCCCCACTTGTATTTCAAACCCTTTTGTATTTATTTCCAGCCATTGGAATCTTGGGGTTGTCGCTTAAGGCCTAGTAATGACTCGTTGTACTCTCAAGCCAATGAAAATTGGCGGTTTATTATAAATGGTTTAGTGTTCTCAAAAGTGATAATACACAGAGCCACTCCTATACCAAAATTCCATCAATAGTATTGAAAATATTAAACTGGAGGAGTTAAATAAATATCTAAAAGAGTATTTGTAAAATGGTTTTATGCACCCTATTTCATTTCATTATGGTTCACTAGTTATCTTTGTCTAGTAAAAGGATGGATCATTAAGGTTGTGTATTGATTAATTAAAGCTCTATTAGATTATTATAAAGAAAACGTATCTCTTTTTTGGGGTTTGTGTCTTGTTCGATCTACTTTGAGGATATAATTACATCTCAATTGTGTATCCTTACTCTGGATATCAATAGATATAGGTCTGTTTGGAAAATATTTATTAGACAACATTCTATATGAGATATGGAGACTATGAGTTCATAGTGATTCCCATTGGACATACTAATTACCTTTCAATCATCATGGACTTGACAAATATAGTATTTAAATACTACCTCAATTAATTAATGGTATTATTTATTGATTACATTATCATTTACTCCATGATTATGTAGAAATATGAAGAAAACATATGAATTCTGTAACAAACACTAAAAAAGGATAAAATATACACAATGATCATAAAGTGCAACTTTTGGATATAACAGTTGAGATTTTATGGGAACATAATCTCAAGAGAGGGAATATATATAGACCCTTCCAAGTCAATGTTAATTGAAAAATGGAATAGAACCTAATGTATCATGAAAATAATTTTTTAAATTATCTTAGTTGGGAACTATAAATGTACTAGTAGAAATTTCTAACACTTTTCTACATCGATAACTAGTTTTATATTGGAAGGCGTAAATAATGCATGGATGAAAGAATGTGAGGAAAGATTTAAGGATATCAAAATGAGGCAAATCATTACACATGTAATCACACTATAATCAAGTGGAGAACATTTTGTGATATACAGTAATTCTTCCGATAATGGATTCAGTTGTGTACTCATTCATAATTCAAACATGATTACATATTCCTCAAAATAGCTGATAATCCATGTGTAGAAATACCTGATTCATGATATTGAGTAAGTAGATATGATATTCACATTAATGATTTATAGGTTCTACCTCTATGGCGAGAATAGAGAAACATATATATAGATCACAATATTGTAAATTATATTTTCACATTGAAAGAGCTCAACATATATCTGTACAAATGATTAGAGATGATGGGTGTTATAATTGATCTATTCACTTTCGTCTTGGAAAGGTGAAGAAGCTATTATATGATCCTATAATAAAATAACATGCTAGATTTTTCAAGCTGGGAATCGTAAAGGGCCTTATCATCATGGATATTAAAATTAAGGATCAGGAAATCATAATGGTGGGGGATATATCTTATCTCTCCCAAGTGATTTCTCCACCATATGTCTAAGAGTAATTCAAGGAGGCACAAACAGATGATGTGGAGATTCAATATAATGTGGAATAAGTAAAAGAGTGGAATATTTTGGAATACCACATTGATAAAGATGGTTTCATTTAGTTTGGAATAAGATATTATATTTATTCATCACCTTATATAAATAAAGATCTATTGGATAATACACATAGCTCATCTTTCTCAATCCATCCATGAAGTACCAGGATATATTGTGATCTTTAAGATCAATTATATTGGGACAACATAAAGAAGGAGATCAGTATGTACACCTCAAAGTATTTAGTATGTTAGAGAGTTAAATCGGGATGACATAAGTATAGGTGGATGATGTAACCATTTCCCATACCCACATGGATATTTTTTAACATCACAATGGAATTTTTTTCATTAGTCTCCCAAATACATCCAACAGAATAAATACAATATGGGACTTGGTGGATCGACTCACCAAAACCAACCACATCATAATTATCCCAGAATATTTATCACAGGAAAGCATTTGATGATATATGTAAAGGAAGTAGTGATTCTAGATGTGGAACCACTTTTAATCATCTTCTATTGTGATCCAATGTACACTTCTAAATTCCATAGAAGTATTCACCGAGATCTGAATATAGAATTGAATTTTAATACTTTCTATATCACACAAAATGATGGTTAATATGAAAGGATAACTAAAACACTCAAAGAGTTCATTAGATCCTTCTAGATGGAATTTAATGGTGGATTGTATTAGCATATCCTATTAGTTTAGTTCTCATACAATAACAACATCAAATCAAGTATTTGAATAACTATCTATGAAGCTCTATATGGGAAGAGATGAGAACTTCTACTTTTTTTGTGCAGTTGGTTAATAATAGATAATTAGAAATAATATTTTACAGGATATTATAGGAATGTGTCAATCCATAAAATAATATATAAAATATTATCAGATTTTAAAGAAGAGTCATTCTAAAAAAATCCAAAGTGAATTTGAGCTTGAATTTTGAGACAAATTTTTCCACTAAATATAACCATTTAAGAATGTCATAAAATTTTGATAGAAAAAGAATATTATCTCAAGGTATATTGAAAACTTTGAGGTTATTGATCACATAATATTATATGGATATCATCTATGACATCCCCCAAACATGGATCAAGTTAATGATGTTTTCCACGTATCTATTCTACAGAAGTATAAACACTATAACACCCGAATAATTTAAAAGATGAAAATTAAATTTGATAGTGTAAAGGAAATGAAACTCTAAATTTATATTTCAATACATGAAATACTCATTTTAACTTAAGAAACTTTCAAAAATGATATTCATTAATAGATTTTTTATATACATGACAAACATTTAACAAACAATAGTATACTATTAATCTTATTATTTAACATAATAGTAATCACATATCCATCGGGTTTCACGATATGGATTATATTAACCAAATTATGAAAATATTATTTATTCATGTATTTATAATAAATTTTATGGTGACCAATTATTTATAAATTAAAATTAGACCCTTTTGAAAAAAAGGAAATCTTTTCCTAAAAACATATTTAAATGCATACAAGTTGGTTTTATAGCAATAAAATAGATAAATAAATTTGTTCGAATTATATTAATGAAATTTATATTTAGTGGATTCAATATAATGATTAATCTTATTGCTATTTTTTCCTAGACAATAGAAAATAATAATAATAATTTTATGTTAAAATTAATATTTTTTCTAAAAAGTTATTTTGTTACCATTTTGTGGAATATTTATTTTGAAACTATTTTTTAAAAATTTTATAATCCATATTTGAATAAATAATTTTTTATACAAATAATAATAATAAAATTAACTTACGTTTAATTTTTGGTACTTTTTCTTAAAAGATTTATATTTTGTGAATAGTGAGAAATACTGAATTTTATTCAAAAACTATCTTTTCATCTCGATTAATTACAACTTTATATCATATTTTTAATTGAATTTAAATTTAAAATTATGAAATTATATATATATTGATCCAATATATGTTATTTGAATAATTTTTATGTTGAATTTTGATATAAATACATTGTGAACGTTTTCACCTTTTCACTTTAAAAACCTGGTTTCTTATCACGACCACGTGATTGATTTTAAATTAAATTAGGTAAATTAGGTGAATAAAATTAGTAAAAATATATTCCATATTTGGAATAAAAATAATTTATATTATAAAATAAGGACATATCAATTTATTAATATAATTATTAATGAAAAGGGTTAAAATTAAATACAATAATTATGGTAAAAACGAGTTTATTTGGTGGTAATCATAGATGATAAGGTGTAAAAAAGACCCAAAACATCTCCAACACCCATTTTCATAAAATATTTCAAACAATATTACCTTAAACTAGAAATATATTAGTTTTTGGTACACCCTTCAAAGAATGTGACCCATATAATATGATATATGAAGAAAAATACCAAAACTGAGACATTCTTCCTTTAAACTTCCATAAAGCATTGGGGAAATGGAAAACTACATAGAATCATTTATAAATATTGTTTTTGTAATATAAATGATTTAGTTTTTTCATAATAATTTGTCTTTAATTTTTAGAGATTATATAATTACATTAAATTCTTAATAAATTCCAATTCATTGATTATTTACTTATTAATTATGAAATATAAATGATACTAAATCCTTAAAAGTGTAGTAAATAGAATTGATTATTTTTTTATAATACTTTTCTATTAATATATTATGACTTCATTCTTTGAACATAATATATTAAAATATAATGATTTTCATTATTTATTTAATTCAAATTAAATGAAAATTAAAAAATTAACATCAATTAAATTTTATAAAAAATGATATTTTTTAATTAATTAAAATTTTATATAAATCCTTTCATCTATCATGAGATTTTAAAATAATTAATAAATACCAATAATTGTATATTAATGGACCAATTATTCTTTCTTAAGGATTATATTTACCCCTATATAGTTAAAAACTCTATTATCAAATTAAATGTCAAATTGATGTTTATTCATGTTACATGAGCTTATGTTAAAGTTATTTTTCAACTAAAATAATATTTTGATTTTATAAAATATTATAGAATTTTTTGGAATCTATGGGTCTAATTTCTCTAATAATTATCATTTTAATTTATTATTAATTGATAAATTTCAAATGATGGAAAACTCATTACAATAATGAAAGAACCAAAATGAATAAAATAAGGAAACCTATGATTTAAGGAGAAAATTGTATAAAAATGTGTTTCATTGTGTGTTAGAAGTTCTTATCAGCCATTTATTCCATTTAAACCTTTAATTATAAATATTAGAGCCACTTTAGGTAATATTAACCTCCAAAATGTGAATAATTTTTAGTATTTACAAGAATGCCACTCATACTCAACTATAAAATGGAACTCACTCTCCCAACTTGTTCACACCTATCAAGAATTTGGGATCATAAAACCACAACATAAATTACTTCCAAACATCCCTACCCTCACAATATTATCATTATCTTGTCCATTAATTAAACATTTCAAGGATTTAATGAAAAAATAATGAGGATACCCGAAGAATAGGTAATGTTCTTTTATAAGGGTTTTTATTTTATTTCTTTCTCCTCCCCCTTCAATAGTTCCAATATGATGATAATATAATAAAATTTGTATATTACATACACTATGATTTTTTTATATTATGGTTTTGACAAAAATCTACAAAACATCAATCACATGGGTTATAAAATTATTATTTGTGCGTACGAAAAACTACCACCTCACAAACCTATGTTGTTTATTTTTAAATTATTACATTTATATGTTGGTAATAATGATGGATATGAAGTATATATATGATATTTAAAAACCAAATTATATCTACGGAGTTCTTATATCATATATATAGATTTTAAATTTCATACCGTAGGGGATACGATAATATCTCTTCTGTGTACGATGGATTACCACCTCATGAATTGATGTGAAGTGTTTATCACTAGAGTATTACAAGACAGGTAATAAAGGTAAATATAGATAAAATATATGATATAAATGTCATAATAATTATATTCATTAAATAATTATATTTCTATAAATATAATATTTCATTTTTATTACATTCTCTCACATTGTAAAGTGATAGCGTTGTTCATGGACTTGCAGACTACTGCATCCTCGAAGTGATGTGATTATTCTTTTCTCGCTACTACATCAAACTAATGAAATATATATTTATATTTAATTATATGATATTTTATTTATGATATAATAATTCCATAAAGAAAAAAATATTAATTACTTACTTTCCATAATGATTAGGGGAAATGGGAATGTTACTCATGTGTACTTACGACCTACCGTCTCCAGTATCATAACGACTGTTCATTTTTCATAACCATAATTTTTGAATTATTTTAAGAGGATAATTTTTGTATAAGTATGATAATTATTTCATTATTTTTATTATTATAAACCTCTGTAAATAATAATATCATTGACCTTCTACAACTTACCAAATTCAATTTTGATTCACAAGACAAATATAGTCAAAATATATGCCTTAAAAATAATTGATTAAGTAGATGTTTCTAACCTATTAATATGGGGAAAAATTTAATAATAAACATGATTATGTTTCTCAGGAAATTAAAAATTTTAACATTAGTTTATTATTGAGTAAGATAATGAAAAATAATGATGAATCAGACTCAATATAAGGGTTTTTCTCATCTCACTTTTATTTCTATGAGATACATGCAATATTCACAAATAATTTTTCATTTATGTTTATAACATTACAATTAATTTATTTTATTATTACTATGATGAAATATTTTTTTGGGTGTATATATACATTTTTGAATGCATCCTTTTTGGGGTTTACAGTTTTAATATTACCAATATATTAAAGGATTTATGTCTCAATATTCATTCTTTGAGATGTAACTTATGTTATACACATTACTACAACTATACAGTGAAAATTAATCCTATTTAAAAATTTATTTCGTGAATAAACTTAATATATTGATATTATATGTCTAATTAAATTTAATTCTTTCATGGGGATAATGATTCATAGTTACAAAAGTGGTATGAGTCTTTTGTTACAATCTCATCTTTTGTTGAAATTGTGTATGATTAAGTATCCAGTATGGAAATATTATAATTATCCTCAATTATATTATTATATGAGTATTCATGATAGTTTCAAATAATTTTACCACTTTCCACTATTTTTTACATAAATTATTTAGAAATGTTTTTTATGAAAATCAGACATTATTTCCCAGTTTGTTCAGATATCTGTTTTTTTTTTCAAAACCATTTTTTATAAAAATACATTAAAAATGTTTATTAATTATATTATAAAATAATTTTCATTGAAAATGATTTCTAAAATGATTTATTTTTAAATGGTCTTTAGATATTCATTTATATGTTTCTAAATATTTTTTGAAGATAAGGATTTTCAAAAGGTTTTATATTTTAAAAAGTTATTTTATAAATGAAAATGGTATTATCCTCAAAAAAATAAAATTATATTTTAAATGTATTTGAATTCAACAATATCCAAAAACCATGTTTTCAATTATCCTCTAATGGGTATACAATGTATTGATATTATCCTCATTTTTTATTAGTATAGAATGAGATTATATCAATAATATTGTTATGGAACACATTTAAGTTCCATTAGATAGCCATGGTTCAATGATATTATTATAGAAGATATTTATTTTTAATGGTTTAATCTTGTTCAAAATATATTATTTTGGAACCAATGTATTTTCCATAGGTAAATCATGCTTTAAAGAGACATATATGAAACCCATTTTTATTCCAGGGGTTAATCATGTTATTAAATAATAATGATTATTTTTATGAGTTTTATGATGAATAATCTATGTAAATTATTAATTTATTAGTTCTTATACATTATAAATGATGCGTGTGCCTAGATAGAATAGGGTGATACCGTTATAGCATAACTGATGGCAGAACCCATATAGTGCTCTAATTTATTTTCTAATGATTAGGTTCTCTGAAGAATTATATTAGAAGTTGGCCTTTTGGATATTAAAATTTGTAAGGGTCCTACTAGGGTTCATCAAGGGTTCTATAAGGGTTCTAAGAGATGATGTTATCAGATAATAATATGTTTTATTTTTGATTTATATAGTTCTATGATGTTTCATTTTAAAAATATTGACATATCATCGCTCATGATTATTGACTCTTAAAACTATGTCCTCTAAAAAATCATTATTCCATGATATTTTGTTGGATGATCTTGGTGCTGATGAGTATTAATATTCATTTATTAATACTCGTGCACTTTTTTTAAGACATCACACCCATATTATCTTCTTATACTCATTGATGGAATTCAATTGTTAATTATTATTTTAACCATGAAAATAATTTTAGATCACCCATATTATGTTTCTTATTCCATGGGTTATAAAGAGTTAGTTTTAATTAATTATTTTCCATAATTAATTTCATATGGTTGATGATGTTGTATTAATGTTAAAAAAATATGGGTTATATGGGAGAAATTGCCTTTTGATGTCATGTGAATTATTTATGTAAGAGTTTTTTCTAATTCATTAAACTATAAACCTAAAAGTAACTTAATGTTATAAGTGATCCAATTTTTTCAATTTGATTTTTTATGTTTTAAATGAAAAAAAAATCATGTCATAATTATTATCATAAAAGTTGGAAATGTAGTGTTCAATATTTCTGTATAGTATGTGAGAGTATGGGTCCTAAGATGTTATAGTTGGTTTCAAAGTTCACTTTAGATATCTTTGTAGAATATGATAGTTTCATTTCAGGTTATCTTATGAGCTATGGGTAACGTTATAGGTCTATAATATTAAGTATGATCATAAAATCATGACTTCCACTATCTTACAAAATGGTTGGGTTAGTATCAAATTTTTATTGGTTATGATTATGTTTATTTTTAAAACATATGCTATTTTATTTAATTATTAACTATTGATTTATCATAGAAGAATATATTATCAAATCCTTCTAATCATTGGGATTCATACTTACTCATAAGGTGTCTGAAGAAAATTAACGATAATTATATATGAAATGTTTTGGTTGAAACATTGGTTATTTATTTTTAATATTAATGCAGCATATTAAGGTTTATTCATTTTGGTAATTAATTTACCATGTTCTAAATTTTTTGGTTTTATTTAATTCCAATAGAAAGTTGAAATTGGTTGATTATCCATTTTATGGTTATGTGGTAATTAAACATTTATTTTATTGAATCATGCATTAAAGATTCTTCTTGACAACTTATCATTTAGAGAAAAAGATGATATTGTGTTGGAAAATGAAAAAAAGTTTCATCAAGTAATTATATATCGATTCTTCTCTTTGTATAGATGGTAAAAGATTGCATCAACTCTGTAAATATAATATACAATAAAAAATATTGTCTTAGTAGATTCATTTCTGATAAAATGGTTTTCTATTAAATCACATAGATTTATTGTTTTTGGGACCTTCACATTCTAATGTTTGTTCACTTGTTTTTTATCAATAACCTTATTCACTCTCTATAATATCTTACGATTTTCCATTATTCCCACCAAATTTCACTTATTTGTAAATTTTTTTCTTTTTAATTCTATAAATCCTTTGGTCATACATTTATATATAATTAATAAGAATTTTGTAACCTTTTCATTGATGTGGACTTATAGAAAAATGATTTTTGAATTACCATCTTTTAATAACCAATATAAAGATCAAATTTGGATAATAAATTTAATTAAAGGTGGGAGTATGTAACACCGTAATATTTAAAAGGAATAATATCATATTTGATATCATAATGGTCACTCAACAAAACATTTTTCATATATTACATAAAGAACTCTTTTTTTCATGTGATACATGAAAAAATATATTTCATCAATAGTTTGTGTTCCATGTAAGATCGGGTCTTACAAAACAATAATATTCAATTACTATTATTATTTTAGATGATAGTTATAAACTAGCTTTTAAAATGGGGGTTATGGTTTATATTAACTGAATTATTAAAATATTTTTTAAACATATAAATATTTATTTATTTGGTAACCAATTAATTTGAAATAAAAATAAAACTGTTTTGAAAATAAAATGAAATATTTTTCTCAATTTTTTTAAATGTGTACAAATGTATTTTTATACCAAAAAAATTAAGAAATAATAATTTATATATAATATTATTTAATTTTATATGTAATATATTGAATATAATTTTTAAAACGTGTCATATATTGATTATAGTCAATAAGTAAAAAAAATACAATTTTGAACATAAAACCAGTAATTTATTTTTTTCTAAAAATACTTTTGGAAATTTTTATGGAACCCTTGTTTTAAAAATAATTATTGAATGAATTTATATATTATTTTGAAAAATAAAATTAATTTTTAAAAAAATAATACTTAAATGATATTAGGGTTAATTTATTGTTATTTTTCTGAAAATTTCTTTTTTTTGTAGAGAAAATTTATGATTTTTTATTTAAAACATTATCTTTTTCTAGAATATTTACAATGTGAAATTATATATTTATTTTGTTTTAAATTAAAAATAGTTAAACTATAAATCTAATAATATAGTATATGAAATTATAATATTTTAAATCATTAATTTGGATATAAAAAGGATGAGAGTGTTTAATATTTTTCACAATAAAAACCCGCTTTCTCTCTCATCGACAGAAATAGTTGGAAATTAAATTTAAACAATTGTGTGTATTAAATTTTTAATAATGTACTTATTATTTATAATAATAATAATTTATATTTTCAAATATGTTCAAATTAGTTTTTTTTTAAATAATGATTGGTGAAAAAATTTAAAATTTATTATAGTGATTTTGGTAAGAAAGAATCTACTTAGTGGTTAAACATAAATTATAAGGTGTAAAAGTGACCTAAAACATGTCCAGAACCCATTTTATAGAATTATTTAAACCCTTGTGACCTTATTAGTAAAATAACAGAGTTTTTTGAAACAATTCTATAAAGATAACTGTAATGTCTCATATTTTCCATGTATTATTTTTCAATATTATTTGGAATTATTTCGAGATGGGGCACGAAGACAAAACATCAATCTGAGGCCAAGTGAGCCCAGAATGGTGGTTTGAAATTTTTTTATGTTAAGTGAGTCGGCACTTGAGCACGGTTGTGGCAGTTTCCAAACGGATGCCCGGAATAAAAACTTGAAGGCATTGTTGCGTCTAGGATGACGACTTTACCAAAGAATGAGCCAAACCTCGACTGGAGCGGGTCGAGGGAAAAAGTTAATTTTCGGACATTTCAAGTAAAATAAAATAAAATAAATTCCCTAAGTTTATTTACTTTCTTTTTTGAAATATCTGTTGCAGTGCAGCGATGGGGCAGTTGTTTCAGTCATTAATGGCATGTCATAATGACTCAAAAACAGCAATGCTGACTCATTAATGCCACAGCATGACAGATTCCCAAATACATTCCCTCTTTTTAATGGTTTAATAAAACGTTGCTCATTGGCATAAGCCGGAGAGAAAATCTGGAGAATACTTGGCACCTTGGAGGGAACTCTCTGTGATGAACGATGACTAATCAAATTTGAGATTCATTGCACCAACATGTTGAAAGATCTTGACGATGAAGGCAGTGACCTCTTCATCAGCGATCGATCCCTATGAGGTTGGGGTTGTTACTTTGATTCTTCATTCCCCATTTTTGAATTTAAATGATGAACGTGGATCATCCACGAACCTGTTGATCCACGGATTCATACGATTTTGAGGGAGGGTTTTTGATGGGATGATTTTGGGGAAATTAATCCATGTTTAATTGTTGTTTGATTCTGCTCTGTTTAATCCTACTAACGGGAGCAGATCAACGCCATGACGAACAACGACGGAGGTTCATTCCTCAAAATTGTTTTGTTAGATTTCTCCCATTTATTCTATTTGCGAGTTCTTTAAGTTCATCGTGTGGTAATGAACAAAGGATATTTTCTCACACATCATGCAACGCAAAAATCCCAAATTGGAGATCCAACATCATGAAGACCTTGTGGAGGTGCGACGGCCACAGTGGCAGACGAATAGACACAGATTGGGAATTCTCATTCTTCGACCGTTATTCGTGTGAGAGGATAGAAATGGGTTTTCAGAGCCGTTATAAGGCCCAAAAACAATGAATATAACCTCGGGATGTCGAGGAAACCTTGATTTTGGAGTTTCGTGGTGATTGGACGACCGGGTCGACGAGTGGGTAGCACAGAAGGGGAGGTAGCGTAAGTCTGCGATTCTGAAAATTTCTAGAATACACGGCGTGTACTTCCAAAGAACACACCTTGTTTTACTTGCGGCGGAGGCTAGGGTTTCAGGGGTTAGAGAGGAATCACACGGGGTGTGACCCTGGTCACATGACGTGTCGAACTGTTCCCAAAGGTCGGCGTGTATTTTGGGAAGTACACAGACACGGGATGGACTACACGATGTATACTCTCTACGCAGTATGGCAGAGGTGGAAACGCAGAACTCAGGTGTGTATCCAGGGGGTACATGGAAATGGGATGGAGTACACGACCGTGTACTCTATCACATGGCCTGGTGAGGCCACTAATGCGGGTCACCCCGTGTACCGATTACTTGGGTTAGAGTACACGGGTTGCGGACCGTGTACGGGAACATGTCTAGCATACACGGAGCCGACCCCAGTCACTCGGAGACGGCATGTACACAGTACTACACACCGTTTACTCACTTTTCTACATGACTAGCCTTAAAACGTGTGTAGAGACCCGAAGCCTAACGTAAATGGACATTACATTACATTTGTGGAATACTTAGTACATTACAAAGACACACACACAAGGATCGTAATAGTTTAGTGTCTTTGGAAACTCGGAATATAATCTTCTAATCCTGGTGAAATATCATCAACATCTCCCATAAAGATCTTCCTTTTTTTTATACCTAAAACCTTTCTTTATATCCTGGGGAATATAAAACATAAAAGGGTGAGCTCAAATGCTAAGTAAGGGTAAACAAAAGAAATATCAATCACATTATAAGAACATAACATTTTGAAAATCTTAACTTGCAAAAGCGAGCATAATTTCATCACATGGGATAAATCATGGCAGTGAAATGTAATCACAATAATCATAACTTAAAACATGAAACATTGTGGCATACACACATAATCATAGAGAATCATTTCTTGTTAGTCAAGACTCATTGCCAAGACTATCTTAGTGGACAAAGTCCCTTTCTGAACCGTGTCACCCTCGTTTCAGTCCGGTTTCACTGAACTGGTATAACCTACCATTCCAGCCATGTCTATCTCATGAGATATAAAATCATTACCCAATGCATTGGAGAGAGATATAGGTCCCACCCATCTCATAATGATACCATTCTTATTTGTGCCAAAAAATCATAAATCATACATCATTGCATAACCCATGTAATAAAAATGGGAATCTTAAACATTGTGACATCATAAAACAATTCATATAAGATAAAAGAATTCATAAAAATATTTCCATCACAACATAATCAAATCCATGTAATAATAGGGATATAAACAGAACCCTTTTATTATCTTAGATGGAAAATAATTTTGATAAAACACTTGAACTCCATTCTTGAGGAAAATATCCTTTCTGCTTCAAAATCAATTTCTTTTCACAAAACGTCATGCAACTTTAAAAGAAAGAGATTTTGTTGAAAATAGTCATGAAATATTTTGGAGGAATATTTATGAAAATAAGGCTTTATAAAACCGTAAAATCCATTTGTGCCGTATAAGTTAAAAAAACATTCTTCTCAAACTTTTGTCGGAAAATCCAAAAAGTACCTCGTACGAAAAACGACAAAAGATTCCTTTCATATCTTTTACTAAAAACTCACTGAAGGGTAAAATAGGATTTAAACAATTGTAGGTGAATGGAAATAATATTACATATTGAGGAAACATGGATGTGGATGATAAAATACACCCCAGTAAATTCCAAAGTATAAATAATCTCAGATAAAAATGAGATTGTGATATTTTCCCTTACCTTATGTCCGATATGCTTTGTACATATCCAAACCTCCTGTATAATGATTTAAATAATGTCATTAACTTATTATAGAATCATATTCATTGTTATTATATCATATATGGTTCACTTATGACTTTATATTACCCGTTCTTTTGTAAATTCCATGTTAAAGAAGCGTTTTGGGTAAAATAGTTTCATTTATCGTAGGTGTTTGGACTTGTTGTTCTTGACATTATTATTACTTATATCATGATTTACTTACTTTCAGAATATAAAACATGATTTATATATCATATATATTCAGTATATATATATATATATAATAGATAGATAAATGAAATGAAACACACCGTTCATGGAGACGGTAGTCCGTACGTACGCATGAACGCTGTTTTCCTTTCCTTATTATCTTGAATGGAATTAAGTAGATGACATACATATATAAATAAATCCAGTAGCTTTATAATGTCATATATTTCATTATTATTGCTTATATATACTTTATAATCATTCTTAAATGGTTAACATGGAAAATGAATCTCATCGCGTCGTGGAGACGGTAGTCCGTACGTACGCACGGGCGATGATATCATTTCCATAATTATTGAATTGAATTGGAGTGGATGATATGATATATCAGAATCATTATTATGTTATAATAACTATGTATAGTTATTCTTTACACCATAATACCCATCCATGTAAGGTGTTGGTGGAAAAACAGATTACACCACGGTGTGGAGACGGTATTCTGTACGTACGCACGCGCGGTGATTTTGTTGTCCGTAGGACGGATAGATGGTGAAATAGGGTTGTTTCATACTTATAATGACATATCAGTATATGAGTGATACTGATTTTATTACTTCATAATGAAACATCCTAAGAAGAAGAAGTGGAAGAAGAAATAATGTTGAAAGAATCGGTAACGGAAATTACCTCTTCTTTGAAGTTCTTCTTTGAGACCTCCTTTTAGGGCACTAAAATTGGTCTTTGAGGAAGACCAGAACCTCTAGGATGTTGCTAGGGAAGTGTAGAGGAGAAATTTTCAGGGGTTTTCCGAGCTTGATGGCTCAATGTGGTGTGAGGAAGAGGGGGAGGAGGTGCCCTTTTATAAGGAAGGAGAGGGGCACCTTAGGAATATCTCAAAATATTATTTTATATTAAAGTAAAAATCGGTTTATAATGGTTCCAAAGGGTATTATTTCGATGGTAAAGTGGGTATGGGTCGAAATACTATCAACAAATAGGATTTAGACAAGTTTAGGTTATTATTTTAACCTTATCAATTAGATTTAACTCTAAGTTAAATAATTTAACTTTTACCGTGTCTTTTTGTTTTCTTACACTATATGGTTAATACACTTACAATAACATGCCAAACGAACCCCAAGTTGTTTATTATTAATATATATATCCTTATCTAAGTC
This sequence comes from Viscum album, assembly GCA_963277665.1. NCBI lineage: Eukaryota > Viridiplantae > Streptophyta > Magnoliopsida > Santalales > Viscaceae > Viscum > Viscum album. The sequence continues at coordinate 1,045,855,000 of OY728138.1, read as the reverse complement.
ATTTGGCCGAACCTTAGATATTTAGGAATAAAATAACAATTATTAATATAATATTTTATTTAAAAACTATTTTGTTTCAATTTTGACACTATTTGATATATGATTTTTGTTAAAGTCATAACAGAATTATATGTTCTAAACAAGTTGATTAAATCAACAATAATATATCATAGTAACCTAGAAAATTAGTGGAATTCATAAAAAGTCTCAAATTATATTTATTTGGGTATTTATAACATCAATTATGTCAATATTGCATTAATAAGATAATTACTGCATCATCGTTGTGTCATAAATAAATTATCTTATTTAATGTCTAAAAATTACAAATAAAATACCATTATGTAGGAAATCTTTTTATATTTCTAATGAATATTTATAGACGAATTTATCATATGTATAACACCATATTAAAAATGTTTTAGTAAATAAAGTTTGATTTTAACTCTTTTAACCCTTCTTTAAATAAATTAATAATAAATGTCCTAATCTAGTCCATGTGGGCCTAAATGGTCATATTTTATTCCTAAGTTTGTTTTTGGTCGAATTACACTTATCAAATAGAATTAGGACATGTGTTAGGATAATAATAATATCATCTTTACCCTTAATTACCCTATTTACTTTTAACCATGGTAAAAAAAAGTAAAAAGTTACTATTCACCAAAAATTATTTTCATCTCATTGAACCACATTTTAGTCCTTGATATTAACCGTGTCTCTAGGATTTTTGAAATTCCATTCACAGAAGCGGTAAAATTAAGTTTTATGAACAATTCAGTTTTTTTTAACTACTACTTAGTGGTTTCACTATTCATCGAAAATTGAATGTTTTCCGAAAAGTACCAAAATTTCACCATAAGCTAATTTCGATATTCCGAATCCAAAAATGAAGTCCATTTTGAAAAATAGAATTTACAAAATTTCAAAAAGTGGTTATTAATATTCATAACTGCTAGTTCTAATAATATTTTAATAGCATATCGTTGTTTAGTAAAACTCGGTATTGCGTACTACACACGCTATCAAGGAAGGTCGCGATTGCGTGTAATGAAAGGCAAGTCAAGGATGCGTGTTGTGCAAGATCCTTTTGGTGTAGCGTACAACACAAGACATTAATGAAATTAAAAGGAATATTTTTCATAAAATCTCGGGGTGTTACATTCTACCCCCCTTAAAATAAATTTCGCCCTCGAAATTCGTCGGGGGTTATAAATGGTTTACTACTCGAAAGTTTCTTTAATAGAAACCCACATCGTAAAAAGGAATACCAAAAACAATCTTTAAAATCAAAAGTATGAAACGTAACGGTTACCCAAATAAACTAATCACTGGGTTTCCACATAGTTGAAATTATGGATATGGAAGAGAAATCTAACCATCATGTTCTGATGGAGAGTGGTAAAGAACATGGCTATGGAAAAGCCAACAATCACAAATCCATAAATTTGTGACGATTTAAGGTACCATCTGATTAATCAGATATAAGAGCACTAGGACAACATTTTTGGTTTTCAAGATCATTTCCCTAAAGTTGAAGAATTTGAATTAGAATAAATACTTTCTTGATTTCGGTATAGTCTCACCGATGGTCGTTCTTTGGACAATTTCCACTTCATATCTTAATGAAATGAAGTTGAATTTTTCATTCGTGATGTGTTAGCAGATCAGGTAATAGAATGATGGGTCATTCCATCTGTCTCAAACAAATGGTTTGAAAAGTTATAAGTTCATCTTATGGTTAGATTAATTGTATATGGTTCCAAAAATGAACTTATACTTCATATATCATACCGCTTAAAAAAAGAAAACTAGTTTCTACTAAACAGTGACTTCCTGTAGGCCAGTGGTAGGTGATAAAGGCCAGTCGCACTTCGGTTGTGGGTTCGATTCCCACAGCCTTGTCTGACGCAATGGGTTGTCGCCCGTCCTACAGGTTGTCCTTTTTCTAAAACTATATTACTATAACATCCCATCAATAATATCGAAAAAAACTTCTATCCTTAAACAATACCAACTTTTGTCCAACATAATCCATTCCAATCTTTAGGCTTATCCATAATACTGCAGTCCACTCTCATAATATAGTGAATATGACTACCAGAGATTTAATACCATCGTTGATTCCCATATATCATAAGATATGTTTTGTTGGTCACATTCCAAACTTTCAAAGGCCTTAATCATGTATTCTCTTGAATACACATTGAACCTTAGTGAAAACATGAATGCAGTTAAAAGTTAACACCTTCCACATACAAAAATCCTCAAAATTATATATACTCAAACCATGATATCACTTAGTCCTTATATCAATCATGAGCTCATGAATACTGTTAAACATTTCATTTTCTCATTTTCCCCTCATTATGCGCATATCGTCTTATTTCAAAAAATATCTCAATCACTTTGAATACCACATTAGACCAATACCTAAATATTCCAATACTCCATGATACAACATTATTTTGGAATCCCATTACATAAACGCTTAATCATTCCACCACATCGTTTTCATATTCAACATCGCCAATAGTGATCGCATGTGACTTCCCTTTGTCCTTTGCCTTAAGTGGTTGCTCATGTCGATCATCACTAACCCTCGGATTTGGGAATTTATTAGCATAATGCCCCATTTCCTTGCACTTGAAGCATTGAAGTGTTGGTGGTGCGTTCTCTACAGTGTTTGCTTTATTCACATCATTAGAAACCCTTTTTCCATTACTTCGACAATCAGCTGCTCGATGACCTTCTTTTCCACACATAAAACATTTTCTAGTCCCTTTAAGACAATCTCCACCATGCTTCTTTCCACACATTGTGCATAAGGAAACATTCATCTTCTTTTCACCATTATTCTGAGATTTCTCCTTGAACTCCATCTTTCGTTTCTTGTCAAAACCATGAGATGGATATGTAACACCAACTTCCATTTATACCTCGATAGCACAACGCACAATTTCTTCATAGCTACTGAAGTCTCTTATAGTTAATGCCCTTCGAAGACTTGGTTTTAAACCACTGAAAAATCGATCAACGTTACTTTCAGGTTGGATGATAATGCCAGATGCATACCTTGCAAGTCTTGTAAAATTCGCTTCGTATATACCAACAGATTCATCATCCTTCTGCTTCAGCTCAAGAAACTCCTTTTCCATATTTGTTCGAAGAATACGAGGGAAGTACTTACTGAAAAACAAGTTCTTGAACTCGTCCCATTCCATGGACTCAATTTCATCTCTTGGCCTCGTATTCTTGATAAGATTCCACCATTGATCAGCTTCACCTTCCAAACGATATACTGCTAAGATGACTTTATCATGCTCAGAACATCGAAGAACTGAAAATATCTTTTCAGTGGTACTGATCCATTGTTCAGCAACAAGTGGATCGGAAGACCCACTAAAAGAAGGTGGACGTTGCCTCATGAAGGACTCAATAGAATATTGTTCCCTTCTCTGCTCATTTGGAAGTCCAGAATTATTCATAGCTTGTGTAAGTATAGCAATAATATTTTTCACTCCATCTCCCATAACATTTGTTTGTTCAAGAGGGCAATCATTGCATTGTCCGTTGCATTGATCAACACGGTTCCTTCGGGTTCCAGCCATCGTCTAAAACCCCAAAAGAATAGTGTGAGAGGCAAAAATCATGCTAGGGAAAACAACATAATAAAGGGGGAGTACCTTCAATATCTAACATCTTAGGTTTAATTATATGATCCTTAGCGTAATTCTAGTACTATAACCTATACGTATACTTAACCTTAGAGACATCCCTAGACATACCTTAGAAATATCTCTAGGGATCTCACTAATGTTCTCGTATCCTAGTTTCCAAAGGTTGACTAAACCTTTCCTCTGATACCAACTGTAGAGACCCTAAGCCTAACGTACATGGACATTACATTACTTTTGCGGAATACTTAGTACATTACAAAAACACACACACAAGGATCGTAATAGTTTAGTGTCTTTGGAAACACGTAATATAATCTTCTAATCCGGGTGAAAGATCTTCAACATATCCCATAAAGATCTTCCTTTTTTTATACCTAAAACCATTCTTTATATCCTGGGGAAAAGAAAACATAAAAGGGTGAGCTCAAATGCTCAGTAAGGGTAAACAAAAGAAATATCAATCACATTATAAGAACATAACATTTTGAAAATCATAACTTGCAAAAGAGAGCATAATTTTATAACATGGGATAAATCATGGCAGTGAAATGTAATCACAATAATCATAACTTAAAACATGAAACATTGTGTCATACACACATAATCATAGAGAATCATTTCTTGTTAGTCAAGACTCATTGCCAAGACTATCTTAGTGGAAAAAGTCCCTTTCTGAACCGATTCACCCTCGTTTCAGTCCTATTTCACTGAACCGGTATAACCTACCATTCCAGTCATTTCTATCTCATGGGATATAAAATCATTACCCAATGAATTGGAGGGAGATATAGGTCCCACCCATATCATAATGATATCATTCTTATGTGTGCCACAAAATCATAAGTCGTACATCATTGCATAACCCATGTAATAAAAATGGGAATCTTAAACATTGTGACATCATAAAACAATTCATATAAGATAAAGGAATTAATAAAAATATTTCCATCACAACATAATCAAATCCATGTAATAATAGGGATATAAACAGAACCCTTTTATTATCTTATATGGAAAATAATTTTGATAAAACACTTGAACTCCATTCTTGAAGAAAATATCCTTTCTGCTTCAAAATCAATTTCTTTTCACAAAACGTCATGCAATTTTAAAAGAAAGAGATTTTGTTGAAAATAGTCATGAAATATTTTGGAGGAATCTCTATGAAAATAAGGATTTATAAAACCATAAAATCCATTCGTGCCGTATAAGTTAAAAAAACATTCTTCTCGTACTTTTGTCGGAAAAGTCAAAAAGTACCTCGTACGAAAAATGACAAAAGATTCCATTCATATATTTTACTAAACACTCGCCGAAGGGTAAAATAGGGTTTAAACAATTTTAGGTGAATGGAAATAATATTACATATTGAAGAAACATGGATGTGGATGATAAAATACACCCTAGTAAATTCCAAAGTATAAATAATCTCGGATAAAAATGAGATTGTGATATTTTCCCTTACCTTATGTTCGATATGATTTGTACGTATCCGAACCTCCTATATAATGATTTAAATAATGTCATTAACTTATTACAGAATCATATTCATTTTTATTATATCATATATGGTTCACTTATGACTTTATATTACCCGTTCTTTTGTAAATTCAATGTTAAAGAAGCGTTTTGGGTAAAATCGTTTCATTTATCGTAGGTGTTTGGACTTGTTGTTCTTGACATTATTATTACTTATATAATGATTTACTTACTTTCCGAATATAAATCATGATTTATATATCATATATATTCAGTATATATATATATATAATAGATAGATAAATGAAATGAAACACACCGTTCATGGAGACGGTAGTCCGTATGTACGCATGAACGCTGTTTTCCTTTCCTTATTATCTTGAATGGAAGTAAGTAGATGACATACATATATACATAAATAAATTAGCTTTATAATTTCATATATTTCATTATTATTTCTTATATATACTTTAAAATCATTCTTAAATGATTAACATGGAAAATGAATCTCATCGCGTCGTGGAGACGGTAGTCCGTACCTACGCACGAGCAATGATATCATTTCCATAATTATTGAATTGAATTGGAGTGGATGATATGATATATCAGAATAATTATGATGTTATAATAACTATTTATAGTTATTCTTTACACCATAATACCCATCCATGTAAGGTGTTGGTGGAAAAACAGATTACACCACGGCGTGGAGACGGTATTCCATACGTACGCACGCGCGGTGATTTTGTTTTCCGTAGGATGGATAGATGGTGAAATAGGGTTGTTTCATACTTATAATAACATATCAATATATGAGTGATACTGATGTTATTACTTCTTAATGAAACAACCTAAGAAGAAGAAGTGGAAAAAGAAATAAAGTTGAAATAATCGGTAACGGAAATTACCTTTTCTTTGAAGTGCTTCTTTGAGACCTCCTTTTAGAGCACTAAAATTGGTCTTTCAGGAAGACCAGAACCTCTATGATGTTTCTAGGGAAGTGGAGAGGAGACATTGGTAGGGGTTGGCCGAGATTGAAGGCTCAATGTGGTGTGAGGAAGAGGGGGAGGAGGTTCCCTTTTATAAGGGAGGAGAGGGGCACCTTAGGAATATCTCAAAATATTATTTTATATTAAAGTCAAAATCGGTTTATAATGGTTCCAAAGGGTATTATTTCGAATGTAAAGTGGGGAGGGGTAGAAATAAAATCAACCAATAGGATTTAGACAAGTTTAGGTTATTATTTTAACCTTATCAATTAGATTTAACTCTAAGTTAAATAATTTAACTTTTACCGTGTCTTTTTGTTTTCTTACACTATATGGTTAATACACTTACTATAACATGCCAAACGAACCCCAACTTGTTTATTATTAATATATATATCCTTATCTATGTTATTTGGCCGAACAATAGATTTTTAGGAATAAAATAACAATTAATAATATAATCTTTGATTTAAAAACAATTTTGTGTCAATTTTGACACTATTTGATATATGATTTTTGTGAAAGTGATAACAGAATTATATGTTCTAACCAAGTTGATTACATCAACACTAATATATCATATTAACCTAGAAAATTAGTGGAATTCATAAAAAGTCTCAAATTATATTTATTTTGGTATTTATAACATCAATTATGTCAATATTTCATTAATAAGATAATTACTGCATCATCATTGTGTCATAAATAAATTAAATTATTTAATGTCTAAAAATTACAAATAAAATACCATTATGTAGTAAATCTTTTTAGATTTATAATTAATATTTATAGCCGAATTTATCTTATGTATAACCCCATATTAAAAATGTTTTAGTAAATAAACTTTGATTTTAACTCTTTTAACCCTTCTTTAAATAAATTAATAATAAATGTCCTAATCTAGTCCAAGTGGGCGTAAATGGTCATATTATATTCCTACGTTTGTTTTTTGTCGAATTACACTTATCTAATAGAATTAGGACATGTGTTAGGGTAATAATAATATCATCTTTACCCTTAATTACCCTATTTACTTTTAACCGTGGTAAAAAAAGTAAAAAGTTACTATTCACCAAAAATTATTTTAATCTCATTGAACCACATTTTAGTCCATGATATTAACCGTGTCTATCGGATTTTCGAAATTCCATTCACAGAAGTGGTAAAATTATGTTTTATGAACAATTCAGTTTTTTTAACTACCACTTAGTGGTTTCACTATTCATCGAAAATTGAAAGTTTTCAGAAAAATACCAAAAATTAGGGCTAAGCTATATTTGATATTATGAAGTCAAAAATGATGTCTATTTTATCAAATTCAAAACATATCAATTACATTAATTAATTTAAAAAATTAATTCCCGTCGTCAAAACAAATAGTGTGTTTTTAAGAGATAATAACTATCAAAAGATTGACACTTGTTTATGTCTGGTTTAAATGTGAAATTAAATCCAATGACGAAAATTGTATTAAATTGTAAAAATATATTATAAATATACTTTAAAACCACTCAAATTAATAATTTATCACTATTAATTATTTCTATTAAAAAAGTTGTTTTTAATTAAAATTTCGTAATTTTCAATATTCATCAGAATATGAAAGTTTTCCGAAAAGTACCAAAATTTCACCCTAAGATAATTTCGATATTCCGAATCAAAAAATGAAGTCCATTTTGAAAAATATAATTTAAAAAATTTCAAAAAGTCGTTATTACTATTCATAACGGCTAGTTTTAATAATATTTTAATAGCATATCGTTGTTTAGTAAAACTCGGAATTGCGTACTACACACGCTATCAAGGAAGGTCGTGATTGCGTGTAATGAAATGCAAGTCAAGGATGCATGTTTTGCAAGATCCTTTTGGTGTAGCGTACAACACAAGACATTAATGAAATTAAAAAGAATATTTTTCATAAAATCTCGGGGTGTTACAACGTGGGTCGTTGTACACAGGCATTACCCAAGGTTAGACGACACGACGTGTAACTTTTTCTACACACCGTGTAATTTTTTGAAAATGGCATGGTCCTCTTGTCCACCATATCTTGGAAATGTTTCATTTGGGTTAGTACCCCTCCTTCTTGTTCCCCTTAAGGTCAGGCACCATTTCCTTCTACAGGAGTATGATCCCTTCAGTAGAACTTTCTGTGATACAGTCATGCATCCATTCGAGAGGCCCGGATTGAGATCCTCTATCCATTATTGACCCTAGGTAGAGTCCGACATCGATGTGACCAACTCCACAAGGCGTCAATCCTCAACCTTGTAGGTAAATTTTGGATGATTTGTGGTATCCTCCATGGCCCTGACAGTGATCCTCATCTATGTATCGTGATCTTTCCCACTCAGGAGTGTGTCTCCCGTAATGAGTGCATTTATCTATCGTAATCTTCCCACTCAAGAGTTTTTCTCCTATAATGACTGTAACTACCTCTCGTGGCATTACCCGACGAAACGTACTTCCCATATGGATGTCGTCACAGCTATAAGGCTCTTGGAGTGTGTTCTCGCGAAACAAGTGATTCGTGGAATCTACAAACTTAACACACAGCTGGGGTATGCAGTTGGGTGACTTGTCTCTAGACTATGGGTCTGGGTTTTGAGTATATCTGGTTTGTGCTATATGTTCTGTAGACATGCACTGTGCAAATCTGACTGTACCTTTACATTGTGTACTACTTTGTGGTTTTTTGGGGTCCTCTACTTAGTATTGTTATAATCACCGCTGCACAGGCTTTTCCCACACGTTTTGTGTCTTGTGCAGATAAACAGCCTTTTGACAGAGTCTAGGGTGGACCAAGACAAGACCAAGATTTCGGAGTTCCCTACATGCCGAGGTGTTCCTACGGCTTCAATTAGTAGTCCCAGCACCTTTTGTGTTTACAAGTTGGACTTCACAGTTTTTAGACTCTTGTTTTGGTGGGCTTGTATTCTGGCTAAGTTTACCATTAGTACTATTCCTTGCGTTGTACTCTATTGGTTGGGTTTAGTTGTATGCATGAATTTTGTTCCTTAGTGTTTTTGTTTCATTTCAGCATTTGTGGGCTTGGAGATGTGTGTGTGAGTACAGGTTCTTAGGCAATGCCTCACATGTTCATAATATGCCTACTCGGTGCTAGTCACCAGCCCTTGCCCTATTGAAGGAGGGCATGGGGAGTCGCGGCATGGGCCCCACTGGGATGGGTCGTGGCAGATTGGTATCAGAGGTGGTCGGTTCTACCTTAGGACCAAGAGTCTGTGAGTTTGGTTTGGGGCAATGGTGTCGGGTCTTTTGAGCTTGGCATTCAGGCTAGAGACTCCACGGATCATGCGGCGGCTGACGTATCCACACACCAGGACTCTGATAACCTGATTTTCGACTCGGGACATGAAAACAATGGTTGCATGAAATAAAAAAAGGTATATGAATCATATAGGAATGGGTTTTTTATTCCATGTCCTTTTTGTTAGCTATCCAGATATACTCATTAACCAGGGTACATCCTGTCTCCTTACCAGATTCCTCCACAATGCATACCTGCTAGGATTCAGCTGCGCGATCATGAGGATGACCCCATCTATGACGAGGATTCGATACTGGGACCAGTTCCCTAGGCATTACCACCGGATGTTGCACCAATTATTCCACCACCGGTGGAGTAACCTGTGGTACCTGCTGTACCGACCAACGAGGAGTGCAGGCTGAGCGCGCTCCATGAGATCCGTAAGTAGAGACCCCTCAGGTTCCGAAGGGAGCCCTACCCTCAGGCGACTGAGGACTATCTTGAGGCTATGACTAGAGTTTTCTATCTAGTGAGAACACTAGCAGAACAAATGGTGATCCTAGGAGCGAGCCTTCTTCAGGGATCAGCGGGACGATGGTGGATTCTGACCACACAGACTCATGACGAGGAGACTCTTTCATGGAAGGAGTTTGAGAAACTCTTCTGGGAGTAGTACTATCCGGTTATGCTGAGAGATGTGCGCATCCATGATATTCTTCAGCTCTAGTAGGGAAGTATGACAGTAGCTAACTATTCATCGAGGTTCACCAACCTCGCCCGGTACTCGATGGATATGGTCAGGGATCAGTACTTCAGAGCTCGGACCATAGAGAGAGGTCTCGATGATACATCCAAGATGGTGGCGTGCCTCTATGAATTTTTACTTATACTGGAGTGATCGAGCGGGGCTTGGGGATCAAGAGATTCTTGGCGGAGTAGAGATAGCCGACAGTAGTCAGTAGTAGGCAGACAGGTGTGGAGACCCCAGTAGCAGGGAGTCCACATCAGGGACAGGGATCTGGACGTTGGAGGCATCATAAGAGGACCCATGACAGAGGATCGATATTCCATGGCTCTCAGGCTGGATCCAGTCAACCTAGAGAGAAGCAATTCTATGCGTGCGACGGTATGGGACATCTTGATAGAGATTTCCTGACCCGTCAGGCTGCTGATAGGGAAGCGGTGGATGGACCACTGAGGTAGAGGCAGAGATTGTAGCAGACAGACCCGCTAGGCGGCGGACGTGGAAGAGGAGTAGGGAGAGATGTGGGTGGTTGCATACGCTTTTACTTACTTCCACAACCACCACTAGGAGGTCCGCACCAAGCTTAGGGAGTTGGGTGATAGGGACGGGGACAGCTACATGTGGTCGAGGCATATGACCTAGGGGCTACAGGGATGATTTGAGGTATAGTCTCTGTCTTTTCTAAAATAGTTTTCATTCTTATAGACACAGGATCCTATCATTCCTTCATAGCCACATGTCTTGTATAAAACCTCGAGATTCTGGTAGAACCATTGACTCGATCCTTACTATTGGAGACACCTATGAGAGGAGACTCGATGATCATGCACCTTTGTAGATAGTGTGATCTTACCCTTGGAGGAAGGAGTTTAGGTTGAAACCTATTTTTGGTAGCCTCGACGCCTTACAAAATCGTTCTCGGTATGGATTGGTTATCTTTGGTCCATACCCAAATTGACTATTTTAGGTGAAGAGTGCGGTGTGTCAGCCGTGATGGGACGAGGTTTTCCATTGTCGGAGAAAGGGAAACTAATGCAGTGCAAAATGGGCTTATAAATATGTGGGTGCAGCTAATCACTCATGAGTTGGCTAGCCTTTCCCTCAGAGTAGTGGATGGTGTGACCTCCTAGTTCCCAGCATTAGTGGCGGAGTATGTCGATGTCTTTCCTGAAGATATTCCAGGATTACCTCCCCACCGGGAAACCGAATTCTTCATCTACATACACCCCGGGACGGCACTGATTTCCCTATCAGTATATTGGATGTCTCCTGCAGAGCTTCGCGAGCTGAGGGTGCAGTTTGAGGATTTGCAGAGCAAGGGTTTCGTGAGACCCAACGTATGACCCTTGGCAGCCCCAATCATGTTTACCAAGAAGGAAGATGGGAGTCTGAGGTTGTGCATGGATTACCGGTGCCTGAACCAGGTGATGGTGAAGAACAAGTATCCAATGACAAGGAAATATGACCTCTTTGATAAGATAACAGGGGCATAGTGGTTCTCGAAAGTTGACCTTCAATCAGGCTATCACCAGCTATAAGTGCGGGATGAGGATATACCGAAGACAGATTTCAGATGTCATTATGGTCACTATGAGTACTTGGTGATGGCTCTCAGTGTGACGAACACCCCTATAGTGTTCATGGGACTGATGAAACAGATCCTCCAGCTGTACTTGGAAAGTGATTGGTTATGGTTCTCACCATCTTAGGCCACATGAGAGGAACTATGTGACCCGTGATCTTGAGTTAGTTGTGGTAGTCTTTTCATTGAAGATGTGGTGACACTGCATTATGGGTGAGCGGTTTATCATCTACTCTTACCACTAGAGCCTCAGGTACATCTTTTCGTAGAAAGATCTGAATCTGAGATAGAGTTTTTGGCTATAGTTCCTCAAGGACTATGATTTTGAGATCATCTATACTCCTGGGAAGGGGAACAAGGTGGCTGATGCTCTGAGCAGAGGATCGAGCTGAAAACTATTGAGTAAGGTGACAGAGCAGTTAGCCACATTGCAGTTGTACTTCGTGGATAGGAAAGAAGCATCCTACCTACATTCGATGGTTATCTCCCCTCCACTCTTACAGTGGGTTAGGGAGGCACAACTAGGATATGTTGACTTTGTGTCTTTACATGCTCAGTTACCCACAGGAAAAACTCTTGATGAATATTCACAAGGTGGGGAGCACATACTTCTTTTCAAGGGATGCACTATTGTACCGGTGGCGTTGCAGGAGGAGGTCCTGTGGGAGTTTCATACATCCTCTTTGATGGTACATCATGGAGGGGCAAAGATGTACCAGGATCTCTGACGACAATTCTGGTGGTCGAGCATGAAGAAGGCACTAGAAGATTTCATTTCCTAATGCCTCACAATCCAGCAGGTGATGGCTGAGCACCAGGTTCTAGTGGGATTAGCTCACCCCTGAATGTTCCAGAGTGGAAGTGGGATGGAATATCGATAGACTTCATGATAGGATTAACACGGGCATCCAAGGGGAATGATTCCATCTGGATGATCATTGACCGAATCACCAAGTCAGCCCAGTTCCTAGCTATCAGGGAGCAGAGTTCTGCAGAAAGCTTGGGACACCTCTACGTGGCGGAGATAGTTCGACTTCATGGAGTCCCCTCGACAATACTTTTAGACCGATACACCCGTTTCACATCCTAGTTATGGAAGGGATTGGAGGAGTATTTTGGGACTCAGCTACACTTGAGCACAACGTTTCATCACCAGACAGATGGTCAAACGAAGAGAACTATTCAGGTTCTAGAGGATATGTTGCGAGCCTGTGTCCTAGACTTTGGTCTCAGTTGGGTGGAACAGCTACCACTGGTGGAGTTTTCATACAACAATAGATACCACTCCACCATTGGTATGGCACTATTCGAGGCCTTGTATAGGAGACCCTTCCGATCAACGCTATACTGGACCGACCTAGAGAGTCAGCACTCATGGGTCCAGAGTTGGTGAGAGATACCACTGAGAAGGTGCAAATAATCCGGGAGCGGATAAAGACTTCACAGAGCCGGCAGAAGTCTTATGCTGACAGACGACGGAGACCTCTGGAGTTCTAATATGGAGACCACATCATTCTTTGGGTCTCACCTCGATGAGGGTTACAGATATTTTGACGAGGTAGAAAGATATCTTCGAGGATCATCTGACCATTCCAGATACTGTGCAGAGTTGGTGAGGTGGTGTACCACCTAGCTCTACCACCACAGTTGCATCAGGCACATGATGTCTTCCATGTGTCGCAGCTGAGGAGGTACGTGCATGACCCATCTCACTTCATCGACTAGGGGGAGTTGTACATCAAGGATGGAGTGACCATTTCTGAGTACCAAGTAGAGATCAAGGATCCGAAGGAGAGGATACTTCGTGGGTGGTATATTCCCTTGGTGTACGTCTCGTCGCAGCACGAAAATTTTCAGGAGAGCACATGGGAGCGGGAGGCCCAGATCCGTGCCCAGGACCCACATCCTTTTGAGTAACCTTTGTTTTGACTTTTTGGGGACATAAATCCCCAAGGTGGGGAGAATTTAATGTCTCGGATTTTCCATGTATTATTTTTAAATATTATATGGAATTATTTCAAGACCGGGTGCGAAGACAGAACATCAATCTGAGGCCCAGTGAGCCTGTAATTGTGGTTTGAAATTTTTTCATGTTATGTGAGTCGGCACATGTGTGTGGTTGTGGCAGTTTCCAAACGGATGCCTAGATTAAATATCTGAAGGCACCGTTACTTCTAGGACGAAAACTTTACCTGTGAACAAGTCTAACCTCGATCGGTGATGGTCGAGGGAAAAAGATAATTTGTGGACGTTTAAAGTAAAATTAAATTAAACTAAATTCCCAAAGTTTATTTTATATCTTTTTTGAAATATTCGTTGTAGAACAGTGATGGGGAAATTGTTTTAGTCATTAATGTCATGTCATAATGACTCAAAAAATAGCAATGCTAACTCATTAATGTCGCATCATGACAGAATCCCAAATATGTTCCATCTTTTTAATGTGTTAATCAAGCGTTGCATGTTGGCATAAGCTGGAGAGAAACTCTAGAGAATCCTTGGATATTTGGAGAGAACTCTCGGTGATGAATGATGATGAATCAAAGAAGAGAATCGATGAACCAAAAAGTTGAATGATCTTAACGATGAAGGCTATGACCTCTTCCTCATCGATCAATTGCTTTGAGTTAGGGGTTGTTACTCTGATTCTTCCTTCCCCATTTTTTAATTTAAATGACGAACACAGATCAACCATGAACATGTCGATCTACAGATTCGTTTGATTTTACAGGAGTGTTTAAGGGGATGATTTCAGGGAAATTAATCCGTTTTTAATTTTTGTTTGATTCTGCTCCGTTTAAGCATACTAACCGGAGAAGATCAACGCCATGATGAACGATGGAGGAGGTTCGTTTATCAAAATTGTTTTATTGGTCATCTCCCCTTTCTTCTTTTCGTGCGTTCTTCACGTTTGTCATGGGGAGACGAACAACAGATCGTTGCACAAACATCTTGCAATGCAACGATCCAAAATTGGAGATCCTACATCATGAAGACCTAGAAAAGGTGTGATGGCAACAGCGGAAAATGAATTGACATAGTTTGGGAATTCACGTTCTTCAATCGTTCTTCATGTAGGAGTATCGAAACACGTTTTCAGAGCTGTTCGGAGGCCCAAAAACAATGAAGACGGCCTTGGGATGTTGGGGAAACCTGGATTCAAGAGTTTTGTGGCAATTATATGACCGAATCGATGAGCGCGTAGCATGGAAGGTGTGGCGGCATAATTCCACGATTATGAAAATTTCCATAATAAACAGCATGTTATTCCAAAGAACACGCCGTGTAGTACAGGTGGCGGCGGATGAGGATTCGGGGGTCAGAGAGGAATAAAAAGGCATGTGACCCTGGTGACATGGCATGTTGAACCTTCCCCAAAGCTCGGCATGTATTTTGGGAAGTACACAGACATGGGATGGACTACACGGCTTCAGAACACGGTGTGTACTCTCTACGTAGTATGGAAGAGGTGGCAACATGGAACTCATCATGTATCTAGGGAGTGCATGGACACGGGATGGAGTACAACACCGTGTACTCCATCACACGGCCAGGTGAGGCCAGTAACGCGGGTCACCCTGTGTACCAATTACACGGGTTAGATTACACGGGTTGAGGACCATGTACGGGCACATGGCCAGCATACACGGAGCTGACCCCAATCACTTGGACACGGCGTGTACACAATACTACATGTCGTGTACTCACTTTTCTACACGACCAGCCTTACGACACGGGCTATTGTACACAGGAAGTACCCAGGGTCAGACGACACGATGTGTATATTTTTCTAAATGTCGTGTACTTTTTGGAAAATGGCATGGTCCTCTTGTCCACCGTATCTTATACATGTTTCGTTTGGGTTAGTACCCCTTCTTCTCGTTCCTCTGAAGGTTAGGCATCATCTACTTCTACAAGAGTATGATCCCTTCAACAAGAATTTCATTGATAGAGTCAAGCATCTATCCGAGGGGCCCAGATCGAGATCCTCTAGAAATTCTTGACCCTAGGTAGAGTCCAGCATCAATGTGACCAACTCCACCGGGCGTTGATCCCCTACCTAGCAGGTGAATTCCAGATGAGTCACGGTATCCTCCATGGCCCTGGCAGTGATCTTCATATGTGTATCATGATCTCTCCCACTCAAGAGTGTGTCTCCCATAATGAATGCATCTATCTATCACAATCTTCCCACTCAAGAGTGTGTATACCGCAATAAGTGTAACTACCTCTCTTGGCATTTCCCGACGAACAGTATTTCCCAGACAGACGTCATCGGAGCTATAAGACTCGTGGAGTGTGTTCTCCCGGAATGAGTGCTTTTTGGAATCTTTGAACTGATCACCTAGCTGGGGTTATGCGGTTGTGTTACTTGTCTCAAGACTACTGGTCTAGGTTTTGTGTATATCTAGTTTGTGCTACATGTTTTGTAGACATGTACTATGCATAACTGATTGTACCTTGACATTGTGTACTACATTGTGGTTTTTCGGGGTCCTCTACTGAGTATTGTTATACTCACCCTTGCACGGGATTTGCTCGAATGTTTCGTGCCTTGTGCAGACGAGCAGCCTTTTGACAGAGTCTAGGGTGGACTAGTACAGGACAGAGCTTTCTAAGTTCCCTACAGGCTGATGCATTCCTATGGCTACGAGCTGCAATCCCAGTACCTTTTGTGTTTACAGGTTGGACATTGTAGTTTTCAAACTCTTTTTTGGGTGGTCTTATATTCTGGCCCAGTTTACGTTCAGTACTTTACCTTTCATCGTACTCTGTTGGTTGGGTTTAGTTTTAGGCATGCATTTTGTTCCTTAGTGTTTTTTTTCATTTCATCATTTTTGGGCTTGGAGTTGTGTGCATTTGTACAGGTGCTTAGGAAATTCCTCCGATGTTAGTAATATGCCTACTCGGTGCTAGTCACCAGCCCCTGGCCTATTGGAGGCATGCATGGGGAGTCACGGCATGGGCCCCACTAGGATAGGTTGTGATAGTTACCCTTATAAGATGATAAATAAAGAAAAATAAAAAAATATACCTTTCTTCCATGAAATTTTTATAATTATGTGGCAATAGGGAAAAACTACATATGTTGGGTTATAATGAATTTTTTTTGATGAAAAATGACTTATTATTATCATAATAATTTATCATTAATTTCTATTGATTAAAAAATTGTTTTAAATTCTTAATAAATTCCAACACGTGGGTTATTTAGTAAATAATTAATTAAAATAAATTATATGAAAAAAATTAAAAGGGATGTAAATAGAATGAATTATTGGGTTAAATTAATATTTTATGTGAATATATCCTAATTAACCAAGTCGAACATAATATATTAAAGTTCCATAAATTTATTTATTTATTTAATATTCAAATTAAAAGAATACTGTCGAAATTGACATTAATGCTATTTTATAATAAACTATATTTTATAAACTGATTTAAAATTTATAATAAACTGATATTTTATAAATTTAATTTTAAATAATTAAAAAATATCAATTATGATCCCTTCGTGGAAATTTTTTTATTAAATAATGAATATATTTACCCCTAAATAGCAAAAACAATTGCTAGTGCAATTAAGGATTAAAGGGTTTTTTTGAGCTTAACAAGCGCTTACGTTAAAATTAATTTTCAAAAATTATAATATGTCAACTTGATATGTTTGGATTTAATTTTTTTAATCTTTTGGGATAATGTGTATAATAATTTTCACATTAATTTAGTCCTAGTGGATAAATTTATTATGTTTGAATACTAGTTTCCCTAAAGAGGAAACAAAAATGATAAAAATAATGAGTGTTTGGAGTTATGGAACCAAACATTTCAAACATGTGTTTTATTGTGATTTCGTGGATTTTTTTTCTATTTAATCACTCCCCACATTTGATTATATATATCTGATCTACTTGAGGTAATATTAACCTCCTAATTGTGAATACCCTTGTGTATTTACAAGAATGTCACTCCTCATCAACTATAAAAAGACCATCACTCTCCCCTCCTCCTCACATATATCAATCATTTTTCTCATCTGAAACCTACCCAATTCACATACTAAATTCCTTCCCTTCAATATAGAGTCATTATTTTGGGCCGAAATAATTCATTTCATGGTTTTTGTAAAAACCTGAGGAGGATACCCAAAGAAGAGGTAATGTTATTTTAAAAGTGTTTCAGTGGTATTTCCTTCTACACCTCCTTATATTATTATTATAACATAATTATATAATAAAATTTTATATTAAATATATTTAGATGTATTTATAATTATGATAATTACTAAAATCACTCACACATCCATAAAATGGGTTAGGAAATCACTGATCATGAGAATGGAGGACTACCAACTCATGAACTGATGACGTTCGTCTTTACATTACCAACTTTCACATATGGGAATAATGATGGAAGTAATTTATATATATGATATATAGAAAAAAAATTATGACTATGTTTTCATTTTAATGTATATATTATTTTTTACATTCTCCACCATAGTGGATACGATAATATCGTTTGTGTGTACTTTGGACTACCGCCTCACGAAGTGCTGTGAAGTGTTTTTCACTAACGTGTTACATGGAACATAATAAATATAATGATAAAGAATATATATTTTATAAATTACACCATTAAGATATTCATGAAAAAATTATATTTCTATAAATATATTATATAATTTTATTTTATACCTTCTCACACACTAAAATGGTGATAACGTCATTAGTGGACGTGTGGACTACCACCTCCTCAAAGTGATGCGGTTAGTATTTTTTTCATCACCACATAAGATAATTATATACAGAACTATATATAAATATGATATGTTTTATTTATGATATAATTATAATTATATAATGATAAAATATTACCTACCTTCTTTCCATAATGATCATTGAAAAATGGGAACATTGCTCTTGCATACGTATAACCTACCATCTTCATAATCCTAACATTTGTTCATTTTTCAAAACCATATTCCATGATTTATTTTATGAGTATAATTGATATATGAATATTATAACTATTTAATGATTATTATTCTTTAAATTTATAATTAATAACAGTATTGACCTTAGTAGACCTACCAATGTCATTTCTAACACATAAGTTGAATATGGTCAAAACATATGACTTAAACATAAATTATTAAGTAGTAATATATAATTTGTTAACAAGGGAAATAAATGTAATGATAAACTTGATAAACATTCTCCAGAAAGTATATAATTAATATAATTTAATTATACATGATCATAAATAAAAAGCTTGATGAATCAAACTCAAGATAAGAGTTTTCCTCATCATATTTTTTTCTCTGAGATACGTTACATATTCACCACATATTATTATTGAATTGTTAATATAAAACAAAATAATTTATTGAATTAATATTATATTTAAACATATGTGGTTTTACATAACCAATTCATGATCTCGCTTTCATTAGGTTTTCTTTTTAAAAGTTACAAAACTATTCAGGGGTTTGTTATAACAATTTTCCTTCATTGGGAAATAAGTTATGTAATACACATACATTATTTTATGTTTTTTATATTCTTACCCTTTGAATATTTATTTCATGAATATCATTGTTATCATTATATTCAATGTTTCATTTTATGTTATTATTTCATGGTGATTATGTTTCAATGATTAAAAAGTTGTAAGAGTTTTTTGGTGAAATCTCCTCATCAGTCGAAATTGTGTATGATTAACTCATTGATTTTGAAATATTATAATTCTGATGAATTATATTCTCCTCCATATATTCATTATATTTTCAAATAATTATACCATTTTCCTTCTCTTTGGCACATAAAATATTTAATAGAGAGTTTCTAATAAAAGCTATCTTTATTTCTCTTTTCGTTTGGAAATATGTTATCTTCCAAAACAATGTTTTCTTAGAAAACATATAAAATGTTTTTAAATGAAATTATAAATTAATATTTAGTGGAATGGATTTATAAAAAATTTTATTCTCAAATATATTCTTAAATTATTTTTATAGCATAACATGTTTTCAAATTTTTTTCAAATAAAAGGATTTTCAAAATATTTAATGGTTTAAAATTTTATTTATAAAATGAAAATCATATTTTCGAAATAATGGTTTAAATGGTATTTAATTTCATAAAAATCCAAAATACTGATTTTTATTTATTATAAAATGGGTATATTTTTAAATGATACCATCTAAATTATTTTTTAAGATGGATTAAGATTTTTTATTGAGATTGTTATAGGACTCATTTCTTTTCAATGGGATAACCATGATTCCACAATATTATTATAGATCCCATTTTTTCAATGGGTTAATCATGTTTCAAAAATATTTTTAGGGAACTGATTTCATTTTCATGGGTTAATCATATTTTAATGATATTTTCATGAAAATAACTTTTTTTACATATGTTGATCAGGTTATAAATGAATAATTATTTTCTCGATGAGTTATGAGATGAACAATCATTGGAATTTATTCATGTTTTGGTTATTGGACATTATAAATGATGGGTGTTCCCAGATAGCGTTGGGTGAGCCTATTATAGCATTTATGATTGGTTCACCTATATTGTAACACCCATAGATTATTAGGAAATAGATTTTTTAATTTCATTGATGTATTGTGTTGTAATATAACCAAGATAATCATGAACTACATTTATATAGTCTTATCATTTAATATATAAATCACTATGAATGTATTTTTTTACACTCAATTTCAAATAATTTTGATTGAATTCATTTCATGAAAGACCATGTTTGGGCAATCAAATATATAATATTATGTTACCTTATAACCAAGTTGTTATAATGTAGGTATGAAAATTATTAAATAAATTAAGAAAATATTCTTTACACATGTATATATAATTAATTATTTTCTGAGAAACTATTTATAAATGAAAATAAAAACATTTTTTAAATAAAATGAAATGTTTTGTAGAAAAAATATTCAAATGAAAATAACTGTGTTTATAAAATAAAAAATTCACCGTTGATGGATTTTATTGATTTACTATATATTAAATATATAAAATATAATTTTCAAGATTCTTTTTATATGATATCTTTATATGATATAAGAAAAACTTCAATTTTTTTTGGATAAAAGTAGTATTTTTAAATAAAATGAAAATTTACCACCTTTTGATGGTGTGCCCATTTGAAATATATTTTTTATAAATTTTATATATTATATTTAACAAAATTAAAATTTTCTTAATAATAGGGATATAAAAAATTACTTTGGATGAATTTTTTAATTTTTGATAACTATCAAATTTTGATGAATAGTAAAGATACAATTAATTTTTATTTACCAACAAATTTTTTTGTCATAATAATTTATGTGGTAAATTTATATTATTCAAGGGTTTTAAAGAATAAAGATTGTATATTTTTATCATTAAATAAAATCTTCATTATTGGCATTAATTTTACCATGAATTTTGATGTAAAAAAATCAATCTTTTGTAATGTTTTAAATTTTAAAAACATGTTTTTCATTCCAACAATGGAATTATTTTTAAATTAATTAATAAAACTTATATTAATTTAATTTTAAAAAATTGATTCTATATTTGGAATCATTGGTTTCAAATTTTGTTTATATAATTATTTTATTTTTTGGGAATTATGATTAATAACTTTAGTATTTTGTATTAATACAATGAAAAGAAAAATCAGGAAATTAAGAGTAATTATAATATTATAAAATTACCATATCACTTGTACTAATATGATTGGATGAGTTATTTTTGACCTAAATGATCCTGAGGTCAAATTGAAACCCTTTTTAAGGAAATTGGATGAGATTAAGACATTTAATATATTTTATCTAATGAAAATAATAATATGTCTTAATCAAATATTAATGACTAAATCATTTTTAATATAAGGTCATACAAGAAGATAAATTCAATTAGAAATACTATTTTTAAAGATATTTTTTTTCTTTATAATAGTATTTTCTTTTTAGGAAATAAATAATTACCTTAGAGGTTTATATATTGATCATGCAGAAATTATTTAATTGATGAAAAAATTAATGAAGTATTTTTTAAAGAAATTATAATAACCATCAAAGGACACATACACATGATAAATTATTATAATTATATTATATATCTATCATAACTATCCAAGGCACTCTTTATTGACCATTGTTGGCCTTATATAAGAGATTATGGCCCTTATATTATTTTATTTAAAGTGATGTTCAAGTCGTCACATTCATGTTTTAATAGATAAAACATTTTTAATGTTGGATTTTTCAGGATATATATTCAAATATAAATATTATTAGTAATTATAGTCGTTTTATATATGTCATATTAGTTTATTTTAAATCTTTACCCTAAAAATATGTTAAATAATTTCACAAAACTATTATAGTAATTATTTTATTGATTGTAATTTAGAATTAATGTTATTAATGATACAAAAATAAATACAACATGGGGTAATTAATATATCAAAACAATTATAGATTAACTTTACCCCTAATAGATATAATGAAATATTTTTTTCTAGGTCAACATCTTATCTTGATATTTTTAAAAATCCATTAAATGAATATTTTAAAAAATGACATTGTTGATATTTTTCAAAATATTGTTTTATTAAATTATTTTAAAATCATAAAATATTTTAAAAAATATAAAATAATATTTTTGTAATCTAAAATGTTCTATATTGTTCATATATGGTATAATTTACATTAAATAAGTAAAAAATTACACTTTTTTAATATTGAACTATTCGTTACCTTCGTTAAAATTTAAAGAGAATAACTATGGGTAAAATGAAATGATAAGGTTTAAAATGAAATCAAACCACGTCTAAAAATTATTTTTTTGACGATATTACAACCTTCTGTGTTTTAATATTATAAACTAAGACATTTTTAGGGTTTTTGAGTGGTATTTTATTTTATTATAAATAAATATTTTTTTGATATTCCAAATGTGCCCCTCACCTCAATTATAGAAGGGCACATCCTCCCTCATTTATTCACATCACATTGATTATTAATTCTCACACATTCCATTCCCTTTTACCTTATCAACATCCCTAGTGACATTATTATAGTTTTGGAATATTCTAAAGACAAAATGTAGTGACATTATTAGGATATCCATAGGGTGCTCATCAAAGAAGATGTAATTTCCTCTACCGATTGTTTCCAACGTCTTTCTAATTCTAAATAATCTTCATTGTTTCATTATTATGTAATAACTATAGTATAACATATATACTAAGATGTTATTATGGTTATGGAACAACCTTATTCCACCTTATATCCATCCAATGAACAATGAAATTACCACGTGAACGTTCGAATGACTTACCATCTCAATGCTATGGTGTAAAATATTTTTCACCACAACCTTACATGAATTTGTATATTGATGTAAAAAATGTATAAATGATTAACAAAACATGATTTTAATTCTAGAATAGTATAAATACCATCCAATTTCATACCATTTTATAATTATGGGATTGAGATTGTCGATCATGCTTACTTACGACCTACCATATCCACAATGCAATATGATTAATTCTATACGATATACATTAAATAAGGATTATATAAATTTTTAGAATTAATAAATATGGTATATATTATGTTAATAAAAAAACTAAGAAGTAACTATGTCCTTGGAAGGATAACAAGAGCTTATTCCATAAAGAATTCATAAGAAAATAAAGCCATTAATACCTGAACAATGAGTAATAATGAAATGTTATTAACAAACATATGACAATATGATCATATATGATATCATATAAATTAATATGATTCTTGAATAAATAAATAACATTATTTAACTTCTTATATTGGAGGTTTAGATACATATAAAGGATATCAGACCTAAGGTAGGGGATAATTTCACAATATCATTATTATCTGAGATTATCTATACATAAGTATTTCCTATGGTATATTTATCATCCATGTATATGATTCCTAATTATGTACTCCAAAAAAATTATTTCTATTA
Organism: Viscum album; assembly: GCA_963277665.1. Lineage (NCBI taxonomy): Eukaryota > Viridiplantae > Streptophyta > Magnoliopsida > Santalales > Viscaceae > Viscum > Viscum album. The sequence continues at coordinate 1,045,831,231 of OY728138.1, read as the reverse complement.
TTCTAAAAAAATTTAGATTAAATTTTACCCATTCGGTAATTTTTATTAAATGCTATGAATGGATTTTGTTTAATTTTTGATAAATTGTACTTCTGGAATTTTCTAAATAAAGTACTAGGATATTGTTCTTTTAAATTATATTCATGGAATTTCATTTTACATTTTCCTAATTCACAATTTCTATAAATATTACTTTATATTATTTCACATTTATTTTCAAAAAAGAATCTTTTAAAATTGGACAGTATTTTGTGAAAGGAAAATATTTTTTAAGAGGAAATGATATTTTCCACAAAAATTAATTTCAAGTGTTATATATAAATTATTTTCAATATAATGTGGAATTAATTAATAGGTTTATGTTTCAAGGATGATATCCTTATTGTTCCTATTGATTAATTGTGTTTATGATAGAATTTTATTTATGAAATCCATTTATTTTACATTGATTATGTTTGGGTTGAATAATGTTTAATGAGACCCATTTTATTCCTTGGGTTATAATGAATGATTTATGTTATTGTGGAACATGTAAGAATGATTTCATTATAAGATGGGTGGGACCTATATCTCCATCCAATTAATTGGTTAAATATTTATATCTCATGAGATAGATAGTTATGGAACAAAAAATGATCTCAGTTTAGTAAAACAAGGATGAAATGAGGAGTGAGATCGGTTCAGTAATGGACATTATCTGCTATGATGGTCTTGGAAATGATCCTTGACCAATATGAAATGATTTTATATTATTATGTGTATACCAAAAAATTTCATGTCTTATGTATTACTTTTAGGGTTTATTTTCATTTATTCTTATGAATTTTTCTATTCTGTCCCATGGAAAGAGATCCCGATCATTCATATACAAGATAAGGTGTAAAAATGCTATGTTTTTATGAGTTGTGATTATGTGATGATTGGAATATACCTATTTATAATTTCCGAGCATCTACTCTCGCCCATTCTTATGATTCTTTTCCCCATGTCATAAAGAAATTTATTGAGTAAGATATGTTAAAAGGGGTCTAGTTATGATGGAAAAAGAGGGAGACAATGTAGATGTCTTCTGAACTCATTGATTATGTTTTCCAGTTTGTAAAGACACAATACAAATAATATTTTATTGTGATTTTGTTATATTTTGATATATATAATCTTCAATTTTGAATTATTATCTATGAATATAAAGTATAGGTCATTATAGGTGGTATCAGGGGAAAGGTATAGTTAACATTTGGAAAATGGGATATTAAAACCTTAGTTGGGTCCTTATTAATATTTCTTTATATATGTCTAGTGATTTCCCTAAGGATAAGTGAAAATTTTGGATACAATCCATGAATTTTGGATATGATTATTTTTAACCTAGGGATAATCATAATATTTTAGAGATTGAATGTACTTTCCCTTGATTAGGTTATTTTCATAGATTGATTTTTGCCTCTCACACTATAATGTTCGTGTTTTTGACAATGGATAGAACCTAAACGAATTGTGTTAATGATGAATGCAATGGGAAATGAAATAATTTTCCTTATAAACAACCAAATATTATGGTATTGGGATAAAAAAATCCTATTTCTATACATATAAAATCTATGAATCATTCTAGACTTCCAAATGAGCAAAGAAGGGAACAACATTCTGTTGAGTCCTTTATGAGGTGACATCCACATTATTTAAGTGGGTCACCAAATCCACTTATTTTTTATCAATGGATCAGTACCAATGAAACTATATTTCATATACTTCACTATTCAAAACATGAAAAATTGATTTTTGTTGTTTAGATTATATAATGTGTAGCGGACAAGTGGTGGAATCCAATTGAGAATATGAGTTAGCAATATCAAGTTAAATAAATTGATTGGGATGAGTTCAAGATCTCATTTTTCAATAAGTATTTTTATCGTATTCCTCCTATGAAGATGGAAAAGGAGTTCCTTGATCTTAAAAAAATATGATGAATTTCTGTTACATAAGAAGAAAATTTTACTATATTTGTTATGTTAACTTTAGGAATTATCATCCAACATGAAAGAAAAGTTGATAGGTTATTCAGTGGCTTAAAACCAAGTCTTTAATGGGAATCATCCCTAAGAGACATTAATAGCTATAAATATATTTTTCATTTCTATATCAAGGTATATATTGAAATTGGGGTTACATATCAATCTCTTGGTTTTGATAATAAATGGATCATTGATTTCAAGGGAACGTCTCAAATCAAAGGTGAAAAGAAGATGAGTGTTTTCTTATTATCAATGTGTGGAAAGAAGCATAGTGGATATTGTCATTAAAACACTAGTAAATATTTTCGCAATGTAAAAGATGGTCATCGGGTAGTTGAGTGTTAATGTAATGGGAAAAATATATCTAATGATGCAAATAGATAATATCATACATAGAATTAACCTCCCTAACTTCAATGAAAAATGTTATAGGAAATGAGGAACTATTCCAAAAAATTCCCTAATCCAAGGGTTGTCGATGATGATCGAAGTCAAAAAACTATTAAGGCTAAAGAAAAATTGAAAATCCCATGTGATCATTATTGATGATATTGAGTATGAAAGGAATTCAATGGAATGATTCAGTGTTTTTGTAGTGGGGTTCTCGAATAATGTTGTAAACTCACTTTTACGATATTTTGGAATAATGACGTATCTAATGTTGAACTGTTGTTTTTTCATATGTATTTAAGGGTATATACTATTTGGTATTGGTAACCAGGAAATTTGATTTTGATATTTTTTGAAAAAAACCTTAATGGAAGGGTGACCCTTAACATGTGAATAATGTTGGGATAATTAAATAAATAGTTTTCTGATAGTGTTAATAACCTTGGAAACAATATACTGAAAAAGTGATTTATGAAATCATGTATGGAGAATATCAAATCAATGGGTTTTATTGAATACGAAAAGAGTTAATTTTTGAAATCATGCATGTTTTCCTAAAGGTTTTATGGTAATTCATGTTATTACCATGACAAAAGAGAATACATGATGAAGGTGTCCAATTGTTTGGAATGTGACCAACAAGAGATACCCTATGATATATGTGGGATAAATATTAAGTTGAATCATTGAAATTCTTTCAAATTTTTTTAATTTTTATATTTCAGAAAAATTATAAGGGTATGAATTTATGGAATTTTTATATAAATCATATTATGATGTTTGTTAGAATAAATTATTATCTCACCCTATGTGGACTTATATATATATTTTTACTTGTGATATCATTTCTTTCTGTAAAGACACACGGACTAGCCAATAATTTTAAATATGTTTCCCATGATTTACTATGAATTCAAGAATTACAAAATCAACATCACTTAATTGAAATGGATAAGTAGTGAAAAAATTTCAAGGCACGAACAATGGTGGGATTGTACTGAAATCAAGTAAGTATATCATCACCTGAAATTTCATCAACAATAGGAAAAAGGGATCCTGGTGTAAAAAGGAGTATTATTATCACAACTTTAAATGATATCAATAACCTCTTTTAGGATTCTTTAGTTTATGGTGTTTTTATTTTAAACCTTCTCTAAATAACCAACTATATTGTGATCAGTGATCTTTATCAATCTCTATGATTATTTATGCTTTTCCTCCATGACTAATTATTCACATATTTTATTCTATGTAGAGACCTAGTAATGATTTACATTGGGTAACTATTATTTTCTAATTATTCTTTTTAAAAATTAATTGTTAATATTTTTTTATGATTTGGTTTTTTATCATTTTATAACCTCATTGAGTGTTTGGGAGAAATTCATTTTTAGAGGATTTTAATTTAACACACCGAGATTTTCATGAGATATATATATAAATATACATATACATATATATATTTAATTTCATGTATATATTGTGTTTTACTCTACACTAATATAATATTTCGCTACATGAAATAACATCTTAGTTTAAAAAATACAGAACATTATTCTTTTATTGTGTTACACAAAATATTAATTTCATTTGATAGAATTAATTTCAAGAAAGATTGTGTTTAAGAAAACAACTAAATATTATTCTGTTAACTTATAAGCTTATCATTATAATGGAGTTCTGAATAGTGTAAACTACATTATGATAATATTATTTATAAATTCGTATATAATAAATTATTTGGTGATAAATTAATTATAAATGAAAATAAAACATTATTTTAAAATAAACAAAATGTTTTTTATAAAAAACATTATAAATGAAAATATGAGAGTTTATAAAATAATAAAATATATCTTGGTGTCCTTTTTTAATGTTATATATATTTAATATATTGAATATAATGTTTTAAATTCATCTTATATTTTTTCTAGAAATTATAAATGTTCAAAATCAATTTTTCAGATAAAAGAATTTTTTTCAAAAAATGTGATTTTGCAACCTTTTAATGTTGCCCAATTTTAAAATCTGGTTTTTAGACTTTTTGATATTCTATTTAACAAAATTAACTTCTTCTTTAAAATAGGGATATAAAAATTTACTTTGGATGAATTTTTGATATTTTTTATGTTAACTTTCATGGTTTGATGAATAGTAAAAATACAATAAATTTTAATTGAAAAAAAAATTATACATCAAAATGATTTTTATGGATAAATTATATTTGAAATTGTCTTTAAAGTATGTATTTAACATAGTTTTATCATTCAATATAATTTATGTTACTGGCATAAATTTTACCCTCATTTTTCAAGAAAATGCATTTTAATTTTTTATAATGCTTTAACTTAAAAAACACGTATTCATTATGAAAATGGGATTAATTTAAAGATAATTACTAAATCTTTTGTGTTTTCAATTTTTAAAAATGTACTACATATTTTTATTTAATGGGTAAAAATTATTTTAATGTCAATATTTTATCTTCTTGGGCATTATGAATAGTAACTTAGTTTATTATTATTAATATGCTAGAAATGAAATCGGGTAATTAATGGTAAATATAATATTATAAATTAAGCTAAACACATGTACTAATATTATTGGATGGGTTTTTTTACCTAAACCATAATTGGGTCAAAATTATACCCTTTGAAGTGACTTGGATGAGATTATGACATTTAATATATTTTACATAAAGAAAAGTTAAATATGTCTTACTAAATTTTAATAAATAAATCATTTTTAATATAATGTAATAAAAAAGTTAAATTTGATTGCGATTTCTCATTTTAAATCTAAAATATTCTTATTTTTCATGTAATTTTATTTCTAAGTAATAAATAATTACCTTAAAGGTTCATATATTAATGATTTATAAATTATTTCATTGAAGAATTTTTTTTAAATGATAATAACCATTAAAAGATAAAAACTATAAATAATATTATTGGTTGAGTATATATCGATCATTTCTATCCAAGGGATGAGTTATGAATCATTTTTATCTTTATAGAAGAGATTATATAACTTGTATTATTTTATTTAAAGTGACGTTAATGTTCTCCCATTCATGTTTTAATACATATTACATTTTTAATGTTGGGTTTATATGATATATATTTGATTATAATTATTGTTAAAAATTATAGAGAATTTATATTCATCATAGTATTTTTTTTGTTTTACCCAACCAATATTTATATTAAATAATTGCACAAAACTGATGTAGGAATTATTTTATTAATGATAATAAAAAATTAATGTTTGTAAAAATACTGAAATAAAAATAATTTGAGATAATGAATATATCCAAAAAAAATTATAGATTAAATGGAACCATTATATATATAATAAAATATTTGGTTCTATGTTAACATATTATCTTGATATTTTTAAAAATCTACTAATAGAATAGTGTAGAAATGCCACTATTGATATTTTATCAAAATGATGATTTATTAAATTATTTAAAAATAATAAAATATTTTCAAAATTTTAAAATAATTATGGATTTCTATTAAATGTTCTTTATTGTTCTCTATAGTCTAATTGAAATAATATAAGATAAGTTAAACTATTTTAATATTTAATAATTTGTTACCTTAGTTAAAATTATAAGAGAATAACTAAGGGTAAAACAAAATGATAAGGTTTAAAATGAAATCCAAACATATATAAAAATTATTATTTTATGATATTACAATCTTATCTCGTATAATATAGAAAATTAATATATTTTTTAGGGTTTTTATTGGATTTTATTTTGTTATAAATAATGTTTTTTAAGATTCCTATGGTGCCCCTCACATTAATTATAAAATGGAACATCCTACCTCATTTCATCACATTCATTTGATCATTAAATAGTAGAAATAACCTATCATTTTCTAATAAAAACACCCCTAGTCACATTATATAGGTTTTGGTCTTCTCCAAAGACCAACTCTAGTTCCCTTAAGAGGAGATCTAGGGGGTCCTCATCCAAGAAGATGAAATCTCCCCTACCAATTTTTTCAATATTTTTTCCTCTTCTACTTCCCTTTAGTAGTTTCCATTATTAAGTAACAAATCTAGTTTCACCTATATACTTATATGTTAATATGGTTATGGAGCAACCTTATTAGACCATCTATCCGTCCTATGAAGAATGAAATTACAACACGTGCATATGTATGGCTTACCGTCTCCACGTTGCGGTGTAATATGTATTTCATCACTATCATACATGGATGGGTATTATGATTTAAATAATATCCATTTATTATTATTATAACATTATTTGAATTCTGAAAAAATAAATACCACCTAATTCCATACTATTTTGCAATTATGGGAATGATATTGTTGCTCATGCATACGTACATTATGTCGTCTCATTGATGCGATGTGATTCCTTAAACATGATATCCATTAAAGTGGTAGTATATAAATGTATATAATTAATAAATATGGTATATATTATGTTAATATCATTTTATAATGATATAACTATCACCTAAAAAGGAAAACTATAACTATTTCGACAAAACATGCATAACAAAATGAAGCCATTAATACCCACAAATGGGTAGTAATCAAATGTTATTAAAAAATAAATGATAATATGATCATATAAGATATAATTAAAAATACTATGATTCTGTAATATGTTAGTGACATAATTTAATTCATTATATAGGTGGTTTAGATACATACAAATGATATCAGATCTAATGTAATTGATAATTTTGCAATCTCATTATTATCCGAGATTGTTTATATGTAAGTTTTTACTGGGGTGTATATATCATCCATGTTTAAATTTCCTTATTATGTATTCGAAAATATTTTTTCCATTATTTTAAATTTTTTAGAGTCAAGTTTTCCTATTGGTGAATTTTTATAAGATGTTATGAAAGGAATGTTTTGTTTTTTTCGACACAAGGTACATTTTGACTTTTCCAGTACAAGTACAAAGAGAATATTTTTTTAACTTATATGACATGAATGGATTTTAATGTTTTCATAATGCATTATTTACAACAATATTAATTTAAAATATTTCAATTTTATTTTCAAATAAATTATTTTCTTTTGAAATTTCATTGCATTTTGAGAAAAGAAAACATTTTTTAGTAGAAAGGATATTTTTTTCCAAAACTAAATTTAAATTTTTTATCAAAATTATTTTCTTTATAAGATGTAATTATTTAATACGGTAATATTTCATGTATAATATCCTTATTTTTCATATGGTTGGATTGTGTTTATGATTGATTTATATTTATGAAATCCATATATTTAACATGGATTATGTTCTGGCAGAACGATGTTTAAAGAAACCCATTTTATTCCTTAGGTTATATTGAATGGTTTATGTTATAATTACACACGTAAGAATAATTTCATTATAAGATAGTTGGGACCTATATATCCCTCAAATTAAATAGGTAAATATTTATATCTTAAGAGATAGAGAGTGTTGGAATGTGAAATGATCTTGGTTCAGTAATACATGGTTGGAACAATGAGTGAGCTCGGTTCAGTAATGAACTTTGTCTACTATAATGGTGTTTAAAATAAGCCTTAAGTAATATGAAATGATTTTGTATGCTTTTTTTCATGGCAAAAAATTCAACTCATCTGATATAACATTTTGGGATTATTTTGATTGATCCTTATTAAGTTTTTTCATTTATCACATGGTATGAAATCTGATCATCCATATGAAGGATAAAATTTTCTAATTTTATGTTATAATGTGTTATGATAATGATATGATTGATACCTACTTGTATACCCATACTGAGAATATGAGCTCACCCATTCTTATGTTTCTTTTCCTCAGGCCACAATGAAGGATATTAAGTATGTTTTTACAAAAAGTGGTCTTGTTATTATGGAAAAAGCATGATATAATGTATATGTCTTATGAACCAATTATTTCTATTTCTTAGTTTCTAAAGACATCATACGTATATGGTCATGTCATGACCTTGTTATATTTTGAAAAAAATATCCTTCAATATTAATGTAATATCTATGTTTGTAAAATATGGGTTGTTATACTGATAGTAATCCAATTCAGTAGGTAATGATTATGTTCTCTGGATAATTATATTTTTAGTTTGTTGTATTGTTATTTCAATTTGTTAAAGTTTTACAATATGGTTTTTGTAAGGGTTCTATGATATGATTTTCCAAAATAAAAATATTTTTTATCTATGATTTATATTTGTTTATGATGATTCATTTGATAAAAATTAATATCACATGGATCATGATTGCTGATTCTTATTACTATGTACAATTTTAAAGACTTATTCACTGTGATCGTGTTTGACAATCACTGTATTTATGGGTATGGGTATTCTTTCATTATACTCATGAAATTTTATTAATTCATCATACCTGTATAATATTCTTTTACAAATTTATGAAATAAAATTGTTATTTATTATTTAACCCATACTGAGTATTTTATCTAACCCTTATTATGTTTCCACTTTACTTTGTTATAATGAATTATATTGAATTAATTATTTAATTTAATGGATTTTATATGGATTATGATGATGTATTAATGTGAAAAATAAATTATGGGTTATGTCGTAGAAATGATCTTCTAAGTTATTGGGAATTGTTTATGTATGGGTTTCTCCTGATTTTAAAAAACACTAAACCTAAAATGTCCTTGAGGTTTTATGTTATCAAATATTTTCTTTTGATGTATTATGGTATAAAGAATGAAAATTGGGTCACAATTATCGTCATCAAACACTAAAATGTAATATTTATGATTTTAGCATTGGATATGGGAGTACGGGTATTAGGTTGTTATAGAAAACAAGACAACTCACCTCGTTAAAGTGTTGTGTTGGAACCATAAATATAATGAGGCGATGTGGGAACCAGAAATAATGAAGAAACCGAATTACAGTCATATATTCTCAATTTATAATATGATTTGAAATTTTTTGGATGATATTTCCAATGGGGGAAAAATATAACAACCTAGAGTATATATGCAATTTTTTCTGAATTAATGTATTAAATTTAATTCTATATAATTTTATATATATTTAACATATTATTAAACCAAAAACAATTGATTTAACTAATTGATAATTTTACATTAGTCAAAACCTAATCCCCTAAAACTCTAGATTATATAATTTTACAGAAAAATATAAAATAAGGCTACGCGAATTGGAAAATTTTGATCCTTCTAGTCTTCCAGAAACATCACCCCCATGAACACTACTATATAAATGAAATAGCATGTTATTAAAATAATAAAAGTTTTATAAAGGAATAATATATAAACCTTGGAATAATTATAGTGAATATTAAATGAATTTGTTTCGGTATTTATAGGAGATAATATAAATATTGATATAGTATTGTGACCATTGGAATAGTAACATGACCATTTGGAATAACAACCTACTTGTGGGGAATTGTATCCTTACCATTGCAATAATAACATGTCCTAAAAATAATAAAATTTAATTTCATCAATATTTATCATGAGTAATGTAATAAAATATAAATATATTAATTCCATAAAATGATTATAATGACTAAAAACTCTAAAAAAATAGATGAACATTTTAAATAAACCATATTTTAATTTATTTCATAAAAATCACATGTTTTATATTAAAATTTATAATCATTTATTTTAGAAAATAATTTTTATAAAACTAATTCCTTTTTTAGAATAGAAAAAATAATATTTCCCAAATTTTGTATTTAGTAATTTTATTATAAACATAAATTTTTATGTGAATAGTAAAAAACTATTTTTCAAATATTTCATGTTTTGAATGTAATGATAATGTAATAATGACTTGATAAATATTAAATATGTAATTTAAGACAAAAAAATAAATTAAAAAGATTCATTTTTTATTTAAATTTAATAAACTAAATTTCTTATCCGAAAAGTAATTTCTAATGCCTAAATGCCTAATGTTTCCCTTAAAATAATCATATTTTCCATTTCTATCCATTACTACTAATTAAACTCCTATTTTTTAAGAATAAAATTATTAAACATCCTAAAATCCATTTATTTTATTCAAATACCTTTCATAATGTTAAAAATATTTCTATACAAATGTTTACCTAGGATATTATATTTTATTAATTGTTTTATCCTAGAAGTACTCCTCTCATCATGTATAAATAATCCTTCTCCATCCCATTTGAAAACCACTCCTCTCTAATTTACCATAGATAATTATATATCCAAAATCTCTTTCTTAATACCTTTTTAATCCTTAGGTAAATTCTGTATTATACCAATATGAAGCATCTTAGGATTTTAGTACCGTACAAGGGAAGAAACATCAAGAGAGGTGTATGTTTTTATCTACTCTTCTGTAATTTTCTTATTATATTCCCACTTTTAAAATTTAATTAAATAAATAATGAATTATTATTTAATAATTATTTTAAAATTATTTTAATTTATTTATTATAATATAATGATTATTTTATGAATTATTTATATTCCATACTTCTCTTTCATCTTAATTGGATAATTTCCTATTAATTGTAGGTTAACTAATAATGAGGATGTTTCAATCTTATTTCATATCACCACTATTTTTAATGGTTATAATAAATAATTTAGGATATATAAATTTATAAATATATTTATTTTAGGATTCTTGAATAAATTATACTTATTTATAAGTGGCCTTCAACAAAAATAGTGAAATTAAGAAAACCTAAGATATTTATACTAAAAATGTGATATCAAAACATATCTTCTTTAAAAAAATAATTAATATATAAAGTGAAACTATTATAATCTTTAAATAGTGAAAAATGAATATAATTCACTAATTTTTAGAGGATTTAAAAAACTAAAATTTATTATTCAATAGACTGAGAAATGAAAAACTAATGTTAGATTTATGGTATGGAGATTCTTGATCACAAAAAATGTTTATCCTATATTTTCCTCAAATTATTTTCTATATGTATGTTATTATTTTTCATAAAATGTATTTCCACTATAATTACAATTTTATTTTTAGTAATATACATGTTTTAAACATTTTTAAATTTATCTTAATCCATTTACAAAATGTTTTCCAAAATACTTTATTTACCAAAACATTTTATTGAGTCATCATGATTTTCTTCTTATGAAAGTAACAATGAGGATGTTTTATGTTGGAATATAACTTCCTTATTAATTTGGGAAATCAAAATTTTATCATATATTTATTATTTTCAAATACTTTATGGAACCCCTTGATTTCCATTTTTTTATTTCATAACAATTATTTTTCTTGTGTTCTTTTTGAATGCTTGATTGTGATCATTTTATGAGGTGATATATGGTATTGGGATTCTATAAACCTCAAATTCATTGTGTAACATGATAAATCTGATAATATTACTTTTATTTTTTGTAAACATTATACTTGATTTGTGCACCCTTATGATGTTTGGATTTGTGCATATATGTTATGTGTCAACATGATGTTAGCTTAGTTCCCAATTATGTGGGACGTTTGACCACTATGTTATGATAATTAATTATTATGCATATTACACATTCCATGTCTCAATAAAAAATTTTCCCCATGAAGATGATGATGATCCTATGATTATGGTATGATGATGTTGAATATTCTCCTCGATGTCATAATAATTGAGGTCTCTTATTCCTCTCATGTTTGAGATTTTAACTCTCCCCTTTCTTTGATGTTTATCCTTAGGTGGTTGCATGTACTAATTATAAAGTGATATATATTATGAGTATAAATAAAATGGGTTTAAATAATGTTTTTATTTTTTTATGTACAATTGATGTGTGAAGTAAATTTTCCAAGGATACTAAATCCTTCAATCCATAAATGCATTCTTATTATGTTTTTTATATTAAAAATGATGTAATAGTTATGTTAAAAAAAATTGGATCATTATATCTATGTAGATAGTTAATTTATAAAAATATCATTATGAATTAATAATGATAACCAAAAGTGTAAAGTCATATAAAATGTAAAATCCCTAAACTCATCATAGAAATTGATTGAATTTCATAATTTTAACAACTAGTATCACCCATTCTCTACACTAGGATGAGTTTCCTCTAACTCACACAAGAGTCAAATCCATGGAAATCCATGGAAAGCATGAAACTCGAAAGGTATCCCACTATGTATGAGTTATATCTACAAAAGGTTATTTATCATAAGTTTATTTATTTATAGACATATTGTATTGTAAAATGTACCTAATATCTCTTATTAGTAAATTATCGTACAATCCAAGGAAACCATTTATGGGTTATTATCCAACGACCTATTATTTATCACATTTAGAATGACTTATATGAGAATAGAGGATTAAGATAATCATCCCATTGGGCATGATTAGGAGAATCATGACTAAGGATGTGATGATGAAATGGTCCGCATTATAAGAGCTTAAACTTCTCTAGAGTTATAGTCTTAGATACTCTATTTACATATGTTTGAGTCAAATCTATGTAAGGTCCCCCAAAATATAAATATAATACATAGCCTTATAAAAGTATTAAATACTCTTTTATATCTTCATAGTCATATGATGAAAAACTACGTAATATATGGTCTCCATCACATGACCCTAAATTATAAAACAGTTCAGTCCTTATCAAATGGTGCAAAACTACATGATAGATTAATCTTTTTTATATGATTTTAAACAACATAACAAATAATCCATTATCACACCTTATCAATGGACTATAATAACATCGATGTATATAATCAATGTTTGAGATACTTCCCTGACCTTTTCTATTCCCTTTAGTCCATAAATATTTCCTTATTTATTGAGTGTCTTGTATTTCCCAAATCCATTCCTGGCCTTTGGAAATGAGAATATAAAACATCAAAGAACCCATTTTCTTGACTATTCACAGTCAACCTTAAGTGTATGTATCACACCATTACACATAATCTCAGAACCTTTATCCATGATTTATAGATTCTTCATCCCCTATTAGAAAATATGTTAGATTATTCTCTACCTTGGGAAAACTAAGTGGGGGTTTTTGTCACACATATTCCCCATACCCAGTCTATTCATCATAACCATAAACTATGTTCAATTTGGTCACAGATGTGTGAATTTAATCTCTAGATCATTATGGTCTAAACAAAAATACATTAAACTACTAATTAACAAAACATAAATCTTCTTAGGTTGAAAACATTAAAAGGGAATTCTATGAAAAAATCAAGTATCTTCTCACTAATATATACTCTATAATATATTAGGAATATTTTAGAGTGTAAATAAAAAAGGAACATAGTTATTTGGTTATACACCATGACTATAGAAAAAAATAATCCATGGTCACTAGTCCATTCTGATCTAGGAAAAAGTTTGAGAAATTATTTCTCACAACCCTTCGTCTTGATACCAAGTTCAGTAAATGATGACACTCATTCTAGGGAGCCATAAACCTTATTATATATACATTAACTCATAAAATTATTCATTAATAATGTTTTTGAATCACTAAAAAATTCCCATTACCTTCAGTATTAAGAGTATCCTACTTCAAGGGACTCTCCGCTCCACTATGCATGTATGCCTTTGGCTCTTATATATGAGACTTTAGACTATCAACCATATGTGTAATCACATTAAATAAATTTTCTTTGATCTATGTGTTTTTTGGAAACATTTTCATGGAGTATTTCACCTTAGTATAATTTTTGGTCATCCCCAACATGTCTACACTGTCTCACAATTCTCGGTTCTAACCCATTGATATGTGATTTAAAAATCCCATAATCCAACTATTCATGTGTTTTTAGCATCATTATATTTCATTCATGGACTCATGACCATAAAAATAATGCCTCCATTTTCCTACTCCATACCAAAAATTAAACATCAATTAATGATAGGTGTTAATAAACCCTTGTCATATAAATTATTCCCATTGTGATAGAACACTTCTTGAATACTCAATTCCCATGAATCATTTCATAGTTTGATAATTTTAATCATTGAAAAATCTTCTACTACCCTTGGAAAATAGAATATAAAACATCAAGGGACTCTCTTCTTAATTATTCATGTATTTCTTTCACTCTGTTTTTGAGTCGGAGGAATATCAAACATAGGCATATTCACCTTGTAAAAATGATCCTCTGATTCATGTTTTATATAAGAACATTATAGAAGAGTTCGTAACCCAAGTGTGATTCCCAACCATCCCCTATGTGTCAACATCATATCACCATTATTTATTTAAACTTTCAAGATATTCTTTTAATTTCTCATAATCCAATTATTTTATTTTATTTTACATTATCAACCTACAGTATGGGATTCATTAACATAAACTAAATTCAATTATTTTTTTATTCTATAAAGAAAATCAAGCATCTACTCATGATGGGTTTCACTCATACCTTGCAATAGAAATTATACTAAGGGTTACAAACCGCTTCTTGAATACTCATTTCTAATGACTCATTTCTTTAATTGAATTATTCAATCTTCAAAATCCATTCACAACCCCTAGTGGTGAGTGTACCTCAATTTAAGGGAATCTTCTATTTTATATGCTTGTAAACCCCATTTTTATCCTACGTATGATCTTAATACCTATCAATTAGAGTAAGTTGCTTCATGAAGGAAGTATTTCTTTCCTTTTGTTCGCTGGAAATATCATAGTGGAACTCATCACCCATGTTTGATTCATTATAATCCCTGACATCTCTTCCTTATATTATCATATGTGGTTCAATGTCTTTAAGGCATAGTAGACCTTTTCCATGAGTCCATCATTCATGAAATGGTTCTTCGTTATTGGGAACATGGTCCAGGATATACTACATTATACTATAACAACATATTTTTTCAAGATATGTGACCTTAAAACAAAATATCATATAGTCCAATCAAGATGACTTTAAACAAGAGTAACATATGGTCTATGAAATAAGGCCTTAAAATTTAGAATTGATTGGTGAAACTTTGTCAACATTAATCATTGGCCATATTGTTTTGACTAAAGTGAACTTAAACTTAAAGAGACATAATAATAACTTGGATAAAACCCCACAAAGTCTAGAATGGGAAAAAGCCAATTTTCTGTTCAGTAAACCCGCAACATTCTTGATCTAGAAAAATTGAAAATTAAAAATGGAAAAGGTTTAAACCCTGTTATGTTGAAAACCAATTAAGGGATACCTAGGAAAAATCCAATACTATTCCCACTTATCCTTCATCATGTGATGATTATATAATTTTTAGGTAAATAAAAGGAAGAGACATAAATCTTCTGTGACCCACAATATGGTCCAAAAAATAATTCGACTATGTTTAATAGTCCCCTAGCCGAATGAAATGTTAGTGATTTATATTTACATTATATACACATCCAAATAACCACTTTGTGATAAAAAAATATTCACAATTTAAAATGGATTGTATCTATTATGTCAGTGATTGTGTTTATAATGATATCAATTTGTGTTCCACGTTCCGGGGGAATATGTTATGGATTGAGTGTTTGAAATATGATTTGGGTTGACATAAAATTTGGGAGAAGAGAAGACTAACATGTATCTGTGAATTATAAAATATCAAGTTAAAAAGACACCAATAATATAAAAATAAGGGGTTAAACAATAACAAATGGAATCTAAAATATTTTGTTCATTGTTTATTCAAAAGTTGGTAAGAATATCCACATCTTAGAGTCTCTCCCAAAACAACCCAAAAAAGGGCATTCTTAAAAATTAAAATATTATAACAAAATGTTCTCAGAAGACACTTTGATATCTTCTATTTTCTTTCCCATCTAGACTATGGATGGGAACAATTGATATACCGATTCAGTATCTGCCTATGAAGCCTGTTATAGTGCATATTCTATAGAGAAAACATCAAGTATGTATTTATATTCCACATTAATGAGACACTATTATTCTATCACTGTTATATCCTCAACATTAAATTTTTATTACAAGTTAGATAACTCTTGTTGAATATTACTGATTTCAGATCTCATACAACTAACTATGTTTTAGTGAGTATCTATTTCTGTCACATGCTGAGAGGCTTCATTCAAGGAATTGTTTTGATGTTGTATAACCAAATTTAAGGTCTCCTCCTTTGATACTATTATTTGTAGACCCATATTCTCCTCCGTAGTTAATAATCCCTATTTATCCCCAACACGGAGTCCATTATAGTTTAACCAACCATATCCAAGGGTCAGGAACATGTCTCAAAGGTCAGCCAAACGTCCCTTGAGTTGTTTGAAGGGGTCCTCCATGATCAGACTTCAAATAACCACATAAAACGGGGACCCACATTATACTATAAATTTTTTTTTTCATTACATAACTAAATCATATTCCTAGAATGTATATGTATTCTAGAACAATGTCACTATGAAGGGGACTTGTACTCACATCTATTGGACAACATTGCGTCGAACTCACTTATTATTATGTTGTTTTCGTAATGAAAGATCCCAAAGTAAATGGTTTTGAGATATATCAAATTTGAGGTATATTTAATTAAATTAATATCATAAATTATTTTTAGTTTACAGACATAAATAATGTTCTCAAATTATCAAAAAATTCTCAGCTAGTAAAAATGTACCTTCATCAGCTACAACGGTAGGTACTCTTTTCACCTTGGTGTCAAACAGAGGGGTGGTAGTGATATATTCCTATGTAAATTGATCATATGATATTCACAATTACCCTTTCACTAATTCATTATGCTTAGTGATAATTCTAGGGATATCACCTTGAACTGTTATAAATATAATCATAATTAATAAAATAGGATACATACTTATTTTTACTCCCCGTTTCAAAAAAAATATTACCCACACCTAGTGATTCCTCATTACTAGAATGATTAGTAATAGTATAATTAGTTGCATTATGTGCCTCTAGGATAGTACTCACCCATGCTGGAATGAAATGTATGAAGGTTAGTGTATCTATATTATACACCAGATCCAATCAAGTTTGGACTACAACTATTTCCACCGCTCCACATATCCCATCTAAATGGTGAGGACCCACTAGTGGATGTAGTGATTTATCTTCATCAATTATATATATATATAAATATATATTATTATATATATTTCATATATGGGAACTAAAAATAACATGATATATTAAACAATTCATGACTGAATATAGAGGAAATTCAATGAGAAATGTTATTAAAACAAAGCACATACATAATGACTCTGGAAAAGGATTCATAGCCAATGAACTTACCCATTAACTCTTCCAAGATTTTTATAAGGGAAATACTATTGAATAAAAAGAACCTTGAGGTGAAATAGGCAGAAATGGTAATGTTAAACATTAATTTTCTTCTAGATCCTCAATTATGTCTTTGATGGCCTCTCTTTGACTGGGATAACCCTTCTAATCGGCCTCTCATTCATCATCTGATCCATCATCATATTCCGTATCCATGTGAGAAGAATCTAGGGAGGTGTTCCATTATTTAATTTCTATATAATCCTGTAATATAGAAATAAAATAATAAGCAATGATATAATAATAATCATATCGTCTAAAGGTAATGATGGAATATATCCTACCTCTTCACTAGATCAATGTGGGTTTCCCTTATCTTCACCAGCTACAAGTGTACTAGGAATTATAGTTCTATACACCAGGGGAGTGTAACTAATGTATACCTTTGTATAATGAGTAAATATTATGAGGATGGGAAGTAATTATTTAACCCCAAATGGTTTTTAGAGGAAAATCCTTTAGGAATAATTCCATTCCAAAATCCCTCCAACTCCACCTCTTTATAAAATAGAACCCTCTAGGCCTCAGCCACCAACGTCAACTTTCTCAACTAATCCCATCAATTGGGGGATATAAAAAATTACTATACAACAATAGTAAAATCCCAAATACCAAAACAACCCTTATGGTGCTCCACACACCATTTTCACATCATCTAGTGCCTTTATTAATTAGGGACATATCTCCAAAAATATAGTTTTCTTATAAGAAATATTTGGAGCAATCATTCTATTATAAGTATTTTCATACTATAAATATTTTTTATTTATACCAATATATCTCATATGACTCCGCCATCATCTATTTTTTTGCTTCACTATGGATATTTTCTCTTGTACAACTATATAGCGATTAAAAAATATGAAATATTCGTGTGTCAACAAAAAACATGGACAGAAGGACACTGAAACAAGATGGGGGAAGGTAACCTAAATCTATACCTCTTCCTTATTAAATGTCAACCATAACTATATAGAACCCACAAAGGGCCTCTTTTAGTGGATGTAAAGTGGATATGGACATTTTTTTGATGACCAAAATAGCCTCCTATTGTTGAATAACACATAAATCTCACAAAAAAAATCATTCCATTGATTTGAGTAGAAAAAGATCCCTAGTATAATGATACTAAATAGTATCAATATTAATGTTATTCCTTTTCATTTTATGTAACAGTGATGGATGGTTCTCTATATTAAATAATCCCAAACCGATCATACTAGTTCATAAATCTATTGATATACTAATTCTTATCATTAGTTGGACTAAACCCACTTAAAATTTTGAAAAATATCATGAATTGTGAAATGGGGATTACCTATGTGTTTATAATTTCATATCCACTGATTTTCACACACTTCCAATCCAATAACACTTGAAATGGTCATGTGATCCTATACAACACCTTCCCCTTATAAATGTAGTAGAGTTGGGGATATAACCTGGCCAATATAAGAATGGGAAGCTGATTCACCTTCCAGTTTCAATTCATTCTAGCATCATAAATTTAAAAACCTATACTCCAACCTTATCTCAAACCTATAGTAAATACCCACTAAGATACATCACTAAGAAGTTGGGAATCTAGATGAGGTTATGGGCCTGGGGGGTAACTCCCCCCCCCCCAACTTCATTAAACTAACCCTCCTTAATAATTGGACAATACGAACCCTATGACTCATAGAATTAACATAATGGAAATGACTTGGGATTATTGGACAAGGGTTCATGTCATATCTTCTTAATAATTATTGATACCAACCTTTTGAATGTTATATTAGTTCCAGATACAAATCATTTCTAAAAACTCCATGTGCAAATTAATTATCTTCATTATAGTGGATGGAGTATATTTTTTGTGTTATTAGGAAAATGAGGAATGGATTAATTCTTTGTATATGTATCCTATAATTGATTTTAAATATACCTCTTAAATAACTTATATAATTTTGTTATCCCCACCATGCATTAGATGTAATGTGTTTGTGTCCTAACTCTGCCAATATAAAAGGTCCACCATTAGACATTTTTTTGTAATATTGGATATAAGAATCGGAAACAACCTAATATAAACCTATATTATTAAATTTATGGGGATGCTCAAGGATAGTATAGTGCACCTTGCAGTTTCAGCCACAATCTATCCAAAATATTACACATGATCAGATATTATAACTTGATAAATACCCAAAATTATAATTTAATATATAATTTTACAAGATCAATCCTTAAGTATGATTAAATGGTTAAAACTCAAATGAAACCCCTTATAAATCATTCGAAAGAGACTTTAAAACATAATCATCAGAGAGATCCTCTTGAGGGATGAAGTGGACAACATTTGACACCAACTCTCAGAATGTGTTGTGATTCTTGAAAATCCATGAGTGTGGCATGATGCTTACCCAAGGTGGAGTGATCAGAGAATTGTTGAAAAATCCAAACTCATATCAAATAAACTACTCATACAATATGTACAACAAAGGAATGGTCCCCATCAATCATGTGATATAATCACATGCATACTGAATGATCATTCCATGGATAGATTCCACACTATAGACTAAAGAATTTTGATGGGCTAGAGCCTCATAAATCTAAATTAATCAAGTCATCTACTATGGAAGAGAGGGAAAATTAATTTCATGTGTACAATTGGAGGATTAATAATTAAAATTTTAAAGGATATGAAATGGTTTCATGTGTTTTAAAGCATAATTTAAATCACATGAATCATAAAAATGATGTAATCATGTCTCTATGATTTTTTCACATGATCTTATAATCCTTAAAGCATCATTTTTTCACTTAACAACCAATATATAATGTGACTTCATGAATATTCCAAGGGTATATGACCCTATAAGATCAAGTTAATTACCACCGCACATTCACAGAATATGATTACATGATCCATTCACTTGAAAAGGCCTATAAAATGGATTCATCCAATAGGATCACATGAATTTTCTTATGAGGAGACGTAATAAGAAGGCACATATTTGAAGTTCCCTGTAGTCAATAGAATTTTAGAAGATATTTCCATAATCTCTACATTATAAGGGGACCCATGGAATACCAAGAGTCACCTATAAGACCAAAAACCATCAATAATCATAATGGACTTGGAAGAGAATTCACTTCCTCACAACTAAGACCTCGTTTATTCATTTGGATTTCATTTCCAAGTAGAGAACATGTTGAAATCATTTAGAAGAATGATTTCAAAAAGATATGGTAAAAATACCAAAAATTCTGGGACCACTTTGGTAGATATTCAATTAGAATATAAATTACACACTATGAATGGATTGTATAACGAATTAGGAGTCATTAGATTGGAATACGCAACACGGTAACCCAAATTGGTTCTGGAGATGCTGAAAAGATAGTTAAAATATGCTATATATGATTCGACCTTCTCATGGTCATTTTTATTCATTCAATACCATAAATTTAAAAAGTATCATAACCCGAAAATCATCATGTATATGAGGACATCCATGATGGAAGGATATCACATTCATTCTTCTTCATGTGATGTCCCCCTGAGGATGTGAGAGTGGATAACAACAAATGGTTGATCCAGTCATCTTTAGGGAGAGGCTGTCTAGGATCAGAGTACCTTGTGTTTTTTTCATAATAAAATTACCTCACATGACCAAATTTGAAGTGGATTTCCATTAAATGCATATTTTTTAAAATCAATTTTCCATTTGATATGTATGAGGAAGTCATCGATGTCATGAGGTGGTTTGCACTTGAAGCACACAAGATCACGTAGACTTATGTAAAAAAATTCCATCAACTCTATCATATGGGTGTGGATCACCATCATTAAGAAGTGTTATATATATAAAGGGATAGATTCTATAAAAAACCCTTGACCACATGAAAAAAATACAGGATAGACACATGAGGAATGAATCGAGATGAATGGATAACTAAAGAACATTTTCTATCTTTGTGGTGTCCCATTAGAAAATTTGGTCATTAAAACTGAAGGATATGAACATAGAAAAATAATACACTATTTCACAACTATATGAAATTGTCATATAATAATTGTACAAGAGATATATTTTGTAAGTTCCCATCTCATGAAGACCTCATGGTAATATGATCATGTGATGGCCCCTTAGTCAGGCAATCAAATGATTAAAAAAATTTCATGTGATCTCATCATGTAATAACCTATCATAATATCATTTATATTATCATTTCATCCCCATTCCTTAATGAAATATCATGACCTAATGTAGTTAAATATATTTCATAACCTTAGATCATTTAAGAGATCGTCGAACACCATCTCCCAAATGTGATTACCCAATTCCCAAAAGTGATACTCACATATCATGTATTGTCTAATTTTCTATTATTCCTATATCTCTCTTGGATATATACCATGGTAGAAGACCCTAATATTTTATAACTGATGGAGAAATAATCTCTATGTATTAATCTATTCTCCCTTACCCATCAGTAGGTTGAGATCTTTTGCAAAATGAAAATTATGAGAACAATAACAATTTGGATACATAAGATCCCTTTTTCATTATAGAGCTAAATTTCCAATATATATCCATACCCTATCATTATATGTGGCCATATTCCACATAAATACCATAACACCTTCAGGATGTTATGGTCCCATAAATATTTAACATTAAAATATCACTTTTGATATCTCATACCTTTTTCTCATAGAGACATTTCCTCAATGGGACTTATAACCATATTCCTCTTAGGGAAGCCTTAGACTGTAAGACCCATTAAATTCTATTCTTATGCTCACAATAAATGTGTCTGATCTTCCACCATCATTTTATTTCACATAGATCATGATTCACATGGGCATACAGATTACATATATTTATTTCATTGCCTTTATGTAAATTCCTAAATGTTGGGCCTCCTCTTGGTGTAATCACCAACTCCATCCTAAAGAGAAGTCTCAAGTTTTTAATCCTATATTAGTCCTATAATGATTCATATTTTACAATATATATGTCATGATTTTTTTGAATCAGAACTATGTGGAATAAAATTTCAATTATCATGAGATTTATAGGATGACCCTATAATTATTGAGCCCACATATCTCATATACAAATTCCACATATAATTCATAGATCTGTGATGTTAAACTTCATGAAAATATATTTTTAGTATTATTTTGATCTATATGGTTATTCCTTACATATTACTGTACACTATGTCATTCAAAATATGTCTATCAAAATATGCAGGATTTTATTCCCATCTCATTGGAATAGGTTGAATGCCTCATAGAAGGGAAAACCAATATTATCAATATCATATCCCATTTTTTCAACATCATTGGGAAATGATTATTCATACCCTTCCCGAACTGGGGCATTCCTCCATGAATATGGATGTAACTCCTTTAGTACATACTCCCTACAAACCATCTTTAATCAGGAAATATTCCTAAAAAAATAATTCCCCAACCGAAGGGGTATATTATGTTCAACTCCCCCCTATATCATATTCATTGGGTGATACTTAGGATAGGGTACATATTCACAAGGCCACACTCCTGGTGAAACAAATCATCCTTTTTTGGTCAACCAAAAAAGGATACTCATGATTTATCCCCAAAAAAACTATTTGTTGAGTTAATTCTCCCATTATCCCTTTCAACATGATGTGAAAATGCATAGATCAGTCCTTGTTACACTCCATTTAAAGGAATGACATGTCCCACTAAGAAAAACCAAACTACACGGGTTTACATTCTTATACTGATGATATATATTAATCCCCTTATGGGACCAATACGAAGACCCTAAACACCTACTTCCTTCCTTAATAGTCATAAAATATAGATGTATCAACTGTATTGCATTAAAACATAGAAATACCCAACCCATCACCATTAGGGAATAGAGGGAAACTAGATAGAGAAACTTTGATACATATAGACGGTTTTATTGATGGGGAACTGATAATACCTAAAAAATTTCACATTAATGGGATAACACTTCTATGTACAAATACACAAATTTAATATGTCGATAAATAACTATATATATTATGGTAGCTTTTCCCTTATCAGGATCTATGAATACTTAAAAAATATTACTTAAATATATAATAGAATCCTATAGTAGGTATTAATTTACCCCAATAGGTTTTTGTGGTCCTAAACAACAATCCACTTTCCCAATGTGAATTATTAAGAATCATTGGTAATAAAATCTAATGATGGCATGCCTTTTCAAAGTAGGACCTTAAATCATTACAGATATGGTAGCCATTGTGTATTTATCGTTCAAAAATTAATACCCCTTGGAAACTATATGATATTGGATTAGTGACTTAATGTATTTATTATGTATTCATGATTAGGCCCTTACAAAACCAAATAATCATCTACACCATCCCAGATCAAAACAAACATGTAACCTCTTTTAAAATTTCAATATAACATATTCATAAAAGAAGTATACTAACTTCATATAATGCCCAGATTTAAAATTATTTTTAATATCCTTATCATCATGTATGGATCTTTTATTTCCTCTAATAAGGATAAGTTTTAAATCATTTTGAATAAACATGATGTTTCCCCTTCCTTAATAATTCCCATATCTATCTTCATTAAATATAAGAATATAGGATCTTTTTCAATACCCATTTTAGTCTAAAATCCTTGATCATTCCTACTCAATACAACAACCACCCTATTTTCCTTCCCAAGGATATAGTGTACTGATATATAATAATCATTGAATAGTAATATCCTCTATCATTTCTTCATGTTGAGAGATTTATATGAAAATATGTTTTTTATGTTTTTTTTAACTATATATAATAAAAATCCTTCACTATAAAGGTAATGCCTCTATATATTCCTTGAAAAATAATGGATTCCAATAAAAGGTATTTGGTAAGATAATTATTAACATTAACATTTAACTTCCATGATAAATAAGAATCAACTCTATAATCATTCATAAGTAACATCCAGATCTATTCTTTGATGCATCACTGTAGACCACAAATACATACTTTCTTGGTAGTGAAGTCAATATCAGTGTGTTGACAGATTAATTCTATAATTCTTAAAAATGTGTCTTAAATTATTTAGACCATATAATCTTAACCCCTTTATATATAAAATGTATTAACAACTTTCTTATCTTGAAATTTTTTGAACAAATCATCAATAGTAATCTGTTATTCCATGGAAAGTGTATAGCTCATTTATATTGATGGTAATTAGTCATTACATCACTACCTTGGTCTTTTTAGGTCAATTAATATTCAATACATATATACAATAAGTTCTAGGTTAGAAACTTCTTGAATCTAGAATTCAAATTTGCCAAATTTTCTATATAACTGTTTTCTCTAATATTATTAATAATAATTATAAAATTACCCTTATGCTCAACATATATATTTTTTGTTTATAATGATATCCTAAATAAGTTGGAATCATTAAATTATCAAGAAAATACTTGAATATTTCATTTATTGTATTCATAAAAAATAGTGGGTGAATTTGAAAATCTAAAGGACATTACTATAAATTTTTAATATCCACACCTCATGTGAAAAACCTTATTTGGAATTTCTTTATTCTTTACACATAGTTTATATTATCCATATCAAAGATAGAAAATTGAAAATTATTTACCTCCTTCAATTTAATAAAACAAGTCTTCAAAGTGAGTAAAAGGATACTTGTTCATTAAATAAATGTAATGGATTTTTCTATAGTCAATTCACAACATCATATTCCCTTCTTTCATATTATAAAATAGAATACAGTCTTCCCATGGTGATACACTAGAGTGTGTAAATCCATTTTCACAAAACTCATGTATTAGTTTTTTATGTTCCACATATTATACTATGTCTATCCTATAGGGAGTCATACATATAAGTTTTTTATTAGTGATGATGTCAACGGAAAACCAAACCTCATACTCAAGTTTATATTCATGTAGTTCTTTAGAAAAACATTAATTTATTCTTTCACAATAGGTTCAACCCCTATTATAAGGGAAAAAATCCAATTTATAGGTTTTTTATGATCTTCTTGTATAATAATTTCATTAATAAGATCCACATGAGGTGCATCCAAACATGATTTTGATGATGTAGTTGCCCCACCGAAGAAAAGGTATTCCACATATCCATTAAAAATCATAATCCCTTAATATTGGAAAAAATTCACATTTTAATTTGAAAAAAATATCCATCCCAATTATTATAACCACTAGTAAACCAATAAATTTTTAAAAATTGTATATCTAGTTTTCACAATGGGAATTAACTGTTTGAATAACCTTTTTCATTTTTTTACTTCCCAAGGACAAAAATATATTTTCAAGGGGATTAATCTGTTTTTTACCTATAAATGGATAAGTATTTCCTATAAAAGAAAGATTATTTTTTCACAAGTTGAATTCCTTCATAGGTGAATCATGTTGTGGAACTACTAGTTTCTAAATATGGGAAATCTTATTTATCATAACCTAATAGAGATGTCTTAATATGTCCAATATCTGTTCAAATTAGATACTATAATTATTGGATTTCTCATTAGGTAATTCTCTACATTGAAAATGGGTGTTTATTCCCTTCCTTCTGTTAGGATCATCTTTAAACAATGCCATACATTGGGATATCTCATAATCATCATAAATAAAGAGATTTAAACAAAAAATCCTTTAATGGGAAATATAATCTAATATTATAAGAGAATAAATTATACCTAAATTTAGTTGGGTTTATTAAAAATCTAGTTCCATGGGTTCTTAATAAAATTATTATGATACCAACTATAAAAACCACATCTCTACTAACTCAAAGATGGGGTTTAATTTATTACATTTGTATAAGAGATAATGGATCAAAAAACATAAGATCAATCAATTAATAAATCTTGAAAAACTATATACAAAAACTATTCACATATTACATTGTAAATAAAACAAATATTATACCAAAAATTATTTCATCCTTAAGATCATTCAAAATACCGTTCTTCATATGTTAGGGAATTGAAAATAAATGAACGTTGAGTTCATATTCTCTGTAAGGGTAACGTACTATGGAACCTATCATTATTAAATAATTCATAATTAATATGGAATAGTGGATAATAAAAACATATCAAATTCAATCAAAAATGGGAGTTCAAATTATATCCAATGATAATATCAATATATAAATCACGTGGATAATGGAAACTAGATTATCAGTTAAGGGAATGAAAAATTATGTAAATTCATGATATAATATTGTATGACTTTTATTTTGTCTAATGATACCTCTCAAAATATCATGGGGTTATCTATAACTAGGACCCACTTATCTCTTTCAAGTCCTATGAATTCCTCATATATTTAATAATCAATCCAATTTAATCTCAAATTTTCTTATAAATCCACATTTATCCATATTTAATCAATAATAATAAATATTTATGTGGTTGATGAAATAACGTTTCTAATAATATTCCTCTAACTAATACAGTATATATAAGTAGGATGCCTTTTAAGCAACATCAGTTATATGGTAATGATTCTATAAAAATACATGACAGTAAAAAAATTCACATTGAGGGGAAAATTATGTCTAATGAAGTGAGGAACAATGTTGGGTAAGGTGATCAAGAGAAAGTTATTGACCCCAAACCCATACAGTATTAATGGAGTAGATATGACACCCCTACTCTTTATTTCACACTTAAACATAATTTGTTACATCAACATTCACTTAAGACAACTTTGAGGATCGAGGGGTCTAGTGTCTTGGGAAATTAAGAACATTACATGACAACATATAACCGAAAATTCCATATCTTTATTTAAAACATAATTTACATAACCACAACATTTATTCGTACTTATCATTGAACGGGATAACCTGAGAACTTGAATTTGAAAATGGTGAGATATAAATCCTAGTAAGGGAGTAAACAAGGCATAACAAGATAAATAGAATACATTTTAGGCAATATTAATATAAATGGAGAATTTTAGAAACATGAACATTAAGGTATGATATTGCATGATTATCATTACATGGAAATGTGAAACAACATTTAACATGATATTATCATGATCCAATGCTAAATGAACATGGAGAATGATTAAACGCTCATTTCACTTTAATTATCATGAGTAATCCCTCATTATACTTGATGTGTCATGATACTAATCAATTTCCATTGCATTGGAGTGCATTCAAGGCACACCCTTATTAATCATTTCATTTCATGCATAAGTGTGCCACATAGATCATACAATATGGAATCATTAAAAATCATAATTTAGTCCATGATAAAGGAATTTTAAATACATAAATGAAACTATATAATCATTGAGTAAATGTGAGTAAAGTTGAATACCCTTTATAGAGAAATGGGCATGGTATTCACTACACAGTGACTTGTCTTGGAAAAGTCGTGGTGCAATTTCAGTAAAAAAAATAGCATGACATAATAATTAATATAAATGTATTATGATATAGAAAGTGGAATATCATCATATTTACAAGAAATGGAGAGTAATTAGGTCATATAAATAAATTTCCCAACATATATAATGGAATATAGATTCATAAAATAAAATTCATGAATTTCAATGAGGAGAGAGAAACCCCTTTCGGAATTTCAGCATGGTAATGGGTGTAAATGGGAGGAAGTAACGAGATAGAACTGTGTCTCTAATCATTCAAACATAATGATGTAAGTATTGGTGTGGTTTAAAATCACACCTCAACATTTTATTTGAAAATACAAGGCTATAGAAACATAAGGAAACTTGGACAAAAATTAGAGAGGAATAAATCCCTTACATGAAAGTGTGATCCCAAAGACTTGGGAGAGGCTTGAGAGATGATTATTGGGATCATGGGGAATCATTTAAGGTTTATAGAGAGAGTATGGTTGGGGTTGGTCGAGATACAAATGGTTTGAGTGTAAATGGATGGGAGATTTAGTGGGTTTATATAGGAAAGTAAATGAAATTCATTATTATTTAGGTTTTGGACACCACACATTAAACTAATCAAAACCAGAAAAGAACAAATGGGTTTTTCCAATATTTTTTTTCCAAAGGAGAGTGTAAAAATTATTATATAATGAGAATGGCTAAACTTATTAAAATATATGGATTTTTATGTGGAGGTTAGTCACACTCTCATAGAAATAATTTTAAAAGTTAAAATGTATTACAAGTATTAGAGGGTCCACTAAGGCCTTCTAAAATATATACAACAATACAAAAATTACATTATTTTAAAGTTAAAACATATATTGTCTGACTGACTCATTAATAGTATTTTATTTCATCATTGTTGGGTCATTATGATCTCACAAAACACATTATATATTTAAATAATATTTAATTTATAATCCAACATTGATCTGTCTTAGAAAAATATGAAAAGTTTTCCATTGGATAATTTATACATCCTAATTCCAAATATAATATTCATTTTATATAGATAATTTTCTAAACATATGAATTGTTAATTTTAAAATAAAAACTGACATTTATTGGAAATTCGTGGGTTTTGAGAAAAAAGAACATTCAAACCTTAATAAACATTACAATTGTATTCATAAAAATATTACGATAATTTATATTTAATAAAAAGTAATTTAGTAACAACATTTTATTAAAATATTATTTAATTTAAAAATCCATTAATTTATCAAAATATATTTCATAATTTAATATTATCTAAATGACTACTTATGATCTAAAAACTATTTACAAAGTTACAATAATAAACTAAATGTATATTATTTATTCTATACAAAAATAATTCACATAATCATTTGGATAGGGTCTTGTTACATATCCTATTTTAAAACCCTCAAAATACCTAAGGGTAAGTTGTTCGACGGTGACATACTCCTGGGGTGGCTTAAGGTAACATCACTCATGTGGTAATCTATATCAAATTCCACTTCTCTCATAGGTGGTTCCGTTCATGCTGAACATTTTGAAGCTAGTCTGGGTCTTGATCAAGAGTGAATCCCATTGACGCCGCCTCCTTTCCGATCTCTGACAAATGGACTTCGTATGGAGAAATTCTCCTAGATGATGACATCACTTCCTTTTTCTGACTAAATTAGATTTTTTAAAGCCCTGTATTTATAAAAATATTGTGATCACTATTTATCAAAAATATTAGCAATGATAACAATTCTTAATTGTATTTTAAAATCTAAAGACAAAAAACCAAATAAATTAATATGTTTTATATAACCATTTTAAAAAAATAATAAATTTAATTAGACCAAGAGGAATTTTCATTAGTAAATGTTTGGGTTGTTACAATATTCACCCCTTAAGAAATTTTTCTCTCAAACATTCCTTTTCCCACACTAAAATAGATAAGGGTAACTCTACCTTATGAATTCATCTAATTCCCATGTTGCTTCGTCAAAATTTTGGTTTCACCCAACAACTTGATGAGGGGAATTTTCTTATTTCATAGAACTTTTTCACTAGATCTAAGAAATTTACCAGCTTCACTTCACAGGAGAGGTCATTCTCTAATGGTACCACCTATATATTGAGTACATGCAATGGGTCAGGTGTGTAATTTCTCAATAGTGGTACATGTAATACATTATGTAAATGATATAGGTATGGTGGGAGTGATAGTTGATATAACACTGCTCCAATGCGATCAAGGATCCCAAAAGGGATTATGTACCTTATACTAACATTTCCCTACATCCCATGCATATCCCGTTCAATGAAGGAAGAAAGATAACTCGTTGATAACAACACAAAGTCAATGCTTAACTCACAAAGTTATACAAATTATGTAGAAAGATACAGATAATTAGATGTATCCACTGAATCATCTACTCTATCGAACCCACGTAGGATCCTGGTACAGTAGTCATAGGTGTCGAACCCACGTAGGATCCTAGAAGAGTATTCTGAGCTGTCGAACCCACGTAGGATCTTGGAATAGTAATCAGAGCTATCGAGCCCACATTGGATCCTGGAACTGTAATCAGAACTGCCGAACCCGCGTAGGATCCTGGAATATTAGTTGGAGCTTTCGAACCCACGTCGGATCACTTTTATCAGAATGCATCCAACCATAGGGTTCCCGTAAAAAGCACTCTTGATTCTGAGAGGGTCCGCTCATCAAGACAAGTCTCTATTCATCAACTACCATGAACTCCCATGTTGATGTATTCATAATATCCGTCTTTCCATATGAAACCCAATGTGATATATTGTGTGTCAATCAGATGCCCGATCTGAGAGTTATTTGCATTTCCGTTCCGAGGGCCCGGTTGGATTTATGTTCGATCCTACCCGGCCATACCCCAACTGAATACAATCCTTAAATGGGTTATACCAAAAGAACATTCACTCTTGAATTTTTTCTTCGCTGTAGACGGTTCGTCAATCGGACGTTCGTAGCTCAAGTTACGAGAAAAAGACTGGAAATAGGTGAAAGCGAGTCTTGGTCCGGTTCGGCCCAATTGGACTGACTCGAAAAAACACGGGTCTGGAAAGGGGTCCGCCTCAGTCCGTGGGTCCGACCTGAACCATGGGGGTGTCCCGACCTGCGGGGGCGGCCCGACCCATGCTGGTTCCTGCCTACGCTGGGTCCAGCCTGCACTGGGTCCGACCTGCTCTGGGTCCGGCCCGTGTTCGAATGGGCCCGCGTGAGGCCCGCGGTTGGCGGTCCCCATGGGGTCCTCCCTAGACACGTCCAGAAGGAAGTTATCTCCCCCTGGAGTCCCAAATGGCTTATCCGTTCAGGCGGTTCAGATCTGGCGCCACGTGGCACCCGTCTGTGTCATGTGGGACCCACATTGTGGGTCCCGCTCTTCCTGGATGGCCGAGCGACCGGAAACCTCCCACACAGCATATATGCACTGCGCCTCCTCCAGCAGCCATCAGATCCACCCACCCATATTCCTTTGTCGCGACCCCCTTCATTCCATCGTGCGGCACGCGCTGCGCCGCGCCTTTCCCGACAACCCGGTGGCCCGAGCCGCCAGTTTTCTTTGCGGTCAGCCTTGTGTTGTCCGTTGTTGCACCGCCGCCACCCGTCGGACATGTCCTACTCCTCAGGCAGTGTTATTGCGCCAAAACCGTCCACACGGCTGGAAGGATTGCCGAACTCTCTTCCCTTCATTGCGGGTGACATTAGCTTCTTTCGACCGCTGGGGAACCTTCCGCGGGTCACCGGACGTGTTACGGTGGCCCGATTCTCGTTTTGAATGTTTTTGCGCACTACCCAGGATGTCACCTTAGATCCGCAACCATAGTTGATGAAAATTACACAACCCTGACTTGTGCTACGATTAGCGTCAAAATCCAGTAAGTAACGCAGAGGGGTCATCCTGTGTTCATTCGGCCCGCACCCGTAGAGTTAGAGTGATAGCATGCGGCTTAGAATCTT
Source organism: Viscum album (assembly GCA_963277665.1). Classification (NCBI taxonomy): domain Eukaryota; kingdom Viridiplantae; phylum Streptophyta; class Magnoliopsida; order Santalales; family Viscaceae; genus Viscum; species Viscum album. The sequence continues at coordinate 1,045,799,073 of OY728138.1, read as the reverse complement.
ACTCCTCGAAGGGAAATAAAGAAAGAGAAAAAATTAACAATGCTCTAACCCCTACTTCAGATTTGTTGACGTCGGAAGAGAAGATGAAGAAGTCGAGGACCACATCGTTAGCATTCTTCACGGATGGTGGTTCCTCCTTTGTTCTAGTTGGAGATCAAAGAAGAAGAAGAATATGTGCGTCATTGGCGGAAGAAGTGTTCTTCCTCCAAGGATTCCTCTAACATCCAAAACACAAATTCTCGCAACTCCCAAAGGAGGGGAACCAAACACATCAATTTGAAGAGTCTCCCCCTAATCACTTCATTTAATGAAGGAGGGGGTTTGGGAAGAATTAAAGTGGGGGTTTAGTTTGGGTGGACCCCACATTAATTCAAAAATATTTTAATGGAATAAAATTTAAGTTTAAACAATTTTATTTTATTCCACCATTTTAAATCCTCCACGAATGGTTGGAAAAACCAACTTCCATTCATGACCAAACGCAACTGAGGTGAAGGTCCCCTTAAGAAATCACCAGATTTGCGAGTTCAACGGTGCCCCCATATTTCAATTCCAAACATCGGTTCAAAATTTACCAAAACCCACTCTAAAGTTCACTAAACGTACTCAGAAACTTCAGAATAACATTCTGAGCACATCGGGCCTCGGAATTACGTGTCGTCAGAAACTGCATACTCAAGAATAATTCCATATAATATTAAAAAACATTTACATGTATTTTAGGATATTTACATATATACGAATATATTTCATAATAATATTGTTATGAAACATAATTTTATTATTCACAATGTTAAGTTAACTCATAGAGTGAATCATGACCAAAGGTAATCATTATTTGTCTCTAGTATCAATTCTATTTGACATGATTTCTATTAATCGCAATAATTTATTTTTTATGGTGTACTTAGTACAATATAATATTCAATTATAACGAATATATTTTATTACATGCCATTTTAATGTACATTTCATGGTAATCTACGTATGTCCTATTGATTCTTATAGTACCGTTATCGTAAGGGTTTCTAAATCTCAATTTTACTTCATTGAGATATGATGTATACCCACCACGTTTTCCATTTTGTGGTTTATATATCTACAATGAAATTCTTCATCAGAATTTTTCACGGTATATAATGTATTGAAAAATCCATCTCGGCTTCTATAATTCATTGATTTTTGAATTTAAAAGATATTGATGTTGTAAGGGTGATTGCTAAGTCAACTCCCATAATTAAGTTGTGATTCTTATTCTTAAACATATTTCTTCCAAGATTATTTTCATCCACCCTATGAATTTATTTCATGATACCTTATTTTACACTCTTGATAAATATTAATTTTTTAATTAAAATCTTTGACTTTATTGAATTATCTATCAAAAATTATAACAACTCAAAAGTTTAATTAATGACTATCTTTAAATAAGTCAATGTGTTTGATTGATTAATCTACACGCAACACCAAATTGAAATGAAACTGTGATATATTTAGATAAAATATAAATATTAAGTGTGACCATTAAGACCTATCCATTTAATTATTTGGACTTAATAGGAGTAAAAGTTTAATAAAATATTAATAAAAAGAAACTATTGGAAATCTTAATATGAGTGAAAACCAATTCATATATATAAAAGAATAAAGAAAATAATATTATCCTTCAAAATAAAATTTTATAAATATAGATTCTTATTGATGTAAACAAAATATATAATTATTACATAATAATAAAATATACAAATAATATAAATAATAAATTACCATCAAATTAAATAGTAATTAATAAGAAATAAGAATAAAGAATGTTAGCATTTTAAAAATATATTTTCTAATATGAAATTTTATTCACTATATTTTAGTATTTAATTATAAATTTATTTATAAAATTTTATAAGTTTTATTTATAAAAATTATAATAAAAAATTACTATTCATAATAATTTTTTTGATGATATATTTTTTTTAATTTTTCTAAAAATTGGGTTTTATGTGTGAAACATTTAAAAGAAATTATTTGAATAATAATTTTATTTTGTAAAATTGATTTAATATTTAGGATCACTAGGTATAATTATAAAACTATTCTAATATTTTTGAGGCATTAAATATAAATTTCCTAGGATAAAGATTAATTGTCATGATAAAAGAAAAATAGTTGTTTTCAAAGAATTAATTTTTTAAGAGTTATATTATCGTTATATAAATAAATTAGATTAATATAAATTAAAAATTTACCCAAATATGGAATTTAATCAAATAAAAAGACATATATACACTCATTCAGTTAATAATTAAAAAGAAAAAAGGATAAAAAAATTTGATATGTAAAGATATTTCTATATAAAATGTTTTTCCTATAGCTTATGTAATAATTTAAAAGATAATTTTATCAAATTTAGAGATTTAATTAAGTAAAATCGAACCAAGATTCTCATTCATAATGAATAAATTTAATAATAATGTCCATATTTTACTTTTATTTTTAAAATAATTACCATGGTTAATTTTTAATCATGATTAATAAGGTTAAAATTGGTAAATGATGTGTCAAGAAATTTTAATAATTGAAAGGTCACATACACCTTATAGAAAGTATTTTAAGTTATAAAAGTCATATAAACATGTATCACCTACAATTTCATCATAGAACCCACCTGACTCTCATGAAATTCCATTCATGTCCCTTACCTAATATTCTTTTCCAAATATTTGTTCTTCCTTTTAACCCATTAAAGGAGATCCCTTCTTCCCACTTTAATCCACACAAGTAATTCTAAATTCCCAAGAAAAATTATGAAATTTAATTCTTATTGAGACACTATAAATATTTTTTATCCCCTTTCAATGATAAAGTTTCTGTAGTCCTTCATTTATAAAACATACTTCTAGAGAAGATCCAAATTCCCCATGTGAGTATTACTTACCATTTTACTTTTATTATTTATCCTTCCAATACACCATCCTCCAAACCCATTCTAAACATATGTATATATTGACATAATTATAAATAAAATTCTTAGATGTTATTAAACTAAATGAATAATCATTATATATTTTCTCCCAATAAAAATAAAAAATTAAAATATTACTTATGCGGGTGTATTGACTACAACCATCATAAAAACATGTTACATATTTCCTCACCATATTTCAATGATGGTTATATAAATGGGTTTAGTGAATATATATATTATTTATTGGATTATTTGTATTTTACTAATATAAATTATGAATTCTATAATTAATATTATAAATATGATATCATTGTAATATTAAATAACTTAAACAAGCATAGTGAGAGGAAAATATTTTTTTCATACTACGTAATACTTTCATATTCAAAAATTAACCACATAAATAAATAAATTTTTAATATATAACATGAATAAAGAATAAATTAAATCATTATTATTCTGTAATTATGACATTACAACTAAACCACCCTATAATCATTGATTAATCATGCTCGATTTGGGTTTAGGATGGTTTAACCACCTACTTGAACGATAATATACATTTATATCAAAAAAGAATATCAGAACATATTTAATGGTATAATATTATATAATTTTATGCATATTTATTTTTGTCTTTTTATGTTTATATCATTATTTATCTCCTAAATTAAGTAAACACATTTCATTCATTAAGAAAAACTGAAACATGTATGTTGTCGATTTCGACCATATGAATTTTCACCAAACCTACAAAGAAATGTTATTATATATTTTTAAAATATCTATGAAAATATATTAAAATAAATTATATGATCAAATAGAGATTAAATTTTTATAATTATTTCATACGAACATCAGTTTAATGAAACTCGTTCAAATCGATTTGGATTACTTACACCAGGTGTTTAAAATAGTTAAAAAAGATAACTAACATTTACTTGAATATAAATATTATAAATGATTAGTATAGATATTTTTTATTAAGAATAAGTTTATTATATGACTTTTTATAAAGCTTCATTTAATTTTTTTTATGTTTAGATCAGGATAAAAATGAATCATGGCCAAGGTAATGGTTTTTTTACTCAAATTAAACTCTTATGTAGTGTATATACTTTCATTTTGAAATATAATATCATGAATTATCTATTAGTTTAATAATTTTAATTGTAATTAAAATACTTCAATTTAAATGTATTTAAATTAAAATTTTACACAAGATGTAAGGATTTCCTTGGCCACAACTCAAATTCATTGAGACATGTTTCATGTTATACAGTATGGTTCCTTTTTATAGTGTTCAATTTGTTTTACATCCAATGAATTTTGAATACATTATATCATTATAATTAATGGGATTAATACTTTGGAATCATGATATTTTCTTCAAAAGTCCCTTGATTAAAGAGTTACCCTAGTCAAAAGTGTTTTTGGTAACTCAATTTTTATGCATTTAGTTATTTTTATTCACATGAAATTATTTCAAAAAATATGTGTAAATTATTCCCTTTGATTTTATTATGTTTTATTCTCTCATTTTATTTATTTTTACCACATTGACAAATTTTCATATTATTCATGATTCATGAAGTATGTTGACTATAATGGCCAAATCTTTTTTTTTTAATTTTCCAAATATCCACTTTATGGGAAAGTGGGAACCTTACAAATTTCCAGATTCAAAAATCAAAACATCCCAAAAACTTACATTCATTCTTCAAAACAATCCACCCAGAATTCCACATTCGAATTTCAAAATTCAAAATTCAAAATCCAAAATCCAGAAGCACTCCTCCAGTACTGTGCCTTACCCGAAGGCCACACGATGAAATCTTCCTCATCACCGCAACTCATCAATATTGACACCATCATCGTTGGGACCATCACACCACACCAATAAAAACTGAATCATCACAGAGGTTCAAAACTTTAACCAAAAACCGATTCACCCCAAATCGTATTCATCCAGAATCAAATAGAAACATCACAAGAAACATGTGAGTTGGCAAGCGGGAGATGACCCTACCTTCACCGAAGCACCACCGCCAGATTAAAGCACACCAGAGTAAGCCATGAAACACAATCCCAAAATCCATCCAAAACAGAATAACATATTCAAAAATGCAAATCACAAAAAACCATCACCAGAACACTGTAAGAAAACCCAACCAGAAACCAGATCCAGATCCCATCGCCGCCATCCAAAACAACCGTAGAGGCCACTCCCAACCACCAAACGCATGCATTCGAGGACGAATCGCCTCCCGCATACCATGGAAGCGGAGCTCAGCCTCTGGACCGACACCGCGCTATTGAGGAACCCTATCTGTTGAACAGGCGTTGAGAAAGAAACGATGGGTGTCATTGAGAAGGCTGAGCTAGAAACCACTACCGTGAGAAGGAGTCATCACCACGAACATCAAATCATGAAGAGTGAAGTTGCACTGGTGTGGGATGAAGGAAGAAGGCGGTAGTAGGAGGGAACACTAGAATGTTTTCCAAGACTTATATTATTTCATACTAAACATATTATTTCCATTAAAATATTATATTAACTTAATAATTTATTATATTTTATTTTATTAACTTATTTTCTAAAATTTGGGATTATTATAAATTAGTTTTGTGTGTCTCTTCCTAAATTGTTAGTTTTAAATAAATGAATTTTGAAAATAATGAAATTGTGTTTTCCTTTCACATTCACCTTTCTATTATTCATTTCTCTAAGATGAAATTTTTTAAATTTTGAGGATACATTATTGGAGATTATATTTAAAATTAAATGTTCGAAAAATATTCTATGTTAACTTTTCAAAATATTTTATTTATAGAGACATTTAACTATTTATTTTATTTCAATATTAAAACAATTTTAAATTTTTTTTATTATTCATTACCACATCCCTTTTTATTTTAAAAACTATTTTCCCTAATGTGTTTTATGTTTCATGATTCTTCATATAATATGTATATATATATATTATAATTTTATTTATTTAACTCATGGAATCAAAATATTCTATTTTTTTATGTCATTTGAAGCATTCTTTTACGATGGTGCTTTTCACTTAGGTTAACACCATTCTATATTTCCTTCTTCACCTAAGTATATGTTATTTTTAAATCATACACCATATTTAATTGGATAGATTATTATCATGTTAATCTATTGTTTAGTTTTTCATATACTCATTACTCTATACGGTGTGAACATCAAATTTTACATAATTTAGATTAGATGTGGTTCACTAAGAATGTATGGTATACTATTTACATGGGTAAATGTATTGAAGTTCTATATATTGTTATTCTAATATGGATGATTATATGAATAATTAAATATATATTTTTCAATCATCCACCTTCATCCTCCTGATGTATTATGATCATGTTATCCATTTTGTTGACATTGGAAATAGTATTACTGATATGTATATTGTTATTCTAAAATGGACGAATATTTGTACGTTAATTATTTATTGTTTGACCGTCCACCATATTTATTTAGATATGATATGATCATGTTATAAATTTTATTTATTGGGTAAAAATAATTGAATTTATTGATTATTATTAACTATTAACTCAAAAAAAATTCATACTGGGATTCCTTATATTTCATTATATAGATAGGCATGATTTTATTCAGTAAGAGGATCTGTGGAGAATAGTGTGAAGAGTAATGTTGACTATTATGGTTAATGCGTTGAACATAAATAGTTTATAGGTGGGGTATGAAATTACATATCTCTTAAATAAATATATTAGTTTCAAGAGACAAAACTAGTTAGGTTTTGGTGTATTCCTCTTCTTATAATTAGATAGTTCCTTCTCACAATGCCTTGACAGTATGTTTTTTAGGTCAAACATTATGTATTCCATATGTATGTTATCAGTATTATTGATATCCATATTTCAATTATTTCCATGGATATAACATGATCCCAATTTCATGTTGATTATGAATTTATGTTATTTAACTATTCCTTCTATAATTTTTATTCCATATTTATTCCATGATTTCATCTATTTTATGTTTTATGTTACTATAGAATAGAGATCTCCCATTCTAATTGTTCCATTTATCTATGATATAAGGAAAATCAATAATTGTCATAAATTTAAAAGGATAACATGTGTGGGAGAATATATGGGAGATACTGAAGACTTATCATTAATTAAGTAGTTTGTTATAAATATTGGATAATATATCTATTATTTAGGAATTACATGGAGGTTATAATATATTTTATGTGTCATAAGTATCAATATATATAAAACTAAAAATATCTTTGAGTTTTAAGAGATGAAATAACCCATATTAATTTCGTAATTGTGGATGATTATTTACATGCTTTTACCAGTGGTTTTAAAATTATTATGAAAATAATGTGTTTATAGAATCAAATACAATAGTGGGAGTCCCAGGTTTTATAGTTGTTACTAAATGAATGAATTAGATAAATATTCAGATTAAGATGTTTATTGAGAAAAACTTTTGGGTATATAATTTAAGGTTGGTCACATTATCATATGTATAGTTAAACCTTTGGGATAGAATTGATTTAATGTTAAGGTAATAGTAAATATTTTATTTGGGGATTTGGATAAGATAACTTCATTGGCACCCCAAATAATAAGTCTAATTAGGGAATTTTATCATAAATTTTCATTAGATTCATCAGTATGTGTATTTAATAGTAATTATATATATATATACACGCAATAAGTGGATACAAGATCTAGAATAGAAGTACCTAGGTTTAATAACACAAAAATGGTAAATTGGGTATTTCCATGATCATCACCTAGTTCATGAAATAGAGGCCTAAATAAAAATATTGTTTTCCTCTCATTTTAGATATGCTTTGGTTAATTCACATTCTCATTAACAACCATTATAAGGGATTTGAATATTTTTAAGTTAAATAACCAAATATGAATTTAACCATTTATAAAATAGATAGAAATGTATAGATGCATATGTAAATGAACATATTTATTTATACATACATTGGTGAATAAAGGGTAGGCTGGATTTTATGATCAAATATTTCACGATTTCTTATTTTTGGATATTTTATCAATATTTATAGGTATAATAAAAACTAACCTAATGTAACATATGTAAAACTATTATTTATGTATGTTTAACTAAAATAATTTCAAGCCAATGTGATGATAATAGTAAAATATTTTGTGGTTGAATCACTATTATGTTATCCATTATTATAATTCATTTGTATTAATAATTTTTCATCACTCATGTAAACCCTTCATGTTTTATTAATGGTTGGAATAGAAAGGAAACAAGGGTGTGGTAGATAATTTATAGATTAGATCAATGGAAAACCCATCAGAGTTGGAGGTGGAATGAGAAGCCATTTGATTATTCAAAACCAGCTCTCCAAAAATTTGACGAGCAATGTGAACATATTCAAATTCCCAAACACACTAAAGATGATAACGTTTTAGTATCATGTATGAAAAAGTGAAAAAGGAAGATGATGTAATGAATAATCAATTTATTGGTAGAGAAATATGTGGGAGAAATTTCCTTAAAGGTATAGGTAAGTATTATATGTGTGGAGATAAAGTTCACAAGACTAACATGTGTAGGGGAATTAGAGAATCTGTGTTTCTTCAATTACAAGAGAGTGGGGAATAATGAGACTCAATGTCACAATATAGGGGAAATTGTGGAAATATTTAACACCATTCTTGTGAATAAGGAAAAACATTTAAACTATTACTATTAGGTTAAATATAGAGTGTTTACTCTAGATTTGTTTAGTTTCATGTGTCATTTATGTTTTCAAAAACTACTTAATTGTGAGTTATAAATAAATACACCTAATTTTTTTATTAACATCTAAATTTTTTTAATGGTTTTTTAGGAATTTATTGCTTAAGGATAAAAATATTCTTCCCTTCGTAGAATTATATGATAAAATAGGAATTTCTTAGCTCACTTTATAAAAAAGTAATAATATTTTTTTTCTTATAGACAAATCTCATTCTACATTTTTTAGAAACTCTTGATAATATATCATTGTATAGTTAACATTGAGTTCTATATAGATGTGAATTTAATCTTATGAGTCAGACTTTGAGGAGGCAATTTATTTAGGGGGAATTTAATGCCCCTAATGTTTAATGTATGATTACCTTTTAATAAAAAAAATAATTTGAAAACATTCTCTAAACATAACAACAAACATAAAAGAAACCACAATATATTTTGATAAAATATATATATTATGTATGACTATTAACACCTAGGTAATTGAATTTGAATGATTGAATAATAGTTACAAATTTATAAAATTTTATAGAATGAAAATAATGGATACTTTTAATATGAATGAAATTCAATTAGTATTGATAAAATAAAAAGGAAAATAATTTTATTCTTACAAATAAGATTTCTAAAAATTGGAATTTTATTTCAATGAGATGAGTATATAATAGTTAGATAATAATAAAATATATTAATAATATAAATAATATATTACCAGTAAATTAATTTTTAATTGGTAAGAAAAACTAATAAAAAATATTTAACATTTTAAAAATATCATATTCCGATATGAACAGTTTTAAACTATATTTAAGGATTAAATTTATATACTGAATTATCAAAATTTATATATTTAACTTGAAAAAATGAACATTTTTTTTTATTCTATATAATAATATTTTCTTAATATTGTTTTTTTAAAAATTGGTCTTTATGCATGAAAATGATAAAATTAATTTTCCCATATATATATATATATAGATTTTTTTAAATAATGTAATTTATATTTAGAATCATTATTACCAAATAATGAAACTATTCCTATATTACTTTTATTCATTGAGGAAGAATTATTTAGGATAAAAAATAATTATCAAGGTAAAACTAAAATGTTTTTTTGAAACAACTAATGTAATAATAATTATATTATTTCAATCTTAATAAATTAGATTGATTTAATTTTAAATCGTTGTCTAATATGATATATCTAATAATAAAAAATATATAAACACTCACTCGATTAATTATTAATAAAAAATAGGAATTTAAAGCTTACTATATAAAATGAAAATTTCTATATAAAAATCATTTCATATATCTAATGTTTAAATTTTAAATTTTTTTCTCATATATATATATTTAATTGCATTTCATAGATCCAAAATTTGGATTCATCATGTTAAATTTTTTCAATAATGGTAATATTAAATTTTTATTAATAAAATATTACCTTGGTTAATTTTAAATCCGAATTAATAAGGGTGAGATGGGTAAATTATGAAGCTAAAATTTTTAATAATTAATAGGTCACATACACCTTCTATAAATCCATATTATCAATGAAATCCATGCCCATATGCCTCTCTTAATATTTATCCCTCAATATCTCATGATATTTTATTATTATCCCTTCCCTAAAATTCATTTCCAAATATTTATCTCTTGTTTACCTATAAAATGGCTAAATTACTCCAACATCAAACCATATTTAATGTTTGAAATTCTTCTAAAACAAAACATTATTGATTTATTATAGATTCACTATTCACATTTGGAATCACATAGCCTCCAAAAAGTATCTCAATTCCTTAATTTTCAAAGGATACATCAATAAATGATCCAAATTATCAATATAATTATTACTTACATGTTTACTTTTATTCATTACCCACCCAATCCACTCACCAATAAAAGATTTATAAGAATATGTATATAATACAATATTTTTAAATAATGCAATGAAATTTTATTATATTAATGGTATTTATCCCATGCTCATTCAATCGAAAAAATAAATTGTTGCTCATGAGCGTGTACGAACTACCACCTCCAACAATGACACAAATCCTACTTCAACACTTTCGTTCATGGATAGTTACAGAAATGGGTATAGTGAATATAAAATATTTTATGTAATTATTTATATTCTATAAATAAAGATTATGAATTCTCTAATTAATATTATAAATAAATGATTATTTTATCACTAAACTTCTTAAACAAGCATACTAAGAGGAAAGTATTTTTATTCAAACTACATAATATTTTCATATCCATTAATTTACCATCTAATTCCTTCCAATTTTAATATATCATACTAATACAAAATAAATAAGTTCATTACTGTAATTTTATAATGACATAGATACTAAAACACAACATAATCATCCATTAATCATGGTAGGTTCATGTTTGGGTAAGTTTAACTACCTACTTGACCAATACTAGGTATTTATATCCAAGATGGTGAGAACCACGGTTTGTTTCCCATAGTCTTGAAATTTATGGAAACTAAAATAAATAAAATATATGAAAAGTGAATAAAAATATATGTCAGTGAAAATCCACTTCGAAAAATATAATATCAAACCTTAGTTCAGAAAAAGGGATAATATTCTTCATCTATGGGATTTGCCACCACACCTACTTCTCGGATGATGATATACCCTCAAGGTTTTGTTTATTTCCACATCAAACTATCCTCATGGGGATCAAAAATGTCATCTGGTGAGGTGGAGTCCTTAAGAATCCAAGGTTATTCTGCATTGATAGTCTCAATTCCAAGGGATTGACCGTCAACTCAAAAAAATCGGGCACGGTAAAATTCCACATATAATTCCTCCATATTGTTGTATTTGTTTAAGATTTAAATACAACATAAAAAATATTTATCAGGATTAGATAGATTCATGATAAATACATGTTTATTTGATGTGGGATCTTTCAAACTATCCTGGTCATGAGTAAAAGTAACATGTTGATCTCATTCCTTTGGGGTTCAAGAAGGAGGTGTCATAGAACCAATCAATGTTTTTGATGAATAAAATTGGATCTAAAATTGATCAGAAGAATTCTATCCAAATAGTTGATAATGAATGGATGGGATGGATTTTCCATTTTACTTTTTAACATCCACATTTCAAGAAAATAGAATGTCTACGACATGACACTTTAATATCCCAAATGAGTTATGTTACTTACAAAGATGATTTAGATTTTCATATTTTATTATATTCTTGATCTCATCATCACTCATTGAGATTGTTTCATGATTAATGTTTTTTTTATTTTCAATCTCCACCAACACCATACATCATTTCAAAATTGAATCATTTCTGTGTGATTTTCATGATGAATAGGGACAGAAATAAAATTTTCAAGGTCATGAAGAATTTTTTGGTTCCATAGAATCTAATTGATCCAAATAATCCGAATCTAATACTATGAAAAAGTATTCTACACATTGGCTATATTGAAATACCACAACAACTCATACCCCCATTAAAAACATGGATTTATATAAAGTGATCCATGGATCCAATACCCCTGTAAAATAATCTCATAATAGAAAATGTATTGATAGAAACCACAACCCATAGAAAAAAATTCAAGTTGGAAAACCCCCAAATTGAATATATTCTATGTACTAGGACTTAATGTAACTATATATTTTAACATTTAACTACAATGAGCCTCCCAAAAAATAAAATTCATTCACATTTACAATATTTTATATATTTCAATATAATTCTCTTCAACATGGACTGTCAATCCCTTTATGGAAATCCACTTTATTATTCAGTCTTAGTAAGATATAAATTCCTAAGATCTAATCTCCTATTATTTTTTCTAGTTTCACATAAAAATATCCTTCATAAAATGATTCTACACTACAACTATTATTAATCAATCTTACTCCCAAAATTAATTTTTCAAGATCAATAATTGATTCACTTGGAAAACCCATCCGGACGAGTAGGGTTAAATCCCCATCCAAATTTCCGCTGGGAGCTCATGTGCAATAAGTCAAGACCCATCCTCTAACATTGACCAATACTATTTATTTTGATCAATGATACTTATGAGAACATATTTTCATTTATAATAGTATATAAATTTGTAAATAATGTTTTTTGGAAATGTTATATCTACATTTTACTCATTAATTAAGAAAACACCTTTCGTTAGTTATGAATAACTAAAACATCCTCATCGTAGATTTCAACCTTACTAATCATAAAAAAACTAACCTGAATTGAGATGATATATTTATAAAATATATTTTCAGTTACATCAGAAGACATTATATGATATTATAGTGATGTAATTTTGAATAATTATAGGTTACAACACCATTTTTATGAAACTAGTTTGAATATATAATGATTACTTACACACAGTGTTTAAAATATGCAAAAGAAAACTAATTTTTTTTTGTATAAAATGACTATAATTAAGATTATATATTCTTATTTATATGAATAAGGTTTATTTTTATGTATTTAAGGAACTTAATGTAATTATTCAGGATTCATGGAGAAGGTACGCAACCAATCAACACTGAGGTAAAGGGATACCTCCAAAATTCCTCTCTTTGTGACGTGATTGGTATTATGAAACTAATTTATATTATATGGTATAAATAATACCTATTTGAAATATTAGACCATTAATTATATTTTAGACAGATTATTTAAATTTCAATATCAATCCAACACTCTCAATGTGTTTTTATTGTAATGTTACTCAAGCCACATAGAATTTCTTGGTCTCAATTCTAATTTGATGAGAAATTTTTCATGTTATGAACCTTGCTTCCTTTAAATGGATTTCCAATTAGTTATTATCCATTTAATTTTTTATAATTTATTTACTTTTTATTAATTTTATAAACTTTTAAAAACCTATTTATTTCCTTTAAATTTCTATTGACTCATGTTTTACCTAATTCTTAATATTTTCTGGTAACAGAAATTTCATTCAATAAAATAATATCGTTTAATTGAAATTATTTTATAAAACTTTTTTTCATTATAAATATTTCTTGTAAAATACTATATTATATAATTTAATAAATTTCTACCAAAAAATCCATTTTAAAATGAATCATGATTCATGATTTATGTTGCTTGTAAGTGATATTGATAACCCAAGTCTCCATTCTTTGATTTATATTGTTCCATCCAAAACTACTTCATTCCATTCATGGGTTCCCTAAGAAAAATATTTTATTATATAATATTTTATAATCATTTGGGTAATATTATGATTCAATATATCTAAATTCTCTTATTACTCTTCTTATAATGTGATTTAAAAAATGGGTTTTGAAAATAATAAAATGTGTTTTTCTTTCACTTCCACATGTTTTTTCTTCATTAATCCAAGGTGAAATTTATGAATTCTAAAGGATCAATACTTGAATATTATTTTTGAAATTATAGTTTTTTAAAATCATTAATGTCTCAATTTCAAAATATTCATTTGTAAGTGACATGTATATTTTTTATTTTACGTCAATGTTAAAAAAAATTCTAAAATATTTTTATATTTTCAATCCACTAATGTTTTTATTTTAAAAATTACTTAAACTATTTTTAGAACATGTTTAATAATTTATACTCTAATATATATATACATATATATACTCATTTAATGGATTTGACTCACTGTATCAAACAATTTGATTATTGTGATAACAATTGAATAATTATTTTACAAAATTCGTTTTCATGCATGTCAACAACCTTATATGTTTCCTTGTTATGGTAGGGCTATGTTCATTAAAAAATATTCACCTTATTTTTTGGATGGATTATTATTATGTAATTCTAGTATTGAATTATCAATATACTCATTTCTCTATACTATGTGAACATCTCATTTTATATAATTCTGATTGAATGTTGTTCACGAAGAAAGAATGTTATTCGACAAGGAGAAATACATTAGAATTTTGTATAAGGTTATTACAATATGGTTGATTATTATAATGATTAATATTTATTTATTAACCATCCACCATCATTCTCCATATGGGTTATGATCTTTTTTCCCTTTTATTCACATGGGGAAAATATTGGCATTATTTATATTATTATTCCAATATGAATGATTATTGGAAAGTTGATTGTGTATTTTTTGAACAGCCACATTATTTATCTAGTTGGAATATGATCATGTAATCCATTTTATTTGTATGGGTAAATCTATCGAAATTCATGAAGATTTCTAACTCTTAATGTAGGTTTATTAAGTATTGATATTTTTATTTTCATTATACGTACATCTATGTTTTTATTCAGTAAGTGGTTATATAGGGAATGGATTTAAATTTCATGTTTTCTATTATTGGTAAATAATTTTTCATAATCAGTTTTAGGATAGTGTATCCTTTATCCATATATAGGTCTCATGAGACAAAACTAGTTCTGTTTTGGTAGATGACTCTTCTTGAAATAGGATAGTGTCATAGAATAAGGCCTTGATAAAATGTTATATATGTCTAGAATTATGCATTCCAATAGTATGAGATCAATATTATTGATATCCATGTTTTAATTTATTTTCATGGATATATAATGTTCCAAAATAACATGTTGATTATGTCACCATGTTGTTTACCAATTTCGTTCATCATATTCAAGCGATGGTTTTTATAGGATTTCACTATATATTTATACTTTTTTGGGGCATTTAAGATCTCTCATTCTTATTTTTCCCATTCCCCATTATATGAATAATAGTAGTAAACATTAAATATTTTTGATGATATCACGTAAGAGACATTTTATGGGTGATTTTGAAGAATTATGATGAATTATATAGTTTCTTATACATAATGAAAAAAATCATATGTTGAGAAATACATTTGTTTTATTATTATTCCATGTATTTTAATTCTCTAAATATCTAAACTAAAAATAAAATTGAGATTTAAGAGATTCAATAAACGTTATTGATTTTTTAATAATGTATTTTTATATTCAGGATTTTAATGATGATATCTAATCTAGTATTTAATTTATGTTTTTCTATAATCTGATTCAAGAGTGCAGGTTTGGGGCATCACAATTGGTTTTAAAGGAATGTTATTGATAAATTTGGATATTAAGATTTTTATTGAGAATAATTTTTTGGTTGATAGATTAAGGTTGATCCCAATTTAAAAATGTATAGATAACCATTTGGGATAGTATATTATTTAACATTAAGGTAATAATAAACATTTTTGGGGATCATGATCAGATAACTTCCATGAAAAACCTAATAATATGTCTGTGTATAGGATTTCATCCTAAAATTTTGGTATAGTATTGGGTGTGTGGTTTTCTGAGAAATTTCATCCCTACCTAGATAATAAAAGTGGATAATGGATTTGACACAGATGTATCTATGTGTAATAACCCTAAAAAGGAATGATTGAGTATTATCTAGATCGTCACGTGGTGAACAACAAAGATTCCTAACTATATACCCGGCTTGATACTCCCAATGGATATTCTTGGTTTAATTATCATTATATTAATTAAAAATTATTAGGGGTTGTAATATTTTCATCTTAGATAACTTAATTATAATGTGAACAATGAAAACATAGATTGAATCATAGATACTGACATGTTGAGTTACTTATTAATTGATATATTTGTTCCCTGATAAATAATGATTTAGATATTTAGAGAATTGATTTCTGTGATTTCTATGTATAGAATATTTTTAAATGGTACAATGTAATTTTTGATATCAATTATAAGGGTTATTTTGAGAAGTATAAGATAACCCCAATTAATTTGATCTAAAAATTAATAATTCTGATGTATGTTAAACTAAATTAATTATAGGATAATGTAATGATAAGGGTAAAAAATTTATGGTTTGATCCCATTTAGGTTATTTATTATGGTAATTCCCCTATATTGTAAATGTTTTATCGTTCAAATAAACCCTTATATTTATATAAATGTTTTGAAAAGGATGGAACCATGGGTGTTGGAAATAATATACAGAACTCATAAATGAAAAACCCATCAAAATTAGATATGAAGTGCAAATACTGTTGATTATTCCATAAAAATCTCAAAAAATATTATTCAGGATGTGAAAATTTTCAAATTACCATACACCACAAATATGAGAAATATGGACTACAATGTACTATCATATTACAAATATGATTATGGAAATAAGATTCAATTTCATTCAGGTTGAAAATAAGAAAAGATGTTTTCCAGAAATATCTTCAAAGGGATAAATAAAAGTTATATGTGTGGAGATTAAGGTCATCATGATCATGAGTGTAGGGGAGAGAAAGGAGCTAAAAAAAATCTATTTCTTCAATTTCAAGATTATTGGGAATCATGTGACTCAATGTTCCTATCCAATTGACAACAAGGTAAATAGTTACCAATAATAATGAGAACAAGGAATATCATATGTAACTTCTAATAATGTATCAGATACTAAATTCTCACTCAAAATTTTCTAGTGTCTAATTTCATGTAATTCATTTACAAAATATTTCATTTTGAGTAATAAATAAAAATACATAGTGGTTTTATTAACATATAAATAGTTTAGAAGATTTTTGGGAAGGGATTCATTATAGATAGAGATATTCTCCAACTATATGAATTCTCTGTGAAATTAATAATGTGGTATCTCTATTTAAAAATTCCTTAAAATAATTTTTCATATAGATAAATTTCATTCCACATCCTAACAAATATCATGGTCAACTAACAAATGTTTAGTTAAATTTATGTTCATTGTATAAACTAATCTCATCTTATGAATTGTATTAAGAGGATGGTATTTATTTAAGGGTGGTGAATTTAACACCTTGAATGTATAATATATGATTGCCTTAAAATAATTTTGTCTGCTTCATATCCTTCTGCACACACAACATCATACTTAAATGAAACTATGATATATTTAGGTAAATTTTAAATATATGGAATGGAAAATTAAATTAAGTTGTTGAATTAAAGGGAATGAAGTATAATAATTTATTTATATAATATTTATAAAAAAATAGAATGTCTTTATTTAATATGAATGATCTGTAATTACTAGAGCTCAAAAAATAAGAAATTAATTTTATTTTTAAAATGTAATTATCTTAAAAAAAATTTGTTTAAATAATTTAAGTGTGTCATAATTATATAATAATAAAATACATTGATAACATAAATAATATATTACTAATAAATTAATTATTAACTAATACTAAATAAGAATAAAAATAGTTAATACTATAAAAAGATATTTTCATATATGAATAGTTATCCACTATATATTATGAGTTTATTTAAATATTAAATTTTAAAAGTTTATAAATTTAATGTGAAAAAATGGATATCATTTTTTGATTTAGCATAAAAATATTTACTCTATATTAATTTAGGATTATTCTAAAAACATGATTTATTCATTAAAATGTCAATATTAGTTTTTCCCTAGATATATAATTATATTTGATAAAAAAATCATTATATTTATAATAAATAGATCCAAATTATTTAACAAATCCAATCATATTTTCAGTCATTGAGATTAAATTACATAGGATAAAAAATAATTACCATAGTAAAAGTAAAATTATTATTTTCAAAGAATTAATGTAATAAGATATACATTATTTTTATAAAAAATAATAAGAATAATATACTTTAATTTTTTATTTTAAGATGATTTTTAATAAAATAAGATATTATATAAACGCACATTAAATAAATAAAAAATATTAAATATAGAAAAAACACTTAATATATAAAAATACATTTTTCTATCAAACTATTTTTTCTATATCTTATGATATAATTTTAAAGTTAATTTTGTCATATTTACAATTGGAATTAGGATAAATGGATCTCAAATTCATATTCGTCACATCAAAATTTGTAAATAAAGGTCTTATAATATTTTTACTAATAAAATAATTACCATGGTTAAAATTTAATTGTGATTAATAAGGGTGAAAAGCGTAAATGAGGTATCATGAATTGTTAATAATTAAAATTTATCATAAACCACCTATATAGAGTTGTCAAGTATTAAAGTCATACACATATGACTCAAAAAACAATTCTCCTCCTATCTCACCTAACTCTCATTAAATCCCATTCTTATCCCTTACCTATCATTCTATTCTAAACATTTTTTCCTCTATTTCAACTATTAAATGGTCCCACTTCCCCCACATTAAGAAAAATAAATAGATCAAAATTACATTGTAACCCTACTAAATTTATATCTCATAAATTCCCTCTCCATGTTTGGAATCCCATATCCTCAATAATGTTCCTCAAGTCCTTCATTTACAAAGGATACATCAAGATAACAACAAAAATTATCAACATTAATATTATATACACTTTTATTGTAATTCCTTATCTTCCCCAACCTACCACTCCCAAATCCATTTTAACCATATTTACATAATAAAATAATTATATATAAAATACTAAAATTTAATTATATTTCTGGCTTAATAATTTTATATCCCCCTCCCACTAAATTTAAAAAATAAAATTATTTCCCATTCCCATGTGTGGACTACCGCCTCAATGAACGACATGTTTAGTTTCTCACCACTACCATTAAATAATGGTTCTAGAAATATATTTAGTGAATATATATGTTATTTGGGAAATTATTTATATTCATTAAATGTAAATTTCTTTATATAATATGTATCATAAATAAGCAATCATTGTGACATTATCCATCGTAAACAATATTTATTTTGAGGAAAATATTATGACTCATACTATATAATATTTTCATATCTTTTAAATATTCTTCCACCTCATTAAAATTATTAAATATAATAATAATAATAACTAAATTAGGGCATTATTCTTAAGGTATTATAATAATACAACTAAATTGCATCATAATCATCCATTAGTCATGTCAGGTACATGTTTGGTTAGTTTAACCGCCTACTCAAAAAATTATATGTATTTATATCATGGATGACTATGAGTAATTATTTTATATTATAATATTATATTATTATGTAAGTTTTTTCTTTAATTTTTATCACCATTTAAATAATTAATTAAGAAAACACCTTTTGTTATTTATCAATCATTGAAACATGCACGTATTTGAATTCAAACATATAGATCATAACTGAAACTATAATGAAATGAGATTATAGATTTATAAAATATCTTATATCCTCTATTATATAACCATATATGAACATATAGCGATGGTATTTCGAAAATCATAGATACCATCAGAAATTTTTAAAACTAGTTCAAAGAAAGGATGATCACATACACCTAGTATTGAAAATAGGTAAAGAATAACTAATATTTATATGTTTAGAATTAGTTTAAATGATGAGTACAGATGGTTAAAATGATGAATACAATTATTTCTAGGTATATAATGAAGTTAATTTAATTATTCAAAGCATTTGGTTCATGTGTAAAAAAAATCTAAACTGAGGTATAGGTTTTCCCCTAATGTTCATCTCTTTGAGACATATTTGGAATTATGCACCTAATTTCATTTATGTTGTGTATGTAGTATATATTTGAGATTTCATATGATGAATTAAATTTTAATCGTGGAATTTTATGTTCAATTACATTCCCTATCATTCACTAAATTATGATTAAAATGTCACTCAATCCAAAAGGATTTATGGGTCCTAATTATCACCCTATGAGACATGGTACATGTTATGAACCATGTTTACTTTGTTCTTTGTTTTATTTATTTATTATCCCATGAATTTAATATATTTTTTTCATTATAATAAATATGAAAAAAATAAAAATCAATTTATTTTCATTAAATTAATTTTATCTTATGTATTGCCTGAGTTATAAGAGTTGTAGGTGACTCAATTTTCATCCATTGAGATATTATCATTCACTTGAAATTATTACATATATATTGGGTATATTCTTAAAATTGACAATATTGTATTTTATTATCTCAATTATTAAATTTTTAGCACATAAACTATTTTATAAGATTCATTATTCAAGGATTATCTTTCCTATAATGGATATTGAAAACTAAATTCCCCTTACCATGATTTATATTGTTTATCCCTAAACTTATTGCTTTTATTCTTGGTTTATCCCACTAAAATATTTTATTATATTGTTATTTATTATAATATTTGGGAAATTATTTATTATTAAAAATTATTTTTGGGTGACTCTTCGTATAATGTTAGTTTTGAACAAAAGTATTTTGAAATTAATGAAAATGGGGTTTTTATTAACATTTATGTTTTTAGCCTTCATTTCTATGAGATAAACATTATACATTTTTAGGTCTTTATAATTAGTTATTATTTTTAAAATTATATTTTTCTAAAATATTTCATGTAACTTTTTTAAAATTTACCGTTAATAGTGACATCAATATCTATATTTTACATCAATTTTTATAGTGTTTTCTTAAATAATATTTCATGTTCTTATTTCCAGTTCCATTTTTATTATCACAAAAGTATACACAAATGGGGTTTATGTTTTGTTATATATCCTATAATAAATAAATATATATATATATATATATATTATAATTTGGTTGATTGAACTCACATTATAAAATAATTCAATTCTAGTGATATTATTCGAAGAATACTTTAATGAGGGTGTTTTTTATTTATGTCAACACCCTTCTATGTTTCATAATTTCATTGGTGTTTTTTTCTACTGAAATAAAACAAACTAACTATTTATATATATTATTATAATTTTATTAATGTTTTTACTTATTCATTTTATCATTTAACTCTGTTATAAATATAAAATTTTATATAATTCATATTTGATGATTTTCATTTGGGAATATTGTTATTCTACTAACATAGGAATATGTATTAGTGTTTTGTATTTTTTTTATTATAATACATATGAATATTGAATTTTTAATGTTATTTGTTCAACTATTTACCTTCTTCCTCCAGATGCATTATGATCATGTTATTCCTTTTATTGACATAGGGAAAATTATTGGAATTTAGTATACTGTTATTCTAATATGAATGATTATTGGGAAGCTGATTATGGGTAATTTGACCATCCAACATATTTCAATGGATGTGAAATAGTCATCTTATCCATTTTATTTTAATGGGGAAATTTACTGAAATTATTGATGGTTATTGAATGAAAACATAGGTTTATTATGAATTTACATTATTTATCTTAAATTTTTCAGATAACCATGTTTTTTACTAAGAGGTTCCATAATAATTGGTGTAAAGAGTATTGTTGAATATTATGGTGAATTCATGTGACTTAATTAGAATATGGGTGGGGATAAAAATAAAAAGCCCCTGAATGCATTGATGGGACGCGCAACACAGACCAGGTTGGGTTTTGGTGTATGCCTTTTCAAATAACATGATTTGGTCTTGTAAAAGGACATAAAATTATTTTTATTTTTCAATATTATACAATCCATAAGTTTTAGATCAATATTATTGATATGAATCATTTCATTTATTTTCATGAATATATCATGATTTCAATTTCTAGTTGATTATGGATTTTAAATGTCTACATATTCCAATAATAATATTATTTCCCATGTTTATGCCATGATATCTATATTTTTATGTTTCCCTATTCTATGTGCTTCATATCACACCTTATTATGTTTTCATTCCCCCATGTAATAATGAAAAGTAGTACATGTCATGTGTTTAAAAGGATATCTCATGTTTGATAATTTATTGGATCTGTTGAATAATTATTATGAATTAAGTAGTTTCTAATATATAATTGAAAAAAATTCCATTGATTGAGAAGTACTTAGGATTTATTATTTTTTTATGTTTCAAAATTCTATAAAGATTTGAACCCAAAAAAAACATTAAAATATAAAATATGTAATAATAAAATTTTATTTTTTAATTATTGAGGGTTATATCAAGGATGTATAAATAGTATCAAAGTTAGTGTGTAAGTTATGTGTTTATAGCACCTGATTCAAGAGTGTGGGGTCCAGGGCATCACAAATGTATATAATTATTGAGAATAATTACCATCCTAATTAATGAATTATTCCCCTATTAATCTATATTTTCCTTTCCTAAAAAACTTTTACCTTGTATGTGGAAACCTAATTATGTTTTACCTCATGTGACCTTTAGATTTACATTTCCACTTTTCAAAAATATGATATTTTATCCATTAAAAATATTAAAATGATTTTAATTACATGATCATATGATTTATATTACACTCCACATTTACTCGGTATAAAATTTATTGATTTTTAGTATCATTACATTTTTTTGACTTTGGGTACTTTCAGCATCATCATTGCAATGTAAAAGTTACATTATAAAGTTATATGGAATCTCATCCTTTTTTAATCTTCTATAATTCCATTTAAACTTCCATATGATCTACGCCACCTAGAATTACTCATCCGACATTACTCTCTTTCTTTCACAAATCATAGATCACTAGTTTTTATTATCTCATGATGTTGAAAACTCACTAAATAGAAAAGGATCATCAGATTTAGTATATAGACTTTCAAACTCTGATACAATTCCTCATACCCCTTTAATAATTCTTTTGCAATATAAGGTACATTTGAAAAAAAACCATTACATTGAAAACTACTTTGGAATAGAAAAAAATAATTACAATTTCTTATCATGAATTTTTTTGATCTTCGGAGTCTGATATCCTTTTCATCTGATCACCAAAACATACAATGGGAATGGATTTTCTCTTAATGGGGAAAAAATCAATAAAAAATCAATATAATCTTTTGTAATTATCAAAAACTGCTTCCACACAATATGGTCCCTACAGAGAGTTGGGATAGTAGTAGTGGTGTAAAATGCTTTTTATTTCTAGTTATTGGATATGTTCCAACTAGTGGAATGAATGAACTTTGAAAACCATGAGTGGTGTGAGAGGGAATTTTTCTCCATTCCTTAACTAGAATGTGGGTGGGATGTCATGATGTTAGGTATACACTAGTTTGTGACCTACGTGGTTGAGTATACCATTACATTCTATGATTGATTGATATATAAATGAGAATTCATTTTTTTTATTTTGAGGCCTTAAGGGCTAATCAAAAGTTATTTCTAGAAATTTGGTCCAGCCAAAAAATGAAGTATTACTACCATATTTGTTCCTGGTTTGTAACATGTGTTAATGTTGTGAATGAGATCTTGATAAGTTTCTAAGAGGGTTACTTTTGGAAAGGTTTATGTTTTGTATATATAGTTTTGGTTTCAAAACCAAATATGGGGATCATTTTATGAAGAAGCAGCTAGTCGTTCCTTGGGGTGTTAAAGACCACATGATACATATTATTCATAGAGTGAAAAAGAGGAGCCATTCATGGATAATCATGTTGAAATAAAATTTAGGATTTACGTTATAATGTTAATGGAGACATACGTTTTTAGAAATTTTATTAGAGAATAACATTCATGTAAGTAGTTGATGTTTTCTTTCAATTTTGAGGAACAATTTCATTGACAGTATTATGTGGGATTGTAATAGTCTTAGTTTTATAGTTTATTGATGAGATAAACTGACAATGATAATGTTATGAATATATATAAAATTCCACAATGTGTTCATGTGTAAGTAGGTTTTTCTATATAATTGGGTTTCTATAGAACATGTGTTGGATTTATGGAGGAGTGTTGGATTTTTTTTATGATCATTTGTAAGCCAATTGTCGAGAGTTTGTGTTGGAATAAGGTAGGGATTGTGGTGTTGGTTTTGAAAAAAGGAAGTGAGTTTTCTATATGGTTGATAATTCTTTTTTGTGATGTTTTTTAGGAAATTTCATAGATGAGGTGGGATGTGATGATAATGAGTCATATTTATGTCATTTTAGGAGGATCATGGTTTAACAATATGAGTTCATGGGATGTGTGGGTTTGAATTTTGGAGAAATTTTGTCTTTTTTCGATATTGTCCTGTATTTTTTTGAATTATGAGTTTATTGGGATTCTTGGTCCATAAGGAATACAAAAGATTAGATTAATTGAGTAATCATGGATAAGTCATTGGTATTGTGAGACCTAGGATTTGAACCTTAGGATGAGGTTTATAGGTATTGTGGGTTCTATTAGAATGGTATAGTGAAAGCATGGTGTCCCTATAGAAACGGGAGGGTATTGGTATCAACAAGAATGATGCTAAAGTTGGTCAACAGGTTGCTTATTGTTAAATAAATTCATAATTTATAACATGGGTGATGACTTGATGGGTGATTTATCTAATGAGTTTAGCGGCATACAATTATTTGGAAAACTTTTATGGGGACGTTAGCTATGTGATATGGTTTAGAAATATAGGGATGTGGTGTTTAAGGTGAAACTTATGGGTACTTTAGAACATTGAAAAAATTCAAGAATATTTGAATGATTATAACCCTCATTATTTCACTGAATGATGTAGATAAATTCTTGTGGAATGATAGGAATTTAAATACATTAATTCATATTTTAAGTGACATGTGGGTGAACATAACACGTGGTTATTGTTTGGATTTTAATGATATAGATGTTTAAGAAATTTATTTTCTCTAATAAATGATAAATACATGTGTTTGGGTATCAATTAGAGGTGGTTTGTGTGAAATGGTGACATTGACCAATGGATCGAGGCTTGAACTATCAGAAAAGACTCTTATGGGATATTGTGTGTTTGTATAATGTTTTCAAGGGATTGTTCTTGTGAAAAAAGATAATAGTGTAATTTCAGCAATTAAATTTTCATTTTGTGATATGCTTTGATATCTTAAATAATGGATACATATAGGGACTAGTGTGTGGTGATATTTATGGGAAATGTTGTGTCATAAGAATGTGGATATTTTTAGGGGAAACCAATATGTGTTATTTAATTAAATGAGACAAAATATATAAATAATGGTAGAAAATCTCATTTGATGTTGGGAATTTTAGAACATTTTAAGGTAAAATATTAAAAAATAGGAGTTGGATATTTTGATAGGGATATTGGGTAATTTAGAAGAGACTTATAGTAACACATTAGAATAAGAATTCATTATAGGGTTAAAATTTAATTCTACTAAAAAAATTAGGTTTGTTATAGATTTTCTTATAGGATGAGCCTAACTGGGTTCTTTTTTGGTTTATGGATGTGTCAAGGAGGATTGGGAGAAACATCAAGAAGGCCAACGGGGACTTGTAGCTTTAGTGAATGGCATATGGCCATAAACTAGCTGGT
The DNA here is from genome assembly GCA_963277665.1 of Viscum album. NCBI lineage: Eukaryota > Viridiplantae > Streptophyta > Magnoliopsida > Santalales > Viscaceae > Viscum > Viscum album. The sequence goes on along the minus strand of OY728138.1, from coordinate 1,045,773,086 downwards.
GAAGTGCCATTATCTATTTTGTAAGAAAAATAGAATCCACGCATGGTTTATGAGTCTGTTATCCCACTTGGGAGACACATGATCATCAGTGAGGCCATTATCTAGATAGGGGAATCTTGGGTAGTTTTTTTAGGGAGAGAAAGGTGTTATATCCCCCTTAGACAACCAATTTTTCTTCCACTCTTTCACCCCAACATCTACTTAAACCAGACACTAATAGGGTTCCTAATTTAATGATTTTAGATATTTCAATCTCATCCCTTTGTTGTTTTAAGTACCATTGGATGTTCTTGACGCCTCATGGTATTTTTAAGATAATATATGCTTAAAATCCTTCTTTATATTTGGCTAATCTTTATATTACCCTAATATGGTGAATTTGGTGACGAATTTAGGGATTTGGTATGTCAGGAGTGATTATAGTGTTAGTTCATGGTGAATTTATAGCGACCCAAAATTTTCATACATATATATTACATCATTATTTATGAAGACTCAATACATTACACAAACACGTCACTAAGGGTCATAATGGTATAACACCTTTGGAAACATAGAGACATAAACAACTTTTTTATATGTGAACTAAATAATCTCCTTCTAAGTTCATAGTAAATATCACCCTTATTAGAACTATCATACATAATACATTTCCTCACAACATGGGGAAAAATAATAAAGGGTGAGATAAACTTCTAAAAAAGGCTAAAAGATGGGATATATGTAATAATAACATTTGAAAACCATACCCTACATATCAAATATCATAATATCAAATGATGGAATCAATATTGGAAGTCCATAAGATATGAATCATATAGAAATCAAATAAAATGATCCATAAGAGAATAGTATTGGCATAAGAATTTGAATTCATATAGACACATTAGGATAAAAAATCATTTCAATAGTAGTCGAGTATCACTTATAAGGTTATAATAATGGAAATGGTTCACTCCCTAAATCATCATAGTAGTCAAGGTTCAGTACCATTACAATCACAAAGGAAAAATTCACAAACTGGACTATGTGTACTCCCAATATCATACATATATATCTCATGAGATATATATCATTACCCATTGCATTGAAGAGAGATATAGTTCCCACCAATCGCATAATGAAAATCATAAATATGAGTGTCATACGATTATAAATCATTTATCATATTATAATTCATGTCATGAAATGGGGATAATAAATATTTCAACATAAAATAACCTTTGGAAATGATATAGGATTCTTAATCAATTCATCATTTAATAATATCATAACCCAGTTAAAATGAATGTGGTTTTAATAATAATATTATCATGGTATAACCCAAGGAAGAGAAACGAGATTCACCAAAAAATATCATCATAATACATAAAAATTAAAAATAATGATGGTATCCTTCGTAAATATCTCTAGTAAACCATAATTTCCATCAAATGATGTAGTCTTACAAGGAAAAAAGAATTTTATAGTTAAATCACTCAAAATGTTACATAAATAAAATAACCTTTCATTCCAAATAACTTTTTTTTTAAAATAATTCTTAAAATATTTTTGAAATCCATATCATTGAAAATAATCATGAAAACTTATAAATTAATATTTAAAAAAATTTGATGTTATGATGGGTAAAATATTTTTACATTTTGTATCGATTAAAATAAATATTCTTGTCACGTTTTTGATAAAAGACAAATGACCCTTGTTTGTAAAACAACATAATGTTTCCTTTTAACAAATTTTGTAAAAAAGTAAAATATGGGTAAATTTTTCATTAATAAATAATCCTTATTAATTATAAAAAAATATTTTTCATAACATTTTTAGAAAACATGGTTTTGGAAACAAAATGGAATGTCGATCAAAGAGAAAAATAAATATATTTTTTCTTTAAAAAATATTATTTTGAACTATTATGTGCATGAAGAGAGGAAAATAAAGGTAAAATATGTATCATAATTTCATAAATAGAGGATAATAAAATTAATTAGTTTATTTATATGTGTATAATACAATTTTATCATCAGGAACATATTCATAAACAATCCTGAGAAATGATGACATTGGAACACAAAATCATTACAAAATTGGTGAAAATAAATTGTAATCCTCATGATGGAAAAAAATTAAATATAAAAAAACATAAGAATAAATAAATTATGTTTATTATATATGAAATGGGTTTTATATACACCCCCGTGAAATAATAGAGGTGTATAACATAACATATGTGTCAAATAAATAAAATTGGGACAAAAATACCTTACACAAATTTGAAAAATTATGAACCATAAAACTCCTGAAAGAGAGATCCAAAAATATATATATAAATCACCATAACATTTAGTATAATAATAATAAAATAAATTCATGTTAATTATATACACAACATAAAATAAAATGGTGGGGAATATGGCATCTGACTCAGAGAAGTAAAAAAGTTAGACAAAAATATCTTGGCAAAAGTTTTGAATTCTTTTGTACACAATAAAATCTATAGTATCAAAAAAAATATTATTATATATATTTAAGAACCAAATATATATATATCATTCCATATATTATTTCTTCTGAACTTTTATATCCATTTATTAACAATTCTACGTTAAAGACGCGTTTTGTGAAATAACTACATTTTCCATGTATTTTTTTATTTTTTTGCTAATCTTAATTTGATCAAGGTTATATCATATAAATATTTTTTACCTTGATATAAATTTCATATATAATAAATATATATGGTTTTAGTTTGATTCATAAGAGTTAGACATGTAAAATTAAATACATCGTACATGGAGACGAATGATCATATGTATGCATGAATGATGTTTCCATTTTACTGAATGATTAAAAAAATAATAGTAAATGATATATTTATAATTAAATAATATTTGTTATTTAATATATGCCACATATTTTGATTAAACCCATCCTTGTTACTATTAATGTAATTCATGAAAGAATCATACCACTATGCGAAGAGGTAGTCTCCCATACACATGAGTGACATTATCATTTCCATTAGAATGAAAAGTATTAATGTATAAGATATATAGTATTTATAGAAGTATAATAATATCCTAAATATGATATATAAACATTTAAAATATCATTATCTCTAGAAATTATTTGTGGTGATGGTAAATGGATAACATCATCCCACAAAGAAATAGTTCATCGTACACACGAATGATGGTTTCACATCCTATTTGATGGAAGATGATATATTCCTAGTTCATGACATGAGAACAAAAAAATATTATTATATGGGTGATAATGAACTATTATATAATCATGACTTAATAATAATTTAAGTAGGTGGAGTAATATATGAAATAAAACTCTTGTTTAGGGGGCTTACATATTCCTCAAACAAATTCTTTTGGTTTTCTCCAAAATGGTTCATAAGATTCATTTATGAACAAAATAATACATATAGGATTGAAAGGAATTAATTAATTAATTTTTTAATGTATTGGAAAAAATTAAATGTGAGGAGGAGGCGAGAAGGGGTGGCCTTTTATATGTGAGGTGACTAAAACCCATGTAATTTTTGAATAGGAAAAGGTGTACCCATGATTTTCACATTCCAAAAGACTAGAAAATGGGCCCTTATATACAACAGCAGAGATAGATTTTAAATATAGTCAACTAATATTTTTTTTAAATGTTTTATTGTCATTTTTACCCCTATTTGTTTAGTTTATCCCCTAGTAAAACCATTTTCATCTTAACCGTGAAAAATAATATTTATTTTTTCGCAATTAATTATGGTAAAAAAATTAACATGAACATATTAGATATAATAAACTATTCTGATTCCAAATATGGAATCAATTTTTCCTAATTCTATTCAAAAAATAGAAAAGTAGAAATTTAAAATAAAACTTGAGGACACTATGATAAATCTGTTTTCCGAAGAGCAAATGTTCAAAAGTTTGTAAATATTTTATATAAAAATTCAACATGAAAATGATTCCAATGAAATAAATTGGATTAACTGATATATAATTGAGTTCTTTTTTAATTTTAATCCCACTTGAAATCTATCTTTATAAATTCCTTAAATGAAATGGTTTTTTAATAAAATTTAATATTTTTAACTATTCATTGAAAATTTTATGTTTTCAAAAAAGAACCCAAAAAAATCACCCAAATATTATTTATAAATTATGAATTAAAAAAAAAATTATTTTATGAAATAAATCTTATAAAAGGTCTAAAAAATAATTTTCTAATTGATCAGACAAATAAATAAATAAACAATTGTTTTGAGAAAATATTATTTTATAAATATATAAAGACTTTTCTAGAAAATAAGGAATATTTTATGAATATATTTTCAATATATGAAACCATTATAAATAATATTTAAAAAAAATTATTAATTTTCATATCCCTAGGTTTAATGGTGACATTGTAATGGTTGTGTTTAAATAATAATATTAATAATATATCGTGGCCTATTAAAAATCGGTGTTGTAAGTAACAAAAGCTCTCAAAAAATTATTAGATATAAATAATGGTTACAAAAAATCAAGTTTGTTAAATTATAACCATAGTAAACTAAATTTTTCCCTTGAAATTATTTACTTTGATATAAACAAATGAGGATACTTATGCCTCATTATTTCCTCAAGTTCCCACATAGCTTCCTCAAAAAAAGTAGTTTATCCATGAATCTTTGAACAAGTGAGTGTTATTATATTGTAGATCAATCTACATATGACATAAAATATCAAGAGGTTATTCTCAATAAGAAATATCCTACTTTATTAGAATGATCTCTAAGATTAGTACATGTGACTGATTATGTATATATTTCCTCAGGAGAGATATAAGGATCACATCATGGACTTAAGGGAAGTTTAATGGAAGTTTCAATTGATAGGAAACTAACTCGATACAATCAATAATTTCCAAGGGAATGATATACCTATATCATAGTTTACCTTTCCTACTAAATCTCATAACATTATTTGAGGGAGAAATTATTAGAATTACCTTTTCAGTAACTTCAAATTTTTTTTCTTGCTAGAAACATCCAGCATAAAGTTTCTACTAACTTTGTACTACCTTGTTGTATTGCTGAATAATAATATAATTCTCTGCAATTTTTTCAGCTCCCATAGGTCCCAATATATTTCATTTTACGACTTCATTCCATCACATTTTATCTCTAAATTTCTTTCCAAAGAGGGATTCATAAGGGTTCATATTAATTCCTAATTGAAAGATATTTTTGAATGAGTACTCAATTAGAGGACGGTGTTGATCCCAACCATGTTTGAAATACATAGAAAAGTATATAAACATATCTTTCTGGGATTGAATTTTTGTCTCGGATAGAACATATTTCTATGGATGATACATAGTTTTGAAACGTAACTCTGTATTCAGAGAATTTTGATGAATTTACCTAAACATAAAGGTAAAACCCATATCCTAATCAAATATAATTGAATGTGGTATTCCATGCATCCTTAAAACTTCCTTACATTATATTTTGGAAATCTGATCAAGATATAATTTTTATATGGTTTTGATGAATTGTTCTAATTTTTTTTGTCAATCAACTACAACCCACCAAACATTACGCCCTTCAGATGTTTTGGGGAGTCCAATGACAAAATCCATAGTGACGTTTTCCCATTTCCATTCCAATATGGGTAATGGGTGAAACATTCATTTATACTTGTGTATTTTGACATTAGCTTGTGAACATACCATGAAATATGATACAAACATTGTGATATATCTATTTATTCCATCCCGCAATAAATTCTCTTTAAAATCTCTATGCCTCTTTTTTCTTCCATGATGAATAGATAATGAAGAACTATGAGCTTCCTTTTAAAACTCTATCTTAAAAATATAGTATGTATGAACCACATACACAATTCATAAACCTTATCATTCCATCGTGATCAAGGTTAAACTCAATAACACTTCATACTTATTTTAAAATTCTATATCTTCATTTTGTGCCTCTTTAATCATTACATAGATATATGGTTGAGAATTTAATTGAGTAAGATAATATTTCTCCCCTTTCTTGTGGGTTTCCAAATCCAACTATTGAAAAACCATAAATATTAAATATTTTTTTATCATAATCATGGATAACATATCATGATTCTTTCTACACCAAGAATCAACCACTATGTTCAATTTCACAAGGTGGTAATTTACTAATAATTTGTAATCTTTAATCAGCTTTAACCATCTTCTCTGGCACATATTCAACTACTTATGTGTGAATATATACTTTAATTTTTTTTTGATCGGTATATATCTCAAAAATTTCTCCATAAAGAAAATTCATCAATATCATTAATGGAAAAATTATCTGAGACTAATCCAAATCTTTAATTGGATAATATTTCTATATAACCATCAATATTTGTTAGGCATAAGCTATAACCATGTAAATATTCATAATAATTCATCTTAATCCCTTTTTAGATGAATAAAATAAAGTACAAACCATTTGTTACTATAGGGTAATGTAGGTACATGTGTGATAAATAATATTCTAATTTTTTCCTTGAATTTTTTTTCATATTCAACTACCTATAGTGATTTATTATCATTATGAGTTAAATTATTCATTTGATTACATATTCATGAGAAATTATTGACAAAAAGTAAATAATATCAATCTAAACCAAATAAATCTCTAGATCTTAATCACTATGGTTGGTCTAGTCCAACACTCAGTAGACTCTATCATTGATGGATCTACTGATATACCCTCTATTGAGATAATATGACCCAAAATTTAAACCTTTTACCACCAAAATTCACATATTGAAAATTCTTCATGTAATTCCAATTCCCTTCGGGTCATTATTAAAATAATAAATGGATCATCATGATCCTCCTTTCTCTTTTAATGGATAATAATATCATCTATAAATACTACCACAAATAGATTGAGGTAATCTTTAAAGACATTATTCCTCAAATCCCACAATATAGTGGGGGATTTAGTAAGACTGAATGGCATCACAATATATTCAGAGTTTTCATAACTTATATAGAATTATATCATGGGTATATTCTCCATATTTATTTTTAATTGATAATATCCATAATAATGTTCAATATTGGAAAATTAATAGTCTCAACATAGCAGATCAAATAGGTCATCAATAAGGGGTAGTGGATACTTTTTCTTGATTTTTATCTTGTTAAATTCCTGATAATCAATGAAATTTTTCATTGATCCATATTTATTTTTGACAACTAGAAAACGTTTTCCCAAAGGTGAGACAATTGGCTGAATTAATCCTTTATTTAGGTTCTCTTGGGGATTTTTTTCAATACATGTTACTCAGTTGGGGCCATTCTATAGGGATTCATTGAAATTTGTGTGGCACCATATAGGAGTTCTATTGAGAACTCAACTTCACATTTTTTATATATAAATACATCTACAAAATCCAAAATAATAAGAATATCATTGATGTGGAGTTTCTCCCCAACCATATGAGCTAACTTACCCTATTGAATTGGATTAAAATCACATTCAATAGATGTTTTCTCAACCCAAAGTTCATATTTATCATTGCGCTAATATATGGTCATAGGTTTGATTTTAATATCAAAAGTGACTTCCCTTACACCATAATCATTGTAGGAATTATGTAGAGAAATCAAATCCATGCATAAGATAACATCCAATTCAACCCTATAGAGAAACATGAAATTTACAAGAAGAATATTCTCACATGCGTCAACATAATAAAAATCATAGAATTGATATGAAATCATCATACCCTTTGTGATTTTCAATTCTAATTCTACATATAATCATTTTTGTGGAATCATTGTATATTAAAGAATGGGAAGATCCAAATCCAATTAATACATTATTAGTTCTAGAGTAGTTGGTATGTGTACCTTTCACCATGTTGTTATCACACCCCACATAAGAGAAATTGATCGCAATAGATTTCTCTATACGTATTTTCTTAGGATGTTACTGATAGTGATCATAATCATTAACCTTTGGATTTTATCACTAGTCAACATAATACCCATACTCCTTGTATTTGAAACAATTGAGTTTGGGTGGTGAATTATATGGAGGTTTATCCTTATTTTTCTCAATTTCTAACATCTCCCCCTCACTTCCACAATCAATTTTTTTGAAGGTGGTGCCTCAGTCAAAGACCAAGGAACAATTTATTGAATAAAAAAAGGAAGATTACATGATAAAAAAGATGAAATATTATTACAATCATTATCATAAAAATTGTAAAAAATAACCAACAAAATCATCCTACCATGTAACATCCTGGTTGACCCCCTTATTGGGAAGACCATCAACAACTATATTTGATTCACGAAAGGGATGAATATAAATGTGGTTCATCTCCTGAAGAAAATCTTGGTAGCTTGTCCAAATGGTTGTAAGTGTCTATGAAATATACACCACACCATTCTAGATGGCATGGAAAATGGTGGTCAATTCACTTCAAATCCAAATATTTTTCCTACCCTTTTTCTTAGAAATTTCATCTGCACGAATCACAACCATTATTTCTGCTTCTAGAGATGAGGCGATACCGCATCTACTGTAAAAGAATCCATGACACTGACCAAGATAGTTTATGAAAATAGTACCATAATTTGCATGACCAGGGTTTCCTTTAGAGGCACCATCGACATTCACTTTGATCTATCCTAGGAGGGGGTCTTTACAGAACAGGTCAAAAGTTTCCCTCAACTGTTTGTAAAGACCATCAATCCAATGTCGACGAACGATCTCAAAGTCTCCAACAGTGTGTCACAATAATATTTCTAAAGTGAGGAAGCATACCTAATAGCGATGAGAATCTGAGTCCAACCTACATTAATATTTAATGAGTAATTTTTTTATAATAGTATTTCTATCATACCAGATCACATAGAGAAGCTTAGAAATAGTATGTAAGAATAGGTTCTTGATTTGATTTGAGGCTTCAATATGAAAAACACTTCTTAATTGATTCTTGGTAGTATCAATGAGTACCCATCTTCAGTAAAACATTTCAGTAATATAATTCCAAAGGGCATATGCTATGGCACAATACAGAAAGATATGTATAGTATATTTTCTATGTTGATGAAAAAAATGACACTTAGAGTAAAGGTGGATCTCGAAATTCTAAAGACAAATCCCCTTGTAGAATCAGTTATGGGTAATACGCCCAACATGAGTATGTCTTGAAGATTTAATCCAATATTTTTCAAAGGATTTCAACCAATAAATGTTAAGATCAGAATTTGAAAAATTGTACTTATAGAATCTTTTGGAATCAACGATGCCATTATGAGAAGGCTCCCAAATATGAAAATCACTAGCATTAGAATAGGAATACTTTCATATAATCTGAGTGATTTTATCTGAACGATTAATTCTATGATATATAATATCATCATTAATAGTGAAATCAGTTTTTTCAATAAGAGAGTCAAGAGGAATCTAAGAGATGAGAGGGGAACCAGTCCAATTTTCCAACTAAAAATTCATTTAGGAATCATTGAAAACCATCCATCTAGAGTAGTTCATGATATTGTCTAATTATTTCCCAATGGAAGGCCAGATAGAGGAATCAATATAGTTCTAATTTCTCTTCTTTAATTTTATGTGGAATATCCTTTTAAAGAAATAAATAGAGTTATAGTTATTATGGATCAACCTCCAAGTGATTCAATTTTTAAGGGAATCATTGAAAAGCATTATATTATTGATACCAACACCACTATTCTATAAAGGTTTGAAGTATGTAGACCAGGAGTTGGTAACGGGCTTCCTTTCAAAATTACTGACAGTCCAAATTATGTTTCTAATGTAAATATTAATTTTTTAAAGAGACCAAGAGGTCATTTTTATACCATAAAGGAATATACCATTTATTAGATGATAGTAGAATTCACTAGACATATTCTACCAACCATTTTGTACCGTGTTTGTATTGTAAAATTTTCCTGAGAAGAACAAATGGGTATTCATTTTTTTAATTTATCTCAAGGAACTCCTCCATATTTAGATGAATAATATGAGATAAGTAATTATTGAGAAATAATTTATTCAACTCATCTGAATCCATGGATTCAATTACATTATGTTCCCTTGTATTCTTGATGAGATTCCACCATTAATATTCTTTTCCTTCTAAATTATATAAAACCATAATGAAATTTTCATGTTCTAAACACAGGATAAAGGGAAATACATTTTAATTGGTAACAATACATCAATCAAAAACTAATAGATATGTATATTCAGCAAAGGATGGTGGATGTTTCCTCATGAATGACATAATAAAACATTGTTCCCTAATTTCCCCATTTAGAAGTTCATCATGATTCATGGCATGAAAAAATTGTATGAGCCTAGTAATAACATTTTTTAGTATAGATCCCATAATGTGTGATTTTTCACGAGGACACTCATTTCATATTTTGTCACTCTCAAAGTTAACACGGTTCCATCAGGTTCCATCCAATGATTAAAACAAAAAAAACATAGTGTATGAAAAAATAATAATATTGGTGAACAATATAATCATAAAAAATAACTTAATGGATGTATAAATCACAAAACATTATTTTTAATAAATGAAACAATTGTTTTTCATCTATTTATATACTTCATGATGGTTTTTTATGAGTTTGTAAATTTACAATGCATATCCACTAGGAATGTCAAACCTTCTCTATAGTAAGGCCTATTATTAAACATCAAGTGATGATTAAGTCCATTTCAATGCACACTATTTGAAGTTATTACCCATAGGTACCTCTTTGAAATATCCACATCCACTAGTAGTATCAGTCATAGATGTAATAACTTGGAAACCAGTAACTCTATCAATTATAACAATTTCATATTATTTCCTTATACATTGACCCATCCTTAAATGTGTACTTAGACCTCTCCTTAGGGATTTCACAAAAGTTTTCTCATGCATGTTTCCGAAGGGTAACTAATCCTAAAATCTAATACCAACTATAGTGAACTAGGATTTTCATATATACATATTACATCCTTTTTTATGAATATTAATTACATTATACAGACACACACCCAAGTACCATATAGCTATAGTTCCTTTTATATCTTATAAACATAAAAAAAACATGGTCATATGTGAACTACCTAATCTCCAAATAATTTATTAATAACTAGAACCCTTCTTATAAATATCATAATTAATAAATTTATTCATAACCTACGTAAAATAGACATAAAAAATGGTGATCTCGTATGCTTAGTAAGGGTAAACAAGGGTGATGCTTTTGTATAAAATGAACATAATGGTCTTAGAACATGAGAATAAAATTTAAAAACCATACCCCATTTGTAAAATATCATAATATTCATTCATGGAATAAATTATGGAAAATTATAAGACATAAATAAAAAGGAAATCAATAAACCTGAGCCATGATAGCATAACATTGGCATAAGACATGGAATTTTGGAATACAAATAACCATATAAAATCATTTCAATAGTAGTCAAGGCTCACTTCCCAGGCATACATATTTGAATGGCTTCACTCCGAAAACCATCATAACAGTCAATGTTCACTCCCATGTCTATCATTGAATAAAATTCCATTTCTAAACTGCGTTCACTCCCTATTCTAGTTATATCAATCTCATGATATAAACATGATCTCCTAATTCATTAGAGGGAGATATTGGTCCCAACGGTCACATAATGAAAACCATACGTATGTGTTCCATATTATTATAAAATAGTAATAACATAATAAATAATGAAATTAAATGGGTTTCCTAAAAATATCATCATATCATGTCCTATGGAAAACAAACTAGTTTCATAATCATTTCATTATTTCAAAAAATCATAAGTTATTGAAAAAGAGGCGGGTTTCATAAGAATATTATCAAAGTATATCATGTGGAAGTGAAATTGGTTTCATAAACATATTGTAATCATTAAACATATAAATAAATAATATTAATGTTTTACATGGTTCATATCCCCAATAAATGATAAGATACATCAAAAAATTTAATATTATATGGAAAAAGATAATGAAATATAAATCACATTGAACGTTTCTTGAGGAAAGTAACTTTTATTTAAAAATAAATTTTAAATCTAAAAATTCGTAATATATTTCAGAAGTATACTTTTTGAAAATAAATTGGAAAAATTATTATATAATATTTAAAACATATTGATCTCATTATTGATGAAAATTACTTAAATACCATATCTGTTTAAACAAATATTCCTTTATTATTTTTGATAAAATATAAATATGCCTCATTTGGAAAATAAAACGAAGAATAATTTGAGAAATTTTTTTTAAAAGTAAAACATCGGTAATTATTTCCTTATAAATAATTTTCATAATTAAAAAACATTATTGAAAATATTTTTAGAAAACATGGTTTTTGAATAAAAACAGGTATTTAACCAAACAGAAAAATGAATATAATTTTTCTTAAAAACAATTTTGGAACTCTTGTTTACATAAAAAGAGTAAATGAAGTGAAAATTTTATTATCATGATATTACCATAAGTTATTAAAATTAATGAGTTTATTTATTGATGGTTCATAAGATTTTATCATCCGAAACATAATGTTAAACAATCTTGATAAATGATTGTATTGTAACCAATAATATTTTCCACTATGGTTGTAACATCCCAGGTAAATAATGAATAAAACATTTTCATATTTATTAATATTTACGAATTAAATATTAATTTTTCTTTAAAGGGGTTGCTATGTTCGATAGCGTACCCGATACGCAACAAAGAGTTTCTTTGAAATCCTACGTTGCACACTAGTAATAAAATAATATTATTTTAAATGATAGTTAACACATATCCGTTTTATTGGCGGGAATGGATAGAAATAACTAAAATATGATTATATATTTTTTTAAATGTTTTTACTTTTATCTAATAAAATATAAAGGCTTAAGATAAGGAAAGAATTCAATTTTAGGCATATATGCCCCAATTTTCACTAAAGCTTCACTTATCGCCTTTTGATGGAGAAATGTCATTAAATATAGTTTTTTTCAATCTTATACATTCTATTGGACCAAATAAAACTCTTCTTTAGAATTGGGACATCAAAATTTACTTTGTGTAAATTTTTGGTATTTGTCCGATAAAGTTCATTTTTTAATGAATAGTGTAAAATGTTGTATTTTAATTCAAAACCTCTTTTTAATCTAATTTATTTATATGATTATATTATCTTTTGAATTGGTTTTAAAGTGAAATTAGAATATATTTTTACCATTAAATCCAATAGTGGTCGTTGTAATTAATTTCACTTTGAAATCGGACTTAAACTAGTGTCAATCTTTTGATACTTATTGTTTCATAAAAACACACTATTTGCTCTGACATTGGGAATTAATTATTAAATTAATTAATGCAACTTATATTCTGTGAATTTTTTAAAATGGACTTCATTTTTGAATTTGGAATATCAAATATATCTTAGGGTGATGTTTTGGTAATTTTCTGAAAAAACTTCAATTTTTTGATGAATAGTGAAACCACTAAGTGGTACTTAAAAACCGATTTTTCATTTAAATGAAATTTTACCACCTATGTGTTTTGAATTTAAAAAATCAGACATACATGGTTGTCATTAATAAGTAAAATGTGGTTCAATGGGATTAACATATTTTTTTGGTGTATAGTAACTTATTATGTTTTTAATCGCGATTATAGGTAATTAGTGTAGTTTAAGGTAAAAATAATGTTTTAATAATATGAAATGAAATTGAAACATGTCCTAACCTCATGTTATGTGTCATGGGCGACCAAGAAAATACGTGGGTCAACTTGGGGACCTCATGTAGCCACTTTAGTTGGAAAATAACATTAATATCTTTTTATTTAATGTTAAAATAAAAATGTTACAAACATGAGTAGTTTTACTAAAACAATTTTTACATGGGGTTATACAAATCATATTTTTGACTATAAATATTCATTATAAATCTAAAAAGTTTTACTACATCATGATATTTTTTTTATAATTTTTAGACATTAAATAAATTAAATTATTTATGACATCATGATGATGCAGCGATTACCTCATTAATAAAAGATTTAAATAAAATGAAATGATAATGTAAAATCTATCACCTACACATGTCCAAAACCAATTGTATGGGTGGATTTCTAACCCTTATAACCTTATCCTCTAAACACATCAATATGGGACCATTTAAATCCGAAAATCATTCTAAAATAAAGTAACATTTCCTTACATTCCAAGAGTGCCCCTCCTCTCCCCTTATAAAAGGCCGCCACCTCTGCCACCTTACCCACACTTCCAAAGCCTTTGGCTCAGACAAACCCTGGCCATTTTATCTCTACACATACCTATTTTACTCCTTGATGCCTCACGTTGGGCACAAGTCTTCCCAAGGAATCCTTTGAGCTCAAATCTAAGAGAGTTACCCGATTTTAAGGTGATGTCTTCACTTGTGTTCTTTTGTTTTATTTTTCTTCTCCAACCCCCTAAACTCTTTTTATTAATTTATTTTGTAACAACTACAGTATAATCAATACACTATGATTTTTTATAAGAATATTTCGAGCTACACTTACACACATCTACATTTAATGGTTAAAGAACATACTGTTTCTGTGGTTGGCGAATTTCTGCCTCACGAAACGATGATTGTTCAATGTTCTTTTAAAAACCTTTAACGGTGGACATTAATATGTCACTCTATTTATATATGATATATATTATGTTTTTGTTTTCCTTATGCTTATTTATTTTTCATTTCTGGTTTACCTTTATGGTTTCCATTGTGGGTAAACACGATAATTTCATTTTAGGAAGTGCGGACTACCGCCCCCTCAAAGTGATGTGATTCGTTAATGCCATATGTGGGACGTATAAAGGATGGATTTAAAGTTATTATATATGATTTTATACTGGAATTATAATATACCTCTATATCATTATTATTTCTTTCCATTAATGTATGGTATAGAAATGAAAGTAGCGTTCATGCGTACGTACGACTTACCGTCTCCATGAACGGTGCATTTCATTTCTTATCCCCAAATGTAATGTACTATTATAAGTACATATTTATAATGGATATATATAATGTATGTTCCATATAAATGATGAATATAATTCTTGAATTAAAATATACATACCTCTCATTTAGTTGTAATTCCATTAATATGACATAGAAATGAAAGTAGCGTTCATGCGTACGTACGGCTTACCGTCTCCATGAACGGTGCATTTCATTTCTTACCTATAAGTGACTATGTGATATTATAAATATATGTATATGCTAGATATATATGATATATATGATATACAAATCAGGAATTTCATTCTGGATATAAAGAACCTTTAACCACATGAACAACATGTAATTGTAAGAAGTCCACTTTCGACTTAAGAACCAAATATCGACAAAACAAAAATTATTAACTTAAATGATTACATAATGTTTATAACATGATAATAAGTGGTATAAAAGTATTAATTAACTTGAAGAAGGTTATTAAGAAAGTATAAATTAACTCACGTTTATTATTCAGGACATTAAAGAACGATCGAGTCAAGTCGGACCCAAGGTAAGGGACTACGTCTCAGTCTCCTTTCGTTGAGGCATATTTCGTTTTATACACAACATTCTTTTATACGGTGTATAAAACCCTTTGACTTTTACTTTTATACAAAAGGAATCTTTTTCTACAGAGCGGTTTACAAAACGGAAAAAAGGAATGTTTCTTTTAATGTACGCGGTGACATCAACCTTTTCTGCCGTCGCGAGTATTATTTGGTCATTGGCTTCCTGAACAAGCCATAATGTTTTTTCTAAAATGAAATAAATACCATATACTGTTTTATGTATTTTGGTATTGAAAATGGTTTTTATAATGGATTTTTATGTCAATATATTTAACTGATATATTGTGATCAAAGTGTGGAAATGTTTTCTTTCCATTATATTTGTTTTATGTCTTATGATTTTTATAATGGTACTTGGACATTTGACGGGTGGTTACATGATAAACCATATGACGGGTGTTTCCGTGAATACCAGGACGGGTGGTTACATTATAACCTCTAATTCATTGGGTATGGAAGTTGGCTGTATGGCTATTCCATTAAGTATGTATGGAAGTTGGCCGAATGGCTATTCCATTGAGTGATATGTGTGGAAGTCGACCGTATGGTTATTCCACTTAATTATGTTTATGTCCCAAGATACCTTTATATGTTATATGTTCTTTATATGGGTTTTATGGTAATATTTAGGTTACAAAAGGGTAAGTAATGATATTTTATTCATTGAATAGTTTTTACTACTTCATGAAGGTGAAGGTATTACTTTGATAAAGTATACATGGTTTACTTGATGTTTGAAAAACTAACAGTTTTCATTCTTTGTGTATCCCTTACTGAGCTTTTTATGCTCACCCCAAGTTTCTTTTTGAATTGTTTTTCATAGGACTTAATGTGGAATAGGGTCAAGGATGGGATCAAGGGAAAGTCATGCTATATAAAACATGGAACTAGACATGTTTCTTTTTAAGATTTTGTTATTCTATGGAAACTTAGTAGAAGTGTCTACTTTGTAATCTTTTGAGATGTAATAGTTATGTTCTAATTCTCGAAAACTCTAAACATGAAAATATCCTCAATGTGAATTATTCATTTAATTCAATATTAAGTATGGTTTAAGGCTGGGGCCTTATATTTGGTATCAGAGGTCGGTTTAGAAAACTTTAGGAGTTAGAAATTTGTTAAATTATCAATTAATTTATTGTATGATTGAAATGATATATCATTTAAATATTACCATGTTGCTTCGCATAAGGTATTTCTATGATAAGAATGGTTTTCCATAGAGGAAACAGAGCAGCTTTTCTAGGAAGGCACATAGAGGGAAATGACCTTTCAAATCAGTATCCTGAGATGTTCAGAATCAGAACTAAACAGTTTGTTGCAGTGATGGCTCAGTTGACTCAGGTGAAAAATGTTGGTTGTTTTTATTGATGATATTTTGTTGTTTTCTAAATGTAAAGATGAGCATGAAAGACATTTAAGGGTTATCTTGCAAACCGTAAAAGAAAAGAAACTGAATGGAAAATTCAGCAAGTGTGAGTTTTGGTTACAACAAATTTCTTTCCTCGGTCACATTGTTTTAAAATATGGCATAACTGTTGATCCTTCTAAAACAGAAGTTGTTGAATAATGGAAAATACCCACAAATTTAACCAAGATCCGTAGTTTTCTTGGTTTGGCAGGTTACTACCGAAGGTTTGTTGAAAAATTTTCACAGTTATCTAGTCCAATGACTAAGCTAACTCGGAAGGGTGTTAAGTTTATCTAGACAAAAAAATGTGATGATTGTTTTCAGGAGTTGGAAAGAAGATTGGTGAATGATCCAGTTTTGGCACTTCCTTCCAAGAATGGTGAGTGTGTTATATACATTGATGCTTCATTGAAGGGACGTGGTTGTGTCCTTATCCAGAATGATCAGGTAATTTCTTATGCTTCATGTCAGTTGAAAACTCATGAGGTAAATTTCCCTACACATGATTTGGAATTAGCTGCTGTTGGTTTTGCTTTAAAAATTTGGAGGCATCATTTGTATGGAGTAAGGTGTGAAATATATACTGATCATAAAAGTTTAAAGTATATATTCACTCAAAAATAATTGAACATGAGATAGATGAGATGGCTGGAATTAATCAAGGATTATGATTGTACAATTCACTACCATCCGGGAAATGCAAATAAAGTGGCCGATGCTTTGAGTCGAAAAAGTAATTCTTCATTAACCATGCTATGTTTGGAACTAGATCCTTTGGTTTTTGATTTTATGAACTTTGGCATAGAAGTTGGTGGTGCAGGAATTTCTTCTGTTTTGTTTCAGGTATCAGTGAGATCGTCCCTGTCAGACAAATTTAAGCAAGCACAGAGGGAAGACAGTGAGTTTCAGAAAAAAGTAGATCTGGTTTAGAAGGGTAAGTTTCCTGAATTTGACATTGATAATGATTGTGTTTTGGGGTTTGGGAAGAGATTATGTGTGCCTTGTGATTCACAGTTGAAGAATGAGTTGTTATGTGAGGCTCACAGTTCCCCGTTTTCAGTTCATCCTGGCAGTACTAAGATGTACAGAGATCTGCGGGAGTATTGCTGGTGGGATGGAATGAAAAGGGATATTACTGATTTTACTGTGAAGTGTCTGACTTGTCAGCAGGTTAAAGCAGAGCGGCAGTTACCGAAAGGGATGCTTCAGCCTTTACCAGTTCCATAGTGGAAATGGGAAAACATATCCATGGACTTTGTTGTGGGATTACCGAGGACATCTCGAGGTAATAATGCAATCTGGGTTATTGTTGATTGCTTGACTAAATCTGCTCATTTCCTTCCAATTCGAAATAAGTTCTCTCTAGATCAACTTTCTCGATTGTATCATAAGGATATAGTCAGGTTACATGAAGTTCCTCTCTCCATTGTATCAGATCGTGATCCCAGGTTTACTTCTAACTTTTGGAAAGGCCTTCAGAAGTTGTTGGGTACTAAATTAAATTTTAGTACAACTTTTCATCCGTAATCAGATGGGCAGTCAGAACGAACAATTCAGACCTTGGAGGATATGCTACGAGCTTGTTCAATGGATTATCAGGGAAGTTGAGACCAACATCTTTCTTTGGTTGAGTTTTCTTATAATAACAGTTTTCATTCCAGTATACAGATGGCACCATTTGAGGAATTATATGGAAAGCGGTGTCGAACTCCAACTTTCTGGGATGAAGTGGGTGAAAGGAAGTTTATGGGACCAGAATTGGTAGAAGAGATGGCAGAAAAAGTTCAGTTGATTCAGAAACACATGAGAACAGCTCAAAGCAGGCAGAAGAGTTATGCGGATAACCAAAGGAAGGATCTATCTTTCGAGGTAGGTGATCATGTTTTTCTCAAGGTTTCTCCATGGGAAAGTGTGATGAGATTTGGTAAGAAAGGAAAGCTGAGTCCAAGGTTTATTGGACCATATGAAATTATGGAGAGAGTTGGATCTGTTTCTTACCGAGTGGATTTACCTCCGAGTTTATCTCAGGTACACAATGTTTTTCATGTTTCGATGTTGAGGAAGTATATGCCAGATCCATCTCATGTTTTGAGTCTAGAGGTAGTTCTGCTAGAGAAGAACCTATCTTATGAAGAACAACCAGTCCAGATTTTTGACCAAAGAGAGCAAGTGTTGCGAAATAAGGTAATTCACCAGGTAAAGGATTGTGGAAAAACCATACGGTTGAAGAGGCAACATGGGAATCTGAAAATTCTATGAGGGATAAATACCCCAACTTATTTTGATAAGTGAATAAAATTGCGAGGACGCAATTTCCAAAAGGGGGAAGGATGTAACATCCTAGGTAAATAATGAATAAAACATTTTCATATTTATTAATATTTACGAATTAAATATTAATTTTACTTTAAAGGGGTTGTTATGTTCCATAGCGTACCCGATATGCAACAAAGAGTTTCTTTGAAATCTTACGTTGCACACTAGTAATAAAATAATATTATTTTAAATGATAGTTAACACATAGTCATTGTATTGGCGGGAATGGATAGAAATAACTAAAATATGATTATATATGTTTTTTAAATGTTTTTACTTTTATCTAATAATAGATAAAGGCTTAAAATACGGAAAGAATTCAATTTTAGGCGTATATGCCCCAATTTTCACTAAAGGTACACTTATCGCCTTTTAATGGCGAACCGTCATTAAATATAGTTTTTTTCACTCTTATAAATTCTATTGGACCAAATAATACTCTTCTTTATAATTGGGACATCAAAATTTACTTTGTGTAAATTTTTGGTATTTTTCCGATAAAGTTCATTTTTTAATGAATAGTGTAAAATGTTGTATTTTAATTCAAAACCTCTTTTTAATCTAATTTATTAATATGATTAGATTATCTTTTGAATTGGTTTTAAAGTGAAATTAGAATATATTTTTACCATTAAATCCAATAGTGGTCGTTGGAATTAATTTCACTTTGAAATCGGACTTAATCTAGTGGCAATCTTTTGATACTTATTGTTTCATAAAAACACGCTATTTGCTCTGACAGCGGGAATTAATTATTAAATTAATTAATTAAACTTATATGTTTTGAATTTTGTAAAATGGACTTCATTTTTGAATTCGGAATATCAAATATAGCTTAGGGTGAAGTTTTGGTATTTTTCTGAAAAAACTTCAATTTTTGATGAATAGTGAAACCACTAAGTGGTACTTAAAAAACTGATCTTTCATTTAAATAAAATTTTACCACATCTGTGTTTTGAATTTAAAAAATCCGACATACATGGTTTTCATTAAGAAGTAAAATGTGGTTCAATGGGATTAAAATATTTTTTTGGTGTATAGTAACTTATTAAGTTTTTAATCGCGATTAGAGGTAATTAGTGTAGTTTAAGGTAAAAATAATGTTTTAATAATATTAAATGAACTTGAAACATGTCATAACCTCATTTTATGTGTCATGGACGACCAATAAAATCCATGGGTCAACTTGGGGACCTCATGGAGCCACTTTAGTTGGAAAATGACATTAATATCTTTTTATTTAATGTTAAAATAAAAATGTCACAAACATGAGTTGTTTTACTAAAACAATTTTTACATGGGGTTATACAAATCAGATTTTTGACTATAAATATTTATTAGAAATCTAAAAATCTTTACTACATCATGGTTGTTTTTTTATAATTTTTATATTTTAAATAAATTAAATTATTTATGACATCATGATGATGCAGTGATTACCTCATTAATAATGGATTTAAATAAAATGAAATGATAATGTAAAATCTATCACCTACACATGTCCAAAACCTATTGGATGGGTGTATTTCGAACCCTTATCACCTTATCGTCGAAACACATCAATTTGGGACCATTAAAATCTGAAACTCATTCTAAAATAAAGTAACATTTCCTTACATTCCAAGAGTGCCCCTCCTCTCCTCTTATAAAAGGCCCCCACCTCTACCACCTTACCCACACTTACAAAGCCTTTGGCTCGGAAAAACCCTGCCCATGTTGTCTCTCCACATCCCTATTTTACTCCTTGAAGCCTCACTTTGGGCATATGTCTTCCCAAGGAAGCCTTTGAGCTCAAATCTAAGAGAGTTACCCGATTTTAAGGTGATGTCTTCACTTGTGTTCTTTTGTTTTATTTTGCTTCTCCAACCCCCTAAACTCTTTTTATTAATTTCTTTTGTAACAACTCCAGTATCATCAATATACTATTATTTTTTTATAAGATTATTCCAATCTACACTTACACACATCTACATCTAATGGTTAAAGAACATACTGTTTCTGTGGTTGGCGAATTTCTGCCTCACGAAACGATGATTATTCAATCATCTTTTAAAATCTTTTAACGGTGGCCATTAATATGTCACTATATTTATATATGATATATATTATGTTTTTGTTTTCCTTATGCTTCTTTAGCTTTCATTTGTGGTTTACCTTTATTGTTTCCATTGTGGGTAAACACGATAATTTCATTTTACGAAGTGCAGACTACTGCCACCTCAAAGTGATCTGATTCGTTAATGCCATATGTGAGACGTATAAAGGATGGATTTAAAGTTATTATATATGATGTTATACTGGAATTATAATATACCTCTATATCATTATTATTTCATTCCATTAATGTATGATATAGAAATTAAAGTAGCGTTAATGCGTACATACGGCTTACCGTCTCCATGAACGGTGCATTTCATTTCTTATCACCAAATGTAATGTATTATTATTAGTACATATTTATAATGGATATATATAATGTATGTTCCATATAAATGATGAATATAATTCTGGAATTAAAATATACATACCTCTCATTTAGTTTCAATTCCATTAATATGACATAGAAAAGAAAGTAGCGTTCATGCGTACGTACGGCTTACCGTCTCCATGAACGGTGCATTTCATTTCTTAACTATAAATGATTATGTAATATTATAAATACATGTATATGCTAGATATATATGATATATATGATATAAAAATCAGGAATTTTATTCTGGATATAAAGAACCTTTGACCACACGAACAACATGTAATTGTAAGAAGTCCACTTTCGACTAAAGAACCAAATATCGACAAAACAAACATTATTAACTTAAATGATTACATAATGTTTATGACATGATAATAAGTGATATAAAAGTAATAATTTACTTGAATAAGGTTATTAAGAAAGTAGAAATTAACTCACGTTTATTATTCAGGACATTAAAGAATGATCGAGTCAAGTCGGACCCGAGGTAAGGGACTTCGTCTCAGTCTCCTTTCATTGAGGCATATTTTGTTTTATACACAACTTTCTTTTATACGGCGTAAAAAACCCTTTGACTTTTAATTTTAAACGAAAGGAATATTTTTCTACAAATAATTTTACAAAATGACAAAAAGGAATGTTTCTTTTAACGTACGCGGTGACAGCGACCTTTTCCGCCGCCGTGAGTATTATTTGGTCTTTGGCTTCCTAAACAAGCCGTAATGTTTTTTTTAAAATGAAATAAATACCATATACTGTTTTATGTATTTTGGTATTAAAAATGGTTTTTATAATGGATTTTTTATGTCAATATATTTAAGTGATATATTGTGATCAAAGTGTGGAAATGTTTTCTTTCCATTATATTTGTTTTATATCTTATGATTTTTATAATGGTATTTGGACATTTGATGGCTGGTTACGTGATAAACCATATGACAGGTGTTTCCGTGAATACCAGGATGGGTGGTTACATTATGACCTCCAATGCATTGGGTATGGAATTCGGCCGTATGGCTATTAAATTAAGTATGTATGGAAGTTGGCCGAATGGCTATTCCATTAAGCGATATGTGTGGAAGTCGACCGTATGGTTATTCCACATAAGTATGTTTATGTCCCAAGTTACCTTTATATGTTATGTATTCTTTATATGGGTTTTATGGTAATATTTTGGTTACAAAGGGGTAAGTAATGATATTTTATTCAGTGAATAGTTTTTACTACTTCACAAAGGTGAAGGTATTACTTTGATAAAGTATACATGGTTTACTTGATGTTTTAAAAACTAACAGTTTTCATTATTTGTGTATCCCTTACTGAGCTTTTTGTGCTCACCCCATGTTATTTTTAAAATGTTTTTCACGGGACTTAATGTGGAATAGGGTCAAGGATGGGATCAAGGGAAAGTCATGCTATATAAAACATGGAACTAGATATGTTTCTTTTTAAGAGTTTTTTATTCTATGGAAACTTAGTAGAAGTGTCTACTTTGTAATCTTTTGAGATGTAATAGTTATGTTCTAATTCTATAAAACTATAAACCTGAAAAGATCCTCAATGTGAATTATTCATTTAATTCAATATTAAGTATGGTTTAAGGCTGGGGCCTTATAGTTGGTATCAGAGGTCGGTTTAGACAAGTTTAGGAGTTAGAAATTTGTTAAATTATAAATTAATTTATGGTATGATTGAAATGATATAGAATTTAAAGATAACCATGTTCCTTCGCATATGGTATTTCTGTGATAATAATGGTTTTCCATAGAGGAAACAGAGCAGCTTTTCTGGGAAGGCACATAGAGGGAAATGACCTTTCAAATCAGTATCCTGAGATGTTAAGAATGAGAACTAAACAGTTTGTTGTCGTGATGGCTCAGTTGACTCAGGTGAAAAATGTTGGTTGTTTTTATTGATGATATTTTGGAGTTTTCTAAAATTAAAGATGAGCATGAAAGACATTTAAGGGTTATCTTGCAAACTGTAAAAGAAAAGAAACTGTATGGAAAATTCATCAAGTGTGAGTTTTGGTTACAACAAATTTCTTTCCTAGGTCACATTGTTTTAAAAGATGGCATAACTGTTGATCCTACTAAAACAAAAGTTTTTGAAGAATAGAAAATACCCACAAATGTAACCGAGATCTATAGTTTTCTTGGTTTGGAAGGTTACTACCGAAGGTTTGTCTAAAATTTTTCATGGTAATCTAGTCCAATGACTAAGCTAACTCGGAAGGGTGTTAAGTTTATATGGCCAAAAAATGTGATGATTGTTTTTAGGAGTTGGAAAGAAGATTGGTGAATGCTCGAGTTTTGGCACTTCCTTCCAAGAATGGTGAGTTTGTTATATACAGTGATACTTCATTGAAGGGACTTGGTTGTGTCCTTATGCAGAATGATCAGGTAATTGCTTATTCTTCACGTCAGTTGAAAACTCATGAGGTAAATTTCCCTACACATGATTTGGAATTAGCTGTTGTTGGTTTTGCTTTAAAAATTTGGAGGCATCATTTGTATGGAGTAAAGTGTGAAATATATACTAATCAGAAAAGTTTAAAGTATATATTCACTCAGAAAGAATTGAACATGAGATAGAGGAGATGGCTGGAATTAATCAAGGATTATGATTGTAAAATTCACTACCATTCAGGAAATGCAAATAAAGTGGCTGATGCTTTGAGTCGAAAAAGTCATGCTTCATTAACCATGCTATGTTTAAAACGAGATCCTTTGTTTTTTGATTTGGTGAACTTTGGCATAGAAGTTGTTGGTGCAGGGAGTTCTTCTGTTTTGTTTCAGGTATCAGTGAGATCATCCCTATCAGACAAATTTAAGCAAGCACAGAGGGAAGACAGTGAGTTACAGAAAAAGGTAGAGCTGGTTCAGAAGGGTAAGTTGCATGAATTTGACATTGATAATGATTGTGTTTTGAGGTTTGGGAAGATATTAAGTGTGCCTTGTGATTCACAGTTGAGAAATGAGTTTTTATGTGAGGCTAATAGTTCCCCGTTTTCAGTTCATCCTGGCAGTACTAAGATGTACAGAGATCTGTGGGAGTATTAGTGGTGGGATGGAATGAAAAGGGATATTGCTGATTTTGCTGTGAAGTGTCTGACTTGTCACCAGGTTAAAGTAGAGCAGCAGTTACTGAAAGGGATGCTTCAGCCTTTACCAGTGCCAGAGTAGAAATGGGAAAACATATCCATGGACTTTGTTGTGGGATTACCGAGGACATCTCGAGGTAATAATGCAATCTGGGTTATTGTTGATTTCTTGACTAAATCTGCTCATTTCCTTCCAATTCGAGATACTTTCTCTCTAGATCAACTTTCTCGATTGTATCTTAAGGATATAGTCAGGTTATTGATGTTCCTCTCTCCATTGTATCTGATCGTGATCCTAGGTTTACTTCTATCTTTTGTAAAGGCCTTCAGAATTCATTGGGTACTGAATTAAATTTTAGTATCACTTTTCATCCGTAATCAGATGGGCAGTCAGAATGAACAATTCAGACCATGGAGGATATTCTACGAGCTTGTTCAATGGATTATCAAGGAAGTTGGGACCAAGATATTTCTTTGGTTGAGTTTTCTTATAATAATAGTTTTCATTCCAGTATACAGATGGCACCATTTGAGGCATTATATGGAAAGCGGTGTCGAACTCCAGCTTTCTGGGATGAAGTGGGTGAAAGAAATTTATGGGACCAGAATTGGTAGAAGAGATGGCAGAAAAAGTTTAGTTGATTCAGAAACACATGAGAACAGCTCAAAGTAGGCAGAAGAGTTATGCGGATAACCAGAGGAAGGATCTATCATTCGAGGTAGGTGATCATGTTTTTCTCAAGTTTTCTCCATGGAAAAGTGTGATGAGATTTTGTAAGAAAGGAAAGCTGAGTCCAAGGTTCATTGGACCATATGAAATTCTGGAGAGAGTTGGATCAGTTACTTATCGAGTGGCTTTACCTCCGAGTTTATCTCAGGTACACAATGTTTTTCATGTTTCGATGTTGAGGAAGTATATGCCAGATCCATCTCATATTTTGAGTCTAGAGGTAGTTCAGCTGGAGAAGAACCTATCTTATGAAGAACAACCAGTCCAGATTCTTGACCGAAAAGAGCATGTTTTGCGAAATAAGGTAATTCACCAGGTAAAGGTTTGTGGAAAAACCATATGGTTGAAGATGCAACGTGGGAATCTGAAAATGATATGAGGGATAAATACCCCCACTTATTTTGATAAGTGAATAAAATTGTGAGGAAGCAATTTCCAAAAGGGGGAAGGATGTAACATCCCAGGTAAATAATGAATAAAACATTTTCATATTTATTAATATTTACGAATTAAATATTAATTTTACTTTAAAGGGGTTTCTATGTTCGATAGCGTACCCGATACGCAACAAAGAGTTTCTTTGAAATCTTACGTTGCACACTAGTAATAAAATAATATTATTTTAAATGATAGTTAACACATAGCCATTGTATTTGTGGGAATGGATATAATTAACTATAATATGATTATATATGTTTTTTAAATGTTTTTACTTTTATCTAAAAAAAGATAAAGGCTTAAAATACGGAAAGAATTCAATTTTAGGCGTATATGCCCCAATTTTCACTAAAGGTTCACTTATCGCCTTTTGATGGAGAACCGTCATTAAATATAGTTTTTTTTTCAGTCTTATACATTATATTGGACCAAATAAAACGCTTCTTTAGAATTGGGACATCAAAATTTACTTTGTGTAAATTTTTGGTATTTTTCCGATAAAGTTCATTTTTTAATGAATAGTGTAAAATGTTGTATTTTAATTCAAACCCTCTTTTTAATATAATTTATTTATATGATTAGATTATCTTTTGAATTGGTTTTAAAGTAAAATTATAATATATTTTTACCATTAAATCCAATAGTGGTCGTTGGAATTAATTTCACTTTGAAATCGGACTTAAACTGGTGTCAATCTTTTGATACTTATTGTTTCATAAAAACACGCTATTTGCTCTGACGGTAGAAATTAATTATTAAATTAATTAATGCAACATATATGTTGTTAATTTTGTAAAATGGACTTCATTTTTGAATTCGGAATATCAAATATAGCTTAGGGTGAAGTTTTCGTATTTTTCTGAAAAAACATCAATTTTGGATGAATAGTGAAACCACTAAGTGGTACTTAAAAAACTGATTTTTCGTTTAAATGAAATTTTACAACCTCTGTGTTTTGAATTTCAAAAATATAAAATACATGGTTGTCATTAAAAAGTAAAATGTGGTTCAATGGGATCAAAATAGTTTTTTGGTGTATAGTAACTTATTATGTTTTTAATCGTGATTAGAGGTAATTAGTGTAGTTTAAGGTAAAAATAATGTTTTAATAATATGAAATGAACTTGAAACATGTACTAACCTCATTTGATGTGTCTTGGCCGACCAATAAAATCCAGGGGTCAACTTGGGGACCCCATGGAGCCACTTTAGTTGGAAAATGACATTAATGTCTTTTTATTTAATGTTAAAATAAAAATATCACAAACATGAGTTGTTTTACTAAAACAATTTTTAAATGGGGTTATACAAATCATATTTTTTAATATAAATATTAATTAGAAAGCTAAAACGTTTTACTACATAATTATATTTTTTTCATAATTTTTAGACATTATATAAATTAAATTATTTATGACATCATGATGATGCAGCGATTACCTCATTAATAAAGGATTTAAATAAAATGAAATGATAATGTAAAATAAATCACCTACACATGTCCAAAACCTATTGGATGGGTGTATTTAGAACCCTTATCACCTTATCTTCGAAAAACATTAATGTGGGACCATTAAAATCCGAAACTCATTCTAAAATAATGTAACATTTCCTTACATTCCAAGAGTGCCCCTCCTCTCCTCTTATAAAAGGCCCCCACCTCTACCACCTTACCCACACTTCCAAAGCCTTTGTCTCGGCCAACCCCTACTAATTTTGTCTCTCCACATCCCTATATTACTACTTGAAGCCTCACATTGGACAGAAGTCTTCCCAAGGAAGCCTTTGATCTCAAATCTAAGAGAGTTACCCTATTTTAAGGTGATGTCTTCACTTGTGTTCTTTTGTTTTATTTTGCTTCTCCAACCCCCTAAACACTTTTTATTAATTTATTTTGTAACAACTCCAGTATCATAAATATACTAGGATGTTTTTATAAGAATATCTCTAGATACACTTACGCACATCTACATCTAATGGTTAAAGAACATACTGTTTCTGTGGTTGGAGAATTTCTGCCTCACAAAACGATGATTGTTCAATATTCTTTTAAACACATTTAACGATGGCCATTAAGATGTCACTCTATTTATATAGGATATATATTATGTTTATGTTTTCCTTATGCTTTTTTATTTTTCATTTGTGGTTTACCTTTATGGTATCCATTGTGGGTAAACACGATAATTTCATTTTAGGAAGTGCGGACTACCACCCCCTCAAAGTGATGTGATTCGTTAATGCCATATGTGGGATGTATAAAGGATTGATTTAAAGTTATTATATATGATTTTATATACTGGAATTATAATATACCTATATATAATTATTATTTCTTTCCATTAATGTATGATATAGAAATGAAAGTAGCGTTCATGCGTACGTACGGCTTACCGTCTCCATGAACGGTGCATTTCATTTCTTATCCCCAAATGTAATGTACTATTATAAGTAAATATTTATAATGGATATATATAATGTATGTTACATATAAATGATGAATATAATTCTGGAATTAAAATATACATACCTCTCATTTAGTTTTAATTCCATTAATATGACATATAAATGAAAGTAACGTTCATGCGTACGTACGGCTTACTGTCTCCATGAACGGTGCATTTCATTTCTTACCTCTAAATGATTATGTGATATTATAAATACATGTATATTCTAGATATATATATTATATATATGATATACAAATCAGGAATTTAATTCTGGATATAAAGAACCTTTGACCACACGAACAACATGTAATTGTAAGAAGTCCACTTTCGACTTAAGAACCAAATATCGACAAAACAAACATTATTAACTTAAATGATTACATAATATTTATAACATGATAATAAGTGATATAAAAGTAATAATTAACTTGAATATGGTTATTAAGAAAGTAGAAATTAACTCAAGTTTATTATTCATGACATTAAAGAACGATCGAGTCAAGTCAGACCCGAGGTAAGGGACTTCGTCTCAGTCTCCTTTCATTGAGGAATATTTTGTTTTATACACAAATTTCTTTTATACGGTGTATAAAACCCTTTGAATTTTAATTTTATACAAAAGGAATCTTTTTCTACGAAGAATTTTACAAAATGACAAAAAGGAATGTATCTTTTAACGTGCGCAGTGACAACGACTTTTTCCGCCGTCGCGAGTATTATTTGGTCTTTGGCTTCCTGAACAAGCCGTAATGTTTTTTTTAAATGAAATAAATACCATATACTGTTTTATGTATTTTGGTATTGAAAATGGTTTCTATAATGGATTTTTTATGTCAATATATTTAAGTTATATATTGTGATCAAAGTGTGGAAATGTTTTCTTTCCATTATATTTGTTTTATGTCTTATGATTTTTATAATGGTACTTGGACATTTGACGGGTGGTTACGTGATAAATCATATGACGGGTGGTGTCATGAATACGAGGATGAGTGGTTACGTTATGACCTCCAATGCATTGGGTATGGAAGTCGGCCGTATGGATATTTCATTAAGTATGTATTGAAGTTGGATGAATGGCTATTCCATTAAGTGATATGTGTGGAAGTCGACCGTATGGTTATTCCACTTAAGTATGTTTATGTCCCAAGTTACCTTTATATGTTATGTGTTCTTTATATGGGTTTTATTGTAATCTTTTGGTTACAAAAGAGTAAGTAATGATATTTTATTCAGTGAAGAGTTTCTACTACTTCATGAAGGTGAAGGTATTACTTTGATAAAGTATACATTGTTTACTTGATGTTTGAAAAACTAACAGTTTCATTCTTTTTGTATCCCTTACTGAGCTTTTTATGCTCACCCCAAGTTTTTTTTTTTGAAATGTTTTTCACAGGACTTAATCTGGAATAGGGTTAAGGATGGGATCAATGGAAAGTCATGCTATATAAAACATGGAACTAGACATGTTTCTTTTTAAGAGTTTGTTATTCTATGGAAACTTAATAGAATTGTATACTTTGTAATCTTTTGAGATGTAATAGTTATGTTCTAATTCTCTAAAACTCTAAACCTGAAAAGATCCTCATTGTGAATTATTCATTTAATTCAATATTAAGTATGGTTTAAGGCTGTGGCCTTATAATGGTAACATTCAATTGTAAAAACCATTATAGAATAAAATTAAATGAAACATAGAATATCATGAGAATAAATAAATTAATGATAATAAATTCTCAAGGGAATATATATACACCTCATAAAATAATACAGGTTCATAACATAAAATATGTCTCAAGAAAAGAAAATTGAGACAAAAATACATTACCACTTTGGAAACTTTTGAGCAATAAACCGCATGAAATGGAGAAAATAAAATGGTTATTTAAATCACCCTAAATTTTAGGATAACGATAATTAAACAAATTCTTTGTTATTATATAAACAACATAAAATAAATAAGTTTTGAATATGGCATGAGTCTCACAGAAGAAGAAAGTTAGATGAAATACCTTACTATAAGTCTTGACTTCTATATTAAAAATTCAAACCTCATGAATAATAAATATAAGTTTATTTAAAATCTACTAAAAACCCATAATTTTATATATCATATCCTACATAATTTTCTTATGACCGTTTATTACATGTTTAGAAACAATTTCATGGTAAAATCACATTTTGGACAAGAATTGCGTTGTTTTCGGGTATGTTTTCATTTTTATATTTTTTCCTCTTAATTTCGTCATTGTTATATCATATAAAAATATTTATAAAATATATAAATATAATATTTATTCATTTAAAAATCTAAAATCCATAAGAGTTAGAGATATGAAATGAAATACATTATTTATTGAGATGGTAGGTCATCTGTAACTATGAACATTGTTTACATTTTCTCAACAGATTGAATGAGAGAAAGGTAAATAATATATTATTATTATAGAATCATTTTTATGTAATAAATATATATATTATATTAATTAAATTAGTCCTAATTATTGTAAATGTAATGTGTGAACGAATTACATCGCTTTGTGAAGCTGTAGTCTGCCATATACAAGAGCAACGTTATCATATTCTCATAGAATGAAAAGTATAAAGGTATATGTGATACAATGATTTTATAAGAATAATATTATCATATATATCATAAATATATAAATTTAATATATCATTATATCCATCATTTATTGGTGTTGATGGAAAATGATTAACATCATCACACAAGGCGATAGTCCGTCATACACACAAATAGTGGCTTGGTATCCCAAAGAGGATACTTTTTAGTGCATGAACATAACATAATAAAATATAATTATATAGAAGAAAATATTTTCATTATATCATATTTTTTTAACAATAATTGAAGGGGTGTGTGAAGAGATAAAATAAAACACTAGGTTAGGGGTGTAACCTCTTCTTAGGATAAATCCATTTGGTTTTCACCAAAAGGCATAATAGATTGAATTTATGAAAAAACTAATGATTATATGATTATATAATATAATTATGTTATTTATTTTGTGATTTAATAGTAGAATATTTTTTTTGATTTTTTATGAGTAGAGGATATGGTCTGGCTATTTATAAGTGAGTTGAATGACACACTTGTAATTTTTGAAAAGAAAAAGATATACAAACTTTTTTCTCAAGAAAAAAGCATAAAAAATGGACCTATATAAAACAATATAAGAGATAATTTCTAAATATAGACATAAAATGGATGTTTTAATTTATTTTAACATTTCTAAACCATTTATTTTTAGTTTAACCCCTTGTAAAATCATTTTTACGTAACCCGTGATAAATAATTTTTATTATTTTTACAATTATTTAAGGTAAAAAATTTCATTGACCATAATAGATCATATAAATTATTTTGATTCAGAATTTTTAATACATTTTTTCATATTGATTCCATATAAAAAGGTAAATTTTAGTTTTAATTTAATCCCACAGAAGAAAATAGAAAAGGGTTTTCTGAAGAGAAAGTGTTCAAAAATTTAAAAAGTAATTATATCACATTTCACCATGAAAATTATACCAATGACATAATTTTAGAAATTTATATATAATTGAGGAATTTTTATTTTTTAAAAAAATTAAAACAAAAAATTAACACTTCATATTTTTTAAAGGAAAAGCATTTTTTAATAAAATAAAGTATTTTCACTATTCCGTGAAAAATTTATCATTTCATAAAAATACAAAATTTTAACGCTAAGATAATTTTGACATTCTAAATTACAAATGATTTTTATTTTATCAAATTAATTATCTAAAAGTTTTGAAAATTAATTTTATTATTGATCACAGAAATAAATAATGAACTTCTTTTAGAAAATAGTATATTCGAAACATATAATATTTTTAGTAAAAATTAAGAACTTTTTTATAAAAAAATCTTTATAGAAAACTATTATACATAATATTTAAAAAGTATTAACTACTATTCATATATCTAAGTTTATCTTATAGGTTATAAGAGTCATTTTTATATAATTATATCAATAATATATCTCAGTTTTTAAAAACACGATGTTGTGTGTAAAGAATTCTTTCAAAGAAATTATATTTATTCCAAATAAATAAAAAATCATAAAAAATCATATTGTTACAGAGTTATCTCCATTGATCATGAGGTAAGAATTATTTAATAGGCTAAAACATTTAGATTAATTTTTACTCCTTTGATTTTTATATGCATGTGTGTGTAGCTCTATGAGACATATTATTTTGATGTTAGAGTGAGTGAGTGATGTTTGTATTGATGTGGTAGGATCCTTGTAGGTGAAGTATAAATTGTATTCCTAAAAACAAAGAATGGAATTAGTGTAACAACCAAGGTAAATAAAGAATATGAAAATTTTATATTTATCCCTATTTGTGATGAAAATGTTAATATTAATTTAAAGGGAACGCTATGCTCGATGGCTTACCCAATACGCAACAACGAGTTCCTTTGAAATCATACGTTGCACTCTAATAATAAAATAATTTTATTTTAAATGGTAGTTAACACCTAGTCATTGTAATCATGGGAATAAACAGAACTAACTACAAAATGATTATATATGTTTGTCAAATATTTTTACTTTTTACAATAAATGTTATAGAATTAAAAATGCGAATGAATCCAATTTTAAGCGTAAACATTCTAATATTCTTTAAAAGGTTGATTAACCGCCTTCTGATGGAAAACCTATTTTAAATCCACTTTTTGACAATTTTATGTGTTATATTTGACAACATAAAATTCTTCTTTAGAATCGGGACATCAAAATTTACTTTGTTTAAATTTTTGGTCTTTGTCCAATAAAGTTCATTTTTTAATGAATAGTGACAAATGTTATATTTTAATTCAAAACCTCTTTTTAATCTAATTTTTTATATGATTAGATTATCTTTTTAATTGGTTTTAAAGTGAAATTATAATATATTTTTACCATTTAATCCAATGGTGGTCATTGAAATTAATATCACTTTGAGATTGGACATAAATGAGTGTCAATCTTTTGATAGATATTATTTCTTAAAAACACGCTATTTGATTTGACAGCGGGATTTAATTATAAAATTAATTAATGAAACTTCTATGTTATGAATTTGGTAAATAAGATATAATTTTTGAATTCATAATATCAAATAAAGATTAGGGTGAATTTTTGGTATATTTCTGAAAAACCTTAATTTTTGATGAATAGTGAAACCACAAAGTGGTAGTTACAAAAACTGATTTTTCGTTTAAATGGAACTTTACCACTTCTGTGATTTGAATTTCAAAAATCCAATATAAATGATTTTAATTATTAAGTAATATTTTGTTCAATGAGATGAAAATAATTTTTGATGAAAAGTAACTTTTGTGTTTTATTAATTTGGATTAAAGGTAATTAGTGTGATTTAAGGTAAAAATGATATTATAATAAAATGAAAATATCTTCACACTTTTCCTAACCCTATTGGATGAGTCATGGTCGACTGAGACAACCCATGGGTCGATTTCTTTGACCCCATGGAGCAACTTGGGTAAGATAATGACATTTATTATTTTTATTTAAAGTAAAAGTAAAAATGACACAAACATGTATTGTTTTACTAAAACATTTTTTACATGTGGTTATACAAGTCCGATTATTGACTATAAATAGTAATTGGAAAGATAAAAGTATTTTATACATCATAGTATTTTTTTTATAATTTTTAGACATTAAATAAATTAAATTATTTATGACATCATGATGATGCAGCAAATACCTCATTATTTAACGATTTAAATAAAATGAAAATATAATGTAACATATAAGACCAACACATGTCAAAAACATATTGTATGGGTGGATTTATAACTCTTAACACCTTATCCTCGAAATAAATCAATTTGGGACCTTTAAAATCCAAAACTCATTTGAAAAAAAAGTAACATTTTATACTTTTCCAACAGTGCCGCTCCTCTCCTCTTATAAAAGGCCCCCACCTCTACCACCTTACCCACACCTCTCAAGCCTTTGGATCGGCCAAGATATGATAATTTTGTCTCTCCACATCCCTATACTAATCCTAGAAGCCTTACCTTAGTCAGTAATCTCTTCACTAAGCCCTTTTGGTTCAAACCAAAGGGAGTTCCCGATTTTAAGGTAATGTCTTCACTTGTGCTCTTTTGTTTTATTTTGCTTCTCCAACCCCCTAAACTCTTTCTATTCATTTATTTTGTAACAACACCAGTATATTCCATATAATAAGATGTTTTTATAAGATTTATTAGAGATACACTTACACAGACCTACATCTAATGGTTAAAGAACATACTGTTTCTGTAGATGGTGAATTTCTACCTCACGAAACGACGATTGCTCAATATTCTTTTAACACCATCAAAGGTGGACATTAAGATTTAACTATATTTTTATATTATATATAACATGTTTATGTTTTCCTTAAACTTTGGTATTTTTCATTTATGGCATACCTTTATGGTTTCCATTATGGGTAAACGTGATATCTTGATTTTAGGAAGTCTGGACTACCGCCCCCTCAAAGTGATTTGATTCATTAGTACCATATGTGGTATGTATTAATGATATATTTAATGATATTATATATGATAACATACTGGAAATATAATACTATTATGTATAATTATGTTTTAATTCCATTAAATATGAAATAGAAATGGAAGTAGCGTTCATGCGTATGTACGGCTTACCATCTCCATGAACAGTGCATTTCATTTCTTACCTCTAAATGTTATGTAATATTATAAATGCAGGTATATAATGGATATATATGATATATATGATATCTAAATAATGAATATAATTCTGGATATAATGGATATTTTACCCCATGAACAAACTTGTAATTATAAAGAGTTTATTTTTTACTCAAGTAGCAATGATCATTTAAAAGATCGTTATTAACTTAAATAATTACATAGTGTTCATGACATGGTAATAAGTGATATAAAAGGAATAATTAACTTGAAAATTTTTCTTAGGAAAGTATAAATTAAATCAAGTTTATTATTCAGGAGATTAAAGAACGATCGAGTCAAGTTGGATACAAGGTAAGGGATTTTACCCCTCTCTTTCTTTTTAAGTACACTCTTTTATGTCATTCCTTTTAAGATCATCTTTATTATTATTGGGATGTTATTTTATATTACTATTACTGTAATTTTTATGTTCATATAATTATTAGACCCTATTTTCTCTCATCAATCCATTTTGGATGTTTTGAGTGGCGCCGTTAGGCTGCCGAATTTCCGTAAGAGATCCAACCTCTCTCTTTCTTTTTAAGTACTCTCCTTTATGTCACTTATTTTAAGCTCCTATTTGTTATGTTGGGGGATGTTATTTTATATTACTCTTTCTGTAAATTTTATTTTAATATGATGAGATACCCTATTTGATCTCATCAATCCATTTTTTGTTGTTTTAAGTGGCGTCGTTAGGCTGCCGAGTTTTCGTAAGGGATTTTTCGTCTCACTTTTATTCCCATGAGATTTACGCTACATTTTCCACCATTTCCTTTCAGTGGTATGTATACTTCCCATTATTCTACTCTTTTTGTAATATAATTTCGTTTATGAGTATTTACATCAATGTTGTATTGTCCTTCTTTCATGGGGTGAATGTTTCGAATGATACCCAAGTCGGTAAGGGAACTTTTCACCCTCCTATTTTTAAAAGACTTCATTTGTTGCGTCTTTTAATTTACATATTTCAATGTTGGGATATGTTCTTATATATCATTATTGATGAAAATATTATTTCCAAGTGATGATATACCCTTTTTATCTCTCATCAACTCATTTTCTGAAGTTTGAAGTGACGCTGTTAGGCTGTCGAATTTTTGCAAGGGAACTTCTTAACCCAATTTTGATTCTTTGGGATAAACTTTTACTCCATGAATATGTAATTCTATGAATATGTGTGAATGAACTCTGATTGTTTTACACTTAATATCCACTTATATTTGGTGTATTAGTTTGTCACACATAATTATTTAATTGATTTATCCTTAATCCAAGGATACCTTCTTTTTATGGGATTTTGTCCCAATCTCCCTTCATTGAGGCATATTTTGTTTTATACACAACCTTATTTTATACAGTGTATAAAACCCTTTTACTTTTACATTTATCCAAAAGGAATCATCTTTATACGAAGCATTTTACTAAACGACAAAAGGGAATGTCTTTGTCATACGTATGCGGTGACAATGACTTCTCCGTAGCCGTGACCATTATTTGAGTTTTGGATTCCTCTACAAGCCATAACTTTTTTTGAATGAAAAATAAATACCATGTTTTACTTTTCATTTATTTTGGTATTGAAAATGGTTTTCATAATTTTTTTATATCAATGTGTTGTATTAATATCTTGTGATTGAAAAGTGGAAATGTTAGGCTTCCTTTATTCATGATTTATGTGATACGATTATGTTACGGTTCTTGGGAATTGTTACGAAGACGGGTGGTTCCGGGATAAACTAAAGGCGGGTGAGCCCGATATAGCTCTCCAATGAATTGGGTAACGCGAAGGAGTTAAACGTTAAGGTTTCTCCGAAGAGATTTATGGAATATACTGTGATGGGTATTCCAAACGTAACCATGAGAGTTACTCCCTATGTAAGAATGTTATGACTGCCTCATGTTACCTTTATTCTTATGATTTCTATGATTTATTCATGATTTTATGAGGTATGTGATTATGTTTTATGATTAAAGTATGATTTCAGGCATGGACTAATGATTTCATTTCGTACTTTTATATCCATTACTGAGCTTTTTATGCTCATCCCAATTTTTTCAAATGTTTTTCACAGGTCAAGGGAAAGGTACGTGATGTAATGATAGTGTCAATGATGTGTCAAGAAAGAATCCATGTTTTATTTTAAATATGTTTCTGTTGATGGGGAAAATGAGTACTACCTTTTATGTAACCACTTTGTTTAAATGTGGAATGTAATGCAAGTTTTATGATCTAATTATCTAAAACTCTAAACCTGAAAAGATCTTCAATGTGTATTCTTGGAGTAACTCAAGATTAAGTAATGTTTAAGGCTGGGGCCTTATAGTTGGTATCAAAAGTCGGTTTAGACAACCATAGGGATTATGAGTTTTTTGTTAGACACATGGTTAGTCCCTATATCTATTATTTTAGTTAAATCCTTGTTTTATAACTTTTTTCAGGTCAAGAAAAGTCAGTTACGAATGGAAGCAGGAGGATCTCAAATGACATTCCTATCTCTTCCTAATGACATGCTTGCAATAATTATTGCAAAGTCATGTTCAGATGATTGTGAAACTTTTTCTAGCATACAACTCTCTTATAAGCAGTTGTTTGAGATATCAAACACGTCCACTATACATCGTTATCATCGTGGATTATGGGTTGTATTTAGATAAATACTATTTTCACAATATTCTCATATTTTCAGGAATGGTAAATATTATCAAGGTATTTTCAAATATTTTACCTTATCACAAGAATTTGACGCATATTATGATTTTAAAATTGGTGCTGAGGAAGGAGACCCTTGCGCAACCTATTTATATTTGCTTTTAAAATATAGTCTCTCAGCACATACTTATAGTATTTTAAAAGGACCAATAATAGATAGTTTAAACTCAAATTCTGTCTAACTATTTTATAGAAATCATGTTTTATCAGATGTTTTGGAATTATATGTCATACAAGATT
Organism: Viscum album; assembly: GCA_963277665.1. Taxonomy (NCBI): domain Eukaryota; kingdom Viridiplantae; phylum Streptophyta; class Magnoliopsida; order Santalales; family Viscaceae; genus Viscum; species Viscum album. The sequence goes on along the minus strand of OY728138.1, from coordinate 1,045,734,780 downwards.
ATTTTCCAAAACTATTTTTCTGTGAACACCCATATGACCAATGTTTCACAAAGTGTATTTGGATGGAGGAAGCAAATGATTTTGAAGGATCTATAAATCATTGTTGTAATGCATGAGACTTCTACCTACGTGAACAAGATGACGATGAAACCCAATGGACACCATGATCAAGGTATGATGTTCTTCATTTTGGGGATGGATTTATTTTATCTTATGATGGTAAAGTAAGACATCAAGAAATAAGATGTTGGGATCATAATAAATTTGGATGAAAATTAGTGGTATAAGGAAACCATTGAGGATAAAACATGTTAGGGTTATTTTTGATATTTATAAAAAACCCCATAAGATGGGTGACAACCCGTCATGTTTTCCAATGCCACATGAATTGAACCCACAGCCGAAGGGCGACAACGGTGCATAGCCAACCAGTAGCCTACGTGAAGTCCATGGTTAGTATGACTTATTCTTTTTGGTTAAATGATTTTATGGATCAAGAAGAAGTTGATTTTGGGAACTTATGTTTAATCAAATGGATATCCTTACTGTAGGAAAATTATTTGTTGATCAAGTAATAACTATTATTTTGGAAGATGTTCTCTATTTCATGGAAACAATATATGCCTATAGAAAATAGAATTATTTTATATTTCAATTGAAGAGAAACGGTGGAATTTTATTTTGGAAGAATCTATGTTTTTATTATAAACTTATATGATTTTGGGTTATCTATGAAAATAATTAACCTATCATGGAAGATATGTGATTAGGTTAATTACATTTCTTTATGATACTTTAAGAGTAACTAATGATATTTGGAGATAAATGTTAATATTTACCTTGGAAGACTATGTGATTAAATCCTTCAGATATTTGGGTTTCAATATTAGTTTGGATTACTTGGAGTAATTTTATGGGTAGATGTTTATTGATTGGTATTTGTTGAGCTTTGGGTATTGTTTGAAAAATTTTGGAGATTATGATTAGTTTTTCTTTTTATAAAGGATTATCCTTTTTGGGTATTATCGGATCTTGTACAAAATATTTTTTTTTGTTTTGGTTAAGGTCTAATGACATGGGAAATATATAGTTCTCTTTTGTGGATTAGGTGATTTTCAAGAAGTTGATTATAGTACTCTTAATGCGAACAAGTCTTCCTAAATAATCGTCTTTTGGATAAAAGTATGAGTTTGTGTAAGAAATCTAGTAAAAGTTGAAAGTCAACATGACAAGAATGTATGTTTCCTTAAGATCAAAAATAAATTCCTCAATGAAAAGTAACTTAAAACAAAAAATTTGTCTATTAAATTTTCCTACTGGGGAATAAAATACTGTTTAACCCACCACAAGTTTGTGATTTTCTTGTGGTTAACTTTCTCTTAAACATGATTTATATCACTCTCCCTCAAAACACGACCCTTTTCTTTTTCTTCCATATCCATGTTTTCCTACATGGAATCCTATTATGGGTTAACTCGGGTGACCTATGTACTTATCTTTCTGATAGGTCCACTAGGCTGAATACCCTGAGAGGGGGGGTGAATCAGGGTATGACTAATTACAAATTAATGCTCATTCTGATCTTGTTTCGTTGTTAAGAAAAACACTCTTCTCTATCTTTCCTGCTACACAATATAAACAGAAAGTAAAGTAAGCGCAGGACACATCAATTTTACATGGTTCACCGCTAAGGGATACGTCCAAGGAGCATATGCCTGCAGGTTGCCGGTCGTACCAAATTCCACTAATCTTCACTAGCTGTGGATTACAAGGTTCGGGCTAGATCACTTCTATGCCCAGGCTCACTGCCTTTACAATGTTTAGGGTCATCTCACTGCTTTCCCAAGGGTCACTCCATGTTTCTCTCTCTCTGGCTCACTGATGGTGGAGAGGATCACCTTCTTCCTCTTCCTAAGCTCACTTCTCTTGGAAGGGAATCCACTCATAGTTTATAGACCTGTAGGTCTCTTCATTTCCAATAAGGAATGCATCTTTCTCTGTATGTAGATGCTCTGTTGTAGTTCAACTTTCACCCGTAGATGAATACCCCTTTGCCACTATCCACTGGGAAAACGAACTTTGGAAAGACCATCGCAAAGCACCCTACAATGCGAGGCTCCCAATTTCGCGAAGCTCAAACAAGCCTTCGCGAAGCTCCTAGATTTTCGCGAAGCTCACTCGCGAAGCTCCATCGCGAAGCATTCTCGCGATGATGAAGCCGTCGCAAAGCAACGACCCTCGCGAAGCTTAGTAAGCCAACGCGGAGCTCGCAGGTTTCGCGGAGCTACAATAGCCACTGCGAAGCACCTCTTTCGCGAAGCACACTGGCTCTGCGAACCACCTTCGCAAATCGAGAGAAAATTATTTTCTCTGAAAATTCTCTCTTCCTCGATCGAAGGGGTCGGCCTCTATTTATAGGCGATTCCACCGACCCTCTAACTTTCCGCGCCTAGTCAACGCCACGTCATCTCAAATCGCGAAGCTCCAAAGTTTCTGCTGGAATTCTGTCCAAATCGCGAAGCTCCACGGCAATCTTCCGTTCGCAGAGCTTGACGTAGTCGCGAAGAATCACCGTCAACTTACCTTTGTGGTTCGCGCCTTCGTTGCGAAGCTCCCTCGCGAAGCCCAACATTCCTTCGCGCCTTCGCCGCGAAGCTCTCTCGTAAAGCCCTTCTCCGCCGCGATGTGCTTCAGCCTCTGTCATTCGCGAAGCTTGACGTAATCGCGAAGCATCACCGCCTCCATTCTTCTGGTCTTCGCGATTTTCAAACCATGCATCCTATCTTCGCTAAATTCATGCCTTTTCCATATACAATTATGCTCTTCATGGAAATCCACTTTTTGCGATGCTCACCAAACTCCAAATTTTTTACCCCAAAAATTTGGCAGACACTGGGAAATGACGCCACCTTGTACTGCTCTTTTGTACTGCCTCCAGATCGTCCTTTCCTTTGTCATCGTTCTTGGTCAACAATGATTGTCAACAACATCTTGGGAACTCGACAAATATCCATGAAAACCTGCTTTTTCAACAAACACAATCAACCCAAGAATGCTGCAATGTTACCTTGAGGGATTTTTGCCCAACAATCTCCCCCTTTGGGTTTGTTGACAACTCTTCACAACTCTGCTCAGGATGATTTTATGCACTTTGATACCTCACTGATTCTTCATCCAGCTGCTACCACCATTCGCCTCTTGCGATTATGATAGCGTTCAAGGATTCACTTAACATGTACTCTAAGCCCACATGAGCAATGCTCGGCGTGAGAAACAAGAGTAGTATGAAAAGTTCATCAATGAATCACTTCTTGTCAGACCCCAGTTGTCGATTCCACCCTGATACCAATTCTTAAAATAAAACCAGTTGTTGAACCACACTGATACCAATTGATGAATTCTTAAGTTGATACCAATTGTTGATAGCTGGACACCGTCTCACACCATTACAACACCACTATACTGCTTTTATCACGATCCCCAGCTGTCGTGATTTCTATGCGTTGATCGATCACTTCTAGCATCGTCAGATTTCATACGCTCCCCATTTCTCATTTCTCCCCCTATCTGGCTGCTCCATTGGTCATCTTCTCCCCGTATCATTCATGATTTGTCAAATCTCCACACTGTCTCCCCCTTGAACAATCACCATTTTCTCCTCCTTTAACAAACACTTTTCTCCCCCTTTTTCAACGAACCCAAAGAACACACATTTGCAGTCTGTAAAAGAGTAGAGAATACATTAGCACAGTAGGGAAAACACATCATACCTCAGGGAGAGGGGGGTCCCATATCCACACTATTTCAAGTGTGAGGAATCGACTGAACTCCCAGAGCTAGTCGATGCCTCTCAAAAGCTTCCTTGGGTAAGGCCTTTGTCAGAATGTCTGCAACCTGTAGCTCTGTAGGCACATACTCCAACTTCATGATCCCCTGATCAACTTTCTCCATGATAAAATGATACTTTAACTCAATGTGCATTGTCCTAGAGTGATGGACGGGATTTTTTCTGAGATTTATATCACTTGAGTTATCGCACTGGATTCCGATCGGAGACTTCACTTCAACTCCCATATCTTCAAGCTGCTGCTTCATCCACAATAATTGTGTGCATGCTTGAGTGGCCGCAATATACTCAACTTCTACGGTGATCATTGAAATTCAATCTTGTTTCTTTCTTAGCCAAGAAATACACAATCCACCAAGATAGAATGCACCACCTGACGTTGTTTTTCTATCATCTGTTGAACCGACCCAGTCTGCATCAGTATATCCCAATAACTCTGTCTGAGATTTGTCGTTGTATGTCAAGCCAAAGTTCACCGTGCCCTTGATATACCGAAGTATTCTTTTCACTGCAAGCATGTGACTTTCCTTGGGATTACTCTGATATCTCGCTGCTTGGCATGTGGCAAAAACAATATCAGACCTTGTTGCGGTTAAGTACAATAGACTTCCAATGATTTGCCTGTATTCTGTGATATTAACTGCCTTGTCATCCTCATCTTTTGATAATTTCATCCGGGTAGCAACCGGAGTCTTCATCTCCTTGGAATTTTCTATTCCAATCCTTCTCAAGACCTCCTTGGCATATTTAGATTGATAAATGAATGTTCCATTACTTCCTTGTGCCACCTGTAGACCAAGGAAAAACGTTATCTCTCCAATCATTGACATTTCAAACTCATTTTTCATGAATTCGGAAAACTGTCTGCACTGAGCTTCATCTGATCCGCCAAAAATTATGTCATTGACATACACTAGCACCATCATCCTTTGATTACTGGCATTTCTGAAATAGAGGTTGTAGTCAACTCCTCCATGATGGAAACCAAGCTTCTTCAAGTACTGATCAAGCCTTGAGTACCATGCCCTTGGTTCTTGTTTCAGCCCATACAACTCCTTCTTCAGCCTGCAAACTTTGTTCTCATCCTCATGAATGAGAAAACCATCTGGCTGCTCAATATAAACCTCTTCTTCCCGAACCCCATTCAAGAATGCGGATTTGACATCCATCTGGAACACTTTGAACATTCATTGCACTGCTATGGCCAAAAATAATCTGATTGTCTCCAGCCTTGCAACCGGTGCAAATGTCTCATCAACATCTATTCCCTCTATCTGGGAGTATCCCTTGCACACTAGTTGTGCTTTGTTCCGAATCACTGTACCATCTTCATTCATCTTGTTGCGATAGACCCATTTAGTCCCGATGACATTCTTGTCTGCTGGCCTCGAAACAATCTCCCATTTCTGGTTCTTCTCAATCTGATCAAGCTCTTCGTTCATGGCCTGAACCCAGTTTTCATCTTCAGCTGCATCAGAAAAACATTTCAACTCCACTTGAGACAAAAACGATGCTTGCTGTGATGATTTCATTCTTCGACTCTGAACTGGAGTTGTTTGATCACCAATGATATTCTGCCTATCAATTTCAACTCGACTCTTTGGCTTTCTCACAGACACCGACTTGACACTTTCCTCTTCATCATCAATATATTCTTCTGAGTCAGCTTCTGCCACTTCTGCTCCCCCTGGGTTGCTTACCTCATCATCACTTTCATCCAGGAACTGCTCACTGGATCGTTGAGTATTCTGCTCATTTTCAACTATAGTGACATCATTGCTTTCAATGATTTTTCCCAGCCTTTTGTTGAAACATTTATACGCTTTGCTTTTCCCGGAATAGCCAAGGAATATCCCTTGATCTCCTCGTGCCTCAAACTTCCTATGATGTTATTTGTTGAAAATGAAACACTTACTTCCAAATATTCGAAAGTACTTCAACGTTAGCTTCTTTCCGTACCACAGTTCATATGGAGTCTTCCCTTGCTTCGGACATAACAAAGACCTATTTGAAACATAGACCGATGTCAAAACTACTTCCTTCCAAAATTTCTCTGGCAGGTCCTTATCAATAAGCATTGTTCTGGCCATGTTGTTGATGATCCGATTTCTCCTTTCAACTACTCCATTATGTTGGGGAGTTCTTACTGATGAAACTTGATGCCTTATCCCATGTTTCTCGAGATAGTTTTCAACCTGACTGTTTGTAAATTCTGTACCGTTATCAGTACGAAACTTCAGAATTTTCTGCCCAAGCATCTTTTCTGATTCCCTCCTGTACTGCTTTATGCAACTGAACACCTCTGTCTTATGGGTTATGATGAATACCTAGTCCATTCTACTATAGTCATCAATGAAAATAACATAGTACCTTTTCCCATTTAGAGCTCGTGGTGAGATAGGTCCACATACATCAGCATGCACCAATTCGAGCACTCTAGTTGATTTCTGTTCCTTTGGCATGTATGTCTTTCTGATGATTTTCCCTTGTTGAGAAGCATCACACGTATGAGTGCGATCATGTGATAGTTTGGGAAGGTCTCTAGCAGCATCACATTTAACGATATCCTCCATAGATGGTTGGCATAGATGACCAAGTCGCTTATGCCATAGCTGGTTTTCTTCCTCTCTGGATAAAAGACAAGTATCTTCTTCCACACCTACAAGATAGAGATTTCCCTTTGACCTTTTTCCCTATAGAACAGCTGCTCCATCTTTTCCTTTCACAACACACATCTTCTTGGTAAATTGGATAGAGTGCCCAGAGTCACATAGTTGACTGACACTGAGTAGGTTATGACTGAGACCCTCTACTACCAAGACATCAGCACGTCTCATCTCTTTGCCACCAAACTTGGCTTTCCCTAAGCCAACAATCTTCAGGCTTTCATCATTTCCAAATTTGACAACTCCTTCTTTGTCATATTTGATGCCTGTAACAATATCCTTATTACTCGTCATGTGGGATGTTCAACCACTATCAAGGATCCAAACACCAGATCGATCTGATGCTTTAAGGGCAATCTCCGCCACCACAGCCTTCTCATTTTTCTTCTTCTTGGTCCATACCTTTTCTTCACACTCGGCATGGATTGAGGCTTCTGTTCTTTCTCAGAGTATGATGGACCAACATCATCTTGCAAAGCCGCAAATCTATTCTGCTTTATTAACTCACCTGCCGGTTTATTGACCTGCTGCTTGCGAGTGTTTTGATTCTGCTTAGGCACATTTCTCTGAATGGTCGAAGTACAGTACCTAGCCATGTTCCCAAATCCTCCGCACCAAAAACAGTGACCTTCAAAATATGTTCTGGAAAACCGTTCTCTATTTGCCTTCCATCTCTGTTCTTGTTCCCTTCTATATCTCTTGGCTATGGAACACACATACTGTGAATGTCCCATTTTCCCACAGAAATAACACCTGATATAGGATACATTCCTTCATGATACATCAACACTACGATTTTCCCTTTGGGATCTATAAATATTCTGATTCTGTTTTGTGCCCAAATCAACCTTCAAATTTGGAACGGGTGCTTGTGGTCTGACATTAACTGCCACCGATTTTTGTTTCTTATCAAGCCCTGAATCAACCTTATCATTTGAGATTTCTTGGTGCTTCACTCCTGATGAACTACTAGCCTCCTCTTTCATCTTTTCTGTCTTCTGAATGTCCTGATTTTCTGATATCACATTGGGGGTCAAGAGTTTTTCTTGATCCTTCATTTTTCGTCGTAGACTGGCCACTTCTTCTTCAAGCTCTTTGATACGTCTGACCTGCTCCTTTCCAGTGTTATTCAAACAATCAATTTCCTTCTTTTGTTCCTCAATTTTAAGCTTATGCTCAGCAATATTTTCTGAGCTCTCTGGTGTTAAGGATTTTAGTCTTTCAATTTCTTCTAACAGTTCTGACTTTTCTTCATCCTGTTGTTGCATATAGAGTTTGGCATCACGAACCACTTTATTGGATTTCTTTATTTTGGCTCTCCAAACATCTATCTCTTCATGAGCTTCTTCCAATTCGGCTTCCATATCAACTCTTCCTTCAACTTCTTCTTCCTCTTCTGCAAAGTCAGTTTCTTCCTTTTCCTGAGAACTACCGACGACCGCTACCATAGCATTTTGTCTATGATCATTAAAATTTTCAAACTCCTCAACCTCTTCATCCTCAGACTCATCTGAACTATCTATTTCTTGTGAAAGAAGATTCTTCCTCTTGAAGAAATTTCTCTTGAACTGCTTCTTCCCTTTCACATAGGCTGAAGATTTCTTCTTGGGAATTTCAACTTCATCTTCATCGTTATCTTCTTGAAACTTGTTGGGGCACCTTGCAGCAAAATGACCAACTTTTCCACATCTAAAGCAAGCAAGTGCAAGATTCCCTTTGAACTTTCCTTTTCCTCTTTGAAGATTTGAGGAGAGGAATGACATTACCTCATCTGTATCTTCTTCTTCCTGAGAATCTTCAATGTTAAGCTTCTTCATGGCCTTAAATGCCACTTCTTTGGACTTCCCCTTTTCCACGGCCTCATTATCATCATTCCTCATTTCATATGCAACCAAGGTACTGTGCAAGTTGTCCAATGTTAGCTCTTTTGGATCTTTATCTTCTAGTACTGAAACTTTCGGATTGAACTGAGGTGGATGTTTCCTCAAGATGCGCTTTACGATCTTTATGTCTTAAATGACTTCTCCAAGACCTCACATATCTTCTAAAACAGTGTTTACCCTATCAAAGAATGCATCAACAGACTCATTCGGGTTCATTTTCAGATCTTCATATTTGTTCCACAACACCTGCAGCTTTGCCTCTCTGACCATTGTATCCCCTTCATATATATTCAAAATCTTTTCCCACATGGAATGTGATGTTTTACATGACATAACCTTTGTATATATGGGATTGGATAGGGCTCCCCCTAAGGCATTGATTGCTTTGTAATCAGCATCCAACTCTCTATTCTCAGCTTCTGATAAGGCAACACTATTAATATCAGCTGTGATACCATGCATAGCTGCTGAAAACACATCCATTCCCAAGGATCGGAAATAGTGTTGCATCCGATTCTTCCATATCTGAAAATTATATCCATCGAAGATCGGAATCCATTTATGATTGGTTACCTCCATTGAGAGAAGAACAACTTTCAACCTTCCCTCTGATACCACTTGATAGGTCCACTAGGCTGAATACCCTGAGAGGGGGGGGGGGTGAATCCGGGTATGACTAATTAAAAATTAATGCCCGTTCTGATCTTGTTTCGCTGTTAAGAAAAACACTCTTCTCTATCTTTCCTGCTACACAATATAAACAGAAAGTAAAGCAAGCACAGGACACATCAATTTTACTTGGTTCACCGCTAAGGGCTACGTCCAAGGAGCATACGCCGACAGGTTGCCGGTCGTATCAAATTCCACTAATCTTCACTAGCTGTGTATTACAAGGTTCGGGCTAGATCACTTCTATGCCCAGGCTCAATGCCTTTACAATGTTTAGGGTCAGCTCACTGCTTTCCCAAGGGTCACTCCCAGTTTCTCTCTCTCTGGCTCACTGCCGGTGGAGATGATCACCTTCTTCCTCTTCCTAAGCTCACTGCTGTTGGAAGGGAATCCACTCACAGTTTATAGACCTGTAGGTCTCTTCATTTCCAATAAGGAATGCATCTTTCTCTGTATGTACATGCTCTGTTGAAGTTCAACTTTCACCCGTAGATGAATACCCCTTTGCCACTATCCACTGGGCAAACTACCTTTGGAAAGACCTTCGCAAAGCACCCTACAATGCGAGGCTCCCAATTTCGCGAAGCTCAAACAAGCCTTCGCGAAGCTCCTGCCTTTTCGCGAAGCTCACTCGCGAAGCTGCCTCGCGAAGCACGCTCGCGATGCTGAAGTCGTCGCAAAGAAATGACCCTCGCGAAGCTTAGTAAGCCAACGCAGAGCTCGCAGGTTTCGCGGAGCTACAATAGCCGCCGCGAAGCACCTCTTTCGCGAAGCACACTGGCTCCGCAAACCACCTTCGCAAATCGAGAGCAAATTATTTTCTCTGAAAATTCTCTCTTCCTCGCTCGATGGGGTCGGCCTCTATTTATAGGCAATTCCACCGACCCTCGAACTTTCCGCGCCTAGTCAATGCCACGTCATCTCAAATCGCGAAGCTCCTAAGTTTCTTCCAGAATTCTGTCCAAATCGCGAAGCTCCATGGAAATCTTCTGTTCGCGGAGCTTGACGTAGTCGCGAAGAATCACCGTTAACTTACCTTCGTGGTTCGCGCCTTTGCCGCGAAGCTCCCTCGCGAAGCCCAACATTCCTTCGCGCCTTCGCCGTGAAGCTCTCTCGCAAAGCCCTTCTCCGCCGCGATGCACTTCAGCCTCTGCCATTCGCGAAACTTGACGTAATCGCGAAGCATCACCGCCTCCATTCTTCTGGTCTTCGCGATTTCCAAACCATGCATCCTATCTTCGCGAAATTCATTCCTTTGCCATATTAAATTATGCTCTTCATGGAAATCCACTTTTCGCGATGCTCACCAAACTCCAAATTTTGGACCCCAAAAATTTGGCAGACACTGGGAAACGACGCCACCTTGTACTGCTCTTTTGTACCGCCTCCACATAGTCCTTTCCTTTGTCATCGTTCTTTGTCTACAATGATTGTCAACAACATCTTGGGATCTCGACAAATATCCATGAAAACCTGCTTTGTCAACAAACACAATCAACCCAAAAATGCTGCAATGTTACCTTGAGGGATTTTTTCCCAACACTTTCTTTCTTTTAAAGTGATTGTTTTACCGACTCTTGTTCTGATGTGGGACTTTTAATGATGTTTTCGTGCCCAATTTTAAAATTGCATGGACACAATTCCGAAAAGGGGGGAAGGATATAACACCCCAGGTAAATAAAGAATATGACATTTTTATATTTATCCCTATTTGTGAATAAAATGTTAATTTTAATTTAAATGGAACGCTATGCTCGATGGCTTACCCAATATACAACAACGAGTTCCTTTGAAATCTTACGTTGCACTCTAATAATAAATTAATTTTATTTTAAATGGTAGTTAACACCTAGTTGTTGTAATGAAGGGAATGAATATAACTAACTAAATATTGATTATATATTTTTGTCAACTATTTTTACTTTTTACAATAAATGTTAGAGGATTAAAAATGCGAATGAATCCAATTTTAAGCGTAAACATTATAATATTCTTTAAAAGGTCGATTAACCGCCTTTTGATGGCGAACCTCTTTTAAATCCACTTTTGGACAATTTTATGTGTTATATTTGACAAAATAAAATTCTTCTTTAGAATCAAGACATCAAAATTTACATTGTGTAAATTTTTGTTATTTGTCCAATAAAGTTCATTTTTTAATGAATAGTGAAAAATGTTGTATTTTAATTCAAAACCTCTTTTTAATCAAATTTATTTATATGATTAGATTATCTTTTTAATTGTTTTTAAAGTGAAATTAGAATATATTTTTACCATTTAATCCAATGGTGGTCATTGTAATTAATATCACTTTGAGATTGGACATAAACGAGTGTCAATCTTTTGATAGATATTGTTTCTTAAAAACACGCTATTTGATTTGACAGCAGGATTTAATTATAAAGTTAATTAATGAAACTTCTATGTTATGAATTTTGTAAAAAAAGACATCATTTTTTAATTTGGAATATCAAATATAGCTTAGGGTGAATTTTTGGTATTTTTCTGAAAACCATAATTTTTTATGAATAGTGAAACCACAAAGTGGTAGTTACAAAAACTTATTTTTCTTTTAAATGGAACTTTACCATTTCTGTGATTTGAATTTAAAAAATAAAAATAAAATTAGTTTCATTATTAAGTAAAATTTGGTTCAATGGGATGAAAATAATTTTTGATGAAAAGTAACTTTTAAGTTTTATTAATCGCGATTAAAGGTAATTAGTGTGATTTAAGGTAAAAATGATATTATAATAAAATGAAAATATCTTGACACTTTTCCTACCCCTATTGGATGATTCATGGCCTACCAAGACAACCCATGGGTCTATTTTTGGGACATCATGGAGCCACTTGGGTAAGATAATGACATTTACACCTTTTATTTAAAGTAAAAGTAAAAATGACACAAACATTTATTGTTTTACTAAAAAACTTTTTACATGGGGGTATACAAGTAAGATATTTGACTGTAAATATTAATTGGAAATATAAAAATATTTTATAAATTATAGTATTTTTTATAATTTTTAGACATTAAATAAATTAAATTATTTATGACATCATGATGATGTAGTGAATACCTCATTATTTAATTATTTAAATAAAATGAAATGATAATGTAAAATCTAAGACCTATACTTGTCAAAAACCTTTTTTATGGGTGGATTTTGAATTCTTATCACCTTATCCTCGAAATAAATTAATGTGAGACCTTTAAAATCCGAAACTCATTTGAAAATAAAGTAACATTTTATACATTTCCAAGAGTGCCCCTCCTCTCCCCTTATAAAAGGCCCCCACCTCTACCACCTTACCGACACCTCTCAAGCCTTTGGCTCGGCCAAGCACTGATCATTTAGTCTCTCCACATCCCTATCCTCATCCTAGAAGCTTTACCTTTGGTAGGAAGCTCTTCAAGAATCCCTTTTGGTTCAAACCAAAGGGAGTTACCCGATTTTATGGCAACGTCTTCACTTGTGCTCTTTTGTTTTATTTTGCTTCTACAACCCCCTAAACTCTTTTTATTCATTTATTTTGTAACAAAAACAGTATATTCAATATAATAGGATGTTTTTATAAGAATTATTAGAGATACACTTACACACACCTACATCTAATGGTTAAAGAACATACTGTTTCTCTGGATGGTGAATTTATGCCTCACGAAATGATGATTGTTCAATATTCTTTTAACACCTTAAAAGGTGGCCATTAATATGTCAATATATTTATATATGATATATAATATGTTTATTTTTTCCTTAAGATTATGTATTTTTCATTTATGGCATACCTTTATGGTTTCCATTATGGGTAAACACGATATCATCATTTTAGGAAGTACGGACTACCGCCCCCTCAAAGTGATTTGATTCGTTAGTACCATATGTGGTATGTATAAAGGATAGATTTAATGATATTATATATGATACCATACTGGAATTTTAATACTATTATGTATAATTATGTTTTAATTCCATTAAATATGAAATATAAATGGAAGTAGCGTTCATGCGTACGTACAGCTTACCGTCTCCATGAACGGTGCATTTCATTTCTTACCTCTAAATGTTGTGTAATATTATAAATTCATGTATATAATGGATATATTTGATATATATGATATCTAAATAATGAATATAATTATGTATATAATGGATATTTTACCCCATGAACAAAATTATAATTATAAAGATTTTATTTTTGACTCAAGTTGCAATGATCGTTAAAACGACTGTTATTAACTTCAATAATTAAATAGTGTTCATGACATGGTAATAAGTGATATAAAATGAATAATGAACTTGAAAAATGTTCTTAAGCAAGTATAAATTAACTCAAGTTTATTATTCAAGATATTAAAAAACGATCGAGTCAAGTTAGATACGAGGTAAGGGACCATACCCCTCTCTTTCTTTTTAAGTACACTCTTTTATGGAATTCCTTTCAAGCTCATCTTTATTATGATTGAGATGTTATTTTATATTACTATTACTGTACTTTTTATGTTCATATGATTAATAGACCCTATTTTCTTTCATCAATCCATTTTGGAAGTATTGAGTGGCGCCGTTAGGCTACCGAATTTTCGTAAGAGATCCAACCTCTCTCTTTCTTTTTAAGTACTCTACTTTATGTCACTTATTTTAAGCTCCTATTTGTTATGTTGGGGGATTCTATTTTATATTAATATTTCTGTAAATTTTATTTTAATATTATGAGAGACCTTATTTGATCTCATCAATCCATTTTTGGATGTTTTAAGTGGCGCCGTTAGGCTGCCGAGTTTTCGTAAGAGATTTTTTGTCTCACTTTTATTCCTGTGAGATTTATGCTACATTTTCCACCATTTCCTTTAAGTGGTATATGTATTGACAATTTTTCTAAACATTGTGTAATATACTTTAATTTATGAGTATTTACATCAATGTTGTATTATCCTTCTTTCATGGGGAGAATGTTTCGAAAGATACCCAAGTCGGTAAGGGAACTTTTCACCCTCCTCTTTTTAAAAGAATTCATTTGATTGGTCTTTTAATTTACATATTGTAATGTCGGGATATGTTCTTCTATATCCTTATTTATGTAAATTTTATTTCCAAGTTATGAGATACCCTTATTACCTCTCAATAACTCATTTTCTGATGTTTGAAGTGACGCCGTTAGGCTGTCAAATATTTGCAAGGGAACTTCTTAACCCAATTTTGATTATTTGGGATAAACTTGTATTCCTTGAATATGTCGTTCTATGAATATGTGTGAATGAACTATGATTTTTTTACACTTAATATCCACTTATATTTGGTGTATTTGTTTGTCACACATAATTATTTAATTGATTTATCCTTAATCCAAGGATAACGTCTTTGTATGGGACTTCGTCTTAATATCCTTTAATTGAGGCATATTTTGTTTTATACACAACCTTATTTTATACGGTGTATAAACCCCTTTTAATTTTACTTTTATCCAAAAGGAATCATTTTTATACGATGCATTTTACTAAACGACAAAAAAGGAATTTTTTTGTCGCACGTATGCGGCGACAATGACTTCTCCGCCACCGTGACCATTATTTGAGTTTCGGCTTCCTCTATAAGCCATAAATTTTTTTGAATGAAAAATAAAAACCATGTTTTACTTTTCATTTATTTTGGTATTGAAAATGGTTTTCATAGTTTATTTATATCAATGTGTTGTATTGATATCTTGTGATTGAAAAGTGGAAATGTTATGTTTCCTTTATACATGTTTTATGTGATACGATTATGTTACTGTTCTTGGGAATTGTTATGAAGACGGGTGGTTCCGGGATAATCTAAGGGCGGGTGAGCCCGACATAGCTCTCCAATGCATTGGGTAATGCGAAGGAGTTAAACGTTAAGGTTTCTCCGAAGAGATTTTGGGAATATACTGTGATGGGTATTCCAAACATAACCATGTGGGTTACTGCCTATGCAAGAATGTTATGAATGATTCATGTTACCTTTATGTCTTATGATTTCTATGATTTATTTATGATTTGATGAGGAATGTGATTATTTTTTATGAGTAAAGTATGATTTTATGCATGGACTAATGTTTTCATTTCGTACTTTTATATCCCTTATTGAGCTTTTTTTGATCATCCCATGTTTTTGAAATGTTTTTCACAGGTCAAGGGAAAGGTTCATGATGTGATGATAGTGTCAAGGAAGTGTCAACAAAGAATCCATGTTTTATTTTAAATATGTTTTTGTTGATGAGAAAAAATGAGTACTATCTTTTATGTAACCACTTTGTTTAAATGTGGAATGTAATGGATGTTTTATTATCTAATTCTCCAAAACTCTAAACCTGAAAAGATCATCAATGTGTATTCATGGAGTAACTCAAGATTAAGTAAGGTTTAAGCATGGGGCCTTATAATTACTGTATTTTTAATGTGGTTAGAGAAGCATAAATGGGATTTTAGGATTTGAATAATCCAACTATACTCAATTTAGGATTTTGTATCCTGGGTGAGTGATGTAGGGGTTCAGGTAGTAAATCCCCTTATGTGTGCACCTTGGAACTGGTTTTTGATATCCTCTTATGGTATATGATTTCATTCTTTTATTCTTGGGTTTATCTTCTTATAATTTTATATTTTGGCTTAGTATAGGCTATGTTGGCTTGGGTAGGTGGATTAAGGGATTGTGTGGTATATTCCCCTAATCACATAGAGTTATTTTTCAAGATGGTGTTTGTGTTCTTGAGATGGAAATGCATGGACAAGATTGGTTTATCATTTCTTACCATGAGATGTGAGGTTTACCCAGAGTGTGGTGGTTTAGTCTGGTTTCGTTTGATTACATTATAAGTGAATTTTCCATGTTGGGTTGTTTCTGGAGAGACTTAGTGTATTGACTTAGGGTTCGGGTAGAGAACCACTTGACCATGCACCTCGAAACTGGTGTACGAAATTCTTGTATGGTGTATGATGTTAGAGTTTTATGACTGGGATTTATTCATGGGAAAGTAGTTTTTACGATTTGGAGGTAGATATTATTACATGGTTAAGTGGCATAGGTTCTTGGGTTTTAACACACAAAGATTATAAAAGAACACTAATCTTGATAGCATATTCAACACGCAACACCGAGCATTAATAAATCATGAAATATTATTATTTCATGACTATTATAAAAAATAAGTTGAATATATAGGTATATATAGAAATATGTGAATTATAAAATATATAAATACAGTTCTGAAACAATAAAAACTTATTGATGAATTCTAATGAAATAATAACCCAATTTTTAACAAAGACATTTTATTCTTGAAAATATTTTTCTTAAAAAATGGTTTTTAAATATTTTTTGTGAGTAAAATTTGAAATTATATTATTGAATATTTAAAAATTATATTTGATAGAAATAATATTACCATTATCTGACCATATAAAAATTATCTAAGGATTGATTTTTTGTATTTTTCTGAAGTGATTGATTTTCCAATAAATAGTGGAAAATAATTTTTTATTTAAAATTATATTATTAATTCAAGAATATTTAAAGTAACATTTTATTAAAAAATTAAAATGTTGAATTAGTTATATTATATTATTAATAATAAAATTTTGTTTATTGTAATAAATTTTATTTTTTAATTTTTATAAGAATATTTTATACATAAAAACCGATTTTTCTGAAAAAAACTTTATTTCATTATATTTTTTCTTATCAAAAATTAATAACCTAAACCTATAAAATTTGAATATAAAAATTTATAATACATGTTTTTTACAAGGATTAACATATTTTTTAAATAGTACCCCTTTATTTTTTTCATTATGATTAATAATATTATTAAATGTTTATTACCACCTTAATGGTAAACTGGGATTTCTAGGGTTAAAACAACTATTATAGTGAATCAAAATAATTTATAACATTTATTTTGATTAATTTCATGAGTCTATTTCTTCAATAATAATCTTAAATTATAAAATATAACCATTTTCATTCATTTAAATTTGATCTTTATATTTATAATATTTATGTAATAGATAAAGTAAAAATTTTCACATAAATTCTTGTAATATCTATAACATTTATGGTACGAATAAAAAATACTTATGTTTGTTTATTAATTTTAATA
Source organism: Viscum album (assembly GCA_963277665.1). Classification (NCBI taxonomy): domain Eukaryota; kingdom Viridiplantae; phylum Streptophyta; class Magnoliopsida; order Santalales; family Viscaceae; genus Viscum; species Viscum album. The sequence goes on along the minus strand of OY728138.1, from coordinate 1,045,717,588 downwards.
TTTAATATTAATGAATTATTTATATTTTTGTAATATATTTTTAGTTTTTTTGTGATAAGATAATTACCTTAAATGCTTATGAAATGAAGACACAACACTTGTGCAAGAAATAAAAAAATCAAGTAAATGGTATTAAAAACTCAAAAAGAGGTGTTTTTGTGTTATTTATTAAATCCCAAGAATTTTAAAGATAAATATTATATATTATTTATGTTTTAAATATTTATATTCTAATTTGATTTTTCACATGTTGTGTTTAAATGTAAATTCTATGAATATTTCTTAAAATGACATTAATAGTATTATCTGATAAATATGTTTTTAAAAATTATTTAAAAATAATAAAAATCTTATAGTATGTCAATTTGAATTATAAATAGTCAAAAACATTATCCATTCGTCACTTATGATCCAATTTTCTCCTTACAAGTTATATTATAACCCTTTATTATTGAATAATTCAGTACCATAGTTAAGGCTAAAATTAGTAAATCAAGGGATTAGACCAAAATATAATGTTTAAAATGATATATAAACATATAAATAGTTTATTTTGATAATATATTAAGAACATATATTACTTTTATTTGAATCCATTTTATTTTGGAATCTTTTTATATGATCTATATAAGTATTTTATTATAATATTACATATATATAAAAAACATACACTAATGATATTTTATAATAAATAATATTTTATTAAATTATTTAAAATAATAAAATTATTTTATTTCAAAACAGTAATGGGAAATGGTTGATAATATATACTATTTACAACTTATGGGTTACTTTTTATTTTATATTAAATTTCTTAGACCCTAAAGAGAAAACAATTCGCTATCTTGATAGTTGTCAAAAGGGTTAACTTGGGTAAAAACTAAGAGATATGGTTAAACACATAAACAAAAAATATGAAAATTTTATTTTATTAGATTATTTAGTATCATGATTATCTTATATTATACTAATATAAATTTTCATCCATTTTTACATGAATATTAATTTAAAAAAAAATTAATACATTAAGAAATTACAAGAGTCCACTTCCCCTCGCTTATAAAAAAGAACAACATATCCCCCATTTTCCCAATTTTTATCCTTCTATATCAGACAATACCAACACTAATATAACAATATAAAACTTTAAAAAATATTATAACCTCATTTATTTATAAAATACCATTATTTAAAGGCTTAAGGTTTAATACAAAATAAGATTATCAGTGAATTGATATAACACCTAAATGAGTGTTTTCAATTTTATTTCTTCTTGTACATCATCTGAATACAATTTTTAAATACTAAAATAGTGAAATAAGTATCTTAGAAATAATTAATTGTTTTTTTTATTTTTTAAAACCCATCATTCATATTCTTTGTAACTTTTGGGAAGTTAAAACATCACTCGTGTGTACGTACGACTTATTGTCTCAACATAACAGTATAATTCATTTTCATCACCAATTTTCTTGGAATATTATACTGATTCTTTAAAAAAATATGTTATTTAATTTATGAATATTATTATTTAATTATGAATTATTATTTATCATTCATTCATTTTATTTGAAGAAATAATGAAACAACATTTATGCATATGTATGGCCTACCATTTACATGAAAGGTGTAATTCATTTTTTATATCCACCTTATATGAGTAACTCTATAAATTCATATATGATAAATTTATATGACATTTAATTAATTTATAACATTTTGGAGGTTATTGGACTCTGATTAAATTACAAGGATTGGATATAAAAAACCAAAGCATCTATGAAAAATGAAATATTTAACACCTAGAAATGATGAATTTAATAAATTATAATTCATAAATGGGTGTTGAAATGTTATAAGAGGATTATAAATGATTTTATTAGTATTTGTATTATTATTTTATACATTTATAATTAATTTAAATTTATTATACAATAGTTATTAGGGTTTCAGTTATTGTTGAGCATTAGTTGAGGGTTTCCCATGTCACTTTTATTTCTATCACACACTTATCATATTGGCCAATTTTTTTTTATTTGGTGTATATAATATAAATGAATTTATTTTGTAATGATTATAATTTAAATTATTATTATTCACATATCCATCTAATCTTTTCTCTTTCATGATATTTTTATTCTAATGTTACCAAAGTTGTATGGGTTTGATCTTAAACTCTCATTATTTATTGGGATTGTTTTTAATATGTTTCTGATGAAGAAATATCGTAATATACCTCTATATAATGTCATGAATTTTATTATCCTATTGTTATTTCTAAATATTAAATTATTTCATTTCATTTTCCTCTCTTTAAAGACTCAATATACCTTGGGAATTATTTTAATTAAATCTATCATTATTTATCTATTCAGTCAAAAATAATTTTCCTTCCATTTCCATATTTTTTAGTAATGTTTTCAAGGTTATTTAAATATTATAATATTATGGATTAAAGTAATTATAACTCAATATTTAATTTTTAAAAATAGTTTAAAATTAATCTTCTTTCCTTTTTATGAACAACTTACTTTTGATGTTTTTACTATAAATGTGAAAGGAATCATTGATTTAATACATGAAATGAACAAAAATTTCATATTGTAAATACCACTAAATGCTTGGATTATTCTTTTAATATTTTTAATACAAATAATTTCTATAATATTTTTAAATATTTATATTTTAAATAATTAATTTCAAAATAATATTATTATTTTAATCATGAAATTCTATAAATGATCTTTTAAAAAAATTTGCAGCTAAGCTGTCATCTAATTATGTCACTTATGATTTATTGGGGATATTATATAAATATTCCATAATTATTATTTATCTATATGGTTTATGATTATTATGGTGTGAATTTTATGAAGATCATTTATTTTCTATAGTTTAAGCTATTATGAATTGTTTAGATATTTATGATACCCATTTTATTTATATGGGTAGTGATATATAATTAATGATTTATGATCTTGTGGAATGTATATGAAATGATTATAATTATGTAATAAGTGGCCCTATAATTATATATCCTTGCAATTAATAAGTTAAATATGTATATCTCATGAAATAATAAAGAGTGTAATGGGGATTGAACCTAGTTCGGTAATGAACATTTTCACAATGAATGTCTTTAATGTGAAAGTTAACTAAAAATATGATGGAATGGGGAGTAAAACTAATCCACTATGATATTATTATAAGTGAACCCTGAAAAAGTAATTTATTTTCTAAGATTATATGTATGTAAAAAAATATGTCGTAGTCCAATGTTATACTCTTAAGGATTATGTTCTTTGACATATTTATCATTCATTTCTTATGAACTTCCAAACATTATTTCACGACTCATGATTGTGATATATGACATGTTGGGTAGATTTTCAGAACATTTCCTTAATCTTATCATATGCTTGTTTAATTTTTATGTGACCATGGATATCTTCTTTCTTTACTATCACTGAGCATCTGAGATCACCCTTTCATATGCTTCATTTCCTCGATTTAAGAAGAAATGTTTTATGTTGTGTGTATCAATGAAGTGTTCAATGTTGGAACATATTTTTGGGATATTTTAAATATCATTCATTAACATGATATTTATGTTTCTAATATCCAAATACACTAAACTATTTTGGTCCTGTAAGGTATTGTAATTTTATGTGATGAATATTCATCTATAATTATATAATATTTATTTATAAAAATAATATGGCAGTAAAGTTTTAATTATAGAAGTGTATAGTAAATATATATACATTATTATTAAACAAATTTTGTGAAACTTATCAGGATAGGTAAAAGTATTGGATAACGTACTAATGTTTTAGTAAGGTATAAATTATTTGATTTTCCTAGAAATACATCCCTATATCGATATTATAAGTTGATGTAGTTTTAGAATAGCTCCATATATTTGCGATGAACATAAAAATAGTTGGTTTAGTATATATTAGATATCATTTTGTTTCACATGGAATTCTCCCTTTCTATTAACCAAGTTAGACACTCCTAAGGGATATTTTTAGGTTAACACAAATTTTCCTTTCCACCAATTATGAAAGATATGAATTGATTATTACTACAAATAACCTAGATAAATGATAATGTGTCACGATTTAGACATCCTATGAATAATAATTCATGATTATATGATTTCTCACTAGGAATAAAATTTCTCACACTATACTTTTGGGTTTTATTATTTGGCTGGAACCCGGAGGATTTTTGTTAAAGATTAATGTGAAAGTATTGATTATACTCATGAGAAACCAATGAAATAAGGGGTATAAAGAAAAACCTTATGATTATGCCTAATAATCTATCTCATTATATGATTATTAATCATAACATGGGTGAGTTTCCTAACATACATAATGAGTTAAAAATTGATTTTCAGGAATTCCATAGAGGGAATAAGATTCATCTTTATATATGTAATCTATGTGGGAAGACTAACCTCAGTAAATTTCATAGCGTAATGAGAGGATTATTTAAATATAGATAAAAGGAAATGGAGGAAGAAATTTACAATGAAACTGAAAAGTATTATGGAGAGATATGATGTTCATTATAAGGTATAATTTATAGTTTAATGAGTTATGTGTGGGGAACATGGACATGATCTTATTCAATTCCCAAATCCCATAGTTTACTATTATTCCACATAAATAATAGTAATTTTCTAATCATTCATTTGAATGGTTTTTATTTTTCATGTATTAGGATTATATAAGTATGTTTTAGAAGTGTTATATCAGCCAAAAATTCGTTATCATAGTAATGAAACCTCAATATATTTTTCCATAATAGTTTTTCATTATATATTTGAAAACATTTTTAGTGATAATGTATATCATTTGGAGACACATTATTGTGGAATATATAACCCTTAATTTTATCATGAGCATGATTTAATAATGTTTAATGGATTTTAAGTGATGATAAAGAAAATTATGTAGTTTTGATAACTCTGTAATAGAGTTTATATTTGACAACAATGTGATTTATGTGATATTTATTGAATTTTATTACGTTTTGGGATTTACATAGTATAATAGAACGTTTGTATGAATTTATGTTTTCATTGATGTTTTAGGTGATAGTATTTTCATGTAAATTGAAACCCTCAATGGTTATTAGGAAGAATAATCTATGGAGGATTAAATAATCATTTTGGTTATTAGATTGTTTTATAATAAGGTGATTATGGTCTATTAGATAGTGGGATTTAGGTAATATTTATTGTAAAAAATTTATTCATTGGCATGAAAATATTTGTTTTTCATATTTAAGGTCAAGATAAATATTACCTTTTAGGTTTGAATATAAATATTATTCATTATATTATTTTGAATTTCATAACATTATAATATTATAGAGTGATTTATCATATTAATTAATTATATTATTGGAGATGATTCTTTGGGTTGAGGTATATGTAAACTTTATGTTTTAAATTTTATTTTACATGAAAAATTATTTGGGAAATTAAAATTAAATTTTACAGGAAATAATATAAAATATATGAGAATACATTTCAGGTTTAAACAATATTAAATGTTAAAGTTAATAAGGTAATTTGGGATTTAGGTTTATTGATTTATATAATGATCTGAGTTGAACCTTTGGTGTTATTGTGGAACTTTTATATTAAAATTTATTATTTATTCACATGGAGTTTTATAAATCTTGGATATTATCTTACCTTATACAAACCATTTTGTTTTTTCATAATTTTTTAGGATTTGAGGAATATAATTTTTTTCCATTACTAGGTTATTTGATCCTTTAGAAGTTTATTTCAAGGATTTAGTAATAAAAAACATCTTGAATACTCATCATTTGGTGAAGCAGGTGATATTGTGGTGTAAACAGAATAGATGCTGAAATTTTTCTTATTATTTATATTTTCTATGCTTCATAGACTAAATCATAATGCAATTAATCAAATCATGTAAAATTATATTTAAATTACCTTATTATACACATTTCATATGAATTTATGGATTTCTACACACTCTATTTATTTAAGGTATTATGATCATTAACTTCATAATGATCATTCACTTCCTTATGATCAATGCTCTCTGTCCCACTCTATGATTATTTAGACATTAATTTTTACCACCACATACTTATTTTTATTTCATACTTATTTTATCCTATTTGGAATCCTAGATATGTGTTATTGCATATGACCTTCATATTCAACTTTCCCTCTATTCTAGATGAAATTTTATTAACATTTTTTACAACGTGGGCTTTCAAAAAAGTGACTTTTAAATAGAATATCCATGATTACCAATGAGATGTTCATATTACGAGGATTAAATTTATTAAAGGAGTGGGGGATAATGTAACACAATGATATTTTAAAAGAAAACCATGTTTAATAGTGTCTACAACACACAACACTAGGCTTTGAAAAATCACAAAATATTATTATTTTATGACTGGGATAACATAGTTGTAGAATGGGAAGGTATGAATAAATGTGACTAAATTATAGAGTATATATATATATATATCATAATCAACTAAAATTTATTGATAAATTATTTGGAAATTAGAAACTAATATTTATTAAATTCATTAAATTATTCAAAATACATTTTCTTCAAAAAATGGGTTTTATTGATTTTTTTGATTAAAATATATAATTAATTTATACAATGTTTTAAATTTTATTTGATAAAAATATATTTTTTTAATACTTCATAAAAATTATTTTAGATTTAGTTTTATGGATTCTATTGAAATGTTTGATTTTCCAAAAAAATAGTGAAAAGTACTAATTATAATTGAAAATTTTATTTTTGTTTCAATCATTTAAAAAAAATTAAATGATTTAAAAAGTAAATTTAGTTTTATTTAATTATAAATAATACAACTTATTTAATTTTACTTAAAATTATGGTTGAAATTGTTAAAAAAATATTTTTAACATAAAAAGACATTTTTGTGAAAAACTGTTTTTGTTGAGTTTTGCATTTTAATCTTGAATTAAATTAGGAAACTTATTGAAATTGAATATTTAAAAATAGATTCAGTATTTTTAATTAAGAGTTCCAAATTCTTTATAGAGTCCCATTCTATTTTCGGTCAATATGATTGATAATAATAGTAATTTTTCATTATGGTGTTAATGCTAAAATGAGGTAATTGGGTTTAAAACTAATGAGATAAGACAAAAAATTCATTCAGAAAAATATTTATTTAATTGGATTATTCATATTTAGTTATAATCACACAAACTAATAAAATATGACATTTTATTCTATATATCATTTATTTTATCCTTTATAATATTTAAAAAAAGATAATGTCAAAAATGTTACTTTATTTCATTTAATATAAATAATATTCATTGATAGGGATAATAACAATTTATTTTAATTTATATATATTTATTTTAAATGTTATTGATTTTTTGGTGTTTGTTTTTTTAATTTTTAATGGTGAAATAATTACCTTAAATGCTTATGCAATGCTGACACAATGCTTGTGTAAGCAGTAAAAAAATCATGTAAATTATTCTAAAAAATTAAAAATTAATATATTTTTGATGATTTAAAGTGTCCTAGGAATTTTAAATTTAAATATAATATATTTTATATGTTTTCCATGGTTTATATTATAATTAAATTTTTCATGTTTTTTTCAATTTCAATTATTTGAATAATTCTTAAAATGAAAAAATAGTATTTTTGTTACATGTAAACAAGTAAATTATTTAAAAATCATAAAAATATTTACAAAGGAAAATTGTGAGGATAAATTTTCAAAATATCATCCCTTTTCTATTGATAATCATACTTCCTCTTTACAATTAAAATTATAACCCTTTAAAATTGAAAGTTCAGTTAACACGAATAAGTATAAAATTGGTTATCCAAGTTGTTAAATGATAATATAATATTTAAAATGATATCTAAAGCTATATAAGTTTTATTAAATTATTATATTAAGTACATATATTAATTATATTCAAATAAATTTCATTTTGGAATGATTTTACATGAGTTTGACATGTATGGTTTTTTAATATTTTATATATTTCAATATTTTATTAAATGATTTAAAATTAATGAAAATATTATATTCCGCCAATATTATAGGATCTAGTTCATAATATCATGCATTTTCAATTTATGAATCACTTTTCCTTTTATAGTAACTTTATTGACCCCTAAATAGTAAAACATTTTGATATCTCATTAATTGTCAAAATGGATAATGGGGATTAGAAGTAAAAGATAAGGAATAAATATAACCAAAACATATAAAACAAAATTTATGTGATTATTTAATATCAAATACTTATTATTTTATAATTGTGTAATTTTTATTCATTTTTCATGGAAAATTAACTTATATTTATTTAATACATTATTTAATACCAATAGTGTATAACCCTTCTCATATAAAAGGGTACCTCCTATCTTTTATTACTCAAAATATTATACCCTTCTATATAAAAAATACAATCCCTTGTATCATCCTCGATTCCTTCACAAGATATTATAGATTCTTATTTCCAAAATACCATTCGTTTAAGAATTGTAGTATTATACAAAATATGTTTTTCAATGAATATGTATAACTCCTAATAAAGAATTTTTAGTTTTTATTATTATTTAACCTCTAATAATTCCAAGATATAACTTATAAAATAATTATTTCAGCATATTAAATATAATTAATTAATATAATATGCATTTAACAGCCATTATCCAGCTTTATTCATCATTTGGAATGTTAAAACAGAGATCAGACATATGTGTGTCTTACCTTCTCCACATAGTGGTGTAATTCATTTTTCATCACCACTTTTCATTGATGTTTATAATGATGGATTTAAGAAATATATTTTTTATTTATGATATTAATAAAATTATAGAAAGAGAATTATTATTTTCCTTTCTTTCTTTTTGTCTCTTGAAAAATTCAAACAAAATTCATGCATAAAAATGTCTTACCATCTCCCTGAACAGTGTAATTCATTTTTTATATATACATTTAATAAATGAATCTAAATATATATATGATATTTATATCCTGGTTAAAATTTTAGAGATTATTAGACTATGATAAAATTATAAATACCATAACTATAGATCCAAAACATCCCTGAAAGACGAAATAATTAATATATAAAAATCATGTTTTTAATAAATATTTATTGATAAATGGGTGTTTAAATGTTATGAGTGGATAATACATGATACTATATGTATGGAAATTATTATGGTATATAGTTAAAATAAATTAAAATTTATCATATATTAGGGTAGATAACTTTTTAGTTAAGTGTAACTAGAGGTTAGGGTTCCCCATCTCAATTTTATTTCTATGTGACACAAAAAATATTCACCAATTGTTTATTTTATGTAATTTATAAACAATATGTGAATGTATTTTATAATGATTATAAAAAAAATGTTTGTTTACATATACATCTATTTTCCTCTCTTTCATTAGTTTTTTTGAATGTTACAAAAATTAAATGGATTTTATGTTACAATCTATTTGTTTACTAGGATTATAAATGATTAAATTTATTAAAAAAAACTCTCAGGAATATAATTATCTTTTTTATAATATATATATTAATCGATATTACATGTTTTTCTTTCATTTACATATATTTTCTTGTCCATGAATCCCAATGAATTATTTTAAGTAAATCTAACTTAGATTCTCACTTTAGTCAAAAAGTATTTTTATTCCATGTCTATGTTTTGTAAAAATATTTTCAAGAATTTTATACTATTATCCTATTAATATTTAAATTACTTCATTCCAATGATTGAATTTAAAAAAAAAATTCAATTGCCTCTTCCTTTTATTTCCTGAACATGTTACTTTTTATTTATTACTGTAACAGTGAAGGGAAGCTTTGTTTTAATTTACATGGCATAAAAGGAATTTCCTGCCACAATGACCACTCAATGATTTAGAGAAAACAATAAAATCTTATATTGATATTTTAAAATAGTAATTTTTCTATATTTTTTGGGTTAATTTTATATTTTAGAGAACTAATTTTAAAATGAAAAAGTTATTTTCCTTATGATTTATTACAAGTTGTATTTTAAATCAATTTTTATATAATATTAGATCATTTACTATTACTTATTATTTATTGGGGATATGATCCAATGATACAATATTTATTATTTCTCAGGAAATTTTATGATTATAATAATGAGATTTTTAGGAAACTTGTTTATTTTACACGTGTCAATCTAGGATAAATTGTTCAAATGTTAATAAAAATATTTTCTTTTACTAATGTTATGATATATGATGAATTATTTATGATATTTTGGAAAAAATATGAATATATTTCAATTATGATATGGATGGTAACAAATTTATGTCCCTCTAATTAATTGGGTAATTATGGATATCCCGTGATGTAATACGAAATGGAATGCATTGTAAATCCAGTTCAATAATGGTATCTTTTCATTACTATGGCCTTTAGAGTGAAACTTAACTGTGAATATTATAAATTGGGGAGTGAATCCATTACACTATGATACTATTTGATGTGTGTCTTTACTATGGAAATGATTTTCTATTATTATGTTCATGATAAAAACTTATGACTTATTCTAATGTTATGCTCCCATGGGTGATGTTCTTTTACTTCATTATGATTTATGTATTAAGAAATGATAATATTTATGTAATGACTCAATATTATAATCTATGATAAAATGATTATAGATTCCAAAATTTAATCTCATGTTTTCATACCTATATACTCATTTATGTTAATGGGATCATTGATATATCCATTTTTTACCCTTACTGTGCATTTGAGATCACCATTTCTTTTTTTTCTTTCCCCCAGTTATAAGGAAAGGTTTTAAGTTGGGTATATATATGAAGTGATATATGTGTGAAGATATTTGTGGGAGATGTTTAAGATAATTCCTGAATATGATATTTATGTAAATATTCACTAAATACAACAAGCCTTTATAGTCCTATCATGTGTTGTAATTTTATGCAATGAATATTCATAAAAAATGATTAAATATTTATGTATGAAAATTTTGAGTCACTGTAGTTATCATCAGAGCAGAATTTAGTTAATATTAATAGATTATGATAAGATAACATTGATGAAAACAATAGAAATTAGTCTAAGTATTGCATCACTTCTTAAGGTTTTAGTAAGGTAAAAAATATGTAGTTTTCCTATAAATTCACCTATATATAGATACTAAACGGGGATGTGGTTTAATAAAAAAAAATTAGGTGTAATAAACCTAATTTTTTTTGGCTGAGTATATCCATACATAATTCTCATTCATGGTGTTTTTTACATACTATGAAACTAGTTTCACCTTCTATATGAATATTCATGGGAAACTCAAATTTTACTTAGGAAACATTATAAATAATTCAATGAGATGATAACTAAGTATGGCCCATGATAAACATAAGGTGGTATTAGTTGAATATAATGTTTCATGAATTAAATATCCTATGAATAATTATTCATGATTATATTATTTGTCACTATAAATGTTGTTTCTTCTATGATAATTTCTAGTTTTATAATCAATTTTTTAACTAGAATGATTCAGGTTAACAATAAATGTAACAAATAAAAGAATGATTTTACTCAAGATAAATTCAATGAAAAGAGACCTATAACGTGAAACCATGTCATTATTCCAAGTTAGATATATCGTTATCTAGTTTAAAATATAAACATAGTTGAGTTTATTAACACACCTAATAATAGAAAAATGTAGTTTCAAAAAGACCATGAAGGGAAGAAGATTCGACTTCATACATGTCATGTATGTGGGAAGAAGAACTCATGGAAATGTCTCAAAGTAACAATAAAATATTAATATCATGATTATAAGAGAAAATTTAAATTAATTTAAAAGAAAAACGAAAATTATTATGGTGGGCTGTAAATTTAATCGAAAAGTACCATTTATAGTTCATTTTCTTATGTGTTGAGAACATGAACATTATCCAAGCCAGTACCCTAATCCAAGAGTTAACTATTAGAAGATGTGATAATTGTAATATTTCAATCATTAAAGTGATAGAATTGAAGTTTTTATTTATTTTATATTAGATAATTATGTTTTAGAAGTGTTATATTATTTATATTTTGGTTATAAGAGTCATCAAACATCTAGATATTTATCTACAATATTTTCCCATTTAGAATATGAAATCATATTTAGTTATAAGGGATACAATTGTGAGACACATGATTGATGGAGAGAAAACCCTTAATATGTTCATGATGTATAGAAAATAATGTTCATTTAAAATAAAGATATGATAAAGTAAATTGGTTAGTATTGATAATCTTTGGATCGAGTGATGACTTGATAAAAAGTTGATTTATTTGATATTTATTGATGTTTTTACTATTTTAATATTTATGGATTATATTGTAATGTTTGAAAGAATTAATTTTTTCATTGTGATTTTATGTTCTGTGGTTTTGAGGTATCCCAAAACTTTTATTTGGTTTTAAAATGAATAATATATTGGAGTTTAAGTAGCCCTTTTGGTTAAAAAATTGTTTAATGTTTAATTAATTATTGTATATTGGATAGTGGGATATAGAAAATAGAAATGGTTGAATGGAGATTCATTAAAGATTACATATTTTTTATGATATTTATGGTCAATCTAAGGATTACCTTCTTGGAATGTATCTAAATTGGATTCATGATATTTTTCTGAATCTCGCTAAATTTCAATATTATATAGTGATTTTTCATAGGAAATTAAGGATATTATTGGAGATTTTTCATTAGTTTTCATTATATGGAATTTTTATGTTTAACATGTGATTTAAAATTGAATATTATATGTGAACAACACAATTAAAAATTTGGGGATATAAGCTAAAAGGTATGAGATAACCTTTGAGGTTATAAAAAGTCGTTAGTTTTTAGGTTGTAGAGATAATTTGGGATAAAGGGTTATTTATTTATGGATTCATCTAGTGATTTATCATGGTTATTGATGATGTTTTGGGAGATGTTCTTTAGTTTTATGTATATTAAACCCTAAGGTTAAATATTTTATTTAACATGAAATATTGTGTGGGAAGAATATAATTAAATTATGGGGGGTGTGATCTGAAAGGTATGAGATAACTATTTAGGATAAAACATTATTTAATTTTTATGTTATAAAGATAATTTGAGATATAAGGTTATTTATTAATGGAATTATCTACCTTTAACGTTTGGAATTATTTTGGAAATGTTAGGGTAAAATGTATTATTTTTTCTCAAAAATATTTATATATTTTTCATATTATCTTTCCTTTATCAAACTTTTTTGGTTTTATTTAACATTTAAGGATGGGATGAATATATTTCTATCCTATTTTAGATTATAGGATGCATTAAAATTTTATTTTAGGTAATCATGTTTGAAAAAAAACATCTTGATTACTCATATCTTGGTGAAATAGATGATATTGTGCTGGAAATTGATTTAAGGATTAAATTATACATTTTAATTAAATATATTTATTTTTTTAGTATAGATGGTAAAATAATTCCTTAAATCTATGAAAGGTATACTTAAACCAATATTTTATCATATTACATTAATGTTTGATGAATCTATTCCCTTTTTTATAACTTAATGATTTAGTTATTTATAGTTATTAAATTTCTTATAATCATTCACTTTCTTGTTATCAATGTTAACTATCAATATATACAATTATTTTTACATTAATTTTCTCATCTTTGTCCCAATTTTTACTTCCTACGCATGTTATTATAGTTGTAAACCTATATATGTTTTATTCCTGATGGTCATTATATTTCAATATCACTCTTTTATAGATGAATATTTATTAGTTCATTTTACGATGTGGGTTCTTAACAATTAAATTTTTCAATATCAAAACCATGAATACCAAATGTAAGTAAAAATTATGTAGAAAAAATTTTATTAAATGGGGGAGAATGTAACACCCCAATATTTTAAGACAACAATATGTTTTATAGTTTATACCCCACATGACACCAAGATTTAGTAAATCCTGAAATATTATTATTTTATGATAATTATAACATATATTTTGAGTTATAAAGTATAAATAAAAGTAAATAAATTATGAAATAAATATCAAGTTCATAATAAATAATAATTAATGGATAAATACATACTAAATTAGAACCTAATTTTAAGTAATGTCATTTTATTCTTAGAAAAACAATTTCATCCAAAATGGTTTCCATTTCTTTATGTGGCTGAACATGATAATTAATTTTTGAAATATTTAAAAAAATTATTTTATAAAAAAATATCATTTTTTAAATCATAATCTTAAAAATGAACAAGATTAATTTTTTATGCTTTTTTGAGAATATTTATTTTTAATGGAATTACTGAAAAATACTTATTTTTATTGAAAATTGTTTTTTTTGTTTAAAGAATTTACAAAGTACCATATTTTATCAAAATGTTTTAAAAGTTAAATTATTTATAATATTTTATGAATAATCCAATTATAATTATTTGAAAAAAAAATTATAGTTTTTTAGTGAAAAAACCTTTTGTTACATACAAAGGATTTTTTCTGTGAATCTATTTTTCATTGTGTTTTACATTTTTATCATAAATTAATTTCTTCCCATTATATAAGTTGAATCTTGAAGATTTCATTTTAGATTTTGAATCAATATTTACAAATTTTTTAATGAGCTACCATATATGTATGTATCATTATTTATAGTAATAATAATAAATTTTTATTATAATGATTAATATAAAATGGTTTAATTAGTGTTAAAAAAATGTGATAGTGCAAAAAATTCTTTCAAACACATTAAATTATTTCATTGGATGATTATATTTCATATATAATATTAATAACATAGAAAATATGACCTTTTTATTCTGTTTATCATTTATTTTTACATTTATAATATATAAGTAAATGATAATGTTCGAAAATGTCACTTTATATCTTTTAATATATATACTATTTTTTTAAATGGATAAAAAGTTATGTTAATTTAAAAAAATTATTTAAAAAATTATTTAATTTTATACCATGGAAATTTCATTAAATTTTTAGTGATGAAATAATTACCTTAATGCTTATGCGACACAAACACAATGCTTGTGAAAACTGTAAACAATCATGTAAATCATTTCAAAAAATAAAAAATTATTATTTTAATGTGAATAAAAGTGATCATTGAGTTTTAAAGATAAATATTACACATTAGAGTCATTTTATATTTTTAAATTTAAATTTAATTACTTTAATTTTTTTCAATTTCATGTATGTGAATAAATATTAAAATGAAATTAATATTATTTTATGTAAAATATATATTAACAAATTATTTAAAAATCTTACAAATAATCAAATAGGACATATAATATTATAAATGGCCAATAATTTAATATATTTTTCATTTTTTAGCTAATTTTCACCTTATATGTAAAATTATAACCCTTTAATATTGAAAAATACATTACCATGGTTAAGGTTAAAATTGGATAACAAAGGGGTTAAACCAAGAGATGATGTTTAAAATAATATATAAAACTCTAAAAATTTGATTGGATGATTATATTAAGAATATGTATTCATTATATTTGAATAAATTTAATTCTAAACATATTTTACTTGTGTTATATGTATATTATATTATAATATTTCATATATTTCAAAAAATGACATTAATGAATTTTTATAATAAAAAGTATTTTATTAAATGGTTTAGTATTTAAAAATATATTTTAATTTTAAAATATAATGGTATATAGTTTCAAACATCAACCATTTCCGAATTGTGGTACAATTTTCCATCAATAATATGTTTTAATACCACTAAAGAGAAAACAATTGATATCTCGTTAATCGTCAAAAGGTTTAATGAGGGTTAAAACTGAGGGATAAGGGTAAAAACACAAGAACAACATGTCTAAATTTAATTACATGAGACTATTTAGGCTCATAGTCATTTTATATTATAATTAAATCAATTTTTTAATTTTACCATTAAAATACATTTATATTAATTTAATACTTTAAGTAATTCCAATAGTTCCCTACCCCTCACTTAAAAAACGGAACCTCTTCTCCTTCATTATTCACAAAGTTTAATCATTATAAGTAAGAAGAAATCTATCCTAATATATTTTCATCTTAATTAAAAACATAATATATATTTTTTTCTTCCCATAAGATTGTTCTTTCAAGGCATAAAGTTTAAACTAAAAGAGGTTTCTCAATGAAGTAGTATAGCTCCAAACTGAGCAATTTATATTTCATTTCTTCTTCCCCCCTCCATCTAAATAAATGGTATCAATTATAATATAATGAATTCAATGTCCCAAAAATAATTTATTTTTATTTTCATGATGAAAAAACAATTACCCACGTTCTTTATGTCCTATCAAAAGTGATAACATCACTTATGTATACAAATGACTAACCGTCTCTAGATAGTGGTGTAATTCAATGTTCATCACCACATATCTAGGATGGATGTAATTATGAATTTTAAAAATAAATATTTTATTTATTATATTAACAGAATTTTCAAAATATGTATTAATATTTACCTTTGTTTCCTTTTATTCATTGAAATATGGAAACCACGTTAATGAGAATGGTTGGCCTAATATCACGAGGAATGAACTAATTCATTTTTATATCTATGCCTTTTATAAATGAAAATAAATATATAAGATGAATATATATGATATTTATATCATGTTTACCACTATTAATATAGTGTAACCATGATAAAAGTACAATAACAATAACTGTAGAACTGAAACATTTAAGAAAAACAAAACAATTAACACCTATAATTAATCATTTTGATAATGAATTATTTTTAAATTGGGTTTAAAATGATATAAATGGATAAAAATTATATTATAAGTATTTAAATTATTTTTGTACAAACTTTTACAAAATTTAAATTTATTATATATTATTTTCTATTGCATTCTAAGAAAGTGGAACTTGAGGTAATGGTTTATCATCCCACTTTAATTTCTATAAGACACATACTATGATCAAAATTTGTTTATTTTATGCAGTTCATATAATTTCCATCAGTGTATTTTATGAATATTCTCATTATAATTATTGGTGTTTACATATAAATTTAATTTTTTTCCTCCATGAAGTTTTAATTCACATGTTTCCAAAGTTGTAAGGGTTTTAGGTTACAATCTCATTGTTCATCGTGATTATTTATAATAAGGTTTTTGATGACGAAATTTCATGGTCTACCTCTCAGGAATATCATTACTTTTCTTATAATTGGTTTATTTTATTAAATTAAATGTTTTCCTTCCATTACACTCTCCTTAAGTAATCATTATACCGAAAAAATATTTTTAATGAAAATCAATTTTATTTATCTCTTCAGTTAAAAATCCTTATACTTCCATGTACATGTTTTCTAAAAATATTTTCAAGAATGTATTTCTAATAAAATGTGATTATTTAAAATTTTTTAACTCATAATTTAATTTTAAAAAATTAATTAAATGGATTGTTTTTTCCATTTTTCAAAAAAGAAAAAATTAATTTTTTTATCGAAAATGTGAAAGGAACCCTTATTTTAATATAAACAGAATGAATGGAATTTCCTACCTTCATGAACACTCACAGTTTTTAGAATTATTTTAAATTTTTAAATTTTTATTTTGAATTAAAACTTTTTATATATTATTTTTAAAATATTTATATTTTAAATAAGTGATTTATAATTCCAACGAGAGTTTACCTCAAGAAATATTCCATGTGGTATTTTAACACAATTTTATTATTAGATAAAATCCTATGATGTTACTTGTGATTTATGGGGGGATATTATCCATTTATACATTCATTATCTATATCTATATGTATTATGTTTATGACGATGATATTTTTATAAAACCCATTTATTTTTCATGGGTATATGGTATGATGAAATTTTGATATTCTTATAAAATATATTCACATTTGATGGGTTAGGATATATAATAAATGATTTTTGACCTTATGGATAATATATAAATAGATTATTATTATTTTAGGGGTGTTCCTATAATTATATATCTCTTTAATTCAATGTGTTAAGATGTATATCTCATT
Source organism: Viscum album (assembly GCA_963277665.1). Lineage (NCBI taxonomy): Eukaryota > Viridiplantae > Streptophyta > Magnoliopsida > Santalales > Viscaceae > Viscum > Viscum album. Next base: position 1,045,699,443 of record OY728138.1, on the reverse strand, counting down.
AGACAATAATGAATAGAATGGGGAGTGAACCCAGCTCAGTAAGGGACTCTTTCCACTATGATTGTCTTGGGAGTATACCTAGACTATGTGTATTAAAAAAAATTCTTTTCCCGTTGTTATTATCACAGGGCTCATGCTCTTTGAATTATTATTGATTCGTGTATTATAAACATCAAAGGTTTATTAATGTAATCCATATTATGATCATTTATTTTATGGGTATTGTTATAATCTGTTAACTCATGTTCTCATACACTTATATTCATGTTATATTTAATTTATCATTGATATCTCCCTTGTTTACCATTACTAAGCATATGAGCTCACCATTTCTTATGTTTCCTTTCACATGGTTGAGAATAAAAGTTTTAAGTTTTGTATATCTTTGAAGTGTTGATTATGGAAATATATATATGGGATATATTGGAAATCATTCCTGAAAAAGATATTTATATATCTGGTCACTAATTATACTAAAACATTATGGTCGTGGAATGAATTATAATTTTATGTAATGAATATTCATCTAAAATGACATAATATTTATGTATTAAATGTATGGGTAAATACATGAGTTATGTGTTCTCATTATCACATGGATTTTTAATTTAAGTTTGTGTTTAGGTTCTTGAGGTGGAATGGGTTGAACATGGGTGATTCATCATGTCTTCCCATGAGATGTGAGGATGAACATGACTGAGGTTCATTTTGGTTTTGATGATGGTCTTTATGAGTGCGATATTTAGATGGGAGATGATGGGGTGATTACCCATTATTGTATTATTTTAATGCATGATATTTACATTATTTTTGTTGGTATATAGAATAACCAAAACCAATGGGGATGGGGTAACATGTATGTGGCCTCCCTAATGTCTTTGATGATTTTCTTGTTTATATGAATAAATTTAGGCCATAACCTATGTGATAGGGTAGTAGTGTTGAAGGGGATTATCCATTAATTAGAGATCCAATATGACAATGTATTGAGTGAGAGGGAATGTGTTTTCAATGATAAAGGACCTTTCCAAATGTGTCTTGGTTTGGGTTGACCAATCTGAGTACATATGAATGTATAGAGGTACATACCAAGGTCAAGAATTTTATGACCAAGAATAGACTATGGGGTAATATTATTATGGTTTTCAACATATATTCTTTTCTTCCATGAAAATAACAAGTAGGGATAGGAATCATAGTGTCCTAGTTAGAGCATAATCACATTGTGTGAAACACATGAATGGTGTATTTTTTTTCATCACAAAAATTTTTATATAAAATATTTCATTTATGATAAGGATTCATTGGTAGAGTCTTAGTATGTTTTAATACTCACACCATATAAGAGAATTTCAATTCATGTGTATCCATTTTTGTTCTAGGATTTCAAATTAGGGAATGGGTACTATTTAGGAAAATGTATTAGAGAATATTAACTAAGCTAATGATAGGATAGAAACCAGAATTCTTTATAAAAATGAACTTTTATTTATTTGTATATATCTTTTATATAGATTTTACCCTTGTTGGGATCTTTTTAAATTTTTTCCATCTACAATATATTGGTTTTATGTTATTATTTATATTGATGTTGCATTTTAGTTATATAATTTTCTATAGTGTTTATTTCTTCAATTATTGAATATTTACTCTGATGGTTATCTTTTACCAAAGGAATAATATCCCCGAATTCCAATTATTCCATCACCACTATTTGATACCCACTTGTATACATGGATTCATGCATGCACCAATAGGGGAATCCCCCGAGGAAAAGTTGATTGATTCATGTTGGTGTATCACTACATTGATAATAGATTAATCAGATAAGAAATCTAAGTCATCATTTATATGGTACAAATGAATGGAATAAAAATCATTTAGGGAGTTAATTAAGTGTTTTTTCTTGGTCCTTATCAAGTTATCTCAACCATATATTCTTTCATGATTGAGGTTTCATCTTGTTGAACACAATATTACACCTCATATTCATCAAACTTATATATAGAATTTGGTTTTTGATTAGTCAATTATTGTGTTTCAGCATACATTTAAATATTACTTAACTAATGGGATATTTATTTAGGGACCATATTTGGAAGAATATATTCTCATTGTATAGATAGAAGACCCTCCACATGTAGAGTAGAGGGTAGTCTTTCCTGGGAAGGACAAGACTGCTTACACGAGAAGTTTTCTGCATGAGTTCCATCATCATACCTCTATAGGTTTTGAGGTGATAATGATACTCAGGAATTTGATAATTTGATAAAGTTAGTGCTTCAGTATTCATCCTGGAACAAATTCTCACAGACTGGATTATGGTTATTCAATCTAGTATTCTTCATATTTTGGTAAACCATTATGGTTTTCTGAATACTAAAACTCATGATGAGGCAACTCTACCTTGGTTGGAGTTTTTGATTATTTTTTAATAGGATTAATATCTAGAGTTGTTTTGGATAATATGAGTTTAGGATATATTAGACCTATATTAGGTAATAATTTCCATCACTGACTATGCTTTGAGGTTCATTGACTATATGATGTACTCCTTGTGTATGTTATTTATTCAGTTTTTTTAATCTTATAAGTTTGAGTGAGGTATATAGAGGGAGATTTACATTAGGTGTGCACCTTTAGACATACCCAAATATGAAGTAGTTCGAGTGGATTATCTTATAACAAAAACTTCCATTCAATATATGCTTCCTAGGAACAGATAAGGCTTTGATATCACTACAATATAGCTTTCATATATATCCTACTAATGATAGACATCAGTATCTCAGCATTAATGGAAAACACATCCATGATCCTTGTTTAGGGGGATAATGAAAGTGAGATCCTACATAGGGTTAAAAAAACTTTCTATGTATGTGAAGGAAGAGGAACTCTATATCATGTTTTTTACTCTAGGAGAGTTTCTAATAGAATCATGATATTTTCTATGGATATTCCTCTTTGTTAGAGGTAGAATCAAGATTCGGGTAATCTATATGGTTGAAATACCGACCCTCTAAAAGTTGGTTTTATAGAAGGGGAAGGAGGTGAAACTGGAGGAGATGGAGGTAGATAATACTTTGATCAACTTCCATGACAAGAACCTATATCTATTCCTTATCAGAAATACAATGTTGGAATTTTTTTTTGTTCATATATTGATGTGATATAGGTTCATTATGAATAAGTACTAGACCTAGTTTTATTTATAATCATTGCCTTTACTCACTAGTACTAATACTTATAAACACTGTTGATATCTATAGGTTTCTTGTAACAATTATAGTTCAAAATTTAGGGTTAATAATGGAGCCACTAAAAAACATCTTCATTTGTAGAACCTTGTTGGAGGATACCATCCTCTCACATACTTATTCAATTAGTGTGATCAATATCAAGGTACTGAAAGGTTTTCTTTGGATATTAACATGGTATAGATGAAACCCTATGATTCCATCTTTAATATAGACTAGGTAACGGAATTCCAGGCTTCAGTAGATTGGCATCACTGTTGTGGGATATTCCATTAGTAATATAGCAGCCAAACCTTTTATTACAAGACTATTAAATCCTTTTTAAGATAAATAAAATTATAGTTACACATTCATGGATAGAAAGGTTTATAATATTTGGAAAATTATTTTCATACATCACATGTAAAAAATCAATCATAAAGATTATTCAAATCATTCTTATTTATTTTCCTAAAAGTTAGCATCTTCTCCTAATCAAATTTATTCACTTGAGGATAAAGATAAATGAAATGGGTGAGATAAAATCCATATAACGGCAGGAATTACATGGATGTAATAAGATACAGGTGTCAACAGAATAAGTGTCGGCATAATCATCATCACCATCATATCATAAGCATGGGATCATTATCTTAAGAATGAAAGAACCATTTGAAGAATCCATTGAATGTGTCAAAGTCCTAATAATTAAAGATTATAACATTGTGTTCTGACTTCAAACATAGTTTTGAACAACGATATCATCATTTTCATGAATAACATATGTTCATAAATCATAACATCAAAATCCTCAACAAACCTAGCATCGTGATCATCCATAATACATATAATCTCAAGACATATATCATATTAACAAATGTATTATAGAGGTATATAATTTAATCCCCACAAATCACATTAAAAAATAACTACAATCATGTATTCCACACGTATAATGATGATATTACAATTTTACTCTTGAAATTAACCCATGGGAAGAAATGAGTTTTATAAGGATATTATACCTCATGTACTATCAGATATCCTTTTAATTTCCTGAATTAATAAGGGATATCATATTCTAGAATATCAAATTATGTTTCATTGAAGAATAAATGTATTAAGAGGATCTAAACATATGTTTTTTTAAAATATAATCTTTTTGTTAAATCATTTTAATCATTATATAAATCATCTCATCTAGGTAAAAAACAAGTATGTAGCTAGAATGAAAAAGAAAAATAACATATAATGTATTTTTTAAGGATATTAGAGTAATAACCATACTAAAAATAATTTTAAAAAGGATATTAACCCAAAATAAAGAGTTGGGTTCAAGAATTCCCTAACGTAAAATCAAGTTATGATTCACCTTGTTTAGACATCGGGTATAATAATATTATTTTATTCAATACATGGATACATAATTGAATTACATAAAATTATTAAATTATTGATCCATTATAATTATTTGATTCCATTTTATAATACTCTTTGAAAAATGTGAATTTTTCTCAAGTCATCGCTTAGTTAAATTATCTCATCTTATTTCTCTTTTTCTATATTTTTCAACGTCATTTGTACTGAATAGAATGTAATACAAGAAGAATAAATTAAAAATAACTTTATATTTATATTTAATATTTTATGCTTAAAATATATTCATGAAGTTGTTGATAACCATATATTTGGAAATGTTCCCATTGACAGTTAACCAACCATTGATGTGACATTGTCAAAAGAGGAGTAAGAGACGTATCAATTATAATATTTTGTTAAAATAACCATTAAATAAGGATAAAATCATTAATATATTTCAAATATTTTACTAAATTTATCTTATATGGTTTAGGTTTGAATGTAATAGATAAATAAAGTGTAATAGAAGAGGAAGATGCACATAGAATTTAATGAAACTTTACCTTCTTATCTCTGATGTTTCATTTATATGATACTAAACTCTATGAATTCATGGATATGAGTTACTAAAAAACATTAAAAATGATGTTAAGGTTATTAAGAGATTAAATTTGTGTATATGTTTGTTTTTTTAAGTGATGGAGAATTTATTTTCCAAGGGGGGGAGATGGCATTTTTTTAGCTAAAATGTTGAATGAAATATAATTCCCATTTTTAACATTACAATAGTGATATTAATGAAATGTTTCAATAATATTTGAATAATATAAAATTATTTTATGTCAATAAAATATTTCCACAACTAAATTCATTTTTTTATTAAAAATGAAATTGGGAAAATGACAAATTTTTAATTTAACATATTACTTTATCATTTTAGAATTTAAAATACACTATTTAGGATAGAAAATTATGTGTATTGTTTTTAAATGACTTGTTTATCATATTAACTGTGTTTTTGGGCGATCCAATTGTTAAAAAATTTATTATTCCATTTTACCTCTTGTATGATGTAATTAAAATAAAATGGTTATATAAAAACTATATTTTTACTATTTACATAAAAACTGATGTATTTTAAAAAAATTATCAAAAAACCCCATAAGATAATTTTATCCAAATGATGTTAATATTACAAAAACAATTTTATAGAATAGGTAATTAAAAATTTTAATATAAAAACAATTGTTTTTATGAAATAAGCTAAAATAGAGATTATTAATAAATTATTATAAATTATTTCAGTTTTTAATCTTGGTTTTTATTTTATCACAATAAGGTATTTATATTTTCATAAATTACTGATGATAAATATTATTTTTATAAAATTTTGTTAAATTGAGGTCAAATTACTATTCCAACAGTCATGTTAATATTCCCAATGACTAAATTACCTCCTATGAATACCCTTTAATTCTATCATTCAATATTCACCTCAATTCCCCTCAAGGATCTATATTTTTTATTCATAAAACATCAATTGGATTACTAATCTCATTCCTTCTTTTTATAGTGGTGTTCATGAGTGTAACAATTCTAAGAGATCTATGTGATCAACATTTTCTATTTTTACTTGCTTTATTATTTTATTATTATTTGACCATTGTAATAGTTTCAATTTTAATGGGTATATTTATTTTCATATGTAATGATACCAAAAAAAGAAATAATGTATTTTCTGTTTCATGAATTTAATCTATATTATATGACATATATTATTTATTCTGAAATAAAATTAAATATATATAAAAATTTGGGTTGTTACATTATTAAAACCTTTAGAAACTTCATACCTAAAATTTATACTCATATTCATGACTATGAATAGATAAGGGTACTCCTATTTCATTACCTCCTAAGGTTCCCATGATTTTTCTATATACATTTAATTTCTCCAAATAACTTGTATGAGTATAGTTTCCATATTGCATATAACATTATTTATATTGTCCAATATATTCACTAGATTTTCTTCATAAGAGAGGTCATAGTCCCTATATACCATCTTCTAATTTAGAATATGTCATGGATTAAGAATGTACATACACAAGAGAGATCAATGGAATAATCCGGGTACTTGAAACATGTTTTGTGTAAGTGCTTGATTATAGGAAATTTCCCCTATGTGATCAAATATATCAATGGTTCCAATGTACCTATGGATAAGATTTTCGTTCATTCGAAAACATATTACTCTCATAAATTGAGATTTTCAATGGATATATTTTCTTGATATTCATACTCCAAGTTCATTTTATGGCTGTTAGCATAAATATTGTTCCAAATATAAAATGATTTTATATGATGTTTTATGGTTTGAAACATCTCTATAATTTCTTTCACAATATCATGTCCAGAAATTATTTGTTCAAAAAATTCATCATAACATATAGGGCTTCTACATCTCTTCCTATATTGAGATTCATATTGGAATATTTCAATATTCAAGTTTAATCTTTTTTTATGAGAACTCAACTAATGAACGATTTTAATCCCATCATATAATAAATTCCATTAAGAAGTATCTAAGAATATCCTTGAGTGTATGAATGATCCTTCAATATTTTCCATCAGTTTTGGTGTCCTACTGAATTTTAATTTAGTATTTAAAGTTGGATGAATACTTCTCAAAACAATTATATATACACATTGGATCATGATAAAAGATGGTGAAATGTGGTACTCTATGTGGCATCACAACATCCTTTATTTATATCATGGAAATCTTTTCAATTGTAAAATATTCCCAAATAGTGATGAGGTGGTCGGTTCAGTGGGGTTGATCCCCAAAAACTCATATCCCACTACTTTCTTTGGATGTGTTTAGGAGACCAGCGACAAAGTTCGTGGTTATTTGTTCACATTTCCTTATGGGTATATGAAATGGTTGTGTCATCCCCTTGTATTTAAACATCTTTTCTATATCTAGTTTAAATACCAATGAATTTGAGGTATACATATAGAACTTTTTCTTCATGTTTTCCCACTATATGTGCACTCAATGATCAAGGATCATCTTGGTACTTCTATGATATATATATATGGATGATATATTAGTATTATCTAGTAGTTATTTATCTATATTAGGTGATTAGGCATGAAAAGTTTATTTCAAACCAGAATGACTCTATATTTATCAGTTTATATGTCAGGAATCTTCCCTTCCATTACTCCTTGAATCTTATTTGGATTTTTTGAATCATCTATTTTTGTTCCTCATTGATCTTCTCATTGATATATATTTGGGAAATAATTTGGTAAACGTGGGATGTTTTCCATTCCATTTTTATTTATAGACCCATTCATTGTATATAGAAGATGATAAGGTAATTCTCAATTCAAATCATGGATAGAGTAGTAGGTTTTTTTCTGTTAAGAGAATCATTCACATTGTTTACCATTCCATGACGGTATTAAATATTGAAATCATGGACTTTGATCATATTTAACCATCATCACTAAATCATGTTGATCTCTTTCAATATGAATATATACTTCATAAACATTTGATCTGTATATAAGACACAAATTTAACCATAATGGTAGTTTCATAAAATCATGAATCTAATTATTACTATAAACAACACATCTTAATATATCAGGTAGTTTTACCCATGGATAATAAACTAATATAAAGTATGTGATATCACTTTATCATTCTATGGGATTACACAAACCAAGAATATTTTTTAATCATCACTAAATATAAAAAACCCTTATCCACATGATGGTGGAATGATTATATGAATATTGATGATATTCTTCTGGAGATCCTTAAATATATACCCACATTATTCCATCCTTACATACATTAACCCTTTATATAATATCATTTTTAGTGGGATACAAAATAATAATAAATTTATCAAAAATCCTAGGTTATACCCTATTAATCTAAGAGAACTAGGGATTTTTGTCACCCTTGAGGGTCTAGTTCATTATTCTATTTCATTTTCTGTTGAGGGGTCTGCATAAAATCCGTCACATATTATAATTATCCCTAATAATGTTAAATTACATATCCAAAGTCAAACTTTCTGAACATATTGTACATTTTCCCATTTTTAATCTATTCAATAAAATCCATAGATAAATTTAATGATAATACTTAATGTTGGAGTAGATGAGAATTTCATCAATAAAAAATAACAAAAAAATTCACAAGGTAGTTTATAATGACTCGCTTCATCAAATCCATGAAGATCCCAGTGGTATTAGTAATTCCAAATGGAATCACTATGAACTCATAGTTTCATATCTTATAAGAAAGACTATATTTTGAATATATTTCCTCTTTTCCATTAGATGATTATATCCAGAAAGATGATCCACCATTTACAGGTACTGATCTAATTATAGTTGATTGTATATGTCATCAATCCTTGGTAGGGGATAATATGTTTATGGTGATCATTATGAGATTTTCATAATCGTTTCAAATATTCAGTGACCCCACATTTTTCTTGGGAAATAAAACATGTTCACCCCATGGTGATGCACTGTAGTGTATTAAAACTTTTAATAATCATCATAAAAAATCTTCAGAAACTCCAACAGTTATATCAAGGTCATCCAATGGGTGAATTTGAATATATAAGTGTCTCTCGGTATAAACTCTATTGAGAACACTACCTCATAATATAGAGGATGGTGGAAGGACTCTTTGGGAAATACATTATCTTATCCTCTCATAATAAGAATATCATAAAGGTTTATAGTATCATTCAACTCAACCATTTGGGAAAATTATACTTTAAGCATGGTATCAACACCCAAACTGTTGTGGGATTTTCTAATTAAGATTATTTAACTTCCATTATTTTTTACTAGAGCATGAATGGTTCATAATAAAGAATGATATTTATTTTACCAAAATATAATGTGATATATATATAAATAGATCTAATCCACTCCCAGTACAATGTAAATTTCAAATAAAGTAAAGATTACAAGATTATCTAGAATAATATTAACATAAATTCTAATATGACAAAAGTCCAAGACATGGGTCGAAATGATCTCAACATTATGTGTTTTTACGGATATCTATACATAATGGTATTGAGTATGTTATTCAATATTTCTACCAAAATTTTAATATAAAATAGAATTCATATAAAAATAATAAAATAAAACATTTTTTATTCTTGATTGAATATGTAGTGTACCTTTGACAACTTTATTTTCACGTTTCAACTCAGTAATGGTGATGGAATAAGATTTACCTTAATCACTTGTATTTAGTGGTTTTTTATGTTGATTACCATTAAAGATGCATAATCTAGTGCACTAGATTTCATTGTACCCTTTCTCATTAAAATTGAAGCATTAAACCATGGGTGGGGCAACAGGGAATGAATTTTTTTCCTACATCATGTTGGTCATATTCTTCATGTCTCTTTGAAATTCAATATATTTTCAGCCTTCTATAACACACTAAAATAAATTTCTTGTCCATTTTATGAAATTCACAAGAGGATTCATTCAAAATATTCAACACGTAGATGATTTGATCTTCTTGCCTTCTTTTTCATTCAATCCTATAGCATAAAAATCCATTATTCTCTTCTGATCAATATATCAATGGGTTTGTTCTCCAAAAACAATTACCAAATTTATAGACCCTTGAAATAATTCCTTATAACTCCAAAAATATAGGATCACTCTATCCATTCTAACATGTGGTTTTAAACCACTAAAAAATATATCTATTTTTCTATCATTATAGATAACAAAACTTGAGATATATCTGTAAATCCTTAAGAACGTATCCACATAAGACATGATAGATTAACTCCACTTCTACATAATGTTTTGAAATTCCTTCATAATATATGTATAGTAAGTTTGAGGGAAATAATTATAAAGAAATATCATCCTAAATACATCCCATTCCATTTATTCCACCTCATCCTTTAGATTCATATTATTGATTAATGTCAAACATTGATCGATTTCTCCATTTAAATGGTATAAGGGTAGAGTAAATTTCTCATTTTCAGAACAAGAAAATATAGAAATAATTTTTTTATGGGAGTTGACCAATATTCTAATAAATATATCAGAATATTTGATAAACAACAATATTCGTTGCAATATAAAGGACTTGATGGATATATTATCCTTCATGGGAAAAGGCAAGTCCTCTACATGGTTTAGTTTATACATTATATTCTAAGATAGTTGGGTAAGAATAATCATGAATTTTTGAACTCTACCTCTCATTTCATTTGGAAATTCATTCCTACAATCACTATATTGTACACAGTATGGGTTGTTGGTCTGGTTTCTCTGGGTTCCCACCATTTTCTAAAATATAAACTGGTTAGAAAAAGCACAAGAGAATAAATAATTTATTTTCATGAAAAAATTATTTATACTATCATAACTTATGGGATACCAATTATTAACACAACCTAAATCTCAAATGATGCTTCTAGGATCATGTACATTAATCAAATAATAAATTCAATATTAATAATTACTTTATTTAGGTATCCTTCGTAATGGATTTTATAGATCAATTGATTAAATAAATAATAACCCACAGGGGTGAAAAATGATGACTGTATCAATGAAATTTTATCATTTACCAGGTAAAATAAAATTTAATACCCAATGAACCCTTTCAAGTTTATTACCCTTAGGAAAATGTGTCACAAATCCATATCAACTTGTCATTTGTGGACATGTATTTTTTTGTTTAGAAACTGGACACTCTTATACTTTACTAAAACATTAGAATATTTACCTTCAAACTCAAACTTATCCCTAGGGGTTTTACTAACATTTTCTATTTTAAATTCCCAAATTTATTAAACTATAATTTTATGCCAAATATAGAACCCTATTTTTTCTTACTAGACTATTACATCACTACTATGATAAATAACATAATATTAATATATTTAAGGATACAAATGTTTAATATCTCGATAAAATTAAATTCATACAATAATTTAAAATAAAAAAACCTGAACATTATTTACATTATTCTTCATTATCCTCTTAAATTATACCATCTTCTTCTGAGTACATGTTATCACCAGAGGATATACATCAATGAAAGTGGTGAACTAAAATACGAGTAGGGTGAGGAATAAAAAGTATGGGATAACATACATGAATCAGTAGTACAAGGGTGATCATAATCATCATCACCATATCATGAGCATCGGTTAATTTTAATAAGAATATTGTAATCATTTAAAAAATTAATTGAATAAATAATATTCATAATAATGAAATATCATAACGTAGTGGTCAAATACCACACATGTTTATGAACAAAACTAACATCATGTTCACGCATAACAAATGTACATAAATTATAACATCATAATTATAAAAAACATATAGTATCATGTTCATGAATAATACACATTATATTGTTGGAAGTATCAAATTACCCAATGCATTTGAAGGATATATAATTCTAGTCCAACCAATCACAGACTAAAATTTTCATAATCATGCATTCCACATGGAAAGATAATGTATAATAGTCATAGTCATTAATGAAACAAACGAGAACGAATGGGTTTCATAAGGTTTTATACCTCATACATTATGGAATAACTTTTGGGTTCTCAAATTAACAAGGTAGATGATGTTTTGGTATAAAATATCAACATTCGTTGAGGAATAAACATCTCAAGAGGAGTCAGAGAGATGGTACGAAAAAATTAAGTCTTTTTGAAAAATATTTATATTTGTATTTAAAATGATTTCAATAAGGTAGAAAATTTTATATACCCAAAAAAATTGAAATAATATTTAAAGGAAATATTAATTATAATAGAGTGATATCCATACTAAAACTAATTTGAAAGATAAGATAACCAAAAAAATAAAGAGTTAGGTTGTATAATCCCTTTACCTTGAATCTCATTATGTTTCATCTCATTTCAACAAATTTTATAATAAAATTATTATTACTCACACATGTAACTATAATTTAATTATATTAATTTATTTAAATATTAATCAATTATAATTAGATGACTTTATTTACAATATTATTTGATAAAAATTAATTTTCTTGATGTGGTGTTTTCATTAAATTATCTCATCTTGTTTAAAATTATCATTTTTACTCTAGGTCCTTTATACATAAGTGAAATTTATTATAAATGATTAAAGTGAATTTAATTACACATATATATATTATAATTCATACTATACACCCTTCTATGTGATGATAAGATGTGAGTTTGCAATGTTTTCATAGGCAGTTAATTGGAAGATAACTAGAAATTATCAAACGACGGATAAGATAAGTATGAAATATAATATATCCTAAATCTGACCATTAAATTAGATTCACAACAATGATATAACATTTAAATAACATTTAAATAACATTAAATTAATATTATGTGGTTTGGGTTTTAATGTAATAGAGACAAAAAGAGGAATAAAAGTGGAATATGAGAAGAAAATTTGGGTAGAACATACCCTCTTCTCAGTGTTTATTCTTTTCTACAACACTAAACATATGGAATAATAGGATTTAAGTTACATAAAATCATCAAAAATGATAATAAGTGGGTTATGATAGGGATTTTTGGAATATTTTGGGATTTTTAAGTGAGGTACAAGTGTTTTTCCAAGGGAGGGTGGAAGGGGATGGGTTTATATACTTGAAGAGAGGGGGTTTGAGTTAAAAAATTGGATAAAATATTATTTAAATAGTAACAAAACTTAATAGTGAAATTATTCATATTTAATGTTATATTTTGAATCAATAAAATGATTTTATTACTTTTAAATAACTCTATAAATCAATTCATTAATATATTAAAAAGGAAATTGTAAAAATGACTAATTGTAATTTTAATGGAATACTTTATCAGTTTAGACTTTGAAGAAACTATTTAGGTTTTGAAATGTAGTTTTTTAAAATTACCCATTTATAATATTAAATAAGTTTTCATTCCATCTAAATGTTAAAATTTATTATTTCATTATTACTTTAGGGATGAAGTAATTGAGAAACACTATTTATGTAGAAATGCTATTTTTACCATTCACATAAAAAATATTGATTTTAATAAATTAAAAAAAATCACTATTGGGTCCAGAAATTTTCACATGGAAAACAAATATAGATTATTCAAATTTTGGAATTAATGTCCACCTGGAAACTTCATGAAGTGTAACATTGAAAATTACCCTGACCACAAAGGAACCATGCATTATGAAAAGAATTTTTACTGTCAGTGTTTCTACATCATAAAATGCCTCCATAAAGAACCCTCCTAGAGCATCCCCTATAAATTAATTTTTGTTTGATAGGTGAGACATATTATTTTTTCTCCCAGAAAATGTATTTTTTTCAGGGTAAAACATATTTTTCAAGGCCCCCTGCAAATGATAAATTTATTTGTGGGGAGAGGTGGTATATTTGGACACCAGTAAATATAAAATTGATTTCTGGGGTGATCCATCTATTTTTTCCCCCTCAAAAAAAATTCCCTTTATGGGGTTAGGCGGATACCCAAAAACCCAAAACCTTTATGGGTGGTAATTTAGAGATTACATGTGTACCCCAATAAATGGCCCCGCACACAGACGGATGGGGTTTCAGAATATTTGGTATTGGATTCCTTGATAGTGTATTTCATTTTTGAAAAAATCCTATTAATTTATTATAGCCATTAAACATCTACCACATATCATAAATAAAATAAGATCATAATAAAATATTATCATAACATAAAAAAGTCGTCCATTTTGCAAAGATACTTTTCTGGTCCTTCTATTTGCAAATTTAACCTATTAGTGGATTGTCATTCTATAAACTAAATGGGGATTAACTCTTTGAATACTACCATCTCGCATAGTAAACTTTGTGTGTGATGGTGTCCTTATATATTAGTGCCCTTCAACAAAGAACTCATCCTTCACTCATCCCCTTTGTGATCGGTCCAATAAACCCTCTCTTCCAACACCCCTCATGAACCACTAAGACCCAACCAAGTCCTTTCACTAACCACCCTTCACAAAGAACCCAACTGGTCCCCTTCCAGAACACGGTACGCCATAACCATGCCTTGAGGTCTCACGTATGTGTAATTTTCCAAATGAAAAACATTCTGATGGGTTTATTTAGACTATGCTGAGACTGTCATTAAGTGCCCTCAGTGAAATATACCTTTCTTAATCTCTAAAATGACATCCAGGAAGATCTTCCAAGGCAGGGAAGGTGGGTTCGATTGTGTCCACCATGTCAGGGTTTCAAGCTTAACACAGATGGTCGCTTGTCATGGGGGAGATGCGAGGGGGAAAAGTCATGACAGATCAGAGGGTCTCAGTCATTGCAGTGTTTGATGCTTCTTATGGAAGAGGATATATATTGCAGGTAGAGGCAATGTCCATGGTGACTGGGATAGAGGTTTGAAAGCAAAGGCAGACCAGTCTTATGATGTCAGAGATGGATTCCATGGTTTTGTGTAATTCCCTCATGGATAAGGGTAGTATCCCTTGGAAAGTCGCAAATATTATCAGAAAGTGAAATTTTCTCATGGGTAACCACATGGATGTCTCTCATACATGGTGGGAGGGGGAAATTGTTGTGGACATTTTGGAATCAATGGCACCATAAAATCAAAGGATTTTTTCTTTCTTTTTCTTGGGTTCTTTTCCTAAGGTGGGGATGAAATTTGTTGTCAATGATACTTTGGGTCAACAATACTTTAGACCTCCATGAGTTTTCATCTTCTTGGGGTTTTCTGTTTGGTGATATTTTTATAAATCAATAAAAATGATAATTGTATGTCAACTAGGACCCTACTTAAAACACCGTTCACGATGTTACAAAATGGGAACCATCACGAGGAACCCTTCTCTAATCATCCAACGCAGCCCCTTCATGGACCACCAGCCCATGGACTCTACTAGGGCTTCAATATATGTATTTTTAAACCAATGTGTACACAAGTGTTCCATCTTAATAATAAATTCCATTGGTAAATGAGGGGTTATTGGTAACTTCTTTAACAATGTAGTTCCTTATAATGTCCTCCTTCATACATTCCCATGGTAATGAGGGTACCTAACATAGAATTAATCCCAAAGGCCTCCTCGTTCTAAATGGTATGGAGTGGATCATGTTTTCTATTTCTTTTGAGTGTTATATCTAATCATCCTTTATTCTCTAATATCAAGAAAAGGTGATCACTCTGAGATTAATACCTAGCCTTATTTTCCTAGCTATATCCAGATATGTTGTTTGATGTGACTTTCCTGGTTACCAAAAAAAGAGATGGGGACATTAAAATCCGTTTATCTCTCCCATTGCCTCTACATTTTCCTATAGTAGTTGAAAGAGACTAATAGTTTTTTAGATCATCAACTTCCTCTTATTTATCACACTGATCATTACTCAAATGGGCATAGAGGTTTTCCACGTTTAGGAAATTTTCATGATAATCTACCTATCTAGGGAGACTCCCTTTATTAATCTTCCTCTAATAACCTATTGTCCTCCCCCTTAGGTATAAACCACAACCATATCAGAACTTATAGTCCTCTTTTATAGGTATAACCATTAACCATGTCACCACATATGGGCCTCCACCTTAGGTATAATCCCCAACCATGGCACCAACTATAGGTATCCTCCTTACGTATAAGCCCCAACCATGTTACCAAATTTGGGCCTCATCCTTAAGGATATTCCCTAACCATGTTACAACATATAGTCATCTCCTTACATATATTCCCAAACCATGATTCCATTATATTGGACTCTAATTCAGTGTAATCCTCAACCCATCAAAACTATGTGGGATTTGATTCCTGACCAACTGTGATATGTATGAAGTCTCCCTATGTTCAAAACCCAACCATCAAAATTATCCCAAATGTTCCCTAAGCTATATCCATAGTAGGGTTGCATCTATCATGGAGGGGAATATTCATTATTATCCCCTTTCATCACATTCCTTATTAGCACAAATTTCTCATAATATCATACCCCACCTGGGGGACAATATATATTCCTGAAAATTTAGGCCACTTCACTATATGTCCAATACCAATTATGACTTGGAACCTTTATCCTAGATGATATTACCACATGACATGGAACTACATGGTTTAGTCCTCATCACATGACCTTAAAATGTAATATGTGTCCCATTATGTTGCACAACACAATGTGGGTTTTGATTAATTTCGTAAAGATTCATAGAAAACTCATCTCATGGGCATGATCTAGAAATAAAATACATTTTCATCTTATTAGGTGACGTTATATTTCTAAGAATCCAATTATGTGTCTTAAAACTAGCATCATGATGAAAAATGGTATAAGAATCTGAAATAATTCTAAAAAATAGTATCGTCAATGGAGAAACTCAGATATATACAGACATATATGATGACGAAGAACATTGAATAAATACAAATGACTCTAAAATCAAGGCATGATAAAAATTGTTAACATATTAAACCTAGATCATACATGGTATTTAATAGAGGATTAACAAATATGAATTAAATCTATATTAGAGTCCATAAATAGGTAATAATTACCTCCAAAAGGGTGTGATGAGGCCAACATCCCATCATTTCTACTTGCACATCTTCTTAGGTCTCATTGGAGAAATCCAAGGGTCTTCCTGCCTTTGTAATATAGGTCTGCCTCAACTCAAAAAGAGTGTGGGTGTCAGACGATGATGGGAAAAAAATATGAACCTGACACGAATCATTAAACAATATGAAATTTTATACCACAATTTATTCCCCTTATCTTCGTAATAAATAGCGCCCAAAATATTATTTGTAACAATTATTTGATCACATGTTCGTTTATTGAGATTCTATTTTGATGGGAATTCATGTCTATGTTTGTCACATGTATTACCAGGAACTTATTCAAGAACTCCCTTAAATAAAATTGAATGGAATATTTTCATCATATAAAAACATTTTCATTTATTACTGGGTCCTCATCTTACTAGAGGACATCATTTCTAACCCATCATCATTAATGAAATGTCGCAAACTTTCTCATTTAATGGTAGCGAGAAAATTGTACTATTCTTACCATAGAGGAAACTTGATAAGCCCTTAATTTTATGAATCTCGACCATGGATTACTCAATGAAGGTTGGTGGTCAAGAATCCAATGAAACTAGTTATTGTATTAGACCATTTCATGATCTTATCCCCAGAACAGTACAAAAAATTCCTATTTTATCTCATGGAGGCTAATTTAGAGGACACAAATGGCCGCATTCAATTAGCACAGAGTCCCCACCAAAGGGATCCTTCCAATAGTAATAACCAACATCACCATATATAACCAATCCCTCATTATGATAGAGGTTACTCTCTCTAGATTCCAACCTATGACACTCAGTCCTGGTAAACCTGAAAATTTTGTTGATGGAATAAAATAGAGGTCGGGGAGAATATTCATTCCTCTATTCCATCCAATGAAGTCTGTCAGACCAGCATAGAAGCAAATCATGAGTAGGAACCAACACCTACCTACATCCATCGTGCTCACTAGGAAAACATTGCCAAAAATCCGGACCAGACACCCACACCTTCCAGCACCCATTAAGCCTACCAAACCAACTTGGGGGAAAATTGAAATCAAGCGCCAGCACCTTCCCTCACCCATCCGGCCCTCCAGACCAACTTTGTGGAACAACATGATTAGGTTCACACACCCAACTACACTCAATAATATTTCAATACCTAATTAGTGGAACTCTGATAAAATATCCTACAGATCTCAGGTACAAACAAGGGGAAACCCCATATCTCTGTCCCTACACCTATTTAATGATTGAATATCCTAAAATAACTAGAGGGTAGAGTTATAATATATCCCTTATCTAGTTAAAACATTGGTGTATATACCCATTCTAGTAGATGAAGTCCTTAATTATATTTTTTATGGAATGATAGGCATATATTCCCATCCACATTATACGACTTTTCTATGATATAATTATTACATCAGTAGTAACTATGAGTCTGGAACACAATCCTACCTCTATATTTGATGCAACTCAACTAAATAATTTGAGAGTTTCTATGGAGAATATCCATATTTCTAATCCAATACAAGATTTTCATGTGTACCCCATGATATGTTGATAACTGGATTGGGCACATATAATCGGAACAATTAGATTACATTGGTCTACTTCGATGACCACTCGAGTAAAATCATATATCCCTTCCAAAATTCCATAAATCTATCATAAAATTACATAAACAATATAAGAACTAATAAAATAAATTTCCTCATATGAAGGTTTTCACCCACAACAAGTAGCTCATGTTTTCCTTTGGAAGACATATAAAATAAAGCCTCACCAAAAGGAATTGGTAAATAAAGATCCATTTCATTTCTATATGCTCTTTAATGTTGGTGTTCCTAAATATATTATATGAATATCAATGATGGATGAAGATTATACTTCATTTTCACCAAATTTAGGAGATTTTAGATCTGATTATAAAGGTCCTCACAATAATTTGACTATCAATGGTGACCATGGACGTGTTACCATGAAGACTAACCTCATTTTGAGAATCATTTTGATCTTCATATCCCATATCCTAATGAGTATCATGGTTTCCCTATCTATGTAAAGAAGATCCAACAACAAAAATTTCCACCCCTTTCTATTATCCACCATAAAGGCCCTCCCAATAGTATATACTATAGACTTTGTCCCTATAGTAGGATATCAATCCATGATGGTAGTCCTCCCCAAGATGTTCTTTGTTACGAATTAACTCCCTACAGTGGAATTTCATTTCATCAAGAAGTTCCTACACTTGATGAGTCAAAGCTTATAAATCCACCACACTCTAAGGAACCTGGTAAAATGGGGTTAGTCATGACTGGTTCTTCATCATTGACAAGTGACATTCTTTCTCAATATGAATACTGCCCGTGGAAATGGTTATTCATCGAGCCCTCCATGGATCCCCTACCTTTTAATGTGCCATATCCAATTCCATCTAACCCAATTTTTTATATTATATAAATGGGAAAATGTACTCTTTGGTTATATTTGGATGAGGAACCTATCTCAAAAGGTAAAGGAGAAACATTACTCATTAGGTTACAATTGGTGAATGACAATATACCAGTCATGTTTTATCCCTTAAAAACCCCCCAATTCCTCATTCCCAATGCATTATAGGATTATTGTGTGTATGATATCATCAAAACAATATGGACTACTCTTCTTAAATTTGAAAAAATATGAATTACCTTATGGTGAATATCCAAATCATGTCAATTTAATAGAACAGATGCACCATCAAGATGACTCGGTTTCCCTCCTAGTTGTAGGACCTTCAAAGTGTATAAAACATCAATGAGATCTTCAATTTTCATTTCTATATGAGAAAAAATAATTACATTATATAATTTCTAACACCACATCTTGTGTTCATTTCATCTTGTGTGAGGAACATGGGGTGTTTCGTTTAACCTCAATTCATAATAAATATTTTCTTCTAAGAGTGATGTCATGAAATGTCGTTCCCGAAGATGACTATTAAAAAAAATGTTCACAAAAAATTGTATTATTCGTAAAAACGGTACCAAAATAGATCTAAAAGATGTTATGCTAGAAGGGAACAAGGAATCTAAATTCATTTTCATTAGTCAACTAAAAATTTAAAACATGCTTCCCACTTAAGGGAAGTCAATCATCAGATAACATAACTATCAAAAATATCATAAATGAATTTGGTATAAGGTAACTCAGATACATATAATATAATTCACCCATCCCAGGTTAGAATAAATCTCTATAGTACTAGAAATTTATTTTCAGTAATTGCATCCATTGAAGTAAAGGAGAAATCTAACCCCGCTAGGATGGAGGATTTTCTAACACAAAACGTAGAGCTAAAAATTCAGGAAAAAAATGTTGTGTAAATGGAACATGAGAACCTCCATCCCATAGGGATGGGGTAATTTTTACCTTAACCACAATATAATTCATACTTTTATTAGTTTGGTGGAGTTCCATAAAATGATTCTTTTGGGTTCATCCCATCTCAATATGATGTTTCTTCGTTAGGGACATGAACAATGAAAAAATATAGAGCTTTTATTTAGGTAACACTTCACCAAAAAGATTAAAATATATATATTAAGAAATTTATGAGCTTCCTTAATATTCATTATCATTGAAATAATTTTTAGAACACAGTCACTCCAATAAATCCTGACACTTTCGTTCAACATTCTTAGAGAAACCAGCACTCCCAATATTTAAACACTAATGAAATGCCCCCAATTCAGTTCACATAAGTAAACATCATCAACATCACTTCAGAAAATATGGTAGAACATCAGGATAATGTGGAAGAATATTAGGATATTATATTAATAAAAAAATGTACCACATAGAAATATAAGAAAAATTTGTGTGCACCAAAAATCAAAGTATTTCCGGTAATATGGCGATTTTTCAAAATGCTCCACTTCCCCATCATTGATATGAACAAAATAAAGAAGTGGGTAAATCTAAGGATGAATCCCACATATTAGTATACGGTTTAAAATCCATTATACCTAAATAGATGTCATCTTATTATTAGAAGTAATTGATAGAATTGATGTGGCTTAATTCTGAATTACTTAGGGGTCATATTATTAGAGGATGGGTACTTCCAATAGAACTTAATTTAACTCCTATAACTAATGTCACTCAGTAAGAAGAGATCATTATACCCAAAAATGAATTTCAAATTTCTTCCAACTAACATAATAAGACCACCAATATATTTGGAAGCAGTGATAGAAAATTACTGAGATTTTCCTTTATTGGATAAACAAACTGACTAGTGTCAGTAAAGTTATAAACAAAAAGTTCAAGAACAAGTGAATTTAGAACCAACATAGTCAGTTCATATTGTTCCTCTATCTCCATTCTGTTTTATTGGGTCCAAAACGGGGCCTAGGTACCCTAATAGGGGGTGAATCCAGGTATGTATATTCTTTTGGAGATTATTACTACCCCACTAGATATTGAATTATTTATTATAAGAGTCAAATTGTTTCTTATTTAGTGTTTATATTTTCATAAACATTATCCAAATTTATTTGTTGATGGTTTATATAATTTTACTAAGAAATAAAACACAATGATACAATAATTTTTACTTGGTTCTCCCTCACTGGGCTATACCCAAGGAGGAAAAAATGGATATTTTCTGCTGTACAAAATTTACTTATGATCAACTCTAATTAAATATTTAGGATAGATCACTTATTGGTGCAGGATCACTACCTTTATAAATTTGGTGGATATCACACTACCTTCCCTTGGGTGACTCCTTAACAATAATTCAATGGATCACTACAAGTGGAAAGTGCCACCTTCTTCATCTTCCTTTTCTCATTGCTTTGGAAGGATACCACAAAATGTTTATGGACATATAGGTACCTTAAAAATCAGTAATTAATTCATCATGAATTGTAGGTAGATTCTCTGTTAACATACCACTTTCATCCACATGCTGAATATCACTTTACAACTATTTTTATTTGAAATACCTTTTGGATAATTTTGGTATGCCCAATTCCTTCAAGAAGCTCCTTCCTTTCAAGAATCTCACTTATTCTTCAAAAAGACCACAAATTTTTTGAAGATCACCTCTTTCATGAATCTCAACAAGCATTCAAGAAAAAAATCATCTCATGAAGTTCATAAACGTTCACAAAGATCACATAGCCTTCGTGAGTCTCACAACATCCGGTCTTCTTTTTATAGCCCTCATAAACCTCAACACTTTTTCAATGAACAAATAAATTTTCAACTTTTATATCGATAAAAAACCTCTTTTTTCATGAAAATATTCACAAGGAAAACATTTTTTAATCATATTTGTGAATCTAGAGCCTTAGAATCTTCATTAAGTCTTACTCTGCATTTTTAAGGGGGTAGAGGCATATTCATAAGATTTTCTTCTGATTCCAAAAGCTTCCATCCTCAACATCATCATTTTTTGAATCTCTCCCATCTCATTCATGATGATACCTACCTTTGTGAAGAACCATGGGGTTTTTATTTTTGTGAAGCTTCTCATAGTCTTGGAGATAACCATTAAACATTTACAAACTCATGTTGCTCCACTTGCGCTAATCCACTTCTTCGAGAAACACCATTCATGAAACCTAGAATTTGTGAAACTCATTCAATTACCATATTTTTATGTGGAAATATATAATATAAAACTTTTTTATTTACATCTATCACCTAAATTTTCAAACCCATAAATTTGGATAATGGCTGGAAATGATGTCACTTGAGTATGTAAATTTCTGTACAACTACCAGGGTATCCATTCCATTGTCTTGGATATTTTTCAATATACCATGTCAAAAATATCTCTAGAACCACAAAAACAACCAAGTAATCCTTATTTTTTTAACAAACACAATCTACCCAAAAATACAACAATGTTACCTTGTGGGATTTTTCCCAACAATATCCCCCTTTGGGTTTGTTGGAAACTATTCACAATTTGATACCTCTCTCAAGTTTATTACATCATCTAGAAAAAATCACATAATTTAATTCAAATAGAAATAAATTATTTAATCACCACACACTCTAATATCAAATGAACCTTACTTGAAATGAGAAATAAGATTAACATGTAAATTCAATCAATGAATCACTTTATTCCAAAACCACTCATCTTATTTCATATCAAACCCCATATATTGTGATATATAACCTTTTATTAATCACATTAAGAATCATATGATTTAAAAGTACTCATAATTCAATGTTCCCCCTATCATATTCTACCCCGTTATGATTAAAACATTTTCTCCACTTTTATATCCATAATTTCTTCGCATTGTTCATTAAACCTGAAGGTTACTTAGTTATGGTCTCCAATAAGGTAATGAATGTAGATCAAAATATTTGGGAAAGAACATCATACCTCATGGATAGGGGCTACAACATCCACACTTTTTCAAGTGTGGGGAGTCAACTGAACTCTAATACCTAGTCGATGCCTCTCAAATTCAACTTTGGCTAAGGCCTTTGTTAGAATTTATGCAACCTATAGTTCTTTAGGTACAAAATCCAACATAACAATCCTTTGATACTCATTATCCATGATAAAATAATATTTTACTTTAATTTTCTTAATCCTTGAGTGATTAGATTATCTTTATAAAAGACTTATATCCCTTGAATTATATCAATGGTTCCTAATCAAAGACTACACATAAACACCCCAATCATCAAGTTATTCCTTCATCCAAGATAACTATGTGTACGCTTAAATATCCATAATATATTCATATTATGAGGTGATATAAAAATGAAATCATGTTCCATTCTTATCCATGAAATACACAATCTATGAAGATTAAATACACCACCTGACATTGATTTTTTATCATCTTTTGAACTAGACCAATGTGCATCTCTATATTCCAATATCTCTTGATGATATTTTTCGTTGTAAAAAACAAAAACCATTACCCAATTAATATATAAAATTATTCTTTTTACTGAAGTTAAGTTCCATTATTTGGGATTTCTTTGATACCATGATGCTTGGAATGCGACAAAAACAATATCATGTCATGTCACTGCCAAGTACATTAGAGTTCCAATGATTTGAATGTACTTTGTGACATTAACTCTATTTCCTTGATCATCCTATAAAATTTTCATATGGGTATTCACCATAGTCATCATATCCTTGAAATTATACATTCTAAATCATCTCAAAACCACATTGGTATATTAAGATTGAGAAATTAATGTACCATTCCTTCATTATGTCACCTGTAAACCAAGGAAAATGTAAGTTCACCAATCATTGACATTTAAAAATCACTTTTCATGAATTCCAAAAACTAATTTCACTATGTTTTATTTGACCCACAAAATATTATTTCATTGACATATAACATCACCATAATTCTTTGATTAATAACATTATTAACATATAGATTTTAGTGAACTCCACCACATTGAAAATTAGATTTCTTAAAAAACTGATCGAGTCTTGAATACCAAGCTCTAGGTTCTTGATTTATCCCATATGGCACCTTATTGAGCCAAAAAACTATGTTCTCATCTTTAAAAATGATAAAAAATAGTTGGCTTCTCAATATAAACTTCTTCTTCCAAAACACCATTAAAAAATTTCTACTCGACATCCATCTAGAAGAATTTAATCATTCATTTCATTCTTATGGACAAGAATAATATAATTTCTTCTAGCCTCTCAACATGTTAAAATGTTTAATCAACCCCAATACACTCTATTTGGGCGTACCCTTTTAACACTGACCATTATTTTTTTAATTACTAAACTATATTCATTTATCTTTCTTTGAAAGAACCATTTGGTCTAAATAATATTCTTATTTGTTGGTATCGAAATGGTCTCCCAGAAAACCTCCAGTTTTATACTAATATAAATCATTAAAAAATCTTCCAATTTTAGATGTTGAAATAATCATTATAATGTGTAGACCACCAAATGGAAACACTATTAAACTTCTCTCACAACTTCTTGGTATCCTGAAAATAGACATCGGATACCATATTGTTAGAAAAAATAGATTATCATTAAATACTAAAAGTTGTTGTATCTCCCCCAATCAGTCTTCTTGAGCTCAGAAAACAGAATCATTAATTCATTATATAACATTTAGATATTTCATCAAATTATGATATAGAGTTCCCCCTCCCATATGATATGAAACTCTTTATGTTGTTAGGCCCACTGTTTAAACCCTCGAAATTTCTTCTTTTCCCACATCATTTATTCACATGAGACTAAAGGACTTAAAATCTTCTCAAACGCATTAACATTTTATTGTTGAATTTTCATCTAATTATATTTTCATTAGGTGAATTTACCACTTAGAAATGATCCATTAACAAATCCACTAAGCCTACTAATTCAGAACTCAATGTAGAAAATAATAGATAAAGTTAATAATATCATCATAGTATATTTCACTCAACTCCTTCCACATATATCATAAGGAAATTGACTATTAACTCCTTTAAAGTAATTAATATATATTTATTCTTCAAATCTCGTAACTGTTTTCAATTAGTTGATATTTTGGAGCACATAACATCACCACTTTGAAACATTTGATGCAACTTCTCCTTGGATTGTATCTCACCAAAAAATCTGAAACACTTGAATGTCAGTTAATATTAGTTTTCCACCGAGGGAGAGGTGTAAATCCATCATCTCCAAGATGAGGTTTATAGTTGATCCTGATAGGCCAACCCTTTGATAATTTCTTTCAAATAATTTCACTCATTTTCTTCTTATTCAAATTTCCTTGTTAGCTTTAACTTTTCTATCCATACAATTAGACTTTATTTACCCACATTTTCAATATTCTTCTTATATATAGATTCGTTAAGCTTGGTAACTTTCAAAATTTTGGTTTAATCCCACTTTGAAATTTACCATTCATTAATGCTTCAATAAGATTCCATTTCCATGAGCCTTTCTCTGTACATGAATATATTTTTTGGTCATCTGCTCTTCATTTATCCTCCACTGGTGGTCTATTTCTCTTGCCTTCACTTCTCACCATGTGGAATGACTTATGAATTAATAAAGGCCTTATATATTCAATTATATTTTATCAATTGTTCGATTCATGGACCCATTTATTATTTTGGTGGCTTCTTCCATTGAATATACATTCATCTTAGTGAAAACTAGAGAATCTCATCCCTTTCTCATCCATGTTCATTCATATTCTTCCCAAGAGAGTCGTTGTGAGTGTAATAGAGAATTTGATTGATACACCATTCATTGAGATACTTGTGGTTACCCTATGCTTGTAAACCTATTTTTCAACATATAATGTTGTCTTCCAATATAGTATATTTCATTATACACTCCTAGAGTGGGGGATCTCCTTCTAGGTTCCTTTTCCTTACATTTTTTCTTTTTGATTCAATGCCTTTTTAAATGACCATTATTAGAAAATTTAAAACAACTTTAATAAAATATATTCCTCATTTCATCATTTATTATCAAATATGTTGATGGATCCAATGTTTTTCATCTAACATCGAGCCCAGAGGATTCTTGAAATATACTTAGGGTGTTTCCCTGTCTTCCACAATAATATCACATGAATACTACTTTCTTGTCAGATAATTTTATACCAAATTAGTCATTAATATTTTTATTATTATCATATTTAGAATAAAAATCATTACAATATGAAATATAATCCAATTATTAAAATAACATGAAATATTGTTATCCATACCTCATAAATAGAACATGTTTTCATTACATAATATGAAATACTTTTTAGCTTTTTTATCCAATATCTGTGTGGTTTTTCCTATTTGTGAAATTGTTCATGGTTATAGTATTCTAATAAATGGTAGAGAGTTCATCAAATCCAATATTATATTTTCCAAAACTACATGGCCTTTAGGATAGTACATCATTTTATGTTTTTCCTCTAAAGTAACATGTTTTCTTTCTTATTTCATTTTCACCTACTAAAGCATAATCAAATAATAATTGAAAATCATTCTTCAATTTGGAATTTCCATTAGAATTATATTTGTCACTTTTTTTTGACTTATCATATCTCGACTCCCAATTATTGAATTGTATTATCCCTTGATTCAAGTTTAGCATTAAGTTATCTCTTGATATTCTTCCATATAGTCATCTCATCATCCAATTATCATGAGATATTATCCATCATATTATATTTCTCCTCTATTTTAGTATTCATCTGAGAAACATAATCATTATAGTATGCATTCTCCTATTATAGCCATTTCTTCTCCAAAATTAGTTCAGATATGTATATGGAAATATCATAATATCAAGATTTCAAATTCTGAATTTTATCAATTTCTAGACTCATTCTCATTTCATTGGCTTTCAGTATTTGTAGTTCCTCGGTTTGGGAATCATTCTTATCTCTAAGATCTATATCCACTTCAAAAATACTTTTATTTAATCCTTTTACCTATTTGAATTCAATTACATGCACTTAGATAAGGATATAATTATATTTAATTTATTCATCCAAATTAAGATCCAATTATATTGTTTCATTGAAAGCTTCAAATTTTTTACTTCTTGGAGTTTCTTTATCATCATTATTTACAGTAACACTTCTAATATCAGGTTCTTCACTCATTACTCCAGCATTGTTGAGTGAGTATATATATTTTTATCTGATTCATCTAATCCATTATTCAGTACAGTACTGGATTCCTTAAACTGAATCACACTATCTCTATAGACACTTCCACACTAAGTAATACCACATGACTTCTTCTTATTATTTTTAGTTCATCCCTTTTCCATGGAACACTGAGATAAGGTAAAACTAAAACTTCAATTCCAATAGAAGAGTAAACCTTGTTAGAGAAAAAAAATCAAAAAAGTAACATCTACTCTGATACCAATTGTTAGATCAAAAATGATCCTAGATTCCATGAGGGTGGATCATGGTATGGTTATTTTAGTCAAAATTATTTCTACCCCACTAGATCATGAGCTCTTTATTATTATAGTCACATTTTTTTCTTTTAACTATTTATAATTACATTCTCCATTACAATTTTTTCATAAAATGATTCATAAAGCGTAATGTAGGAAATAAAAGACAAGGACAGACTTATTATTACTTGGTTTTCCCTCACTAAGCTATACCCAAGGAGTATATAATGAAACTGGGAAAGTGTACAAAAATTACTAAGGCTCAATGAAAATTCATGGTTGAGGCTAGATTACTTATATTCCCATGTTCATTAGCTTTTTACTTTTTATGGATAGCATATTACCTTCCCAAAGTTCACTCACTCACTCTCTTTAAATTACACTCTACTTGTGGAAACGATCACCTTCTTCGTGTTCCTTTTCTCAATGCACTGGAAAAAACCCACACACATTTTATGGACATATATATCCCTTTATTATAAATAATAAATGAATCTTAAATTTTTTGTATATGATAAATTGCAGTCCAAAGTTCCTTATCCTGATGAATATTTGTTTAGAAAAAATTTACTAGTAAATCCCTTTTTAATACTTTCATGATTCTCACTACCTTCGTGAAGCTCCATTCATTCATGAATATCACTTATCCATTACAAGTCACACAACATTATCAAATATTTCCTCTTTAATAATGCTCAACAACCCTTCATGAAGAAACCTCCTTCATGAATCACAAACACATTCATGAATCCCATAACTTTCGGATAGTTTTTTATGGACCACATGAACCTCAATACTTTCATGATGCACATAACATTCGGTCAGATTTTATATCCTTCAAAAATTCCATTCCTTGTGAATTTTTTTTCATGAATAAAATTCATGAATCTATTTTGTGAATCTGGAGACTTAGAATCTTCATTAAGTATTGATCAAATTTCTTGAGGGGGTAGATGCCTATTTATTAGAGTTGGCTCAAATTATAGATGCTTCCATCCACACAATAATCATGTCATGAATCTTTACCAACCCTATCTTGATTCTCTATATCTTCTTGAATCCCCATAGGAATTTTATTTTCAAAAATATTCTCATAGTCACAGAGTTTTCCATCAAACCATTGTGCACTCGCAATGCTTCACTCGTGATGATCCATACCTTTAAAAAGTCCCCTTTGTGAAAACATGTCTTAACAAAACTCATAATATTAACATATTTTTATATTTACTTCATGGAAATATAATGTTCATGGTTATATCCATCTTCTAAATTTTGCTCACTATTTTGTTAGAAAAGACTAGGAAATGATGTTATATTGTGTGCAAAATTTTTTCAACCACTTCCAGGTCGTCCATTGATTTGAAATGGATTTTTTTCAACATACTATTTAAAAAATATATATAGAACTCCATAACTTATCATAGAGACCTGATTTTTCAAAAAACAAAACCAACCTAAAAATACTGCATATAACGTTGAGTTATTTTTTCCCAAAAACTACTCAACTGGTCATTCCCACATGAGTTGGTGAAACTATTGAGTCATTGATCCCAGATCGAAGTTATGGAAGGAAAATGTGAACCATTAAAACTAGAAATGAAACCTTATTCGTAATGGTTAGAAGCAACACTCCCCCAACCAAATTTTTAAAATCCCATATTTTCAATAATCAATGGCTTAAAAGATATGGATCAATGTTTCATACATTATGTACCTTAGTGTGGCCCCATGATAGGAAAATTATTACAACCAATAGATGATAAGGTCAGATTTTTTTGTCAAAACTTATAAGGACCGTTATTTTTTGGTGCATCAATATACCCACAGGGTAAATAAATGGATGGGAAGGCCTTCTTCGGTAATTTCTATACCATTTCATTTAAATATTTTGAAAGAAAACATTCGTCGACCTCCCAAACTATAAAAAGTGATAAAATGATAGATACAATGAATTTATTTCTATGTGGAAGGGTCTAACTTACACATTGAATTTTCAATTTCAAGAAGTAGAATTTTTTTCATTTCATAGAAAATTTCCATGATTAATTATAAACACCACTCATTCTCGTCAAATAAAATGGTGCATTATGATATCACAATTAAATTTACACTACATTTTAACCCTCTATCATGAAAACCAGAACCAAATCTAAATCAGTACCAATTGTTCTTGTGATGTGAATAGGAAATTAAAAGACTACAATTATATCTCTAGAACTGTACCATGTCTAGGTTTCTTCATCCAATCATTTTCCTTATCATGCAGCAACCCCTTTGGGGAAGGAAAAAATTTAGAAAAACCACATAAATATAAAAGGAGGGATCCAAAATACTGTCAATATGAAGAGAAAAATAACAGATCGTACCCCTTATGAGATGACAAAGTTTCATGTTATTTAATAGCTTATTTGGAAAATAACTTGCTAACTTTTCCAGATCCCAGAAAACCCATTCAAGTTGGTCCTATAGTTCTTATTAATTATTTAACCTTTCACTTAATATTATAGAACACCATTCTAGGATGTTTCATCTTCAAATATATCTTAAAAAATATGGTTGATTCAGAGTAGCTAAAGCAAGGAAAATTTATAGCACAAGTAGCATAAATTTATTCGACTCTTCTAGAAGAAGAGGGTGAATGTAAGGAAGCCACAAATAAGGGTTCAAAAAAGTACAATGAATGGATAAATCAGACTATGATCAACCAGACCCTTGTTATTCTCTAGTCATAATTGAAACAACCAATTATGACCTAGCTGTTTCCAGTGTGGAATAGTCGACTTCATCAGCACCTCAGTCCTCCCAAGTCTAATCTACTATGAAACAGAATATCTAGAAGAGAGGAATGTACATGCTGGAAGATAAATATTCACTATGGCCAAATATGCCCTTAACACTCTCAGACATCATTCTTTTTTTCTGAAGAGAGAAGGTACCACCCCCACCAAACAATATAATAGTAACTCACCAATCAAAATGATTCCTCATCATATGAAGAGTTGATATTTGGATCCATTAATTTAATTCATTTGATAGATCCCTTATAGGATAATGATTTTCCATATAAACCAATATTCCCCTCACCAAAATTGGGGAGACATGAATCGAGGTCATAGGGGCTGAAGAAATAGAGGGATGCATCACCATGTTCAAATACAAAATATTATTTCCTTCCCTGTTAGATTTATTTATGTTGCAAAAACTCTTAGTATTTACCTTCAAAAATCCTAGAAATATCATAGAATTTCCTACACACATGTAAAAAGTAGTTTAAAACTGATCTTTTTGGAAGAATAATTGTTGAATGGGAAATAATCATGCCACCCCATGAAATTGGGTTGGACAAGATGGCATGATTAAACATTAGATAAAATTCCTCCCACATCTACTCCCCTAGATAATAAATCTATATTAGGAACATCATCTCTAAAAATGCATCCTAATGAAAAATTATCTATAGTGAAATAAAAAAATGACCTATATATATTACATCCTAAAGTAATTATCCATACTAATGTAAAAGATTTCAGTTTTGGATTCTCCTAATTTTTCAAAATATCCTTGAGAATCACACATAGTGGCTTGGTCACCCCCTCAAGAGTTTGAAGCTGATGTTTTTTCCACTAAGGAATGTCATGCACGGGTTGGCCATTCAGAATTTCATATTTTTATCACCTTCATTAAATGGAAGAAAAGGACAACATACGAGATATATTTGGTCATTGTCCATATCCATAATATTAGATTAAATTGACATCTATTAGGATTTCATTTAAAATGGATCAGGTTTCAGCATTATTCCAGTTAAAAAACATTGCTAACTAGGATATAGTGACACCGATTTATCCCCATCCTCATTAACTCTTTAGGGGTAAGATATAAGCGAACAAAAAACCTTTGAAGCCTAAATATTATAACACAGATTGGATATATTGTGTGCGATTCTATGCTTAGGGTCATTTGTAAAAATAAATGATTCAATATCTTTCTAGTATGACCTGGCCTACATCATCATACAACAATACTTTCATCATACTATCAATGTAGCAAATAATATAGCATTGGGTAGATTGGGATTTTATATAGTGACATATCTCTTTTCATGTCTTGTGATTATCAATATATTGATTCTAGATTCTACCGATGATTGGGGAAGTAACCCATAATTGGTGAGTTTACTCGATTCACTGCTATGAATGGTTTGGAAATGAATTCAACTAATCTTTTCAGGGTTGTCGGTGATGAATATGTACTTCCCATCAATCTGGTCGAAGATATCATCCAATATTCATACACCATTTTCTGGTCTTTATGATATCAGATACATCTGTAGAACTTGAGGATGTTGAAAATGTGTTTTATTCATCCAATGGTTGAAATACCGTACACCAAAATTCTCCAACCATATATTTAGAACATCAGAAGGACACCAATTCCATCATTGAACCTACATAATTTGTGATATCTTGATTGGAAGCCCGCTCCGGTGATATTGTCCTTCCCATTGACCTTATTGATTTTTAGGTGCCTCTTAGCCATCTCGATACAGACATAGATGAATATGAAAAAGAAAAAGAGGAAGAAAATGAACAAAGATATTCCCCTATATAATTTTAATAAGGGTTATACCACTTTCTATTAACTCTAATAGATCATTCTGGGTATAGATGAGGATTTGTGACCAATGATGATCAGCACATCTATTCCCCTATAGGAACATTATATTTATATCTATTTTCTAAAGTAGAACTGGAGTGTGTTTTTAATAATCATACAGAGATGATAGGCCTATAACCTGATGTGGCTACCCATCATCTGGGTTTATGAGAAGGCGATCATGGCTAATAGCTGGAAGCTAGAAGGGCACATTCGACTCATGCCACCATGTTTGAATCCAAATTTGATAAACTAATAAAATATTAATTCATTCATAAATTCCAATACCTAAAATATATCAGAATCATATTCTAATTCAAGAAACAAAATGGTCAAATAATGGTTTGTATTGATTTTAGAAAACTTAATAGTCACTATCAAAATAATGATTTGCCAGTTCTGATCATATAACTCACGATCTATGAAATAGCTAGTTATCAAAACCTTTCCTTCATTGGTGGATATTCAAGATATAATTAAATTTTAATGGCCCCATAAAATGAAGAATCTACCTATTTCATATATTCCCCCACTGGGAACTTCTCTGTTACCGAGTAATTCCCTTCTGTTTGAATAATCTAGCACTATATACCAACATGTCATGAATCATATCATCAAACCATTCGTGAGAAAAACTATCGAATGTTATATTGATGATTTAGTGATTAAACAGTTGAAATATTATGACCACCTTTACTACATTAAAACCATTTTAGAATAACTTTGAAAACATATCCTGTTGACTAATCCCCAGAAAGTTATTTTCCATGTTAAAAAAGGGAACTTTCACAGCTTCATCATATGCCATTGTGGCATCAAAGTCGATCCTAGTAAGATGAGGGAAATTATTGCTTTGTCTCATCCTTGAACCCTCAAATGATTAAGAGGACTTCATGGAAAATGTTCAAAGATTTGATTATACATATAAATCCTCAAAAGAAATTTTTTCCCATCACAAACAAGATAAAGAAAGGGGATGCATTTCTGTAGACTGATGGTTTCTAAGAAACAATTATGTGCCTCAAGAAATATCCCTTGAGAACAATGATATTGATGCCTCCAATTGTATTAAATCCAATCATTTTATATTTTACGGCTTCAAACTGATCTATATGATAGTTTTTTTATTGAAAAATTATGTTGGTACTGATAAAATCAATTATTATATCATTCACACCATGTGAGACACTAAGACCTGATATTTATATATTGAGAAGAACTGTTTGGAATTTATTTCCACAACTCAAAATCTAAGTAATTTCAAACAGAACCATGACATCCATTTGATCTATCAAATTGATGTGCTCAAATATATCCTCAATCATACCATGTTGAAAAAATTCCTGGCAATATGGGTAGTCATTTTGCAGTAGTTTGACATTTAGATCAAACTACAGAAGTCTATAAAATGAAAGACTTTGGAAAAAAATTCTAGTAGAACATCACTTTGTAATAAGTAAAAATAAGTAAAAAATTTCTACAGGAAGAAATATTTTCCATTCATGAATCTACTCGAATATGGGGAATTTACTTTTTAGTGTGTCTATAATTCCAAAAATAATGATGTTAGAAGACCCCAATATCAACAAAGTTAGGTTAGGAATCAACCTCATTACACCAACAAATAGATTTTAACCTTTTTCATTTCTTCTATCATAAGGATTCACCAACAATGATGTTGAATACATATCTATCATTATATTATTGTAACTGGATTTTAAAATATCATTGACCTACCATAGAATCAATAGTGATTCCGGATTGTTAATTAAGCTGATCAAAGATGATTACACCATTTGAATAGAAGATGTGGTCCACCAACTTAATTATGTTTGAGGCTTGATTGAAAAATTACCCCTATGATACAACATTAACTCATGTATTGCATTCAAAAAATGCTCTGGTAGATGTGCAATAAAATGTAGCTACAACATTGGATGATCCAAATTGGGTTGAAATAGTCATCAACATCTCCCATCGAAAAATAAAATTTTTGTTTTCTCAAAGTTGCATAGAAGAGATCAATGAGATCAATTCTACCCCATAACTTGATGGTGCTACAGATGGTTAGATGACTCTCATCCTAGAAAATATCTAAAATGGGACCCTTCCCCCAGAAAAAGCTAAAAAATAGATAATTCTATGATGGCTAGTCAATTTCACTCTCTATGACAGCCTGAGTCATAATAAAGATCATTAAAAGTAAATCTTCAATGGAATACTCCTAATATATATCTTCTTGAAAGGATATGATCTCTGACTTGGAAAAATTTCATGCTTGAATTCGTTGTGCCCATCAGTGAGAAACCAACCTTTCTCACTAAATCAGGAGGCTTGGATATTTTTTGGCCTTCGATTACAGTGGATTGCATGAAAATTTTCAATTTCTTTCATTCCATCCAATTTTACACCAATTTCATCCAACAATACCAAGAGTTTTTATATTTAGATAAATAATATAGTCCATTTTATATATGGGTGATGGATGTTATAGAACCATTCCATCCAACTATGGCTAAATAGTTCATGTCTATCCCTAGATCTACTGACTTTTCTCTAAATTTGGGGTAGTGGATGCCTTGGATGAAATTTGGAACAAAATTTATCATCAATTTAATGAATTCAAACATCATCACCATATTTTATGTCCCTCACACAATATTTATAGACAATTGAATGAATTTATTCTCTTCCTAGTTGAATAATCTATATCATGTGTACAACATAAAATACAACAATTCATCATGTTACCATGTAGTGGCCAATAGAAAGATATAGGATTTCAAAAAAAAATATTGAACGCCCTATTGAATATTGTAAATAATGAAAATATATCTTTGTTTGAAAATAATTTCCATGCCTTGTGGGAAAACATAACTACGACCTGCACTACTACATGGAAACTCTATTTTAACTAGTTTATGGAATAGTATGAGAGATTCCCATCAATGTTCAATTACTTTCACTCAAGATATCTATCTATGAAAAAAAATTATATGATAAACAATCATTTATATAGTTTGATGAATTAGAGAAACTCGATGAGAATATGTTGTTTACCATGTATCATTTAGGAATATACCAGAATCATATAGCATAATACTTCAACAATAAAGTTCATCTCCATTCATTATTATATGGAGAACTGGTACTGGTCCTCAAAACCCCAATGATACCAAGGAATAATCCTCTAATTCTTGAACCAAATTTGGAAGGACCTTATTCCTTGCACATGTTCCTATCCAATGGATATTACTCATTAATCACAATGGATGGAGAATTTACTATTCCCTTTATCGATGAATGATTTCTCAAGAAATACTTCCTGTGATTCTAGAAGAATGAAATCATATAGGACTCTTCCTTAGGTATAAATACCAACCATGGTTCCTTTTAATGGACCTCATCCAATGGTGTAACCCCATAACATCTTCATCTTAGCTAGTATTTTTTTACCTATATGGTCTTCACACATGTCATTATAAAATAAACTCCATTACACCAACATCCTAACCATACGATGTTAAACTACGTATCCTCATAGTCATGTATGAAATAATTTAAAAGGCATACTACAGGGTCCTAGTATTAAAACCCAAAACTATAGGGAACATCGTCTTGATTAGATTATGTAAACCTGCATGGTAAACTTCCTTGTTTATTGATATAAAACAACAGAAAAATTTTGATCTGTGCTTTAGAGGATAATAACCATCAGTGTTGGTATCTTAACACACTTTATTCAGAGAACTGTGAGTGTATTGATTCAAGATTTCAATGGTTCGGTATTTATGCCTACGCCTCCTTTATTAGGCCATCTGTAAATTTACCCCTATTTGTAATACGATTTTCACCATCCACTCACCCCAAGGCCTCAAGTAAAATCGGGATTGATTCTTGATGGTTTGTAAAACCATATTTCACAAAATTATAGGTCCTAGTCTGTGACCTGAAAACTATAATACACTATCATACTAACAACCTAATGTAAAAATTCATGGTTAATGTCCATATTTCAAGACATATAACTACACAACATTTCAATATGTTATTTAATTAATCACATCCTTATGTATTGGTCTTCTACCACACCACCAATCAAGAACTAAAGGTGGATTGATTCCTGTCATTACAGGATATGTAGTGACACCTATATCTTTAATCTTATGTCCATCCACAATATCAAAATGTCCCCCTTTTTACATGGCATATGTGCATAGGCATATTTATTCGAGGAATATATTTTTCTTGATTGACACATTGAGGAGATGTGTAGTGACACCTCGACCATCTGTCTCTAGGAACATCCATATATTCCCCAAAAAATGATATGGTACCTATACTATTATCTTCTTGGAATTTTACTATGGGAATCCTCCTAGTCGTAATCCATGAGATTACTTTAATCTCAATGAGTTGAAATTCTCATCATGGTTCCAAAAGAAAAAATAAATACCCCCATGGGACTCCTTTGAATGTGTAATTCCCAAACATAATGTCATATTCACGTTATGTTAAAATGTAAAACAACGTATTTCCCACATGACATGAAATTGCATGGTACATGTATTCAATTAATGACATAGAACTGCATAAAAGTCTAGTATATTCTTGAATGGATCACGCCCTTCGGTGCGGGCTAATTACCACACTTTATTTATAGAACGATGTGTGGAATGAATCATTATTTCTTAGGTTACATATTGTAACCTGAATATTTATTTTTATGTCAATCCATAATATAAATTTTCATCCCCTACCATCCAATGTTTTAAATCAATTATGGTGGGTATTAAATATTCTCATTAGCTCAAACATTCCAAACACATGATGTTAAATGGCACGATACATCATCCTCACCATATGATGTCAAAATACCTGTCCAATATTTTTATCACAAGAAGTTAAACTATAAACCTTACCCCATATAAAACTAGGATTCCTTTAATGGTAAATATGGATTGAATCAAATATTCATCCTTGATTCATGAAATAAAAATTCAAAACATTTTAATCTATAATTAATAACATCACAATTGTTGGTGTTGTTTTAAACCACACCTCTATTAAACAAATAAATATGGATTGATTCTAACCCTTATTAGTTATGTAGTGATGCTCACACCCTATGTCCCGGGGCCAACCACAAAATAAAATCAAATATCCCCACTCCTACGTACAAACAGATATCTATGTAGTAAATATTAATTGGGTTATTCCATCTAGGATATCATCATAGAAACAAAGATGTATCCTTCTATACATGTGAGTCAGATATGTGAAGGTAATTCCACAAAAAATGGAATGTGCCTGTTCTAATACTTCCTCTATGTTTAAAACCCTTATTTTCATATGTCATACTCATTTACCCAGTATAACATAGATCTCTATAATCTTTTTTAATCAATTGATGATGAAATGTTAGTTTCATAAGGACACCTACGTTTTCACTAATTATATTATTCCCCTTTTTAACTCTAAATAAGTTTCTATTAATAGCCCAATCAACGAGAGGCATATTAATTCTCTTGATATACAAATTCTATCCCTATATACCACCAAAAATATTATTCTAAAAATCCACTTTTGGAACATGGTCCACAGTCATTCCTTGAAATCATTTCCCATATCAATTTTCCTAATCCATGAATTTCCAATATTATGGTTTAAAT
The DNA here is from genome assembly GCA_963277665.1 of Viscum album. Taxonomy (NCBI): domain Eukaryota; kingdom Viridiplantae; phylum Streptophyta; class Magnoliopsida; order Santalales; family Viscaceae; genus Viscum; species Viscum album. The sequence goes on along the minus strand of OY728138.1, from coordinate 1,045,660,970 downwards.
TGTCATCCTTATTGTATGAAATACGATAAATCATTTTTGATCATACATTCCCTATGTCACTCAATTTATCCATGATATCGATTCAAAAAATAAATTTCCTCATGAAATTATAATACATGGAAAATTACCTCACCGCATGACACTAAACTTCATGGTTCTCAGGAACTATGTACATATTGATTCTCACCCCTATAAGATACATAGTGATGCTTGTATCCTACATCCTAGTCCATACATCACATGATAAAAAAATCCTTTTCCATTTCTATTAATCTTCTCCTTGATTAAATGATTTCTTTTTTCATTCCTTGTTTCTCACACCAAACATAGCTCTTCTTGTATTAGGGTATTGTGTTAAAGGGTTTTCGTAAACTATCAAGGCATATTAGTTCATGTTAAAGTTTACTTGTTCCTATATTCATGAACATAAAAGGAATTCCCAAACATCATTACATTATGATGTTAAAATTGTTGATTAATGCCTTTTAAGTGATTTATATGGCCCTCACCCGAGAGGACCACTATACTGGTTTTTTGTCTCCCACTACACCTCAATCGAAGAAATATGTTTGGTTTAATTTTCATCATTATTATATATATAATGATTTAATGATATCCAATATGGGGTTTATCTTCAATTTAAAAGATACCCAATCTTATATGTATGAGAAGGATCTTCATACGAGGATCTAATATAGGGTTTGACTCCACATTCATTCCCATACTCAATAAAATGCCCACATAAAAAATCTAATCTTTTGTTGAGAGTCATAACTCTAGAAATCACTTCTCAAACATGGTTTGCAGTCATTCCTTACACTTTTCATAATATTACATATTCCTTTATTCACTCTTTGTAATGATATGCAGGGACTCACAAAACCTATATCTCAAGCATATCCATGAAAAAAAGAATTACCAACATTTGGGTTAAACATTTGTAGGAAATTATTCCTCCATTCTAGATTTGTTTCAATATGAAATGTTCCTTTTATACTCAGGCACATTCCTTACACAAATTAAACTATATGTTTGGAAAAAAAATCTTTATAAGATTTCATTGGCCATCAATAATGAAATTTTAGTGTCTCGAAGAAACTATGATGTTAAATATGCATAACATTACCTATTTTGGATCTTGATAAGTTTCCATTAAAAGGGTAGACAACAAGAGGCATATTTTCTCATAGGAGAGACATATTCTATCCCTCTATTAACCTGAAAGCTTTATGTTGTCAACTAATTTTCAAACATGGTTGACAATCATTCATTAAATTCTTGTTTGATGTCAATATTAGGATTTGTAAATCCACATATTTCAGGTTTTAACCTTCCAAATTCATGCCTAAAGAATGATGGAACATGGTTAGAATGCCATGGAATGGTGAATCACTAATATATTGGTCGAAACCATGAAACCTTAAGATACAAAAACCATACATGAACAAAACATGACGTCAAACTATGCACCTTTGGTCCTCATCACATGATGCTAAACTGTATAATTTTTGAGTCACTATACCATGACATTAAATAATGAATCACATGGTCAATTACATATAAGATATTACCTACATGAGAGTTGGATCCATGAAAAGGTACTAGGTATTGTCTTTGTTATATCGCATTATTAAAATCTTATTCCAAAATAAAATATAAAAATTACCTTCCTATATAAAATATTCCAATCTATATAGATGTTTTATTCTTTATCAAGGATTAATTGGTCATGTCTATTAGACCTAACAATGGTCTTCCATTTACATCAAACATATCCCTCATGAAACACAATTGGTAAAAAAATGTTGCCACTTATTTCCTTCTATGCATTTATCTGTGGGATCAAATGATTCTCAAAGTTTTGTTTTATTTCTCATTCTAATAATGACCAATGTTATATAAGGGGAATCAAAGATTCATGTTTATTAATATAAGTATTTTCCATACTGAATGATATATCAGGGACATTTTCTTTACTAAATGAGATTTTGATCCATGTAGATGTATGCGTAAAACAAAACCATTTTTGCTTTTTAATATTAATACCTAATGTCATGTGTATGAGTACGATCTACATATAGGATTCTAAAAGATGATCCTTGATTAAAGGAAACATTCTAAGATTAAAATTCTCATCTCCATAAATTTTGTTTATATCCATGTAGGGAGAATTATATTCATGGAATACAACCCTAGTTTGGGATAATTACTCTATGAACTATAGGTAAAATTTGTTCATCCTAAAACACCAACTTCAAGTCCTATAAGACCCTTGAATTCCAAATTTAATGAATTATCCAATTATAATTATTTAAATTTACATATTTTAATATTTGGACATCATGAAAATAGAAAAGGTCAAGTACAACATTCCTATAAAAACATTACAATAAATTTGGAATGCATAGTCATATGATTAAGAAAATAAAAATTTTCCATCATTGCAAAAAAAAATTAAGGATAATCCACATCCTGAAGTATCTCATTAAATTTTTTATAAATGACAATAAAATGAAATGACTATAATTAATCTTGACCTAATTTATTCAGTGGATTGACTAACACCTATAATGATCCATTAATGGAATTCTCCAGATTTGTTATATTATCATCTTCATATTCAACTAACGGACGTGTTTTATTAATGAAATAATTTATCTATGGATGTTTTTGTTTAATGATTTCTGGCCACGTATTTTTTAATGATAGTTGTGCCTTAATCTATGTTAGACGGGCCTCATTTTCTCAAAACTACATAGTATATGTAACCATTTGTTCATAAAATCATTCTCCTCAAGTACCTAAGTGATAAAACTCAGTATTAGTATCCTTTAATGCTTTTGGAGTGATTATTGTAAAGGTTTGAATGGATATGATAACATTATTTACTGGCCATCTCCTCATTATATAATATAACTTGATAGATAAATACATGCAAGCTTTGGTAGTCAAAACATAATGTTCTTACACCAAGTAAAAGTCAAAAAAAAAATGTTTTCAGTAGTACTAATAAACATCTCCGGATGATTCTATGTGATGATATCATAAATTCTTCATTAATACCATTTCACAGAGTCTAATGTTCAATTTAATCACTGATATCCTAACCAGGTTCCCCCACTATTATGGGTATATAATCTAATATCACATTATCTATTTATGGATTCATCCCAAAATGAGAAATCAAAGTGGGAAATTCCGCCATCTATAACTAATGTTTAATCTCAAGACTTTTATTGTTGGAATGACCAATAAGGTTCGACTAGGATTAATATCAGTAGTAATGCCAATAATTATAGTCAGAAATGTAGGGTATGACCCACCCACATGAAAAGGAGGGCATGAGAATGAAACTCCCTTAGGGGGCTTATAACTGTGGGATGAATTTCCTCCCCCTTCATATGTTGGTGAAGTTAACATGATAGGTAAAGAATATGGAGAGTTCAGCTATTTATTAACCTATCAGACAGGCTTCTCAAATAATCTATCCGAGTAGTATTCAACCCAGATCATGGAATAACCTTATGACAAGTTAGTCAGAGAATTCATGTGAGTAAATAAATTTTATTTCCAGAATCCTCATGCATCATCATCAACCATAGTTGAAGGAGGATGACATGAAGTGATTTCCTGTTAATCTTAGAAAAAGGTAAAGATGAAACATTTGGAAAGAATCCAAATTTCCTTGAGAACCTAAAGGGATAATAAGGCTCACAAATGTTAATCTCATCGGCCCATGAATTTATAATCTCATCTAGAAATGAGATGTTATAGGATCATTATTTCAGAGAACCTCTACCATTATCTTCAACCACACTATAGGGATCTAGTTAAAAGGTAAAAGAAAATTAGAGAGATCATTTAAAAACTCAATCACACAATATTTTCCTATGACTTTTAGTTTAGAGATAAAAATATTTATATGTATGAGGTAACATGTGGAATGATGGATTTTGGTGCTATAAAGTTATTCTAAACAATGAATGTGTCCCTCCACTCAGTTAGAAAAAACTTGAAAGGTCTACAAAAAATATTTTTTGATCTCCCCCTATACATTCCCCTACTACTCATTAATGGGTGTGAGAGTGGTTAAAACTAGGTATATAGGTTGTCCCTTAACCAATGCATTTATCATTGATACGGTACATACTTGGAAAATATTATTCTCATCACAAGATGGGATAATCCATTAACTTAATAACATTGTGAAAAATCATTGAAAAACAAATTTTAGAGATATGTCTCAACAAATACAATAACTCCATCAGGTATGTTGGAATTCCTAGATATTATCCTAGTATAAACTAGGAAGATGTCATAATTTTTGAGTTATATGACTCCTGGTGCACCAAATTTTTGGCCTTGAGCTGCTAGCCAATAAAATCTAGTTGCTAAATGGAAGGAGCGAATGGGTGTGAATATGATGACCCAATGATTTCTCTTCTGCAAATTGTAAATCTCTATCTAATGTATAAACCTATTCAGTATCTTCTATTATTTTATATTAAAGAATAAATTCATCAAACATATTACCAAGAATGGGAATTCCTTCTAATTGCTAAACATCACACATGATGATCCCGACTTTTCTATCTGGTAAATGAAAAGTGTTAGTATTGTAACACCAACCACTGATCAATTCTAAAAAGAACTAAGTTTTTGAATATATCAAAAAACGATAAATTTATAATTCTTGATAAAATCTGTTGATCTACAATCATTTGATACATTTCATGAAATTATAGCCTAAGAAGAACTATTAAGCCTATTCTTCAAAAGAGTTTCCTAAATATCACAAATCTCACTTGAAACTCCATCCTCTATTGAGATAATTTGTTGATAGATTAAAAAGAGATAGATAATCTTTAATTTTTTACTATAAGGATATATCACCATTATGTTGGTTGATTTATATCCATAATGAACCATTTAGAATGAAAACATTATCTTGAATTGCTTCAAAAATTATTTGTCCCAAAGTGGAGATGTTCAATTGAACACAATAAAATGACACCTCAAACCAAAAATATGGAATATTTTGATCAGTTGGTTGAATGTGATAATCATAATGAAGTCTGAATTTTATTAGTGGTAATCTGTAAAAAAATAGGTCATTCAGAATCTATGAAAAATGAAAAAATCTTTAGAATACCGTCATGAGGTATGATGTGTCGTTAGATATCATTTTCAATATTTTATTCAATGGAATTTATTCTCATAGTCATGTTCATCAAAAAAAGAGTTTGTTTTACATGGTCAATTTTTATCCCTTTTCAAAGAGAAATTGGGAAAAAATATTTCATAAATACAAAACATTTTGGTGAATCAGATAGTACATTGGGGGCCACAAATCACTTCAGATGTTATTTTAACGATGAAACAGTTCATCAACTATGTGTAACACCTTATTGATACAAAATAATAACTTAATTTCAATGGAGAATAATTAGTTTGTGGAAATTACCAATTTTGGGGTGAGATTATTTCTATGCTGATGAGGCTGTTCATAAAAGAAAATGGTTTGTGAAGAAGACACTATGTGAGTAATCTTATAATAGATCACAGATTAGCTGAATTGAAAAGTGAATAATGTTTTATGTATGAAACCGTTTATAGGAATATGACATTCTCGAGGTCAAAAAATATACCACAAATAAATATACAAATCATTAAACTTGACTAACATCTTCCATAGAAAAGACTATTCATCATATCGACTGAACCCCATCCCGATGGGGGACTTTTATTAGGTCTAAAAAAGTTCACATGGAAGATCGATATTCATTATTGAAATGGAACGATTTAATTCATCCAGGATATTTTGGGATGGTTAAAATGGTATATTATCACACTCTTTAAAGGAAAACTGTGTTTCGCAAACCATGCTTGATATGTGAGTCACTGCTCCACATAGTGCCTCTACGAAGCACCCTTGTAAAGAGTCCCCTACATAAGATTTTTTTATGAAACTTGTTCATTTTTTCAAAGAAAAAAAATCATTTTCGGGGTTAGACCGCTCTTTCGAAGCCCCCTGCAAATGAAAATTTTCTTTTAGAGGTGAAGTGGTATCTTTGGACCCCATACAAACGAAAGATTTCTTTTTGGGGTGAGGAATTTATTTTAAACCCCCCCCCCCCACAAATGAATATTATGTTTTAAGGGTTATATAGAAGCCTAAAACCCTAATCCTTTATGGATGGAAGTTGATTAGTTGCATCTGTACCCATATAAAAATACTGACACACAAACTGAGGTGGGTGACATGGTTTGGATGTTGATTCCTTGATAGTGGATTTTCTGTGGGACACAATCATAGAATCTGATATTAGTAGTTAAACATCTCTCATATATCACAAATAAATTAAATGTATAAGAATCACACTAAATAGCATATGAAGATATCATTATAAGAAAGAGACAATTGTAGGATAGCTATTCGCATATCAAACCTCTTTGATGATCATCATTCTATCAACTTCATGTGAATGAACTATTTATGGACCAACATCCCACATAGTAATAAATATGTAGGATGTGTTACTTCTCTCTCAACATACTTATTGAAGAATTCAACCTTCCCTAAACCCCTTCATGAACTTTACAACAAAACCTTCCAACCAACACCTCACATGAAGTTCAATAACCCAAATGGTCCCCTTCGTTAACCACCCTTCCTAAAGAACCCAACTGGGCCCCTTTTCAAACAACCCTTTGTGAAGTACACTATAGGGGCCCTTTGCAAATCACCCTTCACGAATTTTAAAAATGGAACCCTCCACAAACAAACTTTTATGAGAACCCATCAAATCCCCTTCACGAACCCCAAGTCCAAGGCTTCCCCTAAAGCATCAAGATATGTATGGTCAAACAAAAGGGTACACAAGTGTTTCCTATTGATCATGAATTTACATGGTAAATTAGGTCATATTAATAACCTCCTTTATAAGTGGGATCGTCAAAATTTTCTCATTAATACATTCCCATAGTTTCAAGGGTTCCAACCATGGCGATAATGTTAGGGGCATCCCCATTCTAGCTGGTAAGGGGGTGGATTACAGTTTTCTATACCATTGAGGGTTAGAGTCTTATCCCATATGCTTCTTTTGAATTGGGAAAGGTCATACCCTATTAGAGGAATCCTAATGCCTTTATTATCAGTCCATATCGTAAAATGTAGTCATATGTGATTATCTGGTTTACCAAAACCAAATATGATGCAAGAATATCCAAATCCCTTTGTCTCTTCCATCTTGATGGCCTCATCCACAAGTGAACAAAAGAAATTGTGTGGTTTGTTAGATCATTGACATCTTCTTATTTATAACATTGAGCATGACTCTTGTGTGATTATAAGTTTGAAATGATCATGATATCCTCATGATCAAATACCTATGTCAAGAAGAGGCTACCTTTATGAATCTTTATCTCACCACCTTTGGCCCTCCTCCTTAGGTATTTCCCCCAACCATCTCACTGCCTATGGGCCTCCTCCTTAGGTGTAAGGACAGGCCATCTCACCACCTATGGACCTCATCCTTAGGTATAAGCCTAAACCATTTCACCACATATGGTCCTCCTTCATAGGTATAAGTCCCAGCCATGTTACAACATATGGGCCTCCTCCATAGGTATAACCCCAACCATGTTGCCACATATGGGCATACTCATTACGTATAAGACCCAACCCGGTTACCATTATATGGGCCTCCAATTCAGTGTAATCCCTAACTCGTATGAACTAAATGGTCCTTGATCCTCGACCATCTAGGATTCATAAGAAGCCTCCCTGAGTTCCAAACCCAACCCCCAAAATTCCCCCTAATATTATCTAAACCATATCCCCAATAGGGTTGTGTCCAATGTGGTGGTAATATTCATTTCATGCCCCTATTATCACCATCCTTATTATTCAATATTTTTGATAAAATCATTCCCCTTAGGGGAGAACACGTCTCTTCCAGGACCTTTGGTCCGCTTTAGTTTAAGTCCCACACTAGTCTTGACATGGCACCTTTCACCAAGACGTTCTTGTCGCATGATATTAATATCCATGTTTTTTCCTTTTCTCCTGACCTTAAAAGGTAGGTTGTGTCCCGTTAATTGGAACAGAACTACATAGGTTCTGTTTCCCTTCACAAGGATACATAGGAAGCTTGTCTCTTGTGCCCCATCCCGATATCAAAATAATTTCCATCTTATCATGTGACATTAAATTTCTGAGCTCCCAATGATGTGACTTAAACAAATGTCTTTATAATAAATCATATAAGAATATTTAATATGTGTACCAAAAGGGTACCATAAATGGATAATCTTGGATATATACAAGGGTATCCATCAATTAAGAACCTTAGATACATATAGATGATTCTAAAATCAACACATTCTGAAAATTGTTAACATAGAAGTGACCTAGTACATACATGGGATTTAATAAATGATTCATGAATACCTACTAAATCTATAATAGAGTCCTGGTATAGAAAATAATTCCCCACAAATGGTTTTATGAGTCTGAACATATATCATATTGTCCCACATTTCATGTAAGGTCTCATCGGAGAAATACAATTGGTTGTCTACCTTTGGAAGGCACGTCTGCCTCAACACAAAACAAGTATGAGTGTGAGAACACTATGAGAACAAAAAATCATGGAAATTTTTTATGTGGTTATTTTAAAAAATAAATATATTTTATCAAAATAAATTTCAATCATATGTAATTTTAATTAAAAATATAAAAAAGTGTTCTTTTATGAAATATATTAAAATAATATTTATAAAAAAATTAATTTCTTTGATTTTTTATTCATAGTTTTTATTTTAAAGCATTAAAATATTTATATTTTTTAAATTAAACTTCATAAATGTTATTTATAATTTATTTTATTAATTTTAGGTCAAATTTTAGTTTTAACGGCAAGATTACTGTTACCAATGGTCACATTACGTCCAATAAATACCATTTAATACCTTCATTCAACATTCATCTCAATTCCTATCAATCGTATATAATTTTATTTTCAAAAATAACAATTCAATTACTAATGTTCTACCATATTTTTTACAGTTTTTTTAATGACTGTTATAGTTCATGGAGTTTAATGTGATAAAATTTTTCCCATTCTACTTATTTTATTATTTCCTTTTTATTTTCCCATTCTTCATGTTTCCATTTTCATCAATATATTTTTTTTGAAAATTTATGGTTCCCTATTATTGAAAACAATATTATGCCTTTCTTTTTTTAAAATATATTGTATAAAAAAATTATTCACAAGTATAATTCAATATATATATAAAATATTGGATGTTACAAATTTGATGGGTTGAGATCGACCATCATCGATTAGTGAGACCCTCGAGTAGGAAGAGAATGGAAAACACATAAGAATTTGTAGCTAGTTAGACATAAGATAAGGAGATTAGATGTATAAATTATGGATTCATTGGATGGGTAACATTCTATAGTTGTGGAGGAATGCATGGATTTTTTTCATTGGAATTTTTAGGGTTTTCTCCTCATTTGAAATTTTATTTCAATATTGACTTTTACTTTGGCTTTCTAATAATTTCATTTTAGACTTATTGAATAGAATAAGATGGGATCATGGATCTAAAGATGTAGTTAGCGGTAAATTTGGAGAAATGATTCATCGGCCCTAGTGTTCCCCCTAGTGTAGATTCTATTATATTCTCCAAAAAATGTGAGGATGGTGTTTGGATATGTATACACTCTCACTACTTAAACCAAGTTAAAATTAAGTACGTATATTCTCTTATATATATTGATGGTATATTTGACCAACATAAGGTAGTGAAGTGGTTCGTAATGATCATACTCATGTTCGGATGTCATCATATTCCTTATTATGTGGAGAAAATCCCAAATATGATGTCTAGGTATTTTTACATGCATAAAAAATTATAGTTATTCCATTAAGATTGATAAATTCTCAACTAGGTTCGTGTGACACATAAACCAGATCTCCCACCCTTTATTGTAATATTTTTTTATAGTTTTCATAGATTAAATTCTCATCTATTCCTAAATAGATGAGGATAATACTAAGAATTTGAGGATTATCTTATGCTTTTGTTAAGAGAACTATATATATGGTAAAATCTCAAAGAGCTTTTTTTGTTTTGTGGAACTAATTTCTTAGGAAATATCATCTTGGAGGGTGTAGTAATAGTTGACCCGATAAATATTGTGGTTGTGATGTATTTGGAGCCAAAAAATAATATGTTTTAGATAAATTGTTTTCATGGATTAGTGGGATATTACAAAATATTTTTAGCAAACGTATTTAAGATTATATCTCCTATGAAAACCCTTCCAAAATAGGGTTATCCTTTTGTATGACTTGATAAATTTTGGGGAACCATTGAAGAACTAAATTATAAGTATACCAGTGATATATTTATGTGTTTATAAAAGGAATGATTTGATTATGTGGTGTTTTGAGATTCATGTAGGTTAGGGATTGGATGTGTTCTTATGTAGAGGTGGACAATGATTTTTTTATTAGTCCATCGAGTTGAGATCTCATATGTAAAATAACATGACCTATGATTTTAAATATTCCAAAGTAATTATCAACTTTAAAATCCTATAGTCACTATATTATTAATAATATATTCATGGACTAAAGGGATTATAAATGTCTTAGATACACATTATCCTATAAATTTCCTAATCTAAAGAAAAAATGGTTTCTAGAGTTCTTAAAATATTATGACTTCAAGAAATCATATACTCTATAAAAAGGAAACATGGTGGTCGATTCACTTAGTAGGAAATATCAGGATATATTGGAGTAGGAGGCATCTAATAAACTATCCATGATGTAGTCTGACTAGGTGGTGGAAAAATACATTGCATACCTTTCATCAATAGTGTTGGTTCCCATATTTCATCACTAAGTGAGATATTCCCAACATTGATGCATCATATGTTATATGTTATGTGACTAAATAACATTCATCAATAAACCTAAAAGATTCTATAAATGTGGGTAGAACAGCATCCTCTTCGAAGGATGGATAGTTGTTCCATTTGGGTTGTATTATGTGCTATTGAGGGACTTTAATAAACAGACTTTAATGTTATATCATATTATGATAAACATCAACTGGGACCTTTTGGATCATTTTTACAAGATACATATAATGACTTTTTACTATTTTTATATGTAGGTTCCTCACCTGTCAATAGGTGAAGGATTCGTAGTAGGTCTCATGCTATTTGAGGAAAATCATTTTCGATTCAAGGTAGAATTATAAAATTATATTTATGGAATTAATTACTAGAATTCAGCACTCAATGAACAAACATGATTATTTCTGAGTGAGTATCGACCAAATGACCATGTTGGATCACAACCTCTTTATTTTGCACAATATTTAAATCGTGATATTGGGTTGCCATTATATATAGGATATTGAATGGTTAACATATTTCTCATAATGACCATTTAAAAATTATATTCTTGTTTCGCATCCTAGATATGGAGAAGTTTATTGTAGTCATTTAGGACCCACTTATTATTGAGTAATAAGAGGTTCACTTTAGGATATACTCAAAACTGGTATGGGGAGGTAAATCAGTGATGGAAAATTTTATCCAATTTTTAATTTTTATCTCTTTAACTCATATAATTTTTGGAATCGTGATTCTATTATTCAATTTAACTTATCATATTGAATTACGTGAAAGAAAGTGAAGTTTATAGATGATATTTTTTACTATTTTTTCTAAAAAATATTATTTTATAGTCCTTTCCATATTTGGTGATGACTATTACATGGATTATATACTATAATATTTTACAATGTAAATTAGTTTGGACCGAAGAAAACATTTAGCTTAGTGTGAGTCCCTACATTTTAGGAGGGGGAATCAACTTCCCTGAACTTGTGCTGACTTGACATAACTTGCAACTCCTTGGTGGTTATTTAATCTTCCTCTAAAGATAGTCTTCAACATATTTTTAATATACTTTTAACACTAAAAAAATATCCCTGTTGATGATACTTCTATTTTATATCACAACACTTCTCTATTTTTCAATTCCTTTTTCTTCACATTGTTACTTGTATAGCAATATAAAATAACATCCTTAATTTTTTACTAATTATATATATAACTAGTTAATACAATTACTCAATATAATATATATTTCTAATCAGTCCATCCTATAATTTTCATTTGATGATAATAATTTTGGGTATAGTTCATCTGATCCTATCACTTCTTCTTACTTCTTCATGATTCATCCAAATATTTTCCATATAATAAATTCATTTGAGCCTATCCATCATATTTTGATTCATTTGATGATAGTTATTCTGATTCTACTTCTTCCTTCTCATTATGATTCATCTAAAACCATCCAATCCATTATTAATTTATTCCTTTCTTCATCTATGCTTAGTTTTTTTCTACTGTTTAGATCCATCGGGTACCCCCTACTCTATCACAACTTCTTTCTAAAAACATAAACCCAAATTTTAATATTTCATGCTTCATGGATGACTATTTATTATAGTTGAAATTATTTAGTACATCCAGTCCTTCTCATATATGGAAATTTTTCAACCCTTTTTCATAATATCTCAACCTTAAATACAGCTTCAATTCCATTGGAAAATGAAGGAACTCAAATATATTTCCCCCCAAAGAGAAAACATGAATTTTAAACATTATATTCAATTTAATAATTATAGAAAACTTCTAAATTCTAATAGAAAAGTAAATATTTTAAAAAACATCATACTCTGTTTGACATTATAGTATCACAAACATAACTCATTATTATTGAAACATTGAAAGATCATCTCAACATTATCACAATTATAATAATAAAAACTATGTAATGTTATTCTGACTATACTTATAGAATAACTTCATAATAAAAATTATATCCTGTGAAAACTTTTACATTATTCCTTTGAAACATTATAGAAACATCCTAGAATTATTTTATAAAATACATCCTCTAACAATTTAGATGATTCATGAAACCTTTTGTCTAGAAACATTGTGTTCTAACTACTCTGTTCAATCTACCCTTTTAAATTTTATCTATCATACTATCGAGGTAATATTATTCAATATGTTAGGTTCATAGTTTTTTTAGTTTTCCTCTATCCATTTATACCTATATGATATTTTATACCCCTTACATCCAGTGATATTGTATAACTCTATTAGATGAAATTGTAATACTCAGTATAATGAATTTGTAATAATTTTTATGATTACATTGTCTAGAATCATATGTCCAATATAATTATTGGGAAAACTCACCAAACACTTTTTAACCATCTTGAATGGAAACATTAATCTAATTAATGTTGGTAAAACACCAAATCTAATAACTTGATATGAAAACTTCTGTCAAAATCTTTAGCTCAGAATCATCTATCTTATTCCCCTACACAAAAATATATTTCCCAAGAATGTCAATTATTAATATATGTCTAATATCATAATATAGAAAAACAATTTTTATTCTATATATTATGAATATTTACCCACGTTTTTTATGATATTTAAATGTTTCCTATAACATTTTTAGGAAAAATTATCCTTGTTACCCAGAAAACATTATCATCCAACTTCACCACAATTATTCTGTCTTAAAATATGATTTGTAGAGTTCTTAATTATCTGAGGATTCATAATCTATTCTTTAATAATATGGAAATATCTTCTTTTGATGATTTCTACACATTTATCTCCAAAATTTGATGGCATTAGGATACATTTTCCTGATCATTGGAGAACTTCGGTCAACCAGAGTCTATCTGATGACAAACCTTGTTTATACTATAGAATTTAAACTTATCTTCATCTCCATAGCTTAATTAATCATTGCTATAATTTTTTTATTTCAACATATTCTCTTCACATATAAATATTTGTACATGTCCATCTGGTAGACACTATATATCTCTTCATACAACATTTCTCTGCACATTATAAATTTTTTAGAACATGATTTTGAATGAATTGATTCACAATCTATCCACTAAATTTAAATGATTAAACTCTCTTTTAGAGAGGATTTTATTTACTATGAATAAATCTCCATCTTTAATAATATGATATTGTTCACCTAGATTTTACTTTTATGGTATAACAATTTATGTAATCAGTCAAACTGTTTCTTCTCTTTGTATTAAATTGATTCCCTCAAATCCCATCAATCTAATATTATAGTCAATGTTCCTTTGGAAGTTTCCCAAACATTACTTGTTCTATTGAACATAATTTCATTCTTCCCTCGAAAATATTGTTTTTTTGATACTCCATCTACTGTAATTTGTTATAATCCTTTTTCTAATAGTGATTGTATAAAAAGTACATCAACTGTTCTTGGTCTAATTGACTTTTTTGCACTAATATATTAATGATCAAACCCATATGGTCACCTTAGTCTTCTAACCTCAAAATATTTAACTTATCATTCAAAATAAGCTTACATTATACTCCTTAACCTCTTAACAAAACTACATTTATTCTATTTAAAAATTCATTAAGGAAACACTGATAAATTTTTTAGAAAATGTGCTTCTCCAAAAAACATAGAACGTGTTTGGACATTAAGAACAACTTGATAAATATTCATATGTAAACTCAAATTATTAAATATAACCTACCTAATTGAATAATACATGACATTATTTTTTTCTTCCATATTCATTCAAACTATATCAACTTTGTTATTATGATTGAATTCTTTGGTAATATTTTCCTATAACTTCTTCATCATAACTACTTCAACATATTGGAATCAATGAAATATTATGATTTTATTAGAAACCATTGAAAACCAATAATATACATTTAAAAAACACACACAAAAGTTGGCTCTTCAATATCTCCCTTTGTATTTCTCTAAATACGTTCAACATTATTTTAAAATTAATATGTTAATATGAGAATCTATATCTATAATTATTTTAAACCTTTCTCTCCCCCAATGTTTTTCATACACTCATTTCACTATACTCCACCTTATTATCAAGAAATAAAAATTTCAAGGAAAAGTGGAATCAATTCATACTTAAGAAATAATTCATTATTCATTTCATTGAAAGTATACATGATCCATTATATGTGTAAAAAACAAAAGGATTATATATAGACAAAAATTTATCCCTTACCATCGAATATGGATACCACGTTAATGAAAACTCAAAATCTTATCTTCAAGGGTTATCGAATTTTTTAGTATGAAGATACATATATTATATATTAAACTTTTTTAAGAAAGATCATCCCAAAAATCATGCACTCACTTCACCAAATAGATCAAAGACATTCAACAATAATATAGAGGAAAAGTGTCCACGAACCAATTTTATACTTAAATTTTTCATATCATTCATTAATCCATGTATTCCCACTTTTTTTTTATGTTTTTTATTTTTTATATATAAATATTATAGATTAAGGAAACATAACTTTTAAAATAACATGATCATAATGAACATTCCAGAAAGATCAAATTTCTATGAAATAATAATTTTGGAAGAAACATTGACTTTCTACAAATACCTCCCCCTCCCCCTTAAGGAGACCTTCTATTATATTGTCATAATCATTAATGTATTAAAAATATATTGTTTATAAAATTAGTGTTGATAAAGAATAAAAATATTTTTTTTCTTATATGGGTGTACAAACTTTAAAAATTTCACATCTTATCCATGTATGATCTTTTTATAAAATATTCAGTGAACCAACATAGGATTAATTAAAGGCTAAGAACTTCCTTATCTTGGTTGAAAAATATTTGGAATCCATTTAGCCTACTCATGTTCTCCCCCTGAGTGCATACCTATCCTTTTAGTCCTTATATTTAAATAATATCAACAAATATCAATAATTAAGGGAAATGTTTTATTTTTCATGCCTTTCAATGAGAATATAAATGTAAATATGAATTTAAAAACTATGTTTCTCTATTTTCCCCATAATTCAGTAATATACTTAACAATTTCATTTATGATCAAGGTTGTGAGGATATCATAACTATTTCAATTTCCCTTTTTGTGAACCTACTTTCTTTAAGAGTTTTTAACTAACTTATATCACTTGGTGAAACATTCATCATCTTATATATGTCTTCTCATGATAGAATTATAGTAGATTTATTTTTTTGACTATGTCCATCCATGTTTCACCTCACACATAGTACATATTTAGGTTATTATGGAATCCTTTGTTTCACTTTTTTACAATCCTTTCCTAGTGCTTCTTCAACTTTTCTCATCTTCCCTAAATCTTTTGTCCAGATTACCAATAAATAAATATGAAAATTGGTAGAATGTTTGGATTTTCCACATGGATTATTCTAAGTTACACTATACTTATTTTTCATTTTAGATGTATCACTTTTCTTCAACTATATAGATATAGAATCCAAGATCTTCTATTTTTCTTCCCGAGATAATGTTTCTTCCCAACGTTAAACTTTTTTATTCTTAGGGATTATTCTTATTTATTAACTAACTTAATTTCTTGTCATATTTAGAAACATATTGAGATAATAATGCTCTAATATTTTGAAAACAATCATTTCCAAAATCATAGGTTTTATCAAATTTTTGAAAATGTTGGATATTTTTAGATTTTTCTTACCTGGGGAATATATATTTTCTATTATTGGATTTCTCCACCTTTGAATGAGATTCCATTTTTCTTTTTCATTTACAAGATTGTACAAAAAATCTAACACACAATTTCAAAATCTATAGTAGCACAAATATTGATACATAAATTTCAATTTTATGATATCTTACATATAATTTTTTTTCATTTTACTTTTCTTGTTGGGATATTTGTGGTGAACCAAATTCCATAATATTTTTCATATCCACCATTTTCATGGTGGTAGGTTTCATGTAAAATTTATTCATCCATTATTGTATATATTTTTTCATACCTAGACTATTCAAAAACAATTTTAAAAATTACTAAATTTATGTAAGGAGGGTAACAATTTCATTAATCTTACCGGAGATAGATAGTTAAAAAAATTCATGATCATTTGAACACATGTTTGAGGTGTTTCAAACATAGAATCCTATAATGGAAATTTTATAGAAATAGAAGCTTCATCCTTCTTTTATGAAGTCTCAATATTTATCTTTTTTAGAATGTCAAGCCAAACATAAAATTCTAGAAATTTCATATTAAAGGTGTTTTTCTAATATCTAATCATAATCACCTTCTATATGCATATTTTTATAACTCTTTCAACATTCTCTTTGTGAAAGGTAACATTAATTTTTAATAGATATTTAAATTCCTTTATTTTGTTTGATTTCACTTCCAACTAAAAATCATAGACATACATTATATTTTTCAACTTTTTTCAAATACATGGATCATTTATTATATAGTCTTCTTAACTCCATATTTATCTTCAACTTCCTTGAGATAATTACTTTTAAAACATTTTGAACTAATTTCAAGATTGTAATGCCCCGATCCTAGAAACCCGATGTTGGTGCATTATTTTAATACATTGGCATGATTATAAGGAATAAAGTCCTGAAAGAATGATCAGTTTTGTATTCTTGGAAACAATATACATACATAATTTCAAAATTACAATTTGAAAAGAAATACGACACTAATTTATTCCATTAGAAACATCTAAGCCTCTTAGATATGCCTTCATGTCACTCATAACTAACTTTATTATATCCTGGAAAAATAAAACATAAGAAAGGGGTGTGCTCAAACGCTCAGTAAGAGTAAGAAATTCAATGGAAGATAACATAAACATTAGGCATGGTTAATAACTAAAAACACATGCCTTTACAAATAATAAACATGAATACATTATGACAGGAATATGAGCTGAGCAAATAATTCCATAATAAAATATTGTCATGGGTATTCTACTAGTCTAATAACCACATGATGCATCAAAATTATTTTCATAATGAGGGAATGTATAATGTCGTAAATTCTGAAACATTTTGTTATGGTCTCAGCTAAGACATCTGAAAATGATTAAGGCCTTAGCCAAAAACATATATCAAATTGGGAAAGGCCTCAGCCAATTCCATGTATAATTGTCTCATGAGACCTACTGAGGCATCGAGAATCTATAGAGGGCTCCACCCATAAGTTACTAAGTCCAATTAATTCCTCATATGAAAATTTTAAAACATAATCTAAATATTTGTATTAAAAATAGCATACAAAATGTAAATTTTTTAGCAACAAACCATGAATGGCATAAAAAATAGCACATCCATAGTCAAACATAACTCATTCAAAAAAATATGGATGATTTTATGACGATAAATCAACCACAATCAAGAATAAAATACACTGAAAGATATTTACATAGATGAAAATAGTCATTAAGACTATTTTTGGGATATATCCCCCATTCCATTCCATCATTTTGAAATATTTATTGAGGATGAAAACAACTGAAAACCCATCACAAAATTAAAACACCAACATAGGAAAGATGCTAAGGGTAGATGAAGTAATGGAGAATAAGGGCATCCCCATTAATTAAGTTGATACCCTCAGGTTTGAAGGATCTCACCATATGATGGAAGATAGGATCAGGTCTTGTAACCTCCAAAGAAGAAAGGTAGTCCGCAACATGGTTTCCTTCTCTCCAGGTGTGATAGATGGTGATGGTGTTACTATGCTTTTCCCTAAACTTTCTGCGGATGTATTCGATGCACTGTGGAGGTGGACAGAAGCCATGTAGAAAATCATGAAGGATCTTGGAGTCAGTTTCCACCTCTTCAACCCGAACACTTTTGATGTGGCGAATACAAAGACCCATGAGAAAAGCTTTGGCCTCAGCCTTAAGGGAGGTAAAATGGCCTAACCTGGAATGGAATTACATCACCATCGATCCACGGATATTATGCCCAACCCCTCCACCTCGAAGGTTACCCATGATGCATGATGAGTTCGAGTTAATTTTGAGACCTCTAGAAGGTGTGGACCAACAGATCAATTGTCCCCTGGTATTACTATTAATATGTTGGGGGATAAGGGGGTTGAATTGCAATTTGCAAAGCGAGGGAGCATCATTCCAATTAGAGATGAGATTATCTATATCCAAAAGAAGCATCTTAGTCCTAGCGATGATAGTGTAGGTCATGGACATGGCCCCTTCATGTCTAGCCTTGTTGCGGGCCTGCCATTAACTCAAGCCTCCCGCCTGCCGAATCATGGCTCGAGCCATCTTCTTCGGGCCTCTATCTCTAGATCTGTGGAACCAAATTTCCATGAAAGGAAGTTTTCTTATGTGAGGGATGAAGAGACGCATGAACTCACCAAATAAGCACCATAAAACACCTGCCCATTCACTTTTGAAGAAAATATGGTCCGCACTCTCCTCCTTACAGCTTTGACAACATGAGCAGTGAGACACCAAAGAAATACCATAGCGTTTGATGTTCTCCTCAGTTCGGAGGGATCTGTTTCAGATTCTCCAGAGAAGGAATTTTAACTTAGTAGGCATGTTATTACACCACAAGGTAGCATTGCTGATTTGAAGAGGGTCTTGGAAGCCTCACCAGCAGCAGAAGTCCCGAGAAGTGAGGACCCCATAAGACGAAGGGGTGAAAACACATTTATCATTATCAGGGGACATGACAATAAGGTTGAAATAGCTATGATGAAATTCATTCAACACTACTGAGATTAAGGAGGGGTGGATGCTAGGTTCCCTGAATGAGATAGAGGGGGCAAGATATCCTGGGAAGCTGAGAATTTCCCCAGCCCAGTTATGATGCCCGAATGAAATGACACCCCTCCCAATGATCCAACGCACATACACTTGAAGATCAAGGAAAATGGGAAAGATGGAAGCCTAGAATTGGAATCCATGGCCTTCAAGTAACGCCTTGTTGAAAAACTGGGCAGAATTCATAATTTGACCCCACATAGTGCGTTTTTCTAGGATTTCCCAGGCAATTTTTTCCTGCATAAACTGAAGAGTATCTACGAGGCTATGAACGTTGATGCCCCTTTCGCTTTCAGGCCTTTACATTTTACTCCAAGAGGACCTGTGACGCTTACCCTCAACTTTGGGGTCCCAGATAAAATTGGAAAGAATCTTGTCGATGTTGGAAATGACACCCTTGGGAACTCTGATTGCAGAAAGTGGATGAACAATGGAAGCGAGGATCACACTATTGATCAGACCAATTCGACCCCCGAAGGAGAGGTAATTGTTCTTCCATTTGGGAATGTGATCCATTATCTTGCTGGTGAGGAAGTCAAAATCCCAGAAGCGATGTCTTCTTGGAGAAAAGGGGGCCCCCAGGTACTCAGTAGGAAAGCTTCCTTGCTGCATGGCAAGGGCAGTATGCACTCCTGATATACGGCTATAAGAACACTTCTTCGAGATAAATAAATGGCTCTTGTCTTTGTTAATGATCTGGACACTTTAGAAAGAGTAGTCATCCAGCACCTCATTCAGACATTTAAGTGACCCACTACCCGTATTCATAAAAAGGAGGGTGTCGTCCACGAAAATAAGGTGGGAGATAGATCGAGACCCCCTGCACCTTTGGTAGGGCCGAATCTCTCCACTATTATAGCTCCTCTGAATGAGATGACTCAATATGTCCTGGGAGATGATGAAGAGGCTCAGGGAGATGGGGTCTCCCTGTTTTAGGCCGTGGGTGGCTTTGAAGAACTGGTAATATTTTCCCATAAACATAACCGCCATCCATGAAGAGGAGAAGCATCGGAAAAAGATATCAGTGTTCCAAGGGGAGAAACCCATACCTTGCAGCACCCTGTTAATGATACCCCACTCCATCTGATAGAAATATTTATTCATATCCATCTTCATCTCCACATTTTCACCACTAGTTTTAATGTTTAGGTCCCCAATCATTTCTTATGAAAGGGAAATAGCACCTTGAATTGATCTCCCCCGAACAAAACCATGTGGCTCTTTAGTAATCCTCCTGGGAAGATGAATAGTGATCCAGGAATTTAAAAGGCCAGGTATGATTTTATAAGTGAAGTTACAAAGACTCATCGGGCGGTATTGCATGACCGACGTGGGGTTTCTTGTTTTATGAATAAGAACCTTTGAGGTGGCTCTCACAACCCTCGGGAGGCTGCCTCCTCTGAACAAGTCTTAGATAACCGATATGATGTCAAACATCATAACGTCCCACGTGGATCTATAGAAGGAACCCGAGAAGCCATCGGGGCCAGGGGCACTCTCTGGATCAAGGTTCTGCATGGCGTCGGAGATTTAATTTTTTTCTCATGGATGGAGCTCAGATTTTCATTGTTCTGGCTAGATATACAACTGATTATCACTTCAAAAATGTTAGTTCCACTTCCAAGAAAGTCATTGGGCATTCTCAGGTTGGGCCCTGCAATGAGGTTTTTGAAAAAAGAGTGTGTGAGCTCACCCGGCCCTGCTCTGTCATTCGAGTAGGAACTATCATCCATAAGGATTTTGGGTTGCACTGGCCGCTATCTTTATTTGAATCATGAATGGAAGAAAGAAGAATTTTTTCCCCCTCCTTGATCCATTTGGTTCTTGTTTCCTCTCTCACTAAGAGTTCCTGCCGCAAAAGCCTCTCTGGCAGGCCCGATTTCTGCGAGCAAGCTCCTCAAAGGCAGGGGCATCCCAGGCTTCCTCAAGACTACCTTAAATGAGATCCACTACTTGCAACGCCTCCTCAAGTTCAGCATCATGGGAGGGAAGGCCCTTCTTCCATTCTTGATGCTTTGACATTAGGAACCTTAGCTTGTTGTGGATGGCCACCCAAGATTGGAGCAGGGCAGGGCCATCCCAAAACGATTGGACAAGAGAGATGAAACCCAACATTGAGACCCACTGAGGATAGAATCTGAACTGCCCCTAGAGGGCTTGACCTGAAACCAAAGACACCAGGAGCAGGGAGTGATCTAAGGAACCCCACACCTAGTGTGTAACTGAAGAATTAAAGAATAGGGAGGTGTCATGCAAATTGGTCAAACATCTGTCTAGGCGGCTCCACGAATGACGGGGGCCTCTTTGGTTGTTACACCATGTGAAAGGGTCACCTTGGACTCCTAGATCCATAAGACCTGAACCATCCACAAATTCAACAAATTCCAAGCTAGCTTACCACTTAAAAGGACCCCTTCCTTTCCCCTCCTCCATCTTGGCCACAACATTGATGTCTCTGCCTACAACCCATGGGTGGGGCCCCGTATCAAGGGAAGAAATATCCCTCAAAATTCTTCCCCATGGGAGATTATCACAGTTTCCATAAACGATGGTCAAGAAGAAACTGATGTTTGTTTTGGAGACCTTGTAGGTGATGTATTGGTCCCCCTCCTATACTAGGTCAACGGTGAAGTCCTTATTCCATATGATCCAGATGTGTCTGTTCAAAGGGCCAGTATGCATGTCTCCTTGAATTTTTATTTTCCACGAGAAGTCACTATTTATGGATGAGTTTTTCTTGTGCTCAATGATGCCCATAATGGCCACTTTTTTCTTTTGGATGAATGAAGAGAGAAAATCAGTTTTTACCCTGGACCACAGGCCTCATGAAATCCAAAAGAGTATGGGGAGCATTGGAAGGTAAGCGCTCTGGCACTGGCCCCAGAGCTCTTATCCATTTTTGAGGAGGGGAGTGGATCGATTATTTAGGCTCATGGAGTCAGATAGGGTGCATAAACCTGCTTTGGAGGAGATCACCAGAGCTTTGGGAGTAGAAGAATCAAGAGAGGCCAGAGGAGGAAGGCTATGGTCCTTGGAGGAGGGCACCAGGGAGCACTCTCGATCCTTATGAGTTACCCTATTACAGGGGCATGGAACATGAGGGATCGGGGTAGAGACAATGGGGGAGACCAGGGTGGGGGAGGCCTGCCCCAAGATTTCATCAGGTTGGGCTTCAGGGAAAAATGTTGGGGGGGGACAAGGTCGGAAGGGCATCAGGGGGGGCAGGGGAGGAATGGTGGGGAGGCCAGGAAAATAGTCTTAGGGGCCTGAAGGGCAGGAGGAGGCAGCCCAACCTCTTGAAAGGGGGGCCAAGGAAGAGGAAAGGAGGGCTTGGGAGCAAAGAATACTTGGAGGAGGCGAGTGAGCTAGGGGAGAAGGTGGTTGAGGATCAGGTCCTGAGGTGATAAGGAACACACCTGAGGAGAGACTAATTGGATAGTCTCTAAAGGGGGGACAGGGGGTGAGAGAGGCTGCCTTGGAGGAGACATCAGAGCACTATAAGAGCTATACAGGACCCCATCAAGGCTCTTTCTACACAATTGTATAGAGTGGCCCTTGATATTGCAGAATCCACAGAACCTGGGGAAGACTGGGTAAGAAATATCATGATTCCAATAGAATCCATCTTGCACATGGAGAAGGAGGCGCTCTAGAATAAGGAGGGAGAGTACTATTTCCACTCACAAGAGAGAAGATGAGGCGTCAGAACAACAGCTAGTTCGAGAATACAATAATAAGAAACCACCAAGGGAATCCACAATCACCCTCAAGAAACCAGCTTTCTAGAATAGCAGAGGGAGACCGGGAATGAGGATCCGGACCACAGCATGGGGGCTATCCTTTCCCTTGTGCGCATTCAGCGTCCATCGGGAGAGGATGGAACTCCAACGATTGAAAGAGTGGGGAACCAAGAACCACACATGAATAAAGTCTTCCTCAGAAGCCAAACAAATATAGAAAGAACTGTTATGAATCATCGAGACTTGAGCCTGGGATCTGAGAACCCAATATTTTGAAAAACACTGGAAGACTGGTAGGGGAGGCTTAGTAGAGCCGAAATAGGAGACCATGGTCCATTTAAAGCACGCCTCTACCTCCGTAAAGGCAGTAGTAGGGATATCAAAGGAGGCGCATGCACCATTGTGAGAGGTAGGCAGAAGGGACACATTGATCTCCGGGAAGCAGGGACGGGAGGGCGCAAACCGCGGGCCGCATAGAGCATCTCTGAAGGAGGGATGGCAGGGGGTCTCAGAAGAGGAACAAACCCTGTGTAAAGGAAACGATGATGCATCAGAGGCAGGGGCACCGAGAAAGGGATCCGGGGAGGCAGGGGCCACGGGAGACTGACGGGAAGGGTCGTAGGAGGAGGCAGGGCCATCAGAGGAGACAGGCGGCAGTCGGGCGGGCAGGGAAGCAACGATCAAGAAGTTTGAAAACTAAGCGGTGCATGGGTTGATTTCTCAGGGTGAAGTGGGGGATCCAATTTGACATTATATTTTCTCCTTGAAATATCCCCCTTTTGTTGAAAACATTTAAATGTCCCTCTATTTATCAAATAAGTCATTTAAATGGGATTTTTGAATCAAAGTGTCCCACACCACATTGAAACTTATAAAAGGAATATTAATTTCAAAAGATTTATAACCATATAAAGAAATAATTAAAACCATGTTTAAAACATGAAAATTAATGAGATATATTTAGTATAATAAATATTTAAAACATTTTAAAAAAAATTATTTAAAGAGTTCCTAACCAAATAAGAGGCGCATGAATACAAGTAATTGTGGAAGAACATTAATCAAAACATTATAATATCATGACAATAAAGAGATTCATGATATAATATGTCAAAGTATAGTATATAAACCATATAAAATTGAATTGTTTTATAACTATAAATATGTTTCAATGTAATGTAAATTGAGACAATGTCCCTTGCAAAGATCATATCCTTAGATTAAGGAACAATCAATGGCATAATTAGGTTTGACAAATAAGAATACACCCAATATAAGTGGATATTATGTGTAAAATAATCGAAGGAAATTCACACACATTAATAGAATGGCATAATCAATAAGTATAAGTTTAACCCAAAGAATAGAAACTGGGTTAAGAAGTTATCTTACAGAAATTCGACAGCCTGACGACATCACTATAAAATTTTGAAAATGAGTTGATGGGAGAGACAAGGTTCTATCTTTACATAGACACGAAATTTAAATCATTAAGGATATATAATAACATATCCCAACATAAGAATGTGTAAATTAAAAGATATAACATAAATGAGGCCTTTTAAAAATAGGTGGGTGAATGGTTCCCTTACCGATTTGGTAACTTACGAAACAAACGCAACATTAAAGAAGGTTCATACAATGAATATTTAAATACCTATAAATTAAATTATATTACACAAAGAATACAATCTTGGGTTTTAAATACACCACACAAAAGGAAATAGTTTCAATATAACAAGAATATCATGGGAATAAGAAGTGAGATAAAAACCCCTTACATTTGGGTTCTCCCCCTTCATTCCTTAAAATGGGGTTTGGTTGTAATAAAAAATTTGAAGGCCTTCGGGCTGTTGGATGGAAAACCCCTTACCTTGTACTTTTCCTTGGTCGAGGGTACGTTAACCTCTTGTATAATAGTTAAATAATTGTTATTAAATTATAAAATAACTACATACATAAATATGATTTCATATATGATCTTATAATATTTCTTTGTTAATTATATTTTAGTAGAATCATTGTTTCAGGTGTTAATTGATTCATTTTCATTTATATGTTTTGTTATGTAAGTCATTTTTTTATGGATAGGATGTATTTTATTAATATCTAGAAATATTTTATGTTATTAAATATTATTTTTAATAATCAAATGAAAATTTTTCTTGAATGGATACGATGGGGAATGAATCTCATCGTGTTCGTGGAGACGGTAATCTGTATGTACGCACGAACGCTACTTCCATTTTTTTAAAGGAAAGAAAACCAACTGATAAATTGGTATTTTATTATTCCAGTATAATATAATATTTTATATATGTTACGTATTTTTATTAGCACCATCCTTTATACATTCCATTTATGGTATGAATGAGTCATATCATTTTGAGGGGCGGTAGTCCACATTTCCTAAAATGAAATTATCGTATATATACAAGATGAAAATAATAAGGGTATGATATAAAAAGGAATTAAATAATCTTATAGATAAAATAAATATCATAAATTTAATATATAATTACAGTTCCCTCATAATGGCCACCATAATAGGTGGTAGTAGAAGATTGAACAATCATCATTTTGTGAGGCAGTAGTTCGTCGCCCCTAGAAACCATATGTTTTATACCCATTAGATGGAGGTGTGTGTATGTGTAGTTCAAATAACTCTCATAAAAACAACCAAGTATATTTAGGATACTGGTGTTGTTATAAAATAAATGAATAGTGATATTTTAGGTGGATGGAGAAGTAAAATAAAAGAAAATAACTTAAGAGGAGATGTTACCTTTAAATCGCGTAACTCCCTTTGGTTTGAATCAAAAGGCATCCTTGAAGTGTGTTTTTAATAAGGTGAGGATTCTAATAGGAATATAGGGATGTACGGATCTTAGTTGGGAATTTTTTGGATGATCCAAGGGGCTTGAGATGTATGAGATTTCGGTTAGAATTGAGGGCTTTTTATTAGGGGGAGGAGGGGCTCTTTAAGAAAGTTTGAAAATATTATATTATTATGTAATGATTTTTGGTTTCTAAAGGTCCAAAACTAATTAAAGTCGAATATATGATGACTCATGTCAGAAATAAAATCATACAATAATAATATTACAAGTTATGGATATTTGTTTAATTTTTATAATCTTATTTATTTAAATCATTTATTAATGATGTAAACACACTATCATTATTGTGTCATAGATAGTTTTATTTATTTGATGTCTAAAAATTATAAAGAAAAAACCATGATGTAGGAAATATTTTTATCTTTCAAATGAATATTTATAGTCTAAATTATAACTTATATAACCCCATGTATTAATAGTTTTACTAAAAGATATATGGTTATATCATTTTTATCTTTACATTAAAATAATTAATATAAAGTGTCATTATCACTCTCAAGTGGCTCCATCGGGTCCCAAAATAGACCCAAGGATTCCCATGGTCGGATATGTATAAAAAAATAGGAATAAGACACATG
Organism: Viscum album; assembly: GCA_963277665.1. Lineage (NCBI taxonomy): Eukaryota > Viridiplantae > Streptophyta > Magnoliopsida > Santalales > Viscaceae > Viscum > Viscum album. The sequence continues at coordinate 1,045,634,004 of OY728138.1, read as the reverse complement.
TTAGGGTAATTTAATATTATTATAATGTTATTTTTTTACCCTTATTTACCGGATTTACCCCTTTAACCACTATAAATAAAATATTTACTTATGTAAATATTAATAATGTCTAAAAATAAAAGTTAAATATTTACCCAATTTGGACCTCCAGATTCCAAATATAGAATCCATTTTTTCAAATTCAAAACACAGAAGTGGTAGAAATTAATTTAAAATTAATTCTCGTTGTCAAAACAAAGAGCATGTTTTTAAGAAATAATTACTATCAAAAGATTGGAACTTGTTTATGTCCAATTTCAATGTGAAATTACTTCCAATGACCAAATTAAGATTAAATGGTAAAAATATAATATAATTATACTTAAAAATCATTCAAATTTATAATTTAACAATATAAATAAATTTAATTAATAAATTTGTTTTCAACTAAAATTTAGTTTGTTTCATTATTCCTCACAATATGAATGTTATCTGAAAAATACCAAAATATCATCCAAACTAAATTTTTATGTCCCAATTTTAAAAAATAATATTATTTTTTCAAATTTAATATAAAAAAAGTGTCAAATATTTTATTTTAAAACAGTTCACCACTAAAAGGGTGTAAAATTACATTTTTTAATAAATACATCTTTTATCTAAAAAATTGAATTTGTTATTATATTATGTCAAAAAACAATAATATGTATTCGAAAATTATATAGAGTATATAAAATTAAAATTTTAGTTAATAATATTCATAACTGCTTTTTGAACGGTTAGTTTGGTAAGTCGTGGTCAGCTCAAACTCATTGTTGCGTGTAGTGCACGCTATTTAATTACTTTAAAGAGAGTAAATTACTGTGAAATCTTGGGGTGTTCCATTATTCCCCCCTTTTGGAAATTGCATCGTCGTAATTTTTAAAATTGTCCTTGGGAACTTCAATGAAAGTCCCATATCGGAAAAAGAGTCAATAAAACTATCACTTCAAAAGAAAGAAAGAGAAGCACAAAGGACACCTGAGATAACTCATACTAGGATTCCTTGTAGGAAAACATGGATATGGAAGATAATCTAATTTTCAAGTTCAAATGGAGAGTGATAAAAAATATGATCTGGAGAAAGTTAACAACAAGAAAACCACAAACTTGTGATGGGATAAACAATCATTAGTTTCCCAGTAGGGAATGTAAACAGGAAACATTTTTTTGTTTTAAGTTTAATTTTATAAAGTTAAAGAATTTAGTTATGACATTGACTAAGAACATAAAGATATATACTTACTTTTTAATCATAGTTTCATACATTAATAAATTTCCACCACTAACTCATATTTTTTTTCAAATGATGAGTATTCAAGATGACTTGGTCACACCTAAATATCTGGAATCAACTTGTAGAGATTCACATGATCCACAAAGGATAAATTATATATTTACTTTGTATTTAGAGATTAACAAAAAGAAAAACGGTTAGTAAAAGATTATGTGATCCCCAAAAAGGATAATCCTTTAGAGAAAGAAATTCTAATATTAATTTCTAAAGTTAAACCAACAATACACCAAGTTCAATTAATCCATTCAATAAACAAATTTCCTTAAAATCCTTATACATAATCCAAACTATTATTGAATCCCAAAACATAAAATAATTTGATTACATAGTATTCCATGTTAAATTTTACCTCCAATGATATCAACTACTCTTAAAGTCACAAACTTAAAATTAATTAACCTAATCACATATTCTCTATGATAGGTTAATCATTTCCATAAATAACCCAAATCACTATAAATCCACAATAAAAACATAGATAAAAATCTACCATTACTCTTCAAATTAAATCCCATAGTATTATATTTTCCTTAGGCATATAGTGTTCCCAACAGAGCGAACATCTTCCAAAATAACATTTCTCACTTAATCATCAAATCATTTTCTATACTCTGGGTTTCCATTTGATAAAACGTAAGATCAAACATCAATTTATTATTGATAAATAAAATTATTTAACTAAAAATAATTAGTCACCCTAACCGGGGACTTCATGTAGTCCAGTGGTAGGTGATAAATCTCAATCCCACTCCGGCAGTGGGTTGGATTCCCGCAGCTTTTTCCGAAGTGATGGGTTGTCACACGGTTTGCGTGTTGTCCTTTTTCAAAAACTATATTCTATAACATTCTCAAAATGAGATAAATTCCTCAAAATAACCATAACATAATTTCACCACAAATTTTATCTCATACCTCACATTTTCATCCCAAAATATAATAAATTTTAATTGCCTAAAATTAAAGGATAATATAATCCCAAATGGTTTTTCATAACTATATCATCAATAGAGAAGATAATTCTTCCTAAAATCGCATTTTTACATTACAAACTGAAGGGTTATACATACAAGAGAAAATTCATCAAAATTAATTCCATCAACATAGAGCACTAATAATTTTAAATAGTTCACCATCTATTTATTTCCAAATAGGTTCTTCCTTAAACTATGGGTTATCCTATAGAATACGTAATTCACTCAGGTAAATCCCATGTCCCCTATATTTATGTCAAATTACTGTAAATGGACTCTTGGGATGATTTTTAATTTCTTCTATAGTAATTTTCATTTTACCTCAGCAATTTTTTACTTTATGTCCTTCTTTCCCACACATAAATCATTTATTTGTTCCATTGAGACACTTTCCAAGGTGTCTCCATCCACATTTCATGCATGATGGAAATTGATCTTTCTTTTCTCAATGGTCTCCACTAATGGAGCTCTTATAATTCACTGTCTTCCTATCCTTTATTGAGTCTAGGAGTTGGTTAATATATATGTTATTGATCATATTTTTGGAAAATGGATTTGTCATGAACATGATATCTTTAACACCTATCAACATTCCATTTTGTAGCTCATTTCCACCACCGTGCCCACCTTGTACATCATGTTGAATGTTACCATGAATTCCTTGGAATCCAACCATTGACTAATACAAGAATGTAGAGTGCGAGTCATAAAATCATTTATAGAATATCATAACACCTTATTTTCAATATATAACACCTTATAATTAACCAAGGTTAATTATTCGCATCTTATATTAAAATCCTTCAAATCGGTTTGAAAATAAAATGTGAATTATCCCAAGTATATCCCCTAGGAGTTTTGTAACCAAGAGTATTATAAGGCCCATTGTCGTGTACTAGGATACCCTGGTTCAAACATGAAAGTCCTTTTCGGTGTTTTCACTCCTAGGTACATCTGGGCCAGAGCTGCCTCAATCTGCTCATATTCTGATAGGAATGTATTTCATGGAAAACCCACATAATATTTACATTACCAAAATTTTTGGATGTTCTTATATACTAATCCTCAATGTCTATATTAGGGTAGTGTTTCTTAATTATAGTTTGTTTTCTAAATCTAGCTTCCATGATTTGTACTAAACTTCCTCTGATACCAACTGTAACACCCCGAGCCCAAAAACCCAGAGTCGGTTCATTATTTTAATACATTGTCATTTTTACAAGGAATAATGTCTCGAAGGATCAATGAGTTTAGTATTCTTATAAACAAGATACATACAAAATTTCAACATTACAACAAGAAAAGAAATACAACACTAATTTATTCCATTAGAAACATCCAAGCCTCCTAGATATGCCTGTAAGTCACTCATAACAATCTTCTTCATATCCTCAAAAAATAAAACATAAGAAAGGTGTGAGATCAAATGCTAAGTAAGACTAGGAAATATAGTAGAAGATAACATAAACATTGGGCATGGTGAATAATTGAAAACACATGCCTTTACAAATAATAAACATGAATATTTTATGCTTAGAATATGAGTTGAGTAAATAATGCCATAATAAAACATAGTCGTGGGTATTCGACTAGTCGAATAAAGACAAGATCCATCAATATTATTTTCATAATGGGGGAATGTATAATGTTTAACATTATGAAACATTTTGTCAAGGCCTCATCCAAGATGTCTAAAAATGATTAAGGCCTTGACCAAAACCTTATATCAAATTGGGAAGGGCCTCAGGAAATTCCACATCTAATTATCTCATGAGACCTACCTATGAATCGAGGAACTATAGCGGGCTCCACCCGTCACATACAAATTCCAATTAATTCCTCATATGAAAAGGTTAAAACATAATCGAAACATTCATATTAAAACATGCATGTGAAATGTAAATATTTTAGCCACAAACCATGAATGGAATAAAAAATAGCACATCCACAGTCAAACATAACTCATTAAATACAATAAGGATGATTGTATTATGATTAATCAACCTCAATAAAGAAAAAAATACAATGATGGATATTGACATAGATGAAAATAGTCTTTAAACTATTTGAGAGAAATATCCCCCTTTTTTCTTGAAAACATTTAAATGTCGCACTATTTATCAAAAAAGTCATTTAAAAGATATTTTTAAATCAAAGTGTCTCATACCACATTAAATCTTTTAAAAGTAATTTTAATTTATAAACATTTATGTCTATATAAACAATTACTTAAAACCATTTTTAAAACCTCGACATTAATGAGAAATATTTAGAATAATAAATATTTAAAACAGTTAAAACAATATTTTAGTTAGAGTTCCTAACCAAATAAGAGATGCTTGAATACATGTAATTGAAGATTAACAATAATAAAAACATTATAATATCATGAGAATAAATGGATTCATGATATAATATTTCAAAGGACAGTATATAAACTGTATAAAATTGAATTGGTTTATAATAATAAATAAGTTTCAATGGAATGTAAATTTAGACAAAGTCCTTTGCAAAGATCATAACTTTAGATTAAGGTAAAATCAGTGACATAATTATGTGTGAAAAATTAGAAAACACCCAATATAAGTGTATATTAATTGTAAAAAAATAATAGGAAATTCACACACATTCATAGCATGACATAATCAAGAAGTATACGTTTATCCCAAAGAATTAAAATTTGGTTAACAAGTTCTCTTACAGAAATTCGACAGCCTAACGACATCACTTTAAAATTTTGAAAATGACTTAATGAGAGAGAAAAGGTTATATCATCACATGGAAACAAAATTTAAATCAATAAGGATATATAATAACAAATCCCAACATAATAATGTGGAAATTAAAAGGCATATCATAAATGAAGTCTTTTAAAAAAAAATAGGGTGAAAGGTTCCCTTACCGTTTTGGTAACTTACGAAACATACACCACATTAAAGAATGGTCATACTATAAAGATGTAAATACTGATAAATTAAAGTACATTACACAAAGAATAAAATTATGGGGAGTACATACCTCACACAAAAGGAAATAGCGGCAATATTGCATGAATCTCACGGGAATAAGTATTGAGATGAAAACCCCTTACCTTGTACTTTTCCTTGTTCGAGGATATGTTACACTTTTGTATAATAGTTAAATAATTGTTATTAATTTATACAATAACTACATACATAGATATGATATTATATATGATCTTCTAATATATCTTTGTTAATAATATTTTAGTAGTATCATTGTTTCGGGTGTTAATTGATTCGTTTCCATTTATATATTTTTTTACATAATTCATGTTTGTTATGGAAAGGATGTATTTGAATCATATACAGAAATATATTATGTTATTAAATATTATTTTTAATAATAAAATGAAAATTATTCTTGAATGGTTGTGATGGGGAAAGAATCTCATCGTGTTCATGGAGACCGTAATCCTTACGTACAAACGAACAATACTTCCATTTTATTTATTTTAAAAGGAAAGAAAACCAAATGATACATAGGTATTTTATTATTCCAGTATAATATAATATATTATATATGTTATGTAAGTTCATTAACACCATCCTTTATATGTTCCATGTATGGTATGGACAAATCATATCACTTTGAGGGGGCGGTAGTCCACACTTCCTCAAATGAAATGTTCCTATATATACAACATGAAAACAAATGAAATTATATAAAAGAGAATTAAATAATCTTATAGATAAAATAAATATCATATATATCATATATAATTACAGTTCCATTATAATGGACACTATAATAGGTGGTAGTAGAATATTGAACTGTCATCGTTTCGTGAGGCAGTAGTTCACTGTCCACAGAAACATTATGTTCTATACCCATTAGATAGAGGTGTGTGTAAATTTAGTTCAAATATATCTCATAAAATAACCTAGTATATTGAGGATACTTGTGTTGTTATAATAGAAAGGAACAAAGAGATTTTAGGGGGTTGGTGAAGTAAAATAACATAAAAGAACTTAAGAAGAGATGTTACCTTTAAATCAGGTAACTCCATTTGGTTTAAATCAAAAGGCTTTCGTGATGTGCCTTCTGCCTAAGTTAAGGATTCTAAGAGGAATATAGGGATTTAAGGATATTATTTGGGTAGAGGTTGGATGATCCATGGGGCTTTAAGGTTGTGAGAGATGAGTTAGAAGTGAGGCCTTTTTATAAGGGGGAGGAGGGGCTCTTTAGGAATGATTGAAAATATTATTTTATTATATAATGATTTTCGGTTTCTAAAGGTCCAAAACTGATTAAAATCAAATATAATATTACTCATGTTCAAAATAAATTCATAAAATATGAATTTGATCGGTTTTGGATATTTTTTTAATTTTTATAATATTATTTATTTATATCATTTATTAATGAGGTAAACACTGCATCATTGTTGTGTCATAAATATTTTTATTAATTTGATTTCTAAAAATTATAAAAAAATAACATGATGTAGGATATCATTTTATCTTTAAAATTAATAGTTATAGTCTAAAATATAACTTATATAACCCAATGCAATTTTTTTTACTAAAAGATATATGGTTATGTCATTTTTGTCTTTACTTTAAAATAATTAATATAAAGTGTCATTATCACACTCAAGTGGATCCATGGGGTCCCAAAATAGACCCAAGGATTCCCATTGTCGGATATGTATCAAAAAATAGGAATAGGATACATGTTAGGGTAATTTGATATTATTATTATGTAATTTTTTACCCTTATTTACCAGATTTACCCCTTTAACCGCGGTAAATAAAATATTTACTGAAGTAAATACTCATAATTTATAAAGATAAAAGTTATCTATTTACACAATTTGAACCTCTAGATTCCAAATATGGAATCAATTTTTCCAAATTCAAAACAAAAAATTTTTAAAAAATTAATTTAAAATTAAATCTCGTTTTCCAAACAAAGAGTATCTTTTAAAGAAATAATAACTATCAAAAGATTGGCACTTGTCTGTGTCCAATTTCAAAGTGAAATTACTTTTAATGACCAAAAATAGATTAAATGGTAAAAATATAATATAATTATACTTCAAAACCATTCAAATGTATAATTTATCACTATAAATTATTTTAATTAAAAAATTTGTTTTCAATTAAAATTTAGTATTTTTCACTTTTCATCAAAATATGAAAGTTATTAGAAAAACACCAAAATTTTATCCGAACTAAATTTTGATGTGTCGATTCTAAATAATAATTTTATTTTGTAAAATTTAATATATAAAAAATCTGTAAAATTTTGTATTTAAAAATGGTTCTTCACTAAAACACGGTAAAATTGAATTTTTTGGAAAATATTTATTTTATCTGAAAAATTGAATTTGTTCTTATATTATTTCTAAAAAACACATAATATGGATTCTAAAATTATATGCAGTATATAAAATTTAAAATTCATTTAATAATATTCATATTTATCTCTTTATAAGCTCCATCCTTTCTTGAGATCTTTATACATGATAGATATTTTTCGTGAAAATACTTCTCCTTAAAATATTATTCTTCTTCCAACTCATTGATCTCCTCCTACATACTTATAAAGATATTATAAACAAGATATTCTATTTCGATGGGAATGAAATGTAGAATATCAATTAATATATCAAATAATATATCTTGAGGTGTTATATATTGTTCATCACCACTTATTCATGGTTATTATTCTTAAGGGAAAATTATATAAGAATTTTAAGATACATCATGATCACTTTATATATATGATGTCTGAATGTTTTGATTCTCTTTGGTGGAAACATGGGCCATATTTTCATTACATTACATGTCTTATATCTTTTCATTGTTATCAAGTCATGGAGTGTCTAAAACATCCTCTCATTTAGATAAGAGGTAAAATTTCATTATCTTTATTTTCAATTTCATCCTCTTGTTCAACATTTTCTTAATAGAAATAGAATCCTACAACAAAATAAGTTAATACTAATAAAACCAATCATAATTTTTAACCATGGAGAAAAATTAAAAAATTTAATATAGAATAATGGTGACATGGAGAATAAAATAGAGGTGAACCTTTCCATTGATAGTAAACATCATGAAATTATTTCACAAGATGTTTTCTCTAACCGATGACATGATTTTAGAAAAACATTCATCTAACAACTTTGAATTTAGATGTCAATTTTTTATCTCCTTATTGAAATAATATTTTATATAATTTCATGGATATGTTCATTCATCCATCGGGTTCATATATATTTATCAATTTTACTATGTCAGTTGAACCCTTAAATATCTTATCCACCCCTTATGTCTTTTGAAATATTAGAACTCTATTAGATAACATTGTTGTACTTAGTTTGATGTCCTTTTAATACATTCTTTAATAACATATCCTAAAAAAACAACCCAATTAAACTATTCAGAGACCTTCGTAACCTTTTTTTGAGCATATTTCAAGGATACATCATTCCGATGTATATCTCTCCGAAACCTATATCTGAAAATTTTATACATATACTTATCTATGAAGCCTTATCTCGATACCATATTCTTAAATAAAATACGTAGAAAAGTTTATGTAAGAGTTTTCACTTAGAAATCTCTATCTGGTGACTTCATATAGAAACTTCAATATAACACTCCATCTTAGTTACCTTTTGATACCTTTTTTGATGATCTTTATAAGTTTACTATAACGTTGTTAAAAATCATTTTTTTTCAATCATTGTGAAACCATTGTCTTTTATATTCATTTCAATTATTCTATATGAAAATCTTCGTAAGAAAATTCTTACTTTTCTAATGATATTGATGATATTCTCTAATTATTCATAAATATCTTTTTTTATGATCTTTAAACATTTTCTCTAATAGTTTATTGCATTTGGAATCTAATTCTTTATCATTCATGTTCCTCTAACTTTTAGATTCTATATGATAAACTACCATGTTCAAACTACACAGTACATATTAACCTTCTTCAGCCACAACCACATCAAAAATTAATATCATTTTTAAGTGGTAATTATTCTTTATTCATATCAATACTTATAAACAACAATATAATGTAATATATACTTATCCTTATGTAAAATCACTTACCACTTCATAGTTCTTTCAGAACCTGGGTTCTTTATAATTTCCTCTTGATCTCCGAGTTGAATTTAGCAGATTAAAATCTCTCTCATAGGAATTTTTTTCTACTTTTACTAAATTTTCATCTTAAGGTATCTAAAATATTTTGTAAAATTACTATATTTATAACTTTTCCATTAATGTAATAAATCAAAACCTTCTTCTCATTTTTTCAGATCAGGACTATCTGTTCACATCTACCTAATATTATTGGGAACATTCTATAGCTGGTTTCACAAATTTCCTTAGTATGTTGAAATATACTTCTTTCTTCCTTTAGAAATATTATCTTTTTGATACTTTGATTATTGGAATAGTTCTAAAACCTCTATTTGGTTATACTTATCACAAAAACTATGTCCACAGATCTTGGTCTAATCAACATCAAATGAACATATCTATATGATTGACTCTATCTGGTCACCTTGTTCTGTTAAACTTCTTCTTTTCAAATTTTACTTCAATGTCTGGTAAATTTATAATATGAAACATTATAATTAATATCTATCCATTTAGTTTAGAAAACTTCTTAAGGGAACTATTTAATGGAACATCCATAATGTTGATAACAAATGTTCTTTTCTAATAATCATAACACATGTTATAGAAATTAATAACAACTCAATCAATTATCATAAGTGAACACAAATTATTCATAATAGAATCCTTAATACAATAAAACTTGAAGAACTTTGTTACTTCTACATTAGTCCAAGATACATTAAATCTATTATCAAGCATGAATTATTTAGCCAAAATTTCTTGGAGCTTATTCTTTATAACTTATTTAACATATTAACATCAATAAAATATTGTTATTTCGGAAGATCCTTTATGATTTATTTCAAAAATAATTTTTTTATTCCATTTTTTTACAAATTTTTTGACATATGAAAGAAATATTTTGAATTTTTTGGTTTCATTATTAAGAATGTTTTTATGAATATTTTAGAGGAAGTGGGTATGTTTTTAAGTTTATTAACATTGCAAAGAAACATTCCTTACTAAATCAATTGATAATTTTCAATTTATTCAATTATTCCAATATCATGAAGAATCCAATGATACAAGATGAATTTTTTATAAGGGTAATAATAAGAACATTTCAAGACGAACTTCTTATAATAATGATTATTGAGTTCCTATAAAATATTTTTTGTGAAAACATTATAGATGGAGATGTCTTAAGAACATGGAAAGTATTAATTTTTTGTGTTTCTACAATGGAATGTTTTCACAAAGTTACCTAATGGGCCCAATGAATGTCATTGTATAAATATGATCTAATGGGGGACAAGAATATTTTTTTGAATTTATGTGGTTTCAATAAATGATAAATAAATACATATGAGGATCTATAAAAATTATAATAAGTCCAAAATGACATGTTTTTACAAACTTGTACACAAATGTTTGAATAAAAACGAAGGGTAAATTTTGTTCAAGGCTGTATAAATATCATGTTTTCAATGTCCTAGAAGTGTTTATGATGAACATACATTAGATGAAAATCTATTGAACAAATAATTTTTATTAGATTTCAAATTTTTATGATGATTGAGGCTATGAGTTATGGCAAAAATTATTGAATAAATTCTATAAGACAAACATTTTTAGATAAATCCATTAGAAACGATTTTGGTAACGAAGTCTATAAAATAGATTTTTCTGAGAAAGTGGTTTATAATGTCTGATTTAAGGTAGAGTAAAAAAATAGAGAAACACTACAAAGTTGGATAGACATTTATTATATTGAATATTTGTTTAAAATAATTTGAGGAAGAATGAACATATAAATAATAACCAAATAATAAATTTATAATTAATTCATTAGACCAAAATGTCACTGTACAATGTTTTTGTGAGAAACATTACATGACATTGTAAAGTCACAAATCATTAGATTTTGAGATATTTATATATTTTTTAATTTATTTGAATGTTTTTTATGATACATAATTATGAATGTTTGAAGGAGTTCCTTGAAATTTGATGTTTAATTAAATTCATAAAATGTTTAAAAAGCTGAATAATTCAAAGAAGCTTCATGAATATTCTTGTAGTGTTGAGAAGTATCAAAAAAATTAAAAACCGGTGGGACATATGAAATTTTATATTTAGTGAGTGTGATAGTGAAATGTGTTTCTCACCTTCTTAAATTATGGAGAACCTATATAAGTGGGTGAAATATATAATGCACTTAAAACTATTTATAGAGAGTAAAGTTGATACACTGTAGATTTTTTTTCAGATGCGATTTCCCAACTGAAGTTCTAGTTTTATTCAAAGAAGAATTTGGTAAAATGTTTTCTGCTCAATGTACTGGTTTGAGTATCTATATAGAAATTCTATATGGATATTTAAAAAATTGAGACCTGAAATAGATTTCCTGAGTATAATTTTGAGGCACAATGATTTTGTTAGTTGGAAAAAAATGATATTTATGAAAGACATGAAATTTTAGTGAGGTACATAAAACAAACCATTACAAGATATAAAATGGTCCATCAACGAAATATATCAAATGGAGCAAATTTGACATACCATTTTTCAGATGAACTTTTATAGAGTGTTTTTTACAAAGTTAAATCTCTTTTTTCACTCATTTTTCAAAGAAAAAATTATAAATTGATAGGCATGGGTATAAAAATACCTTTATAGATATTGAAGGATTCTAACAAGAGTTTTCCCGAATTTATATTCACTCCTTTATAATTGTTAATTTCTATTGATTTTATTTATATAATAATGATAGATGAAAAAAATATTTATAAATACGTAACCAGATTCAATGATGTTTTTTAGACCATCATAGGTTTTGAAGATATCTTGTAAGATGCTATTACATTCATGAAAATAATAAAAAACATTCCTAACATTTTTTACTATAATATATCATCCTTATAAGATATGGAATATTTACCCCTTGATAAATTTCATAACATTATTATTTATTATTATTTTAGAGAATATACATCAATTAAATAGAATATCAAAGAAGAAATGTATTTTTAAGATATAATAAAGTTGTAAATCCAAGATAATATTCATTATAACATTATTTATTTGAATGATAATGAAGACAATAAAATGAATAAAAATCATTTCTTCAATCTCTAATAAGTATTTGAGAGGTGGAGGAAAGTATAGAGGAAAACATCAACTCAAATGTTTCAAGTGTGCAAGAACTGGCTATTTTTCTATGAATTTCCTAAAGAAGAAATTTTATTATTATAAATATCATTATAAATAAAAACCACAGGGGAAGAAGCTCAAAAATACTTCTAATAAAGATAATAATTACCCTGGTGGTATGAAACTTTTCACTAGAAATATAAGTATTATGTTGAGTAATAAAGTCAAATCTAACTCCACTAAGAAAAAATCATCCAAAGATCAATGTTAAAAAAAATCATAAATTTATATGAAAATTTTGAGAAAATGTAAGATTCATCAAATAGTTAATAAATAGGAGGTAAAGAAACTTACAATGAATTTCAACTCAGCTCAGAACATAATTCATTCCTTAAGAAAAAAAATACTTTAGAAATAAGTTATTATGATAAAGAATGAAAGTGGAAAAATAATGATGGAAGGAAATATGTTCTTAAAAAAATATGATTATATTTATGAGATTTTAGAACTCAAACTAAATGTTAACGAGCCAGAATAGATAGTGGAATATATCAGTAAAAAAAATTGATGTTATTGAATATTTTTTTATAAAATCACAAATAAAACTTATAGAGTATCAAATTACCTTAATAGAAATGAATGATGATTTCTATAGGACATCATAGATAAAATCTAAATCATATTAATCTATTGATAAATCCCACATTAAGGATCTCGTGAAAAATCCACCAAAAAATGTAAAATATTATTTTATTTTTCTGACAGCATAGGTTTTATAAATAATATTTAGAAATCATGGATTGAGAAACAAATGTGATAATTAAATTACACTGAAAAAATTTCAGAATAACCTATGTAAAGAAATTTACCAATGAATAGAGGAAACAAAAATATGAAGATGTTTTGAACCTTGGAATACTGATTAAAAATAAAGATCGTATTTTTATAGAAGATTGAGATTCAATGTGAAATTTTTTCTGATATCGTATATTGGTCTATAAATCATATAATTTTTGGAACACCATGACTCTAACAATAATTAAGTATTAAATAAGGAGTATAAATAGTAAAAAAAAAGTACGTAACTTTCCTAGACCGTAGGATGTTATAAAACCAAAATCTTAAGATGTTAGAAAATCTATAATGAAAAATATTTTAGATTCCTAGAGGAAGTTTGTCGAAGATGTCACTAACCCGGTCACATTTATAATGATTATACGACTACTATTCCTAGAAAGGATTCTCATATGAGGAAATAAAAAAAGTCAAAAATAATAAATTTAAAGAATGAGACTTTTTTAGACATGCATGAAAGAATGAAAAAATAATAAACCATAGATTCTCAAGAGTGGTTGTTACTAACGCACAATAGGTGGTATAAAAACATAAAAAATGTTGAAAATAATTATGGGGGAGTAGATACTTTCAGAAAGAATATTTTTTTAAAAATCATAGGAATCAAAATAAATAAGAACGAAATTGAAAAACTGAAATCTAAAATAAGTTTATATGTTTATGGGCTGAAGAACAACTTATACAGAGTGATCCAAAATTGTGATGATAGAAACAAAGTGATATTTAGGGATTATTTAGGTCTCATCATATGTATGGATGTTGAAAATGTTATTATTAGAGTGGAATGAAAATTTTTAAATATATTTTAAATTGGTTAACTTGGTAACTCATGCTATTTTAGTGTTGAATATGAGAACCACTTTTGGCATCATAGGCTTGGGAATCTAGTCAGCAAAGTTTGAACAAACTTTTTAAATTATTTTTTATAAGATACTTTCCAACATTCAATAGGAAATAAAATGATTTTTTTAAAACTTATAAAAAGGGAATGTGATTGGAAAAGGTCATAAAAATGTTTAAATTAAAATATAGAAGACGTCTTTAACTTATTCAATCAGTTTGTGGTGGTATAATGAGACATTAATCAATGAAATGGTATTTTTATTTTATCATAATTATAGATAATTCAACTTATATGAAAAATATTATGTCTATGAAACTCAAATAAAAGGTCTTGGATATTTTTATGTTATATATAAGTGAAGTTGAAAGATATTTGGGAGTTTATATACCTAAACACATAATAGATAATGGAAAATATACAGATGTAATGATATTTATTAATAATTTAACAATCATGGAATTAAACATCATTGCAGTGATCCTAACACCCTCAATCAAATGGATTGTAAAAAAAACTAATGAAAATGGGAATAATTATGATATAAGAGTTTAAAAATTCTTTGCTTTTCTAGAGATAAGCTATTAGTATTGTTGTACATGTAAAAATGGATATTATTTAAGTTAAGAATCCAATATTTGTTCCTATGAAATGAAAACCAAGATCTTTATTTCACATTAATAATTTATTTATTACGTAAGATAGAACTTAATAGAACATATATTATCAAAAAGGATAGTGTATTTTTGAATTAAGTACATTACATAACAACAAAAAACAGGGAATCTAACATCTTTATTGAAAACATCTTTTACATTCTCAAAATACTCTATTGAACTTACAAATACATGGGATAACATGTGGACATACATAATAAAGGTGTGATCTATCAATCTGAGTAATAGAGGAAACATGGAATATGTGATAAATGTTAGAATATAAAAATATCAATGAGTAATAAAAGGAACATGAAAATTAAGGTAGGATGCATCATGATAGTTGTAACTTGTGAAATGTGGGAACAACATAAAACACCAATTCATAAAATATAGGATAAGGATGAACCTTGTAAGACCCCATGGGGGAAAATTTACAATAAATAAATAAGGTTCACTCCCTATATCAACATTACATATCTTGATACTAATCAGTACCCAATGCATTGGAGCGTTATATGGGTGAACCAATCATATTTATTTCATTCTCATGCTTATGTGTGCGATATATACCATACAAAATGGATTCATTAAACATCATAATTTATTCCATTGTTAAGGAGTATAGAATTAATATATTCAATTCCTTAATAAAAATTTATATTTTCATTAATGTGAGCAGCATTGATAAGAAATGGGTATGGTATTCACTACATAATTATTTTAGCTAGGAAAGTCATAGTGAAATTTTGACAACCTAATAGTGTTACTTAACAATTCAAAAAAATGGTTGATGAGAGAAAAAAATGGTTCTCTCATCATTTATATATAAAATAATAAGTAATAGGGACATGGAATGAAATTTACCAACTTTAGGAAATTGAAATACAATACATAGGTTCATAATGAAACTTTTAATAAAGAAGAGAATGTGAGGATCCATCATAGAGTTTCATCATAGTAACTACTTAGGTAGGGGTCCAAATGAGGGAGGATAAATTATATCTCATTCAAATAACATATATTTTATAGTAAGTTAATGATTATAAATTAACTAAAATATAACCAATTGAAATTAAAATAACTAATTTCAAAGAATGTTCATGAATTTTAAAGGATGAGAAATAGGTGAGGATCCCTTATATGAGTTTTTAACTTCCAAAAGATTTATAGGGGCTTCTTCAGAGCTTGGGGGTTCCTTGGTTGGACTATAAAGAGTATAGGGTAGATTATCTTCATGCTCTAAGTTTTATTAGTGTAAATAAATGGGTTCATGGGTGGGTTTATATAAGACAAATGGAGGATTTATTTATTATTTAGAATTTGGCCTCTACATAATAAAATATCCAAAACGAAAAAGCATACCATCATTGTTTCCCATGGTTTCTAAAAAATGTCAGTGCTTATAATTATTTTATAAGGTCAATAACCGAACAAAATAAAATATGGGCCTTTTTTATGTGTAGGTGAATCGCACTCTTAAAGAAAGGATTTTAAAACATTAAAATATATAATAATTTTTTGAGGGTTCATTATGTCTTCTCAAAATAAATAAAATAAACATAAAATAGAATTATTTTAAATGAAAAACATATATTTGGTCTTTTATCCCATTTATAGTAATTTCTACAAGAATTTTGGGTCATTATAATGTCATAATAAAAAACTTATATTTAAATGGTATTTAATATTTTCTATAAAATTTGACTGTATTAGAACATTATAAAAAAGTTACTATTGAATAATTTAAATGTTATTATTTCAAAAAAATATATTCATTTTAAATGAACAATTTTTTTTAAATATTTTAATTTTCACTTTTAAAAAAATTGATATTTATTAAAAAATGTTGTGTTTTTTTATAATAACATTTTTAGAACCCTTATAAAAATTACCTTTGACATAATAGAAATTCTATGATAATTTAAATTTAATAAAAATATTTAATAATAATATTGAAATATTATTTATTTCAAAAAACTATTTATTAATAAATTCATTTATTGAATTTTAGAATTAACCAAAAATGTAATTTGTGTTATATTGTATCAAAGTATAAATCATTTATGTCGTAATAATAATAAGATGAAAAATATTCATTTTTTTACAAAATATTTACATATTCTTATAGATAGGGTCTTGATTCAAATTCTTATATTACACCAACAAAATCTATATCTGTAAGGTGTGAGATGGTGGGACTTTCATCGGGTGGTTTCGAAAAAATGGTTTGGGGGGGATCTCAATGATCATGAACTTACCCCATAAATGGTTTTTCTTGGGATTATGTTGTTGGACATCATCCTTGGATTTTTCAAGGAAAATGCCTATAAATTATATCTCCATAAAAATCTCAAATAAATGGGATTTATAGGTTATTATCTTACTAGTTGAGGAAATTACTTCTTTTTTTCTATGCCTATTGGATTTGTTAAACCCCTATATTTATACTTACCATGTGACCAATATTCAAAGACTATATAATCAATTGTAATGATACATAGTGGTCATTTAAATCCAATTTTATATAATGAATCCAAATAAATTCATTTGTTTTTTATAACCATTTTTCATGATGGTACCTTTAATAAATAAAAAG
Source organism: Viscum album (assembly GCA_963277665.1). Lineage (NCBI taxonomy): Eukaryota > Viridiplantae > Streptophyta > Magnoliopsida > Santalales > Viscaceae > Viscum > Viscum album. The sequence continues at coordinate 1,045,616,505 of OY728138.1, read as the reverse complement.
GGGGAATTTCATCTATAATAGTTTGGCTCGTTATAATCTTCCCCCTTAAGTAATTTCTCCCAAAAAAATTTCATTTCCCACCCAAAAAATACGTGAGGGAATCTCTGATTCATCACCTCCTCTAGATACAACATTTATTATTCAAACTTTTTGTTTCTCCACAACCCATTGACAAGGTGCATTGTCATATTTTATAGAAATGTTTCTCTAGGATCTAAGATGTTCACCAATTTATCCTCATAGGAATAGTAATTTTCAAATGATACCACCTCTGGATTTAGTACTTGTTCAGGGTATGGTTGTTACATACCTAATATAGATACATGGAATACATCACATACTTGAGATATGTTTTTTGGGAGGGTTATTCCATTTCCCACCACTCTAATGTAATCAAGGATCTCAAAAGGTTTGATATATCTTCGACTAAGATTTCCATTATTCCAAAATCTCGTCAATTTTTTCCAAGGACATATAGAGAGGAATAAAAAGTCACTAACATCAAGCTATAGGTATCATTGATGATTTCTATCATAGATCTTCTATTTAGTGTGGTAATACATGATGTGCTAGTGAATGGCCTCAACATTTTCCACCACTTCCTCGACTATTTCAGGACCAAGAAGTTTCATTCACTAACTTCATTCCAACATGCTGGTCTTCTACACCTCTTCATATAAATGTCTTAAAATGAAGCACATTGGATGCTTGAGTGGAAACTGTTATTTTATGATAACTCAACCAGATGAGGATGTTGGTCCCATCCTCCATTGAATTCCATAGAACATGCTCGAAACATTCCTTATAGTATTTGAATAGTCCACTTAGATTGTTCATTATTTCCAATATGATTGGTCGTAATGAAGTTCAGCACAATGTTTAAAAAATGTTGAAGACATTTCTAGAACATTTAGGTGAGTCTAGGATCTTGATCATATAAAATCAATAGATTTACTCGGTGAAGCCTAACCACCTCTCTCATGTATATATGTGCAAGTTAATCAAATTAAATGTACTCTAGAATTGTGATAAAGTGATATATCATTATATGATTATCCATAACATCCAATATATAATTGTTTCCCCAATATTTATTCGGAGGTCCAGTAAGAAATTACTTGGTGATGTTCACCAATTTTCATGTTGGTATGTGTAATGGTTGCATCATCCCCTTATAATTATTCCTTTTTAGCATTCACTTTCTAGAATACCTAACTCTTTTATGTATATTCAGTGATCTCCTTCATCATATTTTCAAACTAATAGTGCTCCCAAATATCATAATATATCTTTTTTATTCATGGGTGAATGTAGAAAGTTGAACTATGTTTATCTTCCAATAGTTCCTTCCTTAACTCAGGATTTGATGGAACACATAGTCTTAACCAAAATCTCACAATTCTTCCTCCATCAAAATTAAAATCTAAGTACATATCCTTTCGCATTTCATCCTCCTTATTTTATATTTATAAATCATTTATTTGGGAATATTTTTCAATTTCAAAAAGAGATGTTTGATCAATAATTTTTGAAAAGATTGATGATGTTCCTTCTTTTTTGATTCCCATGTCTATCCTTTGTAGGTCTAAGAGGATTGGATCCTTCTTAGTTATCAACATTGATAAAGATAAATTATCATTTCTAGTTATATCATGTTCAACTTTATTCTAATTACTAGGATGGTAGTGGATTGAGTAGTGATAGTCCTCGATCAACTCTAACAATATTCATTGGTGCATTTTCATCTCTTTCTATGTGAATATATACTTGGGGATTTTTTGATGTGTATATACCCCACACTTCTCCCCATAGAGATAATGCATCCAAATTTTTAATGAAAATATCATAGCTACCAACTCTAATCGATGTGTGGTATAGTTTTTTTCATGAACAATAAACAACTTTGAATCATAGGTTATCACTTTATCACTCTTAATTAACATAGTGCCCAATCCATTCTTCAAACCAACACTGAATACTATGATAAATTATACACTTGTTAGTAGTGTGAGCTCAATAATAGTGATGATCCTCCTTTTAAACTCCTTGAATCTTTCATAAAATTTTTCATTCCAAGAAAACTTGACTCCCTTCCAAGTTATCTTGGTAAGAGGGTTTGACAGTCATGATAAATTTATCACAAACTAACAATAATACCTACCTAACCTAAGGAAATTAAATTTATCAATCACAAATGATGGACTCTTCCATCCTCCAACTACATCCCTCTTTGAAGGGTCCATGGATATCCCATTATAGGTGATGATATACTAAAGGAATGGGAATTAATTAAAACAGAACTCAAATTTTCTATACGTGGCATAATGCTTATCATTTCATAGGGTATTTATCACATTTTAAAGATATTACTCATTCTACCCAATGGTTTTAGAGTATAAAAGAATATCATCTAAAAATACATCCACAAATTTGTAGATGTGATCTCTAAATACTCTATTCATCATGTCCACGAAGATTGTTGGTGTATTAGTGTGTCTGAATATAATCGTTGTGAACCGTTAGTGCCCCTACCTGGTATGAAAAGCAGTCATGGTGATAACTTCCTCACTTACCAGATAATATCCCAAATGAAGATCCCCCTTGGAGAATTATTTTTCTTCGCATATATGATCAAAAAATTCATCAATCTAAGTTATAGGATACATGTTATTTATCGTGATATTATTGATCTCACGATTATCAATGCAAAGGATCATTGACCCATCCTTATTCTTGATAATGATGACTAGTGAACCCCATAGTGAAGCACTTGGGTGTATGAACCCTTTATCCAGATTCTCATATGGTTATTTATTCATCTCCCCAAGTTACACAATATTATTTCTGAATGGATTCTTTGATAATGTAAATTCCCCAATTATATGCATGATTGAAAATTCAACCTCTCATCTAAGAGGAAGACCCAGAAATTCCATAGAACATTCATCGGTGTATTCCCTCACAAGAGGAATGTATTTAGGGTTGGTTCATTTCTTAGAATCAATAATTTAAGATAGATATTATTTATCATAGGTCAATAATAACCATTTTTTAGATGATAGTGCTAAATAAGATTCATCATTCTCAATGCACTTCTACATAGTCGAGGATGTATTTTCTATATAATGAATTATTTCCTTCTCATGGAAATTTATGTTGGATCTATATAGGGAAATCCAATCCATGCACGTAATTGCATAAAATTCCACCAAAGGTACTATGACAAGGTTTTTTGGGATGTTAGTCCCATAAACATTAGTAGAAGAGGATTTATATACATTAGATGCAATAATTTCACCATTTATTGTTTTCACTAATATATTAACTTCCATGTTTACAGATGGTGTTTTAATAGTTCTACCAATCATTCGTGATATGAAGGAATGAAAATATCCTGAATCAAAAATTTATGTTCACTATTGTTGAATGAATAACTATCATACCTATCACCACTTCATTATCAGGATCCACATCAGCGGTTTTGAGGTAAAAATCGCTTCTTTTATTCCTTATTTGTTTTTTAGGTTTTCTTTGAAGACCCTTGTCTTAGAGAATTGGTTTGAAAAGTAGCATGGTTCCTTGAAGTTAAATAAATGAACAATGCATTAATTGTTTACTAGAGCATTCCTTTCCTCCTTCAAATTAGTGGGATTCGGCTATCATGAATTTATGCTATATTCCCTTTCCCACACCTATATCATTTCTTTGTCCCCATTAAGAAATTTTTGGGGTTCTTCTTCCCACACCTTTGACAAGTTGGATGTCGAAATTTCTTGGGAATACTCGATTTCTCCATCAGAACACCAGAATTCAATTCCATTTTTTGGTACTCATCCCCGAGATACCCTTGAGATTTTTCAACCACCATTTCTACATTGAGGGAATATTAGACAATTTCATTAAATCTATCAAAGTTAGGGATTTTTAGGGATTTTTGTAGACCCGGGTTTAACCCCCCAAAGAAGAGGCTAACCTTGAATTTGGGGGTAACGACGAAGCCTATGGAATGTCATGCAAGTCTTCTGAATTTTAACACCTATTCCATTATACATTCAAACTCTTTTTTCTTAAATTAAAGAAAACGCCCTTCCATTTTGAGTCAGAGAATTTGAGGAAAATAAGTTTCAGAAAAATATTTACAAAATTCTTTCCACTCCATTGCTTCATTATCTACCACGACCATTGTATTCTTGATCAAAGACCACCTCTAATCAAATTCTCCCTCCATATTATAAGCAATCCATAGAAAAATCTCTTACTCAGAACATTGAAGGATGGATATAATATTCTCAATGAAGTTGATCCATTGTTATATAATTAAGGGATTAGATAATCCATTTAAATTAGGAGTCCTTGGTTGCATTAATCTCTCGATTGTAGATTTCTCTCTCTTAGGGGGTTTAGGTAATATTGTTGGTCTAGGTTTCTATTCATAATCTTGGTCTGTTGAGAAAGTATAATCATAATATTATTTAGTCCAAATCCCATCAGGTTTGGCATCCCATTGGGGATTTCATGAAATTTTTTCTTACATCGATTGTTTACCTGAGCCCTCTTATTTCTGTACATTAACTAGAATAAACAGAAAATTAGGGATGATTATTCTTAAACTATTAACCACATAATGGGAAATCCAATTTAATTTAATGGATAACTTATAAATTAAATTTTTTCTATATCTTATAATATCTAGGATTTAATCCATGTTATCCATAATCTATTTTACTAATGTATATTTTTATGGGAATTTTTTTGTTCCCATAATAATGGTTTTTTAAAAATATTATTAATTTACTAGAAAAAATTTCCTCAGCAGTTTCAACCTAGATGCACAATAAATCCTGTTGTTGTGTTCTAGGATACAGATAGTCAGACCTGGAACACCTTTTCCGATTTGTTACTCATAGGTACATAAATGTAAAAAAACTTCCACTTATAGTATCTAGGGAGGTATTTATTTTATTGATAACCACTAAATTTATAATTACAAAACGTTATGGATGTTCTCTTATACCTAGCCTTATCTTTAAGGATTTCACTATAGTTGTCTGATCCTAATCCCAAAAATAACTAAAATTTTCCTCTGATACTAACTATGAAAACCCTTCTCCTTATTTCAGATTAATAATTGATTTATTCCATAGGAATTCACTTAATAATACCCGGATGATAATTAAGCCTATTTGTTTTGTAAATTGGTTCATTACATAAAAGTATAATATATGGTGTACAACAACTTTATTGAAAAACTATTTAACGTGCTCAAAATACTCCTTCAAACATTAAACTACAAGGGATAACATGGGGACAATCATAAGAAATGGGTGAGATATAAATAATTGGAATGGAATAAACATGGAATAAGTTATACATGTTAGACAACATTAATATCAATTAGGAATAAAAGGAACATGAATAAAAAGGCATGATCTATCATGATAATCATAACATGGGACATATGGAAACAACGTAAACCACTAAATCATAAATCATAGGTCAAGGATAAAACCACCAAGACATCATGGTGGAAAATATCCCATAATAGAAATTGGTTCAGTCCATTTTCTAGTGTGATATATTAGGATACTAAACATTACCCAATGCATTGGAGCACTATCTGGGTGCACCAATCATATCCATTTCATTATCACGCTTTAGTTTACCACAAATATCATACCACATGGATTCATTCATCATCATAATTTATTACATGATTAAAGATTTTGTAATACATATATCTAATTCCCCAATCAAAAATTATAAGTCCATAAATTTGAACACCCTTGATAGGAAATGGGTATGGTATTCACTACACAATTGTTTTGGAATGGAAATTCATAGTGTAATTTTGGTAGCATAATAGCATTAAATAAAAATTCATAGAAATGGGTGATGAGAGAAAAATTAGTGTCTCATAATTTTGAAATCAAATGGGATGTTATAGAAACATTTATGTAAATATATGAACATTATGAAATGGAAACAGAAATCATAAGTTCGTAAAGAAACATAAATAGAGAATAGAAAGTGAGGATCCTTCATAGAATTTTGTCATAGAAACGACTTATGTAAGGTTCCAAATGAGGGATGATAAATGATACATCATTATATAAAATATATTTTAAATTAAGGTATTAATTTTATTTTAATTAAAATATAAAAAATTGAAATTAAAAATAACTAATTTCGAACAAGGTTCTCGAATTTGAAAGGAGGAGAGGAAGATGAGGATCCCTTACATGAGTGTGTGACTTAAAAAATCTTGGGAGGGGATTCTTGAGAGCATGGGGAAGCCTTTTAGGACTATAGATAGTATAGGTATGATTATGTTCATATTACATGGAGATTCAGTAAAGCTAAATGTGATATTGGGTGGGTCTATATTGGAAAAGGGGGGATTTCATTATTATTTATGTTTTGGACTCTATATAATAAAATAACTAAAACCAAAAAATATATGATTTATTTTACCATGGTTTCTTCAAAATTAGAGTTTTTATAATTATTTTATAATTACAAGAGCCGAACATAATAAAATAATGGCCTTTCTTATGTGGATGTGAGTCACACTCTTAAACAGTGGGTTATAAAACGATAAAATATATTGTAAGTTCTGGAGGATACATAATGGATTTAAAAAATAAATTAAATAAACATAAAATTCAATTTTTTAACTTAAAATAATATAATTGGTCATGTATATCATTTATAATAATTATTAAATCACTTATGTGTCATTATGATGTCATAATACACAAAGAATATTTATAAGATATTTAATTTTTTCCTAAAAATACAAATTTTTCATGAAATTATGAAAAAATAACCATTGGATAATTTTGATGTTATAATTCCATAAATAATACTGATTTTATCTAAATAATTTTAATAAATATTTGAAATTTCACTTTTAAAATTAAATTTACTTTTGTCAATAAATGTTGTTTTATTATTACAATAACATTTTTCGAACACTTATAAAAATTACATTTGACTTCATAAAAATTATGTGATAATTTGTATATTATAAAAAAAATATTTTATACTAATAATAAAATATCATTTATTTCAAAAATCCATTAATTCATAAATTCATTAATTGAATTTGAAAATTAACTAAAAAACCAATAAGTTATTTATTATAAAAAAATAAAAATAATTTATAAGGTGACAATAATATGATTAAAATATTTACATCATTCTATAAAAAATAATATACATATTAATATTCCTAAGTTATTGACATATATCTCTTTAATACACCTGAAAATTACCTAAGACGATGGTTCATGATTGTGGGACTTTCATGGGGCAGTTCCGAAAACATGGTTTGGGATGTAATCTCGATAATCTTGATGTTCTCTCGTAAATAGTATCAGTCATTAATTGGTTATTAGATCTCAGCTAGGCATTTTAAAATCATAAATCCAAAAAACTTGATCTCCCTACGAATCTCTGATAAATGGACCTCTTTGGGTATGATCATACAAGTTAAGGATATCACTTCTTTTTTCTGTGTCAATTTGATTTTTTTAAATGTGATATTTATAAACACTATTTGATCACTATTCAATGACAACATTATCAACCATAATTGTACATAAAATTCATTTAAATTGAAAATGATATAATAAAAACAAATAAATGCATGAGTTTTATATAAACATATTTCATGATGAGACATTTAAATAAATCAATAGGGGGAATTTAATTTATAATAGTCTAGGTCATTACATATAAGATGTGTTTAAAAAACATTTAGTGAAATATCTAAAGATTTTTGGATATTTTTCTTACAAAAGATCAAAAATGTGGATCTTGGAAGATTAGATGATATTATCGAGGAAGTAATTTTCAAGGGATATTCACCCAATAGAAGAAGATAAAAATGTTGAAATAAATATTTAAAAATGTGTAAGATTTATATAATGAGAATGTTTTTGAAATTTAAATTTCCATAACAATGTTTGTTAGTTTTTTATAAGATATATATAAGACATAAAACTATAATTACAAAAGTGAAGATGAGTGTTGTAAAAGTAAGGTAAAAATAATGTAGAAGTTTCATGTGAGGAAGATAATAAAGTATGAAGTAAAACACTGAAATTTTACACCCTATAGAAATAGGTTGAATATAAAAATATTATTAAAATTCATAAATCTCCTTTTTGGACAAGAAGATTATAGAGTTTATAATATTAGTCATCCATAATCTCACAGGTTGTAGCAGAATCATTTCCATAGGAATATAAACACAAAAAATGGATTTATTAATGAATTAAGAGTTATATTAGATAGGGAAAAAATGAATCCTAGAAACATTTTCCATGTCATGAAGGAAAAAATATTATTAGCACAAAATGTGTGTTTAGAAACAAATTGATTGAACATGATGATGTACTAAAAAACAACGAATTACATGTTTTTAAAGTCTATATAGTAGTGGTAGTTTTTTATTTTAATGAAACTCTTTCCAATGTTTCAATATTGGAAATAAGTATAATGTTCTTATCAATGGCTTCACATCATTATTATAATGTTTATCAAATTTATTTCAACTCACCATTCTTAAATGGATATATTAAAGAAGAATTTTATATTAAGAATCCTTATGGATTTCATCTAGAAAAATATAAAACCATGGTGTGTGTGTTTAGGAAATCATAATATGGTTTGAAATAAACTCCATATTCCTAGTACTCCAAAAATTAAAGTTTCTTGAAAAAGTTGAATTCTTCTAAGGTAATGGTTAAAAGTGACATAAATGTGAAACAGATTAACTCTGGTACACTAATTTTCATTTTTATATTGATTACATACTTTTTCAGGGAATAGAGAAAATTCATTTAAAGATATTTAAAAATAAATAACCGAGAATTTTGAAATATAAATGAATGTATAATAAACTCTCTTCTTCAATTTACAAGTTCAAAAAAATCATAGATACATTATACTATATAAAGAAATTTATGCTAGAGAAAAAATATAAAAGTTTAGAATCACATATTCTAATGTCTTTTATACTCCTATTCTCGTTGGAATGAAGATGAGTAATGATGAAGTTGGAAAAAGGTCAAATCATAATGAATTACATAAATTGATTGAAGTTTTCTCTATATTATAACTTCAATGCCAGAAATCATGTGCCAGATATCAGAGTGATCAAAATAAATTTCAAATATTAGAAAAATGGAATTCTAAGGTATATTAAATGAATTAGTTCTTATGGGTTGTTGTATAATATGAGGTTTGATATGAAATTTCTTGAATATACTAATGCTGATTGGGATGAATATCATAAAGATAGAAATCAAATTTAGGGGGAAAAATTTTCATTAGATAATGGTGTGTGTGTTTTCATAGTAAGACAAAGAGTTCATTAACCTTGACCATAGAGGAAGAATTATATGTTTTTCCATCCTAACATATACTCAAATTAATTGGATGAAAGTTCAATTCAAAAATATTAGGGTCAATACTTCTACACCATTGAAGATTCTTTGAGATAATCAATGTGTCATTGATTATTCTACAAATATTTAAAAACATTCAACATAAATACACATTGATATAATGTATCATTTCATAAAATTTAAATTTTTTGGTGGAGATGTTATTATAGAATATATATATATTTTAATAAAGTAACAAATAACTGATGTTTTCACCAAATATATTCCAAAAGAAATATTTGTTCAATTGAATTTTCAAAATTATGTTTAGGCTTCACCAAACATCCTAATGATTGAATTAATATCACCCACATTGATTTTGATTATGTAAAAGAAGGTACATTATTTAAATAATTTTACTAAAAGGGGAATAGAAAGTACATTTCTTTAAAAATGATTTTGAAGATAAGTTTATTAAAATATAGTGTAGAAAAAATAATTTTAGAGAAAAAAAGTGAGGGGGGTTATCATAACATGACCATTAATTTTATTATCACTGAAGGATGTAATTACTTAAAAAAAATTACTTTATAGATTATTGTATTCTTAGATCCTTCTCTATGATAAAGTATATGTTTTAGTAAATGTTTAGAATAACTGATTTATTAGAAAAATGACTTTCGAAAAAAATTATGTGACAAAAATTATGATTTTTAAACAATTTTTAATGAATGTTTTCTATAAATAAAAAAATGGACATTGATGATCATTTGTGTTGTTTTTCTTTAAAAAAATTGTTAACAATTATATTTTTTTAATAATGTTTTTGACAAGTGAATGAAATCTGCTGAAAGTTTTTTATAGAAAATTGTTAAGAAAGTTATGTTTTGAATATTTTGGAGGAAGGAAATAAGTTTTCTTATCCTTGTTAAGAAACATTCCATAAAAAATCAGATTATTATTTTATATTCATTCAATGTTTCCAGCATCATGATAAATATCATGATATAATATAATGTTTTTATACTGGGAATAAGTAAAACATTTTTTGAAGAACTTATTATAATAATTATTATTGGGTTTTTAGAAAATATTTTACAGAAAGACATTCCAAATAGATAATTTTTATCAAAGTATGAGGTTATAAGTTACTAAGATTATACAAAGTAATGTTTTCAGGAAGTTATCGAACAATATATATGCATATCATTGGAAAACCTAGTCATATTCATGAGAATAAGAGTTTTTTAATGAGTCTGTTAGGTTTTGAAAAATGGGAAACAAATACTGATGATGGGTAGTACAAATTAGGGAATGTCCAAAATTATTAGTTTGTATATACATATATAAAAATGTTTCAATAATAACATATGTGGAGAAGGTTAATGTTTCAAAGTGGAAATGAAAATCTGAAGGTATAGAATTAAAATAGTTTAATCCAATGTTTTGAGAAAAATATATTTCAAGGTGACTAAATTACTTATAATTTTCAATAATATAGTCATTCATCTTCAGTGATTCAAGAGAAATCAATAGACAAAGAAGATGTTTTTGTATAGAAATTTTGTACAATTTTTAAAAAAGAAAATTTTTTATGAAGTAAATTTAAAGTTCATGATTCTAAATTCTTGATAGTTCTACTGAATAATATGTATTAGAAAAATATCTATATGACAAAACAGAAATATCAATGTTTAGTTTTTATGAAGATATATGTTCTGAATTTATGAAGTTCCATGTTGAAGAAAGTCTATCAAAAAAGAATTTATTAAAGAAAATCCATCATATGAACTTTTTCAATGGAATTCCATCGGATAGAAATTTCTAAGAAAATGGTGTATAAATTTTGATCTGAGGTATAAAAACTTTATAGTGAAATGTTGATCATTTAAGAAGACTTTTATTCTGAAGTATATCAGTTGAAGAGAAGGTGAGTAAGAATGATCATACAAGGAATTAATAGAGGGATAATTTGTAATGAATTCATATAGCCAAAACATCGCTTGAATAAGTTATTAAGAGAAATTTTTCATATCATTTTAAATTCACAAATCATGAGGTTTTTTATTTTTTATATTTTTTTAATTTATTTGAATGTTTTTTAATCTATCTGATTATAAAATTTTTGAAGAAATTACTTAACATCATAAGTTTAAGTAATTTCAAAGAAGGATGGAAATGATATAGAATTCAAATAATATTCATTAATATAATATAAGTGTTGAGAGGCATCAATAAAATTACAAATAAGCGGGAGGTCTAAAGTTTGAGTTTTAGTGAGAGGGAATGTGAATTTGTTTCTTCCCTTTTTGACTTATGTAGAACCTATATAAATGATTGAAAATTACAATGTACTTAACACTACTAGTAAAGAACAAACGATAATATGTTGGAAAACATGTTTCAAAAGTGAGACTCTAACAAATGTTCTATTTCATGTTGAATAATAATTTCATACTGAGTTTTATGATCAAATTATGAGATATAGTTTCCTTACTAAGATATTGGACATAGAATTACAAAAGAGAAACATTATAGAGAGTTTACATGAATAGTATTTGGGTACAACACTTTGTTTAATGAAAATGATTAACGGTTCTGAAATAAGCTCAATTTTATTGAGTCACATCTAATGAAACTTTACTACATAGGGTAGGATCACAACAAATGGACTTTAATAGATGAAGAAAAGTATATGGATAATTTTTTGGATAAATTTTTATGGGTCTATTTTTTCAATGTTACTATAGTGAACCTCACTTTTCATACATTAATATTACATAAATTGTTCAAAATAATTAAAACAATATAAAAACATATTACATATACCATACTGTTTTAGTAACATTGGAAACATAGAAACATAAACATTGATATATAAGTGGTCAAAATTATCTCCCACTAGGTTATTCATGAATACAACCCTTCTTAGACACATAATATATAATAAATATCTTCATCACCTGGGGAATGAAAAATAAAAGGGGTGAGCCTATATGATCAGTAAGGGTAAACATGGGACTCATGTAAGCATAAACATGAGTATAGGGGTAGGAGAATTTGATCAAGACATTAGAATATTATACCCCTCATATCAATGATCACAAATATGAATCATGGAATAAAGAATGGTAGTTCATAATGAATGGATCTTAAGGAAGAAAAGAACATAATTCATGAAAGTATAACTGGGAAATAGGACATAGAACTTTTTGTATAAATAAAATAATATAAAATAATATTTCAAGTCTACCAACCAAGACCTTTATAACATGAAAGGCATTTTATACGAACCATGTACATGCTTCAGGGTTGGAATAACTACCCATATACCCTCTTAATTTCATGATTCAGCTAAAACCAATATTACCACTTACTTTTAGGCTTGGGATACAACATGTTTCACCTCTTACCATCAGTTTCGGGCTACAACTTGTTTTCCCTCATACATTCAATCTTGGGCAACAACCCATGTATCCTTTGATATCATATACAACTAATCATAACCCAATACATTTCTGGGAGAAATTGGTCCCCCCCCCATCACATAATAAAATCTTACATACGTGTTTAAAAAAACATTCATCATATCATTACCCATTAATGGATCCATTGAATCATTAACTAGAAGGTATTGAGTAACATAAATGTATTTCATCTTATATGGAGAATAAATTGGAAAGATATTTTGAAATAAAAAATTGGTAAAATATCCTCTTCTATTTACAAAATTAATTTTAAAACATATAACCATTTAAAAACATTTTATTAAAAATAAACCTAAAAATTTATAAATAAATCATGAAAACATATTGAAAACAATTTCTTGGAAAAATAAATTGAAAACCTATAATGAAACATTGAAAACAGTATGAAAACCATATTTGTAACCAGAGAGATGGAAAAATCAGGCTTTCTTAAAAACAAATTCATAACTATATTTTGTTCAAACAAGTAGAATAATGGTACCAATAAATGAATATATCATGAATATACATAGGATAAAAATATTACAGAATGTTCTATATATATGGATCATAACATTTCAACAAAGGAATCATTAATGTAAACAATCTGGATAAGCGATGAGATTGTTTCAATAAACTCTTTCCATTTGGTAACATTATCCATACTCCCCGTATAAAAAAATAAATTAAATGAATATTAAAATATAATTATAATAAATATATTCATGATATAACATTTCTAATTAATTTAATACACCTCATTTTGAAATATAGGTTCATAACATGGAATGTGTCTCATAGAAGGAAGAATGATACAAAATTACTTTACCAATTTGGTAACTTTTAAAACATAAAATCTATGAAACAAATATAATAAAATTGATATGTAAATACACATAAATATATGTATAATAATAATATAATTAATTCATTATAAGTATACATACCACACAAAAGGAATTGGTGGTGAATAAATCTTGTATTTCGTAGAAATAATAACTGATATGAAAGTCCCTTACCTTGTGGCTTAACTATCATCGTACTCATACAAAACTCCTGTATAATAATTATAATATTATCATATATCTATCAAATAACTTTATTTGAATATATAATACCATATATGATTTTATTGTGACTTTATATTACCCTTTTGTTAATTTTTTCATGTTAAGGTTACGGTTCAGGTAATATTCACATTGTTTCTTGTATGTGTCTTAGTTTGTTATATCTTTGGTCCTTATAATTATATCACTATTTATATAATTTAATACATGGAAAAAAATATTTTTTATAATCTATATAATTTTATTTTAATAATTTATATAAATTATATAAGTTTTAAATGGAATACACAGTTCATGGGGATTGTATGTTGTACGTACGCATGAATGTTGTTTTTTTTATTGTCGTATTGAAAGAAAGATAGAAAATGACATATATGTATATATTGTATATTATATTTATATTAAAATTAACATTTTATATATATCTTATAATTTCATTAAACCCATTTTTAATACATTCCATGAATGTTTTGAATGAATCACATCACTTTGAAGGGGTGGTAGTCCAGAATTCCTCAAACGAAATTACTATTTTTAGAAAAATACAATGTAAAAATATATGTGTTGTAAAATAATTAATAAAAAATAAATACATAACAATTATAATTTATATAATATATAAACATAGTTTCCATCATTATTCCCACCATGAGGGATGGTAAATGAAGAATGAACGATCATTATTTTGTGAGGTGGTTGTTCAACATACGCATAAACATTAAGTTTGTTTCCCACTAAATGGAGGTGCGTGTATTTGTAGGTCAAACCATTAGATTAAAAACACATTTTTATAATTATTATAATGTATTTTGTATAATAATGTAATAATGAGAGTTTAGGAGGTGGATAAATAAAATAATAAAAATGAGCTTGAGAGAGGATGTTACCTTTTAATTGGGTAAATATTAGTGGTTTGCACCAAAAGAATTTCATGCATGGATATTTGATGAAAATTATTCTTCATGGAGTAGTTTTGGGTTTTTTGGAAGTGTATTCGGTAGATCATGGATGATCCTAAGTGTTTGGATATTTTTGAAGAAGAGGGATAGGTGGTGACCTTTTATAGTGTAGGGAAACGACACACATGTCATTTTTTAGAGAAAGTCTAGTATACCCATGTTTCTAACTAAAAAAGTCATAAGAACAAAAATAACTCAACAATTGAAGGTTTCTAGACGAAATATGGGACGAAAATGGGTGTTGGACATGTGTCTAGTCTATTTGGGCCCTTAAGTTTAAGGCTTATTCCCCCATTAAGCATAATTTTACCTTAATCGATATAATTAATTTCAATTACTTTCACTAATATTTTCGGTCACAAACTAATTTGACCTTATTAGAAAAAAAATAAATTGCATGTATTCCAAATATGGAATCCATTTTTCCAAATTAAAAATATATGAGTGGCATAAATTGATTTCATATTAATCTCGCAGATGGGATGACAATAAATATTTTTAAAGTGAAAACATTTGAAATATTTCTATGTTCTTATAGTTAATTTAATGTGAAATTGGTTCCAATGACATAAATTGTATTAATTAATAAAAATATGATCTAATTAAACTTTTATACCAATTTAAAATATAATTTAACCATATAAATAAATTATATGAAAAATAAATTTTGAATGAAAATTGATTATTTTTAACTATTCATTAAAAAAATGAAACCTTACATAAAATGCCAAAATTTTATCCTAATTTTTTTATAATTCAATTATAAAGATTAATTTAAAATACTAAATCTATAATACCTAAAAACCATTTAAAATGGGTTTTCCATTGAAATACAGTAAAAATACCTTTTAAAAATTATATGTTTTTTCGCATAAAATTGGGATTATTATTAACTTATGTCTGTAAAGTATATTAAATAAATAAAAAAATATTCTATTGATTATATAACATATATATTAAATTAATATCACTCAATAATTGTAGTTAATTTAATTTATTAGGGTAAAATATCTTTATGACCATAATAATATTCTCATTTATATTCAATAGGCTTTCATATTCAATTATAATTAATTTTTAAATGATGAATTGATCTTATATTTGTATGAACCATATATTTTAAAAATAATTTCATACTATTCATAAAATCTAATTTAACATCTACCCTATATCTTATAAAATTAAATAATAACGTTTTTATAATATGTTTAGGTTTAGAAAAACTCGATCTTGCATGTTACAAAAGCCATCAAGGAAAGTAATTGTTGCATGTAATTTAAGATAGAATTAGTGTTCCACATATATCTAGATAAAATTTTGGTTTTTTGTGGTGCATAATTAAATTTTTCTTTCATTTAACTCAATCCAAACATATTTATTTAATATGAAATTAAATATTTTCCTTGTTATGAAATGAAAAATATCAAAAATGTTTGATTTATTCAAAAATAATAATTCAAAAAATCCCAGTATTTTATGTTCTAACCCCCCTTAAAATGAATTTTACATTCAAAATTCATCTGGATTATCAAAGACTTAATGCTGGAAATTTTCATTCATAGAAACCCACTTCGTAATAATTAAGAATAAACATTACCTAAAATGTAATGTTGGAACCATAATTGTTACCCAAAGTAACATATAACTAGGTTTAAACAAAGGAGGGCATAGGTTGGGAGTGAAAAAAATGGAAATGAAATAGAAATCTATCCATCAAGTTATAATTCAGAGTGATAGATAATAATTTCAGGATAAAGTTAACAATCACAAATCCATAAATTTGTGATGACCTAAAGGAACATCTGATCCATCAGAAACAAAGGTACTATGGTAACATTTTTTGTTATAAAATCATTTTTCCTAAAGAAGAATAATTTTAATGAAAAATAATATTTTATGATTTCCAGAAAACCTCACCCTTTATTGTTCATTGATCCACTTCACCTTTTTCGCTAAAAAGTAAGGTGAATTTTGCATTATTGAATTACTAAGAGATAATGATATCTATGATATGCCATCCCATTTTTCATCGGTTATTATCAATAAAAATTTGTTTTAATAGTTTATCTAATATTTATAAATCCTCATGTGGTGTGACAATTCTTTAATCTCACAAACAACACTCGAGTTTTAACATAATCTCACCATAATTGGTTAACCTTATAACCATTAAGAAATATGAAAATCTAAAACATTGGAATTAAATTCTTGAAATCATCTAAACATTGATCACCCATATAGGAAAAATTATAACTTGGTAGTCATATTCCAAATATATGAATACCCTCATTTTATATTCCCTTAAAACATGGTAATAACCTACATTACACTAAATTGTTTTCAAAAACATTCATACTTTCTTATTCCAATAATAACTGGATACATTCTTTAAATAAAATAATTTGTAAACTTAATCCTCTATGTCAGATACCACTTTGTTAATGATGAGTTCCATGGTAATCTGTACCATCCAATTTACTTATTTGTATCCAATATATCTCTATCCATACATCATTTTCTCAATGTGAGGCATTAATTAAGGGTTATGTTCCCTTAATCAAAATATCATCCTTCCAAAAAATTAATTTTTTATCTCCTCATAACCAATCAATTATACTTTTTAATCCTTATTGAAAATTTATACTGAAATTAATTATCTATTTCCTGATTTATATAACATAATTTATGAATTTAAAACATAAATACTTTATTCATCCATATTTATTCTTAAAACATTACTCAAGCATCATCAACATATTTCATAATATATATTTCATATAATATTAAATATGTATCATTCCTTAATGTTCCTCAACCTAAATGTAATCATGCTTCTTATTTTTAATGTAAACAATACTAGAAGAACATCACATACCATTCACATGTCGTTTGTGGTCTATTCATAATCAGTAGGAAAACCATTACTTGTACCACCATTTTTATTATATTAATGATCCTTCTATATAGGACAAAAATTTTCATAATTCCCCTAATTTACAGATTTAAATAAGTTATAAATTTATAATAACTTATAGAGGACAACATTCACATAGATTTCATTAACTAAAATTTTCATTTTTCATTTATAGTTACTTACTTCCTTAACTTTTTTTCATAGTCAAAACAACTTCTTATTACACTAAGAAATTTACTTGGGTAATTTTTTCCACATTATTGACATGATTGAAACTAAATCTTCTTTCCTCTATGGTCTCTCTTACCCCAACTCTCAGAAAACTTCCTCATTCTCTTTCATAGTGCATCCAAGAGTTTTTTAACATATGATTTGTTAATCATGTTCTATGAAAACTAATTTGTAATGACCCAAAACTCTATCACTCCAATGATCATCCCATTTGACTTATCATCCCCTAATTTCCCATCACATTCAACGTTAACATAGTTTCTTCTGGTTTCTTCCCTTGAATAAAACCAGAAAGCATATTGTGATAAACACTTATCATAGTGGAATAAAAATTATAATTATAAACCATGTTTATCATAGGTTTTGGCTAAATACATTCTATTTATATACTTCATGATGGTTTATGAAGATTTTTTGGATTCCCAAAGCATGTCCCTTGAGTGTGTCTAACCACGTGTGCAGTAAGGACCATTGTCATGTACTAGATTAACTAGATTCATTTCTGGGATATCTTTTCATAGTTTTTACACCTAGGTACATCTTTTCCAAATCAATATCCACTTGTAGTATCCATATAAGGATGTATTTCTTTGAAACCACTCACTCTATCCTTTACCATCGTTCAAATACATTTTCCTAATCGTTAACTCATCCTTATACTTATCCTTAGAGGCACCTTTATACATATCCATATAAATATTCCTAGGGTTCTCAATAAGGTTTTCTCATCCTATTTTTCATTGTTTAACTAATCATTTTCTTGGATACCAACTATAGAGACCCTCACATTTCATAATTTAAATTTACATTAGATTTACAAAATACATAAAACATTATACAAACATACTCCCAAATACCATATTAGTTTAGTGACTTTTGAAAAATGGGAACATAAACACTGATATATAAGATAGTTGTATTATCTCTCAATAGGTTCTTCATTACTAATACCCTTCTTAAACACATCATAATTAATACATATCTTCATAACCAAAGGATGGAAACATAAAAATAGGGGAGCTTGGAGGGTTAGTAATGGTAAAATATGGAGAAATATATGAATAAACATGATCATAGGGGTATGATAATATGATCAATATATTAGAAGATCACACCATT
The DNA here is from genome assembly GCA_963277665.1 of Viscum album. Lineage (NCBI taxonomy): Eukaryota > Viridiplantae > Streptophyta > Magnoliopsida > Santalales > Viscaceae > Viscum > Viscum album. The sequence continues at coordinate 1,045,597,356 of OY728138.1, read as the reverse complement.
CACATCAATGATCATAAACATGAATGATGTAATAAATCAGGGTAGTTCATAATACATGAGTCATAATAAAATAAAGAATATAATCCATGAATAATAACTAAGTAATAAAACATATAATTAGTGTAATTCACTTAAGAATATAAAATCCTATGTCAAGGATTTCAACCAAGACTTTTAAAACATTTTAGGCTTGGGATACTACCCATGTACCAGCTTCGGGCTTGAGATAACAAATCATGTACCCTCTTACATTTAGGATTGGACTGCTACCTGTATTCCCTATTAATTTTAGGATTTTGATACAACATGTGTTCCCTCTTATCTATAGTCATGGCCTATAACTCATGTTACCTCTTACTTTTAGGATTGGTCTACAACCCGTGCACCTTCTTCTTTTTAGGCTTGGGCCACAACCCATGTACCCACATACTATTAATCTTGGGATACAACCTATGTATCATTTTCATTACCTAATTAAATTGAGGGATATATAGGTCTCACCCATCACATAATAAAATCATACCTAAATGTGACATAGAAAATTTATAATATCATGACCCATGAAAAATGACGGGTTTTATAAACATCAAATCATAACCCATGAAATGAAATGGGTATCATTAACATTTCATCACATCATAATATACGAAAAAGATATAGGTTTGATAACCATTTACTCAAAGCCTAACCCATGAAAAGAAGTTGGTTTCAAAATAATATAACCCATAGAAGATATAGGGGATTTGTGATTATTATTCTCAAAAAAAATAAATCATTTCAAGAAAGATTATGATTGGAACATTGGAATAATTTCATATAAGGTCTTGAGTAACGTCAATGGATGTCATCTTAGATGGAGAATAACTTGGAAAGATATTTTGAAAAAATATATTGAGTAAAATATTATTTCCTATTTGGGAAATTATTTTTAAATAATAAATCATTTTGAAAAACATTTTCATGAAAATAATCTTGAGAACATATAAATAAATCCCAAAAAACATTTGAAAATATTTTCCTTGAAAAATACATTGAAAACATAAAATGATATATTGAAAAAAAATTCAAACCCATTTCTTTTAAAATTAATTTTTTAAAAAAATTCATAAAATTTATCCTTTTAAACATGAAAAGGAAGATTCATAGAAATTACAGTTGGTAAATCTGTAAATTCCATACAAGGTAAGAAGAATATTCCACTTTCATGGTAAAAAGGGTAAAAAATTGACTTTTTCGAAAAGTGACAAGAAGTTATCTTTGAAAATATTGTTTAAAAAGGGTTAAAATTCCTTTTAATCATTATATTATAATATTATAATATTCTTTGAATCCCTTTTTAGAAAATAATGTTTTTATAGAACACAGATTTTTTACCGATGAGATGGTAAACTTGGGCATTCTTAAAAACACGTTCTCAACTTTCATTAGTACCAAAGAGTGAAAAAAATGGTACCAATACATGAATACATAATTAATATCCATAATATTATATTATTAATGAATTTTATTGAGAGATTAATCATGATATTTCATCAAAGTAATCATAAACATAAACAATCTCGATAAAAACTGAGATTATTTCAATAAACTCTAACCATTTGGTAACATTGAACCATAATCCACATGTATGAAAATTAAGTTACATGATGATTAATATATCGTTACAATAAAGATACTCATTATATAACATTTAAATTTAAGTATATACACCTCATGGAAAAATTGAGGTGCATAACATGGTACGTGTTTCAATAAAGGCAATTTGAGACAAAATTACATTACCAATTTGGTATCTTTTTAAAAATAAACCCCACGAAATAAAGATCATAAAATGGACACTAAAATTCCCATTAATTTATATATAATAATCATATCATTCATCCATGGGAATTAAACACACCATACAAAAGAATTGGGTGGTGGATAAAGCATGAATCTCCTGGAAAAAAAGTGAGATGAAATTCAATTTACTTGTGTCTTGACTCTCGTTGTACTGATAAAAACCTCCAGTATAATAAATATAAATTTATTATAAATATATAAAATAACAATATTTATATATATAATAACATATATGGTTTTAGTATGAATTTATATTACTAATTTTTAACACTTTAAATTTAATGTTAATCTTCAGGTAATATTGGCTTTGTTTTTCCCATGTAACTTAGTTTGTTATATATTTGGCCCTTAAAATTATATCATGATTTATAGAATTTAAAAAATGAAATATATTTTGTTTATATTTATTATATGTGTATTATAAAAATATATATAATATATATGTATGAAATGGTATACACTGTTCATTGAAACAGTAGGTCATATGTATGCATGAATGTTGTTTTTATTTTCATCATATTGAAAGAATGATAGAAAATGAAATATATGTATATATGTATATATAATAGTTCCAGTATAATTATTATTTCATATATAATATATTTTCTCTAAATTTATCCTTAGTACATTCCCTGTAAGGTGTGAACGAATCATATCTCTTTGAGGGGGTGGTAGTTCACACTTCCTCAAAAGAAATTATCTTTTTTACGCAAAATGGAAAGTATAATGAAATGTGATATAAAATAATTAAAGAAATATGAATTCATAAAAATTATCATATATATCATATATAAAATTTTAGTTAATAATAATTCTCCATATGATAGTTAGTAAAGGAAGAACGAATAATCCTCATTTCGTGAGGCGGTAGTTCGGCGTACACGTAAACAGTATGTTCATCACCCATTGGATGAAGGTTTGTATAAATTTATGTATAAACCTTAGAATAAAAAATAATAATTATATTTATTATATTACTGTTTTTTATAATAATTTAATAATTTTTTTGGGGTGGAAAGATAAAATAAAATAAAGAAGCATGAGGGAGGGTGTTAACTCTTAATCAGGAAATTACTTTTTGTTTGCACCAAATGGATTTTTTGGAATGATTTATGACAAAAGGTATTATTAATTGGGTAATAAATGGTTTTGGGATGTTTATTTTCAGATATTGGTTGAATAAAAGTGTTTTGAAAGGTTTTATGGAGCACGAGAGTTGGTGGCCTTTTATAGGGAAGGGAATGGACACACTTGACATTTATGAGATCTTGTATGGTCTACCCAGGTTTTTACCTTAAAAGTGTCATAACAATTCAAAATATCACAATAAAAGACTTTTTATGACCTAAATATGGTTATACAATGGGTTTGGAAAAGTTTCTAGGTTATTTGGGTGCTTACGTTTAAGGTTTACTTCCTTGTTAATCATAATTTTACCTTAATTGGTGTAATTAATTTTAATTACATACACTAATATTTTTGGTAAAAAACTATGTTGAACATATTTTAAAATTATAAATTATGTGTATTAAAAATATTTAATCCATTTTTTCAAATGTATAACATATTCTTGGAATAAATTATTTAAAAATTAATCCCGAAAATAGGACGACAATGCAAGTTTTTAATGTAACAATGTAAGAAAGTTTGCTATCTTTTTTAAAGTCAATTTCAATGTGAAATTGATTAAAATTAACTAAATTATATTAATTGTTAAAAATATAATTTAATTACACATTTAATCCAATTTAAAATATAATTAATCTTTAAAAATAATTTAGATGAAAAATTAATTATTAATTAATATTCAGTCTTTTTACCTGTTCATTAAAAACTAAAACCTTGCAGAATAATACCAAAAACATATCCTAACCTAATTCTTTTTTTTTTATTTAAAATATGAGATAAATTTTGACATATTAAATCAATAAAATTTCCAAAAATTTTATTTAAAATTTGTTCTCCATTGAAAGGCGGTATAACTACATTCTAAAAATATATGTTTGTAAGCAAAAAATTCGGATTGTTCTTATATTATGCATGTCAAATCATTTTAATGAATATAAAAAATATTTTATTGAATATATATAATATATATTACATTAATATCACTCACTCACTATAATTAAATAAAGTTATATGGGTAAAAGCTTTTATGACCACCATAATGTTTCCCTTTATATTCAATCGGTTTTCAAATTAATTTCTAATTGGTAACCTATGAATTAATCTTATATTTGTGTAAAACAAATATTTTCAAAAATAAATTAAAAAATTTCATATCCACTAAGTTAATATCATGGTTACACCTTATTATATTAAATGATACATATTGATAATATATTTGTATTTGGTAAACTCAGTCGTGTGTGTTACGCAAGACATTGAGGAAATTCATTGTTACTTGTAATTAAATCTTGTCTCGACATTCCTTATATATCAAAATAAAATTTATATCCTATTTGGAAAATGATTAAATTGGTTTTCTGCATAACTCAGGCCGAATATAGTTCTTCAATATAAAATAAACTATTTTTAGTGTTGCGTGAAATGAAAATATCAAAAAGGTTAAATTAATTCGAAAAACAAATAATTGAAAATATCTTTGACTATTACAGTTACATATCTTTTTGTTTCATGATTTTTTTATAAAAACATTTAATCTAATGGGATTAATTATAATTATACCTATTAATATATAAAAGTAGTTTAATATGAGTTGGAAAAAATTTTATTCACTTCTTTCTGATGGTCAATTTCTATGGACCCATGATATTGGACATGGTAAATAATTAGGTTTTAACATTAAGGCCAAACTTTGAAAATATTTAAATCCTTCTATACATTATTTTCATTACATGTTTTTTTTATCATTTTTATAAGTAAATAACTCTTACAATTTAGATGGTTTATGTTTCATAAATATTAACATTTTTTGAATTCACTACTAATTCAACTACACCCCCTAAGTGGTTAAAAATCCATAGAAACATCAATGTTATGAACAACCATTTATAACTAATAATTTCCATTGATTATAAATACAATTTAGGAAATATTATATTCTTCAATACCCCCCTTTTCATTTTTTTAGAACATTCATTTTTCATTCCAAACGAATATGTCAAATTTTTAATCTCTCTATACATTAATTTTTAACCTCTATCTCCCACATTATTGTTCCAAACATTCATTTCATTTCACTCCACCTTATATATAAGAAAAAAAATTAATTATAAAATTGTATTCATTCAAACATAATAAATTTCTCATACACCACTTCACTCTAAGCCTACACGAGTCATGTAAGGTGTAGAAAACTATATGAATTTATTTATACAAAAAATTTATACCTTACATACTGATCCTGATACCACGTCAATGTTAACTAAAAAAAATTTCTTTAATGTTTTCCAGTATTTTTTAGGATTGTGATAATTAAATTATATATAACACATTTTTAATAATAATCAACTTGAAACTCTTACATTCACATCGAAAAACAGATTAAAAACATTCTAGTGCAACAAGCTGAACTATTGTCCTTTGATCACTTCAACACATTCATTTCTCTTTTTTCATTGATTAATTAAATTACTCCCCTTTTGTTTCATTTATTTTATTTTTGTATCAATGAATTATTAATTAATAAATCATACCTTTTTAAATAATATTATTTTCAAGAACATTCGAATGATCAGGTCTATATGATGAAATAATTCCGGAAGAAAATTCCTCTTTTTTCAAAAATCACCCACACAAAAAGACTTTCCTTATAGTATTTATAATTATGATTCTTTTTGAAATATATTCATTAAAAATATAATTCTAGGAAATAATCAAAATATATGTTTTCTTATGTGGGTGTCCATACATGATTAATTCTATATCTTCACCAAGGATGACCCTTTTATAAAATCATTAGTTAACCAATATAGGAAAAACTATAGCATGGAAACATATTGAGCTTGGATAAATAAAGTTTAATAGTCATTCCCCATACATAGGTTCTCCCACAATGTACATATCTCACCTTTAATTATTTTTTTGAAATAATAATAAAAAACAAATTTAAGGGGATTAAGGTGGATCTTCTTTGCTTCTTAAAGAGAATAGAAAGGTTGAGATAATTTTCGTAACAAGTTCTCTCTATTTCCTCCATTATTTATTTTTTATTGGTAATTTATTGTTTCAAAAATACTCTATAAATATTAATCAGTTTTAATGATCACAAATAGCCCTATTTGTTTTAATAATGATATTACATTAAGTGTATTTCATGAAATTATTGTTAGTTTCCTTCTTTATTATAAAATTATATTCAAGCTTTCAATTTTCTTGGAATATTTCATAATATGTTTGGAAAAGTCATAAGTGTATTCGGGAAATATTTTCAATTCCCTACATTAAAAACATAATTTATGTAATAAACCCTATGCATGGGACAACACATATGTATCACAAAACATAATATTTTATTCAACCTTATGTTGGAAGAAGTTGTGTGTAGATAATCAAACCTACACTTAAAGGAACATATGGATAAAGAAACTTACATTAGGATGGATTATTTCATGTGATAATAGAATAAATTATAGTTAAAGAACACTTTGTTAGTAAGGAACCATACATTTGAAGACATAAATGTATGGTTCGTCAACATTAATTTTACAATCGGCCATATGTTTTAGTTGTTGTTCTTGTAGAATAAATTCTATATAGTTGAACCCTATGTTTGGTATTGATTGTTTTCTAAAGTAACCCTACATTTGACATTTCAACATCATATATTTAATTTCAAATTTTTATTAAAGATTTATGTAATGTTCTTTACATATTTATATTCTTTTTTAAAGATTGTATTTAACTGATTCAAAACACATTATAATATATTCATAGAACCTTATTCTATAGAGAAAATCTCTCTTATTGTTAAGGGAAGTTACATATAGCCTAGTCAGTTTTGGATTTTAATATTCACTATTTTTAGGAAACTTTCTTGGATCTGGAATTCTGAAGTAGAATCTCTTCTTTATGTATTCTACAGGCTCATTGTTTCTCAATAAATGATAAAAAAGAGTCACTATTTATATATATGATATTATTCTCGTAAACATATATTACAGTTTTGTTGCACCTAATTAATGATTCTGAATGAAGCTACACTTTTGAGACATACATGTTGAGTCTCTTACAGTTGTAATATTATTGTGTCTATTTATTAGTACTTTTATTATAATATATTTTTTAAAACTGGGACCCCTTTGGATCTATGCTTTCTTTAATACTTTCTTTTCTGAAGAAGAAGAAGAAGAACAATCTACTATCAATTCTTGCTGCTATAATTTTTCATTTCTACCTAATCCATCTTCGAACCAATCAATTTGGATTTGTTTTAGTATTAACTTCTTGGACTCAGTTGTGGTGGAGTATCAGCTTCTCGGTCTAAGTTGGGATTTTTGGTTCCCTATTAAAGAACCATAAGGCTCTATTTTTATCCTTCTTTGTAAAGATGTCAACATCCTATACACAGTTGTGGATTTATGGTCTTATGATAAGAGGGCCTTTCTAGTGAAATTTACCAAGCTCATATAGATAGTAATTTGTGGAGTGTACTATAGGATCTATGTGCCCAAAACCACTACAAAAATTGGGTTCATTATTTTTGTTTATACACTGCCTATAATCAATATATAATTAAACAATATATTTATTTATTAATCATATATGGTGTTAAAATTCATCATTGAAGAATATTTTTGAAAAGATTCAATTCACCCCTCCCCCTCTTATGTTACTTTGTATTATTTCAACCTGACAATTGGTATCCGAGGAGAGATTTTGAGACAAATCTATAGAAAGCTAAAAGTATAAGGTCTATACAAAGATGTTAATGGATGATTTAAGAGAAGAAATATTGATTTTACTTGCTTAATATTTTAATGTTGAAAATTATGGGTTCTGGAAATCAAGGATGAATGTATATTTTTAAAATCATGGATTCAAATTTTACTCAAAAATAATTAATCCTTATAAGATTCATGGGAAAGTGGAAACATGGAATTCCAAGACAAAAGCTGAGTATGATATCAATTATAATGAATGGAAGGCTTCATGTATTTTTCAAAAATATTACATTATTAATAGAACCCATAAAACAATCCGATCAATATTTGAAAGTACTCAGATTATTACCTTCAACATGGAATGTAATATCTTCTAATATTCCCCAATCATCACCTGTCAAGGATCTGAAAATGAAAGAACTAATTAGGACACTAATGATGTATGAATCTGAGATGTAATAGTAGTCTTAATATTATAAAATAGTATTGAAATGGAAAAATACTCTTCTAAAAGTAACATCTCATATTCATAGAATAAGATCAATGAAATAATTCAAACAAGAGAAAAAATCATATTCCTCATATTCTGAAACAAAACTTGCTCAGCTTTCTAGAAACATTAGTAAATTCTACAAGAACAAAAAAGGTTTCAAAAAATCCTTTTAAGTGAGATTATAATGAATAAATAGAAGTTTTATGTTATTAATTCAATAAATTGTTACATATTAGACCTTATTATCCTCAATTTAATGTTGGAAAGAAAAGATCAAAAAATAGATATCAGGAGAATTGTGATTATGAGGACAATTGTAAAAGAGACATAAAGTCTATATGGAGTGTTCCTAAAAAATATAGCCTCTCTTAAAAATATTATTAATAAAATGGCCGATCAAATATAAACGTCAATATTTTATTTATGTATAAAGAGGAAAAGGTTCAAACTTATTACTCCTCTAATTCTAATTCTGAAATTTTCTCAAACAAAAAATTGGCAGCATACTACTCAATGCTCGAAGAAAAAAATGATCTTGGGTATAAAAGTACAGCTCATTGAAAAATATTCATAATGTTGTTTCAAGTGAAAGATACACTATATTGAAACAACATAAAGAACTAGTTCATAAATTCAAATAATCTACAAGAAACATTATTAACCATGAAAAGGTGATTAAAGTACTATAGGATGAATTAGAATCTTACAAGAGTACTACATTTACTTTTACAAAAGGAGAGGATGTTTTAAATGAAATTATATAAAATAATTTCATTAAAATATAATTATTTGGAATAGTTATCATAGTTGAGAAATCAAAAGTATATAAAAAAATTTGTTCCCAATTAGAAAAAATAATGCCTTTTATTATTATGGAAAAAAGTCATTTCACTAATTATTATTATTTCAAAAATCCAAAAATATGTGGTATTAAATTATCCTTTATTTCTAAATGTTTTACTAATGAAATTAATATGAATTATAGAAAGATAAAGCTGATATGTATTCCCATATCATTCCTAGCTAAAACTGCAGAACCTAAGAAGATAGGGGTACCAAAACAAGAACAAGATTAATTGATTTTGTAGGTAAAAGGACAGAGGTAAAAAATGAAAAATGGGGTATGGATATTGGCTATTAAAGTCATATGATTGGAGATTCATAAAAATTTCATATGCTAAATCAAATTAGTGGAAGATTACTCACCTTTTGTGAGAGTTAAAAAGAAAATATCATTGGAGTTGGAACTGTTTGAGATCCAAAGACTATATCAATCTACATTGTATTGCATGTTCAATGACTAAAACAAAATATGATATGTTTCTTTCAAATTTTGTATGATGGATTTATATTGGGTTTTCGAACAATTATTCTTCTTCTTTTAATGGTAAACATCTTAAGTTTAAGGCTCCTGTAACTCATAATTTTTATGTGTTGGATTTAAATTCATTGTGTAAACAGAAATTGAATTGTTTAACTATTAAGATAAATAAGTCATAGATATAGCCTATGAGACTTTTTAATTGTTGTTTTATTCCTTAAATAAATTTTCAATGAAATGGTTAGATTCTAATTTTCCTACTCTTAAATTTGATAATGACATATTCCATGATGCAAGCCAACTTGGGAAACAAAATAAATCCTATTTCAAATCTATCAATAAAATCGCAACTTCTAAAGCTTTAGAACATATTTATATGTATTTTTTTGGAAAATCTAATGTAGCTATTTATTCAAGTAAATTATATGTCTAGGTTTTAGTTTATGATTATTCTTGATTTACTTGGGTATATTTTCTAAAATTTAAAATAATTTTTCATTTTTTTAAAGTTTTTGTAAAAATTTTCAAAATGAAAAAGGTTTTAAAATAATTTAATTAATGATTTTTCATGGTGGAGAATTCGATAATCAATAATTTAATTCTTTTTCTTAAATCTGGGTATTAAACACACCGTTTTTTAACTAATAACACTTCTAAAATGGAATTATTGAAAGAAGAGATAAAACTATTCATGAAATGGTAGGGACTATGCTAAATGAATAATGTATTACAACCTATTTTTTGGAATAATCTATAAGAACAACCTATTATATCATGAATAGAGTTTTAATAAAGACTATCTTGAAAAACAAAACTCTATAAATTTTGGAATAAAAGAAAACTAAAAGTTATGTTCTTTAAATTTTTTAGATATAAGATTTATATCTTGAAAAATATGGATAATCTTGTAATGTTTGATCCAAATGTATATAAAGAAATTTTTTTAGGATATTTTTCTACTTATAAATCTTATATATTGTTTATTAAAAAACAATATTTTATGAAGAATTGGTTCTTCTAATTTTTAATGAAACTGACCCCTTCTGTAATGTGAAAGATCAAAATGATGCATTTAATGATTCAGTTGATAACATGAAAACTTGAATCCCCTAAAATGGATTTTTAAAAGGATATTAATAAAATTCAGTAAATTTTAGAGGAACATGAAGCTATATAACCTAAAATATTCTTTCCTAGATAATCTAGAACCCAAAATAACCATCCCTTAGAAACTGTTATAGGTGACCTAGATATAGAAATTACAAGTAGAAGAACTTCTAGAAAACTAGATGAATTCTCTACCTTTATATATTAGTTATAATCTAATTATATTTAAGAATCCATAGAAGATGATATTTCAATGTTATAGTTGTAATAAGTACTCAACCAATTCTGAAGGAATGATGTTTGGGAACTAGTAGAGAGACCATCCAATTATCCAGTCATAGGAACTAAGAGTGTCTTGAGAAACAAACCCGATGATGAAGGGATTATTACTAAAAATAAAGCTAGATTAGTCGCTAAAGTATATAATTGGGATGAAGTGATAGATTATAAATAATCCTTTTCCCCAATATCTAGATTAGAATACATTTTAATCCTTTTATATTTTTCATCTAATATGAATTTTAAATCTTCTCAGATGGATGTTAAACATGCCTTTTTAGAATCGTAATTTAATGGGGGAAATTTATGTTGAAGAACCTCCTAGTTTTAAAAATAATCAAAGACCAAATTCTGTTTTGAAGCATACCAAATATCTCTATGGCCTTAAACAAACACCTAGATCTTTGTATGAATGTCTGATTTCTTTTCATTATAAAATGTATTTTCTGTTAGATTGGAAGATATAACATTTTTTAAGATTTGTTATAATGTTTCATTATTTTAAATATTTGTTGATGATGTTATTTTTGGTTCAAATAATAAAAATATTTTTTATTATTTATCAAAACAAAATCAAAAATGAATTTAAAATGAGTGTAATGGTAGAATTTAATTTCAACTTGGGACTTCAGATTTTTCAAAAGGATTATGGATGTGTTTTAAAAAAATTAAATATATTATTTATTTAGTAAAAAATTTTGGACTTTGGAACAACAATACATATAAAACTTCTATGTCTACCAATATAAAACATTGTTTTGATGAAGCTAGAAAACCAGTAGACAAAAAGTTATATATAGGTATGATTGATAGTTTGTTATATCTTACATATAAGAGACCATAAATTATGTTTTCTGCATTATTATGTGCTATATTTTAATCAAATTTAATATAATCACATCTCACTGATATTAAAATAATTTTTATATATTTGAAAGGAACACTTTTTAATCTCTTCTTTACGCAAAATCTTTTGATTTTATGTTAATATTAAATTTAATGCTGGTTTTTAAGGTGTTAGATTGGATAAAAATCACCTTAGTAACCTGTCACATTTTAATAAAATCTTTGGTATCATGGTCAAGTAAGAAACAATGCTCAGTTTCCCTATCAAAAGCCGAGGCATAATATGTTTCTGTTGGCAGTTATTTTTCACATGTATTGTGGATGAAAAACATACTTCTAGATTTTCACCTAATTTTTAATAATATACCAATTTTTTGTGCTAATAATAATGCTATAAACATTTAAAAATATTCTATAATACTTTCTAGGAATAATCACATTGGTATAAGACATCATTTTCCAATAGATCATGTTCTTAAAAACGATATATTATTAGAATTTGATGATATTTAATATCAATGGGGGGATATTTTCCCTAAACACTTCCCACTATAAATTATGATTTTATGAATGGTGAGTATAGTTTATTTAGTTTTAAATAAATATTTATTATATTATTATCATATTTTTAATTTTTATTTGTTTTTTGTTTATTTCTACAAAAATGGTTAACTGTTCTTAATTATATATTTTTATATCTCACTATCAAATTCTGTATTTTTATTATTTCCTTAAATAAATTTTTCTGTCATATTGAATTTGAAATTGCATCTTTTCAAAAACTAAAAATTAATGATCTACCTACTTCATAGGCATGTGAAACAAGATTGTGTCATTACTTATCAAAAAACCATTCAACTTATCTTACATGGTCATTTTTCGATCTGATTTATCTTCCAAAACCCTCGCCTTTCTCCTAACCCCAAGAATCTAAAAACCTTCAACATTCAGATTCTTAGAAATGTTGAAGACCAAACAAACCGATGAAGGTGAACCTAGTGACCCAAAGTGTCTGTATGTTTCCTCGAGAAATAATCGTCAAGGAAAGGTTGTACACTTTTAATAGATATATGAGACAAACCATATTCTCAAGTAGGAACCAGTGTTTCATGGTTTGTAATTTCTGTTCAATAACTAGAATATAAATTTTATTTATGGTGAAGAATTGAAATACTTCTATAGTAGTGTAAATTTTAGTATTGGTGAAATAGAATATATTATATCCTTAGGGATATAAGATAAATAATTTTCAATTTCCTCAGTTGAAATTACACAAGTTTTGAAATCACCCCATGAAAGAGTTTTTTATTTTGATATCAAATAAATTAGTAATCAAGATCATAATTCTAAATATATTATTTCATTATTATTTGGATCAAAAAAATATAAGGTGAATTTTTATTAAGGACCTTTGGGTATATTAAGATATTTCACTCGATTTTTTTAAAACTACAATTACTCCAAGGGTAGTTGAGATAGAGAAAAGTTCATACCCAGAATGTACTTTATGTTCTTATTTATCAGTGACATCAAACTAAATTTTCCTAGATACATGTTGAGGTATCTAAATTATTGTTTTCATTTAGAGTATTGAATGTCATTTTATCCTTATATAAGGATCATGTCTCTTATCTTGTTCATAAAGAACACAATTAATCCTTTTTATAATTGAGTTAAATGAGGTCACATTAATGTGATGAATGCTGGGAATCTTAGAAATCATTATTTTTATTACAGTATTGTGAATGGAAATCTTATGGAAGTTGGGGAACATGACCAAAATATTTCTGGATCATTTTCTTAGGGAAGAAAAGTGATATAATAAATGAAGGCACTAGAGAATCACAGACAAAAGGTGTTACAAAATCAACCAAAATAAAGATAAGACATGATACTTCAGTCCTTTCTAAAGAATATAATGAATAAGAATATGATCATGTGGAATTTTTTTTTGAAATCAACGAATAGAGAAGAACAAAGGATTTACGAACCAGTGTTTGGATATAGAGATGTTCATAGCTATGTTCATTCAGAAGAAATAGATATTGTTGAGGATCAATTGGTAGATATCCCACCCCAAGAACATGTGTTTTTTCAACCAGATATATAGAAATAATTTTTTTAATATGTTCTTGAAATTCAGAATGCAGTCTCTATGACTGTGGAGTTACATGATATCTTTGTAATGGATTATTCTTTAGAGAAAATTGCATTTTTATCTACAGAAAAGATAGATTTTATTCATGGTATATCTATTTTAAGTGAAAAATATGAGGAAAAAAATCTGTTAATCCCTTGGAAATTGTTGAAGTTGTTTTTCAATCAAATAATCCAGAGGAAGGGACATATGATTCTCTGGATAATAAAATTTTGGATCTTTTGATCAAGTTTAATAAGGTTTTTGAGGGAAATTCTATTCATAGACATGATCTAGAAGCTTCTAGAAAATTCGATGATGATTTGAAAAATTAATCTACTCCAAGGATAGAATTAGAGTCTCTTCATACTCATCATCATGATCTTAAAAATAATTCTATATTAAAAATATATTTTGATTCCCTTAAAGGAGAAATTTTGTATGAGATTGGAAAGATAAAATCTATATCTATGACTAAAACATATTTTTTATAACTGGAATGGTATTTGGGTATGAAATTTGAATATATAAAAGGAAGTGTCAGTCAGGCCGGTACTTCTACGTACACACCTCCGACCTCTCCATATCTAATCTAATGATTTCTGGATATCACATATTTCATGGAATATATAAATGACTATATTCAATATCTTCAGTGCAATAGTTCACCTTTTTTAGAATTTACAATATTCTATATTTTCTTTTAAAACATTTATGGGTTTTGTGATCATCAAAAGGGGGATATTTTTGGGCACAAATTGTCACTGCAATAATTTATAAATCTTAATCAATTTTTATTCACACAAAAACCCTTGTTAATTTTTCTAATGATAATACATAAATTTTATTTCAATATATTATGTTTAATTTTATTTATTAATTCTATAATTATATTCAATATTTTTAATTGATCGCAATTATTTTTTATTGTTTGGAATGCTCTTAAGTGTGTTCTAGAAACACTCTCCAAACCCTACATTTAGAATGTAACAAAAGTAATAAACTCTACACTTGGGTTAGCATGTATGGATCCAGAACCTTGTATTTTTATTCAAACTTACATTGAAAAAAGGATTGAATGGATCATAAACCCTACACTTTAAGGAACATATGGATAAAGAATATTATGTTTGGACAGAACCTTACATGTTAGAATATAAGAAAGTACGGTTAAAGAACCCAATGTTAGTAAGGAACCCTAGGTTTGAGGAAAAAACACATATGGTTAATCAAACTTTCTTTTATGATCGAAATTATGTTATAAGATTTACACTAATAGAATGAATGCTACATATTTGAGCCCTATATTTGGTATTTTTCGTTTTTTGAAGGATCCCTACATTATATTTTTCCACATCCGATATTTAATTTTTCAATTTTATCAGAGATTTATGTAATGGTCTTTATAGATTTATAGGCTATTTTAAATCTCATTTTTCACCAATTCAAAGCTTTTTATAATTCATTCAATTAACCGTATTCAATAGATAAAATGTATCCTATTATTAAGGGAATTTGGGATTCCCTGGTCATTTTTGAATTTGAATATTCACTATTTTCCAAGAGACTTTCATGGAAATGTAATTCTGAAGTGAACTCTCTTCTTTTTATGTTCAAACAGCTCATCATTTCTCAATACAAGATATACATGTCACCATTTATATATATTATTTCAATCAAGTAAAAATCTCTTACAATGCAGTTTCAAAAAATGAACGATTCTGAAAGAAGATACACATTGGAGGCATAGATGCTCAATATTTTACTATTGTAGGATTACAGTTGCAATTTTTTAAACCCTTATTTAAAGGAAGTTTTTACAAAATATAATCACTTAAGATCTATGATTTCATAAAGACTTTATTTTTTAAATAAGAAGAAGAACCATCTACTATCAATTACTGCTACTGTGATTGTGAAATTCAACCAGATCCATCGTCAAATCAATCTCTTTTGATTTGTTGGTTTTTCTACTAATTGGACTTAGTTTTAGTGGAGTATCACCTTCTCTATCAAGGATGTGGATATTTTTTTCCTTGTTATAAAACTAGAAGGCTCTATTTTTAGATATATTTTTAAAGTTGTCAACTACATGCTCTCAATTTTGGATTTATGGTCTTATGATAATAGGACATTTCTAGTGATATTCACCAAATTCATGAAGAGATAAATTTGTGGAGTGGACTAGGGGATCTTTGTGACCTGAACCACTATAAAAAACTGGTTTATTTATTTATTTATATATTTACAATACTCATTAGATAATTAAACACTTTATATCAATATTAATCAAAGAGGGTTTCAAAATATAGAATTTTGGAATATTTTTTAAACGACAAAATTCACCCCCACCCCACCTCTTGTATTTCTTTTCATTATTCTAGCCTAACAAAATTAACTTATAAATATCAATCTCGATCGAGGTTTTGTGGATCCTATAACTACATAAATTTCCATGACTGTAAACCGTATTTTTTCAACTAATATTAAATCACTTGTGTCACGAGGTGAAAATTTCATCTTCTTACAGAATTCTTCTATTGTTGGAAAGTTATAAGAACAATTTTCATAGTGCTTCCATCCATGTTTCACCACACATAGAAAACATCTTAATCATCATTTGGAATCCTTTATTTCACTTTTCACTTTTATTTTATTATAATTATTACATTTTTCTCATATTCTCTAAATATTAAGCCTGGATTACTAACAAATAATTTGGAAAATTGGTAGAATGTTTTTATGTTCTATATGACTTATTATGTGTCTTTTTCTTATTATTATTTTAAATGTTGCATTTTTTTAATCTTCTTGGATTTATAATCCATAATCTAATCAATTTTATTCTTAGGGGAACTTTTTTTACAATATTATTTTTCTTTCTTCCCTAGGATGAATCTCCTTTCATAACTAAATTTTGTGGACTTATTTTCTAATAAAAGTTAGATACATTTTCATATGAGTATGTACCAACCTTGTAACCATAATATTTTCCAATATCATAGGATTTATCAAACATTCCAAAACCATTGGAAGTTTGTATAGTATTCTTACACAATGAATATTGATTCTTCTTCCTGGGATAAATTCCTCATGGAATTAGATTCCATTGTGAATTTATATTTAAGGTATTGTACCAAGACTCTAATTATCAATGAAAAAAATATATTTTATCCCTAAAATTGTCCTTGAAATATTGGTTTTTGGGTATCTTTATTATATTTTTTTGGGTATTCTTTAAGACTTATTGGTATTTTTGCAGGGAACAAACTTCTACACTCTTTCCCTTATCCACCCTAGTCATGGTTGTAGTTTTTTTATCACATTGAATCATTCATACTTGCATAGATATTGCTTTTTAACATATACTATTCAAAATAAATTTTGAAACATTATTAGAATATTATTTGGATAGTACATCATTATTTACAGCTTCTTGAGATAGATAATTTAGTGAATTCATGATCTTATTGTCACATTTTGGAGGTCTTTAGACCTTATAATCCTCCAATGATAGTTTTTTATAAGAAAAAATATTTCTCATTCTTTTGTGAACTCTTGACATGTATTGTATCATGATTTTCCAACTGAACATCCAATTTTATATAATTCATACTGAGGGTTTTCTATAATATTAAATCATTCTCACCATATCTTTATATAAATTATCCACTTTCTCAAATTCTTCTCCATGAAACGTAGCATTTTTTTATAATTAAGTGTCAATTTATTTTATTTTATTGGATTTCACATCCAAATGAATATCTCTAACAATAATTCTATTTTTTACTTTTATTTAAATCCATGGGTATTTTCTTCAAGATTATTCTTGACTCTATCTTTGTATTCATCACTTCCAACACAATTACTTTCAAATTTTTATGAACTAATATCATGATCTATATTTATCACTTCAAAGGGTGAAACATGTCTAGAGATCCTTATATATACAATAAAATTTTCAATGAAATCCTTATCTTTATTATTTATTTCTTATTTCAACTTGGTGATCTCTTTATAAATACTTTTACAGACCCCACAAAAAGGATATATTGTTTTTTTGAGAATATAATATATAAACTCTCTAAATCAAACCATTGAAATATCTTTAAAATTTTATATTGATCATCACCACTTATAATGGGATCTTCTTCTTATGGGAAACATGTAAAATAATTTTCAAATACCTCATGAGCCCTAAATATACAAGTAGTGGGAATTTCGCCCTTCTCCTTGGTGAAAACATGATCCACCTATTCTTCACCTTCTAAGAAAGATATATTTTCATTATTTACATGCTATGAGGAATCTGAAACTTTCAATTCATTAAATAATAAGGTTTACTTATTTAGCTTTATTTTATATTTATATCACTGATTAATTATAGTCTTGTTCAAAATAGAATTATTCTAAGGAAAAAACTAAATCTTATCCAAAAGTGAATTTATTTTTATCATAAAATGTATTATAAAATCATCAAAATATAATAACAGCAATATAGATAATACAATAGTGGAAAACATTACATATGATACCAACTGAGAGGTCTACTTTTGGATATAATCAACACATAGTGGGGGAGAATCAGTGTTGGAAAATATTTACCCTATTATAATTTTTTATCCCTTTATCACATTCACTTGTAAGAATATTGATTCTATTATAATATTTTATTTATCTAATATAATTATATGAAGGAAATTAAATATGGAATATGATATTTTTACAAGTTCCACTTCACAATAAGAGTATCTAGTCATTATTTCATATGTTTTGGACTATTTCATAGATTATACACTATAATTAGTTACCATGTAAAATGTTTTGGATAGAAAATAATCATTGTAAAAGTGTGTATCCCTCTACATTAAGAGGGGCTAGAAACAATCCTCTTCCTTGGACTGTTGATGACTTGGTCCAACTTGAAACTCCTCACTAGTTCTTTACAATTCCATTGAATATAGTGTTCCCCTTCTTATTAACGTTTATCATTACACCAAGAAATTATTCCAACTAATGAGGCATATGATGGATTTCATGGTTCTGTAATGTTCTTCATTTCATTTATATTCACTTTTTTACTTGAACCAATGAAGGAAACAAACTTTATTAATTCTTCCTTCATATGTCTATAACTAAACAATCACATTCCTTCATATGATATGTCTGCCTAATCAGTTTTTATTATAGATTTCATCTAGAGATAATAGGTATAAGGAAAGATCATTTATTCCCATAACATATTCTTCCTCCTTTTTTCTTCATCTCGACATTATCTACCTAATTTTTTTTTAAAATATTGTTTCTCCAATGTGGATTCATCCAACGATAGTTTTTTAGAACCCTATTTTTTGACATACTTCATTTCTTCATCAATAACATATCTATATAATGTTCAATTTTTTCTATTTTTCATCAATTTGGTATGGTTTTGTGGTTCTTTAGCTTCATCTAATACCCACTTGTCCCTCCATAACTTCTTTTCCCAAAATAGAACCCCCAATTAAAATATATAAAACTGTTTGAATGGTATAATCTTATGATTGAGATTCTTTAAAACTATTGCTCCTTTATATATATATGAATGATGTTCCACCATTTTTCTATACAATTTCTACCCTTTATATAGGTTCACTCTTGGTGGAGAGCATGGGAACTCAAATATATTTTCCAACCTAGATAAAATATGAGTTTTAAACTTCTCTAACATTTTGATCTTAATGGAAAACATCCCAATTATTCTGAAATATTTTATATGTTACGAAAATTCATTGAACTTAATTAATATTTAAATAATAAAAAACTCATATTGTGATTATTCAAATCTTTAATGATCTTCTCAACATCTCCAAAATTATTACTTTATAAAAAAACATAAATTTATTCAAACATTACATCTAGAATAGCTTCATAACATTCCATTTTTTCAGTATAAATTTTTATGTTGTTCCTTATAAACATCATAGAAATATCACATAATTCATTCACAATATACTTATTTTGACTAATGAAATGCTTTGAAAAAAGTTTCATTTGACAAATCTATATTCTGATAACACTATTTGATCTTCCAATTGAAATTTTATTTACATTACTTTCATGGGGGACTTCTTATATCCATTGGGTGTGCATATATTTGTTATTTTACCTTCATCTATTGATCACTCAGTGATATACTCTACCCCTTATGTCAAATGACTTTGAATAAATATTTCTGAGGAATTTATAATACTCAATGTAATGTTTTTATTATAATTTCTATACTAACATCATCAGGACACATCTTTCCAATGAAATTATTTAAAAACACCAACAAAATTTATCTTATAATCATTCTACGAAACTTCCTTCCAATTAATGTTATGGAAAATATCTATCTAATAACATTAGATGGAAATATTATATCTAAAATCTTATAATACAGTCATTTATCTAATGGAACTATTCAAAAACTCTTATCTGATGGATTCCACTAGGAAATAATTATCTGATTACTTCATGAAAAAAATTATATAATGCTTCATATTGGAAACCTTCTGATCCCTTTTTTAGATGATCATCATATATTCCTCTAACATTGTATGGAATCATTTTCTAATCATTCAAAAACCTTTATCTTTTGACTTCATAAAAAAAATTTATTATGAAAATATAATTTTGGAAAACATTTATTTCTATAATTATTCATAATATATTCTCCAATAATTAAGCAATATCTTATTTAAATTATATTCACAAATTCTATCTACTAATTGATTGTATTAAGAAACATATGGTTGATCATTTGAGAACCCTTATCTAGTAGTCTGTTTTAAGACTTACCACGTTAGTATGATAGAATTTATACTTCACTTTATCATCCACACCCTCATCAACCATTTCTATCATTTGATTTTTGAATATTATTATCTTCAAATTTCAATCTTTATATAATTCAGTCTAATGGACTTTTTTCAACTCTTCATATAACTTCACTTTTCACATCCCATTTTATTGGAACCTGAGTTCTGTACAATTTTTCCTCGATCTCCCATTTTAATGTATCAAATTAAACGCTATATCAGTAAAACTTATTTTAATACAATTAAATAACAAATATAATCAAATAATATTGTTTTTTTATTATTATATATAAAATGTGACCATGAATGTAATTGGTAAAATATTTTATTCAATTTTTATCTCATTAATTCTATTCATTCGCATCAGATTGATATTATAGTGAATGTTAATTTTATCGGTTCCCATATTTTCCATAGTTCGTTGAAATTTACTTATTATTTCCTTTTGAAATTTTATAATTTGGATACTCTACTCTTTGGAATAGTTCAGAAACCTTCATCTAATAGCGCTTCTTAGAAAAACTACATCAGCTAATTTTTTTTGATCGACTTCATCCAATCATTTGTTCATGATCGAATCTATATGATCACCTCAATATGATGGCCTATATATATTGGAATTTTCAATCAATGCATGGTACCATTTTTCTTAGAAAATTCTTAAGTAAACTCTATCTATTCAATTTATAATCCTTTTTAAGGAAATTATTTAAATAAATTTCGATTATACTGATAACAAATGTTCTTCTCTAACCACATCTATATATTTTATAGATATTAATAACAGCTCAATCAATCATCATATGTAAACTCAAAGACATAAAAATAACTTCATTAAGAGAGTAATACATCAACAACTTTGTCAATTTTACATTAATTCAAGCTACATAAACTTTTTTATCAAGACTGAATAGTTCAAATTATCATTCATATAGATTTATATTCATAAATTATTCATATTTTTTATGGGATGGTGTTCTCGATTTTGGAAGGAGATATGAAAATCACATACCATTAGTGGATTTTTCATAAAATAATACTAAAAAAATTGCACTATTATACAATGGATTCAACTAAACTAGTCATCTAAGCTGGTTCACCATAAGGACTCAAAAGATCCCCTCCATACACCATAGGATACCGACAAGTAGTAAAGGCCTTCTTTGTATCCATATAGATAATATACCTTCATATCTGAGTAACAACAGAAATAATTAGATATCATCCAAAGTAATAATAACAAAGTGTGGATGTTGAAAATAAACTGAAATAGAATATGTTGTAATAATATATGAAATGATACAAAATCCTAAACAACCATCTCTTACATAAATCACTGATCACCCATTAAGACAACCACGTATATTGGCATACTTGAAATAAACTAAAATAAAAGTATTGCAATATACTAATAACTCCAATACAAACCACATATATAGTCTCTAGAAACCATGTAACTATATCATCCTAATCATAATAATCCACACAAGGGTCGCTGCTTAATCATGAAACCCTAGGCCATAGCCCTATCCATCGTGTATTTTTGATCAACCTAAAAAATAATACATAATGTATACATGTACAACAAGGTTCACATAAAGGGGTGAGAAATAATCATATTATTCCACCATAATGATGATCCTATAAATCTAATATCATAATGGCATGATGATGTAATATTCTCAACCTAGTCAGGTCACAAATGAAATAATAAATAAAATACATAAAGTGAAACCACAGTATATTCTTCAGTGTGTAATCCAGATCAACTGGGAAATGTTCTATAATGTATATCTATATTTATATGTTCTTATATTTATATACATATATATATATATATATGTATATGAATATACATGAGTAAGGTGAAAAATTACATAAACAACATCAAATGATCCTTGGGTCTATAATCCCAATGATCTGGTAATCATGTGAAATGGTATTTGAGATAGATGTTGTAATAATAAATCCATGTATAATTAGGTTTTCCTCTATTTTCTTAATCCCAATCAATGGTACCTATTTTGGTTAGTATCATAATTTCTCTATGAAATCTATGTCACCACAAGGAGATAAATTTCCTAGAACATGGATTATTCATACTCGCCAAAAATCACTATAATGAAGGATACCATATACTAAAGATAAATCCTTTAAATGGTCCCCGAGTTAGACATCAAGCCACTCAATTTGTGTAAATCTTGTCTTGTTTCTAAGCCCTAGGTCTCGTCTTGTAGGTGTTCATGAAATTTCAATTAAAAAAATCCCTAAGTGTGTGACCCTTAGGTAATATATAAGAAGATCTCACTAGTGAGATATCATTCCCACACATAAAGGTGTCCAATGAAGAACGGAATGAACCAAACCAATTGTGGGTGTGAAATTTCATGTCAAACCACCCAGATAAATAAGTATCATAAGAATGTTCACAAGGAAAATGCCTTGGCATGCTCATTATATAATCAGATTGAAGATTGCATAATGATTCTCATCAAGTATCAATTTTTGGAGAGTGTGATCATCCTCAACATATAACAATTGTAGGAGATTGTAATCGTACTCAACATACAATAAATTTTGTAGAGCCTAATCATCAACAATATGTATCTAAAGAGGGATGCGAAGGAAATCAAAACACATATGGATCAAAAGAATGATCATATGAAGTATCTCTCTGTCTCCCAAAAAAACATAATATGGATCTCAAGAAGTACTTATGGGTATACCAATGACATATGTTGTATCCCATCAGGCTCATCAACCATAAACCAAAAATCACCTATGGTAATCGTTGATGCATGAGCAGTAAACATGTGAATGGATAAATAAAAGAGTGGGGATGGATGAATGCCTAAACCCACCACTAATACCAAAACCTATTGGTAATAAAAGTTTAGTACATGTTATGATGTGAAACTCACTACCATATCTTCCCCAACTTGGCATACTAGATCAGGGTGGTCAAACACATTAGAACCCACTAGGCCCCTCATATCTTAACACATGAGAGGAATCCTACTAATGATCCTCAAGTACCTAACATAAGAGAAGGTATCCTACTCACCATACTTATCTGTGAAGGAAAAAATGAGTAATCCTACATGGGGTCCTCTAACAGTTAGTAAATAGAGGCATTCTTCTCAGGATCCTTGGAATAGAACATCGAGAAATACATCCTACCTGGGACCCTCTAAAAAAGTATAATAAGTAGATGCATCCTACATGGGATCCTCAAAATGGTATATAGGTAAAGAGTTACAAAAAGTTATTACATATATAATAATATAATAAAATGTATCCCACTAGGGGGAACCTTAGTTTGAGGCATCCTACAAGAGATGATCTAAATATTAATGTAATTTTAAGCACCCTAATAGGTATCCTCAGACACAACTAACCTCAGGGATTCCTGGTATATAAGGAAACATTTCACAAGTGAGAGTTCATAAAGGGAAAATCTAAATAAAAATTGGACATAGTAAATAGATCATGTTCTATATCATATCATGGTATCACTCTCATGAGGCAACTGGATTCAATCGCCAAAGTAAGAACCTCACTATTTTGGAAAAAATTATGAAATTCATCCTATGAGTCCTCAAATCACCTCCAGGGTTTCACCAACATGATATAAGAAAAATGATACTAAATATGGACTAATATTGTGTCCAATTATATTGGCTATTTGAAAATATATCACAATCCATCAAATGAATAGAAAGGGGAAGTACACTGCATGCATACCCTAGTACACGGCGTGAACCCAAAAATCTCCACTAGGGAATATACTGTAGCCAGACATGACATGTAAAAAACCAAGTACATAGAGTGTCGTCCATGAACACTATGTGTACCATGAATGGGTTACCTTTCTATTTTCCTCATATGTATTGTCCATGTACTTCACTGGGCTATGTACCTCTACACATTGTGCAATTGAGATGGGGTCTAGTGGTGTACTCTACACATCCATGTGCCCCTACACGGGTTGTCTATTCAGGTACTCAGCTACATAGTCGAGTCCCATTGCATGAATTTTTTACCATATAAATTTAATTTACTTATAAAAATATCATATTCCTTGAAATATAAGAGCATACTATTTGTGTTCCTCAATCTATACATCTTTTGATCATGATTTGTGAACAGGAAACCCCTCTAATAACCCAAAAAATACATTTTTCTTCCCAAAAGATATATATCAACCCTTAATGGGTAAAATGAATTAAATGTTTAAATTAATACATCAAAATAGTTAATATATGTCTATTTTTGTAAAAATGTAAAAACTTATTAACTTTGAGAAAAATTTGTCAAATCTTCACCCATCTTTGTGCTTCGTGGTTGTCACATGATGATTCGTCTCCTACTAAGATTTGTGGTGGCACCTCTGTTTATCCCTCTCTATTTCTCTATAAACATATAAATTTTACTCACTCTTTAAAATAATGTATAATCAACAAGACTACTCATAGTAAGACATGGGTAAAAAAGAAAACAAAAAGTAAAAAACAAATTGATGAAAAATGAAAAGAAAAACAAAATGGGGTCTGAGCCTAGCCTCAGCACCTAACCTGATTTTTTCCCCACCCTAGAAAAACTCCCCATTATGGGCTCAAAATTGGAGAATTAAAATAAATCTAACACTCTAATCAAAAGAAACATCTAAAAAACATGTGTGGAAAAATTAATATTTAATTAAAAACATATTAAATATTAATTATTCCACATAAATTTGAATCGTTCATAATTCCAACAAAATAATGTTCTAGGGTAACAAAACAATTATAACACTAATAAAGAGGTCAAAAAAATTATATGAGAACATTTTATAGGGTAAATGACTATATTACGCCTTAAAAACATCTGAATGAAAAAATTCAAATTTCTACTCAGATTTATTGTTTGGAAAATGTGGGTCGTTAAAACCTCCCCACCATAAACATTCTCACCCCCAAGAATACTTAGTGGAATAACATAAATCCATACTCTAATACTAATTATGTTCATATTCATTCTAACTTGAGAGTAAAATGACCGATATCATAACATTCAAAACTATCTCTTATACAGGATACAGTAAACAATAACTGATATTGTACTCCCCACCATAGGAATTCCTTTATCATCATCTGATAATAACACAGATCTCAAAGTAACATGGAAAACTTTTAACTTTAACTAAAAATGTGGGTCACTACCTTAAAACTAGTAATGCATCACTACCCACCACATGTCTTACCTTATAATATTCCTTGAGAACTATATAAATAGGTTCCCTTATCAAATAAGAAAAGTTGTTTAAAATAAAAGAAACTCAACATCAGTTCAAATCTCTCTCAACATACTCAAGACAATCTGAATATAGAACAACATCATCTAAAACAATGATTTTATTAAAATTATATTCATAGGATTGTATTTCACTCTGTTGAGCCATGCTCACATGAAAATAGGAAGAACCTTCCTTTTACCAACACCTGACACCATGTATCCCATAAATTTGTGTCAATATCCGTCCATGGGTCAACTATCCAGGGGTACCCAATACATTTCTGATGACTACTCTTCCATAGAGGGTAATTTTTCATTTAACCACAACTTTTAGTAACCATTCCCCTGAAATATTTTTGAAAAACATTTATCCCTCATCTTTCACCCAGTCACTCAAGGATTTATGATTTAAATAGTTCCATGCACAATAAGTGTAAACCTTTTTCACCGAGCTTATACTCTAACAATTCACCCATCATAAGGAAATGCTAATCATGCTATATGGAACTTTAGTCTCATTATGCCAAAATATCACTTAGAACTCCTCTTCAAAATAGATCACCTTACATATTTCATGATTTATTCTATGACTACATGTCACCCATCATCATTAAATTCGTGAGCATTTATCCATGCTATAAATACATTATAAATAGTGGAAGCACTGGTCAACCAGACCTGGAACACAAAAATTTGATCCCATCAAAACCAATATTGACAATAAATCACCTAAGTTAATTCATCAAAATCCAAAGTAATCAACATGAATATAGAGAATAAACATGTGCAATAACCATGCATTAGCCTTATATGATCATATAATGAATCACACTTCAAAAAAATCAGCCATTAACTCATTCCAACCAAATTAATATGTTTCCCTTGATCAAACATACGCAGGACTATAAGGATTTGAGTCAAAACTAATGGCCTCTAGGTCTCCCACATAGACCAACTGATCATGTCTCAAAACTAGGTCATAAGTTCTAACCACCTATCCCAAAATATCAAACCCTTCAAAGGGGTATCAGGATAACACTGACCTATGAGGGTAAAACTATCAACATGGTTTATAAGGACCCTAATACTCTCAATGAATCCTCATAATGGAATTCTTGTAAAAACATATGTTTTTTCATATAAGTTTTTTAAATATCTTTTGGAATGTTTCTGAATTAAAGTGCTAGGTCAACATGGGGTTTTGGGGAACAAAGAGACTTAATGAGATGGTAATGATAATATTAAATATATTTTATCCTATACACTTATATTTTCTGTAAAAATGTAATATGTTTGGACTAGAGTCTTTGAATGAAATTCTAATACCATGGTTGAGTTCAGAACATGGTGTTTAACATAGAAGTAATAAAAATTTTTCTTCATTAGGTTCTTGGTTGAGGGTGAGTTGGCACAGTTCTAAATATTGATTAATTAATTCAATAATATTTAATTAAAAACCACTCCCCCATTTGGGTTCTCATGCATAGTATAGGTGATGAGGATCCACCCCCCCCCCCCCCCACACACACGACGAATGATGTGAGGATAAACTAGCTCATGTAGGTGTTGTTTATCTCCATTTTTTACGTCAATCGACACTAAATCAAGGTGTAGTAGGTTCCAAGCATCGTTTTAGACTTGATGATTTGGCATTTTACCATGAGGGCAGTGGATTGATGATTTTTTCATATTGATCACATTTGATTCATTATTTGAAGGATTTAGTGTAACACCCCAGGTAAATAAAGAATATGACATTTTAATATTTATCCCTATTTGTGAAAAAAATATTAATATTACTTTAAAGGGAACGCTATGCTCGATGGCGTACCCAATACGCGACAATGAGTTCCTTTGAAATCAAACGTTGCACTCTAATAATAAAATAATATTATTTTAAATGGTAGTTAACGCCCAAACATTGTAATGGCGGGAAAGAACGGAACTAACTAAAAAAATTATTATGTTTGTTTGTCAAATATTTTTTACTTTGTACAATAAATTTTAGAGGATTAAAAATGCGAATGAATCCAATTTTAAGCGTAAACATTCTAATATTCTTTAAAAGGTCGATTAACCACCTTTTGATGGAAAACCTATTTTAAATCCACTTTTTGAAACTTTTATGTGTTATATTTTACAAAATAAAATTATTCTTTAGAATCGGGACATCAAAATTTACTTTGTGTAAATTTTTGGTATTTTTCCAATAAAGTTCATTTTTTAATGAATAGTGAAAAATGTTGTACTTTAATTCAAAACCTCTTTTTAATCAAATTTATTTATATGATTAGATTATATTTGTAATTAGTTTTAATGATAAATTAGAATATTTTTTTACCATTTAATCCAAAATTGGTAATTGGAATTAATTTCACTTTGAAATTGGACTTAAACTAGTGTCAATCTTTTAATAGATATTATTTCTTAAAAACACGCTATTTGTTTTGACAGCGGAAATTAATTATTAAATTAATTAATGCAACTTATATGTTTTGAATTTTGTAAAATAGACATCATTTTTCAATTCGGAAGATCAAATATAGCTTAGGGTGAATTTTTTGTATTTTTTTGAAAAACTTCAATTCTAGATGAATAGTGAAACCACTAAGTGGTAGTTTAAAAACTGATTTTTCATTTAAATGAATCTTTACCACTTCTATTATTTGATTTTAAAAAATCCGACATACATGGTTGTCATTAGGATGTAAAATTTGGTTCAATGGGATAAAAATAATTTTTTTGGTGAATAGTAACTTTTAAGTTTTTAATCGTGATTAGAGGTAATTAGTGTAAATTAAGGAAAAAATAATGTTTTAATAATATGAAATGACATTGAAACATGTCCTACCCTTATTTTATGAGTCATGGACGACCAAGACAATCCATGGGTCAACTTGGGGCCCCATGGAGACACTTTGGTTGGAAAATGACATTAATAACTTTTATTTAATGTTAAAATTAAAATGTCACAAACATGTGTTTTTTTACTAAAACAATTTTTACATGGGGTTATAAAATTCATATTTTTGACTATAAATATTAATTATAAATATAAAACGATTTCCTACATCATTATATTTTTTTATAATTTTTATACATTACATAAATTAAATTCTTTATGACACCATGTTGATGTTGTGATTACCTCATTATTTAAATATTTAAATAAAATGAAAATATAATGTAAAATCAAAGACATAAACTTGTCACAAACCTATTGTATTTGTGGATTTAGAAACCTTATCATCTTATCCTCGAAATATATCCTTTTGGGACCTTTAAAATTTGAAAAGCATTATATAATAAAGTAATATTTTATAACATTCCAAGAGTGCCCCTCCTCTCCTCTTATAAAAGGACCCCACCTCTACCACCTTACCCACACCTCTCAAGCCTTTGGCTCGGCCAAAACCTGCCCATTTAATCTCTCCACATCCCTCTCTTCATTATTGAAGCCTCACATTGGGCAGAATCCATTCCAAGAAAGCCTTTGAGCTCAAATCAAAGGGAGTTACCCGATTTAAAGGTACTGTCCTCTCTTGTGTTCTTATGTTTTATTTTGCTTCTCCAACCCTCTAAACGCTTTTTATTACTTAATTTTATAACAACAGGAGTATATTAAATATACTAGGATGTTGTTATGTGAATTATTCGAGCTACACTTACACACACCTTCGTCTAATGGTAAAAAAATATAGTGTTTCTGTGGGTGGTGAATTTCTGCCTCACGAAATGATGATTGTTCAATATTCTCTTAACACCATTCATGGTGGCCATTATGATGTCACTATATTTTATATATGATATATATGGTATTTATGTTTTCTATATGCTTCTTAATTTTATATTTAAAACATGCCTTTATGCTTTTCATGTTGTGCAAATGCAATAATTTCATACGAGGAAGTGTGGACTACCGCCCCATCAAGTGATGTGACTCGTTCATGCAATACATGGAATGTATAAATAATGAAATTAATGAAAATATGTGACCTATATAAAATATATATTATACTGGTATTATAATATATATATCTCTAAATTATTTTTAATTCCATTAATAGGACAAAGAAATAAAAGTAGAGTTCATGCGTACGTACGGCTTACCGTCTCCATGAACGGTGCATTTCATTTCTTTTTATCTCCAAATGTTATGGAGTAGTATAAAATGAATATTTACTGGATATATATGATATTTAAAATCATTAACACTATTCTGGAGATGATTTACTTATAACTAAATGGACAATCATTTTCAAACAAGTTGATTTTTGACTCATGTACCAAACATGGACAAAAACGTCTGATATGAACTCACATTATTAACCAATTATTATAACATTATAATATGTCATATTAACTGAATAATAATCTTTACAAGAGGTCCTTAATCAATTAAAAATTGACCAAAGTTTATTATTCGGGAATATAAAGAAACAAACAAGACAAGTCGGACTTGAGGTAAGGGATCCTACCCCACTCTTTCTTTTTAAGTACAGTCTTTTATGTCATTCCATTTAAGCTCATATTTATTATTATTGGGTTGTTATTTTATATTACTCTTAATTTACTTTTTATGTTCATATGATGAGAGACCCTATTTTTTCTCATCAATCCATTTTGAAAGTTTTGAGTGGCGCTGTTAGGCTGCCGAATTTTCGTAAGAGATCCAACCTCTCTCTTTCTTTTTATGTACTCTCCTTTATGTCACTTCTTTTAAGCTCCTATTTTTTATTTTGGGGGATGTTATTTTATATTCCTCTTTCTGTAAATTTTATTTTAATATCATTATAGAAACTATTTGATCTCATCAATCCATTTTTGGAAGTTTTAAGTGGCGTCGTTAGGCTGCCGAGTTTTCGTAAGGGATTTTTCATCTCACTTTTATTCCCGTGACATTTATGCTACGTTTGCCACCATTTCCATTGAGTGGTGTATGTACTGCACATTATTATACACTTTGTGTAGTATAATTTCAATTATGGGTATTTAAATCTTCATTTTATGACCCTTCTTCCATGGGGTTTACGTTTCGAAAGTTGCCCAAGTCGGTAAGGGAACCTTTCACCCTCCTCTTTTTAAAAGACTTATTTTGTAATGTCTTTTAATTCACATACTATTATGTTGGGATATGTTCTTATATATCCTTATTGATGTAAATTTTATGTACAAGTGATGAGATACCATTTTCTCTCTCATCAACTCGTTTTCTGAATTTTAACGTGACGCCGTTAGGCTGTCCAATTTCGATAAAGGAAATTATTAACCCACTTTCAATTCATTGGGTTAAACCTTTACTTCTTGATTTTATTATTCCAAGATTATATATGGAATCTCTATGTTGTAATTTCCCCAAACCTTTGTTTGTATATACTATTTCTACACATAATCATCTCATAGATAAATTGTTACGTCATTTAGACAAACTTGTATGGGAAATCATAACTCAATCTCATTTCATAGAGTTATATATTTATGTCATTGGTTTGGTTTCTCCATGAGTATGTGTGAATGACCTCTGATTGTTTTACACTTAATATCCACTTATATTTGGTGTATTCATATTTGTAACACATAATCATGTAATTGATTTATCCTTAATCTAAGGATACCAACGTTGTAAGGGACTTCGTCTCAATCTCCTTTCATTGAGGCATATTTTTTTTATACACAACTTTCTTTTATACGGTGTATAAACCCATTTGACTTCTACTTTTATTCAAAAGTAATATTTCCTATATGGAGCATTTTACTAAATGACAAAAAGTATGTTTCTTTTTAACATACGTGTTGACAATGACCTTTCTGTCACTGTGGGTATTATTTGATCTTTGGATACCTCAACAAGCCGTTATATTTTTAAAAAGTAAAGAAATTCCATATACTATTTTATGTAATTTGGTATTGAAAATGGTTTTGATAATGGATTTGTTATGTCAATATATTTAAGTGATATATTGTGCTTGAAATGTGGAAATGTTTTCGTTCCCTTATAATTGTTTTATATGTTATGATTTTATAATGGTACTTGGACATTTCACGGGTGGTTACGTGATAAACCATATGACGGGTGGTGCTGTGAATACCAGGATGGTTTTTTACGTTATAACCTCTAATGCATTGGGTATGTAAGTCGATTATATGGCTATTCCATTAAGTATGTGTGGAAGTCAGCCGTATGGTTATTCCATTTAAGTATGATTATGTCCCAAGTTACCTTTCTATGTTATGTGTTATTTATATGTGTTTTATGGTAATCTTTTGGTTACAAAAGGGTAAGTAATGGACTTTTATTCAGTGAAGAGTTTTTACTACTTCATAAAGGTGAAAATTATTACATTGGTAAAGTATTCATGGTTTACTTGTTGTTTTGAAAAACTAACAGTTTTCCTTCTTTGCGTATACTTTACTGGGATTTTTATGCTCATCCCATGTTTTTGAAATGTTTTCCACAGGACTTAAAGATGAATAGGTTCAAGGATGGGATCAAGGAAAGACATGTTATCTAAAACATGGAACTATACATGTTTCTTTTTTAAGTTTTTTTTATGTTATGGAAACTTAGTAGAAGTGTCTACTATGTAATCTTATGAGATGTAGTAGTTTTGACCTAATTCTCTAAAACTCTAAACCTGAAAAGATCCCCAATGTGAATTATTCATTTAATTCAATTTTAAGTTAGGTTTAAGTCTGGGGCCTTATTTTTGGTATCAGAGGTCGGTTTAGATAACTTTAGAGGTTAGGGTATTCTCTAAGCATAAGTGACATTAACATAATGGTTAGGATTTCATAAAGATTCATATTTTTAGATAAAGTGAATGAGTTAGTATATCTTAGTGTTTATCTTCCTCATTAGTACATTATGGTTTTGTTGATATACTCACACTGACCTTTTTGGTTTTAGTAAATGGCTGGATCTAGCAGGCACCAAAGTAATAGTGCATGTGAAGGAAACTGTGACGGTTTTCTGAGCAAGAAACTGAATGATATGGGAGCGGCAATGAGAACTCTTGTGTTTATCCTCAACCAACTATCTGTAGTCATGAATGACCACCTAAACCTTGGTGATTTCTATAGGGAATCATATATGCGAGAAAAAAATCCCTACGGAACTACAGGTAATAATCATAAAGGTAAGTGTGTTCAAAAACCTATGTTTCAATGATGTGGAAAGAAACACCTAGTAAAATGTTTCAAAGGGGAAGAAATATGCTATAGATGTGGAACTGAAGGTCATAAAGCAAGAACCTGCCATGGAAAAAGGAAGCATCCAGTTGACTCGAGGAAAGGGAAAGAAGTTCTTTCTGAGGGATCAATTGAATGTTTTAAATGTGGTGTGCATGGTCATTATGAAAACACATGTCCTATGAAGAAGTTTTGGGAATGGGATCACCAAGATCGTACAAATATTCGTTTACCAATACCTAATTCCATTCCGATTGAGGATGAAGAAACTGACAATGACCAATCAAAGGTATGGATTATTTCTTGACATTTTTTTCCTATTTTGGAATCTTAGGATATGATTCATGATTTTGTTTATAGGAAATAAGTATTTCAGAATAATTTGGAAAGTAATGGTTAATGGATCATGAAGAATGTTGAATAAGTAAGAAGTCAACATGCAAGGGCTTCCAGAGTTATGGTGAAATTCTTAAGAGTATTAAGTCTCTTTTGATGATGGTGTTACATTAGAAGACTTTTTATAGTATGTGTAACCCTGATGTTTGATATATGAAAATTTTATTCAGGGAATATTTATCTATTCTTTGGTGGACATAGTTATAAATAACCATTTGGGTTTATATGATCCTTACTTTTGAGGTAATTATGGGTTACTATATGTTATGATGGAATGTGAAAGGCATGAGATAAAATTGAGGTTAAATTATGTTATGGTTATTTTTGATGATTTTATCACTTTTTGGGGAATGATTTGAGAATTATATAGTTTGGAAAAAGGACAACACGCAGACCGTGTGACAACTCGTCGCATCGGACAAAGCTGTAGGAATCGAACCCACAACCAAAGTGCGACTGGTATTTATCGCCTACCACTAGACTACGTGAAGTCCCTGGTTAGTTTGAATAATTCTTTTTAGTTACATGATTTTATGAATTAATATTAAGTTGATTTTGGGTTATGTATGGAAATTATTAACCTATCATGGAGGATATATGATTAGGTTAATTACTTTTCAATACGAGACTTTTAGAGCAACTAATGTTTTTTGGAGATAAATGATACGATTTAACTTGGAAGACTATGTGATTAAATCCTTCAAATATTTGGGTTGCAATCTTAGATTGGTTTACTTATGGTATTCTTTGAACATTGGGTTTTGTTGGTCAAATTTTGGAGATTAATAAAAGATTTTCTTTTTATAAAGGGTTATCCTTTTCTGGATTATCTGATCTTGTACTAACCTTTTTGGTTTTGGTTTTCATTAAAGTCTAAAGACATGGAAAGTATATAGTTTTCTTTTGTGGGTTAGGTGATTCTCTATAAGTTGATTATAGTACTCTTAATATGAACAGGTCTTCCTAAATACTCATCAGTTGGGGAAAGTATGAGTTTGTGTTAGAAATATAGTAAAAGTTGAAAGTCAACATGACAAGTAAGTATGTTTCCTTAAGATCAAAAATAAATTCCTCAATGAAAATTTACTTAAAAAATGGTTTCCGTTAACTTTTCCTATTGGGGAATCGAATACCATTTAACCCACCACAAGTTTGTGATATTCTTTTGGTTAACTTTCTCCTAAACATGTTTTCTAATACTCTCCCTCAGAAAATGACCCTTTGCTTTTTCATCCATATCCATGTTTTCCTACATGGAATCCTAGTATGGGTTAGCTCGGGTGACCTCTGTACTTCTCTTTCTTTCTTTTAAAGTGATTGTTTTACTGACTCTTATTCTGATGTGGGACTTTCAATTATGTTTCCGAGCCCAATTTTAAAATTGCGAGGACGCAATTCCTAAAAGGGGGAAGGATATAACACCCCAGGTAAATAAAGAATATGACATTTTTATATTTATCCATATTTTTAAAAAAAATATTAATATTACTTTAAATGGACAATATGCTCGATGGCGTACCCAATACGCGTCAACGAGTTCCTTTGAAATCTTTCATTGCACTCTAATAATAAAATAATATTATTTTAAATGGTAGTTAACACCTGGCCATTGTAATGGAGGGAATGAATATAACTAACTAAAAAAATGATTATGTATATTTTTCCAATATTTTTTACTTTTTACAATAAATGTTAGAGGATTAAAAATGCGAATGAATCCAATTTTAAGCGTAAACATTCTAATATTCTTTAAAAGGTCGATTAACCGCCTTTTGATGGCGAACCTCTTTTAAATCCACTTTTTGACAATTTTATGTGTTATATTTGAAAAAATAAAATTCTTCTTTAGAATCGGGACATCAAAATTTACTTAGTGTAAATATTTGGTTTTTTTCGATAAAGTTCATTTTTTTAATGAATTGTGAAAAATGTTGTATTTTAATTCAAAAACACTTTTTAATATAATTTATTTATCTGATTAGATTATCTTTTTAATTAGTTTTAAAGTGACATTATAATATATTTTTACCATTTAATACAATAGTGGTCATTGGAATTAATTTCACTTTGAAATTGGACTTAAACTAGTGTCAATCTTTTAATAGATATTGTTTATTAAAAACACGCTATTTGTTTTGACAGCGGGAATTAATTATTAATTTAATTAATTCAAATTATATGTTTTGAATTTTTTAGAATAGACATAATTTTTGAATTAGTAATATCAAATATGGATTAGGGTGAATTTTTTGTATTTTTCTGAAAAACTTCAATTTTAGATGAATAGTGAAACCACTAAGTGGTAATTTTAAAATGGATTTTTCGTTTAAATAAAAAATTACCACTTCTGTGATTTGATTTTCAAAAATCTGACATACATGGTTGTCATTAGTAAGTATAATGTGGTTCAATGGGATTAAAATAATTTTTTGGTGAATAGTAACTTTTAAGTTTTTAATCGCGATTAGAGGAAATTAGTGTAAATTAAGGCAAAAATAATGTTTTGATAATATGAAATGACCTTGACACATGTCCAACCCTTATTGGATGAGTAATGGCCGACCAAGACAATCCATGGGTCAACTTGGGGACCCTATGGAGCCACTTTGGTTGGAAAATGACATTAATAACTTTTATTTAAAGTTAAAATTAAAATGTAACAAACATGTGTTGTTTTACTAAAACAATTTTTACATGGGGTTATACAAGTCATATTTTTTACTATAAATATTCATTAGAAAGATAAAAATATTTCCTACATCATTATAGTTTTTTTATAATTTTTAGACATTAAATACATTAAATTATTTATGACATCATGATGATGCAACGATTACCTCATTATTTAATGATTAAAATAAAATGAAAAGATGATGTAAAATCTAAGACCTAAACTTGTCACAAACCTATTTTATTTGTGGATTTAGAAACCTTATCAGCGTATCCTCGAAATATATCCTTTTGGGACCTTTAAAATCCGAAAATAATTATATAATAAAGTAATATTTTATAACATTCCAAGAGTGCCCCTCCTCTCCTCTTATAAAAGGCCCCCACCTCTACCACCTTACCCAAACCTCTCAAGCCTTTTCCTCGGCCAAAACCTGCCCATTTAATCTCTCCACATCCCTCTCTTCATCATTTTGCCTCACTTTGGGCAGAATCCTTTCCAAGGAAGCATTTGATTTCAAATCAAAGAGAGTTACCCGATTTAAAGGTAGTGTCCTCTCTTGTGTTCTTATGTTTTATTTTGCTTCTCAAAACCTCTAAACTATTTTTATTCCATTATTTTGTAAAAACACCAGTATCTTCAATATACTATGATGTTTTTATGTGAATTATTAGAGCTAAACTTACACACACCTTCTTCTAATGGTCAAAGAACATATTGTTTCTGTGGATGACGAAATTCTGCCTCACGAAACGATGATTGTTCAATATTCTCTTAACACCTTTCATGGTGTCCATTATGATGTCACTATATTTTATATATGATATATATGGTATTTATGTTTTCTATATTCTTCTGAATTTAATATTTAAAACATGCCTTTATTATTTTCATGTTGTGCAAATGCGATAATTTCATACGAGGAAGTGTGGACTACTGCCCCCTCAAGTGATGTGACTCGTTCATGCAATACATGGAATGTATAGAGAATGAAATTAATGAACATATGTGACCTATATAACATATATATTATACTGGTATTATAATATATATAACTCTCAATTATTTTTAATTCCATTAA
This sequence comes from Viscum album, assembly GCA_963277665.1. Taxonomy (NCBI): domain Eukaryota; kingdom Viridiplantae; phylum Streptophyta; class Magnoliopsida; order Santalales; family Viscaceae; genus Viscum; species Viscum album. The sequence continues at coordinate 1,045,560,033 of OY728138.1, read as the reverse complement.
TATGACAAAGAAATGAAAGTAGCGTTCATGCGTACGTACGACCTACCGTCTCCATAAACAGTGCATTTCATTTCTTTTTATCTCCAAATGTTATGGAGTAGTATAAAATTAATATGTACAGGATATATATGATATTTAAAATCATTAATAATATTCTGGAGATGATTTACTTATAACTATATGGACAATCATTTTCAAACAAGTTCATTTTTGACTCATGTACCAAACAACGACAAAAACGTCTGATATGAAATCACATTATTAACCAATTCTTATAACATTATAATATGTGTTATGAACTTAATAATAATATTTAAAAGATGTCCTTAAGCAATTATAAATTGACCAAAGTTTATTAATCAGGAATATAAAGAAACAAAGAAGACAAGTCGGACTTGAGGTAAGGGATCCTACCCCTCTCTATCTTTTTAAGTACAGTCTTTTATGTCATTCCTTTTATGCTCATATTTATTATGATTGGGATGTTCTTTTATATTAATCGTACTGTACTTTTTATTTTCATGTTATGAGAGACCCTATTTTCTCTCATCAATCCATTTTGGATGTTTTAAGTGGTGCCGTTAGGCTGCCAAATTTTCATAAGAGATCCAACCTCTCTCTTTCTTTTTAAGTACTCTCCTTTATGTCACTTATTTTAATCTCCTCTTTGTTATTTTGTGGGATTTTATTTTATATTCATATTTCTGTAAATTTTATTTTAATATGATGAGAAACACTATTTGATCTCATCGATCCATTTTTTGATGTTTTAAGTGGCGTCGTTAGGAAGCCGAGTTTTCGTAAGGGATTTTTCATCTCACTTTTATTCTTGTGACATTTATGCTATGTTTTCCACCATTTGCTTTGAGTGGTGTATGTACTGCACATTATTATACTCTTTGTGTAGTATAATTTCAATTATGGGTATTTATATCTTCATTTTATGACCCTTCTTCCATGGGGTTTACATTTCGAATGTTACCCAAGTCAGTTAGGGAACCTTTCACCCTCCTCTTTTTAAAAGACTTATTTTGTTATGTATTTTAAATCACATACTATTATGTTGGGATATTTTCTTATATATACTTATTTATTTATATTTTATGTCCAAGTGATGAGATACCATTTTCTCTCTCATCAACTCGTTTTCTAAATTTTAAAGTGACGCCGTTAGGCTGTCCGATTTCTGTAAAGGAACTTCTTAACCCACATTCAATTCATTGGGTTAAACCTTTACTTCTTGATTTTATTATGACAAGATTATGTATGGAATCTATATGTTGTAATTTCCACAAACCTTTGGGTTGATATACTATTTCTACACATAATCATCTCATTGATAAATTCTTACGTCATTTAGATGAACTTGTATGGGAAATCATAACTCAATCTCATTTCATTGAGTTAAATATTTATGTCATTGGTTTTGTTTTTCCATGAGTATGTGTGAATGACCCCTAATTGTTTTACACTTAATATCCACTTTTATTTGGTGTATTCATATTTTTCACACATAATCATGTAATTGATTTATCCTTAATATAAGGATACCGACGTTGTAAGGGACTTCGTCTCAACCTCCTTTCATTGAGGCATATTTTGTTTTATACACAACTTTATTTTATATGGTGTATAAACCCCTTTGAATTATACTTTTATTCAAAAGGAATCTTTCTTATATGGAGCATTTTACTAAACGATAAAAAGTATGTTTCTTTTTAATGTACGCGGTGACAATGACCTTTCCGCCGCCGCGAGTATTATTTGATCTTTGGATTACTCAACAAGACGTTATATTTTTTAAAAGTAAATAAATTCCATATACTATTTTATGTAATTTGGTATTGAAAATGGTTTTGATAATGGATTTGTTATTTCAATATATTTAAGTGATATATTGTGCTTGAAATGTGGAAATGTTTTCTTTCCTTTATAATTGTTTTATATGTTATGATTTTATAATGGTACTTGGACATTTCATGGGTGGTTACGTGATAAACCATATGATGGGTGGTTCCGTGAATACCAGGATAGGTGGTTACGTTATAACCTCCAATTCATTGGGTATGGAAGTCGGTAATATGGTTATTCCATTATGTATGTTTGGAAGTTGATCGTATGGTTATTCCATTTGAGTATGTTTATGTCCTAAGTTACCTTTCTATGTTATGTGTTCTTTATATGGGTTTTATGGTAATCTTTTGGTTACAAAAGGGTAAGTAATGGTCTTTTATTCAGTGAAGAGTTTTTACTACTTCATAAAGGTGAAAAGTATTACTTTGTTAAAGTATTAATGGTTTACTTGTTGTTTTGAAAAACTAACAGTTTTCCTTCTTTGTGTATCCATTACTGGGATTTTTATACTCATCCCATGTTTTTGAAATGTTTTCCATAGGACATAAATATGAATAGGGTCAAGGATGGGATCAAGGAAAGACATGCTATCTAAAACATGGAACTAGACCTGTTTCTTTTTTAAGTATTTTTTATGTTATGGAAACTTAGTAGAAGTGTCTACTATGTAATCTTTTGAGATATAAAATTTTTGACCTAATTCTCTAAAACTCTAAACCTGAAAAGATACTCAATGTGAATTATTCATTTAATTCAAAATTAATTAAGGTTTATGGACGGGGACTTATATTTAAGCCATATTACAACAGTTATTGATCTCCTAGGGGTCGAGGGGGTCACACTTTTTGTGACATGAGGTAAAATCCATGTATACTCCAAAATAAATGTTGAGTAACATGAGGGGACCTAACTAGTGGTTGGATTCAAGAGACACCAAAGTTCTATCAGTATGTGCCATGTACTCTTCTTCTATACTTCTCACTCATGAATCTCCATCATTAGGACTCGGATAGAGGCTTTTGAGTAGTCTATCTTGAGTTTTTTATAGATGCGATGGTGGACTTGGTTTTGGTGTTAAAGATGAGATTAGAGGAGATGGTTCTATGTTTCTAATATTAGTATCATATAGACCAGTATCAGCTAAGTGATTTCCCTTGGTCTATCCATATGAGGGTACAATGTGTTGTTTTATCCTCTATATAGGATTGTAATTTCCTTGCTGGTATGAGCTCAGATAGAGTTTTTTTGTCCCTTTATGATACTAGGGAAGGATATTTTATTGTATAAAATTCCCTAAATGGGGTATGTGGTATTGTAAGGACCATAATGAAGGATGGTGATACCCTCTCTAATAGGTTATCCCACTAGGGTTTGTGGAATCATCTTTTATATAATCCCCTTCTTAGGGATCGATGTTCTGTAGGGTATGTGTCATCATCAAATATTTTATCCCTTATTTAGTGAGCATTCCCAGTAGGGTTTATATAATTTTTAGATATATGATTCCCTACATGGATATTGGATCTTGATTTGGGTTTTTGGTATCACCCAATAGTCTTAGTCATGATGCCCTATCTGTGTATCATGGCTTGAGACTTGGTAGGATTTATAGTGTCCCCCAATGGTACTGGTTATAATCCCCTATCTAAGAATTATGATAACTAGAGTTCCAAATCATATTCGTGGTTCCCCCTATTTAGGATGGGTGTGATCCCCTTTTGAGTAATTAGATCCCATGGGTTTCTAGAAGGGTTAGTGTAGTCCACCATTAGGGATTGGTGAGATCTCAAATCTGGGTATCAGGGTTGGCTGGTTCATAGTGAGAATTTATCCATGGAGAGGCCTGAAGATATTTTCACATTGGTGAATGCTACCTAGGATAGAAAGTATGTTCCATTGGATTAGTGATACCTAATAGAGTGTGTTCTCTTGAATTTTCTATCAAGAATAGAAGAGTTTTAATTGATGGAGTGATATCCATCATACATTCCATCTTGAATGGTATAGTGACTCCCCATATTTTATCTCTTGGATGAGTTCCATCAACGATGTCAAAGCTCATGGGGGGGGGATTACCTAGATGAGAATTACCTTAGTGCCTTGAGTTGAATCATGTGGTTGTTAGTGAGGTGAGGTCCTCAAGAGTCTTGGAGTATGATACAAGTACATCGGGGTGAATCTGTTATTCCTTATGGTGATTCCAAATATCTTTGTTGACGCACCATGTGGACTGAGATGATAAGTTGTGTATATACTATTATTGGTTGAGATAGAGTTTCTTGTTCACTCTCTCTCTCCCTCTTGAGTTCCCCCTAGATTTGGTTTAGTTGAATTTTACTTTTCATTTGCTCCCTTTATTTTTATTTTGGATTTTGTGGTTGCCAATAGAGTATTTTTGTACTCACCCATGCATGGTATTTTCATACACATATCATGTATTGTGATTATGATAGGCCTTTTAGTGGATTCCTCAGAGGACTCTGAGAAAGTAGGTCTTCGTGAGCTTGATAGAACGAGGTGTATGTTAGTGCCGAAATTAGGTGTTTTTCAACATATGAATTTGGAAGTGGTCCCATTATTTTGAAAATATTGGACGCTTTTGTAGTTTTGTTTTCACCTTGTATTTTTTCCTTTTTAGGTTTTCTGTACTTTTATTGTACTCTGATTGTGGGATAGATGTATTAATTCATTTTTCATCAATAAATTCATTGTCTATGTATTTTTTTACAGATATGTGTGAGGGTTCATTAGTATAGGTACTTTAGGATAAGGCCTCCCATGAGTATGATATGCCTACTCAACACTGGTCACCAGCCCCTAACATTTGTGGAGGCAGTCTTAGGGTAGTGATGGCTTGGGTCCCACTGGGTCGAGTCATGACACATCCCTCCTGAAGTCTCATGATACCGACATAGAATATATACATAACTAGCTCTCACCAAGAATCCATATATGGTGAAACCTCCTTGGGGTATCTCCAAAGAAAAAATCATGGTACCTATCATTGTCATACTTGGTGGCCTAACTAAATAAACACAAACAAAGGTCAATTAAGTAACATTTCATTTCATGCTATGTAGGAAAGAATTGTATTGGCAGTTAATGACACTTTAAATAATAAAACATAACAAAAAAACCCTATGAGGTGTTTAAAGCATGGGAATCATGTACCTTATCATCCTAATAGGGTTGATTAACCACTTATTCATGAGGAATGATTCATTCGCCTCAACATTATATGTCTCAATGTATATCCATATAGCCTTCCATGAGAAGGAAATATATATCCATGTCTGGAAAATTGTGTAGAATGCCACCTAAAACCTATACGAGAAAACACCATGTCAATTTTTGTTGAAACATTAAACAATTAGACTCTATCACTATTAAAATCAAACACTATATGACCCATAAAATTTGAATCATATGTGCCAAATATGATGCATGAGACTCCTCTCACATTTTTAAGCCCAGAGTCTAAATCAATTATCGTCCTCTTGGAAATGGAAAAAGAGACATAAATCCCTAAAAAATCACATCCATAGAATTTGTTCAACACTAAATGAAAAAAAACATATACAATTGAAACATTATAGAACAAAATAGAAATCCCAAATCCTAGGAAACTGAGACTTTTTACCAGGACAAATTTTCTCAATGCACCAGTATAATATCCATCAAAGGTTCCAAAACATTCCAAAACTCATATCTACTATATCCTAAATAATAAATCAAATGAAAGGAACACATATGATACCACTTCTTAATGTACCAACCCAAAATCAACTAAACGGATGCTCTAATCTCTTTCTCTAATAGTCCGCATTTGTGCTTAATATGCTAAAGGCCGATGATTAGCAGTGAGATCCTAGGGTGTGTCTGTAGAGAGACTAATCCCTCATATAAGAGTAAAAATATAAAAAATAAATAGATATAATCTAAAGTAGTAGTAATATAGTGTAGAAGAAGTAAATAAATTGAAATAGATCATGATTTAATAATAATTGAAATGATATGAATTCCCAAACAGCCATGTCATACATAAAATATCGATTTCACACTAAGAAGGTCACATGTATAGGATTCCATAAATATAACTGAAATAAAAGTATAAAAATATACTACTAACTCCATTCTAGGCCACTTTCTCGGTCTCCAAACACCATCGAACTGCATAAGCCTGATTATAAGATTCTAGAAAAATGGCCCTTCTTGATCATGAAACCCTTGGACTCATCCCTATAAATCATGTATTTTGTCTCAACCTGAAAAAAAGACATAACGTCTACAAGAACACCAAGGAGAATTTAGGAGTATGAGAAATAATCAAAGTAGGCCAACTTAATGATAAACCTATATATCTACTTTAATAAGTTTTTTCTCATGAAATATGCTCAGACTATCCATGAAACAACATAAAGAATAAATAAAACATATAACATTAAATCATAGTCGATCTCTAGTTTCGCAATCCGGGTCAGCTGGGTAATGTGGAAAAATGTAAATTTATATTTATATATGTGTGTGTGTGTGTGTATATATATTCAAATATATATATATATACATAAATATGAATATACTTGAGTAAAGAGAAAACTATCATAAAAATAGTAGTCCATCCTTTAGACTGTAATCATGATCATATGGACATCCTGTTAAAAGGGAATTGATATGGATTTCATAACGCTCAATCCATGTATAGTTAAGTTGACCGCTGGGTCTATAATCCCAATCGACAATATCTACTTTATCTAGTTCCTGAATGTCTCTAAGAAATATATGACATCTCAGGGGGATACATATCCTAGCCTTGGTGTTACCCGTACATGCATCCAATCAATATAATAAAATACACCTTATACTAATGAATGACCCTAGAAATATTCAGAGAGATGGATGTCATTCTACTCATGAAATGTAAATACAATCCAATGTATGATCCCTAGGACCTGATATTTTTATGCTCACGCCATTACAACTCATATATTCCCTAAGGGTCTTACCCTTATGTGATGTATAAGGAGATATTACTAGTGAGACACCATGCCCACACCTCAAGGTCTCTGATGTGGAACATGATGATTCAAAACAATCACGGGTGTGATAAGTCCTGCCCAACCCCCTTGAAAATGTATTCTTCCTGAAAATTAAAATTTTTTATTTCAAAAACACTTTTAAGGAAAAAGTGAGAAACTGCACAAGAACCACATGTGAGACAACCTGCCCAAGGGGATCCACCATTGCAGAAACGAGTCAAAACATACCCATAGAACACTTTTATGGTTGAATGAGAACCACAAGTTAAACCCAAAAATCATCCTCAAACGTACCTTCCAAATCATCATGTTCCCTTCTCAGAATCAATATCTAACTCAGACACAAGACCAGATTGGAGGCTGATGGAGCGAGTGTGCATCCTACACAACCTACCTCCCACCTCCTGGCTGCCAATGACATGGGATGAAACACCCAAGTTGAAGAGTTCCCTTGCCCTCCCCCGTATTTTTGGCTTTATTTTTGGTTGATTGGTGTTTCCAAGGATATCAAACTTGTTATGGATGGCCACCGGGGCATCCAATCCAGCTTGAATCCCCATGCCACCAATCCGCCCATCATTAGGCAAGGGGGTCATAGAGACGACCGCCATATGTTCCCCAACTGGACCGATAGTAGCAGTGATACTCCCTTTGGCTCCATCAGCCATCGGGATGCTCTGCAATGATGGGTCATCCCTTCTCCCATCAAAATCCATCATCACACCACGAACAACATTGGCATAATAAGGACTGACACTTCCAGAAACCACAGCAGCGATTCCCTTACATTTCTTGTCTCCCCCTGACTCGATTGCCTTCGGCACAAAGGGAGGTGCATGAGCGGCAGAACCTGGTAGGCTAGAAGCAGATGTGGATGCTTTTATAGGTCTTGAAGTGGAAGCATGTTGGACGCCCGAAGGGGAGTGATAACCACCCGATGAAGATCTTGGACTCATCCCGGCCCCAAACTGAGGCATTCCAATAGCAACCTGATGGACTGTGGGAGAAAGGGTATCATTAGGCTGAGACTCCAATACTTTGTGACCTAACCTCCCATGTCGAGAACAGAAAGAGGCCCAGTGGACTTGTCGACAACAAAGAAAACAAAAAACAAAAGTTTCTTCATAATCAATGCATTGAAAAAAACCAAAGAACCTTCCACCTGGAGACGAAGACGATTCGGGAGAGCCATTGATAGGTCCATCTCAACACAAAGGTGAGCAAAGCCGAGTTGCTTCATGAAAAGAGTATCATCGTCAATTAGGAGAAAACAACTGATCATGTCACTGATGCCTTTGAGGATGGATGGGTTTTGAAAGGGGAGTGGAAGGAGAGGAAGTCGAATCCACACCGTCGCATGCTTGAAATCATGACCGCGATCGAAGTCCACTATCCAGCAGAAGATAATGAAGTGTCAATTATCACACAAATGCGAATCCGACGACCAGGCCCGGGAAAAATCATCATCAGAAAAAAGTTGGATGCTCAGATGACTTCGATCCAAAGTTCCCACTGCCACCCGGGAACGAAGACCCCACATTGAGTTTATGAAACCCTCAAACATCTTTGGTGAAGGTCGATCTCCACCAAATCTGGACACAAGGGTTCTGGAGTGAAAGACTACAGCATCCTCAAACTCATATGTAGATAAAAAAGTTGATGGGGATCCCTTAAATGAAGACGATTCCTTTTGAGAAATTGGAATCAGAGGAATAATAGAGAAAGGAACTTGAGCCAGAAACCACTAGGTCCCACATGTCATTACATAAGAGATGCATCATGTGTGGGATCCTTAAAGACCACACATAAGATATAAAATCCTACTCTATATACTCAGTTGTGATGGAAAAAATAAGTAATCTTACAAGGGGTCTTCTAATTGTATGTAAATATATGAGTCCTACTTGGGATCCCCATAAGGGTACATCAGAAAAGGCATCCTACACGGGACCTTCAAAAATAGTTTAAGAATCAAAGGCATCCTACATTGGATCCACAAAATAGTATATAGGTAAAGGGATACTATATGGTATTCCCTATATTTGAATATAAGAAATTTTATCAAATAGAGGACACCCAATAATAGATATACGGTTGAGACATCCTATATGGGATCCTCTAGGTCAAAAGGTATGTTAATGCATCCTACAAGGGATCCTCGGAAACAACTAACCTGACATCCTCCTAGGCCAGAAGGGAATATATCACTAGGGAGATGTACTCAATGGAAAATATATATAATCACTGTTCATGAGATATTGCTCATGGCCCATCTCAAATCAAGGTCTCACACTTAAAAGAGAAATAGATTCTATTAATGGGGGGAAGAACCTATTTGTTTGGGAAAAAAATATTGAAACACCTCCAAGAATTCCTCAAATAATCTCAAGGGATTCACCACCATGATCTATGTGGAAACATAATCAAAATAGAATAATCATGTTTCTAATTCAAACTTTTTTCTATAAAGATATAATAAACCAAAAAATGTGTAACAAGGGGAAGTACACTATGTGAATACCCTAGTACATGTTGTGTACTCCCAAATACCCAACCCTTTGTGTACTCTAGCTAGAAATGGTGTGTAAAAACCCATGTATATGGCATCCCACGTTTTTATTACAAAAAGTATCATTACATTTCACAAATATAGGATTTTTAAAGTCAAGTGTCTTGGAAATAAGGAACAATATACATGAGAACAACATAAAACATTCTTCTAATCCACTTATAATGATTCATCAAAATTTCATCCTAAGTACAATAATGCATCTCTTAATCTAGAGACATACATCAAACGAAACGGTGAGCGGAAGGCCTAGTAAGGAAAGAAAGTGAAACAGTTTACATGTGAACTTGAGCGATATCAAAAAGAACATGAAGGATATTATAAAAAAATGATAGAGAGGAATATCATAACAATAATAACAAAAATAATATCCTGAAAGTTTGGATATAACATTTAATTTAGACATTCCTGAACATATCACCAAATTACATCCACATGTTTTCATAAAAATTACCAAAGTTATTCACCAAGGTATTGTAAAACATTTCATCTCTAGAGATTAAATTTTTTTACTTAACGAATTCAAGAACTATCAGGGTACACCCATAATATGTAATTATTTTATGTGATCTACATAGATCATACACATACAATTCATAAATAACCCAAAAGAATAATATAAATTGGTTTTATTTCAAAATCATGACGTTTTAAAAGTTCTTAAAACATGATTATTATGTCATTTATATCCATTGAAAAGGAATGAGGGTTTCATCTAAGTAAATTTTATAATAAATTATATCATTTTTGTGCCATTATGAGTACCCCTATTAACTAAAAATTATTTTTTGTTCATATAAATAAATTAAAAGAATTTCATGAGAAAAATAGTGGGAGATTTTGAGACGAAAATTCTGCAGCATAACGACTATATAACATGGTTTTAGATAACATTAAAAGGAGAGGGGATAGAGGTCACCCATTATTATATAATGACATAATAACATGTAGATAAATGTATGGTATGTATATTTTAATTAAATACCACATGAAATAGAAAAATTGAAAGAAAATAGAAGATGCGATTTCTTTTACGAAAATTCAGCAGCCTAATGGAGTCACATAAAAATTAAAAAAATAAATTTATGAGATAGGAAAGGGTCTCTAATCAATTGTAAATTAAATTTAATGTAATTAGGATAAATAATAACATGCCCCCACAAAATAAAATGGAAACTATAAGACATACATAAAGGAATTCATGAATAAAAGAGAAGGGTTAAAGGTTCCCTTACTATGAAGCGTAAATTAAAAAACTCCAAAGTTGTGACATTTGGGAGCTTGAAGGAACCTCAAGAGGACTCCATGGAAGTTAAAACACCATATATTCATTGAGGATTAATTTTTAATGAATGGAATTAATAAATGGGTTGGTATTTATAGAAAACGTGAGGGACTATTTTATTAATTTCCAAGGGACACCTCATTAGTGGTATTTTCCACACCATGAGATTTCCCATGGTATTTTCCCATGGTATTGGCCACTTGTAACACATCATAAAATATATATTACTATTCAAAATTATACCATTGTAACACCCCAAGCTTATACGGTACGCTTCTCTTTGAATAATGTGATAGCGTGTGTTGTACGCAACACCGAGTTCTAACACACCATAACCAATCAAACTAGCCGTTATGAATAGTAATACCTACTTTTTGACATTATATATATTTTATATTTCAAAATGGACTTCATTTTTGGATTCGGAATATCGAATTTAGCCTAAGGTGAGATTTTGGTACTTTTCGGATAACTTTAATATTGTGATGAATAGTGAAAATTGCTAAATTTTAATTAAAAACAGCTTTTTTAATCAAAATAATTAATAGTGATAAATTATGAATTTGAGTGGTTTTAAAGTATATTTAGAATATATTTTTACCATTTAATATAATTTTGGTCATTGGACATAATTTTACAATTAAACCAGATATAAACAAGTGTCAATCTTTTGATAGTTATTATCTCTTAAAAACACGCTTTTTGTTTTAACAATGGGAATTAATTTTAAATTAATTTCTGCAACTTCTGTGTTTTGAATTTGGAAAAATGGATTACATATTTGGAATCAGGATGTTCAAATTATGTAAATAGGTAACTTTTATTTTTAGACATTTTGAATAATTATTTCGGTAAATATTTTATTTACCATGGTTAAGGGTAAATCCGGTAAATAAGGGTTAAAAAATAATATTATAATAATACTAAATTACCCTAAAATGTGTCCTAGACTTATTGGTTGATACATGATAGACCATAGTCATCTTTGGGTCGATTTTGGGACCCCATGGAGCCACTTGTAGGTGATAGGGACACTTAATTTTAATTAATTTAAAATGAATACAAAAATGACACAAGCATATGTGTTTTAGAAAATTAATTTTTACATAGGGTTATATATTTTGTATTTTCTTCTATAAATATTCATTAGAAAGCTAAAAATATTTCCGACATAATGATATTTTATTTATAATTTTTAGACATTAAATAGTTTAATTTATTTATGACACAATGATGATGCAGTAATTACCACAATAGTGAAAAATTAAAATAATTGATATTATAAATACCCAAATAAATATAATTCGAGACTTTTAATGAATTAAATTAATTTTATAGGATAATATGACATATTATAATTTATTTAATTTACTTTTTTCGAAGTAATCATTCTGTTATGTTTTTTATAAACAATCAACTATTGAATAGTCTCAAAATTGACATAAAAGAGTTTTTAAAACAAATATTATATTATTAATTGATATTAAATTCCTAAAAATCTAAGGTTCGGCCAAGAGACTTATCTCATAATAGGTGTGTCATTAATGGACCACTTGGGGGTCTCTTGGATGTATATAGTAATTTTATTAACAATATAATATAAAAATACAAAGAGACATTGTAAAAGTGAAACTAATTAACTTAGAGTTAATACTTAAAGATAATGTTAATATAAGTACCCAACCCTGTCTAAATTCTATTGGTTGAGTGGTTTTCGACCCATACCCACCTTAACATTTTAATAATCCACTTTGGAGCCTTTAGAAACCGAATATGAATTTATTATAAATTAATATTTCTAGCTTTTCCAAAGGTGCCCCGCACCCCTCTTATAAAAGGGCACTCCTCCTTCTCATTTCTTCACACCTTCAAAGCCTTTTGGACCAGCCAAAATCTACCCAAATACTCTCCCAACATCCCTCAATACAACCTAGTGGCCTTAGTGTGATCAGAAAGCCAACCTAAGGATCCCTTTTGATGAAATCAAATGGAAGAACCCGAAGAAGAGGTAATGATTTCACCACCCTTTTCCAAGTTCCTTTCTTCTTCCACTTCTTCATTCTTTGTTATTACCATTATAAAATAATAACTACAGTATAAAATATATACTATGATGTTATTATAAATATGGTACAACCATATTCAGTATTCTATCTACCCTTTGAATAACATGTCACCATACGTGCGTACGTACGGCTTACCGTCTCCACATCGTGGTGTAATTGTTATTCAATATATTATTAATTGGATGGGTATAATAATGATGTGTAACTCATGTAAATAATAAATATAACATGTTAATGATTCTGTATATATGATATATCATCCATTTATATATTATTTTAATATCAAAAGAATGATATTGTCGCTCGTGCGTACGTACGGACTACCGTCTCCCTGAACGCGATGAGATTCATTCTCCATCGTATCTATTCAAGTAGAATTCCCATTTGATGATTAATAATAGTATCTAAGGATTTGATATCATTCTGGATATGATTAAGATACAACCTATCCATGAAAAACATGGCTTATGTAACAAAACATATAAAATAAAATGAGTAAGTTAACACCCGAAACAACGATAATACTAAGATTTTATTAACAAATCAATGTTAAAAGATCATATATGATATCATATGAATGTATATGATTCTTGTATAATTTAATAAAAATTATTTCACCATTATACAGGAGGTTAACCTACCCCAACCAAGGAAAAGTACAAGGTAAGGGTTATTTTACAATCTCTTCATTATCCAAGGTTGTTTATACGTAACAATCTACTAGGATCTCTTTATCATCCACATCCATGTTTCTTAAAAATGTATTTCAAAACATTTTTACTATTTAAAAGAATATGGGTTAAGGTCATTTATACACTTGTTTGAATTTTTATAATGGTTTTATAAAGGAATATTTCCGTCGTTTTCCAAACAAGGTTTTTTTTAACCTTTTCGACATAATTAAGGTAAGAATGTTTTTTTAACTTATACGACGGGTGCGGTTATTTTCCGCCGTTATAAAATCGTCGAAGCTTCCCTTACAATCTTATAAGAATATTTTCAAAGAAAATGTTTTATTTCATAAATATAAGACTCTTAAATGATTTCAAAATAGAAAGAGATATTTCTCTAAAAAGAGTTTTGATTTCATCTATGTCAACCTCCTTTGATGGATTTTACACTTATTTGAAGTTGATTTATTATGATACAAAACTTCTATATTGTATTGAAGGTTTTGTGATATGTTTGACTATGGACGTGATATTTTTATAACATTCATAGTTTATGGTGAAAGTATTGACATTTTGAATGCTAGTTTTAATACGAATGTATATATTATGTTTAAACCTTTTCACATGGGAATGCATTGGACTTAATATGTGACGGGTGGAGCCCACTATAGCTCCTCGATGCATCGGTAGGTTTCATGAGACAAACTAGTATCTTGGCACAAGGCCTTGGCAAAATCTTATTTGTAGTCTTGGCACGAGGCATTGGCTATGTGGTTATGATAGTTCGGAATTATGGGTTCCATCATTATGAAAGTGGTTATTGATATTGCATGTGATTATTCGATTAGTAGAATATCCATGTGAATAAGTAAATGGAATTATTTCATTTTACTTTTTCCATACTATGTTGAAGTTCAAGTTTAAAAGGCTTTTGTTTTAGTTATACATTGCCTTAAATGTTTATGCATATTTTTGAAAGTTTCCGCTATATTGTTATCCTTACTAGGCATTTTAGCTCACCCCTTTGCTATGTTTTATTTTTTCCAGGATGTGAAGAAGTAAGTTATGAATGACCTACAAAGATTTTATGTGGGGATATGAGTGTGTAATATGGAGACTATGTTGTTGTAGTAGTTTTTCACTTTATGATGTAATGTAAAACTTTATGAATATATCTAGTGTTTCCAAGTCTACTAAACCAATCGGTCTTTTGATATTTGATCTTTCTTGTGATCATGCCAATGTTATATAATAATGCACCGACTCTGGGTAACTGGGGTTGGGTTGTTACAACCAGAATTATTAAATCATTATTACCGCATTAATTATGTGATTAAATACACTGAAACTCAAAACTGTATTTTCACTATTCACTGAAAAATAAAACTATTTATAAAAATATCATAAATTCACCATAACCTAAAATCGGTTCTCGGAATAAAAAATTGAACTTTATTTTATGAAAATATATTTTTAATTATGAGATATTTTATTTTTATATAAAAACAGTATTTACCAGGAAAAAATACTAATACTTTACTAATAATTTCTGAAATAGTTATTTACTAGTGTAATTATATCACATTACCATTTAGGATGCCTAAATTATTTTTATAATTAATTAGGTGAGGTTACTATTCCAATAGTCACATTACTATTCATAAGGGTAATAATACTATTTAAAATTTACTATTCACTAAAAATTATGATTATCTTATTAGAATCTAAATTTCTTACAGATCACAAATGTAGAAGACCATTTTTAGAAAATAATTTCACTTTATTAATTATTAAATGTATTAAATAAATATTTTACAATACCCCTTTTCTAATATTCAAAAATAATATGGAATTTCTATAAATTCATCCTATATTTATCTTGATATTTTAAATTCAAAAATTTACCATAATAAGAAATAAAAATATTATTTATATAAAAATATTACACAAAATAACTAAGGCCTTGTTACATAGCCCCTTATAACACCACCATAGGACCTTAGAGTAAGGTGTGAAATGGTGATAGAATCTCGGGGCAGCTCGGACAACATTACATGAGTGGTGATTTCTATCTACTTAAACTTCTCTCGTTGGTGATTCCGTTCAGGCTTCACATGTTGATGTTCAACTTGGGATGGGTACAAAATAATAACCATAGATGCTACCTCATTCCCAATCTCAGAACAATCGGCTTCGTACAACCTGAGTCTACTAGATGAGGCCACAGACTCTTCTTTATGTATTATTTAACGATGATCATTTTTATTTATATACAATAATCATAACGTTAAGAGTATAGTTTCCAACTGTAATATTGACCAATGGTCATATAACAATCAAAACCCTAGAGTCACATTTTAATTATACTCACTTCTTTAATTAAAGGATATATTTTTGTTGAGTATAAAATAAAATAACACACAAATATAGAAAATAAAAATTATTCAAATATTGGTGTCATTACATTCTTCCCCTCTTAAGAAATTTTATCCCTGAGATTTTAACTCATACCGTTTTAAGATAAAAGGTGGGGTACTTATTCCCCATAGAATCCTCTAGTCCCCATGTGGCGTTTTCGCATTTGTGGTTCCCCATAACACCTTAACAAGGCTGGTGGTCTTGTTGCATATAACCTTTTCTCTACAATCCAAGATCTCCACTGGTTGTTCCTTCTAAGAGAGTACATGTTCCAGTTGTACCACCTATACATTTATTACATGTGAAGGGTTAGGTATGTACATCCTCAAGTGGGATATGTGGAAGGCATCATGAACTTGTTCTAGACTTGGAGGAAGTTCAAGCCGATGGGCCACTGATACCATGTGATCAAGGATTTCATAGGGGCCAATGTACCTAGGGATGAGTTTCCCTTTCTTCCCAAACCTCATGACTCTCTTCTAATTTGAATTTCAAAGAAATATTATTTTCACCTATATCAAACTCCAAGTCCCTTCGACGAATGTCGACATAACTCTCTTTTTGACTCTAAGCAGCCTTAATTTGTTTTTGGATGGCATGAACCTTTTCTGCTATCTCTTACAAAATATCAAGATCAATAAGCTTTCTATCACCAACTTCATCCAAACAAGTTAGAGTTTTACATCGCTTGCATATATAGAATCATAAGGTTCTATTTGAATGCTCATGTGGAAGTTGTTGTTGTATGAGAACTCAACTAATGGGAGATGTTGATCTCATCCACCTTTAAATTCCATTTTGCATGTTCTCAGTATATCCTCATGTATTTGAATATTCCTTTTAGATTGACGATAAGTTGGGGGTGATAGGCTATACTGAAATTCAATTCAGTATATAGATCATGTTGAATACATCTCCATAATTTTCATTAAACCTTGGATCACTATCAGATATGATAGAAATTGGAACTCCATACATCCTTACCACTTCCTTCACCTAAATCATCGAAATTTGATCAAGAGATTAATCTTCCCAAATAAAGATAAAATGGGAAGTCATGGTGAGATAGTCCAAAATAACCCATATCACATTGTTTCCTTTGGAAATTATCCGAAGACTAATGAAAAAATCCATAGTGATATTTTCCCACTTATATGCTGGTATGGGTAGTGGTTTCAATACCCCATTATGAATTTGTCTCTCTTCCTTCACTTTATGTCATTCTAGGCACCTTGAAATGTATTCTACAATCTTACTTATCATATTATCCCACCAAAAAATATCAGTAAGGTCCCTATACATTTTCGTTCTTCGTGGATGTATAGAGAAGGTACAGATATGAGATTCATCCATCACCTCCTTCATTATTTCCATAATAGATGGAACACATAGTCTTGTATGAAATTTTTGTACACCTTCCTGATCAATATTCAACTCGGGAAACTTCCCATCCTTCACAGCCTTAAAATTCTTTAGTAACAAAGGATCTTCTTTCTGATAATTCTTGATATTCTCTAGTAATGACAGTTGAGAAATAATTTTTGTTATGGTTGATGATGTCCCTTCCCTTATGATTCCCATGTCCAGCTTTACTAGGATATTGATCAAAGGATTTCATTGAATCCTCATTATGGACAGAACCATTGGGTCTTTCCTGCGTAATCCATCAGGTACATTTTTTTCTCTTCTAGGATTATAATGAATTAATCAATAATAGTATTTAAGTAGTTACAACCATCTCATTTGTCGCATATTCAATTACTTTTGTTTGAAAATATAATTCAAACCTTGATGGTATGTGTATAAATCACATTTCTCCTCGTAAAGATTGTGCCTTAATATCGTCAAAGCTAAAACAACTACATCAATCTCCTAGTCATGCACTAGATAGTCCTGCTCACGAGTCATCAACATTCTAGATGCATAAGAAATGACATTTTAATTTTTCATGAGGACTCACCTAATAAAATTCAGAGATGCATGTCTATAAATAATGAATCCTTCGCCACTAGAGGGCAGAGTTTACACAGATGTAGTAACCAATCTCTTCTTCAGTTCTTGGAATCATTCCTCACAGCCCTTTGTCCAGATGAACTTGAACCATTTTTTAGTTAACATGGTTAGTGAATTAGAAAGTCATGAAATGTTTTTCACAAACCACCTATAATATCCTACTAATACAAGGATACTAAGAATATAATTTATTGTTGTAGGATAAGTCCACTCTTCTACAACCATTTTCTTTTCTGGGACAATCGTGATTCCTTAATTGGTTATAATGTTCCCCATGAAAAAAACTTGTTGTAACAAAAAATCACATTTGATAAACTTTCTAAAAAACCTCTTCTTTTGTAGAGTTTTCAAAGTCACCCTTATATGATCCTTATGCTCCCCAAATCTTCTGGAATATATCAAAATATAATAAATATAAACTACCACAATGTTATTAATGTAGTCCTTGACGGATCTATTCATCAAATCCATAAAAATAGTAGGTGCATTAGTCAGTCTAAAGGTCATAAAAACAAAATCATAATTCTCGTATCTTGATCAGAAGGTTGTTTTAAGAATATATTCATTCTTCACCCTCAATTGATGATATCCAGATTAAAGATCAATCTTAGAGAAGAATGGAGCCCCATGAAGTCTGTCAAATAAGTCATCAATTTTTGGAAGAGGGTGTTTATTCTTCATTTTGATCCTATTCAGTTCGTTATAATCAATACATAGTTGCATTGATCCATCCTTCTTCTTCACAAAGAGAACATGTGCTCTCTAAGGAGACACACTCAGTCTGATAAACCCCTTATCCATAAGATCTTGGATTGGTTTCTATAATTCCTCTAGCTCCATATTTTCTATACTATATGGGGTCTTTGATATCGAATGAGATCTAGGTATGAGTTCAATGGAGAAATCTATGTCCCTTTCTATGAGAGGTCTATGAAACTTTTCAAGAAACATGTCATTGTATTCGTAGATTATGGGGACACTTTCTATTCGTATACTCTCATTTACTTCTTCTTCATCACTGATCAGCTCCATAAAGAAGGATATTGGAGGTTCTTCTAGGCAAATATAAGGTTGAGATATCTATACTTGGAAGATAACAGTAGGTTTTCCATTCAAGACTACTGAGATTTCCTTACTTGTACATTTAATCATTATAATTGTACATTGATAGCTAGTTTAACCCAAGTATAATGTTGAATTCCAGCATGGGAATGACTACTAGATTTGTGATAATATTGTGCTCACCAAAGTAAAAACTAGAGTTTCTAAACACTGATGATGCTTGGATAATCCCACCAAGAGTCTTGACTGATAACTCTACTTTTAGCAATTTGGGGGTTGATTCTATATTATTTTCATTCCTGTAGAAAATAAAGGAATGTGAAGAATCAGAATCAAACAAAGTTCTCACTAGATTAGAGAGAACAGCAAGAGTACCTACTAACACATCATGTGGAGATTCAACATCATATGTCATGATAGAGAAAGAACAACCCGGATACATTGTCCTTTTCTGAGCCTTATGGTGGTTACCCTCCACTACCCCCAGTATTGGGGAGTGATCGGAAAAGTGTCCAAATTTACCACACTTATATAATTAGACATAAGGTAGGGCCTGAACCATCTTTACCTAGTCATTAGTGTTGGGAAGTTGACTCTTCACCTCACTATGACAATTCTATGTGATATAGTCATCTTTTCCACACTTGTATCACTTCCTGATCCTGAGAAAGAAGTTCCCCAAATTCTTATTCCCACATTTTATTACATATGGGATATTTCACTTTCTTTCCACCACTTCCCTAGTCAAAGGTATTCCCTAAGTCAGACCCCATTGATCTCTTCTTTTCATTGGATTTATGAGACCACTAAATCTCACCAAACTCTGGTTAAACATTTATTGCACTCTGCACGATCTCGTCATTCCTATCATAGTCTCTACTAACTATATTCCTCTATAGATGAGGTCTTAGTCCATTAAATAATCTTTCAAACATCACATTAGGATCCATGACAAAGATGGAGGTGTAACATGAAAGCCTTGTAAAGTTCATCTCGTAGATTCACATAGATTCATTCTCCTTCTGCTTCAGCTCGAGATATGCCTTCTCAATTATTATTCTCATAGAATGAGGGAACTACATATTGAAGATGCTCCTTCAAAACTCTACCCACTCCATAGATTTAACCACTACTCTGTGCCTCATGTTTTTAACAATCTCCCTCTACTGTTAAACTTCCCCCTCTAAGCAGTTAACTGCCAGGGTGACCTTCTCTTGTTCCGAACAACAGATCACAGAAAAGGTCTTCTCGATATAGCAGATCCAACGTTCAACAATAAATGGGTTAGTAGATACACTGAATTTTGTCCTTCTTTGACCTATAAAGGACTCAACAAAATGTTTTCCCTTCATAGTGAAAGTAGTCTCTTATATTTAATCAAGTAAATTCCCATAACTTGATTCTGTTGGTTCATCGTTCTCAGGAAATTTTACACTTTGGCGTCCATTGGAGGGTTGTCCACACATGGTCCATTGTAGTCACCATTTTCACAGTTCCTCTTATTTTCTACAATTTTCTAAAAGAATAAAACTTTGTAATATTATTTCATTTATGAAGTTCTAAATATAAAGGATTTTATTTCTTAAAACATCTTGCAAGAATATATCATTCTTTAACAACAATTGCATTTCTCAATAATTGCATCATAATGATTCGTAAAAAGCTTGTGATTAACCAAAAATATCCCCTGGGAGTGTCAACCTAGGAGTGTATCAAGGCCCTTTGTTATCTACCAGAATACCCTACGTCAAGCCCGAAACTCATTGTCAGAGTTTTCACTCTTATTTATATCTATGTCAATGCGACATCCACTTGTTCGTGTCGAGACATGGATTTATTTTTTTGGAAACCACTTTAAAAAATATTTTACCAAAATACTAGGAAGTTTTAATATATTTAAACATTTCTATATGTTTTTTACTATAGTATTCATATCCTAATTTTAACAAATAACTAAATGATCCTTTTATAACTACTATGGAATCCCTCCATTTTATTGCATAACTTTTCATTACCTTTTAAAAATAGAGGATCTTTAAATTCTACTGTATTGGAACTCAAGAAAAATATACATGAAAACAACATAAAAAATATTCTAATAAACTTTTAAGGAATCCATATAATTTAATACTAAGTAAAATTACATCATCTCGTAACATGCAGACATACATCAAAGGAAAGCACAAGTCGAAGGCCCAGTAAGGAAATCAAGTTAAATAGTTTACATGCGAACTTGAGCGATATCAAAAAGAACATGATGGATATTGTAATGGAATGATAAATATGGGTATAAAACCAATAATAACTTGAATCATAACATGAAAACTGTGGATACAACATTTAATTTATACATTCATGAACATATCACCAAGTTCCATCCCCAAGGATTCAT
This sequence comes from Viscum album, assembly GCA_963277665.1. Classification (NCBI taxonomy): domain Eukaryota; kingdom Viridiplantae; phylum Streptophyta; class Magnoliopsida; order Santalales; family Viscaceae; genus Viscum; species Viscum album. Next base: position 1,045,538,667 of record OY728138.1, on the reverse strand, counting down.
AAAAATTACCAAGGTTATTCGCCAAGGTATTGTAAAACATTTCATCTCTAGAGATTAAATTATTTACCCAATGCAATTGAGTTCTATCAAGGCACTCCCTTAATATGTGTTTATTTTTATGTGATCAACATATTTCATAAACATAAATTTAATAAATAACCCAAAAATAATAAAATTAATTTGTTTCATTTTTGAAATTGTGATGTTATAAAAGTGCTTAAAACACGATCATTATTTCATTTATAACCCATGGAAAATGAATAAGGGGTTCATGTATGTAAATTTCAGAATAAAATATATCATTTTTATGTATTTATGAAAACCCCTTAAAACTAAATAAGTTTGGGTATTCATATAAATAAAATAAGTGAATTTCTTGAGAAAAAGACATATATTTTGAGACGAACATTCTGCAATATAACGAATATATAACATGATTTTAGAAAACATTATAAAGAGAGGGGACAGAGGTCACCCATTGAAATTTTGGATGGGCCCGTAAGGGGTGGAGCACCGCTAGGGTTTCTCTCACGCCTCTTTCCCAATCTTGGATCCTCTCTTCTCCTCTTCCATTGCTCGGCGGTTCAAGGCGGTGGTCTTGTAATTGCGGAGGCTCTGTTTTGGCTCGCCTTGCATGCAATGGTGTCTGTCTGGAAGAATAGTGTTAAATAAGTGCCTAATCCCTTGCCTCGGTGGTTCAGGAACTATGCATCGTTCACAGGTCTGGGCATTCAAAGGTTGAGTGTAGTCTTCTTGGATGTTTCAGACGGAGGTGACGGGATGTAGTGTCTATGTGGTTTGGTTCAAGTTTCTCTCTAGTGGGGAGGATGTGATGGCGACGGTGAAGGTTTCGTCTCTTGGAGTTCCAAGGTGATGCGTTTATGGATCCTATGGCTGTGGATTTAGTCCTTATTTGGTTTTTTTCGTATTGATTAATTTTTTCTTGGGTTTCGATCCAATTTCTGGTGTGGTGTTTTGGTGTTTGAGTTTTTATTTGTGAGTTTTTTTATTGTTGTTGGCTGATTTGAATGGGGTTGATGGTGAGATGGACTTTGGTTGTCGGCTTGAGATGACGACGACATGCGCCGGTGAAGCTCCCCGGTGTTCCGGTTGATGCGGATCTGTCAGTTTCCTCAAGTGTATGTCCCGAGGCTCTTGATTTGAGATGTTGTAGGTTGCGGGCGATCCCGTGCTTTGAGTCCAACGTGTGCGTTCAAAGCTCGCGATGTTGCACGGTTTCCACCTTTTTTGAATTTTGAATTGTATGATGTTTTGTGTCTGTTGTTTTGATGGCTGTAATCTCTAGGTCCTAGATACCCTCAAACCAGCTTTTAGAAAATGGAAAAAAATTATTTGCAGCATCAGAGGTCACCCATTAATATATAAGGTAATAATAACATGGAAATAATAAAATTATATGGATATTTGAATCAAATACCACATGAAAAAGAAAATATGAAAGAAAAGAGAAGATGCGATTTCTTTTACGAAAATTTTGCAGCCTAACGAAGTCACGTTAAAACTCAGAAAATCAGTTTATGAGATCTAAAAGGGTCTCCCACCTATATGAAATGAAATGGACAGTCATAAGGATATATATTAACATACCCCTATATAATAAAATAGAAACTAGCAGACATAACATATAGTATGTCATGACTAAAAGAGGTGGGTGAAAAGTTCCCTTACCATGAAGCATAAATTTAAAAACTCGAAGTTTGTGGACTTGGGGGGCTTGAGGGAACCTTGGGAGGTAAAAGACCAGATCGTCACTGAGGATAAAATTTGAATTCTCGGAATTAATGAATAGGTTGTTATTTCTATAAAAAGTGAGGGAATATTTTATTAATTTCCAAGGGACACCTCATTAGTGGTATTTTCAAAACCATGGGAATTCCCATGGTATTTTTCCATGGTATTGGCCACATGGGACACCTCTTACAAAATATTACAATTGAAAAGTCTACCAGAATTATTTCATCATTTTTACCTCATTAATTATGTCAATAAATACACCGAAACACAAAACTGTATTTTTACTATTTTCTGAAAAACAAAACATTTTACCAAAATCTCATAAATTAACCCTAACGTAAAATCAATTCTTTGAATACAAAAATGAAATTTATTTTATTAAAATAATTTTATAATTAGGAGATATTTAATTTTATTGTAAAAATAGTATTTACTCAGAAAAATACTAATAATTATCAAATAATTTCTAAACCATTTATTTAGTTATGAAATTATATCACATTACCATTCAATATGCCTAAATTATTTTTATACTTAATTAAGTAAGGTTACCATTCCATTGTTCATATTACTATTCATATGGGTAATATTACTATTTTTAATTTACTATTCACCAAAAATTACTTTAATCTTATTAAAATCTAAATTTCTTACTGATCACAACTGTAGAAGACAATTTTTTAAAAAATCATTTCACATTATAAATTATTTAAAGTATTAAATAAATATTTTAAAATAACCTTTTTTCAATTTTTAAAAATAATAAGTAACATTTAAATTTCATCATATATTTATCTTGAAATTTGAAATTCATAAATTTTACCATAATAAGAAATTACAATTTTATTTATACAAAAATATTACACAATGTAACTAAGGCCTCATTAAATAACCCCTTATAACACCTGCATTGGACCTAAGAGTAAGGTGTGAAATAGTGATAGAATCATGGGGTGGCTCTTATAAATGGGATCCATATAGCCAATGTCTGTGGGTTGAGTCCACATACTCTCCTTTTTGTATTAATTAACCATGATCTTTGGTATTTATAAACAATAATCATAACATTAAGAGTACAGTTTCCAATGGTCATTTTGACCAACGGTTATATAACAGTCAAAACCCTATAGTCTCATTTTAATTATACTCACTTCTTTAATTAAAAGATATAGTTCTATTGAGTATAAAAAAAATAACACACAAATTTAGGTAACAAAAACTATTCAAAAGTTGGGGTCGTTACATTCTTCCCCCATAAGAAATTTTGTCCCTGAAATTTAAACTCATACCATCTGAAAAGAAGAGGTGGGGTACTTCTTCCTCATAGACTCCTCTGGTTCCCACAAGGATTATCACATTTTTGGTTCCCCCACAACACCTTAACTAGGCGGGTAGTCTTGTTGCGTAGAAAATTGACCCTACAATCCCAGATCTCCAGTGGATGCTCTTCATAAGAGATGTCATGTTCCAATTGTACCACCTCTAGATTTAGTACACATGAAGGGTTAGGTATGTACTTCCTCAGTATAGATATGTGGAAGAAATCATGAACTTGTTCTTGATTTGAATGAATTGCAAGCTGATATACCATGGCTCCCATGCGATCTAGAATTTTATAGGGGCCAATGTACCTAGGGCTAAGCTTCTATTTATTCTCAAACCTCATGACTCCCTTCTAAGGTGAAATTCGAAAAAATAATTTTTCACCAATATCAAACTCTAAGTCCCTTCGACGGTTTTTAGAAAAGATATTTTTCCGACTCTAAACATATATAATGTGTTGTTGTATCACATGAACCTAATATTTTATCTCTTACACAAGATCAGGCCCAAGAAGCTTTATCTCGCCAGCATCATCCCAAAAAGTTGTAGTTCTACATCACTTCCCATACAGAGTTTTATAGGGTTCCATTTGAATGATCGAGTGGAAGAATTTGTTGTAAGAGACCTCAACTAATGGGAGATTTTGATCCCATCCACCTTTAAATTCCATTTAGCATGTTCTCAGCATGCCCTCGAGTGTTTGAATAGTCCTTTCAGATGGGACATTATTTGGGGGTGATAGGTTGTACTGAAATTCAATTCAGTACTCAGCGCATGTTGAATAATTCTCCAGAAATTTGATGTAAAATTTGGATAACTATCAGATATGATTGAAAGTGGAGCTCCATATAGCCTTACCACTTCCTTCACGGAAATCCTAGCATGTTAATCAAGAGATTAATCCTCCCAAATAGATATAAAATGGGAAGTCTTGGTAAGATGGTCCACAATAACCCATATCGCATTGTTTCCTTTGGAAGTTCTTAGGAGACCAGTGACAAATTCCAATGTAATATTATCCCACTTCCATGCTGGTATGGGTAGTGGTTTCAATACCCCTTTATGAATTTTTATCTCTTACTTCACATGATGAAATACTAGGCACCTTGAATTGTATTCAGAAATCTCCCTTTTCATATTATCCCCCCAAAGAAGATCACGAAGGTCTCTATATATTTTCTTGATTCCCGGATGTATAAAGAATGTAGAGCTATGAGCTTCATCCATTAGCTCCTTCTTTATTTCCAAAATAGATGGAACACATTGTCTTGTATGAAATTTTAGTACACCTTCTTGATCAATATTGAACTCAGGAAACTTCCCATCCTTAACAACCTTAAAATTATTATTCAACAAAGGATCTTCTTTCTGATATTTCTTGATATTCTCTAGTAATGACGGTTGATAAATCATTTGGGTTATGGTTAATGATGTCCCTTACCTTATAATTCCCATTTCCAGCTTTACTAGGTCACTGATCAAAGGATCTCTTTGAATCCTCATTATGGATAGAACAATTGTGTATTTCCTACTTAATGCATCACCGAAATTGTTTTCTCTTTTGAGATGATTATAAATTGAACCATCATAGTCTTTATGGAGTTCCAACTATCTTCTTTTTCTCATATTCTATTCCATTTGTGTGATAATATATTTCAAACATTGATGGTCTGTGTATATATCACATTTCTGCCCATAAAGATAGTGCCTCCAAATATTCAGAATAAAAAAACCACAGCCAATTCCAGATCATGTGTAAGATAGTTTTTCTCCTGATTCGTCTACATTTTTGATGCATTAGAAATGAATTTATCATTTTTCATGAGGATTCACCCAATCTATTTCAGAGATGTGTCTCTATAAATAACTAACACTTCTTCTCTTGATGGAAGATTTAACATGGGTGCAGTAACCAATATTCTCTTTATCTCTTGGAAAATTTCCTCACACCCTTTGTCCAGATGAACTTGACCCCATTTCTTGTTAACCTTGTTATTGGATTAGAAATTCGTGAAATTGTTTTTCACAAACATCCTATAATAACCAGCTAATATGAGGATACTAAGAATCTATGTTATTGTTGTAGGCTGAGTCCAATCCTTTACAACCATTTTCTTTGTAGGGCCACCTTTGATTACTTTATTGGTTACAATGTTCCCCAATAAAGAAACTTCTTCTAACCAAAATTCACTTTATCTTAACTTTCCAAAAATCCTCTTCTTTCATAGATCTTTAAATATTACCCTTAGATGATCCTCATTCTCCTCACGAATTTTGGAATATATTAGAATATCATCAATCAAAACTAACACCATGTTATCAAGGTTGTCCTTAAACACTCATTTCATCAAATCTATAAAACTAGCAGGCGATTTAGTCTGTCCAAAGGGAATAAGAAAAAACTCAAAATGCCCATATCTTGAACAGAAGGAAGTTTTTGAAATATCTTATTTCTTCACCCTCAATTGATGATAACCAAATTGAAGATCAATCTTATAGATTAATTGAAGATCACATAAGCCTTAAATTTTTGGAAGAGGTTATTTGTTCTTCACTATGATCTTGTTCAGTTCTCTATAATCAATACATAGCTGCATTGATCTATCCTTCTTCATCAAAAAGAGAATATGTGATCCCTAAGGAGACTCACTCAGACAAATAAACCCCATCTCCAAAAATTCTTGGAGTTGTTTCTATAATTCCTCCAGTTCCACATTTTTCATCCTATATAGGGTCATTGATATCATATGAGATCCAAGTAGGAGTTCAATGGAGAACACATCCTCTATTTTTATGGGAGTTTTAGGTAACTCCTCAAGAAACACGTCAATGTTTTCCTAGACTATGGGGAAAATTTATATCCTTATACTTTCATTTCCTTTTTCTTCTTCACTAATCAACTTCATAAATAAGGATATAGGAGGTTCTTCTAAACAAATATCAGTTTGATATATCTATCCTTGAAAGATAACTGTAGGTTTTCTATTCATGACTATTGATATTTAATTGCTTCTAAATTTGATCTTAGCATTATACATTAAGATACAGACCAACCCTAGTATAATGATGAATTCCATCATGGGAATGACTACTGGATTTGCGATAATATTGTTCTCACCAATGTAAATACTAGAGTTTCTACACACTGAAGATGCATGGATAATACCATCACGAGTCCAGACTGGTAACTCTACATTTAGCAATTCATGGGTTTATTCTAAATTAATTGCATTCTTGGAGGAAATAAAGGAATAAATAGAACCAGAATCAAACTAAGTACTTTCTAGATTTCAGATAACAAAAAGAGTACCTACTACCACATCATTTTGAGCTTCATCATTAGCTATCATGATAGAGAATGAAAAACCTTTATCCTTGGGCTTTCGCTGAGGCTGATGCCGGTACTCCTCCACTACCCTCATATTTGGATAGTGATTGGAAAAGTGCCCAAGTTGTCCACACTTATATAATTGGACATCAGGTAGGTCATACAGTATCTTCCCTTTGTCGTTAGTGTTGGGAAGTTGAGTCGTTACCTCACTATAACAATTATGTGCGATATAGCCATCTTTTCCACACTTGTATCACTTACTACTCCCGAGAATGAAATTCATGAATGCTTCTTCCCACATTTATTAAATTTGATATATTGAACTTTCTTTCCCCATATTACCTGATCAAAGGACCTCCATAATCTGGGATCTATTGATCTCTTCTTTTCATTTGATTTATGAGACCACTGCGTCTCACCAAACTCCAGTTTGACTTTCACTGCACTCTGCATGATCTCCTCCTAGCTATCATAGTCTCGATTGGGAAGATTATTTTTCATATGAGGTCTTAGTCCACCAAAGAATCTATCAACCTTCCTATTATGATACATGAAATAGATTTAGGTGTAATGTTAATGACTTGTGAACTTCATCTCATAGCTTCCCACAGATTCATTCGCCTTCTTCTTCATCTCTAGAAATTACTTCTCTATTTTTGTTCACATAGATCGAGGGAAATACTTATTGAAGAAGAACCCTCTGAACTCTTCCCCCTCCATTACTTCAACCTCCACTCTTAGACTCATGTTTTTAAAAAGCTCCCACCACTGATCAGCATCTCCCTCTAATTGGTAAACTTCCAGGCTGGCCTTCTCTTGTTCTGAATAGCAGAGCACAAAAAATATCATCTTGATATAGCTGATTCAATTTTCAGCAATAAATGCCGCAGTAGATCCACTGAAGGTTAGCGGTCATTAACGCATAAAGGACACAAAAAAATTTTGTTCCCTTCATAGTGATATCGATCTCTCATATTCATTCAAGTTATTTTCCATAACATGAGTCTGTTGGTTCATCATTCTCATGAATTTTTCCATTCCAGCTTCCAGTGGAGGGTCGTCGGCACATGGTCCATTGCGGTCACCATTTGCACAGTTCCTACTATTTCCCACCATTTTATAAAAGAATAAAACCTTATAAATTTATTTAATTTATTAATTTTTAACTACAAAGTATTTTATGTCTTAAAATTTGATTCTTAAATATATTATTCTTTATCAACAATTACATTTCTCCATAAATCATTCATAATGATTTTATAAAAAGATTGTGATTAACCAAACATATCCCCTAGGAGGGTCAAACCAGGAGTGCAGAAAGTCCCACTGTCGTGTACCGGGATACCCTAGGTCAAGCCTGACACTCCTTGTCAGTGTTTTCACTCCTAGGTAGATCTTTACTAAAGCCACATCGACTTGTTCGGATCCAGACATGGATTTATCTATTCGGAAACCACTTTACTTAATATTTCAACAAAATACATGAAAAAATTTCTTATATTTAAACATTTATATAGGGTTATTACTAAAGATTTCATATACTAATTTCCTAAAATAACTAAATATTCTTTTGATACCAGCTATGGAATTCATTTTTTTATTACATAACATTTCATTAAATTTTACAAATAGAGGATCTTTAAAGTCTACTATCATGGAAATCAGGAACAATATACATGAAAAAAACATAAAAATTTATTCTAATCCACCTGTATGGATTCATAATAATTTCATATTAAGTACCATTAATGCATCACATAGCATGGATACATACATCAAAAGAAAGGGCAAGGAGAAGTCCTATTAAGTAAAGAAAGTTAAACACTTAAAATGTGAACATGAGGTATATCAAAAAGAACATGACAGATATCATAAAAAAATGATAAAGAGGAATTTTAAAAAAATAATAAATTGAATCATAACATGAAATTTGTGGAAAAAATATTTAATTTAGACATTCATGAACATATCACTAAGTTCTGTCCCCAAGATTTAATAAAATTTACCATGGTTATTCAACAAGATATCGTAAAACTTTTCTTCTCAAGAGTTTAAATTTTTTACCCAATGCATTGAAGCCCTATTAGGGTGAACCCTTAATATGTATTTATTTTCATATGAGAAAAATATATCATGGACATATATTTTATAAATACCCCAAAAAGAATAAAAGAAAAGGGTTTCATTTCAAAATCTTGATGATTATAAAGTACTTAAAAACTTGATCGTTAGGTCATTTATAAGCCATGGAAAAGGAATGAGAGTTTCATGTATGTAAATTCCAGAATCAAATATATAATTTTTATGCATTTATGAATTACCCTAGAAACTAAATACGTTTTGGTATTCATATAAACAAAATAAGATAATTTCTTGAGAGAAAGAGAGAGAAATTTTGAGACGAAGATTCTGCAGCATAACAGCTATATAACATGGATTTAGAAAACATTAAAAAGATAGGGGACAGAGGACACCCATTAAAATATAAGAAAAAAATAACATGGAGATAAGAACATGTTAATGATATTTCAATGACATAGAACATGAATAAATAAAACATGAAAGAAAAGAGAAGATGCGATTTATTTTACGAAAATTGAGCCAGCTAACGACGTTACTTAAAAATTCAAAAAATAAGTTGATGAGATCAGAAAGTGTATCTCATTATTTGGAAATGAAATGGAAAGTAATAAGGATATATAATGACATACCCCAGATAATAAAATGAAATATATAAGACATAACAGAAAGGACGTCATGACTAAAAGAGGAGGGTGAAATGTTCCCTTACCTTGAATAGTAACTTCAAAAACACGAAGGTTGTGACCTTGGGGGGATTGAGGGAACTCTGGGAGGACTCCTTGGGAAGTAAAAATACAATAGATTCATTGAGGAAGAATTTTTAACGAAATTAATTATGGTTGGTATTTTTAGTAAAAGTGAGGGAATATTTTATTAATTTCCACGGGACACCTCATTAGTGGTATTTTCAAAACCATGGGCTTGCCCATCATATTTGACCATGGTATTGGACACTTAGGACACCTAATAACATCTATTACTTTTCACAATTGGACCAGAATTATTACATCATTGTTACATCATTAATTATGTCATTAAAAACATCAATACTGAAAACTCTATTTTCACTATTCACTGAAAAAACAAAACATTTTTAAAAATATCATAAATTAACCCTAACCTAAAATTGATGATCTGAATTAAAAAATGAACTCCATTTTATGAAAATAATTTTATAATTGTTAGATATTTAATTTTTAAGTAGAAAAACTATTTACCCAAAAATAATATTAATACATAACTATTAATTCCTGAAACGGTTATTTACTTATGCAACTATATCACATTACCATTCAAGATGCCTAAATTATTTTTAAAATTAATTAAGTGAGGATACTATTCCATTTCTCACATACTATTCATAAGGGTAATATTACTATTCATAATTTACTATTCACCAAAAATTATGTTGATCTTATTAGAATCAAAATTTCTTATGGATCACAACTATAACAGACCATTTTTTTAAAATCATTTCAATTTATTAATTACATAAAGTATTAAAAAATAATTTAAAATTCCATTTTCCAATATTCAACAATAATAAGGAACCTCTATAAATTCATCCTATATTTATCTTAATATTTGAAATTCAAAAATTTTACCATAATAAGAAATAACAGTTTTATTTATAAAAAAGGATTACACAATGTAACTGAGGCCTCGTTACAAATCCCCTTATAACACCTACATATGACCTAAGAGTAAGGTGTGCAATGGTTATATAATCCAGGGGTGGCTCTGCCAACATTACATGAGTGGTGATTTCTATCAGCTTGAACTTCTCTCATATGAGATTCCATTCAAGCTTCACATGTTAAAGTTCAGCTTGGTCTTTATCTAGAGCAAAGCCTAGAGATGCTGCCTCCTTCCCAAGATCCGAAAAAATAGGCTTTTTACAGCCCGAGTCTATTGGATGAGGCCATATACTCTTCTTTTTGTATTAATTAACCTTGATAATTTGTATTTATAAAAAATAATAATAACATTAAGAGTATAGTTTCTAAAGGTCATATTAACCAAAATTCATTTAATAGTCGAAACCCAATAGTCTCATTTTAATTATAATCACTTCATTAATTAAAGGATATAGTTTTGTTGAGTATAAAATAAAATAATGCAAAAATTTTAGAAAAAAAAATTATTCAAAATTTTGGGTCGTTACAATATACATGGTGTGTTTTTTATTACAAAATGTGTACCCAACATGGGGTACCAATCTATGTACCTCAATTGTCATGTCTATGTACATCACATGGACTTGTACCTCAACATGAAGTGCAACCCACAGAGCTCCTAGTAGTGTACTCTATATGGCCATATGCCCCTACATGGGCTATCTGGTCGAGTATACGGCTATACAGTTGTGTACCAGTACATAGTTTGTATACCCCATACAGGGAATGTACTTCTACAAAAGATCAACTTAACTGAATGGGAAAACACACAACATGTATTCCAAAGTCTACATACAATGTGATTGAGATTTCTAAATGGGAAACCACTCTAATCACCCCAAAAAACTATTTTTCTTCCCAAAATCTATAGATCAACCATAAAGGGTTCATAATAAGGCATAATAGGTGTTTAAAATATAAAAACATAGAATATAAGTGTATTTATGGAAAAACAAAATAATTTCCTACCTTTGGGTAGAATATGTTGAACTTACACCTGTCTTCACAGTTTATGGCTTCCACACAATGACGTGGCTCCTCCCAAACATCATGGTGGTACCTCTCTTTCTCCCTCTATACTTATCTCTCTGCATATATCTTTTCCTCTATCATTCATGTTATATATAATATATGGGTTTCATGTGTGTGAATCCATGAGAGAAAGAAGAAAATAAAAAAAATGAAAATAATGAAAAAGAAAAGAAAACAAAAAAAAGGTCTAGGATCTACCTTAACACCTTACCTTAGTTTATTCCCCACCTTGGAAAAAATTTCTATTTAAGAATAAATGAAAAAATTGAATCTCCGTTTTTTGATCTATTTAAATGAAAAAATCAAATGAATGTGTGCGAATAAATAAATATTTAAATAAATATATATTAGATATTATTTATTCCACATAGATTTTAACAGTTCATAATTCCAACAAACTGATGTATGAGGGTAAAAACCCTATTCTAAGACCAATAGAGATGATCCAATATCTTCTTCTATGGGAAAATGACCATTTTCCCATTGTAAGCATCTGATCGAAAAAATTCAAATTTCTGCTCAAATTTATATTCTTTAAAAACCTAGGTCATAACATAACAACAGAATCTGAATGAATCCTAAAAATTCATTTGTGTGACACTATATATGTTTCACCTTTATTAGTCATAAATTGGATATTCATCTCTTATGGGCCCTTAGTTGGTTCCATTGATGATAGATAAATTTTTTGTGATCCAGGGGAGGATGATGAAAACTTAGAGCTATAAAGTATATATGTAGACTAAATAAGGAGGTTGTAAGAGTTCATGTATTTTGAAAATTGTTCTTTATGTTCTCCTTAAAATATATCTTGAAAATATTGGTCAATGTAGTATGTCAAACCCAAGGTTCATTGGGCCATTATGGATTCTTTCAGGGTAAATGAGGTTTATTATAACCTTTCATTACCCCTATCGTTGAATCGGGTGAAAAATTATTCCTACATATTAATGGTGAGAAGATATGTACATGATGGATCACACATTATCAAATGAGGTAAGATTGTTGTTGAGAATGACACTGCATTTCTACAATACCTTATAGATATTGAGGAACAATTGGAGGAGACCCTTTAGAGTTGGATGAAACCATAAGTTTGTGTCTTTTGGAAGTGTGGAGACCTTTGGGAGAGATCACGAGAGCTTGATAATCAGATGTGACCTTACTACCCACAAATCATTGAGTAAGTTGATATTTTCGATATGAGAGTCCTTGATAGTAGGTATAATGTAACAACCTAATTTTTAATAAATCCTTTAAAATATTTTAATTAATATTTCTATAATGTGGCCATATTGTGTAATGAAAAAGGGAAATAATATTTTTATAATTATAATAATAAAATCATGAGTGTTCTATTAGGTTTTAAACATGATTCTTATATTCGGGTTCTAATTCTATAATTTTTCTATGGTGGTTTTTCTCATAGATTTTTTGTTGTGGTGGGATTTTTTGTATTAATAAATTTTTAAGTAATTAATTATATTTAAGAATTAGTTTTAAAATTATTTATGTGGAATGGATATATTTCATTTTGAGTATATGATGTGGATGTAAATGACAAATTGAAGGTAAAATTTATGTTGATTTAGAAGGGAGATTTAATGGAGAAATAAATATAAGGGAGATATGACGGGAATTAACAAAGAGAGTTGTAATTTGGTAATGGAGGGGAAATTTGAGTATTGACTATTCATATAAATTTTATCTAAAAAGATATTTCCTCCTAAATTATTATATTTTATTTATTATTTTAGGAAAATATCTTTTTTATATTGGTTTTTGGAAAATCTAAAGGTGACAACAAACAAAAAATCATGATTAAAGATTATCATTAGAGGGATTAAGGATTGTGTTCCATTAGAAATCAAGGTGGGAATCTATACTTTTACTTCATACTAGTATTCTATTTGGTATTTATATTTTATTATTTTTCAATGGGTTAATAAATGTAAAAATGAAGGGAGATTTCTATTTGAGAGGTATAAGGTTTCAATGATTGAGTAATGAAAAAAATTATAATTTGGCGAAATTCAAGAATGAATGTAGTGAAACATGTATTATAAATTAAATATTGAAAATTACATATTTAGAGAATTTTTATCATAATTATAAAACATAGTTTTTTTATTTCTTTCTCTAATAATGGTTTGTGAATCTTATTATATTTTAATAATATTCCATTTATTATGGATATTATTTTGAATATTATATTAGATTATTATCAGATATATTAGATAATTTCATATTTGAAATTTAGAGCCCAAATTCTTTAATAAATGTAGAAAATACTATAGAGGTGAGAATGGTGATTTTTTCAAACTTTAGTATGGCTTTTTTAATTTGAAATTAGTGGCATTCCATTCTCTAGGAAATTTTTTGTAAGTTCTTGTGAGGTGTAGGGGAATATTTGATAGTATGTTACATGGTTCTACGAAATATGTGTGTGTTTTCATTCCTTATGTGAATAAAGATATTCCACTATCTAAATAAGAAATAATTTGGGAAAATAGTTACAAATGGTGTTTATAGTTTTACAAGGTCATTCCACCATTTCATGGGTGAAAATCCAAATCATTAATGGGTTTATACAACCTTCTACAATACTATACTTTTTCCCTCATCTAATGTGTGATAATTATGTGAAATCTTGGTGGATGTATGCATGTAGTTAGATAAAGTACATGTAGTATACTGTGTTGTATTCTGTTTAATTTATGTGTCCACACTATGTGTGAGAATAATATAAATAATTAGTCTATTCTAATGTTTTTTATGTGTATATCACAAAGGTGTAATCCACTTTGTACCATTGACCATTTATGGGGTATTTAGAAAAATTTTAGGATCTTTTCTCTATAAACACATTCATAGTGTTTAGAAAATATATTGGAGGATGAAATAGAGTTAATAACCCCTTAGAGTCCCATTTATAATAGTGAATGTGACCTTCACAAGATTTATGAAGTAAATACTCCCTTATAAATTTTAGGTATGGGTAATATATATCAAGCATAATATATATTGTTTTTATACCCCCTTTGTTCCAACATGGTGAGGGTTCCCCATAAGACTAATATAGCTGGTAATCCCCCATGTGATGGGGAATTTATCCTCTGTCCATAGAGTAAGTAACATGCTCGAATGAAATACATTTCCCTCAATGAGGTATTGGTCCTTCATAAAGGCCAGTGAAGTTCACCCAATGGATTTTTGAAGATAAAGTTGTATTTGGTGTTAATAATATTTTTATAAATTCAAGGAATTAGATGATTTGTTTCTATAATAAATGGAAATTCAAGATGACTGTTGCTTCTTGTAGATCTCACTTGGATTGATTCAAGACAACATCAATTAACATGAGATGGTTTGAGTGATAATATTCAAGGTTACATGAAAAGAAATAGTGACTGGGAAGTGGTACTATCTATAATGGTGTTTTTTGTAATGTTTATGCAATAACAAAATGGAAATTTAACCAAGATTCATAATGTATTGGTGGGATTGAATTCATAATACACCATTCAAATTATTTTTTAAATAAAATCTATTGTTGAATAGATAAGGAAAATAATTTGGATAGCATATTTAAATGTTGGGATGGTTTTTGAGTTGATGTATAGATCTAGATAAGTCCTTGAGATGAGAAAGTTAAGGATGATCAAATCTACAATTATAGTGTAGATGTGACGACACAAATTTATATCACTAAAATTCACCTTCTTATATTTATTTTTTATTGTACGAATCATATAAAAACATATATATAACACAATAAAATCATTAAAAATCAAGAATAAAACACATAATAGGTATTTCTAGACAATGTGGAACTTATACCTATGAAATAGTAACTTTCCCTTGGGAATAGTAATATCACACTTCTGAATAGTAAATCATCCTAAGTAATAGTAACCACACACATGAAAGTATAAATAAAATTTATGCATCTCATAGGTTTTTGTGTGGTATAATTATATCATAGTAATAGTAAGTGAATATTGTAAAAATTAATATCTATGGTTTTGTATTTTTAAAATTCATAAATACGTAATTAAAATTTTATAATAAAAAATATTATTTAAAAGTAAATTCATTTTCATAAATTTTCTTAACAAATAAATATTTTTTTCTTATGATTTTAGGATAATTTTAAGAGGCATTAGTTGCTTTTTGAAAGTGTTTTAAAATCAATATTAAATTTAAAAGCTATATTTTTCAAGTAAATTATGATATTATTTATAAATTAAATTTCACATAATTAGAAAATTATTTAGATAAAATGTATACTTTTTTTAACTTATCATCGTTATTTTAAAATATTTGATAAAAATTATCTTACAATTCATTGTCTTGTACCAAAATAATTAACAAATGAATAACATATCCAAAATCCACCCCTCTCCTCCACTATAAGAACCACCCAACCCCTCCCCCTCTCTTCTATTCACTATTCTAAGCATTGATGCTTGTCAAAATTTTGACCAAATCTTATTCCCTAGTATCTAATCATGTTCAAGAGATCTTGGTCTTTCCAAAATACCAAAACCCTTTCCTATAAGGAGGTTCTCAAGTAAGATAATTCAAGATGTAAATCCTCTTCCTATTTCATTTAATTTCATTTCAATTTATTTTATTTTATTATTCTCTCTTCCCCTCCTCTATCTAAATGATCATGATAAATCCATTATCATATATATAATGGAATTATATCATGTCAATTTAATATCCATTATGAATTTCCTAACACTCTCTATTTTATTTTAAAAAACAAATCGTCGCTCGGGGGTGCTGATTTGCAACCTTCATGGATGACGAGCATTCGTTCTTTAACATATGCTTAATGTCTGGTCATGAAACCATTTTTATTATTGAACAAAATTATAAAAAATGTATTATTTCTTATTTAATGTTCAGGAACTAGTATATATTCATAATATAAATTCATATGGCATAATTAGTTTGAGATGATCGAAATACCGTCATAAGAATCTAAACGAATATCACTAATGTTTTATCTATTATATCATATTCATACCATATAACCAAATTAATTATATAACCATTTAATATTTTGTATTTTTTTTAGTATCATATAAATTCAATTCTGTAGATTCATATCCACTAAACATGAACTTCCAATCTCATATAAAAGTATAAGGATTGTGAAAACCTTGGAAACGAATGCTCCTGAGTGATAAATTTGAATCTTATGACTCATAAAAAAGTCCATAAATGAACATAATAAAATTATAAAAAATAAAATAAATATATAAATGTTTTGGAATTAATTATTTAATGTATTAAATTTGATTATCCCTGACATTAATGTCAAGTTCATAATACATTCATACATAATGTAAGGGTTTCTACCTGAACCTCTATTTTCTTTTGGGTGACTATTATTTCTCTCTTTACCTAAATGAAAATTTAAATTATTCTTATGCACTTCAAAAAATATAATTTTTTACATTAAGTGAACATATCGAATTCTTACCTATTTTTAAGTGCAATCCATATCTTATTTACGCCACTATTATTTTAATAAAATCAATCATTTTATTATGAAAAACTATCATAGTTTACTTATGGTTTCATACAAATATTTTTTCTAAAAGGGCACTTCATTGAAAAGTAAAAGAGTATTTTCTCCCAAGAATTACTCAATGATTTTATACATGTATTTTCATCTTTTTCAATACTCTTGTTTATTCATAGGTTTAATTGAGATTAATATTTTATGATATCACCTATGATGTTTTTTTAATATTTTATGATTAGTTTGACAGTGGATGTTCTATCTTGATACCACTCACCATATTACTCTAAATGGTTAGTGATTATGATTGTGCAAAGTTATTTACCACCCATATGTTAGTTTTAATACGAATTTGAATGTTTATTTTGATTCACCCCTTTCATATGAGGAATTAATTGTACTTAGTAAGTGTTGGGTGGGGCCCTCTATAGCTCATCATTGAACCAATATGTCTCTTGAGACAACCTAGTTTGGGTTTTTACCCATTTATGTATGGTCTTGGAACGAGGCCTTGAGCATATGGTTATGATATATTGCATTATGCATTCCACCATTATGAACCTATTAATTGATAGTACATTTGATTATTCAACTATTAGATTATCCATGGTTATGTTTTATTATGAAATTATTTATTTATCTTTTATTCCTTCATACTATGCTCGAGTATATTTTTTAATGGGATGCGTACTTTTATTTATTCACTATGCCTTATTCAGATGATTTCACTGTATTAAATACACTTATTGTGAAATGAACCGACCCCTTTTAAATTTTTTATTTTCCCTATGATGCAAATAAGTATATTATAAATGACATACAAGGATAATCTAAGAGTTATGGATGTTTACAATGGAATTTACATATTTTTTTTCTTTCAACTTGTAATGTTGAAATTATATATGTATCTTGTTTTCTAAAGCTACTAAACTATTCATTACATCTGGATATGACTTCCTTGTAGTCACACCAATTTATTTAAGGAACTAGCTCTATACAATTGGGTTTTCGGACTTTATAGTTAGTATCAGATGAAGTTTAGAAAAATCCTTGGAAACATGATTTAGAAAATGTATATTAGGGGAAATCCCTAAGAAAGACTTTGAGGAAAAAAATAAAATAACGCAATATAATTTTGGTAAGGTGAGTATTATTTGGATCTTCCTACTAATAAATCCATGTCTAGATACAACAATTGGACATGGTTCGGGTATAGATGTACCTAGGTTTAATAACTCTGACAAGGTGTTTCGAACTTTATTTGGGGTAACCTGGCACACAAAAATAGGCCTTACTACGCACCTAGTTTGACACTACCAGGGTATATACCTAGGGTAATTCACATTTTCATTACAAACCATTATGAAGGATTTAATTGTAAATATGTCCACAGACAAACGACGCTTATGATTGTTGAATTAGAAATGCATGCAATTTGAATTTATGTTATGTATTTTACTAGGTTGACATTATAAATTATGATTAATAACTTAATTTAGCATGTTCTATTATTTAGAAATGGATCCTATTAAAAGGAATGGAAACTGCATGGAAGTTAATCTACCATATAAGGTTTTCCCTCAAAATCATGATAATGATGTTCGTTCTGGAGCTGCGACTGGTGTTGAGAAACATGTAACTATAATAAGACAGATGACTTAGGTTATGAATAATAAACTTACCCATATAGAGAATCCTGAACCACAATGTGGAGGAGCAATGTTAGACAACTCTATGCGATAAGAATATCCATCATTTAATTAGACTATAAACCCTTTCATAGCGGAGTAGTGGATAATTTATTTAGAGAAGATATTTCTCACTATGGGATGTAATGAAAGGGAGAAGGTTATTATGTTAATTTAACATCTTTTCGGAGATGAAGATCAATAGTGGTCATTGATTCAAAACAAAAAAGTGGATTAAGACATATAAAACATAGAATATATTGAATTTAAAGAACTTCTTCTTGAAAAATATTTTTCTCATGAAGAGAAAGAGGACATAGAAAGGATGTTTCTCCATATGAGGCAAATAGAGGATGAGAATTTGGAATTGTATAAAGCTTCACATGATTATAATGGCATGTCGTGGACTACATGCATAACCCAATGTGTAAGATTGATGGATTATTTGATTGTTTAAATCCATTTCCTTAGTGGGCTCTGGTCTACCCAAATATCTCATCATATGAAGACATAGTCTCATTTGAAAAAAATATAGAAAAATAATTCTCCATGTAATATAACTACAATGTAAATAAACAGAGGAAAATGGATGTTGAACACTCTATAAAAAGAAATATGGAAATTGGGAAGAAGGGAAGAGTTGACATTCCACCCTGTAGGGATTCTGCGAAGAAACACCCTGGTACTTTCTTGAAGTAAAGGGGTGTTTGTTACAAGTATAGTGAAACGGCCACCAATTTCATTATTGTAATATAAATAATGATGTTTCCAATTTAAAATGATATAATTATAATGATATGGGACCTTATGTACATAAATTTCATAAAAGTCAAGGAAAATTTTCCCAAAGAAGGCCAAGGGCGCAAGCCCAAGCATATGCAGTCACTACTATAGATATTGAAGTTCCTAAATATGCGGTGTTAGGTACATTAATGATTTAATCAAACTTATCCAATGCTTTATTTTATTATGGATCATTGCAATCTTTCATATGTTTCTAGGTTTTTATTAATATTAATCATTTAGAATTTGATTTAATAATGGAGTTGTCAGTCAAATCATCTAAGGGAAGTATCATTGCAAAAAAAAAGATGTGTCTATCAGGCCCCTTATGACACATAAACGTTCTTTAGTTGTTGACCTTATCATAATACCCATGATTGAAATTGATATAATTCTTGGAGTGAATTTCCTTTCAAATTATGATGAAAAGATCTATTGAAATAGGAAATAACTTAACATTTTTGAGAATGATGTAGAATCCCTTATCTTTAGAGTAGAAACCATGCCTTATGATTCATATCCAGATCCACCCCCATTTGCTCTACTGAATTCCTTTCTTAGGGAATAATATGACACAATATCTATGAGTGAGTAAATAAATGTTCAAATTGAGCATGTACCTATTGTTCAACAATACATTGATGTATTTATATAGGATTTACCTATACATCCTCTGAAGCAGAAAATTATTTTTTATTATGATTTAATTCATTCTGAAAGTTCTATATCAATGACTCTTTATAAAATGGAAACCATGGTGGAATTAGTGGATTCTGGGAAAAATCTAGAGTTGAATAGTATGGAGTTTATTCACCCTAGTGTTTCTCCATGGGGATCTCCTATTCTTTTCATTAATAAAAAAGATGGATCTTTGAGGTCATGCATTGACTATAGGGATTTCAATGCGATTAGGATAAAGAACAAGTATTATCTTCCTCATATTGATAATTTATTTGATCAAATTCACCAAGCCCAATATTTTTCATAGATTGACCTTTGATCTGGATATCATCAGTTTCATTTGAGAAAGGATGATATTCTAAAGATGGCATTTCAAAATAGGTATTGGAATTATGAGTATATAGTGATATCTTTTTGACTGTATAATTCAACCTATGTTTCCAAGGATCTAATGAATAGAGTTTTCAAGGAATATCTTAATAAATTTATTGTGTTATTTATTGATGGTATCTTGGTATACTCAAAATTTTATATAGATCATGATAATCACTTGTTCATTATTATAAAATCTCTTAGAAGAAACAAGTTATATAGGATGTTTAAAATGTGTGAATTTTGGCTTCAAAGAGTTTATTTTCATGTTCATATTGTCTCTAAGGATGGAATATTAGTTGATCTTTTTAAGACTAGGGAATTTCAAGAATTTCCTATACCAGTGAACATAACAAAGGTACTTATTTTTATTTTCTTATCCAGTTATTATTAGTGTTTCATTCAGAACATTGCCCAACTAGCTGATTTATCGACAAATCTTACATATAAATGGGTTACTTTTGTATAAAAAAAAGAATGTGAATAATGATTCAAATAATTGAAGAAAATATAAGTGAATGCTCCAATATTGACTCTACCATTGAGAAATTGTGGATTTGTGATTTTTAATGATGTATCAAATAAAGGAATTGGATGTATTCATATGCATAATGATAAATTTATTGCCTATGAATCAAGGCCATTAATAACTCATGAATAGAACTATGAAACTCATGATATTTAGTCAATATATGTAACCATTACTCTGAATATATGGAGAAAATTTCTCTATGGCAAGTGATGTGAGATAGATATAGATAAAAAGAGTTTGAAATATATCTTCTCAAAAAAATAGCTCAACATGTGGAAAAGGAAATGGTACAAACTACTCATGGATTAGGATTATTCAGTACACTATCTATTAGGAATTGAAAATAATGTAGTAGATGAATTTATTAGTAAGGATCATGGATTTCTAAACAAAATGATTATGGAAATGGATCTTGTGTAGATGGATATAGCAATGGGGGATATAAAAATTATCAAGGATGGTGTCTCATAATTACTTTTTCACATTGTTTCCCAACCATCCTTATTAGAAAGGGTTAAATTTTCTCAGTTTGATGATGAGAATCTTTAAAATAAAATAAAATTTGTGAATGATGGGAAATTGTATGACTTCATCTGTGAGGATAGAATTCTAAAATTTGGTAAGAGGCTTTGTGCTCCCTCTATGTCCTAGCTAAAAATAGGGTTATTGGATGATAATCATAGGTAGAATTTCTTTATACACCCTAGTAGTACTAATATGTACAGATATTTGAATGAACATTTCTAGTGGGATAACATGAAGTGGAAAATTGTTAATTATGTGTCAGGATATTTAGTGTGTCAAGAGGTGAAGGATGAAATACAACATCCTAGAGGAATCTTGCAACAGCATCCTATTTATACATTTAAATGGGATGAAATTACAATCAATTTTGTCATTGGATTACCAAAAACTACAAAAATGAATGTTACAGTAGGGTTATTATTGATCGACATACCAAATCATCACATTTCATCACTATAAGGGATGATTTTGAACTAGAACGCATTTTACGGATCTACGTAAATTAAGTTTTAATACATCAGAGAGAACATCTATCAATTATATCTAATCATGATCTAGGATTTACATCCAAATTCTGAGAAAATTATTTAAAAATATTTGGATACTAAGCTTCATTTGATTACTGGTTATCACCATCAAACTGAAATAGAGTCATAAATGACATTCTAGACATTATAAGACATGTTTATATCATGGTCACATTATTTTAAAGTTATGTGTGATTTGTATTTACCTTAGGTAGAGTTTTCCTATAATAATAGTTCCTATTTTAGTATTCAAATGGGACCATAAAAAGCATTGTGCAGAAAGAGATGTCGTACACCGACATGTTGGGATGAAGTTAGTGAAGGAAAGCTTGTAGGCCCATAGCTTTTAAAGGTAACAATAAAAAAGGTAAAGAATATTCAAACCTATATCAAATTTTATCAATGCAGTAAAAAGAGTTATGCTAATGGTAAAAGGAATAATTTGGAATTTCATGTAGGAGAACATATTTTCTTGAAGGTATCTATATTGAATGGAGTTATATGATTTGGAAACAAATAGAAACTAAGCCCCATGTATAGAGAGTTAGAGCTATGTATTATCATTTGGTGATGCCACCTAGTCTTCCTAAACTACAAAATGTGTTACACATCTCTTTGTTGAGAAATTACAGGCTAGATCCAACACATGTACTCACATCTAAAGGCATCGAATTGGAACATGACTTAATTGGCTGTGAGGAGCCCATCCAGATTCCGGACACTAAAAAAAGTGTTCAGGAATCATCAGACTCGGATGGTGAAGGTATATTGGAAAAATCATAAAATTTAAGAGGTTGTGTGGGAGACTAGGGAGCTTATGATAAACAACAACCCAAATATTTTTGAGGTTACATTTTAGAGATTTTGAGGATGAACGTTTTATAGGAGGGAATAATATAACAACCCAAATTTCTATAAATGAAACTTTTTCCTATGTTTTTTTATATAATATGAATTATATAAGACTTCATAGAGAACACAGTAAAATCTTTATAAATGAAACCTAAAACAAATAATATGTGTTTATAGATGTTAAAAAAACAATAGTGATGAAATAGTAACTTTCCCTTAGGAACAGTAATATGCCCCTTATTAATAGTTAATTGGCCTAATGAATAGTAATATCATCTATGAATGTATAAAAAAATTATTCATATGATAACTCATAGTTTTATCTAATGATATCATAGTAAAAGTAACTTCATATTTTAAAAATTAATATTTAAGACTTGGTATTTTTATAAGCCATAATTATTTAATTGCAATTTTATAATTAATAAAATTATTTAAAATATAATTAATTTTTATAAAATAGATTAATAAATCTATATTTTGTTGTCTTATTATTTTAGGATAAATTTATGACACCTCAGTTAATTTCTTAAAATATCGTGAAATAACTTTTAAATTTTAAATCTGTATTTTTCAAGTAAATAATGATTTTATTTAAAAATTAAATATCAAATATTTAAAAAAATTATTCTGATAAAATTGAGTCCATTTTTTAATTCTGCTCATTGAAAATATGGTTATAGTTCATTTTTTTATTTTTCTGAAATACTTGAATTTTTAGCGAATAGTAAAATTCAGTAATTTATGATGTAAATACATTACAAGGTAAATAAACTATTCCTTGAGTCATATCAATTGTAAGAAACATAATATATAATTTTAATTCATTATTTCAATATATTTTATGATAATTATAAAAATACTCATTTTCTGGAGCCAGAATAATATATTAATGAGTAATATATTCAATGATCACCACTCTCATCCACTATAAAAACCACCATCAACCCCATTTTCTCTTAACTCATGTAATTCTTGAATCCTTTAAATGTTCTACACAAATATTATTCCATATTATCTCCCCCCATCTAGGATCTCTTTTTCTATCCAAAAGGGAAAAACCCCTTCCCTTTATGAGGTTCTCAAGGAGGATAATTCAAGAGGAAAATCCTCTTCCTATTTCATTTAATTTCATTTCAATTTATTTTCTTTTATTATTATATCCTAACCTCCTATAAATAAATGATCATGATAACTATAATATTATCTATATAATATATTTATTTCTTGTTTATTGAATATCCATTATCAATCTCCTTACTTTCATTATATTGTATTTTAAAAAAACTAAATCACCGTTCGGGAGTTTCCAATTTACAGCCTTCGTAGAAGATGAACTTTAGTTCTATAATTTCTCCATCAAGGCTGGTCATGAAACTAATTTCATGGTGGAAACAGGTTATAAAATATGTATTATGTCATATTTAATTTTATGGAACCAATATATATACATAATAATAACTCATATGATAGAACTAGTTTTAGATGATCGAAATACCACCGTAATAATCAAAATGATTTTCACTAATGTTTTATGAAATAACTCATCTTCATAAAATATATAAAAATAAATTATATAACCATTTAATCTTCTTTATGTTCATTAGTATCATATAAATTCAATTCTGTATAATCATATTCATTCCACATGAACAACCATACTCAAATAAAAGTATACTGATCGTGAAAACCATGGAAAAGAAAGCTCTCGAGTGATAAATTTGTATCTTATAACTAATAAAAAAGGCCATAAATTAATATAATAAAATTATAGTTAATAAAATAAAAATATAAAAGGTTATTAATTAATTAATAAGGGGATTCAATTTTATTATCTAGGATATTAAGGTCAATTGTAGAACACATTCAGACATTAGGTAAGGGTTCCTACCCAAATCACCATTTTCATTGGGGTTACTCTTATTTCTCTCAATAACCCAATGAAATTATTAATTATTCTTATTTACTCCTAAAACATTATTTTTTAATGTTATAAATATATTTAACAATCAAAATCCTTCTTTATTTTATGGGGAGTTTCATGTTTTAAAACGGTCTTTCTCAAATTCTTCCCAATAAACAAGCCTGATTCATGGGAACTTCTCGAATTATTACCTATTTTCAACTGCACTCTATAATATTTTTTAATCCACCAATATTTTTCTAAAATTAATCTTTTTATTATGAAAAAACTAACTTATTTCACTTCTGATTTTATACAAACATTTTTCCTAAAAAACTCTTCTTTGTTAAGTAAAAGTGTATTTCTCTCAAGAATTACTTAGTGATATTGTATGATTATTTTAATCAATTACAACCCTATTTTTGATTATTATATTGAATTGGGATTAATATTTTGTGATATATTCTACCAAATTTTATTGAATGGTTTATGATTAGTTTGGTTGTGGATTTTCTATCTTGATAACATTCAACATATTACTCAAAATGGGTACTGTCTATGATTGGGGAAAGTTATTTACATGTCATATATTACTTTCAATATGATTTTATATGTTGATTATGTTTCAAACTGTAACGACCCAATCTTTTTGAGTAGTATATTAACTTACTCTTAATGATTTAATAACATGTTAATGGTTAAAGAAGAAAGAGGATTCGATGGCTTCATCTAGTAGACTCGACCCTTCTGAAGCCCACTTATCAGAGCTTGGGAAGGAGGTAGCATTTGTGGGCTTCGCTTTCGACCAAGCCCAAGCCGAACTCCAGCGTGTCAAGCTTGAACGGAAACACCTACGGGAGAAGTTGAAGTTAGTAGAGATTACTACTAAGGCAATGTTATCTGAGCCTCCCTCAGATTCTCTCACCATAGCACACCGTACACTTAGGTCTTATGCCGGTGTTATAAGGGGCTATGTGACGAGACCCTAGCTTCCTTGTGTAATCCTTTCGGGTGAATAATTGAGATTTCTTCCTTTAGTGATGTTGTGAAATTTCAAATGTCTAGATAATTTTAGAATGTATTTTATTGATGAATTTTGAAAAAAGTATATTTTAAAATATTTATGTAAACCCTAAATAACTAATGATGTGTAATGATTTTCAAAAAATGGTATTCTACAAAAGTGTTCAGTAAGGAATTTGGAGTCTAATAAGATCAACTTAATTTTTGATGAATAGTAAATTATGAATAGTGATTTTACGCTTAGGATTAGTAATGTGACCAAATGGATTAGTAATTTCACTCAAAGAAAGTTTTAATATAATTTGGACACCTAGATTAAGTAATGTGATTCAATAAAATGGGTAAATAACGGTTTCATAAATGATTAATCAAGTATTAGTTTTTTTCATGTGAATAGTGTTTTTTAATTAAAAATTTAATTAAAAATTATTAGAAAATTATTTTTATAAAAATGAATTTATTTTTGAACTCAGAGCATCGATATTGTGGTATGGTAATTTTTGGGGATTTTTCTGAAAAAAATGAATTTTCAATGAATAGTGATTTTATTTAAAAATTAAATTAAAAATATTTAGAAAATTATTTTTATAAAATGGAGTTCATAAATGTACTAAGAGCATCGATATTTGGTTAAGGTAAAATTTTGAGATTATTCTGAGAAAGTTGAATTTTTAGTGAATAGTAAAAATACAGTTTTAGGGTTTCGGTATGTTTAATGACATCATAACTGTGTCATGATGATGTCATGAGTTTTTTTAAGGGTTGGCCGGCCAAGGGTGATGAATTATTGTTTTGGGGGCCCCATGTGGCCTAACTTTATGGAAAATATCATGAGAGAGCACATGGGTTTGAGAAAAGAACTTGTGAGGTGTCTCTTGGCCATTAATGCCTTGTCCCCTCACTTTCCTTATAAATACCCACCCTTTCCTCCTTTAGTTCCCACTCCCAACTCTCCCCCAACGATTTTATGGCCTCCTTACCTAACAAGGAGTCCTCCCAAGGTTCCCCCAAGCCTTCAAGGTCCAAAACCTTGAGTTTCAAGAGTCACGTTTTAAGGTAAGGGATCCGACCCCTCTCTTTCCTTTCATGTAATCTCTTTTATGTCATTCCTTTTATGATCCATGTTATTATGTGAGAGGATGTTCTTTTATATTCCTCTTACTACCCCTTTCATGTTTATATGATGACAGATCCCCTCTTACTCTCATCATTTCGTTTTATGAAAGTTTAAGTGACGCCGTTAGGCTGCCGAATGTTTAAGTGATTCTTTCACCCTTCTCATTTTTCAAGTTCGATTTTCATGTCAAATCTTTCATGTTCCTTTTTATTATGTTGGGGTATGATCTCTATATCTATCATACTTATCTCTTATGATCATATTATGAGATACCCTATTTGATTTGTTCAATTCATTTTTGTTGAAGTTTAAGTGACGCCGTTAGGCTGCCGAATTTTAATAAGAGAAATCAAATTTTTGTCTTCCTTCCATGTTTTTAATGTCAAATGGTATGTCCTTGAAATTGCATCAACATGTCCATATATCCTTCTTATTCTGTCCCTCTACTGTTTTATGGGTCAATTATGATTTTTCAACCCATGTTCCCTCTCTTTTCAAAGTTTTCTAAAACTGTGTAACATAGCCGTTATGCTGCAGAATTTTCGTCTCAAAATGTCTCTCTTTTCTCAAAATTATTTTATGTTATAAAGTGAATACTCAATGCTCCTATTTCTAAAGGGGTATTCACATATATATAAAAATGTTCTATTTTAAATTCTGGGATTTACATACATGATACCCGCTTTCCTTTTCCGTGGGTTTAAAGTAACGTAAAGATCATGTCTTTAAAGCAGTTTTTAAAACGTTATGATTATGAAATTAAACCCATTAATTTTATTCTATATGGGTTATTTATGAAATGTTTGATGATGATATATGTGGCTCACATGAAAATAAAGGAAAATTTAAGGGTGCGCCCTGATAGCGCTCTAATGCATTGGGTAAAGACTTAATCTCTAGAGATGACCATTTTAACGACACCTTGGTGAATAACCTTTGTAAATTTTTAACGACACCTTGGGGATGGACCTTGGTGAAACGAAATGATTGTCAATATTAAATGTTGCAGCCACATCTTCAAGTTATGAAAAATGTTATTTTCATTATGATGTATCTCATGATTTATTTCTCATGCCTTAAAGTTATTTTCATGTCCTTGGTGAAGTATCTCAAGTTCACATGTAAAATGTTTCTCTTGTTTCCCTTACTGGGCCTTCTGCTCACCCTTTCTTTTGATGTATGTCTCCAGGTTATGAGATGCATAATGAACATAGGATGAACTAAAGGAGAAGCCTTTCAAGTGTTTAAGAAGAATGTTTTATGTTTTTTTTATGTATTATGATCCTTGTTTCAAAGACACTAAACCTTAACGATCCTCAGTTTTGTGTAATGTAATGAAAGTTTATGTTATAAAAAGACGGGATGCTATAGTTGGTATCAAAGGATGGTTTAGTTATTTGTGGAAATTAGGATATAAAAACTTTAGGAAGAACCCTATAGAAAAGTTTAAATATAGGAAAACTTCCTGGTATTTTGGTAAGTATTGAGTAAGTGGTTTATCAAACAAATACATCCCTGTCTGGATACGAGCAGGTAGAGGCGGCTCTGGCACAGATGTACATAGGGGTAAAACCCGAAAACACCGCTTTGAGCTAGACTGGAACGGGAACTGGTGCACGATAACGGGCCTTGCTGCACTCTTGGTTACGACACTCCCGGGGGATATGTCTGGTTAATCACAAGCTTTTTATGAATCATTATGAAGGAATTATAGAAAAGTGTAATTGTCTAAGAATGAAGTCTTAGTTAAATGATTCATAAATGAAATAAGTTTCTTACTAAGGTTTTATTCTTTTAGAAGATGGCGGGAAATAGGAGGAACCGTGTCGATGGTGACCGCAATGCACCATGTGCTGACGGCCCTCCGATGGAAGCCGGAATGGAAACATTCATGCGAATGATGAACCAACTGACTCAAGTTATGAGTAATAACTTGAATCAAGCCGAGAGGCCGAGCTAACCACGAAGGGAACAACACTCTATTGAGTCCTTCATGCGTCAATGACCGCCAACATTCAGTGGATCTACTGACCCATTGGTTGTGGAACAATTGATAAGCTCCATTGAAAAGATCTTTTCTGTACTTCATTGTTCGGAATCAGAAAAAGTCACCCTTGCTGTTTACCGCCTAGAGGGAGAAGCTGATAAGTGGTGGTCACTGATCAAAATCACGAAGACAAGAGGAGAGATAGAAGCTATGGAGTGGGAATAATTTCAGGGAATTTTCCTTAACAAGTATTTCCCTCGTTCCATGAGAACAAGAATGGAGAAAGAGTTTCTCGAGCTGAAGTAGAAGGAGAACGAATCCATCGGAAGCTGCGAGATGAACTTCACAAGGCTTTCCCGTTATACCTCAAGCTTTGTCATGGACCCTAATGGAAAGGTTGATAGATTATTTGGCAGACTATGACCTCATCTGCGGAAGAATCTAGCCAACAGGGACTATGATAGCTATGAAGAAATAGTTCGAAGTGCTATGAAAGTCGAGCTGGAGTTTGGTGAGACACAGTGGTCTCATAAGCCAAATGAAAAGAAGAGATCGTTGGAGCCCAGTTTAGGGAAGTCTTTTGATCAGGGAAGAGGTGGAAAGCAAATGCAACTTACCACATGCAATAAATGTGGGAAGAATCATCTGGGGAACTGCTTGAATGGAAGTGGAAAGTGCTACAAGTTTGGAAGAGGAGGCCATATTTCTCGGAATTGTCATAGTGAGGTGAAGCCTCAGCTTCCCAACACTAACGACAGAGGAAAGATGGTTCTGGCCCTACCCGAAGTCACATGCTTTGTAACGACCCAAAATTTCATTAATGGAAAATCCCTCTTGATCCAGTTAAATGTTTCTTTATGTTTTTATATGATGTCAACTTCTTTAAGTTTTACGTTAAGATTTGTGACCGTTACTTTTATAGCCGTTGAACAGTGATCATCTGGGTAGTTTAAATATAAGGCTTTAACGAACCAATTTTCTACTCAGACAAAGGAAGCGATGGCCTCATCCAGTAGAATTGCCCCTTACGAAGCCCATTTATCGGAGCTCGGAAAGGAGGTGGCGTCTTTGGGCTTTGCCCTTGACCAAGCCCAAGCTGAGCTTCATCAAGTCAAGCTCGAACGTGATCGTCTACGGGAAAAATGGAAGTTGATAGAGATCACCACTCGAGCGATGTTATCCGAGCAACCCCAAGAGTCTGTCACCATCGCACACCTTACCCTTAGGTCTTATGCGGCTATTTTAAGGGTTTATGTAACAAATAAGTAGCACCATGTTCATGTACATTATTTTTGTATATAAAAATGAATATAATTTCTAGTCATTTTTGATGCATTGTATTTAGTTTTTAAAGTACAAATGATGTTTTTAGTTATTATTTAATTAAAAATTATATTTTATTAAATTAAAGGATTTTTGAATTAAATAATATTTTAATAAAATATTATTATTAATATTAAATTAATTTTTATTAAATATAAATGATCTTATAATTTTATGAATGCAATTAAAATTTTTATTAAGGTTTGAAAGCCATTTCTGTCAAAACCCGTGAATTTTTTATAAATGTCGGTTTTTATTTTAAAAGTGAAAATTCACATATTTAGAAAATTATTTAGATAAAATAAATATTATTTTTGGAATCAGGACGTCGAAATTATCCAACGGTGAATTTTTCATAATTTTCTGAGACAGTCAAATTTTTGGGTAAAAATTAAATACCATTTAAATATATAATGTGTTTTATGACATCATAATAACCCAATGGTGATGTAATAAAATACCATAATCCTTATTTTCGGACAATATGTGTTTTATCATTAAAATAATGAGGTTTTGGGTTTGTTTGACTCACTTTTCAAAGCATTAATGGAGCCCTCAAGACTTATTCAACACTTTGCCTTTTTAAATTAATTTCCATGGGAGTGTGACTCACCTCCACATAAGCAACCCTAATTTTTTAATAAGTTCGGACCTTGGCCTTGTAAAATATTGTTTTCCTCTTTCCTTTTCCAGAAACCATGGGAAAATACCATGGGATGGTTTGTGGTTTGGATTATTTTAAAATAAGGGGTCCCAAACCTAAATAATAAAGAATTCTCTCACCTTTCCTATATAAACCCACCCAAGCTCCCACTTCCTCCTCACCCAAATCCCTTGAAGTTCGTCCAAACTCTGCCCTACTCTCTCAATAATCCTCTCAAGGTGCCCCAAGCTCCCAAGAAGCCTCTCACAAGCCTCTCTCTAGGCTTTGGAAGCACACTTCCAAGTAAGGGTTTTTCTTCCTTTCTCATTTTTGTCAATTTTTCTTTAAGTTGTATTGACCTTTTAATTTCATTTATGAATGTTGGGGTATGGTTTCTCACCTCTCCCATACTGCCCTCTTATTGTTTGAATGATGGGAGTCCCCTTTCTCTCTCATTAAATGCCTCCCATGTACACCCGTTACTATGCCGAAATTCCGAAAGGAACCTTTTTCTCCTCTTCTATATTCAAGCAATACTTTTGTATCATGAATCTAAATTCCTTTTCAATTGTTGGTACATGTATCTATATGACCTTCTTACTGTCCATTACATGTAAATATGATGAGGAACCCCTTTCTCTCTCATCAGCCTTTTTTATGAATTCTTATGTCACGCCGTTACGCTGCCGAAATCACACCGATTTTCTAAGCCAATATCATTGTGTAGTGAATACCATGCCCATTTCTCCATCAAGGGTATTCACCTTTATGCACATTTACTTATTGATTGTAAAGTTTCATGTATGAATTCCACATTCCTTTATCGTGGAATAAATGATTATGTTTTATGAATCCATGTTTTATGATCCATGTGGCACACTTATGCATGAGATTAAATGTTTAAGAAGGGTGCGCCCTGATAGCGCTCCAATACATTGGGTAAAGTATAGTATCATGATACGTCATGTGCAATGAGTGTTGACTCATGATAATTCAAGTGCAATGAGGGTTTACTCGTGCTTCAAGTGCAATGAGGGTTTACTCATGCTCCATGTGCAATGAGCCTTGGCTCATGCTAATTCAATGTTAAGTATTGTTGCCACATTTCCATGTTATGATTATCATGCTTTATCATGAGTTTATGTTCATGTCTCTCTTATGCTCTATTGATATTCCTATTGCCTAACATGTATTGTACTCCTCATGTTATTCATTGTGTACTCCCTTACTGGGCTTTATAGCTCACCCTTTTCTTATGCATGTCCTCAGGTTATCCCATGCAATGCTAAGTACGAAGGAATGTAGTGGTCATGTAAAGGAAGTTTTCAATAAGGATGTTATATTTCAAGTTTAATGTTTTTATGTAATGATCCTAAGCCCCAACGACAATAAACCTCTCGATCTTCTTTGTTGTATCAAGTGAAGTTTTATGTAATAAAGCATGTTTAAGTTGTAATAAAAAGCAGGGTTGTCATAGTTGGTATCAGAGGATAGGTTTAGTTATTTTTGGGATTAGGAAACCCTAGTAAAGCCTTAGATACAAGACTAAGCATAATAAAAACATCCCTAAATTTTGGTAAATACTAAGTAAGTGTTTTATCAAACAAATACATCCCTGTCTGGATACGAGCAGGTAGAGGCGGCTCTGGCACAGATGTATCCTAGGGGTAAAACCCGAAAACACCGCTTTGAGCTAGACTCGAACGGGAACTGGTGCACGACAACGGGCCTTGCTGCACTCTTGGTTACGACACTCCCGGGGGAAATGTTTTGATAAATTCACAATCTTAGTATGAACCCTTATTAAGGGAAAAATGCCTCTAAGAATATATGTTAGAAGGAAGATCATGAAAATCCTGGATTGAATCATATAGACTCATTAGTTAAAGAGATTAAAGTTTATTTCTAAGTCATCAACTTTTGTCGTTGGATTACCCTCTATGTGTTACCCCTAACTTTCCTTTTATTCCAGCCAATGGCCGGTAATAGGAGAACTCGGGCTAACAACCGTTGTGAAGATCAGTGTGATGATTGTACCAATGGGATGCCCAATCCAATGGGAGCGGGAATCGCGAACTTTGTCACGCTTCTCTCTCAGCTAACTCAAGTTTTGAATAGAAACACTGGTCAAGAGGAACGTTCAACCCCCCCTAAGAAAGAACAAGTCGCTATTTAAAGCTTCATGAGACAAAGGCCTCCTACTTTTAGTGGATCATCTGATCCCACGATTGCTGAACAATGGATCAACTCCATTGAAAAGATATTCTCCATCCTCCAATGCTCTGAAAAAGAGAAGGTTCTCCTGGCGGCTTATCGTATGGAGGGTGAAGCTGATCAATGGTGGACATTGATCAAAAATACTAAGCCTGAGGAGGAGATCGAGGCTTTGGAATGGAAGGTATTCCGGAAGATGTTTTTCGATAAATATTTTCCACGCACCCTCCGTCTTAAGATGGAAAGGGACTTCCTTTACCTCAAGAAGAAAGATGAGGAATCTGTGGGAGCGTACAAGGAAAACTTCACAAGGCTTTCACGATACGCTTCCGGCTTTGTCGTTACCCCCGAATGCAAGGTTGACCGCTTCTTTTGTGGGCTGAAGCCTAGCTTGCGGAAAGCATTAGCGATCCGTGACTTCGACAGCTATGAGGAAATTGTCCGATGTGCCCTCAAGGTTGAAATGGAGATCGGAGAATCACAGGGGTATCATGGGGACAAGAAGCGGAAGGTGGACTTCAATGCTGGTGGTCCGATGGATAAATCCAACGGCGCTAAGAAATTCCAGCACCCCACTTGCCAAAAGTGTGGAAAAAAGCACCCTGGAAATTGCCTTAGGGGGACAAGAAAATGCTTCAAGTGTGGAAGAGAAGGGCACCTAGCTGTTAACTGTCAGCAAGAAGGACCCGCGGCTGCGACGGAGGGGAGGAACTCTCCGTTCGAACCTCAACGCGTTGTTCAATGCTTCAAATGCAAAGAACCGGGTCATTTTGCGAATCAGTGCCCTAATCCAAGGGTTATCGGAGGCAATCAACAACCTCCAAGACAGCAAGGAAGAGCTTTTGCCATCACTTCTGCCGAAGTGAACCCTGAAAACGAAGTGGTGACAGGTACACTAGTTATTCATTCAATAATAGCGAACGTACTTTTTGATTCAGGTTCTACGCATTCTTTTATATCTCAAAAGTTTAGTAGAACAATCCCTGCACCACCACAAATCATGGAAGTAAAGATGTCGGTGAGTACGGCAAATGGGGAAATCATTGCATCCCATTAGTATAAGTCCTCCCCTGTTATAATATGTGGATTGAATTTCCCGGCGAACCTCGTCATACTTCCTTTGGTGGAATTTGATGCAATTCTTGGCATGGATTGGCTTTCCTTATATAGAGCCAACATAAATTGTCGGGAGAGGGAAATCACACTCCATATGGAGAATCGACCCCCGATTCTTTACAAGTGTCAGGAGGAAGATGAATCTCCTTTAGCTCCATCATCTCAAGCATGGATATTACTGCCTTATGAGCACTCATATCTGGCTCAGATGATTGAGTCCAAGGAAGAAACCATCCTTGAAGAAATGCCTATTGTGAGGGAATTCGCTGAAGTATTTCCCGAGGAACTTCCTGGTCTTCCTCCAAGAAGAGATGTTGAGTTCTCAATTGAACTTATACCTGGGGCGCTACCAATATCCAAGACTCCATATAGGATGGCTGTGGTTGAGCTTGAAGAACTGAAGAAACAACTACAGGAGAATCTGGATAAAGGGTTTATACGCCCAAGTGCATCACCATGGGGTGCACCAGTCCTCTTTGTCAAGAAGAAGGATGGGTCAATGCGACTTTGCATCGATTATCGTGAACTTAACAAAATCACGATAAAGAACAAGTATCCTCTCCCAAGAATCGATGACTTGTTTGATTAGCTGCGTGGAGCACAATACTTCTCCAAGGTCGACTTGCGGTCGGGATATTATCAAGTAAGGGTGAAGAAGGAAGATATCCCCAAGACTGCATTTCGAACAAGGTACGGGCACTATGAATTCATAGTAATGCCTTTTGGACTCACCAATGCTCCAGCAATATTCATGGACTTGATGAATAGAGTCTTTAGAGATTACCTAGATAAATTTGTGGTAGTCTTTATAGATGATATTCTAATATACTCCAAAACCAAGGAGGACCATGAGGAGCATTTAAGAACTGTACTGGAGACTTTGCGCAAGGAGAAGCTCTATGCCAAGTACAGCAAGTGTGAGTTCTGGTTGAAGGAGGTCTCATTCTTGGGCCATATCATCACAAGCAATGGGATATCTGTGGACCCCTCCAAAACAGATGCAATTGAGGGATGGCTGAGGCCAACATCGGTAACTGATATCCGTAGCTTCTTGGGGTTAGCTAGATATTATCAACGATTTGTGAGAAACTTCTCACGATTGTCCAACCCTCTTACCAAGCTAACTCGAAAGGGAGTAAAGTTTTCTTGGATTGATGAATGCGAAGAAAGCTTCAAGGAGTTGAAAAGGAGGCTTATCACTGCACCTGTGCTCACTTTACCCACAAGTGGGGAGCTTTTTGTGGTATTCAGTGATTCTTCGAAGAAGGGCTTAGGATGTGTGCTGATGCAGAATGATAAAGTGATATCCTATGCCTCAAGACAGTTGAAAATCCATGAGCGAAACTATCCAATGCATGATCTGGAGTTGGCGGCGGTGATCTTTGCCTTGAAAATCTGGCGGCATTATCTCTATGGAGAGAAATGTGAGATATATACTGACCACAAGAGTCTTAAATATATATTCACACAGAAAGAGCTTAATATGCGCCAGAGAAGATGGATAGAGCTCATAAAGGATTATGACTGTTCAATACATTACCACCCTGGGAAGGCGAACAAGGTGGCGGATGCTCTAAGTAGAAAGGATCCAGCAATTCTATCAATGATGAGAATTGAGAAGGATCCAATATTCTTAGACTTGATGAAGATGGACGTGGGAATCATAAAGTAGGGAACATCATCAATCCTTTCACAAATGATTGCTCAACCATATCTTTTGGAAAGGTTAAAGGATGCTCAAAAGGATGATGCGAGAATCCAAGAAAAAGTGGAAGCTATCAAAAAGGGAAAATCCTCAGAGTTTAATGTTAATGAAGAAGGAATTGTGCGGTTTGGGAAAAGACTATGTGTCCCATCAAGTTCGGAGCTGAAGAAGGAACTTTTGGATGATGCACATAGTTCAAATTTCTCTATTCACCCAGGGAGCAGAAAGATGTATCGAGATCTCCGAGAAAACTTTTGGTGGGATAATATGAAGAAGGAGATCGCCGAATATACATCAAAGTGCCTTGTGTGTCAGCAAGTGAAGGCAGAGAGGCAGAAGTCTAAGGGGATGATGCAACCATTGCCCATACCAGAATGGAAATGGGAGAACATCACCATGGACTTCGTCACTGGACTTCCAAGGACATCCAAAAGCAACAATGCAATCTGGGTTATTGTGGATCGTCTTACAAAGACTGCACACTTCATTGCTATTCGAGAGTATTTCTCTTTGGATCAACTGGTACAGATATATATCAGGGAAGTGGTACGGTTGCATGGAGTACCACTATCTATTGTGTCGGACCGAGATCCAAGATTTACCTCTAAGTTTTGGAAGAGTCTTCAACATGCTCTGAATACTGAACTGAACTTCAGTACGGCCTATCATCCTCAAACTGATGGCCAATCCGAGCGGACTATCCAAACACTTGAGGATATGTTGAGAGCGTGCTCAATGGACTTTAAAGGAGGATGGGATCAACATCTTCCTCTAGTTGAGTTC
Organism: Viscum album; assembly: GCA_963277665.1. Classification (NCBI taxonomy): domain Eukaryota; kingdom Viridiplantae; phylum Streptophyta; class Magnoliopsida; order Santalales; family Viscaceae; genus Viscum; species Viscum album. The sequence goes on along the minus strand of OY728138.1, from coordinate 1,045,502,155 downwards.
TTTTATAATAATAGTTTCCACTCGAGCATCCAAATGGCACCATATGAAGCCCTGTATGGGAAAAGGTGTAGAACACCGGCATGTTGGGATGAGGTCGGTGAACGTAAGCTGCTTGGACCAGAAATGGTTGAAGAAGTGGTGGAGAAGGTGAAAACCATTCAGCAGCATATCAAGGCAGCCCAAAGTCGACAGAAGAGTTATGCAGATAATCGTCGACGAGACCTTGAGTTTAAAGTCGGAGACATGGTGTTTTTACGCATATCTCCGTGGAAGAAGGTCACGAGGTTTGGAAAGAAAGGGAAGTTAAGTCCAAGGTACATCGGCCCCTTCGATATTCTTGATCGTGTTGGGGCTGTGGCCTATCGACTAGCACTTCCACCTACTATGGCCAAGGTGCATGATGTCTTCCATGTATCCCTCTTAAGGAAGTACATACCAGACCCTTCACATGTACTCTCTTCTGAGGTGGTACAATTAGAAGACGATCTTTCTTATGAGGAGCAACCAGTGAAGATCTTGGATCGTAGAGAAAAAGCTCTACGAAATAAGACAATGCCCCTCGTCAAGGTGTTGTGGAGAAACCACAAGTTTGAAGAAGCAACTTGGGATTCGTAGGATATGATGAAGCTAAGTTACCCACATTTGTTTTAGTGTGGGAAAAGGAAAATTTCGAGGGCGAAATTTCTTAAGGGGGGAATGTTGTAACGACCCAAAATTTCATTAATGGAAAATACCTCTTGATCCAGTTAAATGTTTCTTTATGTTTTTATATGATGTCAACTTCTTTAAGTTTTACGTTAAGATTTGTGACCGTTACTTTTATAGCCGTTGAACAGTGATCATCTGGGTAGTTTAAATATAAGGCTTTAACGAACCAATTTTCTACTCAGACAAAGGAAGCGATGGCCTCATCCAGTAGAATTGCCCCTTACGAAGCCCATTTGTCGGAGCTCGGAAAGGAGGTGGCGTCTTTGGGCTTTGCCCTTGACCAAGCCCAAGGTGAGCTTCATCAAGTCAAGCTCGAACGTGATCGTCTACGGGAAAAATGGAAGTTGATAGAGATCACCACTCGAGCGATGTTATCCGAGCAACCCCAAGAGTCTGTCACCATCGCACACCTTACCCTTAGGTCTTATGAGGCTATTTTAAGGGTTTATGTAACAAATAAGTAGCACCATGTTCATGTACATTATTTTTGTATATAAAAATGAATATAATTTCTAGTCATTTTTGATGCATTGTATTTAGTTTTTAAAGTACAAATGATGTTTTTAGCTATTATTTAATTAAGAATTATATTTTATTAAATTAAAGGATTTTTGAATTAAATAATATTTTAATAAAATATTATTATTAATATTAAATTAATTTTTATTAAATATAAATGATCTTATAATTTTATGAATGCAATTAAAATTTTTATTAAGGTTTGAAAGCCATTTCTGTCAAAACCCGTGAATTTTTTATAAATGTCGGTTTTTATTTTAAAAGTGAAAATTCACATATTTAGAAAATTATTTAGATAAAATAAATATTATTTTTGGAATCAGGACGTCGAAATTATCCAACGGTGAATTTTTCATAATTTTCTGAGACAGTCAAATTTTTGGGTAAAAATTAAATGCCATTTAAATATATAATGTGTTTTATGACATCATAATAACCCAATGGTGATGTAATAAAATACCATAATCCTTATGTTCGGCCAATATGTGTTTTATCATTAAAATAATGAGGTTTTGGGTTTGTTTGACTCACTTTTCAAAGCATTAATGGAGCCCTCAAGACTTATTCAACACTTTGCCTTTTTAAATTAATTTCCATGGGAGTGTGACTCACCTCCACATAAGCAACCCTAATTTTTTAATAGGTTCGGACCTTGGCCTTGTAAAATATTGTTTTCCTCTTTCCTTTTCTAGAAACCATGGGAAAATACCATGGGATGGTTTGTGGTTTGGATTATTTTAAAATAAGGGGTCCCAAACCTAAATAATAAAGAATTCTCTCACCTTTCCTATATAAACCCACCCAAGCTCCCACTTCCTCCTCACCCAAAGCCCTTGAAGTTCGTCCAAACTCTGCCCTACTCTCTCTATAATCCTCTCAAGGTTCCCCAAGCTCCCAAGAAGCCTCTCACAATCCTCTCTCTGGGCTTTGGAAGCACACTTCCAAGTAAGGGTTTTTCTTCCTTTCTCATTTTTGTCAATTTTTCTTTAAGTTGTATTGACCTTTTAATTTAATTTATGAATGTTGGGGTATGGTTTCTCACCTCTCCCATACTGCCCTCTTATTGTTTGAATGATGGGAGACCCCTTTCTCTCTCATTAAATGCCTCCCATGTACACCCGTTACTATGCCGAAATTCCGAAAGGAACCTTTTTCTCCTCTTCTATATTCAAGCAATACTTTTGTATCATGAATCTAAATTCCTTTTCAATTGTTGGTACATGTATCTATATGACCTCTTTACTGTCCATTGCATGTAAATATGATGAGAAACCCCTTTCTCTCTCATCAGCCTTTTTTATGAATTCTTATGTCACGCCGTTACGCTGCCGAAATCACACCGATTTTCTAAGCCAATATCATTGTGTAGTGAATACCATGCCCATTTCTCCATCAAGGGTATTCACCTTTATGCACATTTACTTATTGATTGTAAAGTTTCATGTATGAATTCCACATTCCTTTATCGTGGAATAAATGATTATGTTTTATGAATCCATGTTTTATGATCCATGTGGCACACTTATGCATGAAATGAAATGTTTAAGAAGGGTGCGCCCTGATAGCGCTCCAATGCATTGGGTAAAGTATAGTATCATGATACGTCATGTGCAATGATTGTTGACTCATGATAATTCAAGTGAAACGAGGGTTTACTCGTGCTTCAAGTGCAATGAGGGTTTACTCATGCTCCATGTGCAATGAGCCTTGGCTCATGCTAATTCAATGTTAAGTGTTGTTGCCACATTTCCATGTTATGATTATCATGCTTTATCATGCCTTTATGTTCATGTCTCTCTTATGCTCTATTGATATGCCTATTTCCTAACATGTATTGTACTCCTCATGTTATTCATTGTGTACTCCCTTACTGGGCTTTATAGCTCACCCTTTTCTTATGCATGTCCTCATGTTATCACATGCAATGCTAAGTACGAAGGAATGTAGTGGTCATGTAAAGGAAGTTTTCAATAAGGATGTTGTATTTCAAGTTTAAAGTTTTTATGTAATGATCCTAAGCCCCAAAGACAATAAACCTCTCGATCTTCTTTGTTGTATCAAGTGAAGTTTTATGTAATAAAGCATGTTTAAGTTGTAATAAAAAGCAGGGTTGTCATATGCTTCAAGTGTGGACAGCTTGGGCACTTTGCTAACCAATGTCCAAATCCGAGGGCGGTGGAGGGGAATCACCATCAACCTCAGCAAAGGCCAAGAGAGCAAGGTCGTGCTTTCGCTATCACAATAGCTGAAGTTGAATTCCCGAACGATGTGGTAGCAGGTACTCTTGTCGTCCTCTCAAAACTAGCAAGTACTTTATTTGATTCTGGTTCTACGCATTCCTTTATTTCCTCCAAGTTTGCAAGGAATATAGAATAAATCCCCGAACTGCTAGAGGTAGAGTTGTCTGTCAAGACTCCAAGTGGGATTATCCTTGCATTAACAGTATTTAGAGACTCTAGTGTTTACTTTGGTGAGCACAATCTTATCGAAAATCTAGTAGTCATTCCCATGATGGAATTCGACATTATACTAGGGATGGACTGGCTCTCAAAGTATAATGCTAAGATCAAATGAAGAAGTAAGGAAATCTCAGTAGTCTTGAATGAATGACCTATAGTTATCTTCCAAGGAGAGATATCCCGAACTGATCCTTATCTAGAAGCACCTCCTATAGATTTCTTTGTGGAGTTAATCGGTGATGATGAAGAAGGAAGAGGGAGCATACAAATAGAATATGTTCCGATTGTTCAGGAATACATGGATGTATTTCCTGAGGAGTTACCTGGACCTCCCCCAGAAAGAGAGGTATAGTTCTCCATTGAACTCATACCTGGGTCACAACCGATATCAAAGACTCCGTATAGAATGGAAAATATGGTGCTAGAAGAGTTAAAGAAACAACTCCAAGACTTGTTGGAGAAGGGGTTTATCTGACCGAGTGTGTCTCCTTGGGGAGCACCAGTTCTCTTTGTGAAGAAGAAGGATGGATCAATGCGGCTATGCATCGATTATAGAGAACTGAACAGGATCACAGTGAAGAACAGATATCCTCTTCCAAGAATTGATGATTTATTTGACCAACATCGTGGGGCTCAATTCTTCTCTAAGATTGACCTTTGATCTGGTTATCATCAACTGAGGGTGAAGAAGGAAGATATTCCAAAGACTGCCTTCCGATCAAGATATGGGCATTATGAGTTTACTGTTATGCCCTTCGGCTTGAATAATACTCCTGCTATTTTCATGGATTTGATGAATAGAGTCTTTAAGGACTACCTTGATAACATTGTGGTAGTTTTTATTGATAATTTTTTGATATATTCAAAAAGTCGTGAGGAGCATGAAGATCATCTAAGGGTTATATTGAAAACTCTGCGGAAGGAGAGGCTCTTTGGGAAGTTCAGCAAGTGGGAGTTTTGGTTACAACAGGTGGCTTTCTTGGGGCACATCGTAACCAATGAAGGAATCTCGGTTGACCCTGCAAAGACAATGGTTGTGGAGGAGTGGCCTCAACCCACAACAGTAACTGAGATTCATAGATTCCTTGGTTTAGCAGGATATTATAGGAGGTTTGTGAAAAACTTTTCACGGCTTTCTAATCCACTAACCAAGTTGACTCGAAAAGGGGTTAAGTTCTTCTGGAAAAAGGAATGCGAGGAAAGTTTCCAAGAGCTGAATAAGAGATTGGTTACTGCACCGGTGTTAACACTACCCTCTTTCGGAGAAGGATTCGTTATTTTTATCGATGCATCTCTGAAAGGGATTGGGTGCGTCCTCAGGAAAAATGACAAGGTAATTGCTTATGCATCTCGACAGTTGAAGATTCATGAGCAGAATTATCCTACGCATGATCTAGAGCTGGCGGCAGTTGTTTTTGCTCTAAAGATATGGAGGCACTATCTTTATGGGGAGAAATGTGATATATACACTGACCACCAAAGTATAAAGTATATTTTCACACAGAAAGAATTGAACATGAGACAAAGGATATGGTTGGAGCTTATTAAAGACTATGATTGTTCAATTCATTATCACCCGGGAAGAGCAAACAAAGTCGCGAATGCATTAAGCAGGAAAGATCCTATTGTTTTGGCAACAATGAGGATCTTAGGAGATCCCTTGATTAAAGATCTAGTAAAACTGGACATGGGAATTATAAGGAAAGGGACATCATCAACCCTATTCCAAATGATTTCTCAACCTTCATTACTAGAGAGGATCAAGAAGGCTCAAAAATAAGATCTTTTGCTGTAGGAGAAGTTTGAGGCTGTAAAGGATGGGAAGTTCCCTAATTTCAATATTGATCAAGAAGGTGTATTGAAATTTCGTACAAGACTATGTGTTCCATCTATTCCGGAGATAAAGAAATAACTGATGGATGAAGCTCATAACTCTACATTCTCTATACACCCGGGAAGCACTAAGATGTATAGAGACCTTCGTGATCATTATTGGTGGGATAACATGAAGAGGGAGATTGCTGATTACACTACAAGGTGCCTGGTGTGTCAGCAAGTAAAGGCAGAAAGACAACTTCCTAAGGGGGTATTACAACCACTACCCATACCAGTATGGAAGTGGGATAATATCACTATGGACTTTGTAACTGGTCTCCCAAAAACATCCAAAGGAAACAATGCGATATGGGTTATTGTGGACCGTCTCACCAAGACAGCCCATTTTATCTCTATTCGGGAAGATTTCTCTCTGGATCTGCTTGCCAAGATATACGTGAAGGAAGTGGTAAGGATGCATGGGGTACCACTATCCATCGTATCTGATCGTGACCCAATATTCACATCAAAATTCAGGAGAAGTCTTCAACATGCTCTGAATACTGAATTGAATTTTAGTACGGCCTATCATCCTCAAACTGATGGCCAATCTGAAAGGACTATTCAGACACTCGAAGACATGTTGAGATTATGCTCAATGGAATTTAAAGGTGGATGGGATCAACACCTTCCATTAGTTGAGTTCTCCTATAACAACAGCTTCCATTCGAGTATTCAGATGGCACCCTATGAAGCTCTATATGGAAAGCGGTGTAGAACTCCTACTTGTTGGGATGAAACTGGTGAGAGGAAGCTTCTTGGGCCTGATCTCGTGCAAGAGATGACGGAACAGGTTCATGCCATCCAACAACACATAAAGGCTGCTCAGAGTCGGCAGAAGAGCTATGCTGACAATCGTCGAAGGGACTTGGAGTTTGGTGTTGGTGACAAAGTCTTCCTTCGAATTTCTCCATGGAAGAGAGTCATGCGGTTTGGGAAGAAAGGGAAGCTCAGCCCTAGGTACATTGTCCCCTATGAAATCCTTGATCGCATAGGAGCAGTGGCCTATCGTCTAGCACTTCCACCGAACCTAGCTCAAGTTCATGATGTATTCCATGTATCTCTCTTGAGGAAGTACATACCCGACCCTTCGCATGTACTGAACCCAGAGGTGGTACAACTGGAAAATGACATCTCTTACGAGGAGCAGCCAGTGGAGATCTTGGACCGTAGAGACAAGGTCCTACGAAACAAGACTACCCACCTTGTGAAAGTGTTGTGGAGGAATCATAAATATGAAGAGGCGACTTGGGAGCCAGAGGAAACAATGAAGAAAAAGTACCCTCACCTTTTCAACTAGGCCTCAAGTATAAATTTCGGGGACGAAATTTCTTAAGGGGGAAAGAATGTAATGACCAAATCTTTTTTAGTAGTATATTAACTTACTCTTAATGATTTAATAACATGTTAATGGTTAATGCAGAAAGAGGAGACGATGGCTTCATCCAGTAGACTCGACACTTATGAAGCCCACTTATCAGAGCTTGGGAAGGAGGTAGCATCTGTGGGCTTCGCTTTGAACCAAGCCCAAGCCGAACACCAGCGTGTCAAGCTTGAACGGAAACGCCTACGGGAGAAGTTCAAGTTAGTAGAGATTACTACTAGGGCAATGTTATCTGAGCCTCCCTCAGATTCTCTCACCATAGCACACCTTACACTTAGGTCTTATGCCGGTGTTATAAGGGGCTATGTGACGAGACCCTAGCTTCCTTGTGTAATCCTTTTGGGCGAATAATTGAGATTTCTTCCTTTAGTGATGTTGTGAAATTTCAAATGTCTAGATAATTTTAGAATGTATTTTATTGATGAATTTTGAAAAAAGGATATTCTAAAATATTTATGTAAACCCTAAATAACTAATGATGTGTAATGATTTTCAAAAAATGGTCTTCTACAAAAGTGTTCAGTAAGGAATTTGGAGTCTAATATGATCAAATTAATTTTTGATGAATAGTAAATTATGAATAGTGATTTTATGCTTAGGATTAGAAATGTGACCAAATGGATTAGTAATTTCACTCAAAGAAAGTTTTAATATAATTTGGACACCTAGATTAAGAAATGTGATTCAATAAAATGGGTAAATAACAGTTTCATAAATGATTAATCAAGTATTAGTTTTTTTCAAGTGAATAGTGTTTTTTAATTAAAAATTTAATTAAAAATTATTAGAAAATTATTTTTATAAAAATGACTTTATTTTTGAACTCAGAGCATCGATATTGTGGTATGGTAATTTTTGAGGATTTTTCTGAAAAAATGAATTTTCGATGAATAGTGATTTTATTTAAAAATTAAATTAAAAATATTTAGAAAATTATTTTTATAAAATTGAGTTCATAAATGTACTAAGAGCATCTATATTTGGTTAAGGTGAAATTTTGAGATTATTCTAAGAAAGTTGAATTTTCAGTGAATAGTAAAAATACAGTTTTAGGGTTTCGGTATGTTTAATGACATCATAACTGTGTCATGATTATTTCATGAGTTTTTTTAAGGGTTGGCCGGCCAAGGGTGATGAATTATTGTTTTGGGGGCCCCATGTGGCCTAACTTTATGGAAAATATCATGAGAGAGCACATAAGTTTGAGAAAAGCACTTGTGAGGTGTCTCTTGGCCATTAATGCCTTGTCCCCTCACTTTCCTTATAAATACCCAACCTTTCCTCCTTTATTTCCCACTCCCAACTCTCCCCCAACGAAGTTCGGGTCTCCTTACCTCTCAAGGAGTCCTCCCAAGGTGCCCCCAAGCCCTCATGGTCCAAAACTTTGAGTTTCAAGAGTCACGTTTTAAGGTAAGGGGTCCGACCCCTCTCTTTCCTTTCATGTAATCTCTTTTATGTCATTCCTTTTATGATCCATGTTATTATGTGAGAGGATGTTCATTTATATTCCTCTTACATCCCCTTTCATGTTTATATGATGAGAGATCCCCTCTTACTCTCATCATTTCGTTTTATGAAAGTTTAAGTGACGTCGTTAGGCTGCCGAATGTTTAAGTGATTCTTTCACCCTTCTCATTTTTCAAGTTCGATTTTCATGTCAAATATTTCAAGTTCCTTTTTATTATGTTGGGGTATGATCTCTATATCTATCATAATGATTTCTTATGATCATATGATGAGAGACCCTATTTGATTTGTTCAATTCATTTTTGTTGAAGTTTAAGTGACGCCGTTAGGCTGCCGAATTTTCATAAGAGAAATCAAATTTTTGTCTTCCTTCCATGTTTTTCATTTCAAATGGTATGTCCTTGAAATTGCATCAACATGTCCATATATCCTTCTTATTCTGTCCCTATACTGTTTTATGGGTCAGTTATGATTGTTCAACCCATGTTCCCTCTCTTTTAAAAGTTTTCTAAAACCTTGTAACATAGTCGTTATGCTGCAGAATATTCGTCTCAAAATGCCTCTCTTTTCTCAAAATTATTTTATGTTATAAAGTGAATACTCAATGCTCCTATTTCTAAAGGGGTATTCACATATATATAAAAATGTTCTATTTTAAATTCTGGGATTTACATACATGATACCCGCTTTCCTTTTCCGTGGATTTAAAGTAACGTAAAGATCATGTCTTTAAAGCAGTTTTTAAAACGTTATGATTATGAAATGAAACCAATTTATTTTATGCTATATGGGTTATTAATGAAATGTTTGATGATGATATATGTGGATCTCATGAAAATAAAGGAAAATTTAAGGGTGCGCCCTGATAGCGCTCCAATGCATTGGGTAAAGACTTAATCTCTTGAGATGACCATTTTAACGACGCCTTGGTGAATAACCTTGGTAATTTTTTAACGACGCCTTGGGGATGGACCTTGGTGAAACGAAACGATTGTCAATATTAAATGTTTCAGCCACATCTTCAAGTTATGAAAAATTTTATTTTTATTATGATGTATCTCATGATTTATTTCTCATGCCTTAAAGTTCTTTTCATGTCCTTGGTGAAGTATCTCAAGTTCACATGTAAAATGTTTCTCTTGTTTCCCTTACTGGGCCTTCTGCTCACCCTTTCTTTTGATGTATGTCCCCAGGTTATGAGATTCATAATGAACATAGGATGAACTAAAGGAGAATCCTTTCAAGTGTTTAAGAAGAATGTTTTATGTTTTTTTATGTATTATGATCCTTGTTTCCAAGACACTAAACCTTAACGATCCTCAGTTTTGTGTAATGTAATGAAAGTTAATGTTATAAAAAGATAGGATGCTATACAATCCATTCATATGAGGAATTAATTGTACTTATTAAGTGTTTGGTGGGGCCATCTATAGACCCTAGTTGCATCAGTAGGTCATATGAGACAAACGAGTTTGGGTTTTTACCTATTTATGTACAGTCTTTCCATGTGGACTTGATTTTATGGTTATGATGTCTCGCATTATGCATTCCCTTTTTATAAAACTATTAATTGATAGTCCATGTGATTATTTTACTAGTACAATATTCATGGTTATGTTTTATTATGGTATTATTTATTAAAATTTTATTCCTTCCATATTATTCTCACGTTTATGTTTTAATGGAATGTGTACTTTTATTTATTCAACATGACTAATTACATATGATCACAATAAATTACATAACCTTAGTATTAATTTTCTCTCACCCCTTTATTATGATTTATTTTCCCCCATTATTTGAAGAATTATATTTGGATTGACATGTAGGTATAATCATCGGGTTATGGATGCCTACAATAGAATTTATATATTGTATTTCCTTTCAAGTTGTAATGTTGAACTTATGTATGTATCTTGTTTTCCAAATAAAATAAACAATTTTTTCCTCGAAGATAAAACATTCTTGTAATTGTAAAAAATTATTGAAGTAAGGCACCGGCTTTGGACAACTGAGATTACGGTATTAAAAGCAGAATCAAAATTTTAAAATTTATTAAACCCTATAGACTTTGTAATGTTTCACTGTAGCATCTTAGAAATGTTATCTATAAAAATTATAGTGTTTATTAATTTGAGAAAAATTTATTTTGTAAGCTTTTTTCCAAGAGTAGAGTGAAACTTATAAGTTTTCAAAAACATTATATGGTTGATATGAAGAATTTATAAGGTTAAGATGAATAATATATGTGGTTAATCATCATAAGATACATGCCTACTTCATAAGGGTTTACAAAACTTATATAAAACTTTAAGGTATAGTAAACTATATGAAACAAGAATAACTATTGAGGAAATTCATAAGGTTCCCTACTTTTTGAAGAATTCAGCAGATAAATATCTCATGGTACATTTTAGAGAATCTGAAATAAATAAATATTGAATAAATTATTTTAAAGAAAATAATTTATCTAGTTGATGTTGAGAAGTTAAATTTTTGTGATTAAAATCCCAAATATTTCTCAAAGAAAAATATGATTCAAGAAAATGAGATTAAATAAACCATCCTATGGATAAGGGGAAGTTATTGAGATAAATATCTCACAAAAACCTCATGAAAATTAATATGAAAATATAATTAAAAGAGTTTCAGAATTTTTAGATACATATAATAAGATGAAATAATTCTCATGTATTAAGGATTATTTGAATAATAAAAATTGACAAAATTATGTGAGAAGTTAATGAGAAATAATTCAAACCAAAAAATATTATTAGTTTCAAATTTAAAATATTTATTTCCATCGAAGAATGTAGTAGTTTTTATATTTCAAAAATGGAAATAGTATTAAAAAATTCATGTAATATTTTTTATATAAAAAAGTATATGATAATGAAGAAGAAAGTGGGATTGCCTTCAAAACTTCCATATCCTTGAGAAAATATAAAAACAATTGAAAAAGAACAATGTATAGATATTAAAAAACAAGTATTTTTGGAGAGAAATTATAATATCGAGATCCTATGGAAAGTATAAGATAACTTATAGAAAATGAGTTTTTGGGGATCAATAAATAAAACCAATTCATTGGAGATTTGGAGAAGGTGAGAAAGGATGACTCTGGTTGTGATCATTTGATACAAAATCTCTTCATGAAGTAAGAGTTTGAATCTATTATAACTCATGACTTTGAGGAGTAACACATACATCAAAGTTATAGAAGAAATTAGTTGAAAAGACAATATCTTGTGGTGGTTTTGAATGTTTACACTCATGGGGAGAAGATTTTTATTCTTGCGGGACAATAGAAGGGGAATATTTTTAATCCATAATGATGGGGTTAAAAATATTCATGATGAAACCACTTTTATATATTTCAGATAATCTATGATTTAGAAGGTTTATCTAATAATATCTAAGAATAGGCTCTTACGTTGAAGTTGAACCCTATAAAAACTACTTGTGTCCTATGACTTTATTTAATTTATCATTCGAGTGATGTTTAGATACATAATAAAAGTTAATCAATACTTTAAACCATCAAATAGATGTAATTTTAAATGAATAATTCAGGAAATAGGTATCACTTATTCACACCCTTCTCATGAGTTGTACTTAATCGACATAGGATCCAAAATTGGTATTAGTGAAAATATAAGTTCCCTAATAAAGATATAATAATATACTAAGTATGTATAATTTAAATTCTAAAAACATCAAGTATTATTCTACTTTTTATTGTATGATCTATTATAGTTGTAAGGATATCATTTTTACCTATCTCTAATCACTTGGCCTATTATTTAGAGATGTTTCAACTAAGAGATTTTGACACATTTTAACGTATGATATTATGACTCTTATTTATAATATAAATATATAAGTGGATGGAAAATAAAAACATTCCATTCTTCTGTCCCTTTTATAAATGGATTATACAAAATTCATGATGTTTCTAACTTCCAAGGAGCTTTGGGATATGTTGAAGAGAAGTTATGAAAGAAATATGAATGCTAATGGTAATAAATTAAAATTTTTTATAAGAAGTATTGAGTATATAAAATTGAAGAGGATGAAAATATTGTTGAAAAAATCACTAGATTCAAGGAAATTTTTAGAAATATTTTTGGATTTGGATAAAATATAGATGATCTCATTATTATGAGAAAATGATGTTATTTTTTACAGATAGGTTTAATCATAATAATTTATTGTATAAATATATATATTATATTTATATACATAAATTAAAAAATATTCTTATTTATAATAGAATTATAATGATTTAAATCATTAAAAATATTCTCAAGGATGACATTGATTTTGAGTCCATATGAAAACTCAAAATCAAATATAACCATGTTTTAGAATCAAGTGAATCTCATATGTGAAAAAATATGAAGTTTATTAGAAATTATTTAAATTATAACAAATAAATTATAAAAGTGTAGGAGAAAAATAAATTCTAACTCCTACCATGGTGTTTACTTTAAAATTTTATCAAAAATATTCCAATAAATTTCCCAAAAAAATGTTTTAGGAGCTAAATCATATGGATAGGATTAGAAACCCTATAAAAATGTTGAAATAAAGAACATACACTCTAGGAAAATGAAAAGGGATTTTATGAGTAAGAAAGAAAAATTGTTTTCATAAAGAATCCAAAAAAATGTGATTTTAAATTTATAGCACCTGTTGAAAATAGTTTGGATACCTCAAGAAGTGGTGACGATGAAGGAGAACCCACTGAGCTATAATTCATGATTAATAATGAGTATAAATCATGTTTTAATTATAAAACACACTTGAAAAATAATAATATAAATAATATAAAATAAAAGTAAAATATAATTTAGGGAAAATTGATGTGTTACAAGAATAAAATTTCTTATATTTATGAGATTAGAAAATACCAAAAATCACATTAACTGAGAATGAGAAAATTTTTAAGGATCTTTAAGGAAAGTGGTTATGAAAGGTGAAAAGTTTTCTAAGACAAAATAAATGTTTCTTTTAGCGGAAAACGAATTAAAAGTAATCATATAAAATTTCAACAAGTAAGATGGGGTTAAATCTAAGTCTTCTCAATCATGTGAGTATAATGTCTCTAATAGGAAATTTAAATATGTTTCTAATAGTTTCAAAAAGACATATTTTATCTAACAATGGAGGTTTCAAGAATCAAACTGAAATACTTTTTACCAAAACGATAATTTGATGAAATTATTCTAAATTAAAATAACATATAAATATTCCAAAATGACCGTTAACCCCTATGAAAAGTCCGTATCAATTTTTAGTAAGACATCAACGACGTTTTTCTACCCAAATTTATCATCAATATGGAAGAACTATGTTTCGAGTTTTATCAATTGATATGGGGTTTTTATAAAGAAAACCCTATGTTTCTAATTTAATATGAATTTACTAGAAAAGTGATAGGAACCAATGGGGATATATATTAAGAAAATAAGAGTCTATTATCAAATAAGTTAACATATGACCATGAATATTCAAAATCATCCTACCCAAAATAGAATTAGATATTTTGAATAAATATTTTGACGGTGTGATAAATAAGTTCATAAAGATGATGCATGCATGACTAGATTATCTAGATACATTCTGTATAGAATGAAATATATGTGAATTTAGAAGGTAAAAGAATAATAGTTAGGTATTTATAATGTTTCCATGAAATCATGTGAAAAGCACCAAGAATCCAACAATCCTAAGAAATATTACTTAATTTTTCATCCAACCTAACTTGAAGTAGGAAAACATATGATGGAAAAAATATAGGGACTTTAAGTGTGGATATTTAAATTCAAGTGAGGTTTTATAAAATTGAAAACCTAAAGATTCAAGGAAATGTGTATGGAATATGAAAATAGTCTAGAAATGATATGAAGAGCTATATAAAATTTCTACCAATCAATTTGAATTAATGAAAAATATTACAAAATCACTTGGTAATACATATTACATAATGTTAAATTATTAAAATCAAACTCCATAAAAGAAAACAATTTATGGGAATAAATTTTCAATGAAATGTGTGAAGGCTATTGACTGGAAACGAAGGTTAGAGAATACTTCCCATGATGAGATTGTAAGGAATAAGGGATCATAGTTGAGAGGAAACTATCAATATTTCTATTTTATATAATATTTTAAGTGGTTCAACCTTATTACCTTATCTATATATTATATTGAACAAACATGTTGGAAATTGTAGGAGATGTTATAAGGGGAAGATTTTATGAGGATAAACATTGAAAAAATATCACGGCATTTGTGAATCTAGAAATTTCCTAAAAAATAATGGAATAAGGTATACCATTCATACTTTAAACCCTTGGTTCTTTTATTTTAAAGGATATATCTAAGGGTAATTATTTTTGATGTAAAATATATGTAAAAGGTGAACTAAAATTGTCTTTTATTTTAAAATTTTGATGTATTTGTTGAAAATGAATATGGGTTTGTAATGAAATAGCTTGGGATAACCTGAAACGTAACCCAACTTGAATCACCTTCAGGCCTAAAGGGTGTTCATGATCCCCATGGGATGGAAACTAGTTCCTGGGAAACAAGAACATGCTCTTTTGAAATATTTTACCCTCATATAATAATATAGATAAACAATGAAAGCTATTGAGAATATGGTATGTACCATCCATAGGTTTGATGACTATTCATATAAATAAGTAGTTTCAATCTATATAAAATAACTAAAAAAATAATACAAAATTTTAATATGGTGAAAAATCATAAATGAAATAAATTCAAAAAATAGAACAAAAGATAAAAATAAAATAAATATACATTCCAAATGAAATTTTCAGGCCAACAAGGCTAAAATATAACAATCACAAAATAAACCAAAAATAATAATCTTGAAAGACAAAAAAATCAAATGCGTGTGATCCAGGGTTACTCAACAAAACTAATACCATCTATAAAAATACAACCAAAACACAAACCCTGAACGAAACCAAATAATGGTAACTTGAAAAAAAACATGAGAGCCTTATGAACCCAATGTTTTATGTAGGTGTAAGAAAAAAACCTAGTGCTATTTCATCAAAGATTTCGTAAAATGTACATTAAAAATACAATTCATTAATTATTGTTTGAAATACAAATAGAATATTGGGTTTTTAAAAGATGGTATAATAAAACCAATTAATATTTCCATGATAATTTTTATAAAACATCCTCCTTCATGTTGTATGAAAGGGTGAAATAAATACATTTTTATCAAAACACTTTAGAAATTACAAATATTATCCTTCAATAAATTTATTAAATTAGGTTTAAATACATTATATATTTCCAAAAATAGTTAATAAACCCTTTTTTATCTGATACACTTCATTTCCCTTTTTACATCACTTAAAACCCATTTTATAAATCTATTTGAAATAAGATTTAAGAAATAACTAAAATGACTTATAAACACACAAAAGAACCAAGAAATCAATATATTATAACAATATAATCCATCAAGAATCATTTAAATATAGAAACATAAAACAATAGGGGATACAAACATGGTATATTATGATATCCCTAAAACAATCCTCAATAGGAAGAAGGCATCATAGGAAAATCGCAAAGAATCAACTAGTATGAACCTAAACTAGATATTATAACCCTAGGATAAAATTAATGAATATTACAATGTCCTTGTAGCCTTGCAAGACCAATCGGGATATATAATCAATCCTAGGAGTTCTCAATCTATAAAAGGCCACATAATCCATCCCATCAGAACTCAACTGATCTAACCAGGAAATATTCCCTATTCAACTCATAATCTACACTAGGGATTATAGTCATATAGTTTATTTACTAACTCATAAGACTCAAATTATATTTTAAGGTTGATATGAGTTAACAAAAAATGAAAAATCATCACATGATCAATAATAAAATAAAATAAATAAATTCCACATCTCACCTAAAATATCTTCACATGAAAAATCTTCTTTTCGCAGGCAAAATGATATCATAATGATATAATAATATAAAAAATATTTTTAGTTTTCATAATAAAAAAATTTAGTACCAATTAAAATGGGTTCAGTAGAGGCATTTCATGCTTAAATAAAAACATCATTAAAGGTATTAAACAGGACATTAAAAAAAATAATGAGAAAAAAAATCTATTTCCCTCCACTTCAATCTAATTTTATAGAATCCCTTGAAACATATTTATAAGTTTATTTACATAAATATATTTTAAAACAAAGAAATAATTTTATTTAAAACCCCGTAATAATTATAACCATTACCTTATATTTAATAAATTCTACATAAAACCACAATTTCCCTTTCAAAATAACCAAAACTAGGTTAAATCTGTTAATGACGAGATTCATATAAATCATATATCATATAAAATTTTAAAAACAATTTCCTCTAATATAATTACCTTATAAGACTTGAAAAAACATAAAATTCGTTTTTCTAAGTGATACAACTTTTAAAACACTTATGAAATTCTATCACAGTTGTCATATAAAATTTTAGTTTCTATAACAATGCATTAGAAACTACCAAGATTTTTATGAAATTTCAATTAAAATGAATGAAAAAATAACTACCTATTTAAAATAATAAATTCCTTAAAACAAGTTAAAATGAATTTCTTCAATTGATGATGACTCATAAAATCATAATGATATCCAGTATAAGCCCTAAAAATCCAAAATGATACATTAGAACTAACCCGAACCTTAATTTATGGCACCATAACCCCTAGGGTATGTGGGAGAAAACAAAATCAAGATTGAATGGGTGTATGAAGAATGAATGTTTAAGAATAAATAAAAATGTATTTATTTCCTTGGAGAAACCACTTGTAATTGAAGGAGGATTCTATCAAAATAAAGAATAATGAAGGGTAGGATATCCCTTCTTCTTCCATGGTCTTATTGAAATAAGAAGGAGGTAATAAGTGGGGTAAATCCCATAAAATTTAGGAGGTGTAGATTTCAATTTTCATGTTTTAATAAATTTGGTCTGTTTACATGGATATGATATAAATTTTGTTAAACCATAAACTAAACATGCATCTCACACAAGTTAATAACAACACATTAATACAGTTTGGAAGAATTATTTATTAAGCCAGGTAAAAATCATGAAAAACAGCACCACTAAGATCTGCAACACCTCTCCACTAACATTCATTTCCCTAAATATGTGGAATTTTTTACACCCACACCGCATGTCAAAGATAACCTACATGATTTCCACTATATTTTTCATGTATGGTACCCAACAGTGTCGTACCCATGAAGCCAAACTATGTGCTAGTAAAATGAATTGAAGTGATCATGTTCATGAAAATATGCATGTTTCCACTTTACCATGTACACCGACTATGTAATAAGGAAAATTTTCTGCAATTTCATGTTTTGAGCCTAAAACATAAAAGAAAATTATATTTTACCAAATTAATATATAATACAAAATAAAAGTGACATGAAAGTGTCACAATTCTACCAACCATTCCACTTTCTTCCCCTATAAATTCATTAGTAAAATTTGAATCAAGTGAGAAACAAAAACCTCATCACCTACATAATAATTGACAGGGTTGGGAATATCTAAATAGGGCCTAGTGATAATGGAACACCAAAAAAACTAATAAATCATCAAAACCATGAACTCAGTCCTCAAACATCAACAAACATCTATAAAAATAATACATCTCAACCCACTATATACCAATATATATGAAGATAGGGAAATTTTATTGGTCTCCCCATTATATATAATTCCTCCAAAAATTTGAGATAGATAACAAAAACACCCAACAGAGGAATACCAACACGGTAACCCAATGAAAATGAAAATACTCATTAAACCACAAAAACAATCCAAGAATTGACTTTGAATCCCCAAAATAAATAACATCCCAAATGATATTAAAAAAATCCCTATGAAAGGTCCCAAAATAATAGTCTGTCCAAAATAAACAAAAGGGGAAAGAATCCACAAATATAAATATGCCTGAAAAAAATGTCGTGGTATGTAACCTTGAATCACAAAATTGAGTGGAAGGTGTAATCTAATACCTCGTACTCAAAACACAATCCCGTTGTGAAACCAGTAATATCCCACATAACACTATACATTACATAATCTTAATTGCTTCCCTGTATTTCTTAGTAACATGAAACAAAATCC
Source organism: Viscum album (assembly GCA_963277665.1). NCBI lineage: Eukaryota > Viridiplantae > Streptophyta > Magnoliopsida > Santalales > Viscaceae > Viscum > Viscum album. Next base: position 1,045,483,540 of record OY728138.1, on the reverse strand, counting down.
AAAATCCATTTCATTCCAAACTATCACAACCCAAAAAACACAAGAATCCCAAAAAATATCTACAGAACAAGGTCAAATACTAAGGCATTATAATAATCAAAAAGCCTATCACTTCAAAAATAAGGACCCCCAATAATCAAGGAACTCATCTAGCAGAAATCACTTTAGGAGTCTCATTATATTGTAAACTCGGTGTTTAAAATCTCATAATAAATAACCACCGAAATTTTCATCACATTCAAGACTACACCATATAAATAAACTCACATGATTTTGGAATATAACTTCACCATGACACAATATAAAAAATAGACTCACCTAATAAACAAAAGGATTCACCCTATAACTATCTTTTTGTAAAAAAAAATTACATTTTCTAAAGTCCTTTCTCAGAGGTACAACAAAGCAACATGATACCAGAATCTATCTCATTCGTGTTTTAAAAATTAAACCAAATATTACCAACAAAAACCAAGGTACAAACCCAAGTATACAAGTTTTCTAATTAATAATATACAAAAAATATTATAAAGTTCAATTTTCTCCAACCATTACTCCATTTCATAAGGAGTCTTAAATTCATTTTTCGAAGGCCCACATGCTTTGAAAACAATTCAAACCCCCTAATAAATATTTTCACAAAAATTATAGAACTATCCAAAAAACCCTATCTTTAACAACATTACATTTACAAAGAGTCCAAAATATTATATCACAAAATCACTCACGCATTCTTCAAAATATCCAACTTCTTTAAACAAAAAAACCCACTTGAACATCAAATGTTCCCTTTTTATAATTCTTTTTAAGTAACATTATAAAACCAAAACTCTTCATTAATCATTAATACATTTCAAAACATTTACATGAAAACTCTATTTAATTTAAAAACACTTTCAAAATTCCATGATGCAATTAATTTCTTTTAAAATATTGCATGATACTAAAAAATCACTTATAAATAAATCATGACATGCAATTTCCAAGACAAATAATCTCAAAAAAATTAATTTTAGTTAAAATATATTATAAATCAAAATAATAGAGGAAAATTATTAACTTTAAAAACATTTATTCAGCATAAAAAATTCTTTTATTCCATCACAAAACTCATTGCATAAACGAACCACCCCAAAAAATCTTCCTTTCCATCCAAGAATCGGTTTTCAAAAACAAACTCATATTTTTAAATACATGGCTAGACAACAACATAAAACCCATTAATCAAATACATATCCCATAACATAAATTCATTATAATAAATCTTTTTACCAATATCACACCAGTAGAAGACACCATTGGGATCAATTCAAAATGCATGGGATCTTAGACAAAAAACCTAGATAAATGAATAACTATGCACGGTTCGGCTACATGGTTTGGTGAACAATGCGAAAACAATGAAAAAACAATTTAAATGGATTGTATATCCATCCACATGGGATCCACCTAGATTTCCAAACTGTGTGAGCTAATCATATGATCTACGTTATCCTCCAATTTCACATCAAATTCATAAAGAGACCCAATAAATTTCTAATATAATCAATAAGAAACAAATAAAAACATATTATTTACAAAAATACCAATAATAATCACAAAATAATTCAAATTAAAGATCAAAATACAAAAACCCATGGTAACTCAATGATTTGAATGATGAACTATTGTTTAGAATCTTTCCACACATACCTCATGAGTTCTAAAGTTCCCATTTCTATACTACATGACTACCCAAATAACAAGTGGAATCATCAAGAACCAAGGACTCTAAAAAACTTTACCAATATTACCATTTTTAAATAATCAAATTGGGATAACCTAGAACACCACGTGACCAAATTCACCACTAGTCCCTAAGGGAATTCTCAATACACACTTGTTGGAAACTTGTTCCTGATGTGAGGAACATGAACTTGGGAATAATTTCACCCATGTATAATAATATAAAAAAAATAATGTAATATATAAATAATATTATATGTACCAAACATATATTATATTCCAATATATATACATAAGTAGTTTGAATATAAATGAAACAACCAAACAGACTGATACGTTGTAGCAATAAAGAGGACAACTCATAAATGACATAAATGAAACAAAAAACATAATATAAACATAAAATAAAAAAAATTAAAAATTAATACCCACACCAATAATACTAATACATAATCATCTCAAAACAAAGAAAAAATAACTTTAAGAACAAAAAACTATCTCCATGTGACCCATGATCACTCACCGTAACCTATATCATCCATCATTGGACAACACTAACATAAACCCTGATATATGAAAAAACATATTCACCTAAAAGAACAAATGAGGTCTATATGAACCCCATGGTGAATCTAGGGTGTGAGCTAAGCATTCCAAGTATGATTTTTTTGAAGTGTTTTTGCAATTTCCATTAAAAATACATTTTATTAATTCTAGTTTGAAATTTAAATAGTAAATAGGGTTTTCAATTGTGGGTATAATAAAACCAATTAACAAACAAGGATAAATTTTATGAAATACCCCATTCCTAGAGTAATAATTTTCAAAGACAAAATATTTTTCTCAAAAAACACTTATAAACAAGGGAAAGAGGATCCTTTAAAAAATGTATCTAAATAATTTGGATCGCTTTCCTCTTTCCAAAAACATATGAAAACCTTTTTTATGAAATTAAAATCACCTACATTTTTATGTTTATTTAAAAACCATATTATAAGTCAATTTTAAATTATTTTTTGATCATAAATGAAATGAATTATAAACACAAACCGGCACAAAGATCTCAATAGATCATAAAAAAATAAACAATTGTGAAATTGTTCCATGTAGAAAAATAAAACAATAGGGGATATAAATATATTATATGATAGTATACCCTTACAATTACTCAAATAGAACAATAAATCATGTAAAACTCCCTAAGAATCAATTATCAAAGAACTAAATTGGAGAACATTACACTACGATTACACTAAAGAATCTGTGAACATCAAGATAGTCCTATGTAACCAAACAGATTATATAATCCACCTTAGAAGTTCTTAACCTACCATGGGACACATAATCAACCACATTACAAGTTATCATATCTAATAGAGAAATATCCCCTAGTTAAAACATGATCTAGACTAAGGATTTAACTAATTTATGATGTTTTATAAGTCCTATAACTGATATGATATGTAAATGTGGAGGTGATAAAATTAGAAAAAGGAATAATCAAAACATGTTAAATAATAAAATATAATAAATAAATCTCACACTCACCACTAACAGCCTCACATGAAATAGATCCTTCATTCATGAACAATATTCTAATAAATTTAATATAATATAAAACATTACCATGACAGGTCAGATTCCACCATAGGTATACCAATTATAAGGTGTTAAATTGAGGGTCTCACATGTTTTAAAAAATAAATTCCTTAAATTTCCCAAATAAACTTTTGAAAACCATATTATGATGACAATCTATTTCCAAACACTTGTAATCTCCTTTTATAAAATCACATAAAATGAAATTATGATGAGTCATATATAAACCTACTTATAAACAAGAACAACATTTCATTTAAAACAATTTATGATGTCTTTCCAATACCTTCTTTTTCAAAAATTCAGGTAAAACAAAAATTTCCATCCAAACATGGCCCAAAGTGGGTAAAAAGACTTTAATAAGGAGATTAATTTAATATCAAGCTTGTATCTAATTTTATAATCACATTCCACTCAATTCATTACATTAGAAAACATGAAAAACAAATATAAAAACATTTTTGTTATGTGATCCAACCCATAAAACAATTATCAAATAATATAATAACTATCACATATAATTTTAATTTCTATGGAAAATAATTATAAACCATAAATCATTTTATTACATTCCAATTGAAGGGAATACACAAAAACACATACCTCATTACAAGCAATAAACCCTCACAACATACTGCAATGAATCACTATCAATTGAAAAGACTCAAATAAGAAAGGATATATCCTCTAAAATCCAAATACACATAAAAAAGAATTTATATCCAACCAAAACTCTAATAATTTCCATGAAAACCCCTACATTTTGTGGGAGAAATAAAAATGTGGAGATAATGGATGTAGGGTGAAGGGAAGAGGAAGTATAAAAAAAATTAAGTTTTAACCTTGGAAATGCTACTTGGAATTGATGTAGGAGGACATAAAAATGAATAATAAAGAAGGGGTTGATATCCCTTATATTTCCTAGGCTCGACTGAAAAAGGATGATGGAATAGGAGGGGTAAAATGTTTAAAAATCCAATGGTTTCATGTTTTAATAAATCATGGTTGCTTTCATTATAATGTAGCAAGGTTTAGAAAACCGTGCACCAACTATGAAACTATTACTAGACAAGAAAAACACACTCTCTTGGTTTGTTCACACCGTTTAGTAAGTCATGAACTGGTAATGAAAAAATACCCTATTAAGAACTACGACACCTTTGATTATTAGGATCATCTTATCTAGAAACTTTTGATAGATATAAATGTCAATACTATGATGTATTATAGAAATCTTAGTATGTGTAATATATATATTTGGATAAGATTACTGAATAAATTATGGATATTTCCCTCCAAATTTACATTAATATGGAGATTCTCCATATCAAATCTTCTGGTCGATAAAGGTCTTTAATCAATTGGTATTTCCCTAATTTCAAGGTGTTCCTTATGCCTTAAACATTGGAATATATAAATTATATCTTCTTAAGATGTTCTAAACACATGACACTCTAATATAAAATATTTGATATATTTGAGATTCATCCTCCCAGTGCTGATTCAATCCAAAATCACTTCAAATTGTTCTCCAGTCTCCTCTTTTGTTAGTGGATTCTTAATATTTTTTATTTGGCCATATCCAAACTCAACATTATTATTCAGCATTATTGGAATAATAAAATTAATGGGAATATCTCTTTCAACATTCATTCGTCCATTTTTAAAATTATTGTAGTGATGCATGATGCTAACTATCAATAGCATGATCACTGTAATAATTATTATCTTGATTTCTCAATTCTAAAATGACATAATATTGAAGTTAATTTTCACCCACCTTTGGCTACTCACGATTTCATTCAGAAATATCCATTTATTGGTAGGATTAAATGAAACAATGATGGGGTATCTAGAGGAAATCATGTCATGGAGGGATTTAGATATATATTTAGATATTCTAATGGTTATTTCATGGGTTATATTTTTGGATCCTATGGAACTACCTTATCTCTAGAATCCATAATGCATGTCCTAATTGATCACACCATGATTCAATGTTTTATTTCACCCTTACATCACTGTGTTAAAGTGAATTTATATTGTAAATTCCAATTATTATAAAAAAATTTACCACATTGTGGATTCATTTATTTTTTATCACTTTTAGAAAGGAAATTTACCTATTTTGATTATTTCATTATAGGTGGGGGTGATTTAGGAGGATCCATGGTGAAGTTAGAGAAAATTGTCCTATACGGCACAAGAGACAAACAACCCATGTGGAATAAAATAAACACTAAAACTAATCTGTGTATAAAATTTTTCTGATATTTTTTTGTGAGGTCCAAAATTCACTTGGATAAAACACTTATTAAGACACCAAATACATATTATTCCACTAAAAGGATCATCCAAACTGATCTCTCCAAGAAAATTAATCTTATTGAAGTCAAAAGTGGAGTTCTATATTTTGGATATATCTCTAGATTTCACCCTCCAATTGTTTCAAACTTTTAGGAGTATATATTAAGGAGGTGGTGTAATAAATTTTATATTTTATCCAAAATCAATATAAGACATTGTGGATGTTGAAAACAATGCGCCAAGTGGTTTTACCAAATCTATGTTCCCAAAACCACCTTACACATTGGCTATAAATTGGCATCTTGGGGACCCCTTTTAAAAGTTTATCCAGGGGGAAAAGTAATGATATTTTTAATTCCTAGAGGAGAACTCCCCTCATCCTATTAGTTATCAAGTCCTCTATCATCATAGAGGGGCTATAGTTGAAAGAAAAAATTCCATCCAATCCTTCCCCTTGAATCTATAGTGAGTTAATGTGAACGATCATTTTGAGGAAGTTACAAACAATTTGGAGGGAGTAACAATGCTTGTTTCTACTAGTTTAATGTAATTTTTGTGTGGATAATTTCATTTAAGTTGTATCTTAACATTCTTCTTCTTTGAATTCTTTGTTTCCCTTTAATCAAGTTAAACACTTTTTATCTCAACACCGATTGGGATGAGATTTCATGTTGGAATCTTGGGATGATCCAATTGGACAACACAAGTATCCTTTTTCACATTCACATGAATGATAATAAATTATGATTTGGTAAATATTTTTCTATTCTTTTGGTAAAATACATTACAACACAACTTTTGTGTCAAGGGTTGGTTCTTTTTGCATCATTTTAAGAGGCATGAGTTTAAATGATCTCCTTCTCTCATAATTCTAAAAACACTACCTTCATTTTTCAATAATTAAAATCTTTAAACTAAGTTATTATATTAAAAATATTTTCAAAACCACCCCTATTTTAGTCTTCTTTATTATAAATACATACTTTAAATTCCCAATGCTCCATAAGAGATGAACTCAGGTCTACACTAAACTATAAATCATGTTTAAAAACATAATCAATTTGAAATTTCATAACAACATAGTCAATTTTTAGTACTCTTTTTTCAGAGATATTCTGGTTTTAGTACTCATTTCTGATAAGTTATTTATAAATTCTTTGAATATTTATTTTTTTATATTCTACCATTAAAAATATTTGTGTGATCTGATTTATTTCTTGTGTAGGTTCTATACATGATGCACTCTGCTCCTGGTGATTTACCTACTTTAGAACTCAAACTGGGGAGGATCCTATATCAATGACACCGAGACACACATGACAAACCTTTGAGGAAGGAAACACCACATCTTGCTACTTTAATATACCCATATTCATCTAGAACCAAATTAGATAATGAAACTAACAAGTATTACATGGATGAAAATAACTGAACACTAAAAGAACTAATCTATCCTGATATTGATATCCTACCAACATATAATAAAATTCTAGGAAAATCACCAATCTTTGAACTAAAACATGGTCTAATTCATTTATTTTGAATATTTCATGGACTTTTTGGAGAAGACCCTCATAATCATTAAAAATAATTTCATATTGGGTGTTCTACAATAAACCCTTCTAATGATGATGAATAATAAATAAATATTAGGGAATTACCTTTTTCATTAGAAGACACCACAGCATATTAGTTGTATTAAGTTAATTCTACTTTCAGATAATGGCTAAACAAAATTTATTTTTTCCTCATAAATATTTCCTAACATCCCAAAATAAAAAAATACAAAAATGAATATGTGGAATTAGACCATTTCAATGGGAAACACTTCATGAGTAATGGGAAATATTTAAAAGGATTCGTTAGAGTTTCTCACACCAACAAATAAGTGATTAACTTTTAATCAAACATGTTTATAAAGGATTAATTAAAATTGATTGAAACATGATTTGTACTACTACAGGTGATTTGTTGGTTGTTAAAACCCCAATCATTATAAGGACCATCATTGTAAACATGGTGTAAAATACTCAAAAATTCAGTTCAATGTCTCGTGTACCCATTTGTGGTGTCCCTAAGGTGAAGAGTCTGAGTTTGAGAAGAAGGTCGAGATGAATTTGAAGAAGTAACTACCCATCTCTAGAAACATTCTCATTCCCAGGGAAAATTCCAATATTCTACTCCCATTAATTATAGTATCTATTCTATTGACACCCAATATTATGTCTAATGTCCTCAGTTGAGAGAAACATCTGAGATTTGTGAGGAAATATTCTCACATCACCCCTATAACTAACCCATTGAAAAAGAACCATAATATCCAGCTAAACCAAGGTGGAAAGAAACCCAAAATTATAGGAAAGGGGGTATTATAATCATCCTCAACAACCACAGAATCAACTGGGGTAGAGTAGTCATCCACTACTTGAACCAAGAAATACCCAACCACCACAAATACATTTCCAACTACCCCCTCCAAAAGTAGTTCTTAACCAAGAATAAATTATGTAATATTTAATAGAAAAAAATATCCAATTCCACAAAACATCCAAATATGCCAACAAGTCAGAAAAATCCAATTAGTCTAACCCACTAACTCATTGGTTGGGTAAATTACCTTCCCAACCAATAGTGAACCCTAAGGATAATGGGAATGTTAGTTCCATTACCCTTATGAGTGGGGAAAACATTAAATCTAAATGACCCCTCAATTAGATGCATCCCCTCCAAATGAAACCAACATCCCAACCACTAAAAATTGTAAAAATAAAGAAAAACCCTTTTCTTGGTAGAAGTTATACCAGAGGAAATATAGTTTTATTTTATGAATCCCTAATCCATCCCATTATTCATCCATTTACCCAAAGGTCTACCCATCCACGTGAACAAAAATAAAATGATTATTATAAATAAATCATGGATGCTTTCAAAAAAGTGTATATTAACAACCCCATGATGGATTCAATGAATAAAATTCCACGATACGCCATGTTTCTAAAAGATATTTGTATACACTAAAAGTGAATTTTATGTGATGAAAATGTGAGCTTAAGAAGAAACATCTCAGCATTGATAGATCCGTCACTACACACCAAATGCGACAATCTAGGAATATTCATGAATCCATGAATCATTGGGATGTATTTATTTTCTGATGTTATTCTTGATTTGGGTGACTTTATAAATTTTATTCATCACTCTATATTCTCCTTATTATAGATTGGATAACTAAAGAACATGGTAATTGTTTCTCACTTAGAAAACTGGAGTATAGCACACCCCACTGGTGTGTTAGAGGAAGTTCTTATGAGGGTGAAAATATTAATTTTACCTACTGAATTTTATGTGCATCAAATAGAAGATGTTAGGATGAATGTACATGTCCCAATTATATTGGCAATAAATTTCATTAAAATCACAAAAACCATAATTAATGTCCATAATGGTATATTATATATGGATTTTAGTGGTCAAATTTTTCACTTCATGATCCTTGATACCATGAGGAACCCATTAAAAAAAATTCCACAATTTCAATTATTTCAACTGATTTCATCCCTTTCCCTAAAAAAACTTTTTTTATTTCTCATGAACACCTTTATGATTTTTCACCCTTGATATAAATTCAAGGTAATAAATCATTCATTGAATGTTTTAGTGGACTAGAAAAACTTCATTCCTCTTTGTTAATTCTTGATTTTAGGATCATAGAGGATCCCATGTCCATTGATTATATTGTAAAGATTATAGAATCTCATTCCTCATCTGATTATGTGACCATTGTGAAATTAGATGAGATCATATACCTCTAACTTTCACATCACTCCCATCAATCCAAAATCCCCTAGAATAAGAAAAAAAAAACAATTTCCCCAAAGTTTGAAATATTTATATATTTAGAATGGAAACAATATCCATGTCATCATTTCTAGATCACTCCCTCTAGAGCATGAATTTTTAATACATAACATTTTGAGGGAACATAAACATGATTTGGGATGGAAACATGCTGACATTCTTGGTATTACCCCATCAATTTGCACAAATCATATATTATTAAATGGTGTGACTAAACCAGTGATGTTAGAATAATGTCAAGTAAACCCAAACCTCATAGATTTTATTAAAAAAGTGGTAAAAATTTATTGGATACTGGAATCATTTACCCCATAATGATCGCCAATGGTTCAATCCAATGCAAGTAGTTTCTAAAGAAACTGGTATTATGGTAAATAAAAATTAAAATAACGAATGTGTTCCCTTCTATGTGAATAATAGTTGGTGTGTCTGTATAAACTATCACCAAATAAATCAGAAATCAATGAAGGAAAATTTTCCATTGCATTTCATTGACTATATGATAGATATTCTAGTGGAGATCCCCCACTACTGTTTCATTGATGGGTATTCTTGATACTTTCATATCCATATTTCCACTGAGGATCATGAAAAGATAGCCTTTACTTACCCCTTTTACATATTTTCCTATAATTTGATTCCATTTATCCTATTAAATGCTCCAGGTACTTTCCAGTGATGCATGGTTAATTTTTTTCATATTACCTATAGAATTTTATGGATGTAATCAGGGATTATTTCACTGTATATGGTTCCCATTTTGATGAATGTTTCAGTAGTCTTGGATATTTTCTACATTTATATATTGAAAAGAATATTATATTAAATTATGAGGGATGTCATTTCATAGTTAGATAAGGTATAGTACTTGGGGATTTCATTTCTGTGGATGGAATCCAATTAGATAAATCAAAATTGGATTTCATTTATTCCCTACCATTCCCCAAAAATATATGAGATGTGTTGTCTTTATTAGGAAGTGCTGGATTTTATGATTTTTTCATTCATAAATTTAGTATGATTTCTGTCCACATATCTTGATTACTCCAAAAGGAAAAAAGAATTTTTTAAAAAAAAATTGAGGAAGATTTTAAAAAAATAATATGGAGTTCTAGTTACCCACTTTAATCCATCCACCTTAGTGGGATTTAAAATTTGAGATCATGTGAGATTCTTCTAAATATGCATTTGGGAAAGTATTATCATAGAGGATTGAACAAGATCCACATGTCATTTCCTATTCATCTTGAACACTGGACCATGTCTAAGAAAACTACCCCATGACGAAAAAATAATTTCATGTCATTGTGTTATACTTGGATAAATTCAAATCATTTCTTTTAGGGTCCTAAGTGATTGTGTTATCATACAATGAATCCCTCTTGTATCTCCTTAGGAAACTTTAATACAATCCTTATATCATTTTCTAGATGCTCCTATTTCAAGAATTTAATCTAAAAATTAGGTATAAAAAAGGAACAATAATTGTGGTGGCTGACCATATCAACAGGATCCTCACATCCTCAAACATTGCACAATTCCCTTGTATTCCCAAAAATAACATGTTTCCTGATCGTTAAATATATTGACTGCAAGATCATATTCCTTGGTATACCAAAATTGTAAATTATTTGTTAATATATTGTATTCCTACTGATTTCAACAATAACCAAGTTGACCATCTAAAACATGAGTCTCATTGCTACATTTGAGATGACCCCTACCTTTAGAGAATGTGTAGTGTTTTAGTCCTTTAAGATTGTGTTCCTAATAGTGAGTTTTAGTTAGTCCATAGGTTCTACCACACTCTTGGTTGTGGGGGCCACTTTTCTCCCCAATAGACTTCTCACAAGGTCCTCAATTCTTGTCTCTCTTATACAACATTATTTCAGGATTCCCGTGATTTATTTAAATATTTTCCTCATTATCAATGAATGGGGAATTTCTCTAGAAGAAATGAATTTCAACAATAAAACTTTCACTTACATAAAATTTTTGATGTTTGGGCCATTTAATTTATAGTTCTATTTCACAATTCCTTTGGAAACTTCTACATTATATGGGTAGTTGATTATGTGTCAAAATGGGTAGATTGACAAGCAATTAACACTGATGATTCCAAGACAGTTGTGAAATTTTTCTGAACCCCAATTTTTAGTAGTTTTGGATTGCCTAGGATCATCATCAGTTACAAGGGTTTTTAGTTCTGTAACAAAAAAAATGCTATTTTTTCATTAGTATGGGTTTTTTCATCATGTTTCTACTGCATATTACCACCAAACCAATGGTCAAGCTAAGTTGTTGAATATAATTTAAAAAAAATTCTTTAAAATTTTGTTCTATCAAATCGAAAATATTGGAGTCTGAAACTCAGTGATTAATTAAAGGGTTATCATAATACATTTAAAACACCCACTAGAATGTCACCATATTGGCTAGTTTTTTGAAATATTTGTCACATTCCTACTAATATAGAGAATCTGGCCTATTAGGCCACTAAAAATGAAATTATAATATTTTTGGTGTAGGTACTCAAGGAAATATTATGATTTAAGAGTTGTAAAAAATCATTTGAGATTCATATGATAAATCTTATATTTTTAAGGAGCGAACCAAGGCTTCCCACGACTTCCTCACCCTTCATCGCCAATTCCAAATTGGGAAGAAGGTCCTCTTTTTCAATGAAAGGTTAAATTTTCATCTAGGTAGTCTTCATTCTTACTAGTTTTTTCTATGCCCTATTATGAATTTTTATCTATTTTGGTGTTGTTCAGGTTCACAATAAAGAGACAAAATAAACCTACACTATAAATAGGATATGGCTAGATCACTTCCATGAATCCATTATGATTTTCTTGATAGAGGAAAACGAAGTTCAAGTAGCAACTTGTCACTAAAACCCACCTTGTTTTATCCTTACATACCACATTCTCTTTTATTACATTGATGACACTATGTACTCTACGTGTGTGGTAATAGGAATAATTGTGGGTTAGTTATGAATTTTCATTATCTTTCTAATTTATTATCTTTTTAGAATTATGAATATCATTTTTACCTTTCCTCCCCCTCTTCTAGTTTTCCCCCCCACTTTTGTATTGGAATATTCATTATTGTTGACCACTTATTCATGGAAAATTATTCCCATTTATTCACGGAAATTATTTATACATGTTAATGGAAAATGATGCCCACTTAATCATGGAAATTATTGAAAATTTTTAAGTACATTTCTTATTTCATTTTTTAAAATATTTTAAAAACCAGTAATAGAATGTGTGTTTTTGTATGAATTATAAATTGAGTTGTGAATATTTTTTGATAATTGGTTTTTTTATGATATAAATAGTTTTATCACTTTTAGACCTATGAGAAGAATGAAACCATTTGTGTGATCGGTTTATGGAAAAATTGTTTCACTTAATTTATCCACAAATATTTACACAAAACCATGAATTATGAATTTTTCCTACTCAATAGAAGGTAAATAAAATTTATGTTTATATTCTTCACCTTTAAAAAATTATTTTCCCATACATTATTTTGTTATCAAATCTTTTTCATTAATGTACCAGATTGACCTATGCATGTGTACCTATTATCAGACTCTTGTGCACCATTGAAAAATGAAAAATACAAAAAAAAATAGGGCTCTGTTTTTGGTTGGTCAAAAACACTATTCCTATAACTTTTATATTTTATAACTATTAGAATTAGTGACGTTAGGGGATAAAAAAAGGGCTGAGAGATGAGTGTTAGATTTGTTCCAAGTGAATCCTTTCAGAAAATAATAATAATAATAATAAATGAGTGGAGTGATTAAATGTATAACATAATGGTATATCTAGGTTTACTGATTCAGGTTTTACATCTATTATGTCTTAATTAAGTGGGTCTTGAAATTTAATTGCAAAGGATATAGGGAAGATTCTGTGAACAAATACTTCAAGAAAAAAAATTTAAAATAAAATCTATTTACTAGATAGAAAGTGGAAAGAATAGATTTAAATGGATTTCACAAACACACATGGAGAGTTAATAAAATTTTTTACATTTTAGTAATTTTCTCAAATTGGAATCATTTATCTCCTTCAATTTTGTTTTGATACAATTTATGAGACATCTACTTCCATGAACACTGAGAATAACTCCTTGGTGTGTATTTTTTGTCATGTTTATATTAGGAATCAAATATTAAATGTTAAATAATAATGAATTTCAGAAAACCTACATTCATAATTATTGGTAATGTGACTTTTCCCAGGAGTGGAAATTTTTATGTGTGGGGGTGTGATCGCACCACGATTTACTATTTTATTTCAACCATACATCAATGTGTTAAACTAATTTTTTATAGTAAATTCAAAAAATTATAGTAAAATTCACTTCATTATGGATATATTTTTTTTATCGCTATTAAAAATCTTAATTTCAATTTCATCAATTATTTCATTGAAGGTGGATGTGATTTTGGAGGATCCAAAATGATGTTTAAGCAAAGAGGCCCAAACTGGACAGGAGCCTAAGACCCATCTAGACTCAAATGCATATTGCAACTAATACATGCTTCCAATTGGTCATAAATTTTTTCCTTCACAAATATTTAATGGGATACAACTCTAATGATGACACCCAAACACAATTCATACATTAAAAGGCTAATCAAAATTGATCTATCAATGCAAATAAATCTGCTCGAATTCAAATGTGGTGTTCTATATGTCATATATATATATTATGCTTTTGACCTCCAAATGATGAAACCATTTTAGTGGAGATATTAAAAATATGGGTTAATAACTTTTTCATTTCCTCAAATTTTAGATAAGACTTCCTAGATTCCGAAAATCATTGGCCAATTGGTTTTACAAAATCTATTTCCCCAAAACTACCTTCCACATTGTGAATAAATTGGAACATTGGGAACCACATTTTTATTTTAGACTACGGGGGAATGTTCTTATATTATAGAGTCCTATAGAAGTACTCTCATAATCTTAGATGTTATAGAGGGCCCTATCCTCATAGGGTTCAAGGATAAAGGTAATGTTCCACCTGATCCTTCTCCTCCTCTTGATAGTGAACTAAAAGGTGGAAAGTCATTTTGAGGGATCTACACACACTTGGGAGGGATTCATAGGACATGTTATAATACTAGTTTGGTGTAATTTTTGTGTGTATCATTTCATTAAAGTTTCAACTTAACATTATTCTTCTTTCAATGATTTGTTTTGTTTAATCAAGTGAAACTGTTTTTATCTCAGCACCGATTGGGTGGAGATTTCATATAGGAATATGGTGTTGATCCAATTGGACACCACTAGTATCCTTTTTACATTAAAATGAATAATATTTCTTTATTATTTTTTCTAACGTGTTCCATTTTTTATTTCAAAACCTCGACAACATGGTTTCTGTTTCAAGGGTTTGTTCTTTTTGCATCTGTTTAATAGGTAAGAGGGGAATAAAGATCAAGAAACCCACCATCAACATAATACCATTAAACAATATGTAATTTTCAGAAAAGTGAACTATACAAAATTTATAGGGACCTTGAAATTATCTCTTTCTTTCACAATTCTAAAATCACCACCTTCCTTTATTAACTATTAAACTATTTAAATTATGTTATTTTCTAAAAAAATTGAAAAACCACTGCCTATTTTAATCTGTTTTATTAAAAATACTTATATTAAACCCCCACTCTACTTCAAAAACAAACTTGGGTATTCCCAATAATCAAAATAAACTTTAAAAACCAAATCATTTTTATATTTCACGATAGTGTGGTCACTAGTCAATGTGGTCGATATGGAAAACAACAAAACAGGAAAAATTAATGTCATGAGTGAGACACTACATCTATTTTTCTAGAGGAACAAACATAATATTTTGAACTCCCCAAGAAGATAAATGTTCTATGGGTCAAATTCATGGAAATTATATCCTAAATGAATTATTTTTTCATGCTGCAATTCCGTGAACTTAATTCTCCTGTTGATGGTCCAAATAATAATGCGGAATGTTGTGATAGTAGTATCTTATTCAATTCCTTCCAAGAGGAGGTGATACCTCTTTTTCAAAGGGATAAATGTAAAATTTCATCATTTATACTACTGTATATTTATATTTTTCTAAAAAATAATACTTTTCCCTTGAACAGGTTCTCACCTATTTTCAAAAATAAATTACAAAACGTCTATATGGACACTTATACGGCTTCCCCTAATCAGTTGAGAGTCATGTTCTAACACATCATCCCAAAGAGGACCCCCTTGGCTTCCATTGGATTTCACATGGATTAGACCCAGTTGTGCACTACCTGTGATAAAACATTTACCCAAAATGAAATGGAAATATACTTCATATGATAATATGGATGGATTCACTTAATAAATGTGCACTAATAGTTAAATAGAAAAAAAATCTAGACATTCATGTTTTGATCTTGAAGCATCAAAAAATTTACGTTACCATAAATTAATATATATTATTAAAAAACAGTGGCATATGGGTGTCATAAGGTCGAACATTTCATTGATAAATATATTTTCACAATTCCTTAAATGAGAAGATTAAAGATATATCACTTGATAAATAGATTAAAAGAAAATTTTGGGGTTTAAGTTTATTAAAATTTTTTCTTTACACCAGTTATCATAATTAGACATTGATTTGATAATTGGTGGATCAAAGATAATAATAATGTTGTATCATTCAACTCTTAACAAATTGAATTTGGATAAAATTATGCAAGAAAAGTGGTAAAAGATGTTTTTTCATATATTATGAGAAATTATAAAGATGAGTTGAGTAAAACTGTAGCGACCAAGTGATAGAAATACTAGAGCTGGTGACTTTTACAAATTAGATTGGTATGATTAAAAGGAATAAAATCCAAAAGGACTGAAGAGTTAAGTAATCTTTTTAAACCATATACCAAAATGAGTATTGTATTAAAATTGAAAAAAATAATTACATTATTATTTTATTTTATAAATAAATAAATAACTTTGAGGATAACATTAGTACACATATTAAATCCTTTAAAATCCTTCACTGTATGCTTCTTGTATTCTTGGGGAAAGAAACAAACTAAGGGTGAACTCAACATCTTTGTAAGGTTAAGGTATAGTGTAAGGAAAAATGAACCAATGAGATTGATAATTTTGGCATGGTAAATAGTATAACACACATACCATGTAATTAAAAAACCGAGAAGAAAGTTCATAAACAATATAGAAAGGTAAAAATAGAAATATATGCCATTAAAATAACTAAAAAAGGAAAAATCAACATGGAAATCTATGTAATTAAAATAACGGCCATCTAGTCAATGAGTTTAAATGAAATGTATTCATATATATATCGATGTAAAATCTCATGGATGAATATTAAAAAAAATTACCAATAAAAGGAATTATTAATTATTGAACATCATGTTTACCAAGAACATGATGCCTTTACCGTAAAGATACATTTTAAGATTTTCTAATTTTTTCAAAAACAAATTACCATGACACTATCAATGTATCTAGGGGATTTCATTAACTGGTTCTCAGCATATGGGGATTGCCTTAAACGGTCCCCAACCCATTAATTGCATGTCCGAATCATTCCTCATATCGAATAAACAATATGCCTTATCAAATATATATAATTAATAATGATTATGGGTTTTTCAATATTTTTCCAAATAATCAAATAACTTTCAAAGTAAAAACCGTATGAAAAGTGGTATATAGTTTAAGAAATAGTAATATCCATGTTATACGAAATAGATAATTTTGGAGAAATTCAATGTTCAATGATTATATAAGATTAAATATTTCAAGAAGACAAAAAAATGATTCAAGAAAGTGAATGTGAATACTATACTTGGAAAAATCAATCATAATCCATTTATAGTATGATTGAAAATGGTATCAATATAAAAAAATACATGTGGAATAAAATAAATGGTTATTATCATTGATGAATGGAAACATTATAAAAATATCTTTTAAAAATATTTTTTAGGAAAATATCCTTTTTTAAAACCATTTCCTTGAAAATAAATTTTAAAAATATTTTCAACGAAATGATACCTTTTAAACATGAAACGTAAGCTTCAAAGAAATGTCTTTCGGTAAATCTATTCAAGTTGTATGATATAAAAACAATGTTCCTTTTTCATGTATATAGGTTAGAAAAATTCCTTGTTCATAGAGATAGATGAATATTGTTTTGAAAACATTAGTAAAATAAAATAAAGGGAAAAATGTCTTTAAAAAATAATTTTAGAAACATTTTGAAAACATTTTAATAAAACAAGGTGTT
This sequence comes from Viscum album, assembly GCA_963277665.1. Lineage (NCBI taxonomy): Eukaryota > Viridiplantae > Streptophyta > Magnoliopsida > Santalales > Viscaceae > Viscum > Viscum album. The sequence continues at coordinate 1,045,465,732 of OY728138.1, read as the reverse complement.
TAGTAGAAAACTGGTTCTCTAACTAAGAGAGGATTAAAGTTGGTATTTCTTAAAAACATTTTAAAACATATTTTGAGTACCAAAGAGTGTGTAAATTGTACTTATAATTGAAAATGGTAATGAATAACCATAGGGTGTAAAATTAATAGTTACATTGAGATATGTTCATAGAATTTTATTTTAATATAAAATACATTTAAAGATCATTCATGTTATTATTGAGGAAAATAATCTTTAAACATTCTAAAGTGTCCCATACCACTTTGAAACATTTTAATTCCTAAACCACATGGAGTAATAAAATTAAATGAAAGTTTAAAATACTATGAAGATAAAATGATTAATTATATAATATAAATATGGTGTTGTAGATACACTACACAAAAGATTCAAGTGGTGAACAGGACATTTACCTCACGGATGTAAAAAGTCATATGAGAATGCCTCACCTTGAGTTTTATTTCACGCGAACATCCTTTAAATTACAGTATTGTGAAATTATGTTAATTTTATACTTTCTTAAGAAAACATTTCTTTTATATTATCAATTTTATTTACCATTTTAGTATTTTCTATATAACTACTTAAAAAATTATGTTTATGTCAGTTTTATTACCAGTTTTAGATTTTGTGTCAAAAATGACTTTGGTAGGTAAACTATGGTCAATGGGGTATTTATATAAAATATAAAATATAAAAAACCTGAAATTATTTTCATATTTATAAATAAATTGTACATTCAAAAACAATCATTTAATATGGTAATTAAAAATGAATCAATGTTACAATCATGGAGATGATAGGTTGTATGTACCAATGTGTAACGTTCTTATTTTTCAATGATAGTTACGAAAAGAAGGTAAGTAACAACATAACTTTTAAATAATGATAATTATATCATAAATAACATATTATTTAATCATATATACTAATATACAGATTTCTTGTGAGGAAAAATAAATCACATCATGTCGAGGAGGCAGTAGTCTACACATTCAAGAATAACATTATAACTTTTTAGGTGTGTGAATGGGTAATATAGAAAATGATATATATATATATATATAATTATTTAATTAATGTCATATTTTTTTATTTATTAAATATTTAATTTTAATCTTCTTTTATACATTCCATGTAACATGAGAACGAATCACATCATTTTGAGGGGGCGGTAGTCCACACTTCCTCAAATGATTTTATCGTATTAACCCAAAATGGAATGTATTAATGGTATGTGTAATAAAAGGATTAAATAAGTATAAATAAATAAAAAATTTCATAAATTTCATATATATAAATATTTTTTCCATCATAATGGCCATCGTGATAGGTGGTAAAGGAAAAATAAGCAATCATCATTTCCTGAGGTAGTAGTTCACCATACAATGGAACTATATGTTCGCTACCTGATGATGGAGGTTTCTGTATGTGTAGGTTGAAATGTTTACATAAAAATAAACTATTATATTTAGGATAATTTTTTATATAATAATTTAATAAAGTTATTTTATTGTCTGTAAAATTGAAATTAAACTAGAGATCCTGGGAGAAGACGTTACCTCTTGATCGGGTAACTTATATTGGTTTGTGCCAAAAGGATTCTTTGGAAGGATTTCATCTAGAAGGTAGGATTCAAGGTAAAGGGGATGGATTTTAGAAATATATATGCATAGAAATTATACATACCTAAGTGGTTTGAGAGGTGTAAGGAATGGGGAGGGTTGGTGTCCAGTTATAAGGGATGAAAACGAGTCACTTGATATTTTTGAAAAAAAGGTAGGTGTACACAGGTTCTTACCTAAAAAATGTATTACAAAACAAGAAACAATCAATAATTTATGGTTTTGGGGTGATTTTTTTCTATTAAATGGATCTTTTACATGTGTCCGGGTCATTTTCGCCCTTAAGTTAAAGGCTTAGTCCTTTATTGAGCATAATTTTGCCTTAATAATTGTAATTAATTTTATTCACTTTCACTAATCTTTTTCGTAAATGTTTTTTTTTTGTATTATTAGAAATTAGAAATTATTCTGATTCAAAATATGAAATCTATTTCTTTAAATTATAATCATAGAACTGGTATAAATTAATTTAAAATTCTTCCCGTAGGTGGGACGACAATGCGGGCTTTTAAAGTAAAAGCGTCCAAAAGTATGATATGTTTTTACATTAGATTTCATAGATAAATTAAACAAAATGATATAAATTGGATTAATTTATAAAGTTATGACCTTATTAAATTTTAAAACCAATTAAAAGTATATTTTATCCTTATAAATAAATTATATTAAAAAATAGATTTGACCTAAAATTTAGAATTTTTAACTATTCGATAAAAAATGACATGTTTAAAAAAATTATCCAAAATTTTCCATAAGAAAATTATTATGTTTAAATTTAAAATATTATGTCTATTTTTACTTATTAATTCAATTAATGTATCAAAATTCATATTTAAAATGGGTTCTCAATTAATAGGCAGTAAAATTGCCTTTATAAAAATCTAGGTTTTTATGTGTAAAATAGAGTTTGTTCTTATCTTAGGTACATAAAACCTAATGGATGAATATAAATAATCCTTGATTGAATATATAACATTTATATTTCATTAAAATCATTTAATAATTGAAATTATTTATTTTTTTAATAAAAAACTCATTTTGAAGCATAAATATAATAATTTTCTTTTTTATTTCTAATTGGTTCTTATTTACATTTCTCATTAATTAGCAACCAATTAATTAATTTTATATTTAAATAGACCATATATTTTAATAATTTAGTTAATAATATTAATAAAAATTAACATAACATCAAGGTTATATCATATTATATTAAATAATAATAATTTAATAATATATTTTTATTTGGTGAAACTCATTATTATGTGTAATGCATGCTATAGATGAAGGTAAATATTGCGTATAACCCAAGATATAAAAGAAGGAATCTCATAAATGTATATAAACCTATTGATAAAGTCTTCTCTTACATATAATGAAAGCTAACTCAGTTTTGTGTGCATTACAAGCTTTAGAATATATTATATTTACTTAAGATAGTAAATATTTTATAATGTATTGGGTTTATATATTCCATATCTACACATGGTTTTGTGTGTCATATATGATATTAAATACAAATTTTTACTTTAGAATTTTGGGGTTTTACATTCTCCCCACTTAATTACATTGTTTCATCATAATTTAAACTCGATCATGGTGATAGATTGTTTGATGCTTCTTATGTTTGAAATCCCACATTTTGACAAGGGTTCATATGTCATCCTCTATAAAATAGATAATGGGAATTAAAATGGTCACTTTTCATGGCATAAAACATGGTATTTATGTAAGAGAACATTAATGGAAAGTAAAAATACATACTTTGAGGAAAAGCGTAAATATTTATAGGGGTGAATGAGGTCATCAATCAAAAAAAAGTTAATGATCAATAAGAATATCAGGTCCTCAAAGCCATAAATATGTGATGATTTATAATTCAATTAGTTAAATAAAAAATAAGGTATTAGGGAAACATTTTATTTGAATTAAATTTCCCAATGTTGGATAATTCTTTAACTGATAAATAATATAAGGAAATATTATTAATTCACAGGTCTCAATTTAATAAGTAAAATCCTACCTTTTGGTTGTTCTTCAATAATATTCTAATTTATTTCTTCACTCCCAAAATTTAATTGTTCTGTTGAAGCACTAAAAGAAATTTTTAAAGGATCATAATTCTTAAAAAAGAGTGCAAATTATAACAATTTTTAATTTAACTACATTCAAAAACAAATGTGGTTAATAGATTAATCTATAATCCTTAAAAGTGATACTAATTTTTCATCTTTAACATTTATTCATCAAATTTTTTAACTTAAAACAATGAAGAAAACCGAGGACATTACAAAAGTCATTGGTTAGCATGAATCCCTTATTATAATTTGGTCATGGGTTCAAGAATCACACCCTTTCAAGATTTGATTAGTTGTCACCTGGATTACATGTTTTCCTTTTCTAAAACCAAATTAATATAATTTCAAAAGTAAATATGATGGACATCCTTGAAATTAGGTTAATAAAAAAATTTCCTTTCAAATATGGTTTCTAATACAACCTCAATGCATAAATTCTTCAACCATTTATTTCCACATAGGACCTTCTTTGTTCTAGGTTATATCCAAAACATCATTCATAGGATTTATAAATCATGAAATATTTTCTTCAATAGAAAAAAAACTACAAGTTTAACATAGATTACTCATTTAAAAAATAATTTATTGTGGTTTCAAAATAAAATGATAGTTATATTAATATTATCCCTTAATGGGGCCAAACCATGTACATTATAAGGCCTTTTTTCATGCACCGGATTACCCTGAGTCAGGTCCAGAACACCTTTTCAGAGTTATTACTCCAAGGTACATATTTTCCAGAACCACATCCACTTGTTGTATATAGAGAGGAATGCATTTCCTAGGAATACACACATAATATATACTTTAGATAAATTCTATGGAATTTTTCTATACGTATCCTCAAATTACACCATAGGGTTATGTTCTCTAACCTATGTCCTACTAAATATATTTCCCATGGTTGCTACTAAACTTTTTATGATACTAACTATAGACCCAAAAAATCCTGGATCTATTTTCTTCTATCAATTACATTGGCATGAATACAATTAATCAAATTGCAAAGCACGGAAGAGTTTATTATTCTTAGTAAACTAGATACATAAAAAATACTTCTATTACAAATGAATACACTAAATACAGCATAATTATTTTTTAAAATAAATAAATAAAATCGAGGATAACTTTATGTCAAGTAGTAAATCCTTTCATATCTTTCATAGTGCACATCTTGGATTCCAGGTGAAATAGACATAATGAAGTTGAGATGAAATTCTTTGTAAGTTTAAATTGTAGTGGAAGCAATACTTAATCAATAATACTAGTAATTATGGAATGGTAAATAGTAGAACACACATACCATAAAATCAAAAAACCGGGAAGGTGGTGTATAAACCATTTTTAAATATAATAAATAGAAACACATGTCATTCAAATAACAAGATAACGAAAAATAAATATGTAATGTTATGTAACTGAAAACATTCCATCTAATAAATGAATTAAACGAAATGTATCGATAGATATGTCAGCACAAAATATCATGTATGAATAATAATTATCAAATTATAAAAAAAGTAAATGATTAATTATTGAATGCCATGTTTCTCAGGAACATGATACCTTTAACATCTAGTGACAGTTTAAATTTTTCCATTTTTTTCATCTAATTCATCTCTTCAGACTAATGATTCATTAAAGGGATTTCATTAACTGGACCCCAACCCTTAGATATTTCTTTAATGGTCCCTACCCAAATTTTTCGTGTTCAAATAAATCCTTATATCGAATAAAACATAAGCCTTTTGAAATATCCACAATGAAAAAAGAATATGGGATTATCAATATTTCTCAAAATAATGAAAGCACATTAAAATTAAACATAAATGAATAATTTTATATGGTTTAGGTAATAGTAATATCCAGGATGGATGAAATATATAATTTGGGGGAAATTCAATGTTCATTGATCATAGGGGATTAATTATTTAAAGAGGATTAAAAAATGAATCAACGAAGTTAATTTGAAAATAATCCGTGTAAAAATTAGTCATAATCCACCCATATTATTTGTAAGTATTGTATCACTACAACATAACCGAAAAAGATTAAAATAAAGGGTTCTTTTTAATGATGATTGGAAGCATTATAAAAATATATATTAAAAATATTCTTGAGGAAAATAAACTTTTCTTTAGAAAACCTTTTCTTTTAAAATTAGGATTGAAAATATTTTCATTAAAAAGTAACCTTTTAATCATGTGATTGAATATCCAAATAAAGGAGGATGGTTAAATCTATACATGTTGTATAAGGTAAAGGGAACATTCCTTTTTCACGATTAAAAGTCAGAAAAATACATTGTTTGAAAATCGACAAAAATATTCCATTAAAAACAATTGTAAAGACTATAAGTTAAAAAACATCTTTAGGAAAACATTTTAAAAAACATGGTTTTTAAAAGAAAATGGTTTCTCCAACTAAGAGAAGAATAATTTTTGGTTTTCATAAAAACATTTTCAGTACCAAATAGTGGGAAAATGGTACTAATACATGAAAATAGTTATGAATAAATAGATTATGGAAAATTAAAGGTTTCATTGAATAATTGTTATATAATGTACTTGAATGAAAATAACATTAAAATATAATTAAAGTTATTAATGAGGAAAATAATCTTTAAACATTCCAAAGTGTCCAGTACCACTTTAAAAAAAATTAAATCATAATCATCATGGACTAATTACATTAAATTAAAGCTTAATATACCATGAACATATAAGGATTAATGATATAATATAATAAATATGTAGTAAATACACCATAAAAAAAATATAAGTGGTGAACATGGAATTTATCCCATAGATTTAAAAAAGTGAGATGAGAATCCCTTACCTTGAGTTTCCTTTCAGGTGAACATCCTTTAACTTCATATATAATATATTATGTTAATTTTATACCAGCTTCAGAAACTTTTTTTTGTTTATAATTCCTTTTATTTTACTTTTTACTTAGTTTTATAAAACTACTTAAATAAATATTTTTACATCGGTTGTTTGGCCAAATTTAGTTTATGCATAAAAACAGACTTTGGTAGGTCAACTATGTTCAGATTGGTCATTATATAACATCTCCAGAATAATAATCATGACATTATTATCATATATGTATACATCAATTATAATTTTAAAAATAATCCTTAAATATGGTGATAAAAATGAATCAATGTTACAATGTTGGAGATGGTAGGTCGTATGTACGCATAAGAAATATTCTTTTTCCCAATGATTGATATAGAAAGAATGTATGTAACACCATATCTTCAAAGAATTATAATTAAATATTAAATACCATACTATTTATCCATATATACTTTTATATATAATTCATATGAAAAAATAGTAATCACATCATGTCAAGGAGGTGGTAGTCCACAAGTCCATGAATAACGTTATCACTTTTTAGATGTGTGAATGGGTCATATAGAAAATGATATATATATATATATAAATATATATTTAATTATTTCATAAATATCATATATATTTGTCTATATATCCAATCCTTAATTTCAATCACCTTTTATTCAATCCATGTATATTGTGAACGAATCACATAGTTTTGTGCAGTGGTAGTCCACACTTCCTCAAACAATGTTATCATATTAATACAAGATGGAAACTATTAATGGTATGTGTAATAAATATATTAAATAATTATAAAGAAATAATAAATATCATATATATAACATATAAATAGATTTTTCATCATAATGGCCACCATCATAGGTGGTAATGGAAATAATGAACAGTCATCGTTTCATGAGGTAGTAGTTCACCGTACACAGAAATAGTTTGTTCATTTCCCATTAGGAGTTGTGTGTATGTATGGTCTGAAAATTTACATAACAACATCCTAGTATATTTAGGATAATGTTTTTGTTATATAATAATGTATTAAATAGATTTTAGGGAGGTTAAAATGGAAATGAATCTAGAGAGCTTGAGAGTAGATGTTACCTCTTAATCGGGAAACTTTTTTTGGTTTGTACCAAAAGGATTCATTGGAAGGATTTATCATAAAATTGGATAATAAAGGTCTATATTAGGTTTTATGGGAAGCTATATGGGTAGATCTTGTATGAACCTAAGTCTTTTTATAGGTGTGAGGAATGGGGAGATGTTTTGGCCTTTTATAAGGGAGGAAAAAGACTCACATGGTATTTTTGAAAACATGTTTGGTGTACACATGTTTTTACCTAAAAAAGCATAATAAAAATAAAACTCATTAATTTAAATTTAATTGGTGAATTATTTCCATACAATGGGTTTTGGACAGGTGTTTAGGTTATTTTGACCTTTATGTGAAATGTTCAGTCCTTTGATAAGCTTAATTTTTCCTTAATAATTATTATAAATTCTAAAAAAATTCGCTAATAATTTTGGTAAAAAATAAATTATTTTTATTTTAAATAATAAATTATTATTATTCAAAATATGTGATTCATTTTTTGAAATTATAATCATATAATTGTAAGAAATTAATTTAAAATTCACCCCGTATGCAGGATGACAATGTGGGTTTTTAAATTAAAGACATCCAAAAGTTTGATAAGTTTTTACATTAAATATCAAATCTAAATTTATCTCAATGACCTAAATTTTATTAAATTATAGCATTGTTATATAATTAAAATTTAAAAAAATTAATATCATAACTTAAACATATAAATAATTTAGATGAAAATGTACTTATGATCTAAAATTCAGTATTTTTTACAATTCGTTATAAAATGAAATGTTTCCTAAAGTATATCCAAATAACCCTAACCTAATTATTGTGTTTATACATAAAATATGAAGTTATTTTTAACATATTATATAAATTACTGTGTCAAAATTTCGATTTAAAATTGGCTCTCGAATAATTGATTGTAAAATTGACCTTATAAAAATATAGGTTTTTATGTGTAAAATAGAGTTTGTTATTGTCTTCAGACTATTAAACCTATTGTATGAATATGAACAACAATTTATAGAATTTATAACTTATATATTTCATTAAATTCATTAAATAATTGTTATTAAATATTTTTATTAATATAAAACTCCTTTGGAAGCATAAATATAATAATATTCCTTTTTCTATCCAATTGGTTATTATTTATGTTTCTCATTAATTGGTAACCAATGAATTCATTTTTTTTTATGAACTAAACCAAATTTTTTCATAATTTAGTTAATAATGTTAATAACCTCTGACATAACAGCGAGGTTATATCATATTATGTTAAATAATAATATTTTAATAATACATTTTTATCTGATGAAACTCAATCTTTCATGTAATGAAAGCAATTCCGGAAGGTCACTGAATCTTGTAACACAATCAATCGAGGAAGGTATATATTACATGAAATGAATGTTGTCAAGGAAGGTCAATGTTTCATGTAACTCAAGATAACTCAGTTTTTTTGTATTAAAATCAATGGAATATATTAAATATTTTTAATATTGTAATCATAATATAATGTATATGGTTAATATATTCACTTTTTACACATTGTGTTGTGTGTCATAGAAGTTTTTGAATACAAATATTTACATTAGAATTTTGGGGTGTTAAAAAATACCTAAAATTATATTTATTGGAATTTATTTTTAATAAGGGGGGATGATAACACTAATTTTTTAGAAATTAGTTATATGAAACAAATCCAAAGGGGAGATTAATGTTCTCAAATGGAATTGTAAAGATTAAGTTGAGTTTTTTCAATAATATTGGGGTGTAATCAATGAATATTGTGAAATTATATCATAATAGATGGTGAAGTATGATGAAGGGTACTAATTTAACATCTCACTTGAACATATTTCAGAATACATCAATTAACATATGATGATTTGTGTGTTAATCATTAATGATTCAAGAAAAGTACTAGTGACGGTGAAGTTTTACTATCTATAATAGAGTTTTAAGTGAATTTATGTATATCATTAAAATGATATATTTAATTGAGATTTATAAATTACATTATAAATGGAATTCTTGATATACGATATAAATTATATTGGAAATAAATGATACTAATGAAAAGATCAATGAAATAGATAAATGATGTCCTGAAGTGTTGAGATGGATTTTCTGTTGATTTAATGTGCTGAAGAAGTCTATGAGATTATCCAATTTAAGTATGATCACATCTTTATTTGTAGTGAAGAAACTAAAATTGAAAAAATATTGAACCCTATGCACTTTATAAGGACACATGGTAGTATCTTTCTAAGGTTGTCTAGAAACAACATAAATTCATTAATGTATGAAAACATGAGTTCAAAAGGGTGATTCCAATAGAAGAGTGAACTTCATAAGATTTATAGTCACATCAAATCGTTAATATTAATAATTAATTTGTTATATCTTTATAAATAATTTTTTATAATTTTTAAGGATTATCCATCCTTATTAAAAACAATCAATTTTGGTAAATATTATGAAATATATTGAACTACTGTAGAACTTTGTAATGTTCACAAAATTTTAATTAATTGAGTATATCAATATTATAAGTTATATTTAATATAAAATTATAAAATAAATAAAACAATAATGATTTATTTTAAATGAAATAATTTATTCATTCGATAACGAGAAGCTGATCTTCATGGATATAAATATCATAAATTATTAAAAAATAATTATGATACATGATATTGATATAAAATAAAATATCCATAGGAGAAGCTAGAGTTTGTAATTTTTTTATTTCACAATCACTATATTAACATCACTACTTTGATAAAATTAATGTTTATATAGGCTTTGTGGAGAGATTATTTAAGAGGAAATAATTCCTATTTCCTTAAGGCGATTTGAATAAAGAACACCGACCGATGTTTTTGAGAGGATAATGAGAATGAATTTAAAATAGAAAATCCATTAGTTTTAAATTCTTAATATCATCTTACATCTAATATTTGAGTAGTTTTTAAATAAAAAAGGTGGAAATTCTATTAAAAATCCATATAATATTATGTGAATATAAAAATGCAGGAGAATTAATAAGAAAGTGAGATTCCCTTTATCGCATGAATTACATTGATTAAATACAAAAACATTAAAATAATAACTATGTAAATATGTTGTAAAATGTGGAATTTAAGAGGGGAAAAATGAATCTAGGAACATAAAAATGGTTGAAGATAACTTATAGAACTCAATAATATTTTTTATTGAGGAAGAAAAGAAAATCATTGAACATCTTGAGAAGGTGATAAATATCAACCAATTTCACTGTGATCATCAGATATAGAAGTTATTAAAAAATAGGTCATTTGAATTTATATTTACTAGTGAGTCTTGAGGAGGAATATCAACATCAACATTTTATAAGAAACTAAATTCAAAGAAAATATCTTTATCATGGAGGATTGAACTATTATACTGATAATGATAATTTATTTTTTTATACTCAGGAATGGTCCCAGATCCGTTATATAATATTTGGATAAAGAATATTACCATTTTAGCCACTTGTATTTCTAGTAAATAATCTATTATTGGTGGGTTGACCTATCTCAAAAAGGAGTAGGCTCTCACATTGAGGTTAAACTGTTGAAAAATTACATTTTTCATGTGCATTTATTTACTGTATAATCTGGGTTATCTTAAGAGGCACAAGAAGAGTGCATCAAGACTTCAACCAGACTAAGAGGTTAAATTAAAAGGAAATGATTCATAAAAAGGGAGCCATTGATTCACCCCATATCAATGGTACACAACAAACCTTTGATCTATTATTAGTTACCCCCTCGACGGACATATTTTCCTTGGTGGGGGGATGGTCCCCCACTGTGATTAAGATATTAAGCATGAAATATATGGTCATTGAGTAATTTGGGGGCCTTTGGGCCATACAACTTATTAAGTATCCCTAGTTTCGTTTATGATATATCCTTAGTTGATTCAAGCTATAAAGATTGGGACATTACCTTATCTATATATTTCCTCATGTTTGAATCATATTTGGGTTACCTTTAGTTATTCTATATATATATCATTATTAGTATTTGAGTTTCCTTATTGTTCACCCCTTACTTTGGATTCTAAGGCATCCTAATTAGTATTTTTATACTCACCCCTATATGGGCCTCATTCACTCACATGGGCTTTATGTATAGGAGATTCATAGGATGGAGAAGACTTGTGTGGATGTGGTCTTAGTGGTGTTGGATCATAATGTTGTTTGACGATGATGTTTTTATCATTTTTGGTATCAGGAGTTGGTGTGACATAGATTTTCACCTTCTAGTTATTTGAGGTCTCACTTTATTATGGGATATTATGCCATTTTGTTTTCCAATACCATTTGTTGTTTCATTTTTATATTTTTATGGATGTTTTACATATTCCACATACATATTATCATATATTTAGCTATTATTTTTTGTGTTTAATTATTATATAGTATTCCAAATATATGTGGTTGTGTGCAGGTTAAATTGGAAAAGGCCTCAAATGTGTGTGATATACCTTCACAATGTTTTTCACTAACCCCAAATCTGTAAGAGATATGCTTAGTCTAGAACACATAGCTTGAAATTGCACCATGTGGGGTCCCTATGGGTAATGTTTCATCATTGTAGGATTGTTACCCCTTAATATATTAAAGATTAATTAAATACTAATGATAAATTAGTAAGCCCCATCAAGTAGATCAACACAATTCCTAAATGTGAATGTGATGGAATATAAGAATTTAAATTATTTATGATTGGATGTGTGGTATCGGGGGTTCATTTTGATTTTTTGAGGTTTTTGGGGGTCCTGAAGTGTGTTCTTGGATCTATTTATATTTTTCATGGTTCACTGTAACTTATTTTTCTAATAGAAAAAATATTTTTTAATTTTTTTCAAAATAAATTTATGTCGTTGTAATAATATATATTTTAAGGTTGAGAAAAAACTCATTATTAATGTCATAATAAATATTTACCAAATTAAAATGTTAAATAAAACTAAAAGAAACGATTGAATGATAAATAAACACTCTTGAAAAATATTGAAAACGAATATTTTTGGTAGGTTGAGAAAGTTATCAAGTCATGTTCTTGTTATATAGAAAATCACTTTTTTGATATTTATCAATGGTAAAAAAAACATTGAATATATTTTCTTAATTGGTATTTTCATTAAATAGACAATGCATAAATTTGGAAAAAATATTATATTAAACTTAAAACATGGATTGATCATGTATGTGTCTTAATATACTATATACCGTTAATAATAATTGATAGAATATGAAATATATGTCTAAGTAAACAAATATTATTAGTAATGATTATGAAGATATAAATACACGTAAAATTCCACATTTGTGATAACGTTTATAAAAGTATTATTTCAATTATTATCCAGATATTAAGAACATAATGGGATCTTGTATATAAAAATAGAGATTGTCTAATATAATGTGTCAATTTTAATTCCTGAAAGTTAATGTGAACATTAAAAACTAAAATTAGGGTAAACATTATGTTTTTTTCAATTTTTTTAATATAAATTTAATGAAATTTCAATGAAATAGACTCGATTTATTCTAAAAGTATAATAGAATTTTTTATTGATATTTTTTAAATAAAAAATATAATATAGTTTCCCAACATCAAAATATTGAAATAATTTCATTTAAAATAATTTTAATTTTTTAATTGAATAATATAAAATCTCATCTAGCTAGTTTAGTATCATTCTTTGTGGTGTATATAAAATTATAGTTCATTGAAAATACAATCAAATCATATTTGTCTACAGAATAAAATACTATATTTTTTGCTATTAAATGATAATTCATTTAAAAATAATATAATATAATATATAAAAATATTTAAGATTAAATTTTAAATTAAAGATGTGGTATATTTTATAAATTAATTGAGTATATTAAATTAATTTCAAAAAATATACTTTGTAATAACTAAACAATATTTAACATAAGTTCAAGTTGAAGAAATTTATGCTGATAAATTAATATTATTTAATAATAATCTATATCAAAAATGTTAATGGGTACTATAACGACTCATATTTTATATACATTGTTATTACTTCAGAATTGAAGCATACTTATTACAACATATAAAAAAACCATGAAAGGATTGTATAGGTATAGTGTCCTTAGAAACTGGGAAACATAAACAACTGTTCATAAATCTTCTACGTTGTCTCCCATTTATTTCATCATATCTAGAGTCCCTTTTGGCATATTCTACTTAATATCCTTCTTCCTGACCTGGGGAAAAGAAAACATACAAAAGGGTGAGCTCAAATTCTTAGTAAGGGTAAACAAAAGAAATATCAATCACATCATATTCATAATAACATAACATTTTGGAAATCATAACCTGCAAAAGAGATCATAATTTCATAACATGGGATAAATAAATGTATTGAAATGTAATCCCAATAATAATAACATAAAACATGAAACTTTGTGGCATACACACATAATCATAGAGAATAATTTCTTAGTAGTCAAGACTCATTTCCAAGACTATATTAGCGGACAAAGTCCATTTCTGAACTGAGTTTAGTCCTCGTTTCAGTCCTGTTTCACTGAACCGGATTAAACTTCCGTTCCAGCCATGTCTATCTCATGAGATATAAATCATTACCCATTGCATTCTATGGAGATATAGGTCCCACCCATCTCGTAATGAAACCATTCTTATGTGTTCTACAAAATCATAAATCATACATCATAGTATAACCCATGTAATAAAAATGGGATTCTTAAACATCATGCAATCATAACATAATCCATATAAGATAAAAGGACATCATAAAATTAATTCCATCCTAACATAATCATATCAATGTAAAAATAAGGATAGAAACAGAACCCTATATTATCTTTGATGGAAAATAATTTTGATAGAACACTTGAACTCTATTCTTGAGGGAAATATCCTTTCTACTTAAAAAACACTTTCCTTTCATAAAATGTCATATAATTTTAAACTAAAAGAATTTGATTAAAAATAAACTTGAAAACTTGTAAAGGAAGCTTCATGGAAATAATGTTCTAAAAATCTATTCATGCTGTATAAGTTAAAAAACATTATTCTCGTACTTTGGCTGGAAAAGTCAAAAAGTACCTCATACGAAAAACGACAAAAAACTAAACAAAGAGTAAAATTTGATTTAAACAATTGTATGAGGATATAAATAATATTACATATTGAGTAAACATGGATGTGGATGATAAATATTCCCCAGTAAATTCTGAAGTATAAACAGTCATGGATAAAAATTGAGATTGCGAGATTTTCCCTTACCTTAGGTCTGATTTGCTTCGTACATGTCCGAACCTCCTGTATAATGATTTAAATAATGTTATGGACTTATTCCAGAATCGTACAAATTGTTATGATATCATATATGGTCAAATTATTAGCTTCTTATTAGTAATATTTCATTGTTACTTGTTATTCGGGTGTTTATTGCTTATTGTTCTTATGCGTGTTTTGTCGAATAAATTTTTATTCTTATTTTAGGTTATAGATATCTCATTTCCAGAATGGTATTACTATAATATATATCATATTTATTCATTCAATTCATTTATATAATCATCAAGCATTGAAGATCATGTAAAACGAGTCGCATCACATCGTGGAGATGGTAGGCCCTACGTACGCACGAGCGATGATATCGTTCCCATGATCGTGGAATTGTATTGAAGTGTATGTATACTATTTCAGAATTAATATAACTTTAAAATAATCATATATAGTTATTCTTTACACCATTATACCGATTCAAGTATGGTGGTGGTGGAAAACAGATTACACCACGGCGTGGAGACGGTATTCTGTACGTACGTACGCATGGTGATTTTGTTTTCCGTAGGATGGATAGAAGGTGAAATAGGGTTCTTTCGTATTTATAATAACATATCAGTATATGATTGATACTGATGTTATTACTTACTAACGAAACAACTAAAGAATAATAAGTTGAAGAAGATATAAAGTTGAAAGAATCGGTAACGGACATTACCTCTTCTTTGAAGTGCCTCTTCTTAACCTCCTTTTAGGGCACTAAATATGGTCTTTGAAGAATACCAGGACCTCTAGGATGCTTCTAGGGGAGTGGAGAAGAGAAATTTTCAGGTTTTGTCCGATCTTGAAGGCTCAAAGTGGTGTGAGGAGGAGATGGAGGAGGTTCCCTTTTATAAGGGAGGGGAGAGGCACCTTAGGAAAAACATAAAATATTATTTTATTATAATGTCATATTAGGTTTTTAATAGCTCCAAATTGATTTATTTCAAATATATGGTGGGGATGGGTCGAAAGCTTCTCGACCAATAGATTTTAGACCTGTTTATGTTACTATTTTAACCTTATAATTTAGATTTAACTCTAAGTTAAATAATTTAACTTTTACTGTGTCTTCTTGTTTTCATACAATATATGGTTAATAAACATACTATAACAAGAAAAATGAACCCAATGTTGTTTATTATTTATATATATAACCTTATCTATGTCTTTTGAAAAAACCTTCTATTTTTAGGAATAAAATAACAATTAATAATATAATATTTGTTTTAAAAACTATTTTATGTCAATTTTGACACTATTTGGTAATTGATTTTTGTGAAAATCATAAAAGCATGATTAGTTCAAAAAAAGTTAATTAAATCAATACTAACATGTCATATGAACCTAGAAAATTATTGTAATTCATAAAAAGTCTGAAATTACATTTATTTGGTTATTTATATCATCAATTATGTTAATATTTCCTTAATAAGGTAATTACGGCATCATCGTTGTGTCATAAATAAATTAAATTATTTAAAGTCTAAAAATTATAAATAAAATACCATTATGTAGGAAATCTTTTAATAGTTCTAATGAATATTTTTATTCTAATTTATCTCATTTATAACCCTATATTAAAAAAATTAGTTATTAAACTTTGATTTTAACTATTTTAACTCTTCTTTAAATAAAATAATATTAAATGTTCTAATCTAATCCAGGTTGTCCTAAATGGTCATATGTTATTTATAAGGTTGTTTTTGGTCGAATTAGACTTATCCAATAGAATTAGGACATGTGTTAGGGTAATAATAATATCATTTTGACCCTTAATTACCCTATTTACTTTTAACCGTTGTAAATAAAAGTAAAAGGTTACTATTCACCAAATATTATTTTCATCTCATTGAACCACATTTTAGTCTTTGATATTAACCGGGTCTCCCTGATTTTCGAAATTCCAATCACAGAAGCAGTAAAATTTTGTTTTATGTGAATTTCCAAATTCTCCTAGGAGGTGGGTAAAAGACAGTGAAAATTTCAATTAAATTTTTATATAACTAAATTTTTTATAAAATGACACCAATGAATTAAATTGAACTTATATATGTATTATGTATCAATTTTGACCTAAAATAAATTTAAATAAAATAAATAATTATTTAAATAAAAATTCGGTTTTTAAATAGTAACCCAGTGTTTTCACTATTCATCAAAAATTGAAAGTTTTTAGAAAAATACCAAAATTTCACCCTAGGCCAATTTCGATATTCTGAATCCAAAAATGAAGTCCATTTTGAAAGATAAAATTTATAAAATTTCAAAAAGTGGGTATTACTATTCATAACAGCTAGTTTTAATAATATTTTAATAGCATATCGCTTTTTAGTGAAACTCGGTATTGTGTACAACGCAAGCTATCAAGGAAGGTCGTGATTGTGTGTAAAGCAATCCAAGCTAGTGTTGTGTGTAGTTAATGATTCCTTTGATGATTTATATATCTTAAAAACAAAATATTTTTCATAAAAGTCTCAGGTGATACATTCTACCCCCCTTAAAAAGAATTTCGCCCTCGAAATTCGTCACTTTGTAACAAACAGATGAGGATACCTCTCCCTCATCATATCCTCAAGCTCCCATGCAGCTTCTTATAATTTGTGGTTCCTCCATAAAAATTTCATCAATCCAGTGGTCTTGTTCCTTAAGACTTTTTCTCTATGATCCAGAATCTCTATCGGGTTTTCTTCATAAGAAAGATCATTCTCCAGCGGTACAACTTTTGAGATGAGTACATATGAAGGATTGGGTATGTACTTTCTCAGGAGAGATACATGGAACACATCTAGAACTTGATAGAGATTCATTGGAAGTGCCAATCAATAATCTACCTTCCCAAAACGATCCAGTATTTCGAAAGGAACGATATACCTAGGGATCAACTTTCCCTTGTTTCCAAATCTCGTTACTCTCTTCCAAGGAGATATTATTAAGAACACTTTATCACCCACTTCAAACTCTAGGTATTTTCTTCGGTTGTCGGCATAACTTTTTTGTCGACTCTGAGCTGCTCTTATGTGTTGTTGAATAGATCTGACCTTTTCTACCATCTCATCAACAAGATCATGTCCTAATAGCTTTCTTTCCCCAACTTCATCCCAGCTAGTTGGAGTTCGGAATTTCTTTCCATTGAGAGCTTCATAAGGATCCATCTGAATACTAGAGTGAAAGCTATTATTATATGAAAAATCCACCAAAGGTAGGTGTTGATCCCAACCACCTTTTAATTCCATAGAGCAGGCTCTTAACATATCTTCTAGAGTTTGAATTGTTCTCTCAGACTAACCGTCTGTCTCAGGATGATAAGCAGTGCTAAAACTCAACTCTGTATCTAGATTATGCTGAAGAATTCACCAGAACTTTGAGGTAAACCTTCGATCTCGATCAGATATAATGGAAAGTGGTACTCCATGCAATCTTACCACTTCCTTTACATATATCCAGGCAAGCTGATCCAGAGAGAAATCCTCTCTAATAGCAATGAAGTGTGCCGACTTCGTAAGAAGATCAACTATGACCCAGATAGAATTATTACCTTTGGATGTTTTAGGAAGTCCTGTGAAAAAGTCCATAGTGATGTTTTCCCATTTCCATTCGGTTATGGGTAATGGTTGTAACATCCCCTTTGACTTCTATCTCCCAACATTAACTTACTGATAAACCAATCATCAAGAGACATATTCAGCAACATCTCTTTTCATGTCATCCCACCAGAAGTACTCTTTCAAGTCCCTATACATATTCGTGCTTCCAGGATGAATAGAGAAAGAAGAACTATGAGCCTCTTCCAGCATCTCCTTCTTTAATTTGGGGATGGGGGGAACACAAACCTGATTCCTAAACTTTATTATCCCATCGCAATCAAGGTTGAATTTAGGAACATTTCTCACCTTCTTTTGTAACTCTACATCTTCTTTCTGTGCCTCTTTAATCTTCACATGTATAGATGGTTGAACTTTCATTTGAGAAAGATATGATTTTCCCCTTCCATTATAATTACTAGATCCATCCTTTGTAAATCCATAAATATTGGATCTTTTGTGATCCTCATCATGGATAAGCTAGCATGGTCTTGTCGACTTAATTCATCTTCCACCTTGTTTTCTTTCCCAGGGTGGTAATGAATTGAGCAGTCATAATCCTTAATCAACTCCAACCATCTTCTTTGGCACATATTCATCCCTTGTTGTTTCAAAATATACTTTAAACTTTTATGATCAGTATAAATATCACACCTTTCACCATAAAGATAATGCCTCCAAATCTTTAATTCAAATATTACCACAGCTAACTCCAAATCATGAGTTGGGTAATTTTGCTCATGGATTTTCAACTATCGTGAGACATAAGCTATCACCATATCATTTTTCATGAGAACACACCCCAGCCCCTTCTTGGATGCATCCCTATAGATCACAAACCTTTCTCCACTATAAGGCAGTGTGAGCAGAGGTGCACTGGATAACCTTCTTTTCAAATCCTTGAAATTATCTTCACACTCCTCTGTCCACACGAACATAACTCCTTTTCGAGTCAACCTGGTGAGTGGATTAGATAATCGTGAAATATCTTTCACAAATTGTCCATAATATCCAGCCAAACCAGGAAAACTTTGGATCTCAGTTACTTTTGTTGTTCTCGACCATCTTTCGATAACCTCTGTTTTTTTAAACACATATATCCCCTATTTTGAGATTATGTGACCCAAAAATGAAACTTTTTGAAGCCAAAAATCTCACTTGGTGAATTTGGCATAAATCTTATCCTTTATCAGGGTCTTCAATACAATTCTCAATTGATCTTCATGTTCTTCCTTTCTCTTTGAATAGATAAGAATATCTTCTACAAAGTCTACCACAAACTAATCAAGATAGTCTCTAAAGACTCTATTCATCAGATCCATGAAGATGGCAGGGGAATTAGTAAGACCAAATGGCATCACTATAAATTCATAGTGTCCATACCTTGTACGGAAAGTCGTCTTTGGTATATCCTCCCTTTTGACCCTTAATTGATGATACCATGAAAGAAGATCAATCTTGGAAAAGTATTGAGCTCTGTGTAGTTGGTCAAATAAGTCCTCAATGTGTGGGAGAGGATATTTGTTCTTGATAGTGATCTTTTTATGTTCTCGATAATCAATGCAGAGTCTCATTGATCTATCTTTCTTCTTAACAAACAGGACAAGTTCTCCCCAAGGTGACGCACTAGGTCCTATGAATCCCTTATCAATATTCTCTTGGAGTTTCTTCTTCAATTCCTGCAACTCAATTGGTTTCATTCTATAAGGTGTCTTTGAAATAGGCAAAGCACCCGGTACGAGTTCTATTGAAAACTCAACTTCACGATTTGGTGGAAGACCCGGTAATTCCTCCAGAAAGACATCATCAAACTCCCGTAAAATGGTTATATTCTTAATCGTTAGTTTCTCACCAACCATTTGAGATAAATAACCTTCATTTAGTACAATCAAGACCCATAAGATGGAAGAAATTTCCACTGGAATGTTATGTTCATCCTTGAATCAATAGACGATCATAGATTAATCTGGAATATGAAATGTGACTTCCGTTCTTTGGCAACTGATATGAGATCCATATAAAGAAAGCCAATACATTCCAAGAATCACGTCAAATTCCACTATTGGAAGGATCACAAGATTTGAAGGAAGCACTTTCCCACAAACCACAATCAGAGAAGAATTATAAACTTTTTATGCGACTGTTGTTCCATTAGGGGTTGTCATAGGTAACTCAACATCTAATTGTTGAGGTAATACAGATATATCCTTAGAAAATTCTTCAGAAATAAAAGAGTGGGTGGATCCAGAATCAAATAAAACATTTTCTACTTTAGAGTGGATGGTAAGTGTACCTTTCACCACATCATTTTCGTACTCCACATCGCTGATAGAAATTTCATGTGACCTTCCTTTGCCTTTACCCTTAAGTGTTTTTTGACGTCGATCATCATCAACAACCCTTGGATTAGGGAATTGATTATCATAATGCCCCATTTCCTTGCACTTGTAACACTGAAGTGTATGAGGTGCATTCTGTGTATCCCTTTCTTTGTTCGCATCACTTGACATCTTCTTCCCATCATTGCAGAATTCAAATGCCCGATGACCTTCCTTTCCACATTTGAAACATTTACTTGTCCCTTTAAGACAACTCCCTCCATGTTTCTTTCCACACTTTGAGCATAAGGGAAAACTCATCTTCTTTTCAGTGTGCTCTTTAGATTTTCCTTTGAATTCCATTTTCCTCTTCTTATCAAATACATATGACTGATGGGTTACTCCAATCTCCATATCAACCTTGAGAGCACATCGAACAATTTCCTCGTAGCTATTGAAGTCCCTTATGGCTAACGCCCTTCGAAGACTTGGTTTTAAGACACTAAAGAATCGATCGATCTTACTCGCAGGTTGGATAATAATCCTAGAAGCGTACCTTGCAAGTCTTGTAAAATTTTCTTCGTAGGTACCAAAAAATTCATCATCCTTTTTCTTTAGTTCAAGAAACTCCTTCTCCATATTTTTTCGAAGGATACAAGTGAAGTACTTATTGAAAAATAAGTTCTTGAACTCTTCCCATTCCATGGATTCAATTTCATCCCTTTGCCTCGTATTCATGATAAAATTACACCATTGATCGGTTTCACCTTCCAAACGATAAACTGCTCAAATGACTTTATCATGTTAAGAACATCGAAGAACTGAAAATATCTTTTCAGTGGTACTGATCCACTGTTCAGACACTAATGGATCAGTAGACCTGCTGAATGAGGGTGGACGCTGACTCATGAAGGATTCAATATAATGTTGCTCCTTCCTTTGCTCGTTTTCAAGTCCTGCATGATTCATAGCTTGAGAAAGTTGTGTGAGAATAGCTACAAGATTTTTCATTCTATCTCCCATAACGTTGGGTTTCTCAGGGGGACAATCATTGCATTGCCTGTCTCATTCCGCATTAACACGGTTCCTTCGGTTTCCAGCCATTGACTAAAACCAAGAAGAATAGTGTGAGCAACACTAATTATAATAGGAAAACCACATAATCAAGAATAAAATTTCACACTTAAGGTCTTATCATAGGTTGTTCATGGCCATTTTTAAGACACTAAGATTGTGTTATATGCTTAGATATATCCTTACGGTTCTTACTAAGGCTTTTATATCCTAGTTTTCAAAGGTTGACTATACCTTTCCTCTGATACCAACTATAATGACCCATAATTTATATACATTGTTATTACTTCAGAATTGAAGCATTCTTATTACAACATATAACAAAACCATGAAAAGACCGTATAGGTATAGTGTCTTTAGAAACTGGGAAACATAAACAACTGGTTCATAAATCATCTACGTTGTCTCCCATTTATTTCATCATATCTAGAGTCCCTTTTGGCATATTCTACTTAATATCCTTCTTCCTGGACTAGGGAAAAGAAAAAATACAAAAGGGTGAGCTCAAATGCTCAGTAAGGGTAAACAAAAGAAATATCAATCACATCATATTCGTAAAAACATAACATTTTGGAAATATAAACCTGCAAAAGTGATCATAATTTCATAACATGGGATAAATCTTAGTAGTGAAATGTAATCCCAATAATCATAAATTAAAACATGAAACATTGTTTCATACACACATAATCATATTGAATAATTTTTTAGTATTCAAGACTCATTGCCAAGACTATCATAGCGGACAAAGTCCATTTCTGAACCGAGTTCACTCCTCGTTTCAGTCCTGTTTCAATAAACCGGATTAACCTGTCGTTCTAGCCATGTCTATCTCATGAGATATAAATCTTTACCCAATGCATTGGAGGGAGATATTGATCCCACCCATCTCATAATGAAACCATTCTTATGTGTCCCACAAAATCATAAATAATACATCATATCATAACCCATGTAATAAAAATAGGATTCTTAAACATCATGCCATCATAATATAATCCATATAAGATAAAAGGACATCATAAAATTAATTCAATCATAACATAATCAAATCAATGTAAAAATAAGGACAGAAACAGAACCCTATATTATCTTAGATGAAAAATAATTTTGATAGAACACTTGAACTCCATTCTTGAGGAAAATATCCTTTCTACTTCAAAATCATTTTCCTTTCTTAAAATGTCATATAATTTTAAACTAAAAGAAGTTGATTAAAAATAAACTAGAAAACTTTTAAAGGAATCTTCATGGAAATAATGTTCTAAAAATCCATTCATGCCGTATAAGTTAAAAAACATTCTTCTAGTACTTTGGCCGAAAATTTCAAAAAGTACATCATACAAAAAACGACAAAAAACTCACCAAAGGGTAAAATTGGATTTAAAAAATTTTAGGAGGGTATAAATAATATTACATAATGAGGAAACATTGATGTGGATGATAAATATTCCCCAGTAAATTCTGAAGTATAAATAATCTCGGATAAAAATTTAGATTTTGAGATTTTCCCTTACCTTAGGTACGATTTGCTTCGTACGTGTCCTAAAATCCTGTATAATGATTTAAATAATGTTACTGACTTATTCTAGAATCGTAATCATTTTTATGATATCATATATGGTCATATTCTTAGCTTCTTATTAGTAATATTTCATTGTTACTTGTTATTCGGGTGTTTATTTCTTTTTGTTCTTATGTGTGTTTTGTCGAATAAATTCTTATTCTTCTTTTAGGTTATAAATACCTAATTTCCAAAATGGTATTAGTTTAATATATATCATATTTATCCATTCAATGCATTTATATAACCATTAATCATTGAAGATCATGTAAAACGAGTCGCATCACATCGTGGAGACGGTAGGTCGAACGTACGCATGAGCGATGATATCGTTCCCATGGTCATGGAATTTTATTTAATTGTATGTATAATATTTCAGAATTTATATCACCTTACAATAATCATATATATTTATTCTTTACACTATTATACCCATCC
This sequence comes from Viscum album, assembly GCA_963277665.1. Taxonomy (NCBI): domain Eukaryota; kingdom Viridiplantae; phylum Streptophyta; class Magnoliopsida; order Santalales; family Viscaceae; genus Viscum; species Viscum album. The sequence goes on along the minus strand of OY728138.1, from coordinate 1,045,441,724 downwards.
AAGTATAGTGGTGGTGGAAAACAGATTACACCACGGCGTGGAGACGGTATTCCGTACATACGCACGCGCGGTGATTTCGTTTTCTGTAGGATGGATAGAAGGTGAAATAGGGTTGTTTCATATTTATAATAACATATCAGTATATTATCGATACTTATGTTATTACTTCATAATGAAACAACTATATAAGAAGAAGTAGGATAAGAAATAAAGTTGAATGAATTGCTAACAGACGTTACCTCTTCTTTGAAGCGCCTCTACTTAACCTCCTTTTAGGGCACTAAATATGGTCTTTGAAGAAGACCAGGACCTCTAGGATGTTTCTAGGTAAGTGGAGAAGATAAATTGGCAGGGGTTGGGCGAGCTTGAAGGCTAAAAGTGGTGTGAGAAGGAGGGGGAAGAGGTGCCCTTTTATAAGGAAGGGGAGGGGACCTTAGGAAAAACTAAAAATATTACTATATTATAAAGTCATATTCTATTTTTAATAGCTCCAAATTTATTTATTTCAAAGAAAAGGTGGGGATGGGTCAAAATCATCTCAACCAATAGATTTTAGAAATGTTTAGGTTACTATTTTAACCATATCATTTATATTTAACTCTAAGTTAAATAATTTAACTTTTACCGTGTCTTCTTGTTTTCCTACACTATATGGTTAATAAACTTGCTATAACAAGACAAACGAACCCCAAGTTGTTTATTATTAATATATATAACCTTATCTAAGTCATTTGAAAAAACCTTATATTTTTAGGAATAAAATAACAATTAATAATATAATATTTGTTTTAAAAACTATTTTATGTCAATTTTGACATATTTTGTAATTGATTGTTGTGAAAATCATAACAGCATGATTAGTTCGAACAAAGTTAATTACATCAATACCAACATGTCATATTAACCTCTAAAATTATTTTAATTCATAAAAAGTCTGAAATTACATTTATTTAGGTATTTATATGATAAATTATGTTAATATTTCCTTAATAAGGTAATTACTACATCAACATTGTGTCATACATAAATTAAATTATTTAAATTATAAAAATTATAAATAAAATACCATTATGTAGGAAATATTTCTATCTTTATAATTAATATTTATAGTAGAATTTAGCTCTTTTATAACCCTATATTAAAAAAAATAGTTATTAAACTTTGATTTTAACTATTTTAACTCTTTTTTAAATAAAATAATATTAAATGTCCTAATCTAATCCAAGTGGACCTACGTGGTCATATTTTATTCCTAAGGTTTTTTTAATAGAATTAGAATTATCCAATAGAATTAGGGCATGTTTTAGGGTAATAATAATATCATTTTTACCCTTAATTACCCTATTTACTTTTGACCGTGGTAAATAAAAGTAAAAAGTTACTATTCACCAAAAATATTTTCATCTCATTGAACCACATTTTAGTCCTTGATATTAACCGTGTCTCTCAGATTTTCAAAATTCCACTCACAGAAGTGGTAAAATTATGTTTTATGTGAATTTCCAAATTCTCCTATGAGGTGGGTAAAAGATGGCGAAAAGTTCAATAAAATTTTTATATAACTAAAATTATTATAAAATGACTCCAATTAATTACATTGAACTTATATAGGTATTATGTATCAATTTTGACCTAAAATAAATTTAAATAAGATAAATAATTATTTAAATAAAATGTCGGTTTTTAAATAGTACTCGGTGTTTTCACTATTCATCAAAAATTGAAAGTTTTCAGAAAAAATACCAAAATTTCACCCTAGGCTAATTTCGATATTCTGAATCCAAAAATGAAGTCTATTTTGAAAGATAAAAATTTATAAAATTTCAAAAAGTGGGTACTACTATTCATAACGGTTAGTTTTAATAATATTTTAATAATATATCACTGTTTAGAGAAACTCGGTATTGCGTACAACGCAAGCTATCAAGGAAGGTCATGATTGCATGTAAAGCAAGCCAAGCTAGTGTTGTGTGTAGTGAAAGATTCCATTAATGATGTATATAGCATAAAAACAAAATATTTCACATAAAAGTCTCGGGTGTTACACGGACTAAAAGTTAAAAATGATAATTTATCTTCAAAATTTGATAGATATATCAGCTAATATTGAAATTAAAAATTTTACTTAATATTTTATTTTTAGGTATATAAATACAGTTTCACCCAACTAAAAAGGTATGAGAAATAACTCGTAGTGAATTTTGATGACTTAAAAAATGTTTAAAAGATTACTTATAAGAAAAGAATAACAAATAATTATAATCCCTCTAAAAAGAAATGATTGTTTTAAAATAATTAAAATTCTATTATATATTAATTTGACTAGAAAAGGTGATAATCACTCTATAAGTGGTTACAAAAACAAAATATAATAATATGCTATTAATATATGAAAATATTGTCAACCATGGGTTTGAAAATTAAAATTTTGAAAGTATTGTAAATGATTATGGTTTTGAGCCTCAAATTAATAAGAAGTATCAATACTATAAGGATTGGACTATAGAAAACATGCTAAAATTTTCCAATATTATTGGTAATTAGTAGTATTGTAATTTTTTTGGAATATTCATCGCATTGGATTAAAAATATAATTTTATATAGAGATTAATTATTTGAAATTTACATGGTATAAAATAATATACTCTATAATAGATGTAATCATATTTTAATATTTCATAAATGGAAATATTTATTTGTATATATTTGACGTTTTGATTGAAATATTTGTAGACATTTTTTTAACAACATATAAATGAAAAAAATCAATGGATTTAATTTATTTTCATGAAGAAAACCAGATTAAATCATCAATGTGAAATTTTTAATTAAAGTAATAATTTCTATTCATTCACCATCTAAAATTAATTTCCTTAAAAAATCTAATAATTTGATTACAAATATATAAAAAATATACAATGTATGGTTGAAAACATGTTTCTAAAGATTCAATTCCATGGAATTAAAAGGGTTAAAATATAAGTAATGACGTAAATATGAATTATCATATTCTGTAAGAAATATAAAGTTTAAATTATTCAACAGAAATAAATAATGAGATAAATAAATAGACTTTAATTGACATTAAAAACTGTCGATATTTTTTTAATAAATATAACTCTGTTAATTTTCTTACGACTAGAAAATATTGGATAAAAATAAAAAGGAAAATATAGATGAAATCTCCTCAATAAAAATATAAAGGGTTATTATGAATAAGAACAAGGATCTCAAACTAAGGTCTATTTTTCAATGAATATCATAATTTTAAGGGGGTTGAGAATGTTATACATTTTCCTTTCATTTTGTTCATTTATTTTTTTTATAAGTTTTTTAAAGTAAACATTATATAAATAATATTCCATGAAAATTATAACATCCAAGGTGGCGTGTTAAAATTAATTATCAAGTTAATGGATAGAATAATTCTTATATAACTTCCTGAATTATGATCCAAACATATATGGTTGGGAATATTGACCCCCTGATGATGAACTTAGTTAATTATATGGTAAAACATGGATCAAATATCATATATAAATGTGGTTTACCTAGATTATTTTAAACCTAATCGAAATTACATAAGGGGAAAAATACATAAAACTTTAACCAAAAAATATCTCTCTCATTTTCCCCCAATTTATTAATATTCATAGGTTTTTTTATATTTTTACTAATTAATAATGTGACCTGTCCTCAGATCAAATGATATAAATAATCCATCTACTATTTATTGTTTTTAAAATAAAATATGTTTTTTCTCAATAATTTTTTAGATGTATTATATTTTAAATGAGAATTGATAAAAAAAATTAATATTTTTGTTCTTATTTTTAAATTTATAAAAAAATTGGGCAATTTATAATATAATTTTCATATAAATTTTAATAATATGACACATGTTATAATTTATTTTTTTGTTATTTTGTTTAAAATAAATAAAACATATATTTTATTTATCTCTTAATGAAAAAATATATGTTATGTTATTATTTGTTATTATAATATTTAAAAAAGGCATATTTTAAATATTACATCATTATTCATATAAATTTAATGGAAAATCATATAACATATATACTTTTATTTACTTTTTAAAATATAATAGATTTTTCTATATTAAATCAAAAGATAAGATATATGTTTTATTATTTTTAATAAAAAAATCCATATATTTCATCATTACCTTTTGAATTTTTTCTGCATTATTAAGGATATATCAAATATTTCATTTATTTTTTATATTTTTGTTTTTTATAAAAGAATTTTTTTTCTAAAATTTGATTATAATATTTTTATGAAAAAAGGGAAAAATATACATCTTGTGTTCTTTTAGTTATTCATATCAAAAAGTATATTTTGTTATGATTATATTTCATTATAAGATAATTTTTAATTTTTAATTTTCCTTTGTTTTAAAATTTTAACCATAGATATAAAAGACATAATGAATTTTTTTAATTGAAAATATATTTATATAATATTTCTTCATATCTCGTATCCTTCCCTACAGTAATATTTTATAGAAAAATGTCCTTTTATATTTCAATATTTTTATCATTTTAATGGTTTTCATTCATCTATTTTTAATCAATGTAATTGATGTGATTCATTTATTAATTTGGAAAATATTTATATAAATTTTTAAAAAATATAGTGACTTTGGTTTACAATTTATTTTTGATTAAATCATGTTTTAATTTTTTATATTTAAATGTATATTCACATATTCACAATAATTCAATTTTAAATTCTTTATAACCAATTCTATACTATATAATTTTTTTATTTCTATGAAATGGTTATATTAGTTTTATGGTGTTAATTTAAAAAAATATTTTGTTTTGAGATAACATATGCAGGGTATTTTGGGAATTAATTATCAGTGAAAACCCACTCCTTTTCATTATTTTTTGATATATATTTTTGAAACATTGAATTTTTCAATGGATAAGCTAAATATAATATATATATATATATATTATTCAAAAATTAATGATTGGGTAGGTTTTATAAAATAGAAAATGACATCGATATATGTTCTAAAAGTAAGTTAATATTTTTATCCAAATTTATTTATAATTTTGAGATTCAAAATAGGTTGGAAACCAAAAAAAAATAACTTTTTTTTATTATCTTCTATAATTACAATATTACCAATTATAGGCTATAAATTTCTATGTTTTTAATCTCCCTTAAATCATACCTATCACATAAATATTTTTGTTAAAATAATTTAGTACTAAGAAATATTATAACTAAATAATATTTTTATAAATGTACTTGTAAATATTACTATGTTCATTCAATGTTAAGAAAAATGATAATTATTTCATCACTTAAAAATACATATAGTTAAATTCATTAAAAATTTCATTCATTACAATATTCAAATATAATCACAATTCAACTCCTAACATGTCATATATTAAATAAATAATCTTTATAAAACAATTAAATTAATTGTATAGTATTTTTATATATATTAGATTGCTATAATGTTTAAATTTCTCTCTTATGTAATGGAATAAATTTTGTATTTGAGAAATACTTCTATTATTGTTAATAAAAACTATCCGCATAATTTCATAATTATAAAAATTTTAACTAGCCCATATTTTTTTATCCTTATGATTTTATTTTTAATGGAATTTAATTATTTATATTTTTATTATAATATTTTATATTTTAAATCATTTTTTATTTTATTATTGATCTGGTTCCATGGAATAAGATAGATGGAGATATAAAGAGAGACCTTCAACCTATAAACAATTTATATTGATTGAGTATGTAATAAAGAAACAAATCCCTCCTTTCACAATACTCTTTAATTAAATAAATCTGCCTCAAAGATTCCCTGAATTTCAAAAATATATAGTTTATTATAGAACATTTTAAAACTTATATTATAATTGTATGTAATGTATGACCATAAATTAATAAATTATTTGTTGAAAATTTAACATTTAATTATTTATAAAAATATACAGATAATTTGTACAAAAAAACTTACATATATAGATAATTTAAAAGACAATAAAACACTTTAAGAAATATATTTCTAAATACCCCACATCCACCAAATACTAACAAAATTTATATGTGATTCAATAACTTCTGATATGAAATTGATGTGTCTTTACATCAAGAAATCATATAAAGTTTCATATATTTTGGATAAAAATTTTGTATCATAATAAATCATTATTTGCATAACCTTATGTGTAATAATGTGAGATTTTATAGCATAGATAATAATTATAATTTTTTAATTCATTAACATAAGTAAGGAGAGGAAACAGTAAAAATTAATTTTTATTAAATCTCTATGGTACCACCCTAATCCCTCCATCATTATATGGATGGTTGTAAACTAGGGTTTTGGGAATAAAAACTAATTATTTGAAGTGCCACCCTAATCCATTGTAAATCATAGAGATAGTTGACAACCATAATTTTGTTTATAAATACTAAAAAACATAAGTGATTTTTATTATATATAATGGAAGACTAGAATATAACAACTCTCAACCCAAAAAAAATCAATTATCCATGGTGAATAAATATAATAATAAATATTTATTTCAAACAATATCACAAATAAAAAATAATTATTAATATTATAAAAATTATTAAAAAACCTTAAATATGAGTAATGTCAAATAAACACCTAATATACCTGTATGGAATGTGAAAAGATCCTCTTACTCCATGATATATTATATTCCCAACTACAAACACACAACATGATATGTATGAACAAATAATTAATCTATTTAATTTAATAAATAGATACAAAAATCATACTATAACATATGAAAACTTTGTGTGGTGAATTATATATTTAGTAAATCTAAACATAATTTTACCCACATGTGACAATCTAACTCAATATTCTCTAATGAAAATTCAAATTGAATTATCAAAGGACCATATCTTTGCCTCCACGTATCCTAAGGGTTTATGACTAGTAATGAAGTCCTGATACCATTTTTAGGGAGACTATAAACACAATGACTTATGAATAACATAATAAATAAAATAAATTGGAAGCTTTTTCCCATGTTGAACTAGTATAAAATCACTCTCACCTGGAACCCTTAATAAAAATTAAAAATAAGAATATATAAATAATAATAAAATATTTTTATGTCATATACAATACTAATAACCCTTGGGATAATCACGATGCACTAAAATATGAATAAAAAATATAATATCCCTTATGATCCTCTAACACTACTCTACACTTAACACATACACTCTTTGTGCCTCTATTCTCCTACCATAGCCTACTTATCTAAACTATTGATGAAAAAAATAATAATTGCATGTGTGTTGATTTTCACGTGTTAACTGTGATTAAAATACTTAGTAGGTACCACCATAAAACACTAAAAAAATATAGTAATGTTCTGTTGCATTCATGTTCTCATTTCACGAGTCTTCATGCAATGAATAACCTACTATGGTATCATGTAATATGAAAAAACAAGTTAATAAAAGAAAATTTAGTTAATAAAAATATATTGTATTAGTCAATGATATAAAATAGTTCACAAACATGTAAGTCCCTTGAACACCATGATAGTGGAGGGGTGAATCAGGGTGTACACTTTTTCTTCAAAAGTAACAGATCATGTTCGAACATTGTTAGGAACTTGTAAAACCAATTTGATAGAATCATTTTGTTATTAATCATTTATATGTAGAGAGACAATATAATAATTTTACATGGTTCACAACTAAGGGATAGTTCAAAGAGAATATGTCGACAGTTTGTCGTACCTAAATCCATTAAGATTCACTACTGGATGTGGTGGAAGACAATTATACACAGACACTTTATTCCTGGGACACAACCATTATAAGAATTATAGGGATATCCCAGTACCTCCCTCAGATCACTTCTGTCGACTCCCACTTGCTCACTGTCTCAGGTGAAGTCTTACTTATTTTATTGACATGAATTTCACGTCAATATATTGTGAATATAATTTCTTTTAACTCAATATCACGATACACTACTTGAATCATAGTCTGAACTTAATACACTTGAATTCACTGATAAATCAAACCAGATATTCAAAACCTTTTAGATTCACAACTCATGTACTTGTGTGAAACACCTTTACTTGCACATAATGTTTTGGTTTTTTAGCACAACTCAAACATTCATGTAATTTTTTCACAAACATCACATGATCAAGATAGACCCAAGGAGCGTTCTGCGTTCAAGCCTTCTTTGTGGAACTCTATAGTGTGAAACTCTTCCACGTGTAAGATGTGCCGTAACATTGTCAGAAAAAGTTACTTATAATGATGGGGTATCTACCTAATTATAGACATATCTCATACTACATTCAAGTTCCTTATTCTTATTCCACTATGTGTGAAACATTCCTTATATGTTAAAATTCTCTAATTGATGTCTCATTTGGTGTGCAATCTTTATCTCTATTTCATAGGCATGCGTAACTCCTTCTGTATCACGTAATATAATCTTTTTTCCAATTTAGAAACATATTTGAATCTCTTGAATTTTCCTTATTTTAAATGATGGTCAAAAAAATATTTGGCTCAACTTTGAGAAACATTTTCACTCTTGTGTGAAACTTCTTTCATTTACATGAATATCCTTCCTTTTCCAATAAAAACATTCATCATCCTCCAAATTTTGGACTAAAAAGTTTGAAAAATACTAGGAAAAAACATTGACTTCAACATTGAATCCATATGTAGTATAGAATACTTATCTTTAAAACTGATTAATCCACCCTAGTGTGGATTGACCGAAGACACAAAACACACTTTGTTTCTAGCAATGAAAAACCCTATTTTCAATAAAAAACACCTTTCATGAAATAGGGTTCATAATAATACATTTTTCATCCTTTATTGAAGAATAATTTCATAATAAATATTGAAATTATTTACTATTATACAATTTTGGAAAACAATTTATATACATAATTTGTCCATATTAAGAGGGAAAAGAACTATAATTAAAAGGTCTAGGTTACATCTTACAAATCCCATTTTCCATCATTTTCCACTACCAACCTGTTATACCAACAATTTTTCATTCAAAGTACCATATGTCATATGTAAACGTTTAATACTTGATCATGTATAAATACATTATATAACAATTCATGATATAATAACTCATATTTAAATGATCATAAAAATAAAATCATATATAATGAATTAAATATTATTTTAAATATGTTTGACAGTAAAATATAATCAAAACTAATATGAAATTATATTTAAAATAAAAAAATAAAATTAAATATAACATGATATGAAAAAAAAATTATCATAAATTTTTATATCATAATATAATCTGAATAAAAATATCATGATCATGAATAATAAATATAATAAAAAACACACATCTATATAGGTCCTAAAAATTTTGAGTGATGAAGTCTCAGCATTATAAAAAAGAAAGCATGATCATCTACTGTTCAAATAAGAATAATTATGGATACAAGACAATATCCCTGATCTCATTTGGTTATATTAATATTTTAAAAAAATTAAAGTTCTTGAGATAGCCAATGGGTGTTATTTTCCCACATGCCCCCAAATATCCAAATGGTACCATCATCACCGGGTCACAAGAAAAGTATCTCATATATATTGGAAAATAAATCTCACTCCCCATATATGACAATGTTAAATTTAATTATTTTCTAGAATAAAGACACAATTCTTTTACTTATATTATTAAATTATTTATAACATAAACATCCATTAATTACAACCCAATGATCATGGGACATATATAAGGACATTGCCTTATTACATTACAAAATCTTGAATTTTAGTCAAGAACTCGCTTCCTTTCATATTGAGGATATTTTCATTTTTATAGTGTTAGATAATTTGGATATAATACATACATAACATTCAATATTCATATAGAAAAGATACCAAAAAACTGTATCCATTTCTTCAAAAATATAAAACGTTTTAAATTAAGAATTATTTATTTGACAAATCGTCATAACCATTAACTTGGACTCCATCTTTTCCTTACACATCCATATAATCTTTGAAAATCAATTAAAAACATGGGATGGTCACCAAAATATCAGTAAGGGATATAAAAATTAGGAAGGATAACATTATTACATGAATACTTATAACGTACGAAATAATTTTCAAAAAGACATACTTGTCACCCATATAAACTTACTTGGTAAAACATGATATTTCCACAAGATATACAAACAATATATAGAACATAAATATAAATATAAAGGTATCTTGTGTAATTTCATACATAATCTTGAAACCCTCTCAAATACCCTATAATTTGTAACCCTCACGGCTACCTTACAAAGTAACCCTCACTGCAACCTTATTGTGTAATCATCACAGTTACACTTCGAGTAACCATATGGAAGACCTCCAACATACACATAATCAATGAATTGGAGGTATACGTAGGTCCCACCTTCATCATAAACAATTCCCAAGAACCATAACATATTCATACAACATGAAAAATTTCATAAAAACATTGCATTTTAATTTTTGTAAAACAGGATTTTAAAAGAGGATTTTAAAAGGAAACCCCTCAAAAAAATCATATAATTGCAGTGATACTTAATATTGTGGGTAGAATATATAAATAAACTATAAATAAACATAATTCATCATTATATGAACAAATGTTATCAAACAATTAATTTTAATACCACATAAACAATAGAGTATAAGGTTAACCCAAGGAATGGAAATTGGGTTAAGAATTCTCGTACCTCTGGTTTGTCTTACTTAAAACATGTTTAAACCTTGTGTTTAATGGTTAAAATAGTGATATTAATTTCTTATAGAAACCTATTCATCATTAATATAAATTACATGATCATTTCATGACATCATTTCACCCTTAAATTGTTAGTATTTTGTTTCTTCCATTGTTTTGGGAGCGTTCTATAGATGATTTCCAGGGTCGGTCTGTATTTGATTTCCTTGTGGAATGGAAATGAAATTACATTAGTGGAATGAAATGGAATTAATTTGTATACAAAATACATAATGATACCATAAATCATGTTTTGTCATATATGATGATAAATAATTAGATAAAACATTAATGATATTAGTTTAGATCATTTTTTGCCGTTCCCCAATAATCATGAAATTATTTCATTATATAATTTAGTTTCATGAATAGAAGTTATTTACAAAAAATAAAATAGGTTAAAACATAAAAATTACATTATTATTCAACTATTAAATTGGTTTTATGATAATTTTTTAAGGATGTAATAGAAATCGGAAACACATTGTCCATGATTTTGGTAAATTGGAACATAGCAGACGGCGTTTTTATATTTAGAATAAATGGGTGAGGAGAGGAAGAAAGATATTGAATAATTTACATGAACTTGATAAAATGAATAATATATTATATTTTGGATATTTTATACCTCCTAGATAGGTGTAAGGAAATGTGTATAAGAAAAAGAAAGGAATTGGAAAAAAGAACACATTAAAAAGGAAGAGGATTCTTAGCTCTTGATCTCTTCTCCTTGAGATCCTCCTTAAGGCCTTGGGTTTTGAAATATTGGTGAGACCAGTTGGTCTTGGAAATGGGGAAGATCCTTGAGGATGGTACTTGAAAGAACTTATCCAATGCTCGAGGCTTCATAGGTGAGTGGGGAAGAGGTGAATGAGGGTGGTATTTATAGTGGAGGAGAGGAGATATTTTAAATTATATTAATCATTAGTTTAATATATTTTCATTACTGTGAATAGTCTTGATTAATGTGACCCCAAATAGTAGTAATTTCATGTGATTTTGAACTAAGTGGGCATACATCAGTATTGAATCACCTAGGATACTTTAAAACAAATATTTATTATTTATCATAATTCATCATATTTTACTATTCTTCAAAAATTCATGAATTTCTGAAAAATCCTAAAAATTCATTCAAACTATTTATTGATGTGTAGAATTCAAAAATGACATCCATTTTTTAAAATATTTTTCTGAATATTATTAATTTAAATTTTAAATAAAATCATAATTTATTCAAAAATAACTATTTTAAATATATAACTAATTTTTAACACCTTGAAAAATTAACCAACATCTCATTATATTATAACAATAAGAAAAAAATAATAATATGGTTTACTATTCATAAGGTTCATATTACTATTCATATTACTACTTATAAGGGAATTTTACTATTCACCAAAAAACAAGTTGGTTCTATCAGACTCCAAATAACTTAGTAATCACAACTGTAGATAACCATTTTTTGAAATTCAAAATGTATAAGTGGAAAAATTATGTTTAATGGATAGTTATTACTATCTACATAAAATAAAGTTTCATGTAGTTAAATTTATTTTTAAAACATTGGGGTGTAACATTATCCCCATCTTTGATAAATTGCTTCCTTGAAATTTTATTTACTTTTTTAAACTTGTGAGGGTACCTTTACCTCATAGATTTTTCATATTCTCATGTTGCTTCTTCAGCCATGTGGTTTCTCCAAAAAAACCATTACCTGGTGGATTACCTTATTCTACTGTCCTTATTCCCATCGATCAATAATCTGAACTGGTTTCTATAAATTAGAAAAGGATCTACTCCTGTAAAACTGCATTTGGGATCAAAACATGAGATGAATCTGGCACATACTTTATCAACATTAAAACATGAAAAACATTGTGTGACTAAGATAAACTCAAAGGGAAATATACTCAGTAGTACATTGTTTTGAATTTCTCCAAAATTTCATATAGTCCAATGAACCGTGGACTTATCTTTACTTTCTTACCAAAATGCATAAGAATTTTCCATGGTGGGATTTTAAGAAAAACATTATCGCCTACCTGAAAAGAAAAGTATTTACTCCTATTGTTTGGATAACTTTTCTACCTGCTCTGAGCTATCCTCATGTGTTTCTAGATCATCTTAACTTTTTCATCCACTTCCTATACTAATTTTGGTCTCATCAACATCATTCCCCCGACTTCATCCTAAACAGCTATAGTTCTACACTGCTTCCCATAAAATGTCGTGAAATGTTCCATCTGCATACTGGAATAAAAACATTTATTATAAGAAAACTCAAAAAAGGAAAGATGTTGATCCCAACATACCTGGTAGTCCATTTAATAAGCATGATGTGTATCCTCCAAATTCTAAATCATTCGTTTTGACTGCCATCTAATTGAGAATGAAATGCTTTACTGAAATTTTATTCTTTGCCTAATTACTTCTGAAGGCCCTTCCAAAAGTTAGAAGTGTACCAAGGATCCAAGTCAAATACAATGGAAAAAGGAACTCCCTAAAACCTAAAAATATCTTTGAGGTACAATCGAGAAATATTATCCAAAGATATTATATCTCGGATAGGGAGAAAATGTGCATATTTAGTCATTTAGTCAACATTAACCAAAATTGCAGTATTACCTTAAGAAGTATTTGGTAGTCCAACAAAGAATTCTATGGATACATTATCCCATTTCCACTCTGGTATAGGCAGAGGTAGAAGAATCCCCTCTGGTAACTTCTGCTCTTCTTTAACATGTTGACATGTCAAACATTTCACAGTAAATTTTTCATTATCTTTTTTCATTCCATCCCACCAGTAATACTCTTGTTTGTCTCTTTACATCTTAGTACTTCCATGATGAACTGAAAATAGAGGACTATGATCTTCACACAATAAATGTTTCTTCAACTGGGAATCACAATGCACACACAATCTTTTTCCAAATATAAAAACACAATCTTTATCACGGTTAAATTCTAGAAACTTACCCATTTTAACCAATTTTACCTTATTATATAGCGCAAGGTCTACCTTATGCGCTTTATTATTTCTTTCTAATAAAAATTAATATCTCTAAACCTAAAAAAAACATAGGTATTTCATGCACTAATAACTTTTGAGAAAAAAATTATCAAATAATTAATCAATGGATCATGTTCCAAACATAATATGGTTAATGATGCATGATGTTTTTAACTCAAGAAATCTACCAGTTTGTTTGATTTTCTCAAATGATAATTGAATGTGAAATAATAATTCTTTATTAGTTCAAGACATATTCACTACCTCATTTTTAATTCCTTCTTAGTGAATATATACTTCATACTTTTTTGTTCGATATATATTTTACATTTGGCTCCGTATAAATGATGCCTCAATATTTTCCAAGCAAAAACCACAACAACCAATTCCAAATCCAATGTTTGATAATTTAAATCATGAGGTTTTAGTTATCTTGAAGCATAAGAAATTACCTGATCATTCTATATCAGAACACAACCATGTCACTTCAATAATGAATCTTTGTACATGAAAAACTCACCATTTTGGTAAGGTAGGTCCAAAACTAGAGCATTCACAGATCTATTCTTCAGTTCCTGAAAACAAAAATCACATTCTTTTGTCCAAATAAATTTAACCCCATTTCATGTTAATGTAGTTAGTGATCTAGATAACCATGTAATGTATTTAAAAATTGTTGTTAATAACCTTCTATTATAATTAATCTATGAATCCTTGTAACATTTTTAGGTCTTGGTCATTCATCAACCACTTTTGTTTTTTTAGGATCAACTATTATTTCACCCTTATTTACATTTCACCCAAGAAAACAAATATTTTTCAACCAAAAATCGAACTTTCTAAATTTTCTATATAGTGTATTTTCATTTATGGTTTGAAAAACAACACTTAGATGTTTTTTATTCTCCTCTTTACTATTATAAAATATCATAATGACATCAATGAACACAACCAAAATATTATCCAAGAACTCATGAAATATTATATTCATAATATTTATGAATAAATCAGGCGCATAAGTTAACCCAAATGGAATAACAAAAAATTCATAATTCTCATATCTAGTATGAAAAGCTATTATTGGGATTCCATCGTTCTTAACCTTTAGCTGATGGTATCCTGGTCTCAAGTGAATCTTGGAAAAGTATTGAGCTCCACAAATTTAATCAAACAAGTCATTGATATAAGGTAAAGGATACTTGTTTTTAATAGTGATGTCACTCAAGGATCTATAATCAATGTAATGTCTTATGGAACCATATTCTTTTTAACAAAAAAACATGATCACCACATGGTGAAGTTATAGGATGAATGAAGCCTTTATCAAGAAACTCCTGCCACTAATTTTTCAATTCAATAAGTTCCATTTTAGCCATTCGATATGGGGGTTTTGAAATTGGATTAGCATCAAGAAAAATGTAAATTGTAAATTCGACTTGCCTATCATGTATCACACCAAGTAGGTTTTTAGAAAAAGCAGCATGGTATTCATTTACCATTAGTATATCATTAATTTGAATAGTTCCCTTTTTTAGCAATATGATCAAGATAACTTTTATTTCCTTATTTCTATAGTTTATCCAATTCCTGATGTGTTATCAATTGAATGGGTTCGTTCATATATACAAAATAAAACTCTTTCTGAAAAAATAACTTATTTAGCTCAATAGTTAATCTAAGCATGGTAAATAGAAAGCAAATCCATTCCAAGAATGATATCAAACTCTGATAAGGGAAAAATAACAAGGTTTTCATGTAATGTCATTCCATCTACCACAATAGAAAGATTTTATTATAATTCCTCATTGATATAATATTTAACCTGGTGTTTTAAAAGTATGTTTTAGTCTCATTTTATGAGGTTATATTTCCAATTTACTAGAAAATTCCTTAAAAATAAAGAAATGTGTAGACCCTTTATGAAACAAAATTTTAGAAAAATCATAGAAAACAAACAAGGTACCTGATACTGCATCATTGGATGGCCCAATGTCAGCTAAAATTGTCAAAAAGACTCACTACACCGTTTTTCTTATAGTCTGTCTTCTTTTCATCATTCATATCTCTTTTTGGGAAAGAATTTTCATAATGACTCATCTCACAACATTTATAACACCTTAGAGTTTTCTTATTAGGATTAGTCTCAGGATCATTTTCATTATAATCTCTGTACATATGTTCAAACTTACCACATTGAAAACACTTCCCTATTTTGGTAATTCATTCCCCAGGGTTTTTTCCACACTTTTCACAAACTGGAAACTTGAATTTATTACCATCAGATTTCTTTGGATAATTCTTACCCATCACTTTCCATATTGTCCTCTTCTACTCCTTGTTATAAAAGGGCATGTGATCATCAACAAACTCTTTCTATTCCCTCTAATCACATCAGAAAAGTTTCTCATAACTGTTTAATTCACGAGATCCCAATGCCCTGTAATACCTTGACTTTAAACCTGAGTAAAAGGGGTTGATTTCACTATCAAGATTCGGAATATGATATGATGAATAACTCACCAATCGGGTGAAGTTTTCTTAATACATATCCATTGAGTCTTCCTATTTTGGCTTCAATTCAAATAATTTATTCTCCATCCTAAGTCTCACCACTTTGGAAAATATGTTTCAAGGAATAAAAATTAAATTCATCCCACTCTGAGACATTGATCTCCTCTCTATCCTTGATATTTTTAACCATTAACCACTACTAATCAACTTAACCTTCAAAAAGATAAATGGAAAGACTTAAAATTTGATTATCTAAAAATCACATAACATAGAAGATCTTTTCAATTCCTTTAATCCATCCTTCAACCACTACCAGGTCTGAAGATCCACTAAATGCCTGAGGGTGTGGACTCATAAAATGTTCCACTATCGTCATGTTCCATTGTCATAGCTCTAGTTGTTATATTGCATGGATTCCACCACTATTTATTGTTTGAAACAATTTATCTAATACTATCACAAACTACTCAGTTCCAATCCCTACAATTTTGGGCTGCATATTTGGAAGGATAGTGTTTTGTCAGTTCTTCTCCACTTCAACTTCCCCATTTATTCTATAGAAGACCATTATAAACAAACATATCTTAGTAAAAGAAACATGGTAATCATTAAATGATATATCATTTAAAATTTACCATATAGTAAAAACCATTTATGGTATTCTATTAACAACATCCTAACCCCTAAAGTTATCTAAATCATCCTTTGATTCCAACTATAAGGATCAGAACTTATTACATTAAATAATATTTAATTTTATTCAATAACTCACTTCCTTTCATACTGAGTATATTTTCAAGTTTAGAGTTTTAGATAATTGGGATATAATAAATAAATAACATTCCAAATTCATATAGAGAAGATTCCACAAAAACAGTACCCATTGCTTCCAAAAATATATAACTTTTCAAATTAAACATGATTTCTTTGAAAATTCAAAAAAAAAAATTTACATGGATTCATTATATGTCTTGAAAATCCTTATAACCTGTGAAAATAATTTAAAAACTATGTATGAGCAAAAAAATCTCAGTAAGGGATATAAAAAGAAGGAAATAAAAAATTATCCCATTAATACTTGTAATATATGAAATCATTTTAAAAAATACATTCTTGTCTCCCATATAAACTTATTGTGTAAACCATTATATTTCCATGAGATTTCCACAAAACATATCAAACATAATTAGAACCATAAATGTATCTTTCAAAATTACGTATATAATCTTCCAATTCTATCTGCTACCTTATAATTTTCAACCCTCACTGCTACCTTACAAAGTAACCCTAACGGTTACCTTATTGTGTAACCATCGTAGTTACACTTGGAGTAACCATATGGCCAACCTCCAACATAGACAAACCCAATAAATTATCGGGAGATATAGGTCACAAACTTCATC
This sequence comes from Viscum album, assembly GCA_963277665.1. NCBI lineage: Eukaryota > Viridiplantae > Streptophyta > Magnoliopsida > Santalales > Viscaceae > Viscum > Viscum album. Next base: position 1,045,423,969 of record OY728138.1, on the reverse strand, counting down.
ATAATCAATTCCCAATAACTTGAACATAGTCTTTCATGATTTATAATTTCATAAAAACATTTCTTTTAAATTTTTGTAAAATAGAATTTTAAAAGAGGATTTTAAAATGAACACCCCTCATAAATAACATATAATTGAAGTAATAAGAAATTTATTGGATAGAATGTGTATATACACTGTAAATACACATATTACATCATAATATAAAAAAAATTCATCAAACAAACAATTTTAATACCACGTGATCAATGAATTAGAATGTTAACCCAAAGAATTGAAATTGGGTTATGAAATTCCCTTACCTCTGGTTTTTCTTACTGCAAACTTGTTTAAACCTCTTGTATAGTCATTAAAACAGTTTTATTAATATCATAAATAAAAATATTTATTTTTATTATACCTTATATGATCATTTCATAACATCATTACACCCTTTAATTATTAGTATTTTGTTCCTTCCATTGTTTTGGGTGCATTCTTTAAATCATTTCCATATCTGGTTTGTATTTGATTTTCTTGTGGTATGGAAATGGAATTCTAGTAGTGGAATAAAATGGTATTAATGTGTTTCCAGAATATATAATTATACCATAAATAATTTTTTATCATATATTATTATGAATCATTAGATAAATCATTAATGATATTTGTTTAGATTATTTTTTGTGGTTCCTCGATAATCATGACCTTGTTTCATTATATAATTTAATAACACGCATATAAGATCATTATAGAACATAAAATATGTTAAAATAAACATTATAATATTATTCAACAATTAATATGGTTTTTTGATAAGTTTTTAAGGATTTAAGGGAAATTGGAAACACATCATCCACGATTTTGAAAATCGGCACATCCAGGGTGGTGTTTTTATTTTTAGATTAAGAGGGAGGGGAGGGGAAGAAAGATGATGAATATTTTACATGAAAATGATGACATAAATAACATATAATATTATGGATATTTTATACCACATAGATAGTTGGATGGAAAAAGAATGTAAGAAAATATTGGAGTTGGAAAGAAAACACATCAAAAAGGAAGAGGATTTTACCTCTTGATCTCTTCTCTTTGAGATCCTTCTTAAGGCCTTTGGTTTTGGCCTTTTGGTGAGACCAATAGGTCTTGGGTGTGGGGACGTTCCTTTAGGAGGGTAGTTTTCAGAATATAGACTATTATAAAGGCTTGGGAGGTGTGTGAGGAAGATGGGAATGAGGGTGGTATTTATAGGGGAGGAGAGGATGGATTTTACATTATTTTAATCATTTGTTTAATTTTCTTGCTCAATAATATGAATTTTATTTGTTAATGTGACCCAAAATAGTATTAATTTAATGTGAGTTTGAACCAAGTAGGCTTACATCAGCCTTGCATCACCTATGATGCATTAAAACAAGTATTTATCATTTATATTAATTCATCATTTTTTACTTGTCATAAAACATTTATGAATTTCAAAAAATATATAACAATTCACCCTAGCCATTTTTAGATACATAGAATTAAAAAGTAAAATTCATTTTTTGAGAATAATTTTCTAATTGTTATTAATTTACTTTTTATATAAAATCATAATTTATTCCAAAATAACAATTTTAAATCCATAACTCATTTTTTAATACATTCATAAATTAATCAACATCACATTATCTTATAAGAATAAGAATATAAAATAATAATATGATTTACTATTCATAATGGTCATATTACTATTCATATTACTATACATAATGGTATGTTACTTTTCACCAAAAAACATGTTTGTTCTATCAGACTCCAAATAATGTAATAATCACAACCGTAGATGGACATTTTTTTAAATTCAAAACGTAAGCGACACAATTTTGTTTAAAAGAAATTTATAACAATCTACTTATAACAAAGTTTCATGAATTTAAATTTATTTTAAAAAACATGGGGGGTAACGACATGTGTATTTTGAAAACATGGTTCATGGTATTTCAAAAGGAAACCCAAACTTGAAATCCACGTTTTATTCTTCATAATGAGATTCCCATTTCATTTGAGATTCCAAAATTTCATAGGATAACATTAGAAATAAAATAACGAAATGGGTGTGCTAAAAAACCGCATAAGGGAAAAACATTACAAGGAAACATAACATGAGAGGTAAAGGAATAACATGATATCATGAAAGATAATTTTAATGAGTAATAAAAAGGGATCAAAACATAATGAACATGGTATCATAAGATCACAGGATCATAGGAAATGTGGAAGCAACACAGAATGTGACATAAACATGAGTCTCTACTGACTACCTATAACATATCACATGGTGGAGAAAGTCCCAAAATTGATTAGGTTTACACTCTAATCCCATAAATGAGGCCTCAAGATATTAATGATTTACCTAATTCATTGGATAGATATTTGGGAAAATCAATTAAAATATTTTCATGATTATGTATTCAAAAATATGGAAATCAATCATAAGGTATACAAATAATAATTACACATGGAAATTAATAGGCTATATTATCTTTTCTCACATCATAATCAAGGAAATTTTTAAAATTAATGTATTTGAGATATGAACATAAATCATGTATTACCCCTTCAAAGTAAGGTAAAATAAGAAAATTATATATGAGATATACATATGTACCTAATATATAATAAATAAATAATAAATAAATTAGTCATAATTGATGAAAATGTCTTTAAAAGATTAAATGGAATATTTCATAAGAAAAATAATCTGTTCACTTTGAAATCATTACTTTAAAATTGAAAAAATTCCAAAATATTATAGAATAAATTATATTTAAAAATAACCATGTGAAACTATAAATTAACCATCAAAGAATTTATTGGTCACAAAGGAATTTTATTTCATACATTCTATGTAAGTTAAAAAATCATTTCTTTCACACTATTGTAAAAAGGATAAAAAGTCCCTCATTCGAAAAACTATAAGAATATTGCTTTCAAAAAATTATTAAAAGTAAAAAATGTATAAATATTTCTTTAATAAATCATTTATTTAATATTAAAAAAATCTTGAAAGTATTTTTAGAAAATTAGGATATATAAGCAAAAATGATTTTTGACTAAAGAGATAAATGAAGAAATATTTTCTTAAAATCATTTTCCCAATTATTTTATATACCAAAGAGAGTAAATTGTTACTATTAATTGAAAATTCCATGAATAAACAGATAATAATAAAATTCAAACTTAATAATTTTTTAAAAATTATCCTTTACAATTATTAAATAATTTCCTATACTGTAAATTACACCATAAAGAGTCTCGATTAAAATTAGACTCAAACATTAACCCTTACCACTTCTGTAACTTTTGAAAATAACTCCCATTGAAGAAATTAATTAATTATAACCTAAAATAACTTTAAGAATAAATTATTAATGATATATTATGTAAATTAGAAATATATACACCATTAAAAAGAATTTAGATTCATAAAATATCATGTGTCTCAAAGAAGCAAGTTTGGAGACAAACCCCTTACCTAGAGTCTAGACATTGTAGTGTATATCATTTGTCTCATATATAATAAACTTATGTAAAATAATTTATTTCTTAATAATATTTTCCAGGTTTAATACCTTATAATTAAAAAATTTACATCAAATATTTTTATGTCATATTACTTAATCAATTATGACCATGTCGGGGGATATGGGGATGCTCAATTCATAATAACAAAATGGCACTGGTGTGTTGACTGTGGAAAAATGGGTAATTATTACATCATCACCAGAATAATAATCATGATATAATTATATTTTTATATATATAAATTATTATTTTAAAAATAACACAGAATTATCATTATAAAAAATGATCTATATTACAATCATGGAGACGGTAGGCCATACGAACTCAAGTGTAACATTTCCATATTTCAGAAATCATGACAGAAAAAAATGTATGGATTATATTAACATTAAAAAATGATCGTAATATAATAAATATAATTTTATTTATTTAAATAAACTTATATATTTTATCCATGTTATGTAGTAAGAAAATGAATCGCAACACTTCACGAGGCGGTAGTCTATCATACACATGAACAACGTTATCATTTTTCAATGAATGGAATGGTAATAAGTCATATGAATTATTCATTTTATAGAATTATTATTATTTCATTAATATCATATATAAACATTAAACCCATAATCATGAATATGCATGACATGAAATGATGACACTACTACAAGAAAGGCCTTTAACATCTCTAGAATATGCCTTTATTTGCTCTAAAAAAGCACAAAATACCACATCATAGTTAAAAGGCCTAGGATTTTATAAGTACTAGAAAAGCATTGATAAAGTGGGTATTTATCAATTCTAAAAAAGCATAGATAAATCATACTTTTACTAGTGTTTTTGGAAGCACTGATAAAAGACACCATTTATCAGCACAATTATTTAGCATTGATAAAGGAATCCTTTATAAGTGCTACTAAATACACTATTAAAGGAATCATTTATCAACACTTCTAAAAGAAAAGTTAAATGGGAATACAACAATGTTGTGTTATAGCACACTACTTCACCAAAAATAGGGCATGTTGTGTACTATAACAACACACTATATCATAAGAAACAACACCATAAATTAAAAAATCAGCTAAAAAAATATAACTTAAATGAAATAAAATTTCAAACATAAATACAAGAAAAAAAGGATGTTATAATGTAAAAGAATGAACCTTTATAAAATAACATCCCACCCCTACTCAAGCAAAATAATGCACCTATATAAGAAAACAATTATTATGTTAGTAATAATATAAATAAATAAATTAAATTTAAGGGGTTTATATTAAATGAAACATTGAGTCATACCAAAAACAATGTGTATTTGATTTCATTTTGGTTGATTTTCCCACATCACATGACATTTATTTTTCATATTCTAGAATAATATTTGTTGTTCTGAAATTTTCCCTCCCTAAAAATTTTGTAATATGTGATTAAAATCATAAGGAAATTAATTTAGTAATACCATATATAATGATGATAGTACATTCTAGGCTCGTTTTCTTGGTTTTAGCGAAGTGATATGCTTTTTAATCTAAAATGACACTTATATATTGAAAAGAATCAATTCGAGTCATATAGGTCACATTGTTCATTGGATTGATATGTGGATGATTACTACAAATCATAAATGACTTATGGATCCTTGTCCTAATTTATTAAAACAATATGAATTCATTTCCAAGATTTTGAGTTTTCCACTTTTGTTTTTTAATGAAATGTCATTTTAAACTAAAAACATACACTTTGAGTAATAAAGGTCACATCGTGTGTGGGTTTAAAATGAGAATTATTCTTACACACAATAAATGAATTATTAATTTTTTTTCATTAATTATCAAGAAAAACTGAGCATGCTTGTTTTGTTTTCCGTGAGTGACACATTTTTATATTAAAATGTTAATTTTAATCTAATAAAGGGCCCCTTGATTCATTTCGGGAACATTGTCTATCAGATTGAGGTGAGTCTATTTCTTATAAGTCACAAATGACTAATGTATTATTTTTATATTGAAACAAAATAATCTGAACATGTTTTATCAGTTTAGAGTATGTTATTTATTTTATAAAATTAATGTAAAATTTTATAATAAAAAAGTCACACAGGAGTCATACCGGTCACACAGTGCATCAGATTGAGATGAGATTGATTACTACATATCAAAAACGACTTATGGATATTTTTCCTGAAGTAAAACAATAATAAAAAAGTGTTTTCAATGTTTTGAGTATTACAATTGTTTTTTATTTAAATAAATATCAATTTTGAATATAAAAAAATTACTTAGAGTCATGTCAGTCAAACTGTGCATCAGATTGAGGTACAGTTGATTCCAATATTTCAAAAATGACTTATTTATAGTTTTAATAATGTACCAAAATAATTCAAATGTTTTTTTTTTCATTTTTGAGTATTTAGTTATTTTTATTATAATAAATTCTAATTTTGAATAACAAGATGCATTTTGAGTCATATCAGTCACACCGTGTGTCGGATTGAGGTTCGGATAATTTCTACCCACCCTAAACGACTTATTTATCGTCTCCCTAAATTATCAAAAAAAAAATATGAATTCATTTCTTTGGCTTTTAGTATTCTAAATGTGTTATTTACTAAAATGTAATTTTAAACTAGAAACACACACTTCGAGTCATATAGGTTTCATTATATGTGGGTTTGAAATGAGACTGATTATTACACATCACAAATTAATTACGAATCCTTTCCTAAATTACCCAGACAATATTATAATTTTTTATCGATTTTCAATGAGTGGGGATATTTTGTATTGAAATATAAATTTTTAATAAATTACAGACAATTTGAGTCATAATGGGCACATCGTTTACCGGATTAAGGTGTGTCTAATTCCTATAGGTCTCAAATGACTTATGGATAATTTTTCAAATGAAAAAGAATAATAAAAAAATTATTGGTTTTGAGTATTTTAGTTGTTTTTTACTAAAATTAATTTCAATTTTCAATAAAAAGATGCATTGGGAGTCATTCAGATCACGTCGTGCATCGAATTAAGGTGTGGTCAGTTCTTGCATGTCTCAAGTGACTTATAGATCGTTTTCCTAATGTATCAAAACAATCCAAATGAAATTTCATGGTTTTTATTACTCCACTAGTGTTTTTTACTAAACATTCATTTTATATTGGAAACTCGCACTTTGAGTCATATAGGTTTCATCATGTATGGGTTTGAGATGAAGATGATTCTTATATATCAAAAATTAATTATGAATCATTATCTAAAATTACCAAGACAATAAAATTTTGTTTTATTGTTTTCCATTGTGTGACCTTTTTTTATTAAAATGTGAATTTTAAAATCACAACAGACACTTTGACACCATCCCTTCTTGATGACAATGATATATCAAGGCTGGTTTTCCTCCAATAGTTCTCTCATACACATGTTGACTTTGGTAGTTGATTACAAAAAATATTCATTTAAACATTTAAGTTGAAATATATAATTTTTTGATGATTGGGAGTTATGATGATTTTGATTCAATAACATTGGTGGAGAAATGAAATATTCCAACACAGAAACGTCCAAATTTTATAAAAACTAAAATATTTTAACAATATGATCACACATCAAGTAAACATACATGTTCTCATTTCATTTTTCATTAGTAATAACAATAATGACGAGGTATTGTATAATATTATTCAAATAGATTCTAATCACTTATTATTTAGATGGCCTTAATAGTTTGGAAAAGAAGTGAAATATAATGGTAGGAAGATCGCATATTCTTTATGATCTAGGGAATATAGTTTTACACTTTCTCTTTTGAAACCATCCAATTTTATTCAAGTAAAACCTCTTCCAAATGATCCCAAAGGTTTCCTCTTTATCAATAATGTTACTTCCTTGACCCGGCAGCTACTGTAAGGGTTATCAGAGCTGAGTTGGCCACATGACCTCCTGTTCATATCCTCAAATTCTAGAGGATTCCAACTAGAAGCGATGGATTTTTAATGTTTCCATGGTGGATACTATTACCTGAAAGGTAATAGGTAATACATAGGGAAAAAAACAAATTTATAACAAGTATTAGAAGCATATAATTAAAAAACTACAGCATATGAAATTAAAAAATCCCAACACAATAAATAAAAATTACTGAAGCTAATAAATCAATACAGATGCATGATGATGTCATGGTATAATGTTTGTAATAAAGTAAAATTATGGAAAGTAGGAATAAAATCATGCTATCATCCTATAATAAAAACAACACAAATTATCACAATTACATATCATGCAAAGCCTTGGCCCTCTATCCGCAATATCTATCTTAAGCAGCGAGAAACACTTGATCATCAGAAGTAGAAAAATTCTTTTTTTATATACCTGTGAGCATAAAGTCTAATCGGGTACCAAATGGAACCTGAAAACGGTGTTAGATATATGCTCACAAGAATGGAACCCACAGTGTCTATACCTTTTCCTTTATTGTTGTGAATAATTAAGTGTGCCTATATATGATAAATGAAATCAATTAAATAAACAAAATAAAACAAGTATAACTTGGTCTGGGTTCTCAACGACACATATCCATACCACCTGCTTCATCCAAAGTTGGAAATCTAAAGAAAGTACCTGTAATAATCAGGATGTATATATATATATATATAATGTCTAGAAAAAGAATGCAGAAAAAAGAGATCATACCCCCAATATTGTTCTTTATCATGGGTTTAATTTCTGTGTCAATAAATTAAGATTCAAGGCACTAGAAATGTATCATAATTCCCAAGGAACCCAAAGATGCATCAAATAAAACCTTCCATGCATCATCATTACTATTATATTAATGTTTATAGTTGGATTCTGAGACCATCCTAAAGGTATCGCTATGGTACATCCTACAATTTATCCAATACCACTGAGCATGTCCTAAGAATTCTTTTGATAGACCATCTATAGCTCGAGGCATGGTTTTAACATTATTTGGTCACGTGTATCACACATAAGGGGTCGAGTATAACCCAATGTAATGCCCCGACCCCAGAAACCCGAAGTCGGTGCGTTATTTTAATACCTTGGCATGATTATAAGGAATCATGTCCCATAGGACCAATAAGTTTAGTATTCCTAGAAACAAGATACATACATAAGTTTAAAATTATAACTTGAAAATAAATACAACACTAATTTATTTCATTAGAAACATTCATCCCTCTTAGATATGCCTACAAGACACTCATAAATAACTTCTTCATGTCATGGGAAAATGAAACATAAGAAATGGGTGATCTCAAATACTCAGTAAGAGTAAGAAATATAGGGGAAGAAAACATAAACATTAGTCATGGTGAAAAATTGAAAACACATGCCTTTACAGATATTAAATATGAATACTTTATGTTAAGAATATGAGCTGAGTAAATAATTCCATAATAAAACATAATCATGGGTATTCAACTAGTCCAATAACCACATGATCCATCAATATTATTTTCATAATGAGGGAATGTATAATTATGGAAATTCGGAAACATTTTTTCAAGGCCTCGGCCAAGACATCTAAAAATAATTAAGGCCTCAGCCAAAACCATATATCAAATTGGGAAAGGCCTCGGCCAATTCCACGTCTAATTGTCTCGTGAGACCTATCGATGCATCAAGGATCTATATCATGATCCACCCATCACTTACTAATTCCAATGCATTCCTCTTATAAAAAGGTTGAAACATAATCTAAACATTTTTATTAAAACTAGCTTCCGAAATGAAAATATTTTAGCCAGAAACCATGAATGGCTTAAAAAATAGCACATCCACAGTCAAACATAACTCATTCAATACAATGTAGGTGATTGTATTATGATAAATCAACCTCAATAAAGAATAAAATACACTGATGGATATTGAAATAGATGAAAATAGTCATTAAAACAATTTGAGAGAAATATACCCTTTTTCTTAAAAACATTTAAATGTTGCACTATTTATCAAAGAAGTCGTTTAAAATAGATTTTTGAGTCAAAGTGTCCAATACCACATTGAAACTTTTAAAAGGAATATTAATTTTAAAACATTTATGACCATATAAATAAAAACTTAAATCCATTTTTAAAACATGTCCATTAATGAGAATGATTTAGAAGAATAAATATATAAAACATTTAAAACAATATTTTAGTTAAAGAGTTATTAACCAAATAATAGACACTTGAATACAAGTAATTGAGGAATAACATAAATCAAAACATTATAATATCATGATAATAAAGAGATTCATGATATAATATTTCAAAGGATAGTATATACACCATATCAAAGTGAATTGTTGTATAACAATAAACAAGTTCCAATGGGATATAAATTGAGACAAAGTCCATTGCAAAGATCATATCCTTATATGAATGACAAATCAATGACATAATTATGTGTGAAAAATAATAATACACCCAATATAAGTGGTCATTAAGTGTAAAAAAATCATAGAACATTCACACACATTCATCGCATGACATAATCAATAAGTATAAGTTTAACGCAAAGAATTTAAATTGGGTTAAGAAGTTATCTTACAAAAATTTGACAGTCTAACGACGTCACATTAAAATTATGAAAATGGGTTGATGAAAGAGAAAATGTTATATCATCACTTGGACACACAATTCACATCCATAATGATATATAATAACATATCCCAACATAAGAATGTTGAAATTAAAATACATAACTTAAATGAAGTCTTTTTCTAAAAAAAGAGGGTGAAAGGTTCCCTTACCGATTTGGTAACTTACGAAACTTATGCCACATTAAAGAAGGGTCATACAACTAATATGTAAATAACAAAAAATTAATGAATATTACACATATAATACAATCATGGGTAGTACATACACCACACAAAAGTAAATAGTGGCAATATAGCATGAATATCACGGGAATAAGAAGTGAGATGAAAACCCCTTAACTTGTACTTTTCCATGGTCGAGGGTACGTTAACCTCATATATAATAGTTAAATCATTGTTATAAAATTATAAAATAACTACATACATAAATATGATATCATATATGTTCTTCTAATATTTTAGTAGTATCACTGTTTCAGGTGTTAATTGATTCATTTTCATTTATATGTTTTGTTACGTAAGTCATGATTGTTATGGATATATTGTATTTGATTCATATCTAGAAAGATATTACGTTATTAAATATTAATATTAATAATCAAATGAAAATTATTCTTTAATCGTTATGATGGGTAAAGAATCTCATCGCGTTCGTGGAGACGATAATCTGTACGTACGCACGAACGCTACTGCCATTTTTTATTTTAAATGGAATGAAAACCAAATGATACATAAATATTTTATTATTAAATTATAATATAATATTTTATATATTTTATGTAATTTCATTAACAAAATCCTTTATAAGTTCCATATATGGTATGAATGATTCATATCAATTTGAGGGGGAGGTAGTCTACACTTCCTCAAATAAAATTATCGTATATATACAACAGGAAAAGAATAAGGGTATGCTATAAAAGAGAATTAAAGATCTTATAGATATAATAAACATCATAAATATCATATATAATTACAGTGCCATCATAATGTTCACCATCAGATGTGGTAGTAGAAGATTGAACAATCATTGTTTCGTGTGGAAGTAGTTCGTCGTCCACAGAAACATTATGTTCTATACCCATTAGATGGAGGTGTATGTAAGTGTAGTTAAAATACTTCTCATTACAAAATCCTAGTATATTTAGGATAAAGTTGTTATAAAATAAATTAAAAAAAGATATTTTAGGGGGTTGGATAAGTAAAATAAAATAAAATAACATAAGTGGAGATGTTACCTTTAAATCGGGTAACTCCCTTTGGTTTGAATGAAAAGGCATCCTTGAGGTGCCTTCTTCCTAAGGTAAGGATTATAATAGGAAGATAGGGACGTAAAGATCTTATTTGGGTAGAGTTTCGACGTTCCAAGGGGCTTGATAGGTGTGAGAGATGGGATAGAAATGAGGGATATTTATAAGGGGGTGAGGGGATCTATATGAATGTTTGAAAATATTATTTTATTATATAATGATTTTCGGTTTCTAAAGTTCCAAAACTCATTAAAGTATAATATTAATTTAATAATGTTCTAAATAAAATCATCCAATAATAATTTGACAGGTTTTGGATATTGCTTTAATTTTTTTAATCATATTTATTTAAATCATTTAGTAATAAGGAAAACACTGCATCATTATTGTTTCATAAATAATTTTATTTATTTGATGTATAAAAATTATAAAAAAATACCATAATGTGGGAAATATTTATAGAATTACAATGAATATTTATAGTCGAAATGATAACTTAAATAACTCCATGTAAAAAGTTTTTTACTAAATGATATATGGTTATGTCATTTTTTTCTTTACTTTAAAATAATTAATATAAAGTGTCGTTATCACTCTCAAGTGGATCCATGGGGTCTCAAAATAGACCCCAAGAGGATCATGGTTGGATATATATCAACCAATATGAATATGAAACATGTTAGGGTAATTTAATATTATTATAATATTATTTTTTCCCTAATTTACCAGATTTACCCCTTTAACCACATGAAATAAAATTTTTACTTAAGTAAATATTAATAATGAATAAAAATAAAAGTTACCAATTTACACAATTTGTACCTCATGATTCAAAATATGGAATCAATTTTTCCAAATTCAAAACAAAAAAGTGGAAGAAAATAATTTAAAATTAATTCCCGTTGTAAAAACAAAGAGCGTGTTTTTATGAAATAATAACTATCAAAGGAGTGACACTTTTTTGTGTCCAATTTCAAAGTGAAATTACTTCCAATGACCAAAATTAGATTAAATGGTAAAAATATAATATAATTATACTTAAAACCCATTCAAATTTATAATTTAACACTATAAATTATTTTAATTAAAGAATTTTTTTTCGATTAAAATTTATTATTTTCTGTATTCATAAAAATATGAAAGTTATCAGAAAAACACAAAACTTTTATCCAAACTAAATTTTTATGTCTCTATTCTAAAGAAGAAGTTTATTTTTTAAAATTTTATATAAAAAAAGTTTAAAATATTGAATTTAAAAAGGGTTTCCCCTTAAAAGGCATTAAAATTGCATTTTTTTAAAAATACTTCTTTTATCTAAAAAACTGAATTTGTTCTTATATTAGTATAAAAAACACATAATATGGAATCTAAAATTATATTGAGTATATAATATTCCAAATTCAATTAATACTATTCATATCCACTTTTTGAACGGCTAGTTTGGTAAGTCGTTGTGAGCTCAAACTTGGTGTTGCGTGTAGCGCAAGCTAGTGAATTACTTTAAAGAAAATAACTTACTATGAAATCAGGGAGTGTTACATTATTCCCCCTATTTTAAATTTCAACCTCTAAATTTTTAAAATTGGTCTTTGGAACTTCATTAAAATTACCACATTGTAAAAAGAGTCAATAAATCTATCACTTTAAAAGAAAGAAATAGAAGTACAAAGGTCACCTACGATAACCCATACTGGGATTCCATGTAGGAAAACATGGATATGGAAGATAAACTAAGTGTCATGTTCTGATTGAGAGTGATAGAAAACATGATCAAGGGAAAATTAACAATAAGAAAACTACAAACTAATGATGGGATAAATAGTCATCAGTTTCCCAGTAAGAAAAGTAAACGAAAAATGTTTTTTTTATTTTATGTTCCATTTCATAAAGTTGAGTAATTTATTTATGATATTGACTAAGAACATAAATTGATATACTTACTTTTTAAGTAGAGTTTCATCATTTAAAAAATTTCTACGACTAACTCATCTTTTTTTCAAACGATGAGTATTCAAGATGACTTGTTCATACCTTAAGCGCTAGAATCAACTTCTAGAGAATCACATGATCCACAAAGGATAAACTAAATATTTACCTTTTCTTTAAAGATTAACAAAAACTAAAATGGTTAGTACAAGATAAAATGATCCCCAAAAATGATAATCCTTTAGACAAAGAAAAACTAATTTCAATTTCTAAAATTAAACCAAAAATACACAATGTTCAACAAATTCCATTTAATAAAAAATTGTCTTTAAAATCCTTCAATATAATCTAAACTAATATTGAAACCCAAAACAGAAAATAATTTGATTGCATAGTCTTCCACGTTAAATTGTATCTCCAAATGACATTGACTACTCTTAAAGTCAAATACATAAAATAAATTAACATAATCACATATTCTCTATGATAGGTTAATCATTTACATAAATAACCAAAATAGATATAAATCCACAATAAAAACATAGATAAAAATCCAGCATTACTCCTCAAAATAAATCTCATAGTATTTTATTTTCTTTAGACATATAGTGTTCCCAGTAGAGCGAACGTCTACCAAAATTACATTTATCACTTAATCACCAAATAATTTCCCTATACTAAGGATATCGATATGATAAGACATAAGATCACAAATCAAATTATTATTGATCAATAAAATCATTTAACTAAAAATAATTAGTCACACTAACCAGGGACTTCACGTAGTCCAATGGTAGGCAATAAATCCCAATCGCACTCTGGTTGTGGGTTCGATTCCCACATATTTTTCCTATGTGATGGGTTGTCACATGGTCTATGTGTTGTTCTTTTTTCAAAAACTATATTTTATAACATTCCCAAAATGAGATAAATTTCTCAAAATAACCATAACATAATTTCACCACAAATGTTATCTCATACCTCGCATTTTAATCCAAATATTTAATAACTCATAATTTCCTCAAATTCAAGGATCATATAAACCCAAATGGTTATTTATAACTATATCAACAATAGAAAAGATAATTCTTCCTAAAATAGCATTTTCACATAACAAACTACAGGGTTACACATACAAGAGAAAAGTCTTCAAAAGTAATCCCATCAACAAAGATCACTAATACTTTTAATAATTTCTCCATCCTTTTTTTCCACATAGGTTCTTCCTTGAATATTAGGTTATCCTATAAAATAGGGAATTCACTCGGGTAATTCCAAGGTCCCCTACATTAATGTAAAATTACTGTAAATGGATTCTTGGCATCATTTTTTTTCTTCCATAGTGCTCTTAATTTTTCCTCATAAATTCTTTACATTATGTCCTTCTTTACCACACATAAATCATTTCTTTATTCCATTGAGACACTTTCCTAGCTGTCTCCTTCCACATTTCCTACATGATGGAAATTGAGCTTCCTTTTCTCCATGGTCTCCACCACTGGAGCTTTTATCATTCATCGCCTTTCTCTTCTTTGTTGAGTTTGAGAGTTGGTTAATATATATGTTTTTTATCATATTTTTGGAAAAATGATTTGGAATGAACACGATATCTTTTACACCTATCAACATTCCATTTCATATCTCATTTCCACCATTGTGCTAACATTGTACATCATGTTCAATGTTACTATGACTTTCTTGGAATCCAGCCTTTGACTAACACAAGAAAGCATAGTATGAGTCATAAAATAATTTTGAGAATATCATAAGACCGTATGTTCAATCTAAAAAACCTTAGGATTAACCATGATTATTTATTCTCATCTTATATTAAAATCCTTCAAATCAGTTTGTAAAAAAATGTGAATTGTCCTAAGAATATCCTCCAAGAGTGCCGTAAACAAGAGTTCCGCAAGGCCCGTTGTCATGTACTAGGATACCTCGAGTCAAGCCTGAAACTCATTTTTAGATTTTTTACTCCTAGTTACATATGTGCCAGGGCCACCTCTCCCAGCTCGTATCAAGACAGGGATGTATTTCTTCGAAAACCCACATAATATTTACTTTTACAAATTTTTTGGATGTTCTTCTATACTAATCCTCAATGTATATTTTAGGGTAGTGTTTCCTAATCAGAATTTTTTTCTAAATCTAGCTTCCAAGGTTTGTACTAAAACTCCCTCTAATACCAACTGTAATGCCTCGACCCTAGAAACCTAGAGCCGGTGCATTATTTTAATACATTGGCATGATTAAGAGAAATCATGTCCTGAAGGACCGATCAGTTTAGTATTCAGGGAAACAAGATATATACATAAGTTCAACATTACAACTTAAAAAAGAAATACAACACTAATTTATTACATTAGAAACATCCAAGCCTCCTAGATATGCCTGCAAATAACTCATAAAAAACTTCTTCATATACTGGGAGAATGAAACATAAGAAAGGGGTGAGATCAAACACTCAATAAGAGTAAGCAATACAGAGAATGATAACATAAACATTAGGCATGGTGAATAATTTAAAACACATACATTTACAAATAATTAACATGAATACTTTGTGGTAGGAATATGATCTGAGTAAATAATTACATAATAAAACATAGTCATGGGTATTCTACTAGTCGAATAACCACATGTTCAATCGATATTATTTTCATAATGAGGGAATGTATAATTCTGGACATTCTAAAACATTTTTTCAAGGCCTCGGCCAAGAAGTCTAAAAATTATTAAGGCCTCAGCCAAAAAAATATATCAAATTGGGAATGGCCTCAACCAATACCACATCTAATTGTATCATGAGACCTACTGATGCATCGAGGAGCTATAGCGGGCTCCACCCGTTACTTACTAAGTCCAATGCATTCATCATATGAAAAGGTTGAAACATAATATAAACAATAATATTAAAACAAGTATACAAAATGTCAATAGTTTAGCCACAAACCATGAATGGCATAAGAAATAGCTCATCCACAGTCAAACATAACTTATTAAATATAATATGGATGATTGTATTATGATAAATAAAAATCAATCAAGAATAAAATACACTGAAGGATATTGACATTTATTAAAATAGTCATTAAAACTATTTGAGAGAAATAGCCCATTTTTTTGAAAACATTTAAATGTCGCATTATTTATCAAAGAAGTCTTTTTAAATAGATTTTAAATCAAAGGGTCACCTACCACATTCAAACTATTAAAAGGAATTTTAATTTCAAAACATTTATGTCCATATAAATAAGTACTTAAAACCATTTTTAAAACATGGACATTAATGATAAATATTTAGAATAATAAATATTTAAATTATCTAAAACAATATTAGTTAAAGAGTTCCTTACCAAATAAGAGAGTCTTGAATACAAGTAATTGAGGAATAACATTAATCAAAACATTATAATATCATGAGAATAAAGGTATTCATGATATAATATGTCAAAGGATAGTATATACACCATATAAAAGTGAATTGGTGTACAATAATAAATAAGATTCAATGGAATGTAAATTGAGACAAAGTCCCTTGCAAAGATCATATCCTTAGATTAGGGACAAATCGATGACATTATTATATGTGACAAATAATAAAACACCCAATATAAGTGGATATTAAGTGTAAAAAAAATCATATTAACATGATTACCCTAAGAATGTCCACTCTACTGATGTTATAGTCTGGAACTTGATTTCCTCAAGCACGACCTCCACCATTACCTCAGACTGATTTTATGATGGAAAAAACATCCATCCAGTTGTGTAGTCATAAATCTCAAACCTGATAGAGGTGTTGGTAGAGATCCTATTCCACTATATTATGATGAGAAAGAACATTAGAAACATTGAAGTTGATCCATCTTACAAAAATATTGGTACTCCATTGGGATCCTCATGCACTGGGGCTTCTTATGGTTGACCATACCATGCAGATGACATACGATAGTGTTGTCAGTACGTGTCATCTGGATGGAATTATCCCTACATTCACCCTTTAATAGGAACTTCCTACTACCTGAAGAACTATCACCCTATCTTGGTACTAAACCACGTTAGCACACAGGTTTTTCTTCCCTAATATTTCTCTCATAAATGAGGGCCTGATTCATGATCTATATAATATTTTTCAAAAAAAATACATTCACCTGTGAGTGGATAGTATAACTGAGTCTATCCTAAATGTGTCTTTAAGTTGTTTGGGCATCACCTTTCAGAGATGGAGAAAAATGATGAATCTCTATGAAATGATCAAAATACTCTAACACAGTTATAGAGCCTTGATGAGGAAGTAAGAATTAACTACCTTGTTAAAATCTCAGAGTTTTTTGGAAAGAAGTGATTGTAAAAGGCTATTTGGAAGTACTCCCAAACAATTTATCTATTATGTTCTACCTGTGAAATAATATCCCACCAATTCTTGGCAGAGTCATGAAGCATGTAGACTACAAGTTTGACCCTCCACTCTGGAAGCATCTCAAGATGGTCAAACATACACTTCACCGCTTCAATCTAGGACTCTACAGCATAAGGACCACCAATCCCTGAGAAGGTGGGAGGGTACTATTGTAGAAAGTCTCATGTAAGCTCTACCATAGACGAGGTAGGTATGGGATCATTCTGAACAGACTGCATAAAACCAGGGAGATTATCCTTGAACTAACCATAAGGTACATGTAATGACCCGAGTCTGGAGCCCCTCTACTAGTGCCCCGTACCTGGTTCGCCACATGACCTCAAGCATGTTTCCCCAAATGCCAGAGGCTGCCGACTAACAGAGAAGGCCTTGGTGAGTCAATGGGGAAACTATGCCCTCATTTGGTAAGGTATACAGCGGAAAAGCAACAGTCAATAGCGGAAGCAGTAGCAACATGCATAATAACAGAAACCAAATAGCGGAAGCAATGTAGATATATAACAATGAAGGCAATAATGCAGCAAGTACAAGTATCAATGGAAAGTATCAAACACAACAAAGTGCTGGAATACCACTGAAAACAGAGTGTAAAGGAAAACAAAATAAACTCCTCAGCATCGCGAGTCACAGCTCGATCCCATGCTCTCCAGATCCAGCGCAATCAAGAACCGGAGGTAGAAGGGCGCTTTCCCCTATCTATACCTACAGCAACATAGTCTTCTTGGGCCCAAAAGCATGGCCCAAACATGGTGTGAGATACAATCCTAGTTGGAAATCACCCAAAGATTTGTGCCTTATAGTCAATGAATACATGGTAGTAAATAAACAAGAAGCAGTAAACAGGAAATCACAAGCAGCTACAATCCACAGTTCTAATAAGTATAGTACACAAGTAAGCATCCAGCAAAAAAAGAGGAAACAGGTAACCCTCTAGGAAGCTCTCACAGCCTAACCCCTATGGTTCAACCTATAAGTACTAGCAACCCTCTAGGAGGCACACATAGTCTCACCTTTCTGGTTCAGCTATGAAATTAAGCAGACTCTCTAGGGAAGCACTCACCGTCAATTCCCCCTGTAGTCTCGTATCGTGCTAATGGCTCTCTAGGGAAGCACTCAACATAAATTCCCCTTGTGGCCCATGTTGAGGATCTAAAGACTCTCTGGGGAAGAACTCAACGTCAATTCCCCCTATAGACTCGCATCGTATTAAAAGACACTCTGGAGAAGCCCTTCCATCAATTCTCTCTTTGGTCTACTACTCTAGGTGCTCACAGTCCTGAGTGAAACTAAACATGCTCAGCGCGTGTGTATCATCCAAGTAAACCTCAAGAACTACTTGGCTATCATTCTACATCTCAACAGCAATAATAAAACAACAGTTCCACTATCCTACAACTAGGCATGGAAACTGGCAGAACTCCCAACAGGAAAAACAAGCATAGAAAAGCCACCTGAGAAAAAAATAAATTACTCTACTCACAAGAAATAACCTCTACTAAATAAAACAAGAAAAGAAGGAAAACACCATGGGAAAAACAGAAAACACCCAATACCCCGTTCAAGGGTATTGTTGGAATTTGCACAGAATATTCATCAACCTTCTACAGAAAGGCACAAACCACCTACCTCGATCCTAGGAGATCGATATATGTGAACAACGATGACAGATTCCTCATAGAACAATGTAGATCTGAGAAAATGCACAAAACTTTCATCCCACGATAACTTGGAAATGAGAAGGAATCAAGAAACAAGGCTAAAGAAGAAGGAAGAACTCACCGCTGTGATTCCAACGCAATCGACCGTGCTCAAATCAGAGAACGGACGGCGAGGCGGGAGCTCGGAGAAGATTCGGTCGTACGGTCGCTCCCAGGAAGACGAAATCTGGAGAAGAAGATGATTTTGGGGGTTAGGCACAACCCCGGTCCGTTTAATAAAGAAAGTACACGGCGTGTACTTCTTGAGTACACGGATTATACTTTAATTCTCCGTACTCCAAATTAACCAGCTCCACCTCAGCCTTACACACCGTGTGTGTGGCCCGGACATGGCTAACACAGGCCTTTAAGCGAAAAAGAGAGTACACGGCGTGTACTCATAAAGTGCACAACGTGTACTTGCAAAAATTTCCAAAAAAATCATTTTTCTCAAAAACTCTAGAAAAAGGAAAAATGTACCTGAAAAGAAGATTCAGGTTCTTACAAACTTCCCCCCTTAAAGAAATTCGTCTTTGAATTTCCCTAACGAGTCGGAGAAGTAGAAACACCGAACAGCTCCGGACACTACGATCATACATCGCTCTCCCTCTCCCAGGTCTTGTCTTGTACTCGCTCGTGATGCCATAGCACTCGTACCAGAGGAATAGACCGCCCGCGGAGAACCTTCGTACTACGATCGACAATCCGGATAGGATTCTCCTTGAACGACGCATCCGCTTCAAGCTCAACTTCATCAGGCTGAAAGACATGAGATGGGTCTGAAAAGTAACATCAAAGATGAGAGATGTGGAAGACGTCGTGCATGGCCCGATACCGCTGAGGTAGCTGCAATAGATAGGCGACCAGCCCAACTCTCTTCAAGACCTCAAACAGCCCGACGTACCGCGGTGAAAGCTTACCCTGTCTCTGAATCCTTTTGTGTCCTAACCTCGGTGTGACGCGTAGGAAAACCTGATCTCCAACCTCGAACTCCAGAGGTCATCTATATGGATCAGCATAAGACTTCTTTTGAGATTGTGTTGTTGACATCCTCTTTCGAATCAGCTCTATCTACTCTGAAGTATCCTGTACCAGACGAGGTCCTAGCCAATCTGTCTCTCCTGCCTCCAGCCAGCATAAGGGTGATCGGCATGGCCTACCGTACAAAGCCTTGTATGGTGACATCTGAATGGTTGCCTGAAAACTATTGTTGTAGGCGAACTCCACCAGAAGAATATGCTTCTCCCAAGAACCACTAAAGTCTAGAATTCAAGCTCGAAGTATATCCTAAAGCACCTGGATCGTGCGCTCGGACTGGCCATCAGTCTGGGGATGGTATGCTATACTCAAAAGTACCTATGTACCCAAGGCCTTCTGAATTCCCTCCCAGAACCGAGAGGAAAAGTGTGCATATCTGTCTGAAACAATGGAGTGTGGGACTCTATGCAGACGAACGATCTCTCAAATGTAAAGTCGTCCCAGATCATCGACGCTGAAGGTATCCTTGATCGGCAAGAAGTGGGAAACCTTCGTGAGTCTGTCGATGACAACCCAAACAACATCATTCCCCCAGGGTGATCTCGGCAACCCAGTCACGAAGCCCATCGCAACATCATTCCACTTCGACTCCGGAATGGGTAACTGCTGCCAAAGTCCCGCTGGCCGCTGATGCTCTTCTTTCACGTGCTGACAAGTAGAACATCTCATGACAAAATCAGCAACATCCTTTTTCATACCCAGCCACCAATACTGGCGATGAAGGTCCTGATACATCTTGGTGATTCCAGGATGAACTGCCCAAACAGAGGAATGGAAATCCCGCATTAGCTCCTCACATATGTCTGCTGGCACCCATACGCATCCCTGGAAATGAAAGATCTCATCCTCGCCCACTGTCCATCTAGGAAGAGGGTCCTCTTCTGACACACTCTCCTGTAGGACTAAGCCTTCAGAGTCTGATAGCTACCTCATCCGTACTCGATCAAGTAGCGTAGAGGTAACAGCTACAGAAGATAGGAATGTTTGTCCCCGTCTGTCGTGTACCTCCAGATGCATCTCAGAGAATAGATCCATCAGCTGCCACTCACTGTTGGCCTCCTGAACTGCCTGAATCTGAGTTCTCCTGCTCAACGCATCTGCCATGGCGTTGCCCTTTCATAGTGTATAGGCAAGCTCGAAGTCAAAATGTTGTAGATAATCAACCCACCTGCGCTGCCTCAGATTCAGATCACACTAAGTGAAGATATACTTGAGACTCTTGTGGTTAATAGCGGAAGTAGTAACAACACGTATAATAACAGAAACCAAACAGCGGAAGAAATGTAGATATATAACAATGATGACAATAATGAAGTAGGTACATGTATCTATGGAAAGCAGCAAACACAACAATGTGCTAGAACACAACTGAAAACAGAGTGGAAAGGAAAACAAAATAAACTCCTCAGCATCTTGAGTCATGGCTCAGTCCCATGCTCTCCAGGTCTAGCGCAATCAAGAACCTGAGGTAGAAGGGCGCTTGCCCTTATCTATACCTGCAGCAACATAGTCTGCTTGGGCCCAAAATAATGTCCCAAATAGGGTGTGAGATACAATCCCACTAGGCGATCACCCAAAGATTTGTGCCTTACAGTCAAAGAATTCATGGCATTAAATAAACAAGAAGCAGTAAACAGGAAAGCACAAGAAGCTACAATCCACAGTTCTAACAAGTACAGTATACAAGAAGAAACAGGTAACCCTTTAGGTAGCTCTCACAGCCTAACCCCTATGGTTCAACCTATAAGTACTAGCAACCCTCTAGGAGGCACACATAGTCTAACCTTTCTGGTTCAGCTATTAAATTAAGAAGACTCTCTAGGGAATCACTCACTGTCACTTCCCCCAATAGTCTCGTATCGTGCTAAAGGATCTTTGGGGAAGCACTCAACATCAATTCCCCCTGCGACCCGCGTCAAGGATCTACAGACTCTCTAGAGAAGCACTCAACGTCAATTCCCCCTATAGTCTCGCATCGTATTAAAAGACACTCTGGAGAAGCCCTTCCGTCAATTCTCCCTTTGGTCTACTACTCTAGGTTCTCATAGTTCTGAGTGAAACTAAACATGATTAGCATGCGTGTATCATTCAGGTAAACCTTAAGAAATACATGGCTATCATTCTACGGCTCAAAATAAATAATAAAACAACAGTTCCACTATCCTACAACTAGGAATGGAAACTGCCAAATTCCCAACAGGAAAAAAAAAGAATAGCAAAGCAGCCTGAGCACAAAATAAATTACTCTACTCACAAGCAATAACCTCTTATAAAGAAAAAAAAAGCAGGAAAACAGCAGGGGCAAAACATGAAACATGCAATACCCCTTTCAAGAGTATTGGTGGAATTTGCACAAAATATTCATCAACCTTCTACGGAAAGGCACAAACCACCAACTTCTATCCTAGGAGATCGATATATGTGAACCACAACAAAAGATTCTTCTTAGAACAAAGTAGATCTGAGAAAACTCACAAAAAGTTTATCCCACAATAACTTGGAAATGAGGATGAATCAAGAAACAGGGCTAAAGCAGAAGGAAGAAATCACCGATGCGATTCCAACGCAATTGACCGTGCTCAAATCGGAGAACGGGCGGCGAGGAGGGAGCTCAGAGAAGATTCGGCAATACGGTCGCTCCCGGGTAGACGAAATCTGGAGAAGAAGATGATTTTGGGGGTTAGGCGTGACCTCGGTCCATTTAATGAAAAAAAAGAACATGGCGTGTACTTCTTGAGAACATGGCGTGTACTTCAATTTTCCGTACTCTGAATTAACCGGCCTCCACCTCAGCCTTACACACCATGTGTGTGGCCCGGACATGGCCAGCACACGGCTTCAAGCGAAAAAGAGAGTACAAGGCGTGTACTCATAAAGTACAGGGCGTGTACTTCAAAAATTTCCAAAAATTCATTTTTCTCAAAAACTCCAGAAAAAGGAAAAACGAACCTAAAAAGAAGATTTTGGTTCTTACAATCCATTAGAAGATCGGTATGGGGTGGTAACACATGAGGAACTACAGGTGGTACTAAAGGAAACACTAAATGAGGCACTGTAAGAGGTACTTCTTGTGGTTCACAACCCACCATCTATGGAATTTGATCATCGCCACAGTCATGTGGAATGACACGAAGACAACATGATGGGATTGGTCACAAATATCCAAACAAACACATTTAGACCAATTTTAATATAATAAGATGATGGAATGTGAAGGTGAAATAATGAGGGTCGGTACACATCTAGCTTCTGAGCACTACACAGAATATAGCCCGCTCTAAAAGCCCAGTTTGGAAAACGAAGGGAAAACATAGGAGGATCACTAAAATGAAACCTAAAACCTTTTTCCCAAGTAAATTCATGTTAACATATAAGAAACTATCAAAAAATTATATTTAACAACTAGGAACTTCAAAATTTTACAACTAGGCACAACAGTACTCACATGAAAATAAAAAGATGCATGCTGAAAGTAGATATGGATTAACCATATGCATTTTATTTTAATCCCTATGGTTCTTAATATGATGCATGTAAATTCATTACCCTCATATCAATGGGTTGCAATGGTAAAAACCATTATCCCTATAATACCAATAGCAATAACAATAGAAAAAAAAGTATCTCACCCAATGGTGAAATAGTATCAATAATAATTGGAATAATCAATAAAGTAAATCCCAACATAGGAATTTGGTTTTCCCCTATACATGGGTTAGCTGTGTCCAATAATAGGGTGAATTCAAAATTACTATTTTCTAGTATCATTTCTAACAAAAACTGTAATAAAAAAAGAAGAAAAAAACCCTTTGACACAACTTTGTAACGTCCCCGACCCGAGATCCACTTGAAGGGTGATCCCAGCTGGGTTGGCCAAAAGACTTCAAGCACATCTCCCCAAACACCATAGGCTGATGAGGAGATTCAAGTTCCTTTCTAACGTGTATGTGGGGTAAATAATTTCCTCATAGGTAATAGGTTATACATAGTGGAAGGAAAAAAGTTATAAAAATTAGTGGAAGCAAATAAATAAAAAAACTACACTAAAAGAAAATAAATAATAGCAATTGAATATATTAAAAGTGAGGAAGTTGATAAATCAAACCAGATACGCAATGATGTCATTTTAGGATGTCTGTACTAATGTAAAAGTATGGAAAAGAGGGATACAATAATTCTATCATGCTATCAAAAAAATGACACAAATTGAAGAAACTATAATTCTAGAAAAGGATCATTCCTCTACCCCCAATTTCCATCCTAAGCAGCAAGAAACACTCAAACATCAAAAGTATCATGCTACCCTTTATCCATACCTACAAGCATAAAGTCTAATATGGTAGTAAACAGAACCCGAGTAGGGTGTGAGATATAATCTCAATAGGTTGTCACACACGGTGTGTAGACCGTTCCATTTTGTTCTGTAAAGAAATTTAGTATTCTTATATATGATAAATTGAAGCAAATAAATAAACAGAATAAAATAAATATAAATTTGTTTGGGCTCTCAATGGTACCCATCCATACCACCTGTTTTTTCATAATAAATAAATATGAATAAAGTACCCGTAATAAGAAGGATTTGTATATATATATAAGGAAAAAACAAAAGGCAGTCAAAAGGGATCATACCCCTAAGCATGTACTTTGGATTGGATCTAATTTATGTGTGAACAAAGTATGGTTCAAGGCACTGTAATGGTATCATAATTCAAAAGGAGCTCAAAGCTGAATCAAATAAAACCACCCACACATTATCATTATTATTATATTAATGTTTACTGGTGGAGTCTGATCTCGTCCATAAGGTATCACTATGGTACATTATTCAATTTATCTGATACCACTAAGCCCGCCCAACGAAATATTCTGAAAGACCATGTATCACTTGATCCATGATTATATCATGATTTCATCTCGGGTATCAAACATTAGGGGTCTATAATCAACATATCCATGGCGTAAACACTTTTCTAAGGGGACCATCCTAGATTTTACCTTAGGGAACCGGTTTCACTCATGAGTATATAGAAAACCTTTAGAAATCCTCATCTAGAAAATCCCAACACATCATCTCCCCAACGCGTAGTTTGGTAACCAATCATAAACATAGAATCCATGTTTGGGTCCTTAATACGGAGCCCACATTGTCTCACCACCCTAAATTTAATTATATTTCATGGAATCAGATTTCATAGATTATGCCTTTATAATTTCATCAAAACAATTTAGGTTAAAATGATCCATGTACTTCCTGATCATTTAAGCCAAACAGTTATAGACAAAACACATTATCAACAAAAGAATAAAAATTGCACTTTTCTCTTTTATAATAGCATATCACGGTAAGAATTTTTAAAAAAGAAATAATTAGGACTAAACAAACACAAAAAACCCCAAAATTCATGGTTTATAAATTTCCTATATAATTTATTTGATTTAAGACTCAACCAAATGGGGTTCGCGCAACACATGCAATTAATTAATTAATTATCTAGGGCTAATGAAATTTAGATGAATTTTTTCAGCACACCCAAAGGGTTATCCAACAATGTTGAAAAAAATTAAATAATCTAGTTCAACTCAAACAAGGTTTCATTAGTCAATCTAAGTAATTTAATTAAATTAGAATAGAAAAAAATTGAAAATCATCTGAAGGAATAGGTAGGAGGCACAACGTGTGATATGAAATACACAATGAAATAATGGGAAAGAGAGTAGAAAAAATAGCTCATAATAATAATGGATCATATGCTCCATGGAGACCTTTTATTGGACCTATAATATAAGAAAATAGATGATATTAGAAAAATAGAAATTTTGGGTAAAAACCTTCTGTGGTGGATTTCACGATTGACAGTTGATGAGATCCTATGATTCATGGTGCATGAGGTTAGACTTACTGAGAACATTACATCACATCAAATAAAATTGGAAATGGAGAAGGTATTGAGTGAGAAAAGTATTTTGGAGGTAGAGGAGGGGGAGGTGTGCCGCCTAGCAGGGGCACAACACACCAAGAGAAGAGGAAGGAAAGGAAGAAAGAAATAAAAAAAGGAAGATAGATAGAAAAAAAGGAGAGGAAAAATAGAAAAAAATAAAAAATAGAAAAGGAAAATAAAGGAAATGAAAATAGAATAAAATAATAATAATAATAATAAGGTATGGGGAAAATAAAATATTTAATAAAATGGGTTAACCCATTTGAATTATTTTCACTCTTCTCTATCCTTGATGATTCTATTTTATATTTTCATCCCTTATCCATTTCATTGTATTTCTATAAAATAATTATAATTCCTTATTTTTTATTTTTAACCTAAACCCTGCACTAGGGTGTGATGTATTATTTAACATAAAACCTGTGAAATTATTTAAATAATTGTAATAGCTACATGGGACATGTAATAGGGTGTGTAGAAATACAGCTTGGGTTGCTTTAAGGATTATGACTAAAAATTTAAATATTACATACCTTGAATAAATATCATGGAAAAATAAATACATAAAAATCATGTTTTCCCTTTATCAATGACTGTGAAGTCATGCCATGAAGAGAATAGTAATATCAATATTTTAGCTTGTTCATTGATTTAGAAATATCATGATATTATTTCTAATGATATTACAGTTATATTACCGCCCTGTATAAAATCACGTAAACTTGTTGTGAAAAACATTTTTCAATAAGCCACTTGAAACACTTACATAATAGATCTTATCATATGTAAAAATTATCATGTGCACTTTTCAATAATTGTTCTCAGACACAATCTTGGTATGATCCTCATTCTACTTCATTGGAAAAAAAAATTCCAAGCTAGTGCCATATCTCCTCCTCTACCTCAGTCTCAACCTCTTCCTACTCATTCACCTCAGTGTCCGACTCTGACTCTACCTATGCCTCCTCCTCTACCTCTTCCTCTACTATTTACCAACAATTTTATTATTTTTTGATCATCACTTCTAAAAAAATTGATTTCTTCCATTATAGTTCTCTATAAGAAAGAGATTGAAAACAATATATAATAATTCTGACAAAAATTCTTCACACCCTTATTATATCTCTAAGGTCATAACTCGTACTAGATCACAAATATATCAGGTAAGCACCTATATTTGTTTCTAGTACACATTATAACAAAAAGTATATTTCCCACTCATCTATAAACAAATTTACTTTTTCATATGAGTATGATGGTTTTTGTAAATCTTGATATAAAAAAGAAAATATAGACAAACAAATGGTTATGAATTATATTTAATGAAATTGTAATTACCTTAAGAAATTATCTATTGAGGTATGTTGATCTTTTCATGCTTTATGATATCTCTCATAACTTTGAAAACATAAAATCCACAATTGATGCCATTTTTTTCTTTGGATATTGTATAAATAGTATCCAAAATAAGTATTTTTTTGAAATTTTTTTATAGTTAAATATTTCTATATAAAACTTAATTTTATTCCATTTGTAGTAATTTACATTCTCTATATCTTGAGAAAATTACTCTATTCCATGGTTAACCTATATTTAGTGACCCCCCAATCAAAACAAAATTCTTCATAAAACACAAATCAAAAATATAATTCAAATTTTTTCTATAAAATGTTGATTGTGGTATATTATAAATTTAAAATACACGTTAGGTGTAGTTATTTTGTTAGATTTCAATTTATTGGATCCAAAACCTAAATAGTCAAGGTGTCCAGATTGACTACGATCTCCATATAGTTCTCACTAAAATAAAAAAAACAAATAATTAATGAAAAAATTAAAATTATATTTTATGTGATTAGATTGTAGAGTTTTACTTCTGCATTATAGGAATTAAAAAAAGTATGTCTTCTAATAATTTTTTATAAATAATTATGAGTAACTTATTGTCACTCCCCTCCTTCACCATGATGAGGGGAGGGACAACAAACTACCATACCCTTCCTTCTTCCAGATGAAGGAGATATAATGACCCCTAAGACCCTCCTTCAATAGGACTCGGAGTGGTGACTAGCACCAAGGCTATAGAATCACATGTAAAATGTAAGACATTTCCCTTTTTATTTAGTAGTATCGGGATATATGATAGTAAATTCCAAACCACACCAAATTTGGAAGTAAAAGTAAAGCCAAAACAATCCATTCCCATATGCATGTTCCAATACTAAATTGCTACAATGTACAAGAAAACTCCAAAGGGATGTACAAAAAGAAAAATATTTGGCTCAACTTTGAGAAACATCTCACCCTTGTGTGAATCTTCTTTCATTTACATGAAAATCCTTCCTTTTCCAATAAAAACATTCATCATCCTCCAAATTTTGGACTGAAAAGTCTGAAAACACTATTAAAAAACATTGACTTCAACATTGAATCCCTATGTAGTATAGAATACTTATCTTTAAAACTCATTAATCGACCCTAGTGTGGATTGACCGAAGACACAAAACACACTTTGTTTCTAGCAATGAAAAAACATGTTTCCAATAAAAAATAACTTTCATTAAATAGGGTTCCTAATAATACATTCTTCATCCTTTATTGAAGAATAATTTCATAATACATATTGAAATTATTTACTATTATAAAATTTGGGAAATGAATTTATATACATAATTTGTCCATATCGTGAGGGAAAAAAACTGTAATTAAAAGTTCCAGGTTACATCTTACATATCCCATTTTCCATCATTTTCCACTACCAACCTGTTATACAAAAAAAATTTCATTCAAAGTACCATATGAAATATGTAAACGTTCAATAATTGATCATGTATAAATATATTATATAAAAATTCATGATATAATAACTCATATTGGAATGATCATGAAAATAAACAAATATATAATGAATTAAATATTATTATAAATATGTTTGACAATAAAATATAATCAAAACTAATATGAAATTATATTTAAAATAAAAAAATAAAATTATATATAACATGATATGAAAAAAATTATCATAAATATTTATATCATAATATTATCTGAATAAAAATATCATGATCATGAATAATAAATATAATAAAAAAACACATCTAGATAGGTCCTAAATATTTTGAGTGATGAAGTCTCAGCATAAAAAAAAAGGAAACCCGATAATCTACTATTAAAATAATAATAATTATAGATACAAGACAATATCCCTGATCGCATTTGGTTCTATTAATATTTTAAAAAAATTAAAGTGCTTGAGATAGCCAATAGGTGTTATTTTCCCACATGCCCCCAAATATCCAAATGGTACCATCATTATCGGGTCACAAGAAAAGTATCTCAAATGTATTGGAAAATAAATCTCACTCCCCATATATAACAATGTTGAATTTAATTATTTTCTACAATAAAGACACAATTATTTTACTTATATTATTAAATTATTTATAACATAAACATCCATTAATTACAACCCAAATATCATGGGACATATATAAGTACATCTCCTTATTACATTACATAATCTTGATTTTTAGTCAAGAACTCACTTCCTTTAATATTGAGGATATTTTCATTTTTATAGTGTTAGATAATTTGGATATAATACATACATAACATTCAATACTCATATAGATGAGATACCAAAAAACTGTATCCATTTCTTCCAAAATATAAAACTTTTCAAATTAAGAATTATTTATTTGACAAATCATCATAACCATTAACTTAGACTCCATATTTTTATTACACATCCATATAATCTGTGAGGATCAATTAAAAACATGGGATGGTCACAAAAATATCAGTAAGGGATATAAAAATTAGTAAGGATAACATTATTACGTGAATACTTGTAACATACGAAATCATTTTCAAAAAGACATACTTGTCACCCATATAAACTTACTTGGTAAAACATGATATTTCCACAAGATTTACACATAATATATAGAACATAAATAGAAATATAAAGGTATCTTGTGGAATTTCATACATAATCTTCTAACCCTATCAAATACCTTATAATTTGTAACCCTCATGGCTACCTTACAAAGTAACCCTCACTGCAACCTTATTGTGTAATCATCACAGTTACACTTCGAGTAACCGTATGGAAGACCTCCAACATAAACATAATCAATGAATTGGAGGGATACGTAGGTCCCAACCTTCATCATAAACAATTCCCAATAACCATAACATATTCATAAAACATGAATAATTTCATAAAAACATTGCATTTGAATTTTTGTAAAACAGGATTTTAAAAGTGGATTTTAAAATGAAACCCCTCAAAAATATCATATAATTGAAATGATACATAATATTGTGGGTGTAATATATAAATACACTATAAATAAACATAATTCATCATTATATAAACAAATATTATCAAACAATTAATTTTAATACCACGTAAACAATAAAGTATAAGGTTAACCCAAGGAATGGAAATTGGGTTAAGAATTCTCGTACCTCTGGTTTGTCTTACTTAAAACATGTTTAAACCTCGTGTTTAATGGTTTAAATAGTGTTATTAATTTCTTATAGAAACCTATTCATGATTAATATAAATTATATGATCATTTAATAACATCATTTCACCCTTAAATTGTTAGTATTTTATTTCTTCCATTGTTTTGGGTGTGTTCTATAGATGATTTCCATGGTCGGTTTGTATTTGATTTCCTTGTGGTATGGAAATGAAATTACATTAGTGGAATGAAATGGAATTAATTTGTATAAAAAATATATAATGATACAATAAATCATGTTTTCTCATATATGATGATAAATAATTAGATAAAACATTAATGATATTAGTTTAGATCATTTTTTGCGGTTCCTCAATAATCATGAAATTATGTCATTATATAATTTAGTGTCATGAATATAATTTATTTACGGAAAATAAAATAGGTTAAAACATACATATTACATTATTATTCAACTATTAAATTGGTTTTATGATCATTTTTTAAGGATGTAATAGAAATTGGAAACACATTGTCCATGATTTTGGTAAATCGGAACATAGCAAGCGGAGTTTTTATTTTTAGAATAAAAGGGTGAGGAGAGGAAGAAAGATATTGAATCATTTACATGAACATGATAACATGAATAATATATTATATTTTGGATATTTCATACCTCCTAGATAGGTGTAGGGAAATTTGTATAAGAAAAGAAAGGAATTGGAAAAGAGAACACATTAAAAAGGAAGAGGATTCTTAGCTCTTGATCTCTTCTCCTTGAGATCCTCCTTAATGCCTTGGGTTTTGGACTATTGGTGAGACCAGTAGGTCTTGGAAATGGGGAACATCCTTGAGGAGGGTATTTGAAAGAACTTAGCCAATGCTTGAGGCTTTAGTGGTGAGTGGGGAAGAGGTGAATGATGGTTGTATTTATAGTGGAGGAGAGGAGGGATTTTAGATTATATTAATCATTAGTTTAATATATTTTCATTACTTTGAATAGTCTTGATTAATGTGACCCCAAATAGTAGTAATTGCATGTGATTTTTAATGAAGTGGGCATACATCAGTCTTGAATCACCTAGGATACTATAAAACAAATATTTATTATTTATCATAATTCATCATATTTTACTATTCTTTAAAAATTCATGAATTTCTGAAAAATCCTAAAAATTCATTCAAACTATTTATTAATGTGTAGAATTAAAAAATGGAATCCATTTTTTAAAATATTTTTCTGAATATTATTAATTTAATTTTTAAATAAAATCATAATTTATTCAAAAATAACAATTTTAAATCTATAACTAATTTTTAACACCTTGAAAAATTAATCAACATCTCATTATCTTATAACAATAAGAAAAAAATAATAATATGATTTACTATTCATAAGGGTCATATTACAATTCATATTACTACTTATACGGGAATTTTACTATTCAACAAAAAACAAGTTGGTTCTATCAGAATCCAAAAAACTTACTAATCACAACTGTAGATAACCATTTTTTGAAATTAAAAATATAGAAGTTGAAAAATTATGTTTAATGGATAGTTATTACTATCTACATAAAACAAAGTTTCATGTAGTTAAATTTATTTTTAAAACATTGTGGGGTAACATTATCCCCATCTTTGAGAAATTTCTTCCTTGAAATTTTATTTACATTTTTAAACTTGTGAGGGTACCTTTACCTCATAGCATTTTCATATTCTCATGTTGCTTCTTCAGACATGTGGCTTCTCCAAAAAACCTTTACCTGGTGGATTACCTTATTTTACTGTCTTTATTCCCATCGATCAATAATCTAAACTTGTTTCTATTAATTAGAAAAGGCTCTCCTCCTGTAAAACTACATTTGGGATCAAAACATGAGATGAATCTGGCACATAATTTATCAACATCAAAACATGAAAAACATTGTGTGCCCAAGATAAACTCAAAGGGAAATATACTCAGTAGGACACTATTTCAACATTCTCTAAAATTTCATATGGTCCAATGAACCGTGGATTTATCTTTACTTTCTTACCAAAATGCATAAGAATTTTCCATGGTGGGATTTTAAAAAAAACATTATCACCTACCTGAAAAGAAAATTATTTCCTCCTATTATTTGGATAACCTTTCTACCTACTCTGAGCTATCCTCGTGTGTTTCTAGATCATCTTAACTTTCTCATCCACTTCCTATACTAATTTTAGTCTCATCAACATCATTCCGCCGACTTCATCCTAAATAGTTAGAGTTCTACACCGCTTCCCATATAATGTCGTGAAATTTTCCATCTGTATACTAGTATAAAAACATTTATTATAAGAAAACTGAAATAAGTAAAGATGTTGATCCCAACATACCTGGTAGTCCATTTAATAAGTTTGAAGTGTATCCTCCAAATTCTAAATCATTAGTTTTGACTGCCATCTAATTGAGAATGAAATGCTTTACTAAAATTTTATTCTTTGCCTAATGAATTCTGAAGGCCCTTCCAAAAGTTAGAAGTGTACCAAGGATCCTAGTCATATACAATGGAAAAAGGAACTCCATGAAACCTAAAAATTTCTTTGAGGTACAATCAAGAAAGCTTATCCAAAGATATTGTATCTCGAATAGGGAGAAAATGTGCATATTTAGTCATTTAGTCAATATTAACCCATATTGAATTATTACCTTAAGAATTATTTGGTAGTCCAACAAAGAATTTTATGGATACATTATCCCATTTCCACTCTGGTATAGGCAGAGGCAGAAGAATCTCCTCTGGTAACTTCCGCTCTTCTTTAACCTGTTGACAAGTCAAACATTTCACAGTAAATTTTTCATTATATGTTTTCATTTCATCCCACCAGTAATACTTCTGAATGTCTCTTTACATCTTATTACTTCCATGATGAACTAAAAATAGAGGACTATGAGCTTCACAAAATAAATTTTTCTTCAACAGGGAATCACAAGGCACACGCAATCTTTTTACAAATATAAAAACACAATCTTTATCAAGGTTAAATTCTAGCAACTTGCCCATTTTAACCAATTGTACCTTATTCTATAGCGCAAGGTTTACCTTATGCACTTTCTTATTTCTTTCTAATAACAATTACTATGTCTAAACCTACAAAAAAACATAGGTATTTCATATACTAATAACTTTTGGGCAAAAAATTATTAAATAATTAATCAAGGGATCATGTTCCAAACATAATATGGTTAATGATGCATGATGTTTTTGACTCAAGGAATCTACCAGTTTGTTTGATTTTCTCAAATTCTAATTGAATTTCAAATAATAATTCTTTATTAGTTAAAGACATATTCACTACCTCATGTTTAATTCCTTCTTAGTAAATATATACTTGATACTTTTTTGTTCGATATATATTTTTCATTTGGATCCGTATAAATGATGCCTCTATATTTTCCAAGCAAAAACCACAACTACCAATTCCAAATCCAATGTTTGATAATTTAACTCATGGGGTTTTAGTTATCTTAAAGCATAAGCAATTACCTGGTCATTCTGTATCAGAACACAACCAAGTCGCTTCAATAATGAATATTTGTA
The DNA here is from genome assembly GCA_963277665.1 of Viscum album. Taxonomy (NCBI): domain Eukaryota; kingdom Viridiplantae; phylum Streptophyta; class Magnoliopsida; order Santalales; family Viscaceae; genus Viscum; species Viscum album. The sequence goes on along the minus strand of OY728138.1, from coordinate 1,045,389,494 downwards.
GATGAAAAACTCACCATTTTGGTAAGGCAGGTCCAAAACTGGAGCATTCACAGATCTATTCTTCAGTTCTTGAAAACAAAACTCACATTCTTTTGTCAAAATAAATTTCACCCCATTTCATGTTAACGTAGTTAGTGGTCTATATAACCATATAATGTATTTAAAATGTTTTTTCAATAAACTTCTATTATAATTAAACTATGAATCCTTGTAACATTTTTAGGTCTTGGTCATTCATCAACCACTTTTTTTTTAGGATCATCTATTATTTCATCCTTATTTACATTTCACCCAAGAAAAAAAAATATTTTGCAACCAAAAATCACACTTTCTAAATTTTCTATATAGTTTATTTTCATTTAAGATTTGAAAAACAACCCTTAGATGTTTTTTATTCTCCTCTTTACTATTATAAAATATCAGAATGACATCAATGAACACAACCACAATAGTATCCAAGAACTCATGAAATATTCTATTCATAATATTTATGAATAAATTAGGTGCATAAGTTAACCCAAATGGAATAACAAAAAATTCATAATTCTCATATCTAGTACGAAAAGCTATTATAGGGATTCCATCCATCTTAACCTTTAACTGATGGTATCATGGTCTTAAGTCAATCTTGGAAAAGTATTAATCTCCACAAATCTAATCAAACAAGTCATTGATATGAGGTAAAGGATACTTGTTTTTAATAGTGATGTTACTCAAGGATCTATAATCAATACAATGTCTTATGGAACCATCTTTTTCTTAACAAAAAAAACATTATCACCACATGGTGAAGTTCTATGACGAATGAAGCCTTTATCAAGAAACTCCTGCAACTAATTTTTCAATTCAATAAGTTCCATTTTATCCATTCGATATGGGGGTTTTGAAATTGGATTAGCATCAAGAAAAATGTCAATTGTAAATTCGACTTGCCTATCAGGTATCACACCAAGTATCTTTTTAGAAAAAACATCATGGTATTCATTTACCATTAGCAGATCATTAATTTGAATAGTTCCTTTTTTTAGAAATATGATCAAGATAACTTTTATTTCATTCTTTAAATAGTTTCTCCAATTCCTGATGTGTTATCAATTGTATGGGTTCGTTCTTGTATACAAAATAAAACTCTTTCTGAAAAAATAACTTATTTAGATCAATAGTTAATCTAAGCATGGTAAACAGAAAGCCAATCCATTCCAAGAATGATACCAAACTCTGATAAGGGAAAAATAACATGGCTTTCATGTAATGTCATTCCATCCACCACAATAGAAATATTTTATTATAATTTCTCATTGATATAATATTTAACCTGGTGTTTCAACAGTATGTTTTAGTCTCATTTTATGAGGTTATATTTCCAATTTACTAGAAAATTCCTTAAAATAAAGAAATGTGTAGACCCTATATCGAACAAAATTTTAGAAAAATCATAGAAAACAAACAAGGTACCTGATACTGCATCATTGGATGGCCCAATGTCATCTGAAATTGTCACAAAGACTCACTACACCGTTTTTCTTATAGTCTGTCTTTTTTTCATCATTCATATCTCTTTTTGGGAAGGAATTTTCATAATGAATCATCTCACAGCATTTAAAACACCTTACAGTTTTCTTATCAGGATTAGTCTTAGGATCATTTCTGTTACAATCTCAGTCCATATGTTCAAACTTACCACATTGAAAACACTTCCCTATTTTGGTAATTCATTCCCCAGGGTTTTTTTCCACACTTTTCACAAACTGAAAAATGGAATTTATTACCATAATATTTCTTTGGATGATTCTTACCCATCGCTTTCCATCTGGACCTCTTCTCCTCCTTGTTATCAAAGGGTATGTGATCATCAACAAACTCTTTCTATTCCCTCTAATCACATCAGAAAAGTTTATCATAACTGTTTAATTCACGGGAGCCCAATGCCCTTTAATACCTTGACTTTAATCATGACTAAAAGGGGTTCATTTCAGTATCAAGATTCAGAATATGATATGATGAATAACTCACCAATCGGGTGAAGTTTTCTTCATACATATCCACTGATTCTTCCTATTTTGGCTTCAATTCAAATAATTTATTCTCCATCCTATGTCTCACCACTTTGGAAAATATGTTTCACGGAAAAAAAAAATTAAATTCATCCCACTCTGAGACATTGATCTCCTCTCCATCCTTGATATTTTTAACCATTAACCACTATTAATCAACTTAACCTTCAAAAAGATAAATAGAAAGACTTAAAATTTGATTATCTAAAAATCACATAACATAGAAGATCTTTTCAAGTCCTTTAAGCTATCCTTCAACCACTACCAGGTCCGAATATCCACTAAATTCCTGAGGGTGTGGACTCATAAAATGTTCCACTATCGTCATGTTCCGTTGTGGTAGATCTAGTTGTTATCTTGAATGGATTCCACCACTATTTATTGTTTCCATCCGTTTTCCTAATACTATCAAAAACTACTCAGTTCCAATCCCTACCATTTTGGGCTGCATATTTGGAAGGATAGTGTTTTGTCAGTTCCTCTCTACTTCAACTTCCTCATTTATTATACAGAAAACCATTCTAATCAAACATATCTTAGTAGAAGAAACATGGTAATCATCAAATTATATATCATTTAAAATTTACCATATAGTAAAAACCATTTATGGTATTCTATTAACAACATCATAACCCCTAAAGTTATCTAAATCATCCTTTGATTCCAACTATAAGGACCAGACCTTATTACATTAAATAATATTTAATTTTAGTCAAGAAATCACTTCCTTTAATACAGAGGATATTTTCAAGTTTAGAGTTTTAGAGAATTGGGATATAATAAATAAATAACGTTCCAAATTCATTTAGAGAAGATGCCACAAAAATATTACCCATTTCTTCCAAAATATATAACTATTCAAATTAAACATGATTTCTTTGACAATTCATCAAAAAAATTAACATGGATTCATTATATGTCTTGAAAATCCGTATAACCTGTGCAAATAATTTAAAAACTAGGTATGAGCACAAAAATCTCAGTAATGGATATAAAAAGAAGGAAATAAAACATTATCCCATTGATACTTGAAACATATGAAGTCATTTTAAAAAATACATTCTTGTCTCCCATATAAACTTACTTTTTAAAACATTATATTTCCATGAGATTTGCACAAAATACATCAAACATAAATATAACCGTAAATTTATCTTTCAAAATTACGTATATAATCTTCCAATTCTATCTTCTACCTTATAATTTTTAACCCTCACTGCTACCGTACAAAGTAACCCTAACGGTTACCTTATTGTGTAACCACCGTAGTTACACTTGGAGTAACCATATGGAAAACCTCCAACATAGACATACCCAATAAATTATATGGATATATAGGTCACAAACTTCATCATAATCAATTCCCAATAACTTGAACATAGTCCTACATCATTAATAATTTCATAAAAACATTGCTTTTAAATTTTTGTAAAAGAGAATTTTAAAAGAGGATTTTAAAATGAACACCCCTCAAAAATAACATATAATTGAAGTAATATGAAATAGATTGGATAGAATGTGTATATACACTGTAAATACACATATTACATCATAATATATAAAAATTCATGAAACAAACAATTTTAAAACCACGTGATCAATGAATTAGAATGTTAACCCAAAGAATTGAAATTGGGATAAGAAATTCCCTTACCTCGGGGTTTTCTTACTGCAAACTTGTTTAAACCTCCTGTATAGTAATTAAAATAGTTTTATTAATATCATAAATAAAAATATTTATTTTTATTATACCTTATATGATCATTTCATAACATCATTACACCCTTTATTTATTAGTATTTTTTTCCTTCCATTGTTTTGGGTGCATTTTTTAAATGATTTCCATATATGGTTTGTATTTGATTTTCTTGTGGTATGGAAATGGAATTCTAGAAGTGGAATAAAATGGTATTAATGTGTTTCCAGAATATATAATTATACCATAAATCAGTTTTTATCATAAATTATTATGAATCATTAGATAAATCATTAATGATATTTGTTTAGATTATTTTTTGTGGATCCTCGATAATCATGAACTTGTTTCATTATATAATTTAATACCATGCATATAAGATCATTAGAGAACATAAAATATGATAAAATACAGATTATATTATTACTCAACCATTAGTAAGGTTTTTTGATCAGTTTTGAAGGATGTAAGGGAAATTGGAAACACATCGTCCACAATTTTGAAAATCGGCACATCCAGGGCGGTGTTTTTATTTTTAGATTAAGAGGGAGGGGAGAGGAAGAAAGATTATGAATATTTTACATTAAAATGATGACATAAATGACATATAATATTATGGATATTTTATACCATTTAGATAGTTGGATGGAAAAAGAATGTAAGAAAAGAATGGAGTTGGAAAGAAAACACATCAAAAAGGAAGAGGAATTTTACCTCTTGATCTCTTATCTTTGAGATCCTTATTAAGGCCTTTGGTTTTGGCCTTTTGGTGAGACCAATAGGTCTTGGGTGTGGGTAAGTTCCTTGAGGAGGGTAGTTTTAATAATATAGACTATTATAAAGGCTTGGGAGGTGTGTGAGGAAGAGGGGAATGAGGGTGGTATTTATAGTGGAGTAGAGGAGGGATTTTACATTATTGTAATCATTAGTGTAATATTTTTTCTCAATAATATGAATTTTATTAATTAATGTGACCCAAAATAGTATTAATTTAATGTGAGTTTGAACCAAGTGGGCTTACATCGGCCTTGCATCACCTATGATGCATTAAAACAAGTATTTATCATTTATATTAATTCATCATTTTTTACTTGTCATAAAACATTTATGAATTTCAAAAAAAATAAAAAAAATCACCCTAGCCATTCTTAGATATGTAGAATTAAAAAGTCAACTTCATTTTTTGAGAATAATTTTCTAATTGTTATTAATTTAATTTTTATATAAAATCATAATTTATTCCAAAATAACAATTTTAAATCGATAACTCATTTTTTAACACATTCATAAATTAATCAACATCACATTATCTTATAACAATAAGAATATAAAATAATAATATCATTTACTATTCATAATGGTCATATTACTATTCATATTACTATATATAATGGTATGTTACTTTTCACCAAAAAACAAGTTTGTTCTATCAGACTCCAAATAATGTACTAATCACAACCGTAGATGGCCGTTTTTTGAAATTCAAAACATATAAGCGACAAAATTTTGTTTAAAAGAAATTTATAACTATATACTTATAACAGAGTTTCATGAATTTAAATTTATTTTAAAAAACATGGGGGTAACGACATGTGTATTTTGAAAACATGGTTCATGGTATTTCAAAAGGAAACCCAAACACAAAATCCACATTTTATTCTTCACAATGAGATTCCCATTTCATTAGAGCTTTCAAAATTCCATAGGATAACATTGGAAATAAATTAAATAAATGGGTGTGCTAAAAAACCTCACAAGGGAAAAAACATTACAGGGAAACATAACATGAGAGTTAAAGGAATAACATGATATCATGAAAGATAATTTTAATGAGTAATAAAAAGGGATCAAAACATAAAGAACATGGTATCATAAGATCACAGGATCATAGGAAATGTGGACACAACACAGAATGTGACATAAACATGAGTCGTTGCTGACTACCTATAACATATCACATGGTGGAGAAAGTACCAAAATTGATTAGGTTTACTCTCTAATCCCATAAATGAGGCCGCAAGATATTAATGATTTACCTAATTCATTGGATAGATATTTGGGAAAATCAATTAAACTATTTTCATGATTTTGTGTTCAAAAATATGGAAATCAACAATAAGGTATATAAATAATAATTACACATGGAAATTAATAGGCTATATTATCTTTTCTCACATAATAATCAAAGAAATTTTAAAATTTAATGTGTTTGAGATATGAACATAAACAATGTATTACCCCTTCAAAGTAAGGTAAAATAAGAAAATTATATATGAGATACATATATACATAATATATAATAAATAAATAATAAATAAATTATTCATAATTTATGAAAATGTCTTTAAAAGATTAAATGGAATATTTCTTAAGAAAAATAATCTTTTCACTTTGAAATCATTACTTTAAAATTTAAAAAATTACAAAAATATTATAGAATAAATTATATTTAAAAATAACCATGGAAACCTATAAATTGACCATCAAAGAATTTATTGGTCACAAAGTAATTTTATTTCATACATTCTATATAAGATAAAAAATCATTCCTTTTACACTATTGTAAAAACGATAAAAAGTCCCTCATTCAAAAAACTATAACAATATTGCTTTCAAAAAATTATTAAAAGTAAAACATGTGTAAATATTTCTTTAATAAATCATTTATTGAATATTAAAAAAATTTCATGAAATTATTTTTAGAAAACTAGGATATATAAGCAAAAAAGGATTTTTGACTAAAGAGAGAAATGAGGAAATCTTTTCTTAAAAGAATTTTCCCAATTATTTTATATACCAAAGAGAGTAAATTGTTACTATTAATTGAAAATTCCATGAATAAACAGATAATAATAAAATTATCCCTTAATAATTTTTTAAAAATTATCCTTTACAATTATTAAATAATTTCCTATAATGTAAATTCAATCATAAAGAGTCTCAAGTAAAATGAGACTCAAACATTAACCATTACCACTTCTGTAACTTTTGAAAATAACTCCCATAAAAGAAATTAATGAATTATAACCTAAAATAACTTTAAGTATAAAGTATTAATGATATATTATGTAAATTAGAAATATATACACCATTTAAAAGAATTTAGATTCATAAAATATCATGTGTCTCAAAGAATTAAGTTTAGAGATAAAACCCTAACCTAGAGTCTAGACTTTGTTGTGTATATCATTTGTCTCATATATAATAAACTTATGTAAAATACTTTATTTCTTAATAATATTTTTCAGGTTTAATACCTTATAATTAGAAAATTTACATCAATTATTTTGATGTCATATTACTTAATCAATTATGACCATGTCGGGGGTTATGGGGATGCTCAATTCATAATAAAAAAATGGTATTGGTGTGTTGACTATGGATAAATGGGTAATTATTACATCATCTCCAGACTAATAATCATGATATAATTAAATTTTTATATATGTAAATTATTATTTTAAAAATAACCCTGAATTATCGTTTTAAAAAATGAACTATGTTACAATCATGGAGACGGTAGGCCATACGAACGCATGTGTAACATTTCCATATTTCAGAAATCAGGATAGAAAAAATGTATGTATTATATTAAAATTACAAAATGATCATAATCTCATAAATATAATTTTATTTATTTAAATAAACTTATATATTTTATCTAAGTTATGTAGTAAGAAAATGAAGCACAACACTTCACAAGGCGGTAGTCTATCACACACATGAACATCGTTATCATTTTTCAATGAATGGAATGGTAAGAAGTCATATGAATTATTAATTTTATAGAATTATTATTATTTCATTAATATCATATATAAACATTAAACCCATAATCATGAATATTCATGACATGAAATGATGACACTACTACAAGAAAGGCCTTTAACAGCTCTAGAATATGCCTTTATTTGCTCTAAAAAAGCACAAAATACCACATCGCAGTTAAAAGGCCTAGGATTTTATAAGTTCTAGAAAAACATTGATAAAGTGGGGATTTATCAGTTCTAAAAAATCATAGATAAATCATTCTTTTACCAGTGTTTTTGGAAGCATTGATAAAAGACACCATTTATCAACACAATTATTTAGCATTGATAAAGGAGGCCTTTATAAGTGCTACTAAATACACTGATAAAGGAATCATTTATCAACACTTCTAAAAGCACAGATAAAGGGGAATACAACAATGTTGTGTTATAGAACACTACTTTACTAAAAATAGGGCATGTTGTGTACTATAACAACACACTATATCATAAGAAACAACACCATAAATTAAAAAATCAGCTGCAAAAATATAACTTAAATGAAATAAAATTTCAAACATAAATACAAGAAAAAAAAATGATGTTATAATGTAAAAGAATGAACCTATATAAAATAACATCCCACCCCTACTAAAGAAAAATAATGCACCTATAAAAGAAAAAAAATTATTATGTTAGTAATAATATAAATAAATAAATTAAATTTAAGGTGTTTATTTTAAACTAAAATTTGAGTCATACCAAAAACAATGTGTATTTTATTTCATTGTGGTTGATTTTCCCACATCACATGACATTTATTATTCATATTCTAGAATAGTATTTGTTGCTCTGAAATTTTCCCTCCCTAACAATTTTGTAATATGTGATTAAAATAATAAGTAAATTAATTTATTAATACCATATATAATGATGATAATACAATCTAGGCTCATTTTCTTGGTTTTAGCGAAGTGATGTGATTTTAATCTAAAATGAAACATATATATTGAAACGAATCAATTGGAGTCATACAGGTCACATTTTTTATTGTATTGATATGTGGATGATTACTACACATCCTAATTGACTTATGGATACTTTTCCTAATTTATTAAAACAATATGAATTCATTTCCATTATTTTGAGTTTTCCACTTTTTTTATAATTAAATGTCATTTTAAACTAAAAACATACACTTTGAGTAATAAAGGTCACATCGTGTGTGGGTTTTAAATGAGAATGATTCCTACACATAATAAATGAATTATTAATTTTTTTTCATTAATTATCAATAAATACTAAGCTTGCTTGTTTTGTTTTCAGTGAGTGACACATTTTTATATTAAAATGTTAATTTTAAACTAATAAAGGGCCCCTTGATTCATATCGGGAACATTGTCTATCAGATTGAGGTGAGTCTATTTCCTATATGTGACAAATGACTAATGTATTATTTTAATATTGAAACAAAATAATCTGAACATGTTTTATCAGTTTAGAGTATGTTATTTATTTTATAAAATTAATGTCAATTTTGATAATAAAAAAGACGCACTTGGAGCCATACCGGTCACATAGTGCATCGGATTGAGGTGAGATTGATTACTACATATCAAAAATGACTTATGGATATTTTTCCTGAAGTAACACAATAATAAAAAAGTGTTTTCAATGTTTTGAGTACTCCAACTGTTTTTTATTTAAATAAATATCAATTTTGAATACAAAATTTACTTAGAGTCATGTCGGTCAAACTGTGCATCGGATTGAGGTACAGTTGATTCTAATATTTGAAAAATGACTTATTTATAGTTTTAATAATGTACCAAAATAATTCAAATGTTTTTTTTCATTTTTGAGTATTTAGTTATTTTTTATTATAATAAATGCTAATTTTGAATAAAAAGATGCATTTTGAGTCATATCGGTCACACCATGTGTCAGATTCAGGTTTGGATAATTTATACACACCCTAAACGACTTATTTATCATCCTCCTAAATTATCAAAGAAAATATGAATGCATTTCTTTGGTTTTTAGTATTACACATGTGTTATTTCCTAAAATGTAATTTTAACCTAGAAACACGCACTTCGAGTCATATAGGTTTCATTATATGTGGGTTTGACATGAGACTGATTATTACACATCACAAATTAATTACGAATCTTTTCTTAAATTACCCAGACAATTTTATAATTTTTTATCGATTTTCAATGAGTGGGGATATTTTGTATTAAAATGTAAATTTTTAATAGATTATAGACACTTTGAGTCATACTGGGCACATCATGTGTCAGATTAAGGTGTGTCTAATTCCTATAGGTCTCAAATGACTTATAGATCATTTTTCTAATGTAAAAAAATAATAATAAAATTATTGGTTTTGAGTATTTAATTGTTTTTTACTAAAATTAATATAAATTTTGAATAAAAAGATGCATTTGGAGTCATTCAGATCACGTCATGCATCGAATTAAGGTGTGGTCGGTTCTTTCATGTCTCAAGTGACTTATAGATCATTTTCCTAATGTATCAAAACAATCCAAATGAAATTTCATGGTTTTTATTACTCCAGTAGTGTTTTTTACTAAACATTCATTTTATATTGGAAACTCGCACATTGAGTCATATAGGTTTCATCATGTATGGGTTTGAGATGAAGAAGATTCTTATTTATCAAAAATGAATTATGAATCATTATCCTAAATTACCAAGACAATAAAAGTTTGTTTTATTTTTTTCATTGTGTGACCTTTTTTATTAAAATTTCAATTTTAAAATCATAACAGACACTTTGACACCATCCTTTCTCGATGACAATGATATATCAAGGCTGGTTGTCCTCCAATAGTTCTCTCATACACATGTTGACTTTGGTAGTTTATTACAAAAATATTTATTTAAACATTTAAGTTGAATTATATACTTTTTTGATGATTGGGAGTTATACTGATTTTGATTCAATAACATTGGTGAAGAAATGAAATATTCAAACACAGAAATGTCCACATTTATTCTTACTAAAATAGTTGAACAATATGATCACACATCAAGTAAACATACATGTTCTCATTTCATTTTTCATTAGTAATAACTATAATGACGAGGTATTGTATAATATTATTCAAATGGATTCTAATCACTTATTATTTATATAGCCTTAATATTTTGGAAAAGAAGTGAAATATAATGGTAGGAAGATCGCATATTCTTTATGATCTAGTGAATATAGTTTTACACTTTCTCTTTTAAAACCATCTAATTTTATTCAAGTAAAAACTCTTCAAAATGATCCCAAAGGTTTTCTCTTTATCAATAATGTTACTTCCTTGACCCGGGAGCTACTGGAAGGGTTCTCAGAGCCGAGTTGGCCACATGACCTCAAGTTCTCAAATTCTAAAGGATGCCAACTAGCAGTGATGGATTTTTAACATTTCCATGGTGGATATTATTCCCTAAAAGGTAATAGGTAATACATAGGGAAAGAAAAAAATTTATAGCAAGTATTGGAAGCATATAAATAAAAAACTACAGCATATGCCATTAAAAAATCCCAACATAATAAATGAAAATTGCTGAAGCTAATAAATCAATACAATGCACAATGATGTCATGGTATGATGTTTGTACTAAAGTAAAATTATGGAAAGTAGGAATAAAATCTTGCTATCATCCAATAATAAAAACAACACAAATTATCACAATTACATATCCTACAAAGCCTTTTCCCTCTATCCCCAATATCTATCCTAAGAAGAAAGAAACACTCGATCATCAAAAGTTGAAAAATTCCATTTTTCTATACCTATGATCATAAATTCTAATCGGGTACCAAATGGAACTTGACTAGGGTGTTAGATATATGCTCACAAGAACGGAACCCACAATGTCTATACCTTTCCCTTTATTGTTGTAAAAAATTAACTGTGCCTATATATGATAAATGAAAGCAATTAAATAATGAAAATAAAACAACTATAACTTGGTCTAGGTTCTCAACGACACATATCCATACCACCTGCTTCGTCCAAATATGGAAATCTGAAGAATGTACCGGTAATAATCGGGATGTATATATATATAATTTATAGAAAAAGAGTGCAGCAAAAAGAGATCATACCCCCATGATTGTTCTTTAGCTTTGGTTTAATTTCTGTGTCAAGAAAGTAAGCTTCAAGGCACTAGAAATGTATCATAATTCCCAAGGAACCCAAAGATGCATCAAATAAAACCTTCCATGCATCATCATTACTATTATATTAATGTTTATAGTTGGATTCTGAGCCCATCCTAAAGGTATCTCTATGGTACATCTTACAATTTATCCAATACCACTGAGCATGTCCAAGGAATTCTTTTTATATACCAGCTGTAGCTCGAGGCATGATTTTAACATGATTTTGTCCCAGGTATCACACATAAGGGGTCAAGTATAACCCAATGTAACGCCCTGACCCCAGAAACCCAAAGTCGGTGCATTATTTTAATACATTGGCACGATTATAAGGAATCATGTCTCGTAGGACCAATAAGTTTAGTATTCTTAGAAACAAGATACATACATAAGTTCAAAATTATAACTTGAAAAGAAATACAACACTAATTTATTCCATTAGAAACATTCATCCCTCTTAGATATGCCTTCAAGTCACTCATAACTAACATCTTCATGTCATGGGAAAATGAAACATAAGAAATGGGTGATCTCAAATGCTCAGTAAGTGTAAGAAATATAGGAGAAGAAAACATAAACATTAGTCATGGTGAAAAATTGAAAACACATGCCTTTACAAATAATAAATATGAATACTTTATGTTAAGAATTTGAGCTGAGTAAATAATTCCATAATAAAACATAATCATTGGTATTCTACTAGTTGAATAACCACATGATCCATCAATATTATTTTCATAATGTGGTAATGTATAATTCTGGACATTCGGGAACATTTTTTCAAGGCCTCGGCCAAGACATCTAAAAATGATTAAGGCCTTGGCCAAAACCATATATCAAATTGGGAAAGGCCTCGGCCAATTCCATGTCTAATTGTCTCATGAGACCTATCGATTCATCAAGGAGCTATATCATGATCCACCCATCACTTACTAATTCCAATGCATTCCTCATATAAAAATGTTGAAACATAATCTAAACATTTGTATTAAAACTAGCATACGAAATGACAATATTTTAGCCAGAAACCATGAATGGATTATAAAATAGCACATCCACAGTCAAACATAACTCATTAAATACAATGTGAATGATTGTATTATGATAAATCAACCTCAATCAAGAATAAAATACACTGAATGATATTGAAATAGATGAAAATAGTCATTAAAACAATTTGAGAGAAATATCCCCTTTTTCTTAAAAACATTTAAATATTGCACTATTTATCAAAGAAGTCGTTTAAAATAGATTTTTGATTCAAAGTGTCCAATACCACATTGAAACTTTTAAAAGGAATATTAATTTAAAAACATTTATGACCATATAAATAAAAACATAAAACTATTTTTAAAACATTCCCATTAATGAGAAAGATTTAAAAGAATAAATATTTATAACATTTAAAATAATATTTTAGTTAAAGAGTTACTAAGCAAATAAGAGACACTTGAATACAAGTAATTGAGGAATAACATAAATGAAAACATTATAATATCATGATAATAAAGAGATTCATGATTTAATATTTCAATGTATAGTATATACACCATATCAAAGTGAATTGTTGTATAACAATAAACAAGTTCCATTAGGATATAAATTGAGACAAAGTCCATTGCAAAGATCATATCCTTATATGAAGGACAAATCAATGACATAATTATGTGTGAAAAATAATAATACACCCAATATAAGTGGTTATTAAGTGTAAAAAAATCATACAACATTCACGCACATTCATCGCATGACATAATCAATAAGTATAAGTTTAACCCAAAAAAATTAAATTGGGTTAAGAAGTTCTCTTACAAAACTTTGACAGTCTAACGACGTCACATTAAAATTATGAAAATGAGTTGATGAAAGAGAAAAGGTTATATCATCAATTGGAAACACAATTCACATCCATAATGATATATAATAACATATCCCAATATAAGAATGTTGAAATTAAAAGACATAACATAAATGAAGTCTTTTTTAAAAAAAAGAGGGTGAAAGGTTCCCTTACCGATTTGGTAACTTACGAAACTTATGCCACATTAAAGAAGGTTCATACAATGAATATGTAAATAACCAAAAATTAAGGTATATTACACAAATAATACAATCCTAGGCAGTACATACACCACACAAAAGTAAATAGTGGCAATAGAGCATGAATATCATGGGAATAAGAAGTGAGAATAAAACCCCTTACCTTGTACTTTTCCTTGGTCAAGGGTACGTTAAACTCCTGTATAATAGTTAAATCATTGTTATAAAATTATAAAAGAACTACATACATAAATATGATATGATATATGTTCTTCTAATATTTCTTTGTTAATAATATTTTAGTATTATCGATGTTTCATGTGTTAATTGATTCGTTTTCATTTATATGTTTTGTTACGTAAGTCATGATTGTTATGGATATATTGTATTTGATTCATATCCAGAAATATATTATATTATTAAATATTAATTTTAATAATCAAATGAAAATTATTCTTTAATGGTTATGATGGGGAAAGAATCTCATCATGTTCGTGGAGACGGTAATCTGTACGTACGCACGAATGCTACTTCCATTTTTTTATTTTAAATGGAATGAAAAACAAATGATACATAGATATTTTATTATTAAATTATAATATAATATTTTATATATTTTATGTATTTTCATTAACAACTTCCTTTATAAGTTCCATATATGGTACGAATGATTCATATCAATTTTAGGGGGAGGTAGTCTACACTTCCTCAAATAAAATTATCGTATATATACAACAGGAAACGAATAAGGGTATGCTATAAAAGAGAATTAAAAAAGCTTATAGTTATAATAAATACCATAAATATCATATATAATTATAGTGCCATCATAATTTCCACCATAAGTTGTGGTAGTAGAAGATTGAACAATCATTATTTCATGTGGCAGTAGTTCGTTGTCCACAGAAACATTATGTTCTATACCCATTAGATGGAGGTGTATGTAAGTGTAGTTAAAATACTTCTCATTAAAAAATACTAGTATATTTAGGATACAGTTTTTATAAAATAAATGAAAAAAAGATATTTTAGGGGGTTGGATAAGTAAAATAAAATAAAATAACATAAGTGGAGATGTTACCTTTAAATCGGGTAACTCCCTTTGGTTTGAATGAAAAGGCATCCTTGAAGTGCCTTCTGCCTAAGGTAAGGAGTATAATAGGAATATAGGGTTGTAAACATCTTACTTCGGGAGAGTTTGGATGTTCCAAGGGTCTTGAGAGGTGTTAGAGATGGGATAGAAATGAGGGATATTTATAAGGGGGGTGAGGGGCTCTATAGGAATGTTTGAAAATATTATTTTATTATATAATGATCTTCGGTTTCTAAAGTTCCAAAACTCATTAAATTAGAATATAAGATTAATCATGTTCTAAATAAAATCATCCAATAAGAATTTTATAGGTTTTGGATATTTTTTTAATTTTTTTAATATTATTTATTTAAATCATTTAGTAATAAGGGAAACACTACATCATTATTGTGTCATAAATAATTTTATTTATTTGATGTCTAAAAATTATAAAAAACTACCATAATGTAGAAAATATTTTTAGAATTACAATGAATATTTATAGTCGAAATTATAACTTAAATAACCCCATGTAAAATTGTTTTTACTAAAAGATATATGGTTATGTCATTTCTGTCTTTACTTTAAAATAATTAATATAAAGTGTCATTATCACTCTCAAGTGGATCCATGGGGTCCCCAAATTGACCCAAATATGCCCATGGTTGGATATGTATCAACCAATAGGAATGGGACACATGTTAGGGTAATTTAATATTATTATAATAATATTTTTTACCCTTATTTACCAGATTTACCCCTTTAACCACAGTAAATAAAATTTTTACTTAAGTAAATATTCATAATGAATAAATATAAAATTTATCTATTTACACAATTTTTACCTCTTGATTATAAATCTGGAATCCATTTTTTAAAATTTAAAACATAGAAGTGGCAGAAAATAATTTAAAATTAATTCCCGTTGTAAAAACAAAGAGAGTGTTTTTATGAAATAATAACTATCAAAGGAGTGACACTTGTTTGTGTCCAATTTCAATGTGAAATTACTTCAAATGAACAAAATTAGATTAAATGGTAAAAATATAATATAATATACTTAAAATCCATTCAAATTTATAATTTAACACAATAAATTATTTTATTTAAAAAATATTTTTTCGATTAAGATTTAGTATATTCAGTATTCATCAAAATATGAAAGTTATCAGAAAAACACAAAAATTTTATCCAAACTAAATTTTTATGTCCCGATTCTAAAGAAGAAGTTTTTTTTTAAATTTTATATAAAAAAAGTTTCAAATATTGTATTTAAAAAGGGTTTCCCCTTAAAAGGCGGTAAAATTGTATTTTTTGAAAAATAATTCTTTTATCTAAAAAACTGAATTTTTTCTTATATTAGTATAAAAACACATAATATGGAATCTAAAATTATATTGAGTATATAAAATTCAAAATTCAATTAGTACTATTCATAACCACTTTTTGAACGGCTGGTTTGGTAAGTCGTTGTGAGCTCAAACATGGTGTTGCGTATAGAGCAAGCTATTGAATTACTTTAAAGAAAATAACTTACTGTGAAATATGGGAGTGTTACATTATTCCCCTTACTTTAAATTACATCCTCTCAATTTTTAAAATTGTTCTTGGGAACTTCATTGAAAGTCCCACATCGGAAAAAGAGTCAATAAAACTATCACATTAAAAGAAAGAAAGAGAAGTACAAAGGTCACATAAGATAACCCATACTGGGATTCCATGTAGGAAAACATGGATAAAAAAGATAAACTAAGTGTCATGTTCTGATGGAGAGTGATAGAAAACATGATCAAGAGAAAATTAACAATAAGAAAACTATAAACTTTTGATGGGATAAAAAGTCATCAGTTTCCCAGTAAGAAAAGTAAATGGAAAAAGTTTTTTTTTATTTTATGTTCCATTTCATAAAGTTGAGTAATTTATTTATGAGATTGACTAAGGACATAAATCGATATACTAACTTTTTAAGTAGAGTTTCATCATTTAACAAATTTCTACCACTAACTCGTCTTTTTTTTAAATGATGAGTATTCAAGATGACTTGGTCACACCTTAAGTGCTAGAATCAACTTCTAGAGAATCACATGATCCAAAAAGGATAAAATAAATATTTACCTTTTCTTTAAATATTAACCAAAACTTAAATGGTTAGAACAAGATAAAATGATCACCCAAAAGGATAATCCTTTAGACAAAGAAAAACTATTTTCAATTTCTAAAATTAAACCAACAATACCCAAAGTTCAACAAATTACATTTAATAAACAATTGTCTTTAAAATCATTCAATATAATCCAAACTAATATTGAAACACAAAACATAGAATAATTTTATTGCATAGTCTTTCACGTTAAATTGTATCTCCAAATGACATTGACTACTCTTAAAGTCAAATACATAAAAGTAATTAACATAATCACAAACTCTCTGTGATAGGTTAATAATTTACATAAATAACCCAAATAGATATAAATCCACAATAAAAATATAGATAAAAATCCAGCATTACTCCTCAAAATAAATCTCATAGTATTTTATTTTCATTAGGCATATAGTGTTCCCAGTTGAGCGAAAGTCTTCCAAAATTACATTTATCACTTAATCAACAAATAATTTTCCTATACTAAGGATATCCATTTGATAAGACATAAGATCGCAAATCAAATTATTATTGATCAATAAAATCATTTAACTAAAAATAATTAGTCACACTAACTAGGGACTTCACGTAATCCAATGGTAGGCAATAAATCCCAATCGCACTCTGGTTGTGGGTTTGATTCCCACATATTTTTCCCATGTGACGGGTTGTCACACGGTCTGTGTGTTGTCCTTTTTTCAAAAACTATATTTTATAACATTCCCAAAATGAGATAAATTTCTCAAAATAACCATAACATAATTTCACCACAAAGGTTATCTCATAACTCTCATTTTAATTAAAAAAATTAATAACTCGTAATTTCCTCAAATTCAAGGATTGCATAAACCCAAATGGTTATTTATAACTATATCAACAATAGAAAAGATAATTCTTCCTAAAATAGCATTTTCACATAAAAAACTACAGGGTTACACATACAAGAGAAAAGTCTTCCAAATTAATCCCATCAACAAAGATCACTAATACTTTTAATCATTTCGCCATCCTTTTTTCCCACATAGGTTCTTCCTTGAATATTAGGTTATCCTTTAAAATAGGGCATTCACTCGGTTATTTCCCAGGTCCCATACATTAATGTAAAATTTCTGTAAATGGATTCTTGGCATCGTTGTTTTTCTTCCATAGTGCTCTTAATTTTTCCTCCGAATTTCTTTACATTATGTCCTTCTTTACCAAACATAAATCATTTCTTTGTTCTATTGAGACACTTTCCTTGCTGTATCCTTCCACAATTCCTGCATGATGGAAATTGATCTTTCTTTTCTCCATGGTCTCCACCACTGGATATTTTATCATTCATCGCCTTTCTCTTCTTTGTTGAGTTCAGGAGTTGGTTAATATATATGTTTTTGATCATATTTTTGGAAAACTGATTTGATGATGAGAATCTTTAAAATAAAATAAAATTTGTGAATGATGGGAAATTGTATGACTTCATCTGTGAGGATAGAATTCTAAAATTTGGTAAGAGGCTTTCTGCTCCCTCTATGTCCTAGCTAAAAATAGGGTTATTGGATGATAATCATAGGTAGAATTTCTTTATACACCCTAGTAGTACTAATATGTACAGATATTTGAATGAACATTTCTAGTGGGATAACATGAAGTGGAAAATTGTTAATTATGTGTCAGGATATTTAGTTTGTCAAGAGGTGAAGGATGAAATACAACATCCTAGAGGAATCTTGCAACAGCATCCTATTTATACATTTAAATGGGATGAAATTACTATCAATTTTGTCATTGGATTACCAAAAACTACAAAAATGAATGTTACAGTAGGGTTATTATTGATCGACATACCAAATCATCACATTTGATCACTATAAGGGATGATTTTGAACTAGAACGCATTTTACGGATCTACGTAAATTAAGTTTTAATACATTAGAGAGAACATCTATCAATTATATCTAATCATGATCTAGGATTTACATCCAAATTCTGAGAAAATTATTTAAAAATATTTGGATACTAAGCTTCATTTGATTACTGGTTATCACCATCAAACTGAAATAGAGTCATAAATGACATTCTAGACATTATAAGACATGTTTATATCATGGTCACATTATTTTAAAGTTATGTGTGATTTGTATTTACCTTAGGTAGAGTTTTCCTATAATAATAGTCCCTATTTTAGTATTCAAATGGGACCATAAAAAGCATTGTGCAGAAAGAGATGTCGTACACCGACATGTTGGGATGAAGTTAGTGAAGGAAAGCTTGTAGGCCCATAGCTTTTAAAGGTAACAATAAAAAAGGTAAAGAATATTCAAACCTATATCAAATTTTATCAATGTAGTAAAAAGAGTTATGCTAATGGTAAAAGAAATAATTTGGAATTTCATGTAGGAGAACATATTTTCCTGAAGGTATCTATATTGAATGGAGTTATATGATTTGGAAACAAATAGAAACTAAGCCCCATGTATAGAGAGTTAGAGCTATGTATTATCATTTGGTGATGCCACCTAGTCTTCCTAAACTACAAAATGTGTTACACATCTCTTTGTTGAGAAATTACAGGCTAGATCCAACACATGTACTCACATCTAAAGGTATCGAATTGGAACTTGACTTAATTGGCTGTGAGGAGCCCATCCAGATTCCGGACACTAAAAAAAGTGTTCAGGAATCATCAGACTCGGATGGTGAAGGTATATTGGAAAAATCATAAAATTTAAGAGGTTGTGTGGGAGACTAGGGAGCTTATGATAAACAACAACCCAAATATTTTTGAGGTTACATTTTAGAGATTTTGAGGATGAACGTTTTATAGGAGGGAATAATATAACAACCCAAATTTCTATAAATGAAACTTTTTCCTATGTTTTTTTATATAATATTAATTATATAAAACTTCATAGAGAACACAGTAAAATCTTTATAAATGAAACCTAAAACAAATAATATGTGTTTATAGATGTTAAAAAAACAATAGTGATGAAATAGTAACTTTCCCTTAGGAACAGGAATATGCCCCTTATTAATAGTTAATTGGCCTAATGAATAGTAATATCATCTATGAATGTATAAAAAAATTATTCATATGATAACTCATAGTTTTATCTAATGATATCATAGTAAAAGTAACTTCATATTTTAAAAATTAATATTTAAGACTTGGTATTTTTATAAGCCATAATTATTTAATTGCAACTTTATAATTAATAAAATTATTTAAAATATAATTAATTTTTATAAAATAGATTAATAAATCTATATTTTGTTGTCTTATTATTTTAGGATAAATTTATGACACCTTAGTTAATTTCTTAAAGTGTCGTGAAATAACTTTTAAATTTTAAATCTGTATTTTTCAAGTAAATAATGATTTTATTTAAAAATTAAATATCAAATATTTAAAAAACTTATTCTGATAAAATTGAGTCCATTTTTTAATTCTACTCATTGAAAATATGGTTATAGTTCATTTTTTTATTTTTCTGAAATACTTGAATTTTTAGCGAATAGTAAAATTCAGTAATTTATGATGTAAATACATTACAAGGTAAATAAACTATTACTTGAGTCATATCTATTGTAAGAAACATAATATATAATTTTAATTCATTATTTCAATATATTTTATGATAATTATAAAAATACTCATTTTCTGGAGCCAGAATAATATATTAATGAGTAATATATTCAATGATCACACCTCTCATCCACTATAAAAACCATCATCAACCCCATTTTCTCTTAACTCATGTAATTCTTGAATCCTTTAAAAGTTCTACACAAATATTATTCCATATTATCTCCCCCCATCTAGGATCTCTTTTTCTATCCAAAAGGGAAAAAACCCTTCCCTTTATGAGGTTCTCAAGGAGGATAATTCAAGAGGAAAATCCTCTTCCTATTTCATTTAATTTCATTTCAATTTATTTTCTTTTATTATTATATCCTAACCTCTTATAAATAAATGATCATGATAACTATAAAATTATCTATATAATATATTTATTTCTTGTTTATTGAATATCCATTATCAATCTCCTTACTTTCATTATATTTTATTTTAAAAAAACTAAATCACCGTTCGGGAGTTTCCAATTTACAGCCTTCGTAGAAGATGAACTTTAGTTCTATAATTTCTCCATCAAGGCTGGTCATGAAACTAATTTCATGGTGGAAACAGGTTATAAAATATTTATTATGTCATATTTAATTTTATGGAACCAATATATATACATAATAATAACTCATATGATAGAACTAGTTTTAGATGATCGAAATACCACCGTAATAATCAAAATGATTTTCACTAATGTTTTATGAAATAACTCATCTTCATAAAATATATAAAAATAAATTATATAACCATTTAATATTCTTTATGTTCATTAGTATCATATAAATTCAATTCTGTATAATCATATTCATTCCACATGAACAACCATACTCAAATAAAAGTATACTGATCGTGAAAACCATGGAAAAGAAAGCTCTCGAGTGATAAATTTGTATCTTATAACTAATAAAAAAGGCCATAAATTAATATAATAAAATTATAGTTAATAAAATAAAAATATAAAAGGTTATTAATTAATTAATAAGGGGATTCAATTTTATTATCTAGGATATTAAGGTCAATTGTAGAACACATTCAGACATTAGGTAAGGGTTCCTACCCAAATCACCATTTTCATTGGGGTTACTCTTATTTCTCTCAATACCCCAATGAAATTATTAATTATTCATATTTACTCCTAAAACATTATTTTTTAATGTTATAAATATATTTAACAATCAAAATCCTTCTTTATTTTATGGGGAGTTTCATGTTTTAAAACGGTCTTTCTCAAATTCTTCCCAATAAACAAGCCTGATTCAGGGGAACTTCTCGAATTATTACCTATTTTCAACTGCACTCTATAATATTTTTTAATCCACCAATATTTTTCTAAAATAAATCTTTTTATTATGAAAAAACTAACTTATTTCACTTCTGATTTTATACAAACATTTTTCCTAAAAAACTCTTCTTTGTTAAGTAAAAGTGTATTTCTCTCAAGAATTACTTAGTGATATTGTATGATTATTTTAATCAATTACAACCCTCTTTTTGATTATTATATTGAATTGGGATTAATATTTTGTGATATATTCTACCAAATTTTATTGAATGGTTTATGATTAGTTTGGTTGTGGATTTTCTATCTTGATAACATTCAACATATTACTCAAAATGGGTACTGTCTATGATTGGGGAAAGTTATTTACATGTCATATATTACTTTCAATATGATTTTATATGTTGATTATGTTTCAACCTGTAACGACCCAATCTTTTTGAGTAGTATATTAACTTACTCTTAATGATTTAATAACATGTTAATGGTTAAAGAAAAAAGAGGAGTCGATGGCTACATCTAGTAGACTCGACCCTTATGAAGCCCACTTATCAGAGCTTGGGAAGGAGGTAGCATCTGTGGGCTTCGCTTTCGACCAAGCCCAAGCCGAACTCCAGCGTGTCAAGCTTGAACGGAAATGCCTACGGGAGAAGTTCAAGTTAGTAGAGATTACTACTAAGGCAATGTTATCTGAGCCTCCCTCAGATTCTCTCACCATAGCACACCTTACACTTAGGTCTTATGCCGGTGTTATATGGGGCTATGTGACGAGACCCTAGCTTCCTTGTGTAATCCTTTCGGGTGAATAATTGAGATTTCTTCCTTTAGTGATGTTGTGAAATTTCAAATGTCTAGATAATTTTAGAATGTATTTTATTGATGAATTTTGAAAAAAGTATATTTTAAAATATTTATGTAAACCCTAAATAACTAATGATGTGTAATGATTTTCAAAAAATGGTATTCTACAAAAGTGTTCAGTAAGGAATTTGGAGTCTAATAAGATCAACTTAATTTTTGATGAATAGTAAATTATGAATAGTGATTTTACGCTTAGGATTAGTAATGTGACCAAATGGATTAGTAATTTCACTCAAAGAAAGTTTTAATATAATTTGGACACCTAGATTAAGTAATGTGATTCAATAAAATGGGTAAATAACGGTTTCATAAATGATTAATCAAGTATTAGTTTTTTTCATGTGAATAGTGTTTTTTAATTAAAAATTTAATTAAAAATTATTAGAAAATTATTTTTATAAAAATGAATTTATTTTTGAACTCAGAGCATCGATATTGTGGTATGGTAATTTTTGGGGATTTTTCAGAAAAAAATGAATTTTCAATGAATAGTGATTTTATTTAAAAATTAAATTAAAAATATTTAGAAAATTATTTTTATAAAATGGAGTTCATAAATGTACTAAGAGCATCGATATTTGGTTAAGGTGAAATTTTGAGATTATTCTGAGAAAGTTGAATTTTTAGTGAATAGTAAAAATACAGTTTTAGGGTTTCGGTATGTTTAATGACATCATAACTGTTTCATGATGATGTCATGAGTTTTTTTAAGGGTTGTCCGGCCAAGGGTGATGAATTATTGTTTTGGGGGCCCCATGTGGCCTAACTTTATGGAAAATATCATGAGAGAGCACATGGGTTTGAGAAAAGCACTTGTGAGGTGTCTCTTGGCCATTAATGCCTTGTCCCCTCACTTTCCCTATAAATACCCACCCTTTCCTCCTTTAGTTCCCACTCCCAAATCTCCCCCAACGATGTTATGGCCTCCTTACCTACCAAGGAGTCCTCCCAAGGTTCCCCCAAGCCTTCAAGGTCCAAAACCTTGAGTTTCAAGAGTCACGTTTTAAGGTAAGGGATCCGACCTCTCTCTTTCCTTTCATGTAATCTCTTTTATGTCATTCCTTTTATGATCCATGTTATTATGTGAGAGGATGTTCTTTTATATTCCTCTTACTACCCCTTTCATTTTTATATGATGACAGATCCCCTCTTACTCTCATCATTTCATTTTATGAAAGTTTAAGTGACGCCGTTAGGCTGCCGAATGTTTAAGTGATTCTTTCACCCTTCTCATTTTTCAAGTTCGATTTTCATGTCAAATATTTCAAGTTCCTTTTTATTATGTTGGGGTATGATATTGATATCTATCATACTGATCTCTTATGATCATATTATGAGATACCCTATTTGATTTGTTCAATTCATTTTTGTTGAAGTTTAAGTGACGCCGTTAGGCTGCCGAATTTTAATAAGAGAAATCAAATTTTTGTCTTCCTTCCATGTTTTTAATTTCAAATGGTATGTCCTTGAAATTGCATCAACATGTCCATATATCCTTCTTATTCTGTCCCTTTACTGTTTTATGGGTCAATTATGATTGTTCATCCCATGTTCCCTCTCTTTTCAAAGTTTTCTAAAACCGTGTAACATAGCCGTTATGCTGCAGAATTTTCGTCTCAAAATGTCTCTCTTTTCTCAAAATTATTTTATGTTATAAAGTGAATACTCAATGCTCCTATTTCTAAAGGGGTATTCACATATATATAAAAATGTTCTATTTTAAATTCTGGGATTTACATACATGATACCCGCTTTCCTTTTCCGTGGGTTTAAAGTAACGTAAAGATCATGTCTTTAAAGCAGTTTTTAAAACGTTTTGATTATGAAATTAAACCCATTTATTTTATTCTATATGGGTTATTTATGAAATCTTTGATGATGATATATGTGGCTCACATGAAAATAAAGGAAAATTTAAGGGTGCGCCCTGATAGCGCTCTAATGCATTGGGTAAAGACTTAATCTCTAGAGATGACCATTTTAACGACACCTTGGTGAATAACCTTGGTAAATTTTTAACGACACCTTGGGGATGGACCTTGGTGAAACGAAATGATTGTCAATATTAAATGTTGCAGCCACATCTTCAAGTTATGAAAAATGTTATTTTTATTATGATGTATCTCCTGATTTATTTGTCATGCCTTAAAGTTATTTTCATGTCCTTGGTGAAGTATCTCAAGTTCACATGTAAAATGTTTCTCTTGTTTCCCTTACTGGGCCTTCTGCTCACCCTTTCTTTTGATGTATGTCTCCAGGTTATGAGATGCATAATGAACATAGGATGAACTAAAGGAGAATCCTTTCAAGTGTTTAAGAAGAATGTTTTATGTTTTTTTTATGTATTATGATCCTTGTTTCCAAGACACTAAACATTAACGATCCTCAGTTTTGTGTAATGTAATGAAAGTTTATGTTATAAAAAGACGGGATGCTATAGTTGGTATCAAAGGATGGTTTAGTTATTTGTGGAAATTAGGATATAAAAACTTTAGGAAGAACCCTATAGAAAAGTTTAAATATAGGAAAACTTCTTGGTATTTTGGTAAGTATTGAGTAAGTGGTTTATCAAACAAATACATCCCTGTCTGGATACGAGCAGGTAGAGGCGGCTCTGGCACAGATGTACATAGGGGTAAAACCCGAAAACACCGCTTTGAGCTAGACTCGAACGAGAACTGGTGCACGATAACGGGCCTTGCTGCACTCTTGGTTACGACACTCCCGGGGGATATGTCTGGTTAATCACAAGCTTTTTATGAATCATTATGAAGGAATTATAGAAAAGTGTAATTGTCTAAGAATGAAGTCTTAGTTAAATGATTCATAAATTAAATAAGTTTCTTACTAAGGTTTTATTCTTTTAGAAGATGGCGGGCAATAGGAGGAACTGTGCCTATGGTGACCGCAATGCACCATGTGCTGACGGCCCTCCGATGGAAGCCGGAATGGAAACATTCATGCGAATGATGAACCAACTGACTCAAGTTATGAGTAATAACTTGAATCAAGCCGAGAGGCCGAGCTAACCACGAAGGGAACAACACTCTATTGAGTCCTTCATGCGTCAACGACCGCCAACATTCAGTGGATCTACTGACCCATTGGTTGCGGAACAATGGATAATCTCCATTGAAAAGATCTTTTCTGTACTTCATTGTTCGGAACCAGAAAAAGTCACCCTTTCTGTTTACCGCCTAGAGGGAGAAGCTGATAAGTGGTGGTCACTGATCAAAATCATGAAGACAAGAGGAGAGATAGAAGCTATGGAGTGGGAATAATTTCAGGGAATTTTCCTTAACAAGTATTTCCCTCGTTCCATGAGAACGAGAATGGAGAAAGAGTTTCTCGAGCTGAAGCAGAAGGAGAACGAATCCGTCGGAAGCTGCGAGATGAACTTCACAAGGCTTTCCCGTTATACCTCAAGCTTTGTCATGGACCCTAATGGGAAGGTTGATAGATTCTTTGGCAGACTACGACCTCATCTGCGGAAGAATCTAGCCAACAGGGACTATGATAGCTATGAAGAAATAGTTCGAAGTGCAATGAAAGTCGAGCTGGAGTTTGGTGAGACACAGTGGTCTCATAAGCCAAATGAAAAGAAGAGATCGTTGGAGCCCAGTTTAGGGAAGTCTTTTGATCAGGGAAGAGGTGGAAAGCAAATGCAACTTACCACATGCAATAAATGTGGGAAGAATCATCTGGGGAACTGCTTGAATGGAAGTGGAAAGTGCTACAAGTGTGGAAGAGGAGGACATATTTCTCGGAATTGTCATAGTGAGGTGAAGCCTCAGCTTCCCAACACTAACAATAGAGGAAAGATGGTTCTGGCCCTACCCGAAGTCACATGCTTCAAGTGTGGACAGCTTGGGCACTTTTCTAACCAATGTCCAAATCCGAGGGCGGTGGAGGGGAATCACCATCAACCTCAGCAAAGGCCAAGAGAGCAAGTTCGTTCTTTCGCTATCACAATAGCTGAAGTTGAATTCCCGAACGATGTGGTAGCAGGTACTCTTGTCATCCTCTCAAAACTAGCAAGTACTTTATTTGATTCTGGTTCTACGCATTCCTTTATTTCCTCCAAGTTTGCAAGGAATATAGAATCAATCCCCGAACTGCTAGAGGTAGAGTTGTCTGTCAAGACTCCAAGTGGGATTATCCTTGCATTAACAGTATTTAGAGACTCTAGTGTTTACTTTGGTGAGCACAATCTTATCGAAAATCTAGTAGTCATTCCCATGATGGAATTCGACATTATACTAGGGATGGACTGGCTCTCAAAGTATAATGCTAAGATCAAATGAAGAAGTAAGGAAATCTCAGTAGTCTTGAATGAATGACATATAGTTATCTTCCAAGGAGAGGTATCCCGAACTGATCCTTATCTAGAAGCACCTCCTATAGCTTTCTTTGTGGAGTTAATCGGTGATGATGAAGAAGGAAGAGGGAGCATACAAATAGAAGATGTTCCGATTGTTCAGGAATACATGGATGTATTTCCTGAGGAGTTACTTGGACCTCCCCCAGAAAGAGAGGTATAGTTCTCCATTGAACTCGTACCTGGGTCACAACCGATATCAAAGACTCCGTATAGAATGGAAAATATGGAGCTAGAAGAGTTAAAGAAAAAACTCCAAGACTTGTTGGAGAAGGGGTTTATCTGACCGAGTGTGTCTCCTTGGGGAGCACCAGTTCTCTTTGTGAAGAAGAAGGATGGATCAATGCAGCTATGCATCAATTATAGAGAACTGAACAGGATCACAGTTAAGAACAGATATCCTCTTCCAAGAATTGATGATTTATTTGACCAACTTCGTGGGGCTCAATTCTTATCTAAGATTGACCTTTGATCTGGTTATCATCAACTGAGGGTGAAGAAGGAAGATATTCCCAAGACTGCCTTCCGATCAAGATATGGGCATTATGAGTTTACTGTTATGCCCTTCGGCTTGACTAATACTCCTGCTATTTTCATGGATTTGATGAATAGAGTCTTTAAGGACTACCTTGATAACATTGTGGTAGTTTTTATTGATGATTTTTTGATATATGCAAAAAGTCGTGAGGAGCATGAAGATCATCTAAGGGTTATATTGAAAACTCTGCGGAAGGAGAGGCTCTTTGGGAAGTTCAGCAAGTGGGAGTTTTGGTTACAACAGGTGGCTTTCTTGGGGCACATCGTAACCAATGAAGGAATCTCGGTTGACCCTGCAAAGACAATGGTTGTGAAGGAGTGGCCTCAACCCACAACAGTAACTGAGATTCATAGTTTCCTTGGTTTAGCAGGATATTATAGGAGGTTTGTGAAAAACTTTTCACGGCTTTCTAATCCACTAACCAAGTTGACTCGAAAATGGGTTAAGTTCATCTGGAAAAAGGAATGCGAGGAAAGTTTCCAAGAGCTGAAGAAGATATTGGTTACTGCACCGGTGTTAACACTACCCTCTATCGGAGAAGGATTCGTTATTTTTATCGATGCATCTCTGAAAGGGCTTGGGTGCGTCCTCATGAAAAATGACAAGGTAATTGCTTATGCATCTCGACAGTTGAAGATTCATGAGCAGAATTATCCTACGCATGATCTAGAGCTAGCGGCAGTTGTTTTTGCTCTAAAGATATGGAGGCACTATCTTTATGGGGAGAAATGTGATATATACACTGACCACCAAAGTATAAAGTATATTTTCACACAGAAATAATTGAACATGAGAAAAAGGAGATGGTTGGAGCTTATTAAAGACTATGATTGTTCAATTCATTATCACCCGGGAAGAACAAACAAAGTCGCGGATGCATTAAGCAGGAAAGATCGTATTGATTTGGCAACAATGAGGATCTTAGGAGATCCCTTGATTAAAGATCTAGTAAAACTGGACATGGGAATTATAAGGAAAGGGACATCATCAACCCTATTCCAAATGATTTCTCAACCTTCATTACTAGAGAGGATCAAGAAGGCTCAAAAAGAAGATCTTTTGCTGTAGGAGAAGTTTGAGGCTGTAAAGGATGGGAAGTTCCCTAATTTCAATATTGATCAAGAAGGTGTATTGAAATTTCGTACAAGACTATGTGTTCCATCTATTCCGGAGATAAAGAAATAACTGATGGATGAAGCTCATAGCTCTACATTCTCTATACACCCGGGAAGCACTAAGATGTATAGAGACCTTCGTGATCATTATTGGTGGGATAACATGAAGAGGGAGATTGGTGATTACACTACAAGGTGCCTGGTGTGTCAGCAAGTAAAGGCAGAAAGACAACTTCCTAAGGGGGTATTACAACCACTACCCATACCAGTATGGAAGTGGGATAATATCACTATTGACTTTGTAACTGTTCTCCCAAAAACATCCAAAGGAAACAATGCGATATGGGTTATTGTGGACCGTCTCACCAAGACATCCCATTTTATCTCTATTCGGGAAGATTTCTCTCTGGATCTGCTTGCCAAGATATACGTGAAGGAAGTGGTAAGGATGCATGGGGTACCACTATCCATCGTATCTGATCGTGACCCAATATTCACATCAAAATTCAGGAGAAGTCTTCAACATGCTCTGAATACTGAATTGAATTTTAGTACGGCCTATCATCCTCAAACTGATGGCCAATCTGAAAGGACTATTCAGACACTCGAAGACATGTTGAGATTATGCTCAATGGAATTTAAAGGTGGATGGGATCAACACCTCCCATTAGTTGAGTTCTCCTATAACAACAGCTTCCATTCGAGTATTCAGATGGCACCCTATGAAGCTCTATATGGAAAGCGGTGTAGAACTCCTACTTGTTGGGATGAAACTGGTGAGAGGAAACTTCTTGGGCCTGATCTCGTGCAAGAGATGACGGAATAGGTTCATGCCATCCAACAACACATAAAGGCTGCTCAGAGTCGGCAGAAGAGCTATGCTGACAATTGTCGAAGGGACTTGGAGTTTGGTGTTGGTGACAAAGTCTTCCTTCGAATTTCTCCATGGAAGAGAGTCATGCGGTTTGGGAAGAAAGGGAAGCTCAGCCCTAGGTACATTGTCCCCTATGAAATCCTTGATCGCATAGAAGCAGTGGCCTATCGTCTAGCACTTCCACCGAACCTAGCTCAAGTTCATGATGTCTTCCATGTATCTCTCTTGAGGAAGTACATACCCGACCCTTCGCATGTACTGAACCCAGAGGTGGTACAACTGGAAAATGACCTCTCTTACGAGGAGCAGCCAGTGGAGATCTTGGACCGTAGAGACAAGGTCCTACGAAACAAGACTACCCACCTTGTGAAAGTGTTGTGGAGGAATCATAAATATGAAGAGGCGACTTGGGAGCCAGAGGAAACAATGAAGCAAAAGTACCCTCACCTTTTCGACTAGGCCTCAAGTATAAATTTCGGGGACGAAATTTCTTAAGGGGGAAAGAATGTAATTACCAAATCTTTTTTAGTAGTATATTAACTTACTCTTAATGATTTAATAACATGTTAATGGTTAATGCAGAAAGAGGAGTCGATGGCTTCATCCAGTAGACTCGACACTTATGAAGCCCACTTATCAGAGCTTGGGAAGGAGGTAGCATCTGTGGGCTTCACTTTGGACCAAGCCCAAGCCGAACTCCAGCGTGTCAAGCTTGAACGGAAACGCCTACGGGAGAAGTTCAAGTTAGTAGAGATTACTACTAGGGCAATGTTATCTGAGCCTCCCTCAGATTCTCTCACCATAGCACACCTTACACTTAGGTCTTATGCCGGTGTTATAAGGGGCTATGTGACGAGACCCTAGCTTCCTTGTGTAATCCTTTTGGGTGAATAATTGAGATTTCTTCCTTTAGTGATGTTGTGAAATTTCAAATGTCTAGATAATTTTAGAATGTATTTTATTGATGAATTTTGAAAAAAGGATATTTTAAAATATTTATGTAAACCCTAAATAACTAATGATGTGTAATGATTTTCAAAAAATGGTCTTCTACAAAAGTGTTCAGTAAGGAATTTGGAGTCTAATATGATCAACTTAATTTTTGATGAATAGTAAATTATGAATAGTGATTTTATGCTTAGGATTAGAAATGTGACCAAATGGATTAGTAATTTCACTCAAAGAAAGTTTTAGTATAATTTGGACACCTAGATTAAGTAATGTGATTCAATAAAATGGGTAAATAACGGTTTCATAAATGATTAATCAAGTATTAGTTTTTTTCAGGTGAATAGTGTTTTTTAATTAAAAATTTAATTAAAAATGATTAGAAAATTATTTTTATAAAAATGACTTTATTTTTGAACTCAGAGCATCGATATTGTGGTATGGTAATTTTTGAGGATTTTTCTAAAAAAAATGAATTTTCGATGAATAGTGATTTTATTTAAAAATTAAATTAAAAATATTTAGAAAATTATTTTTATAAAATTGAGTTCATAAATGTACTAAGAGCATCGATATTTGGTTAAGGTGAAATTTTGAGATTATTCTATGAAAGTTGAATTTTCAGTGAATAGTAAAAATACAGTTTTAGGGTTTCGGTATGTTTAATGACATCATAACTGTGTCATGATTATGTCATGAGTTTTTTTAAGGGTTGGCCGGCCAAGGGTGATGAATTATTGTTTTGGGGGCCCCATGTGGCCTAACTTTATGGAAAATATCATGAGAGAGCACATACGTTTGAGAAAAGCACTTGTGAGGTGTCTCTTGGCCATTAATGCCTTGTCCCCTCACTTTCCCTATAAATACCCAACCTTTCCTCCTTTATTTCCCACTCCCAACTCTCCCCCAATGAAGTTCGGGTCTCCTTACCTCCCAAGGAGTCCTCCCAAGGTGCCCCCAAGCCCTCATGGTCCAAAACATTGAGTTTCAAGAGTCACGTTTTAAGGTAAGGGATCCGACCCCTCTCTTTCCTTTCATGTAATCTCTTTTATGTCATTCCTTTTATGATCCATGTTATTATGTGAGAGGATGTTCTTTTATATTCCTCTTACTTCCCCTTTCATGTTTATATGATGAGAGATCCCCTCTTACTCTCATCATTTCGTTTTATGAAAGTTTAAGTGACGTCGTTAGGATGCCGAATGTTTAAGTGATTCTTTCACCCTTCTCATTTTTCAAGTTCGATTTTCATGTCAAATCTTTCAAGTTCCTTTTTATTATGTTGGGGTATGATCTCTATATCTATCATACTGATATCTTATGATCATATGATGAGAGACCCTATTTGATTTGTTCAATTCATTTTTGTTGAAGTTTAAGTGACGCCGTTAGGCTGCCGAATTTTCCTAAGAGAAATCAAATTTTTGTCTTCCTTCCATGTTTTTCATTTCAAATCGTATGTCCTTGAAATTGCATCAACATGTCCATATATCCTTCTTATTCTGTCCCTATACTGTTTTATGGGTCAATTATGATTGTTCAACCCATGTTCCCTCTCTTTTAAAAGTTTTCTAAAACCTTGTAACATAGCCGTTATGCTGCAGAATTTTCGTCTCAAAATGCCTCTCTTTTCTCAAAATTATTTTATGTTATAAAGTGAATACTCAATGCTCCTATTTCTAAAGGGGTATTCACGTATATATAAAAATTTTCTATTTTAAATTCTGGGATTTACATACATGATACCCGCTTTCCTTTTCCGTGGATTTAAAGTAACGTAAAGATCATGTCTTTAAAGCAGTTTTTAAAACGTTATGATTATGAAATGAAACAAATTTATTTTATGCTATATGTGTTATTTATGAAATGTTTGATGATGATATATGTGGCTCACATGAAAATAAAGGAAAATTTAAGGGTGCGCCCTGATAGCGCTCCAATGCATTGGGTAAAGACTTAATCTCTTGAGATGACCATTTTAACGACGCCTTGGTGAATAACCTTGGTAATTTTTTAACGACACCTTGGGGATGGACCTTGGTGAAACGAAACGATTGTCAATATTAAATGTTGCAGCCACATCTTCAAGTTATGAAAAATTTTATTTTTATTATGATGTATCTCATGATTTATTTCTCATGCCTTAAAGTTCTTTTCATGTCCTTGGTGAAGTATCTCAAGTTCACATGTAAAATGTTTCTCTTGTTTCCCTTACTGGGTATTCTGCTCACCCTTTCTTTTGATTTATGTCCCCAGGTTATGAGATGCATAATGAACATAGGATGAACTAAGGGAGAATCCTTTCAAGTGTTTAAGAATAATGTTTTATGTTTTTTTATGTATTATGATCCTTGTTTCCAAGACACTAAACCTTAACGATCCTCAGTTTTGTGTAATGTAATGAAAGTTAATGTTATAAAAAGATAGGATGCTATACAATCCATTCATATGAGGAATTAATTGTACTTATTAAGTGTTTGGTTGGGCCCTCTATAGACCCTAGTTGCATCAGTAGGTCATATGAGACAAACGAGTTTCGGTTTTTACCTATTTATGTACAGTCTTTCCATGTGGACTTGATTTTATGGTTATGATGTCTCGCATTATGCATTCCCTTTTTATAAAACTATTAATTGATAGTCCATGTGATTATTTTACTAGTACAATATTCATGGTTATGTTTTATTATGGTATTATTTATTAAAATTTTATTCCTTCCATATTATTCTCACGTTTATGTTTTAATGGAATGTGTACTTTTATTTATTCAACATGACTAATTACATATGATCACAATAAATTACATAACCTTAGTATTAATTTTCTCTCACCCCTTTATTATAATTTATTTTTCCCCATTATTTGAAGAATTATGTTTGGATTGACATGTAGGTATAATCTTCGGGTTATGGATGCCTACAATAGAATTTATATATTGTATTTCCTTTCAAGTTGTAATGTTGAACATATGTATGTATCTTGTTTTCCAAATAAAATAAACAATTTTTTCCTCGAAGATAAAACATTCTTGTAATTGTAAAAAATTATTGAAGTAAGGCACCGGCTTTGGACAACTGAGATTACGGTATTAAAAGCAGAATCAAAATTTTAAAATTTATTAAACCCTATAGACTTTGTAATGTTTCACTGTAGCATCTTAGAAATGTTATTTATAAAAATTATAGTGTTTATTAATTTGAGAAAAATTTATTTTGTAAGGTTTTTTCCAAGAGTAGAGTGAAACTTATAAGTTTTCAAAAACATTATATGGTTGATATGAAGAATTTATAAGGTTAAGATGAATACTTTATGTGGTTAATCATCATAAGATACATGCCTACTTCATAAGGGTTTACAAAACTTATAGAAAACTTTAAGGTATAGTAAACTATATGAAACAAGAATAACTACTGAGGAAATTCATAAGGTTCCCTACTTTTTGAATAATTCAGTAGATAAATATCTCATGGTACATTTTAGAGAATCTGAAATAAATAAATATTGAATAAATTATTTTAAAGAAAAGAATTTATCTAGTTGATGTTGAGAAGTTTAATTTTTGTGATTAAAATCCCAAATATTTCTCAAAGAAAAATATGATTCAAGAAATTGAGATTAAATAAACCATCCTATGGATAAGGTGAAGTTATTTAGATTAATATCTCACAAAAACCTCATGAAAATTAATATGAAAATATAATTAAAAGAGTTTCAGACTTTTTAGATACATATAATAAGATGAAATAATTCTCATGTATTAAGGATTATTTGAATAATAAAAATTGACTAAATTATGTGAGAAGTTAATGAGAAATAATTCAAACCAAAAAAAATTATTAGTTTCAAATTTAAAATATTTATTTCCATCGAAGAATGTAGTAGTTTTTATATTTCAAAAATGGAAATAGTATTAAAAAATTCATGTAATATTTTTTATATAAAAAAGTATATGAGAATGAAGAAGAAAGTGGGATTGCCTTCAAAACTTCCATATCCTTGAGAAAATATAAAAACAATTGAAAAATAACAATGTATAGATATTAAAAAACAAGTATTTTTTGAGAGAAATTATAATATCGAGATCCTATGTAAAGTATAAGATAACTTATAGAAAATGAGTTTTTGGGGATCAATAATTAAAATCAATTCATTGGAGATTTGGAGAAGGTGAGAAAGGATGACTCTGGTTGTGATCATTTGATACAAAATCTCTTCATGAAGTAAGAGTTTGAATCTATAATAACTCATGACTTTGAGGAGTAACACATACATCAAAGTTATAGAATAAATTAGTTGAAAAGACAATATCTTGTGGTGGTTTTGAATGTTTACACTCATGGGGAGAAGATTTTTATTCTAGTGGGACAATAGAAGGGGAATATTTTTAATCAATAATGATGGGGTTAAAAATATTCATGATGAAACAACTTTTATATATTTCAGATAATCTATGATTTAGAAGGTTTATCTAATAATATCTAAGAATAGGCTCTTACATTGAAGTTCAACCCTATAAAAACTACTTGTGTCCTATGACTTTATTTAATTTATCATTCGAGTGATGTTTAGATACATAATAAAAGTTAATCAATACTTTAAACCATCAAATAGATGTAATTTTAAATGAATAATTCAGGAAATAGGTATCACTTATTCACACCCTTCTCATGAGTTGTACTTAATCGACATAGGATCCAAAATTGGTATTAGTGAAAATATAAGTTCCCTAATAAAGATATAATAATATACTAAGTATGTATAATTTAAATTCTAAAAACATCAAGTATTATTCTACTTTTTATTGTATGATCTATTATAGTTGTAAGAATATCATTTTTACCTATCTCTAATCACTTGGCCTATTATTTAGAGATGTTTCAACTAAGAGATTTTGACACATTTTAACGTATGATATTATGAATCTTATTTATAATATAAATATATAAGTGGATGGAAAATAAAAACATTACATTCTTCTGTCCCTTTTATAAATGGATTATACAAAATTCATGATGTTTCTAACTTCCAAGGAGCTTTGGGATATGTTGAAGAGAAGTTATGAAAGAAATATGAAAGCTAATGGTACTAAATTAAAATTTTTTATAAGAAGTATTGAGTATATAAAATTGAAGAGGATGAAAATATTGTTGAAAAAATCACTAGATTCAAGGAAATTTTTAGAAATATTTTAGGATTTGGATAAAATATAGATGATCTCATTATTATGAGAAAATGATGTTATTTTTTACAGATAGGTTTAATCATAATAATTTATTGTATAAATATATATATTATATTTATATACATAAATTAAAAAATATTCTTATTTATAATAGAATTATAATGATTTAAATCATTAAAAATATTCTCAAGGATGACATTGATTTTGAGTCCATATGAAAACACAAAATCAAATATAACCATGTTTTAGAATCAAGTGAATCTCATATGTGAAAAAATATGAATTTTATTAGAAATTATTTAAATTATAACAAATAAATTATAAAAGTGTAGGAGAAAAATAAATTCTAACTCCTACCATGGTGTTTACTTTAAAATTTTATCAAAAATATTCCAATAAATTTCCAAAAAAAATGTTTTAGGAGCTAAATCATATGGATAGGATTAGAAACCCTATAAAAATGTTGAAATAAAGAACATACACTCTAGGAAAATGAAAAGGGATTTAATGAGTAAGAAAGAAAAATTGTTTTCATAAAGAATCCAAAAAAATGTGATTTTAAATTTATAGCACCTGTTGAAAATAGTTCGGATACCTCAAGAAGTGGTGACGATGAAGGAGAACCCACTGAGCTATAATTCATGATTAATAATGAGTATAAATCATGTTTTAATTATAAAACACACTTGAAAAATAATAATATAAATAATATAAAATAAAATTAAAATATAATTTAGGGAAAATTGATGTGTTACAAGAATAAAATTTCTTATATTTATGAGATTAGAAAATACCAAAAATCACATTAACTGAGAATGAGAAAATTTTTAAGGATCTTTAAGGAAAGTGGTTATGAAAGGTGAAAAGTTTTCTAAGACAAAATAAATGTTTCTTTTAGCGGAAAACGAATTAAAAGTAATCATATAAAATTTCAACAAGTAAGATGGGTTTAAATCTAAGTCTTCTCAATCATGTGAGTATAATGTCTCTAATAGGAAATTTAAATATGTTTCTAATAGTTTCAAAAAGACATATTTTATCTAACAATGGAGGCTTCAAGAATCAAACTGAAATACTTTTTACCAAAACGATAATTTGATGAAATTATTCTAAATTAAAATAACATATAAATATTCCAAAATGACCGTTAACCCCTATGAAAAGTCCGTATCAATTTTTAGTAAGACATCAACGACGTTTTTCTACCCAAATTTATCATCAATATGGAAGAACTATGTTTCGAGTTTTATCAATTGATATGGGGTTTTTGGAAAGAAAACCCTCTGTTTCTAATTTAATATGAATTTACTAGAAAAGTGATAGGAACCAATGGGGATATATATTAAGAAAATTAGAGTCTATTATCAAATAAGTTAACCTATGACCATGAATATTCAAAATCATCCTACCCAAAATAGAATTAGATATTTTGAATAAATATTTTGACGGTGTGAGAAATAAGTTCATAAAGATGATGCATGCATGACTAGATTATCTAGATACATTCTGTATAGAATGAAATATATGTGAATTTAGAAGGTAAAAGAATAATAGTTAGGTATTTATAATGTTTCCATGAAATCATGTGAAAAGCACCAAGAATCCAACAATCCTAAGAAATATTACTTAATTTTTCATCCAACCTAACTTGAAGTAGGAAAACATATGATGGAAAAAATATAGGGACTTTAAGTGTGGATATTTAAATTCAAGTGAGGTTTTATAAAATTGAAAACCTAATGATTCAAGGAAATGTGTATGGAATATGAAAATAGTCTAGAAATGATATGAAGAACTATATAAAATTTCTACCAATAAATTTGAATTAATGAAAAATATTACAAAATCACTTGGTAATACATATTACATAATGTTAAATTATTAAAATCAAACCCCATAAAAGAAAACAATTTATGGGAATAAATTTTCAATGAAATGTGTGAAGGCTATTGACTGGAAACGAAGGTTAGAGAATACTTCCCATGATGAGATTGTAAGGAATAAGGGATCATAGTTGAGAGGAAACTATCAATATTTCTATTTTATATAATATTTTAAGTGGTTCAACCGTATTACCTTATCTATATATTATATTGAACAAACATGTTGGAAATTGTAGGAGATGTTATAAGGGGAAGATTTTATGAGGATAAACATTGAAAAAATATCACGGCATTTGTGAATCTAGAAATTTCCTAAAAAAATCATGGAATAAGGTATACCACTCATACTTTAAACCCTTGGTTCTTTTATTTTAAAGGATATATCTAAGGGTAATTATTTTTGATGTAAAATATATGTAAAAGGTGAACTAAAATTGTCTTTTATTTTAAAATTTTGATGTATTTGTTGAAAATGAATATGGGTTTGTAATGAAATAGCTTGGGATAACCTGAAACGTAACCCAACTTGAATCACCTTCAGGCCTAAAGGGTGTTCATGATCCCCATGGGATGGAAACTAGTTCCTGGGAAACAAGAACATGCTCTTTTGAAATATTTTACCCTCATATAATAATATAGATAAACAATGAAAGCTATTGAGAATATGGTATGTACCATCCATAGGTTTGATGACTATTCATATAAATAAGTAGTTTCAATCTATATAAAATAACTAAAAAAATAATACAAAATTGTAATATGGTGAAAAATCATAAATGAAATAAATTCAAAAAATAGAACAAAAGATAAACATAATGTAAATATACATTCCAAATGAAATTTTCAGGCCAACAAGGCTAAAATATAACAATCAAAAAATAAACCAAAAATAATAATCATGAAAGACAAAAAAATCAAATGCGTGTGATCCAGGGTTACTCAACAAAACTAATACCATCTATAAAAATACAACCAAAACACAAACCCTGAACGAAACCAAATAATGGTAACTTGAAAAAAAACATGAGAGCCTTATGAACCCAATGTTTTATGTAGGTGTAAGAAAAAAACCTAGTGCTATTTCATCAAATATTTCGTAAAATGTTCATTAAAAATACAATTCATTAATTATTGTTTGAAATACAAATAGAATGTTGGGTTTTTAAAAGATGGTATAATAAAACCAATTAATATTTCCATGATAATTTTTATAAAAAATCCTCCTTCATGTTGTATGAAAGGGTGAAATAAATACATTTTTATCAAAACACTTTAGAAATTACAAATATTATCCTTCAATAAATTTATTAAATTAGGTTTACATACATTATATATTTCCAAAAATAGTTAATAAACCCTTTTTTATCTAATACACTTCACTTCCCTTTTTACATCACTTAAAACCCATTTTATAAATCTATTTGAAATAAGATTTAAGAAATAACTAAAATGACTTATAAACACACAAAAGAACCAAGAAATCAATATATTATAACAATATAATCCATCAAGAATCATTTAAACATAGAAACATAAAACAATAGGGGATACAAACATGGTATATTATGATATCCCTAAAACAATCCTCAATAGGAAGAAGGCATCATAGGAAAATCGCAAAGAATCAACTAGTATGAACCAAAACTAGATATTATAACCCTAGGATAAAATTAATGAATATTACAATGTCCTTGTAGCCTTCCAAGACCAATCGGGATATATAATCAATCCTAGGAGTTCTCAATCTATAAAAGGCCACATAATCCATCCCATCAGAACTCAACCGATCTAACCAGGATATATTCCCTATTAAACTCATAATCTACACTAGGGATTATAGTCATATAGTTCATTTACTAACTCATAAGACTCAAATTATATTTTAAGGTTGATATGAGTTAAAAAAAATGAAAAATCATCACATGATCAATAATAAAATAAAATAAATAAATTCCACATCTCACCTAAAAAATCTTCACATGAAAAATCTTCTTTTCGCAGGCAAAATGATATCATAATGATATAATAATATAAAAAATATTTTTAGTTTTCATAATAAAAAAATTTAGTACCAATTAAAATGGGTTCAGTAGAGGCATTTCATGCTTAAATAAAAACATCATTAAAGGTATTAAACAGGACATTAAAAAAAATAATGAGAAAACAAATCTATTTCCCTCCACTTCAATCTAATTTTATAGAATCCCTTGAAACATATTTATAAGTTTATTTACATAAATATATTTTAAAACAAAGAAATAATTTTATTTAAAACCACGTAATAATTATAACCATTACCTTATATTTAATAAATTCTACATAAAACCACAATTTCCCTTTCAAAATAACCAAAACTAGGTTAAATCCGTTAATGATGAGATTCATATAAATCATATATCATATAAAATTTTAAAAACAATTTCCTCTAAGATAATTACCTTATAAGACTTGAAAAAACATAAAATTCGTTTTTCTAAGTTATACAACTTTTAAAACACTTATGAAATTCTATCACAGTTGTCATATAAAATTTTAGTTTCTATAACAATGCATTAGAAACTACCAAGATTTTTATGAAATTTCAATTAAAATGAATGAAAAAATAACTACCAATTTAAAATAATAAATTCCTTAAAACAAGTTAAAATGAATTTCTTCAATTGATGATGACTCATAAAATCATAATGATATCCACTATAAGCCCTAAAAATCCAAAATGATACATTAGAACTAACCCGAACCTTAATTTATGGCACCATAACCCCTAGGGTATGTGGGAGAAAACAAAATCAAGATTGAATGGGTGTATGAAGAATGAATGTTTAAGAATAAATAAAAATGTATTTATTTCCTTGGAGAAACCACTTGTAATTGAAGGAGGATTCTATCAAAATAAAGAATAATGAAGGGTAGGATATCCCTTCCTCTTCCATGGTCTTATTCAAATAAGAAGGAGGTAATAAGTGGGGTAAATCCCATAAAATTTAGGAGGTGTAGATTTCAATTTTCATGTTTTAATAAATTTAGTCTGTTTACATGGATATGATATAAATTTTGTTAAACCATAAACTAAACATGCATCTCACACAAGTTAATAACAACACATTAATACAGTTTGGAAGAATTATTTATTAAGCCAGGTAAAAATCATGAAAAACAGCACCACTAAGATCTGCAACACCTCTCCACTAACATTCTTTTCCCTAAATATGTGGAATTTTTTACACCCACACCGCATGTCAAAGATAACCTACATGATTTCCACTATATTTTTCATGTATGGTACCCAACAGTGTCGTACCCATGAATCCAAACTATGTGCTAGTAAAATGAATTGAAGTGATCATGTTCATGAAAATATGCATGTTTCCACTTTACCATGTACACCGACTATGTAATAAGGAAAATTTTCTGCAATTTCATGTTTTGAGCCTAAAACATCAATGAAAATTATATTTTACCAAATTAATATATAATACAAAATAAAAGTGACATGAAAGTGTCACAATTCTACCAACCATTCCACTTTATTCCCCTATAAATTCATTAGTAAAATTTGAATCAAGTGAGAAACAAAAACCTCATCACCTACATAATAATTGACAGGGTTGGGAATATCTAAATAGGGCCTAGTGATAATGGAACACCAAAAAAACTAATAAATCATCAAAACCATGAACTCAGTCCTCAAACATCAACAAACATCTATAAAAATAATACATCTCAACCCACTATATACAAATATATATGAAGATAGGGACATGTTATTGGTCTCCCCATTATATATAATTCCTCCAAAAATTTGAGAGAGATAACAAAAACACCCAACAGAGGAATACC
Organism: Viscum album; assembly: GCA_963277665.1. Classification (NCBI taxonomy): domain Eukaryota; kingdom Viridiplantae; phylum Streptophyta; class Magnoliopsida; order Santalales; family Viscaceae; genus Viscum; species Viscum album. The sequence goes on along the minus strand of OY728138.1, from coordinate 1,045,348,058 downwards.
AACACGGTAACCCAATGAAAATGAAAATACTCATTAAACCACAAAAACAATCCAAGAATTGACTTTGAATCCCCAAAATAAATAATATCCCAAAGGATATCAAAAAAATCCCTATGAAAGGTCCCAAAATAATAGTCTGTCCAAAATAAACAAAAGGGGAAAGAATCCACAAATATAAATATGCCTGAAAAAAATGTCGTGGTATGTAACCTTGAATCACAAAATTGAGTGGAAGGTGTAATCTAATACCTCGTACTCAAAACACAATCCCGTTGTGAAACCAGTAATATCCCACATAACACTATACATTACATAATCTTAATTGCTTCCCTGTATTTCTTAGTAACATGAAACAAAATCCAAAATCCATTCCATTCCAAACTATCACAACCCAAAAAACACAAGAATCCCAAAAAATATCTATAGAACAAGGTCAAATACTAAGGCATTAGAACAATCAAAAAGCCTATCACTTCACAAATAAGGACCCCCAATAATCAAGGAACTCATCTAGCAGAAATCACTTTAAGAGTCTCATTATATTGTAAACTCGGTGTTTAAAATCTCATAATAAATAACCACCGAAATTTTCATCACATTCAAGACTACACCATATAAATAAACTCACATGATTTTGGAATATAACTTAACCATGACACAATATAAAAAATAGACTCACCTAATAAACAAAAGGATTCACCCTATAACTATCTTTTTGTAAAAAAAATTACATTTTCTAAAGTCCTTTCTCAGAGGTACAACAAAGCAACATGATACCAGAATCTATCTCATTCGTGTTTTAAAAATTAAACCAAATATTACCAACAAAAACCAAGGTACAAACCCAAGTATACAAGTTTTATAATTAATAATATACAAAAAATATTATAAAGTTCAATTTTCTCCAACCATTACTCCATTTCATAAGGAGTCTTAAATTCATTTTTCGAAGGCCCACATGCTTTGAAAACAATTCAAACCCCCTAATAAATATTTTCACAAAAATTATAGAACTATCCAAAAAACCCTATCTTTAACAACATTACATTTACAAAGAGTCCAAAATATGATATCACAAAATCACTCACGCATTCTTCAAAATATCCAACTTCTTTAAACAAAAAAACCCACTTGAACATCAAATGTTCCCTTTTTATAATTCTTTTTAAGTAACATTATAAAACCAAAACTCTTCATTAATAATTAATCCATTTCAAAACATTTACATGAAAACTCTATTTAATTTAAAAACACTTTCAAAATTCCATGATGCAATTAATTTCTTTTAAAATATTGCATGATACTAAAAAATCACTTATAAATAAATCATGACATGCAATTTCCAAGACAAATAATCTCAAAAAAATTAATTTTAGTTAAAATATATTATAAATCAAAATAATAGAGGAAAATTATTAACTTTAAAAACATTTATTCAGCATAAAAAATTCTTTTATTCCATCACAAAACTCATTGCATAAACGAACCACCCCAAAAAATCTTCCTTTCCATCCAAGAATCGGTTTTCAAAAACAAACTCATTTTTTTAAATACATGGCTAGACAACAACATAAAACCCATTAATCAAATACATATCCCATAACATAAATTCATTATAAAAAATCTTTTTAACAATATCACACCAGTAGAAGACACCATTGGGATCAATTCAAAATGCATGGGATCTTAGACAAAAAACCTAGATAAATGAATAACTATGCACGGTTCGGCTACATGGGTTGGTGAACAATGCGAAAACAATGAAAAAACAATTGAAATGGATTGTATATCCATCCACATGGGCTCCACCTAGATTTCCAAACTGTGTGAGCTAATCATATGATCTACGTTATCCTCCAATTTCACATCAAATTCATAAAGAGACCCAATAAATTTCTAATATAATCAATAAGAAACAAATAAAAACATATTATTTACAAAAATACCAATAATAATCACAAAATAATTCAAATTAAAGATCAAAATACAAAAACCCATGGTAACTCAATGATTTGAATGATGAACTATTGTTTAGAATCTTTCCACACATACCTCATGAGTTCTAAATTTCCCATTTCTATACTACATGACTACCCAAATAACAAGTGGAATCATCAAGAACCAAGGACTCTAAAAAACTTTACCAATATTACCATTTTTAAATAATCAAATTGGGATAACCTAGAACACCACGTGACCAAATTCACCACTAGTCCCTAAGGGAATTCTCAATACACACTTGTTGGAAACTAGTTCCTGATGTGAGGAACAAGAACTTGGGAATAATTTCACCCATGTATAATAATATAAAAAAAATGTAATATATAAATAATATTATATGTACCAAACATATATTATATTCCAATATATATACATAAGTAGTTTTAATATAAATGAAACAACCAAACAGACTGATATGTTGTAGCAATAAAGAGGACAACTCATAAATGGCATAAATGAAACAAAAAACATAATATAAACATAAAATAAAAAAATTAAAAATTAATACCCACACCAATAATACTAATACATAATCATCTCAAAACAAAGAAAAAATAACTTTAAGAACAACAAACTATCTCCATGTGACCCATGATCACTCACCGTAACCTATATCATCCATCATTGGACAACACTAACATAAACCCTGATATATGAAAAAACATATTCACCTAAAAGAACAAATGAGGTCTATATGAACCCCATGGTGAATCTAGGGTGTGAGCTAAGCATTCCAAGTATGATTTTTTTGAAGTGTTTTTGCAATTTCCATTAAAAATACATTTTATTAATTCTAGTTTGAAATTTAAATAGTAAATAGGGTTTTCAATTGTGGGTATAATAAAACCAATTAACAAACAAGGATAAATTTTATGAAATACCCCATTCCTAGAGTAATAATTTTCAAAGACAAAACATTTTTCTCAAAAACACTTATAAACAAGGGAAAGAGGATCCTTTAAAAAATGTATCTAAATAATTTGGATCGCTTTACTCTTTCCAAAAACATATGAAAACCTTTTTTATGAAATTAAAATCACTTACATTTTTATGTTTATTTAAAAACCATATTATAAGTCAATTTTAAATTATTTTTTGATCATAAATGAAATGAATTATAAACACAAACCGGCACAAAGATCTCAATAGATCATAAAAAATAAACAATTGTGAAATTGTTCCATGTAGAAAAATAAAACAATAGGGGATATAAATATATTATATGATAGTATACCCTTACAATTACTCAAATAGAACAATAAATCATGTAAAACTCCCTAAGAATCAATTATTAAAGAACTAAATTGGAGAACATTACACTACGATTACACTAAAGAATCTGTGAACATCAAGATAGTCCTATGTAACCAAACAGATTATATAATCCACCTTAGAAGTTTTTAACCTACCATGGGACACATAATCAACCACATTACAAGTTATCATATCTAATAGAGAAATATCCCCTAGTTAAAACATGATCTAGACTAAGGATTTCACTAATTTATGATGTTTTATAAGTCCTATAACTGATATGATATGTAAATGTGGAGGTGATAAAATTAGAAAAAGGAATAATCAAAACATGTTAAATAATAAAATATAATAAATAAATCTCACACTCACCACTAACAGCCTCACATGAAATAGATCCTTCATTCAAGAACAATATTCTAATAAATTTAATATAATATAAAACATTACCATGACAGGTCAGATTCCACCATAGGTATACCAATTATAAGGTGTTAAATTGAGGGTCTCACATGTTTTAAAAAATAAATTCCTTAAATTTCCCAAATAAACTTTTGAAAACCATATTATGATGACAATCTATTTCAAAACACTTGTAATCTCATTTTATAAAATCACATAAAATGAAATTATGATGAGTCATATATAAACCTACTTATAAACAAGAACAACATTTCATTTAAAACAATTTATGATGTCTTTCCAATACCTTCTTTTTAAAAAATTCAGGTAAAACAAAAATTTCCATCCAAACATGGCCCAAAGTGGGTAAAAAGACTTTAATAAGGAGATTAATTTAATATCAAGCTTGTATCTAATTTTATAATCACATTCCACTCAATTCATTACATTAGAAAACATGAAAAACAAATATAAAAACATTTTTGTTATGTGATCCAACCCATAAAACAATTATCAAATAATATAATAACTATCACATATAATTTTAATTTCTATGGAAAATAATTATAAACCATAAATCATTTTATTACATTCCAATTGAAGGGAATACACAAAAACACATACCTCATTACAAGCAATAAACCCTCACAACATACTGCAATGAATCACTATCAATTGAAAAGACTCAAATAAGAAAGGATATATCCTCTAAAATCCAAAGACACATAAAAAAGAATTTATATCCAACCAAAACTCTAATAATTTCCACGAAAACCCCTACATTTTGTGGGAGAAATAAAAATGTGGAGATAATGGATGTTGGGTGAAGGGAAGAGGAAGTATAAAAAAAATTAAGTTTTAACCTTGGAAATGCTACTTGGAATTGATGTAGGAGGACATAAAAATGAATAATAAAGAAGGGGTTGATATCCCTTATATTTCCTAGGCTCGACTGAAATAGGATGATGGAATAGGAGGGGTAAAATGTTTAAAAATCCAATGGTTTTATGTTTTATTAAATCATGGTTGCTTTCATTATAATGTAGCAAGGTTTAGAAAACCGTGCACCAACCATGAAACTATTACGAGACAAGAAAAACACACTCTCTTGGTTTGTTCACGCCGTTTAGTAAGTCATGAACTGGTAATGAAAAAATACCCTATTAAGAACTACGACACCTTTGATTGTTAGGATCATCTTATCTAGAAACTTTCGATAGATATAAATGTCAATACTATGATGTATTATAGAAATCTTAGTATGTGTAATATATATATTTGGATAAGATTACTGAATAAATTATGGATATTTCCCTCCAAATTTACATTAATATGGAGATTCTCCATATCAAATCTTCTGGTCGATAAAGATCTTTAATCTATTGGTATTTCCCTCATTTCAAGGTGTTCCTTATGCCTTAAACATTGGAATATATAAATTATATCTTCTTAAGATGTTCTAAACACATGACACTCTAATATAAAATATTTGATATATTTGAGATTCATCCTCCCAGTGCTGATTCAATCCAAAATCACTTCAAATTGTTCTCCAGTCTCCTCTTTTGTTAGTGGATTCTTAATATTTTTTATTTGGCCATATCCAAACTCAACATTGTTATTCGGCATTATTGGAATAATAAAATTAATGGGAATATCTCTTTCAACATTCATTCGTCCATTTTTAAAATTATTGTAGTGATGCATGATGCTAACTATCAATAGCATGATCACTGTAATAATTATTATCTTGATTTCTCAATTCTAAAATGACATAATATTGAAGTTAATTTTCACCCACCTTTGGATACTCACGATTTCATTCAGAAATATCCATTTATTGGTAGGATTAAATGAAACAATGATGGGGTATCTAGAGGAAATCATGTCATGGAGGGATTTAGATATATATTTAGATATTCTAATGGTTATTTCATGGGTTATATTTTTGGATCCTATGGAACTACCTTATCTCTAGAATCCATAATGCATGGCCTAATTGATCACACCATGATTCAATGTTTTATTTCACCCTTACATCACTGTGTTAAAGTGAATTTATATTGTAAATTCCAATTATTATAAAAAAATTTACCACATTGTGGATTCAGTTATTTTTTATCACTTTTAGAAAGGAAATTTACCTATTTTGATTATTTCATTATAGGTGGGGGTGATTTAGGAGGATCCATGGTGAAGTTAGAGAAAATTGTCCTATACGGCACAAGAGACAAACAACCCATGTGGAATAAAATAAACACTAAAACTAATCTGTGTATAAAATTTTTCTGATATTTTTTTGTGAGGTCCAAAATTCACTTGGATAAAACACTTATGAAGACACCAAATACATATTATTCCACTAAAAGGATCATCCAAACTGATCTCTCCAAGAAAATTAATCTTATTGAAGTCAAAAGTGGAGTTCTATATTTTGGATATATCTCTAGATTTCACCCTCCAATTGTTTCAAAATTTTAGGAGTATATATTAAGGAGGTGGTGTAATAAATTTTATATTTTATCCAAAATCAATATAAGACATTGTGGATGTTGAAAACAATGCGCCAAGTGGTTTTACCAAATCTATGTTCCCAAAACCACCTTACACATTGGCTATAAATTGGCATCTTGGGGACCCCTTTTAAAAGTTTATCCAGGGGGAAACGTAATGATATTTTTAATTCCTAGAGGAGAACTCCCCTCATCCTATTAGTTATCAAGTCCTCTATCATCATAGAGGGGCTAGAGTTGAAAGAAAAAATTCCATCCAATCCTTCCCCTTGAATCTATAGTGAGTTAAAGTGAACGATCATTTTGAGGAAGTTACAAACAATTTGGAGGGAGTAACAATGCTTGTTTCTACTAGTTTAATGTAATTTTTGTGTGGATAATTTCATTTAAGTTGTATCTTAACATTCTTCTTCTTTGAATTCTTTGTTTCCCTTTAATCAAGTTAAACACTTTTTATCTCAACACCGATTGGGATGAGATTTCATGTTGGAATCTTGGGTTGATCCAATTGGACAACACAAGTATCCTTTTTCACATTCACATGAATGATAATAAATTATGATTTGGTAAATATTTTTCAATTCTTTTGGTAAAATACATTACAACACAACTTTTGTGTCAAGGGTTGGTTCTTTTTGCATCATTTTAAGAGGCATGAGTTTAAATGATCTCCTTCTCTCATAATTCTAAAAACACTACCTTCATTTTTCAATAATTAAAATCTTTAAACTAAGTTATTATATTAAAAATATTTTCAAAACCACCCCTATTTTAGTCTTCTTTATTATAAATACATACTTTAAATTCCCAATGCTCCATAAGAGATGAACTCAGGTCTACAGTAAACTTTAAATCTTGTTTAAAAACATAATCAATTTGAAATTTCATAACAACATAGTCAATTTTTAGTACTCTTTTTTCAGAGATATTCTGGTTTTAGTACTCATTTCTGATAAGTTATTTATAAATTCTTTGAATATTTATTTTTTTATATTCTACCATTAAAAATATTTTTGTTATCTGATTTATTTCTTGTGTAGGTTCTATACATGATGCACTCTGCTCCTGGTGATTTACCTACTTTAGAACTCAAACTGGGGAGGATCCTATATCAATGACACCGAGACACACATGACAAACCTTTGAGGAAGGAAACACCACATCTTGCTACTTTAATATACCCATATTCATCTGGAACCAAATTAGATAATGAAACTAACAAGTATTACATGGATGAAAATAACTGAACACTAAAAGAACTAATCTATCCTGATATTGATATCCTACCAACATACAATAAAATTCTAGGAAAATCACCAATCTTTGAACTAAAACATGGTCTAATTCATTTATTTTGAATATTTCATGGACTTTTTGGAGAAGACCCTCATAATCTTTAAAAATAATTTCATATTGGGTGTTCTACAATAAACCCTTCTAATGATGATGAATAATAAATAAATATTAGGGAATTACCTTTTTCATTAGAAGACACCACAGTATATTAGTTGTATTAAGTTAATTCTACTTTCAGATAATGGCTAAACAAAATTTATTTTTTCCTCATAAATATTTCCTAACATCCCAAAATACAAAAATACAAAAATGAATATGTGGAATTAGACCATTTCAATGGGAAACACTTCATGAGTAATGGGAAATATTTAAAAGGATTCGTTAGAGTTTCTCACACCAACAAATAAGTGATTAACATTTAATCAAACATGTTTATAAAGGATTAATTAAAATTGATTGAAACATGATTTGTACTACTACAGGTGATTTGTTGGATGTTAAAACCCCAATCATTATAAGGACCATCATTGTAAACATGGTGTAAAATACTCAAAAATTCAGTTCAATGTCTCGTGTACCCATTTGTGGTGTCCCTAAGGTGAAGAGTCTGAGTTTGAGAAGAAGGTCGAGATGAATTTGAAGAAGTAACTACCCATCTCTAGAAACATTCTCATTCCCAGGGAAAATTCCAATATTCTACTCCCATTAATTATAGTATCTATTCTATTGACACCCAATATTATGTCTAATGTCCTCAGTTGAGAGAAACATCTGAGATTTGTGAGGAAATATTCTCACATCACCCCTATAACTAACCCATTGAAAAAGAACCATAATATCCAGCTAAACCAAGGTGGAAAGAAACCCAAAATTATAGGAAAGGGGGTATTATAATCATCCTCAACAACCACAGAATCAACTGGGGTAGAGTAGTCATCCACTACTTGAACCTAGAAATACCCAACCACCACAAATACATTTCCAACTACCCCCTCCAAAAGTAGTTCTTAACCAAGAATAAATTATGTAATATTTAATAGAAAAAAATATCCAATTCCAACAAAACATCCAAATATGCCAACAAGTCAGAAAAATCCAATTAGTCTAACCCACTAACTCATTGGTTGGGTAAATTACCTTCCCAACCAATAGTGAACCCTAAGGATAATGGGAATGTTAGTTCCATTACCCTTATGAGTGGGGAAAACATTAAATCTAAATGACCCCTCAATTAGATGCATCCCCTCCAAATGAAACCACCATCCCAACCACTAAAAATTGTAAAAATAAAGAAAAACCCTTTTCCTTGGAGAAGTTCTACCAGAGGAAATATAGTTTTATTTTATGAATCCCTAATCCATCCCATTATTCATCCATTTACCCAAAGGTCTACCCATCCACGTGAACAAAAACAAAATGATTATTATAAATAAATCATGGATGCTTTCAAAAAAGTGTATATTAACAACCCCATGATGGATTCAATGAATAAAATTCCACGATACGCCATGTTTCTAAAAGATATTTGTATACACTAAAAGTGAATTTTATGTGATGAAAATGTGAGCTTAAGAAGAAACATCTCATCATTGATAGATCCGTCACTACACACCAAATTCGACAATCTAGGAATATTCATGAATCCATGAATCATTGGGATGTATTTATTTTCTGATGTTATTCTTGATTTGGGTGCCTCTATAAATTTTATTCACCACTCTATATTCTCCTCATTATAGATTGGATAACTAAAGAACATGGTAATTGTTTCTCACTTAGAAAACTGGAGTATTGCACACCCCACTGGTGTGTTAGAGGAAGTTCTTATGAGGGTGAAAATGTTAATTTTCCTTACTGAATTTTATGTGCATCAAATGGAAGATGTTAGGATGAATATACATGTCCCAATTATATTGGCAATAAATTTCATGAAAATCACAAAAACCATAATTAATGTCCATAATGGTATATTATATATGGATTTTAGTGGTCAAATTTTTCACTTCATGATCCTTGATACCATGAGGCAGCCATTAAAAAAAATTCCACAATTTCAATTATTTCAACTGATTTCATCCCTTTCCCTGAAAAAACTTTTTTTATTTCTCATGAACACCTTTATGATTTTTCACCCTTGATATAAATTCAAGGTAATAAATCATGCATTGAATGTTTTAGTGGACTATAAAAACTTCATTCCTCTTTGTTAATTCTTGATTTTAGGATCATAGAGGATCCCATGTCCATTGATTATATTGTAAAGATTATAGAATCTCATTCCTCATCTGATTATGTGACCATTGTGAAATTAGATGAGATCATATACCTCTAACTTTCACATCACTCCCATCAATCAAAAATCCCCTAGAATAAGAAAAAAAACAATTTCCCCAAAGTTTGAAATATTTATATATTTAGAATGGAAACAATATCCATGTCATCATTTCTAGATCACTCCCTCTAGAGCATGAATTTTTAATACATAACATTTTGAGGGAACATAAACATGATTTGGGATCGAAACATGCTGACATTCTTGGTATTACCCCATCAATTTGCACAAATCATATATTATTAAATGGTGTGACTAAACCAGTGATGTTAGAATAATGTCAAGTAAACCCAAACCTCATAGATTTTATTAAAAAAGTGGTAAAAAATTATTGGATACTGGAATCATTTACCCCATAATGATCGCCAATGGTTCAATCCAATGCAAGTAGTTTCTAAAGAAACTGGTATTATGGTAAATAAAAATTAAAATAACGAATGTGTTCCCTTCTATGTGAATAATAGTTGGTGTGTCCGTATAAACTATCACCAAATAAATCAGAAATCAATGAAGGAAAATTTTACATTGCATTTAATTGACTATATGATAGATATTCTAGTGGAGATCCCCCACTACTGTTTCATTGATGGGTATTCTTGATACTTTCATATCCATATTTCCACTGAGGATCATGAAAAGATAGCCTTTACTTACCCCTTTTACATATTTTCCTATAATTTGATGCCATTTATCCTATTAAATGCTCCAGGTACTTTCCAGTGATGCATGGATAATTTTTTTCATATTACCTATAGAATTTTATGGATGTAATCAGGGATTATTTCACTGTATATGGTTCCCATTTTGATGAATGTTTCAGTAGTCTTGGATATTTTCTACATTTCTATATTGAAAAGAATATTGTATTAAATTATGAGGGATGTCATTTCATAGTTAGATAAGGTATAGTACTTGGGGATTTCATTTCTGTGGATGGAATCCAATTAGATAAATCAAAAGTGGATTTCATTTATTCCCTACCATTCCCCAAAATATATGAGATGTGTTGTCTTTATTAGGACGTGCTGGATTTTATGATTTATTCATTCATAAATTTAGTATGATTTCTGTCCACATATCTTGATTACTCCAAAAGGGAAAAAGAATTTTTTTTTTAAAAATAATTTGAGGAAGATTTTAAAAAAATAATATGGAGTTCTAGTTACCCACTTTAATCCATCCACCTTGGTGGGATTTAAAATTTGAGATCATGTGAGATTCTTCTAAATATGCATTTGGGAAAGTATTATCATAGAGGATTGAACAAGATCCACATGTCATTTCCTATTCATCTTGAACACTGGACCATGTCTAAGAAAATTACCCCATGACAAAAAATAATTTCATGTCATTGTGTTATACTTGGATAAATTCAAATCATTTCTTTTAGGGTCCTAAGTGATTGTGTTATCATACAATGAATCCCTCTTGTATCTCCTTAGGAAACTTTAATACAATACTTATATCATTTTCTAGATGCTCCTATTTCAATAATTTAATCTAAAAATTAGGTATAAAAAAGGAACAATAATTGTGGTGGCTGACCATATCAACAGGATCCTCACATCCTCAAACATTGCACAATTCCCTTGTATTCCCAAAAATAACATGTTTCCTGATGGTTAAATATATTGACTGCAAGATCATATTCCTTGGTATACCAAAATTGTAAATTATTTGTTAATATATTGTATTCCTACTGATTTCAACAATAACCAAGTTGACCATCTAAAACATGAGTCTCATTGCTACATTTGAGATGACCCCTACCTTTAGAGAATGTGTAGTGTTTTAGTCCTTTAAGATTGTGTTCCTAATAGTGAGTTTTAGTTAGTCCATAGGTTCTACCACACTCTTGGTTGTGGGGGCCACTTTTCTCCCCAATAGACTTCTCACAAGGTCCTCAATTCTTGTCTCTCTTGTACAACATTATTTCAGGATTCCCATGATTTATTTAAATATTTTCCTCATTATCAATGAATGAGGAATTTCTCTAGAAGAAATGAATTTCAACAATAAAACTTTCACTTACATAAAATTTTTGATGTTTGGGCCATTTAATTTATAGTTCTATTTCACAATTCCTTTGGAAACTTCTACATTATATGGGTAGTTGATTATGTGTCAAAATGGGTAGATGCACAAGCAATTAACACTGATGATTCCAAGACAGTTGTGAAATTTTTCTGAACCCCAATTTTTAGTAGTTTTGGATTGCCTAGGATCATCATCAGTTACAAGGGTTTTTAGTTCTGTAACAAAAAAAATGCTATTTTTTCATTAGTATGGGTTTTTTCATCATGTTTCTACTGCATATTACCACCAAACCAATGGTCAAGCTAAGTTGTTGAATATAATTTAAAAAAAATTCTTTAAAATTTTGTTCTATCAAATCGAAAATATTGGAGTCTGAAACTCAATGATTAATTAAAGGGTTATCATAATACGTTCAAAACACCCACTGGAATGTCACCATATTGGCTAGTTTTTTGAAAGATTTGTCACATTCCTACTGATATAGAGAATCTGGCCTATTAGGCCACTAAAAATGAAATTATACTATTTTTGGTGTAGGTACTCAAGGAAATATTATGATTTAAGAGTTGTAAAAAATCATTTGAGATTCATATGATAAATCTTATATTTTTAAGGAGCGAACCAAGGCTTCCCACGACTTCCTCACCCTTCATCGCCAATTCCAAATTGGGAAGAAGGTCCTCTTTTTCAATGAAAGGTTAAATTTTCATCTAGGTAGTCTTCATTCTTACTAGTTTTTTCTATGCCCTATTATGAATGTTTATCTATTTTGGTGTTGTTCAGGTTCACAATAAAGAGACAAAATAAACCTACACTATAAATAGGATATGGCTAGATCACTTGCATGAATCCATTATGATTTTCTTGATAGAGGAAAACGAAGTTCAAGTAGCAACTTGTCACTAAAACCCACCTTGTTTTATCCTTACTTACCACATTCTCTTTTATTACATTGATGACACTGTGTACTCTACGTGTGTGGTAATAGGAATAATTGTGGGTTAGTTATGAATTTTCATTATCTTTCTAATTTATTATCTTTTTAGAATTATGAATATCATTTTTACCTTTCCTCCCCCTCTCCTAGTTTTCCCCCCCCCACTTTTGTATTGGAATATTCATTATTGTTGACCACTTATTCATGGAAAATTATTCCCATTTATTCACGGAAATTATTTATACATGTTAATGGAAAATGATGCCCACTTAATCATGGAAATTATTGAAAAAATTTAAGTACATTTCTTATTTCATTTTTTAAAATATTTTAAAAACCAGTAATAGAATGTGTGTTTTTGTATGAATTATAAATTGAGTTGTGAATATTTTTTGATAATTGGTTTTTTTATGATATAAATAGTTTTATCACTTTTAGACCTATGAGAAGAATGAAACCATTTGTGTGATCGGTTTATGGAAAAATTGTTTCACTTAATTTATCCACAAATATTTACACAAAACCATGAATTATGAATTTTTCCTACTCAATAGAAGGTAAATAAAATTTGTGTTTATATTCTTCACCTTTACAAAATTATTTTCCCATACATTATTTTGTTATCAAATATTTTTCATTAATGTACCAGATTGACCTATGAATGTGTACCTATTATCAGACTCTTGTGCACCATTGAAAAAAGAAAAATACAAAAAAAATAGGGCTCTGTTTTTGGTTGGTCAAAAACACTATTCCTATAACTTTTATATTTTATAACTATTAGAATTAGTGACGTTAGGGGATAAAACAAGGGCTGAGAGATGAGTGTTAGATTTGTTCCAAGTGAATCCTTTCAGAAAATAATAATAATAATAATAAATGAGTGGAGTGATTAAATGTATAACCTAATGGTATATATAGGTTTACTGATTCAGGTTTTACATCTATTATGTCTTAATTAAGTGGGTCTTGAAATTTAATTGCAAAGGATATAGGGAAGATTCTGTGAACAAATACTTCAAGAAAAAAAAATTAAAATAAAATCTATTTACTAGATAGAAACTGGAAAGAATAGATTTAAATGGATTTCACAAACACACATGGAGAGTTAATAAAATTTTTTACATTTTAGTAATTTTCTCAAATTGGAATCATTTATCTCCTTCAATTTTGTTTTGATACAATTTATGAGACATCTACTTCCATGAACACTGAGAATAACTCCTTGGTGTGTATTTTTTGTCATGTTCATATTAGGAATCAAATATTAAATGTTAAATAATAATGAATTTCAGAAAACCTACATTCATAATTATTGGTAATGTGACTTTTCCCATGAGTGGAAATTTTTATGTGTGGGGGTGTGATCGCACCACGATTTACTATTTTATTTCAACCATACATCAATGTGTTAAACTAATTTTTTATAGTAAATTCAAAAAATTATAGTAAAATTCACTTCATTATGGATATATTTTTTTTATCACTATTAAAAATCTTAATTTCAATTTCATTAATTATTTCATTGAAGGTGGATGTGATTTTGGAGGATCCAAAATGAAGTTTAAGCAAAGCGGCCCAAACTGGACAGGAGCCTAAGACCCATCTAGACTCAAATGCATATTGCAACTAATACATGCTTCCAATTGGTCATAAATTTTTTCCTTCACAAATATTTAATGGGATACAACTCTAATGATGACACCCAAACACAATTCATACATTAAAAGGCTAATCAAAATTGATCTATCAATGCAAATAAATCTGCTCGAATTCAAATGTGGTGTTCTATATGTCATATATATATATTATGCTTTTGACCTCCAAATGATGAAACCATTTTAGTGGAGATATTAAATATATGGGTTAATAACTTTTTCGTTTCCTCAAATTTTAGATAAGACTTCCTAGATTCCGAAAATCATTGGCCAATTGGTTTTACAAAATCTATTTCCCCAAAACTACCTTCCACATTGTGAATAAATTGGAACATTGGGAACCACATTTTTATGTTAGACTACGGGGGAATGTTCTTATATTATAGAGTCCTATAGGAGTACTCTCATAATCTTAGATGTTATAGAGGGCCCTATCCTCATAGGGTTCAAGGATAAAGGTAATGTTCCACCTGATCCTTCTCCTCCTCTTGATGGTGAACTAAAAGGTGGAAAGTCATTTTGAGGGATCTACACACACTTGGGAGGGATTTATAGGACATGTTATAATACTAGTTTGGTGTAATTTTTGTGTGTATCATTTCATTAAAGTTTCAACTTAACATTATTCTTCTTTCAATGATTTGTTTTGTTTAATCAAGTGAAACTGTTTTTATCTCAGCACCGATTGGGTGGAGATTTAATATGGGAATATGGTGTTGATCCGATTGGACACCACTAGTATCCTTTTTATATTAAAATGAATAATATTTCTTTATTATTTTTTCTAACGTGTTCCATTTTTGATTTCAAAACCTCGACAACATGGTTTCTGTTTCAAGGGTTCGTTCTTTTTGCATCTGTTTAATAGGTAAGAGGGGAATAAAGATCAACAAAACCACCATCAACATAATACCATTAAGCCATATGTAATTTTCAGAAAAGTGAACTATACAAAATTTATAGGGACCTTGAAATTATCTCTTTCTTTCACAATTCTAAAATCACCACCTTCCTTTCTTAACTATTAAACTATTTAAATTATGTTATTTTCTAAAAAAATTGAAAAACCACTGCCTATTTTAATCTGTTTTATTAAAAATACTTATAATAAACCCCCACTCTACTTCAAAAACAAACTTGGGTATTCCCAATAATCAAAATAAACTTTAAAAACCAAATCATTTTTATATTTCACGATAGTGTGGTCACTAGTCAATGTGGTCGATATGGAAAACAACAAAACAGGAAAAATTAATGTCATGAGTGAGACACTACATCTATTTTTCTAGAGGAACAAACATAATATTTTGAACTCCCCAAGAAGATAAATGTTCTATGGGTCAAATTCATGGAAATTATATCCTAAATGAATTATTTTTTCATGCTGCAATTCCGTGAACTTAATTCTCCTGTTGATGGTCCTAATAATAATGCGGAATGTTGTGATAGTAGTATCTTATTCAATTCCTTCCAAGAGGAGGTGATGCCTCTTTTTCAAAGGGATAAATGTAAAATTTCATCCTTTATACTACTGTATATTTATATTATTCTAAAAAATAATACTTTTACCTTGAACAGGTTCTCACCTATTTTCAAAAATAAATTACAAAACGTCTATATGGACACTTATACGGCTTCCCCTAATCAGTTGAGAGTCATGTTCTAACACATCATCCCAAAGAGGACCCCCTTGGCTTCCATTGGATTTCACATGGATTAGACCCAGTTGTGCACTACCTGTGATAAAACATTTACCCAAAATGAAATGGAAATATACTTCATATGATAATATGGATGGATTCACTTAATAAATGTGCACTAATAGTTAAATAGAAAAAAAATCTAGACATTCATGTTTTGATCTTGAAGCATCAAAAAATTTACGTTACCATAAATTAATATATATTATTAAAAAACAGTGGCATATGGGTGTCATAAGGTCGAACATTTCATTGATAAATATATTTTCACAATTCCTTAAATGAGAAGATTAAAGATATATCACTTGATAAATAGATTAAAAGAAAATTTTGGGTTTTAAGTTTATTAAAAAAATTTCTTTACACCAGTTATCATAATTAGACATTGATTTGATAATTGGTGGATCAAAGATAATAATAATGTTGTATCATTCAACTCTTAACAAATTGAATTTGGATAAAATTATGCAAGAAAAGTGGTAAAAGATGTTTTTTCATATATTATGAGAAATTATAAAGATGAGTTGAGTAAAACTGTAGCGACCAAGTGATAGAAATACTAGAGCTGGTGACTTTTACAAATTAGATTGGTATGATTAAAAGGAATAAAATCCAAAAGGACTGAAGAGTTAAGTAATCTTTTTAAACCATATACCAAAATGAGTATTGTATTAAAATTGAAAAAAATAATTACATTATTATTTTATTTTATAAATAAATAAATAACTTTGAGGATAACTTTAGTCCACATATTAAATCCTTTAAAATCCTTCACTGTATGCTTCTTGTATTCTTGGGGAAAGAAACAAACTAAGGGTGAACTCAACATCTTTGTAAGGTTAAGGTATAGTGTAAGGAACAATGAACCAATGAGATTGATAATTTTGGCATGGTAAATAGTATAACACACATACCATGTAATTAAAAAACCGAGAAGAAAGTTCATAAACAATATAGAAAGGTAAAAATAGAAATATATGCCATTAAAATAACTAAAAATGGAAAAAACAACATGAAAATCTATGTAATTAAAATAACGACCATTAAGTCAATGAGTTTAAATGAAATGTATTCATATATATGTCGATGTAAAATCTCATGGATGAATATTAAAAAAAATTACCAATAAAAGGAATTATTAATTATTGAACATCGTGTTTACCAAGAACATGATGCCTTTACCATAAAGATACATTTTAAGATTTTCTAATTTTTTCAAAAACAAATTCCCATGACACTATCAATGTATCTAGGGGATTTCATTAACGGGTTCCCAGCATATGGGTATTGCCTTAAACGGTCCCCAACCCATTAATTGCATGTCCGAATCATTCCTCATATCGAATAAACAATATGCCTTATCAAATATATATAATTAATAATGATTATGGGTTTTTCAATATTTTTCCAAATAATCAAATAACTTTCAAAGTAAAAAACCGTATGAAAAGTGGTATATAGTTTAAGAAATAGTAATATCCATGTTATACGAAATAGATAATTTTGGAGAAATTCAATGTTCAATGATTATATAAGATTAAATATTTCAAGAAGACAAAAAAATGATTCAAGAAAGTGAATGTGAATACTATACTTGGAAAAATCAATCATAATCCATTTATAGTATGATTGAAAATGGTATCAATATAAAAAAATACATGTGGAATAAAATAAATGGTTATTATCATTGATGAATGGAAACATTATAAAAATATCTTTTAAAAATATTTTTTAGGAAAATATCCTTTTTTAAAACCATTTCCTTGAAAATAACTTTTAAAACTATTTTCAACGAAATGATACCTTTTAAACATGAAACGTAAGCTTCAAAGAAATGTCTTTCGGTAAATCTATTCAAGTTGTATGATATAAAAACAATGTTCCTTTTTCATGTATATAGGTTAGAAAAATTCCTTGTTCATAAAGATAGATGAATATTCTTTTGAAAACATTAGTAAAATAAAATAAAGGGAAAAATTTCTTTAAAAAATAATTTTAGAAACATTTTGAAAACATTTTAATAAAACAAGGTGTTTAGTAGAAAACTGGTTCTCTAACTAAGAGAGGATTAAAGTTGGTATTTCTTAAAAACATTTTAAAACATATTTTGAGTACCAAAGAGTGTGTAAATTGTACTTATAATTGAAAATGGTAATGAATAACCATAGGGTGTAAAATTAATAGTTACATTGAGAAATGTTCATAGAATTTTATTTTAATATAAAATACATTTAAAGATCATTCATGTTATTATTGAGGAAAATAATCTTTAAACATTCTAAAGTGTCCCACACCACTTTGAAACATTTTAATTCCTAAACCACATGGAGTAATAAAATTAAATGAAAGTTTAAAATACTATGAAGATAAAATGATTAATTATATAATATAAATATGGTGTTGTAGATACACTACACAAAAGATTCAAGTGGTGAACAGGACATTTACCTCACGGATGTAAAAAGTCATATGAGAATGCCTCACCTTGAGTTTTATTTCACGCGAACATCCTTTAAATTACAGTATTGTGAAATTATGTTAATTTTATACTTTCTTAAGAAAACATTTCTTTTATATTATCAATTTTATTTACCATTTTAGTATTTTCTATATAACTACTTAAAAAATTATGTTTATGTCAGTTTTATTACCAGTTTCAGCTTTTGTGTCAAAAATGACTTTGGTAGGTAAACTATGGTCAATGGGGTATTTATATAAAATATAAAATATAAAAAACCTGAAATTATTTTCATATTTATAAATAAATTGTACATTCAAAAACAATCATTTAATATGGTAATTAAAAATGAATCAATGTTACAATCATGGAGATGATAGGTTGTATGTACCAATGTGTAACGTTCTTATTTTTCAATGATAGTTACGAAAAGAAGGTAAGTAACAACATAACTTTTAAATAATTATAATTATATCATAAATAACATATTATTTAATCATATATACTAATATACAGATTTCTTGTGAGGAAAAATGAATCACATCATGTCGAGGAGGCAGTAGTCTACACATTCAAGAATAACATTATAACTTTTTAGGTGTGTGAATGGGTAATATAGAAAATGATATATATATATATATATATATATATATAATTATTTAATTAATGTCATATTTTTTTATTTATTAAATATTTAATTTTAATCTTCTTTTATACATTCCATGTAACATGAGAACGAATCACATCATTTTGAGGGGGCGGTAGTCCACACTTCCTCAAACGATTTTATCGTATTAACCCAAAATGGAATGTATTAATGGTATGTGTAATAAAAGGATTAAATAAGTATAAATAAATAAAAATTTTCATAAATTTCATATATATAAATATTTTTTCCATCATAATGGCCATCGTGATAGGTGGTAAAGGAAAAATAAGCAATCATCATTTCCTGAGGTAGTAGTTCACCATACAATGGAACTATATGTTCGCTACCTGATGATGGAGGTTTCTGTATGTGTAGGTTGAAATGTTTACATAAAAATAAACTATTATATTTAGGATAATTTTTTATATAATAATTTAATAAAGTTATTTTATTGTCTGTAAAATTGAAATTAAACTAGAGATCCTGGGAGAAGACGTTACCTCTTGATCGGGTAACTTATATTGGTTTGTGCCAAAAGTATTCTTTGGAAGGATTTCATCTAGAAGGTAGGATTCAAGGTAAAGGGGATGGATTTTAGAAATATATATGCATAGAAATTATACATACCTAAGTGGTTTGAGAGGTGTAAGGAATGGGGAGGGTTGGTGTCCAGTTATAAGGGATGAAAACGAGTCACTTGATATTTTTGAAAAAAAGGTAGGTGTACACAGGTTCTTACCTAAAAAATGTATTACAAAACAAGAAACAATCAATAATTTATGGTTTTGGGGTGATTTTTGTCTATTAAATGGATCTTTTACATGTGTCCGGGTCATTTTGGCCCTTAAGTTAAAGGCTTAGTCCTTTATTGAGCATAATTTTGCCTTAATAATTGTAATTAATTTTATTCACTTTCACTAATCTATTTCGTAAATGTTTTTTTTTTGTATTATTAGAAATTAGAAATTATTATGATTCAAAATATGAAATCTATTTCTTTAAATTATAATCATAGAACTGGTATAAATTAATTTAAAATTCTTCCCGTAGGTGGGACGACAATGCGGGCTTTTAAAGTAAAAGCGTCCAAAAGTATGATATGTTTTTACATTAGATTTCATAGATAAATTAAACAAAATGATATAAATTGGATTAATTTATAAAGTTATGACCTTATTAAATTTTAAAACCAATTAAAAGTATATTTTATCCTTATAAATAAATTATATTAAAAATAGATTTGACCTAAAATTTAGAATTTTTAACTATTCGATAAAAAATGACATGTTTAAAAAAATTATCCAAAATTTTCCATAAGAAAATTATTATGTTTAAATTTAAAATATTATGTCTATTTTTACTTATTAATTCAATTAATGTATCAAAATTCATATTTAAAATGGGTTCTCAATTAATAGGCAGTAAAATTGCCTTTATAAAAATCTAGGTTTTTATGTGTAAAATAGAGTTTGTTCTTATCTTAGGTACATAAAACCTAATGGATGAATATAAATAATCCTTTATTGAATATATAACATTTATATTTTATTAAAATCATTTAATAATTGAAATTATTTATTTTTTTAATAAAAAACTCCTTTTGAAGCATAAATATAATAATTTTCTTTTTTATTTCTAATTGGTTCTTATTTACATTTCTCATTAATTAGCAACCAATTAATTAATTTTATATTTAAATAGACCATATATTTTAATAATTTAGTTAATAATATTAATAAAAATTAACATAACATCAAGGTTATATCATATTATATTAAATAATAATAATTTAATAATATATTTTTATTTGGTGAAACTCATTATTATGTGTAATGCATGCTATAGATGAAGGTAAATATTGCGTATAACCCAAGATATAAAAGAAGGAATCTCATAAATGTATATAAACCTATTGATAAAGTCTTCTCTTACATATAATGAAAGCTAACTCAGTTTTGTGTGCATTACAAGCTTTAGAATATATTATATTTACTTAAGATGGTAAATATTTTATAATGTATTGGGTTTATATATTCCATATCTACACATGGTTTTGTGTGTCATATATGATATTAAATACAAATTTTTACTTTAGAATTTTTGGGTTTTACATTCTCCCCACTTAATTAAATTGTTTCATCATAATTTAAACTCGATCATGGTGATAGATTGTTTGATGCTTCCTATGTTTGAAATCCCACATTTTGACAAGGGTTCATATGTCATCCTCTATAAAATAGATAATGGGAATTAAAATTGTCACTTTTCATGGAATAAAACATGGTATCTATGTAGGAGAACATTAGTGGAAAGTAAAAATACATACTTTGAGGAAAAGCGTAAATATTTATAGGGGTGAATGAGGTCATCAATCAAAAAAAAGTTAATGATCAATAAGAATATCAGGTCCTCAAAGCCATAAATATGTGATGATTTATAATTCAATTAGTTAAATAAAAAATAAGGTATTAGGGAAACATTTTATTTGAATTAAATTTCCCAATGTTGGATAATTCTTTAACTGATAAATAATATAAGGAAATATTATTAATTCACAGGTCTCAATTTAATAAGTAAAATCCTACCTTTTGGTTGTTCTTCAATAATATTCTAATTTATTTCTTCACTCCCAAAATTTAATTGTTCTGTTGAAGCACTAAAAGAAATGTTTAAAGGATCATAATTCTTAAAAAAGAGTGCAAATTATAACAATTTTTAATTTAACTACATTCAAAAACAAATGTGGTTAATAGATTAATCTATAATCCTAAAAAGTGATACTAATTTTTCATCTTTAACATTTATTCATAAAATTTTTTAACTTAAAACAATGAAGAAAACCGATGACATTACAAAAGTCATTGGTTAGCATGAATCCCTTATTATAATTTGGTCATGGGTTCAAGAATCACACCCTTTCAAGATTTGATTAGTTGTCACCTGGATTACATGTTTTCCTTTTCTAAAACCAAATTAATATAATTTCAAAAGTAAATATGATGGACATCCTTGAAATTAGGTTAATAAAAAAATTTCCTTTCAAATATGGTTTCTAATACAACCTCAATGCATAAATTCTTCAACCATTTATTTCCACATAGGACCTTCTTTGTTCTAGGTTATATCCAAAACATCATTCATAGGATTTATAAATCATGAAATCTTTTTTTCAATAGAAAAAAAACTACAAGTTTAACATAGATTACTCATTTTCAAAATAATTTATTGTGGTTTCAAAATAAAATGATAGTTATATTAATATTATCCCTTAATGGGGCCAAACCATGTACATTATAAGGCCTTTTTTCATGCACCGGATTACCCTGAGTCAGGCCCAGAACACCTTTTCAGAGTTATTACTCCAAGGTACATATTTTCCAGAACCACATCCACTTGTTGTATATAGAGAGGAATGCATTTCCTAGGAATACACACATAATATATACTTTAGATAAATTCTATGGAATTTTTCTATACGTATCCTCAAATTACACCATAGGGTTATGTTCTCTAACCTATGTCCTACTAAATATATTTCCCATGGTTGCTACTAAACTTTTTATGATACTAACTATAGACCCAAAAAATCCTGGATCTATTTTCTTCTATTAATTACATTGGTATGAATACAAATAATCAAATTGCAAAGCACGGAAGAGTTTATTATTCTTAGTAAACTAGATACATAAAAAATTCTTCTATTACAAATGAATACACTAAATACAGCATAATTATTTTTTAAAATAAATAAATAAAATCGAGGATAACTTTATGTCAAGTAGTAAATCCTTTCATATCTTTCATAGTGCACATCTTGGATTCCAGGTGAAATAGACATAATGAAGTTGAGATGAAATTCTTTGTAAGTTTAAATTGTAGTGGAAGTAATACTTAATCAATAATACTAGTAATTATGGAATGGTAAATATTAGAACACACATACCTTAAAATCAAAAAACCGGGAAGGTGGTGTATAAACCATTTTTAAATATAATAAATAGAAACACATGTCATTCAAAAAACTAGATAACGAAAAATAAATATGTAATGTTATGTAACTGAAAACATTCAATCTAATAAATGAATTAAACGAAATGTATCGATAGATATGTCAGAAAAAAATATCATGTATGAATAATAATTATCAAATTATAAAAAAAGTAAATGATTAATTATTGAATGCCATGTTTCTCAGGAACATGATACCTTTAACATCTAGTGATAGTTTAAATTTTTCCATTTTTTTCATCTAATTCATCTCATCAGACAACTGATTCATTAAAGGGATTTCATTAACTGGACCCCAACCCTTAGATATTTCTTTAATGGTCCCTAACCCAAATTTTTCGTGGTCAAATAAATACTTATATCGAATAAAACATAAGCCTTTTGAAATATCCACAATGAAAAAAGAATATGGGATTATCAACATTTCTCAAAATAATGAAAGCACATTAAAATTAAACATAAATGAATAATTTTATATGGTTTAGGTAATAGTAATATCCAGGATGGATGAAATACATAATTTGGGGGAAATTCAATGTTCATTGATCATAGGAGATTAATTATTTAAAGAGGATTAAAAAATGAATCAACGAAGTTAATTTATAAATAATCCATGTAAAAATCAGTCATAATCCACCCATATTATTTGTAAGTATTGTATCACTACAACATAACCGAAAAAGATTAAAATAAAGGGTTCTTTTTAATGATGATTGGAAGCATTATAAAAATATATATTAAAAATATTCTTGAGGAAAATAAACTTTTCTTTAGAAAACCTTTTCTTTTAAAATTAGGATTGAAAATATTTTCATTAAAAAGTAACCTTTTAATCATGTGATTGAATATCCAAATAAAGGAGGATGGTTAAATCTATACATGTTGTATGAGGTAAAGGGAACATTCCTTTTTCACGATTAAAAGTCAGAAAAATACATTGTTTGAAAATCGAAAAAAATATTCCATTGAAAACAATTGTAAAGACTATAAGTTAAAAAACATCTTTAGGAAAACATTTTAAAAAACATGGTTTTTAAAAGAAAATGGTTTCTCCAACTAAGAGAAGAATAATTTTTGGTTTTCATAAAAACATTTTCAGTACCAAATAGTGGGAAAATGGTACTAATACATGAAAATAGTTATGAATAAATAGATTATGGAAAATTAAAGGTTTCATTGAATAATTGTTATATAATGTACTTGAATGAAAATAACATTAAAAGATAATTAAAGTTATTAATGAGGAAAATAATCTTTAAACATTCCAAAGTGTCCAGTACCACTTTAAAAAAAATTAAATCATAATCATCATGGACTAATTACATTAAATTAAAGCTTAATATACCATGAACATATAAGGATTAATGATATAATATAATAAATATGTAGTAAATACACCATAAAAAAAGATATAAGTGGTGAACATGGCATTTATCCCATAGATTTAAAAAAGTGAGATGAGAATCCCTTACCTTGAGTTTCCTTTCAGGTGAACATCCTTTAACTTCATATATAATATATTATGTTAATTTTATACCAGCATCAGAAACTTTTTTTTGTTCATAATTCCTTTTATTTTACTTTTTACTTAGTTTTATAAAACTACTTAAATAAATATTTTTACATTGGTTGTTTGGCCAAATTTAGTTTATGCATAAAAACAGACTTTGGTAGGTCAACTATGTTCAGATTAGTCATTATATAACATCTCCAGAATAATAATCATGACATTATTATCATATATGTATACATCAATTATAATTTTAAAAATAATCCTTAAATATGGTGGTAAAAATGAATCAATGTTACAATGTTGGAGATGGTAGGTCGTATGTACGCATAAGAAATATTCTTTTTCCCAATGATTGATATAGAAAGAATGTATGTAACACCATATCTTCACAGAATTATAATTAAATATTAAATACCATACTATTTATCCATATATACTTTTATATATAATTCATATGAAAAAATAGTAATCACATCATGTCAAGGAGGTGGTAGTCCACAAGTCCATGAATAACGTTATCACTTTTTAGATGTGTGAATGGGTCATATAGAAAATGATATATATATATATATATTTAATTATTTCATAAATATCATATATATTTGTCTATATATCCAATCCTTAATTTCAATCACCTTTTATTCAATCCATGTATATTGTGAACGAATCACATAGTTTTGAGCGGTGGTAGTCCACACTTCCTCAAACAATGTTATCATATTAATACAAGATGGAAACTATTAATGGTATGTGTAATAAATATATTAAATAATTATAAAGAAATAATAAATATCATATATATAACATATAAATAGATTTTTCATCATAATGGCCACCATCATAGGTGGTAATGGAAATAATGAACAGTCATCGTTTCATGAGGTAGTAGTTCACCGTACACAGAAATAGTTTGTTCATTTCCCATTAGGAGTTGTGTGTATGTATGGTCTGAAAATTTACATAACAACATCCTAGTATATTTAGGATAATGTTTTTGTTATATAATAATGTATTAAATAGATTTTAGGGAGGTTAAAATGGAAATGAATCTAGAGAGCTTGAGAGTAGATGTTACCTCTTAATCGGGAAACTTTTTTTGGTTTGTACCAAAAGGATTCATTGGAAGGATTTATCATAAAATTGGATAATGAAGGTCTATATTAGGTTTTATGGGAAGCTATATGGGTAGATCTTGTATGAACCTAAGTCTTTTTATAGGTGTGAGGAATGGGGAGATGTTTTGGCCTTTTATAAGGGAGGAAAAAGACTCACATGGTATTTTTGAAAACATGTTTGGTGTACACATGTTTTTACCTAAAAAAGCATAATAAAAATAAAACTCATTAATTTAAATTTAATTTGTGAATTATTTCCATACAATGGGTTTTGGACAGGTGTTTAGGTTATTTTGACCTTTATGTGAAATGTTCAGTCCTTTGTTAAGCTTAATTTTTCCTTAATAATTATTATAAATTCTAAAAACATTCGCTAATAATTTTGGTAAAAAATAAATTATTTTTATTTTAAATAATAAATTATTATTATTGAAAATATATTATTCATTTTTTGAAATTATAATCATATAATTGTAAGAAATTAATTTAAAATTCACCCCGTATGCAGGATGACAATGTGGGTTTTTAAATTAAAGACATCCAAAAGTTTGATAAGTTTTTACATTAAATATCAAATCTAAATTTATCTCAATGACCTAAATTTTATTAAATTATAGCATTGTTATATAATTAAAATTTAAAAAAATTAATATCATAACTTAAACTTATAAATAATTTAGATGAAAATGTACTTATGATCTAAAATTCAGTATTTTTTACAATTCGTTATAAAATGAAATGTTTCCTAAAGTATATCCAAATAACCCTAACCTAATTATTGTGTTTATACATAAAATATGAAGTTATTTTTAACATATTATATAAATTACTGTGTCAAAATTTCGATTTAAAATTGTCTCTCGAATAATTGATTGTAAAATTGACCTTATAAAAATATAGGTTTTTATGTGTAAAATAGAGTTTGTTATTGTCTTCAGACTATTAAACCTATTGTATGAATATGAACAATATTTTATAGAATATATAACTTATATATTTCATTAAATTCATTAAATAATTGTTATTAAATATTTTTATTAATATAAAACTCCTTTGGAAGCATAAATATAATAATATTCCTTTTTCTATCCAATTGGTTATTATTTATGTTTCTCATTAATTGGTAACCAATGAATTCATTTTTTATTGAACTAAACCAAATATTTTCATAATTTAGTTAATAATATTAATAACCTCTGACATAACAGCGAGGTTATATCATATTATGTTAAATAATAATATTTTAATAATACATTTTTATCTGATGAAACTCAATCTTTCATGTACTGAAAGCAATTCCGGAAGGTCAATGAATCTTGTAACACAATCAATCGAGGAAGGTATATATTACATGAAATGAATGTTGTCAAGGAAGGTCAATGTTTCATGTAACTCAAGATAACTCAGTTTTTTTGTATTAAAATCAATGGAATATATTAAATATTTTTTAATATTGTAATCATAATATAATGTATACGGTTAATATATTCACTTTTTACACATTGTGTTGTGTGTCATAGAAGTTTTTGAATACAAATATTTACATTAGAATTTTGGGGTGTTAAAAAATCCCTAAAATTATATTTATTTGAATTTATTTTTAATAAGGGGGGATGATAACATTAATTTTTTAGAAATTAGTTATATGAAACAAATCCAAAGGGGAGATTAATGTTCTCAAATGGAATTGTAAAGATTAAGTTGAGTTTTTTCAATAATATTGGGGTGTAATCAATGAATATTGTGAAATTATATCATAATAGATGGTGAAGTATGATGAAGGGTACTAATTTAACATCTCACTTGAACATATTTCAGAATACATCAATTAACATATGATGATTTGTGTGTTAATCATTAATGATTCAAGAAAAGTACTAGTGACGGTGAAGTTTTACTATCTATAATAGAGTTTTAAGTGAATTTATGTATATCATTAAAATGATATATTTAATTGAGATTTATAAATTACATTATAAATGGAATTCTTGATATACCATATAAATTATATTGGAAATAAATGATACTAATGAAAAGATCAATGAAATAGATAAATGATGTCCTGAAGTGTTGAGATGGATTTTCTGTTGATTTAATGTGCTGAAGAAGTCTATGAGATTATCCAATTTAAGTATGATCACATCTTTATTTGTAGTGAAGAAACTAAAATTGAAAAAATATTGAACCCTATTCACTTTATAAGGACACATGGTAGTATCTTTCTAAGGTTGTCTAGAAACAACATAAATTCATTAATGTATGAAAACATGAGTTCAAAAGGGTGATTCCAATAGAAGAGTGAACTTCATAAGATTTATAGTCACATCAAATCGTTAATATTAATAATTAATTTGTTATATCTTTATAAATAATTTTTTATAATTTTTAAGGATTATCCATCCTTATTAAAAACAATCAATTTTGGTAAATATTATGAAATAGATTGAACTACTGTAGAACTTTGTAATGTTCACAAAATTTTAATTAATTGAGTATATCAATATTATATGTTATATTTAATATAAAATTATAAAATAAATAAAACAATAATGATTTATTTTAAATGAAATAATTTATTCATTCGATAACGAGAAGCTGATCTTCATGGATATAAATATCATAAATTATTAAAAAATAATTATGATACATGATATTCATATAAAATAAAATATCCATAGGAGAAGCTAGAGTTTGTAATTTTTTTATTTCACAATCACTATATTAACATCACTACATTGATAAAATTAATGTTTATATAGGCTTTGTGGAGAGATTAATTAAGAGGAAATAATTCCTATTTCCTTAAGGCGATTTGAATAAAGAACACCGACCGATGTTTTTGAGAGGATAATGAGAATGAATTTAAAATAGAAAATCCATTAGTTTTAAATTCTTAATATCATCTTACATCTAATATTTGAGTAGTTTTTAAATAAAAAAGGTGGAAATTCTATTAAAAATCCATATAATATTATGTGAATATAAAAATGCAGGAGAATTAATAAGAAAGTGAGATTCCCTTTGTCGCATGAATGACATTGATTAAATACAAAAACATTAAAATAATAACTATGTAAATATGTTGTAAAATGTGGAATTTAAGAGGGGAAAAATGAATCTAGGAACATAAAAATGGTTGAAGATAACTTATAGAACTCAATAATATTTTTTATTGAGGAAGAAAAGAAAATCATTGAACATCTTGAGAAGGTGATAAATATCAACCAATTTCACTATGATCATCAGATATAGAAGTTATTAAAAAATAGGTCATTTGAATTTGTATTTACTATTGAGTCTTGAGGAGGAATATCAACATCAACATTTTATAAGAAACTAAATTCAAAGAAAATATCTTTATCATGGAGGATTGAACTGTTATACTGATAATGATAATTTATTTTTTTATACTCAGGAATGGTCCCAGATCCGTTATATAATATTTGGATAAAGAATATTACCATTTTAGCCACTTGTATTTCTAGTAAATAATCTATTATTGGTGGGTTGACCTATCTCAAAAAGGAGTAGGCTCTCACATTGAGGTTAAACTGTTGAAAAATTACATTTTTCATGTGCATTTATTTACTGTATAATCTGGGTTATCTTAAGAGGCGCAAGAAGAGTGCATCAAGACTTCAACCAGACTAAGAGGTTAAATTAAAAGGAAATGATTCATAAAAAGGGAGCCATTGATTCACCCCATATCAATGGTACACAACAAACCTTTGATCTATTATTAGTTACCCCCTCGACGGACATATTTTCCTTGGTGGGGGGATGGTCCCCCACTGTGATTAAGATATTAAGCATGAAATATATGGTCATTGAGTAATTTGGGGGCCTTTGGGCCATACAAATTATTAAGTATCCCTAGTTTCGTTTGTGATATATCCTTAGTTGAGTCAAGCTATAAAGATTGGGACATTACCTTATCTATATATTTCCTCATGTTTGAATCATATTTGGGTTACCTTTAGTTATTCTATATATATATCATTATTAGTATTTGAGTTTCCTTATTGTTCACCCCTTACTTTGGATTCTAAGGCATCCTAATTAGTATTTTTATACTCACCCCTATATGGGCCTCATTCACTCACATGGGCTTTATGTATAGGAGATTCATATGATGGAGAAGACTTGTGTGGATGTGGTCTTAGTGGTGTTGGATCATAATGTTGTTTGACGATGATGGTTTTATCATTTTTGGTATCAGGAGTTGGTGTGACATAGATTTTCAACTTATAGTTATTTGAGGTCTCACTTTATTATGGGATATTATGCCATTTTGTTTTCCAATACCATTTGTTGTTTCATTTTTATATTTTTATGGATGTTTTACATATTCCACATACATATTATCATATATTTAGCTATTATTTTTTGTGTTGAATTATTATATAGTATTCCAAATATATGTGGTTGTGTGCAGGTTAAATTGGAAAAGGCCTCAAATGTGTGTGATATACCTTCACAATGTTTTTCACTAACCCCAAATCTGTAAGAGATATGCTTAGTCTAGAACACTTAGCTTGCAATTGCACCATGTGGGGTCCCTATGGGTAATGTTTCATCATTGTAGGATTGTTACCCCTTAATATATTAAAGATTAATTAAATACTAATGATAAATTATTAAGCCCCATCAAGTAGATCAACACAATTCCTAAATGTGAATGTGATGGAATATAAGAATTTAAATTATTTATGACTGGATGTGTGGTATCGGGGGTTCATTTTGATTTTTTGAGGTTTTTGGGGGTCCTGAAGTGTGTTCTTGGATCTATTTATATTTTTCATGGTTCACTGTAACATATTTTTCTAATAGAAAAAATATTTTTTAATTTTTTTCAAAATAAATTTATGTCGTTGTAATAATATATATTTTAAGGTTGAGAAAAAACTCATTATTAATGTCATAATAAATATTTACCAAATTAAAATGTTAAATAAAACTAAAAGAAACGATTGGATGATAAATAAACACTCTTGAAAAATATTGAAAACAAATATTTTTGGTAGGTTGAGAAAGTTATCAAGTCATGTTCTTGTTATATAGAAAATCACTTTTTTGATATTTATCAATGGTAAAAAAACATTGAATATATTTTCTTAATTGGTAGTTTCATTAAATAGACAATGCATAAATTTGGAAAAAATATTATATTAAACTTAAAACATGGATTGATCATGTATGTGTCTTAATATACTATATACCGTTAATAATAATTGATAGAATATGAAATATATGTCTAAGTAAACAAATATTATTAGTAATGATTATGAAGATATAAATACACGTAAAATTCCACATTTGTGATAACGTTTATAAAAGTATTATTTCAATTATTATCCAGATATTAAGAACATAATGGGATCTTGTATATAAAAATAGAGCTTGTCTAATATAATGTGTCAATTTTAATTCCTGAAAGTTAATGTGAACATTAAAAACTAAAATTAGGGCAAACATTATGTTTTTTTCAATTTTTTTAATATAAATTTAATGAAATTTCAATGAAATAGACTCGATTTATTCTAAAAGTATAATATAATTTTTTATTGATATTTTTTAAATAAAAATATAATATAGTTTCCCAACATCAAAATATTGAAATAATTTCATTTAAAATAATTTTAATTTTTTAATTGAATAATATAAAATCTCATCTAGCTAGTTTAGTATCATTCTTTGTGGTGTATATAAAATTATAGTTCATTGAAAATACAATCAAATCAGATTTGTCTACAGAATAAAATACTATATTTTTTGCTGTTAAATGATAATTCATTTAAAAATAATATAATATAATATATAAAAATATTTAAGATTATATTTTAAATTAAAGATGTGGTATATTTTATAAATTAATTGAGTATATTAAATTAATTTCAAAAAATATACTTTGTAATAACTAAACAATATTTAACATAAGTTCAAGTTAAAGAAATTTATGCTGATAAATTAATATTATTTAATAATAATCTATATCAAAAATGTTAATGGGTACTATAACGACTCATACTTTATATACATTGTTATTACTTCAGAATTGAAGCATACTTATTACAACATATAAAAAAACCATGAAAGGATTGTATAGGTATA
Source organism: Viscum album (assembly GCA_963277665.1). Lineage (NCBI taxonomy): Eukaryota > Viridiplantae > Streptophyta > Magnoliopsida > Santalales > Viscaceae > Viscum > Viscum album. The sequence continues at coordinate 1,045,316,074 of OY728138.1, read as the reverse complement.
GTGTCCTTAGAAACTGGGAAACATAAACAACTGTTCATAAATCATCTACGTTGTCTCCCATTTATTTCATCATATCTAGAGTCCCTTTTGGCATATTCTACTTAATATCCTTCTTCCTGACCTGGGGAAAAGAAAACATACAAAAGGGTGAGCTCAAATGCTTAGTAAGGGTAAACAAAAGAAATATCAATCACATCATATTCATAATAACATAACATTTTGGAAATCATAACCTGCAAAAGAGATCATAATTTCATAACATGGGATAAATAAAAGTATTGAAATGTAATCCCAATAATCATAACATAAAACATGAAACTTTGTGGCATACACACATAATCATAGAGAATAATTTCTTAGTAGTCAAGACTCATTTCCAAGACTATATTAGCGGACAAAGTCCATTTCTGAACCGAGTTCACTCCTCGTTTCAGTCCTGTTTCACTGAACCGGATTAAACTGTCATTCCAGCCATGTCTATCTCATGAGATATAAATCTTTACCCATTGCATTCGATGGAGATATAGGTCCCACCCATCTCGTAATGAAACCGTTATTATGTGTTCTACAAAATCATAAATCATACATCATAGTATAACCCATGTAATAAAAATGGGATTCTTAAACATCATGCCATCATAACATAATCCATATAAGATAAAAGGACATCATAAAATTAATTCCATCCTAACATAATCATTTCAATGTAAAAATAAGGATAGAAACAGAACCCTATATTATCTTTGATGGAAAATAATTTTGATAGAACACTTGAACTCCATTCTTGAGGGAAATATCCTTTCTACTTAAAAAACACTTTCCTTTCATAAAATGTCATATAATTTTAAACTAAAAGTATTTGATTAAAAATAAACATGAAAACTTGTAAAGGAAGCTTCATGGAAATAATGTTCTAAAAATCTATTCATGCTGTATAAGTTAAAAAACATTATTCTCGTACTTTGGCTGGAAAAGTCAAAAAGTACCTCATACGAAAAACGACAAAAAACTAAAAAAAGGGTAAAATTGGATTTAAACAATTGTATGAGGATATAAATAATATTACATATTGAGTAAACATGGATGTGGATGATAAATATTCCCCAGTAAATTCTGAAGTATAAACAGTCATGGATAAAAATTGAGATTGCGAGATTTTCCCTTACCTTAGGTCCGATTTGCTTCGTACATGTCCGAACCTCCTGTATAATGATTTAAATAATGTTATGGACTTATTCCAGAATCGTACACATTGTTATGATATCATATATGGTCAAATTATTAGCTTCTTATTAGTAATATTTCATTGTTACTTGTTATTCGGGTGTTTATTGCTTCTTGTTCTTATGCGTGTTTTGTCGAATAAATTTTTATTCTTATTTTAGGTTATAGATATCTCATTTCCAGAATGGTATTACTGTAATATATATCATATTTATTCATTCAATTCATTTATATAATCATCAAGCATTGAAGATCATGTAAAACGAGTCGCATCACATCGTGGAGATGGTAGGCCGTACGTACACACGAGCGATGATATCGTTCCCATGATCGTGGAATTGTATTGAAGTGTATGTATACTATTTCAGAATTAATATAACTTTACAATAATCATATATAGATATTCTTTACACCATTATACCGATTCAAGTATGGTGGTGGTGGAAAACAGATTACACCACGGCGTGGAGACGGTATTCTGTACGTACGTACGCGTGGTGATTTTGTTTTCCGTAGGATGGATAGAAGGAGAAATAGGGTTCTTTCGTATTTATAATAACATATCAGTATATGATTGATACTGATGTTATTACTTACTAATGAAACAACTAAAGAATAATAAGTTGAAGAAGATATAAAGTTGAAAGAATCGGTAACGGACATTACCTCTTCTTTGAAGCGCCTCTTCTTAACCTCCTTTTAGGGCACTAAATATGGTCTTTGAAGAATACCAGGACCTCTAGGATGCTTCTAGGGGAGTGGAGAAGAGAAATTTTCAGGTTTTGTCCGATCTTGAAAGCTCAAAGTGGTGTGAGGAGGAGATGGAGGAGGTTCCCTTTTATAAGGGAGGGGAGAGGCACCTTAGGAAAAACATAAAATATTATTTTATTATAATGTCATATTAGGTTTTTAATAGCTCCAAATTAATTTATTTCAAATATATGGTGGGGATGGGTCGAAATCCTCTCGACCAATAGATTTTAGACATGTTTATGTTACTATTTTAACCTTATAATTTAGATTTAACTCTAAGTTAAATAATTTAACTTTTACTGTGTCTTCTTGTTTTCTTACAATATATGGTTAATAAACATACTATAACAAGAAAAATGAACCCAATTTTGTTTATTATTTATATATATAACCTTATCTATGTCTTTTGAAAAAACCTTATGTTTTTAGGAATAAAATAACAATTAATAATATAATATTTGTTTTAAAAACTATTTTATGTCAATTTTGACACTATTTGGTAATTGATTTTTGTGAAAATCATAAAAGCATGATTAGTTCAAAAAAAGTTAATTAAATCAATACTAACATGTCATATGAACCTAGAAAATTATTGTAATTCATAAAAAGTCTGAAATTACATTTATTTGGGTATTTATAACATCAATTATGTTAATATTTCCTTAATAAGGTAATTACTGCATCATCGTTGTGTCATAAATAAATTAAATTATTTAAAGTCTAAAAATTATAAATAAAATACCATTATGTAGGAAATCTTTTAATAGTTCTAATGAATATTTTTATTCTAATTTATCTCATTTATAACCCTATATTAAAAAAATTAGTTATTAAACTTTGATTTTAACTATTTTAACTCTTCTTTAAATAAAATAATATTAAATGTTCTAATCTAATCCAGGTTGTCCTAAATGGTCATATGTTATTTATAAGGTTGTTTATGGTCGAATTAGACTTATCCAATAGAATTAGGACATGTGTTAGGGTAATAATAATATCATTTTGACCCTCAATTACCCTATTTACTTTTAACCGTTGTAAATAAAAGTAAAAGGTTACTATTCACCAAATATTATTTTCATCTCATTGAACCACATTTTAGTCTTTGATATTAACCGTGTCTCCCTGATTTTCGAAATTCCAATCACAGAAGCAGTAAAATTTTGTTTTATGTGAATTTTCAAATTCTCCTAGGAGGTGGGTAAAAGACAGTGAAAATTTCAATTAAATTTTTATATAACTAAATTTTTTATAAAATGACACCAATGAATTAAATTGAACTTATATATGTATTATGTATCAATTTTGACCTAAAATAAATTTAAATAAAATAAATAATTATTTAAATAAAAATTCGGTTTTTAAATAGTAACCCAGTGTTTTCACTATTCATCAAAAATTGAAAGTTTTTAGAAAAATACCAAAATTTCACCCTAGGACAATTTCGATATTCCGAATCCAAAAATGAAGTCCATTTTGAAAGATAAAATTTATAAAATTTCAAAAAGTTGGTATTACTATTCATAACGGCTAGTTTTAATAATATTTTAATAGCATATCGCTTTTTAGTGAAACTCGGTATTGTGTACAACGCAAGCTATCAAGGAAGGTCGTGATTGTGTGTAAAGCAATCCAAGCTAGTGTTGTGTGTAGTTAATGATTCCTTTGATGATTTATATATCATAAAAACAAAATATTTTTCATAAAAGTCTCAGGTGATACATTCTACCCCCCTTAAAAAGAATTTCTCCCTCGAAATTCGCCACTTTGTAACAAACAGATGAGGATACCTCTCCCTCATCATATCCTCAAGCTCCCATGCAGCTTCTTGTAATTTGTGGTTCCTCCATAAAAATTTCATCAATCCAGTGGTCTTGTTCCTTAAGACTTTTTCTCTATGATCCAGAATCTCTATCGGGTTTTCTTCATAAGAAAGATCATTCTCCAGCGGTACAACTTCTGAGATGAGTACATATGAAGGATTGGGTATGTACTTTCTCAGGAGAGATACATGGAACACATCTAGAACTTGATAGAGATTCATTGGAAGTGCCAATCAATAAGCTACCTTCCCAAAACGATCCAGTATTTCGAAAGGAACGATATACCTAGGGCTCAACTTTCCCTTGTTTCCAAATATCGTTACTCTCTTCCAAGGAGATATTATTAAGAACACTTTATCACCCACTTCAAACTCTAGGTATTTTCTTCGGTTGTCGGCATAACTTTTTTGTCGACTCTGAGCTGCTCTTATGTGTTGTTGAATAGATCTGACCTTTTCTACCATCTCATCAACAAGATCATGTCCTAATAGCTTTCTTTCCCCAACTTCATCCCAGCTAGTTGGAGTTAGGAATTTCTTTCCATTGAGAGCTTCATAAGGATCCATCTGAATATTAGAGTGAAAGCTATTATTATATGAAAAATCCACCAAAGGTAGGTGTTGATCCCAACCACCTTTTAATTCCATAGAGCAGGCTCTTAACATATCTTCTAGAGTTTGAATTGTTCTCTCAGACTAACCGTCTGTCTCAGGATGATAAGCAGTGCTAAAACTCAACTCTGTATCTAGATTATGCTGAAGAATTCACCAGAACTTTAAGGTAAACCTTCGATCTCGATCAGATATAATGGAAAGTGGTACTCCATGCAATCTTACCACTTCCTTTACATATATCCAGGCAAGCTGATCCAGAGAGAAATCCTCTCTAATAGCAATGAAGTGTGCCGACTTCGTAAGACGATCAACTATGACCCAGATATAATTATTACCTTTGGATGTTTTAGGAAGTCCTGTGAAAAAGTCCATAGTGATGTTTTCCCATTTCCATTCGGGTATGGGTAATGGTTGTAACATCCCCTTTGACTTCTATCTCCCAACATTAACTTACTGATAAACCAATCATCAAGAGACATATTCAGCAACATCTCTTTTCATGTCATCCCACCAGAAGTACTCTTTCAAGTCCCTATACATATTCGTGCTTCCAGGATGAATAGAGAAAGAAGAACTATGAGCCTCTTCCAGCATCTCCTTCTTTAATTTGGGGATGGGAGGAACACAAACCTGATTCCTAAACTTTATTATCCCATCGCAATCAAGGTTGAATTTAGGAACATTTCTCACCTTCTTTTGTAACTCTACATCTTCTTTCTGTGCCTCTTTAATCATCACATGTATAGATGGTTGAACTTTCATTTGAGAAAGATATGATTTTCCCCTTCCATTATAATTACTAGATCCATCCTTTGTAAATCCATAAATATTGGATCTTTTGTGATCCTCATCATGGATAAGCTAGCATGGTCTTGTCGACTTAATTCATCTTCCACCTTGTTTTCTTTCCCAGGGCGGTAATGAATTGAGCAGTCATAATCCTTAATCAACTCCAACCATCTTCTTTGGCACATATTCATCCCTTGTTGTTTCAAAATATACTTTAAACTTTTATGATCAGTATAAATATCACACCTTTCACCATAAAGATAATGCCTCCAAATCTTTAATTCAAATATTACCACAGCTAAATCCAAATCATGAGTTGGGTAATTTTGCTCATGGATTTTCAACTATCGTGAGGCATAAGCTATCACCATATCATTTTTCATGAGAACACACCCCAGCCCCTTCTTGGATTCATCCCTATAGATCACAAACCTTTCTCCACTATAAGGCAGTGTGAGCACAGGTGCACTGGATAACCTTCTTTTCAAATCCTTGAAATTATCTTCACACTCCTCTGTCCACACGAACATAACTCCTTTTCGAGTCAACCTGGTGAGTGGATTAGATAATCGTGAAATATCTTTCACAAATTGTCCATAATATCCAGCCAAACCAAGAAAACTTTGGATCTCAGTTACTTTTGTTGTTCTCGACCATCTTTCGATAAACTCTGTTTTTTTAAACACATATATCCCCTCTTTTGAGATTATGTGACCCAAAAATGCAACTTTTTGAAGCCAAAAATCTCACTTGGTGAATTTGGCATAAAGCTTATCCTTTATCAGGGTCTTCAATACAATTCTCAATTGATCTTCATGTTCTTCCTTTCTCTTTGAATAGATAAGAATATCTTCTACAAAGTCTACCACAAACTAATCAAGATAGTCTCTAAAGACTCTATTCATCAGATCCATGAAGATGGCAGGGGAATTAGTAAGACCAAATGGCATCACTATAAATTCATAGTGTCCATACCTTGTACGGAAAGCCGTCTTTGGTATATCCTCCCTTTTGACCCTTAATTGATGATACCCTGAAAGAAGATCAATCTTGGAAAAGTATTGAGCTCTGTGTAGTTGGTCAAATAATTCATCAATGTGTGGGAGAGGATATTTGTTCTTGATAGTGATCTTTTTATGTTCTCGATAATCAATGCAGAGTCTCATTGATCTATCTTTCTTCTTAACAAACAGGACAAGTTCTCCCCAAGGTGACGCACTAGGGCCTATGAATCCCTTATCAATATTCTCTTGGAGTTTCTTCTTCAATTCCTGCAACTCAATTGGTTTCATTCTATAAGGTGTCTTTGAAATAGGCAAAGCACCCGGTACGAGTTCTATTGAAAACTCAACTTCACGATTTGGTGGAAGACCCGGTAATTCCTCTAGAAAGACATCATCAAACTCCCGTAAAATGGTTATATTCTTAATCGTTAGTTTCTCACCAACCATTTGAGATAAATAACCTTCATTTAGTAGAATCAAGACCCATAAGATGGAAGAAATTTCTACTGTAATGTTATGTTCATCCTTGAATCAATAGACGATCATAGATTAATCTGGAATATGAAATGTGACTTCCGTTCTTTGGCAACTGATATGAGATCCATATAAAGAAAGCCAATCCATTCCAAGAATCACGTCAAATTCCACTATAGGAAGGATCACAAGATTTGAAGGAAGCACTTTCCCACAAACCACAATCAGAGAAGAATTATAAACTTTTTATGCGACTGTTGTTCCATTAGGGGTTGTCATAGGAAACTCAACATCTAATTGTTGAGGTAATACAGAGATATCCTTATAAAATTCTTCAGAAATAAAAGAGTGGCTGGATCCAGAATCAAATAAAACATTTTCTACTTTATAGTGGATGGTAAGTGTACCTTTCACCACATCATTATCGTACTCCACATCGCTGATAGAAATTTCATGTGACCTTCCTTTGCCTTTACCCTTAAGTGTTTTTTGACGTCGATCATCATCAACAACCCTTGGATTAGGGAATTGATTATCATAATGCCCCATTTCCTTGCACTTGTAACACTGAAGTGTAGGAGGTGCATTCTGTGTATCCCTTTCTTTGTTCGCATCACTTGACATCTTCTTCCCATCATTGCAGAATTCAAATGCCCGATGACCATCCTTTCCCCATTTGAAACATTTACTTGTCCCTTTAAGACAACTCCCTCCATGTTTCTTTCCACACTTTGAGCATAAGGGAAAACTCATCTTCTTTTCAGTGTGCTCTTTATATTTTCCTTTGAATTCCATTTTCCTCTTCTTATCAAATACATATGACTGATGGGTTACTCCAATCTCCATATCAACCTTGAGAGCACATCGAACAATTTCCTCGTAGCTATTGAAGTCCCTTATGGCTAACGCCCTTCGAAGACTTGGTTTTAAGACACTAAAGAATCGATCGATCTTACTCACAGGTTGGATAATAATCCTAGAAGCGTACCTTGCAAGTCTTGTAAAATTTTCTTCGTAGGTACCAAAAAATTCATCATCCTTTTTCTTTAGTTCAAGAAACTCCTTCTCCATATTTTTTCGAAGGATACAAGTGAAGTACTTATTGAAAAATAAGTTCTTGAACTCTTCCCATTCCATGGATTCAATTTCATCCCTTTGCCTCGTATTCTTGATAAAATTACACCATTGATCGGTTTCACCTTCCAAACGATAAACTGCTCAAATGACTTTATCATGTTAAGAACATCGAAGAACTGAAAATATCTTTTCAGTGGTACTGATCCACTGTTCAGACACTAATGGATCAGTAGACCTACTGAATGAGGGTGGACACTGACTCATGAAGGATTCAATATAATGTTGCTCCTTCCTTTGCTCGTTTTCAAGTCCTGCATGATTCATAGCTTGAGAAAGTTTTGTGAGAATAGCTACAAGATTTTTCATTCTAGCTCCCATAACGTTGGGTTTCTCAGGGGGACAATCATTGTATTGCCTGTCTCATTCGGCATTAACACGGTTCCTTCGGTTTCCAGCCATTGACTAAAACCAAGAAGAATAGTGTGAGCAACACTAATTATAATAGGAAAACCACATAATCAAGAATAAAATTTCACACCTAAGGTCTTATCATAGGTTGTTCATGGCCATTTTTAAGACACTAAGATTGTGTTATATGCTTAGATATATCCTTACGGTTCTTACTAAGGCTTTTATATCCTAGTTTTCAATGGTTGACTATACCTTTCCTCTGATACCAACTATAATGACCCATAATTTATATACATTGTTAATACTTCAGAATTGAAGCATACTTATTACAACATATAACAAAACCATGAAAAGACCGTATAGGTATAGTGTCTTTAGAAACTGGGAAACATAAACAACTGGTTCATAAATCATCTACGTTGTCTCCCATTTATTTCATCATATCTAGAGTCCCTTTTGGCATATTCTACTTAATATCCTTCTTCCTGGCCTAGGGAAAAGAAAAAATACAAAAGGGTGAGCTCAAATGCTCAGTAAGGGTAAACAAAAGAAATATCAATCACATCATATTCGTAATAACATAACATTTTGGAAATATAAACCTGCAAAAGTGATCATAATTTCATAACATGGGATAAATCATAGTAGTGAAATGTAATCCCAATAATCATAAATTAAAACATGAAACATTGTTTCATACACACATAATCATATTGAATAATTTTTTAGTATTCAAGACTCATTTCCAAGACTATCATAGCGGACAAAGTCCATTTCTGAACCGAGTTCACTCCTCGTTTCAGTCCTGTTTCAATAAACCGGATTAACCTGTCGTTCTAGCCATGTCTATCTCATGAGATATAAATCTTTACCCAATGCATTGGAGGGAGATATTGATCCCACCCATCTCATAATGAAACCATTCTTATGTGTCCCACAAAATCATAAATAATACATCATATCATAACCCATGTAATAAAAATAGGTTTCTTAAACATCATGCCATCATAATATAATCCATATAAGATAAAAGGACATCATAAAATTAATTCAATCATAACATAATCAAATCAATGTAAAAATAAGGATAGAAACAGAACCCTATATTATCTTAGATGAAAAATAATTTTGATAGAACACTTGAACTCCATTCTTGAGAAAAATATCCTTTCTACTTCAAAATCATTTTCCTTTCTTAAAATGTCATATAATTTTAAACTAAAAGAAGTTGATTAAAAATAAACTGGAAAACTTTTAAAGGAATCTTCATGGAAATAATGTTCTAAAAATCCATTCATGCCGTATAAGTTAAAAAACATTCTTCTAGTACTTTGGCCGAAAATTTCAAAAAGTACATCATACAAAAAACGACAAAAAACTCACCAAAGGGTAAAATTGGATTTAAAAAATTTTAGGAGGGTATAAATAATATTACATAATGAGGAAACATTGATGTGGACGATAAATATTCCCCAGTAAATTCTGAAGTATAAATAATCTCGGATAAAAATTGAGATTTTGAGATTTTCCCTTACCTTAGGTACGATTTGCTTCGTACGTGTCCTAAAATCCTGTATAATGATTTAAATAATGTTACTGACTTATTCTAGAATCGTAATCATTTTTATGATATCATATATGGTCATATTCTTAGCTTCTTATTAGTAATATTTCATTGTTACTTGTTATTCGGGTGTTTATTTCTTTTTGTTCTTATGTGTGTTTTGTCGAATAAATTCTTATTCTTCTTTTAGGTTATAGATACCTAATTTCCAAAATGGTATTAGTTTAATATATATCATATTTATCCATTCAATGCATTTATATAACCATTAATCATTGAAGATCATGTAAAACGAGTCGCATCACATCGTGGAGATGGTAGGTCGAACGTACGCATGAGCGATGATATCATTCCCATGGTCATGGAATTGTATTTAATTGTATGTATAATATTTCAGAATTTATATCACCTTACAATAATCATATATATTTATTCTTTACACTATTATACCCATCCAAGTATAGTGGTGGTGGAAAACAGATTACACCACGGCGTGGAGACGGTATTCCGTACATACGCACGCGCGGTGATTTTGTTTTCCGTAGGATGGATAGAAGGTGAAATAGGGTTGTTTCATATTTATAATAACATATCAGTATATTATCGATACTTATGTTATTACTTCATAATGAAACAACTAAATAAGAATAAGTAGGATAAGAAATAAAGTTGAAAGAATTGCTAACAGACGTTACCTCTTCTTTGAAGCGCCTCTACTTAACCTCCTTTTAGGGCGCTAAATATGGTCTTTGAAGAAGACCAGGACCTCTAGGATGTTTCTAGGTAAGTGGAGAAGATAAATTGACAGGGGTTGGGCGAGCTTGAAGGCTCAAAGTGGTGTGAGAAGGAGAGGGAAGAGGTGCCCTTTTATAAGGAAGGGGAGGGGACCTTAGGAAAAACTAAAAATATTACTATATTATAAAGTCATATTCTATTTTTAATAGCTCCAAATTTATTTATTTCTATGAAAAGGTGGGGATGGGTCAAAATCATCTCAACCAATAGATTTTATAAATGTTTAGGTTACTATTTTAACCATATCATTTATATTTAACTCTAAGTTAAATAATTTAACTTTTACCGTGTCTTCTTGTTTTCTTACACTATATGGTTAATAAACTTGCTATAACAAGACAAACGAACCCCAAGTTGTTTATTATTAATATATATAACCTTATCTAAGTCATTTGGAAAAACCTTATATTTTTAGGAATAAAATAACAATTAATAATATAATATTTCTTTTAAAAACTATTTTATGTCAATTTTACACTATTTGGTAATTGATTGTTGTGAAAATCATAACAGCATGATTAGTTCTAAAAAAGTTAATTACATCAATACCAACATGTCATATTAACCTCTAAAATTATTTTAATTCACAAAAAGTCTGAAATTACATTTATTTGGGTATTTATATGATAAATTATGTTAATATTTCCTTAATAAGGTAATTACTACATCATCATTGTGTCATACATAAATTAAATTATTTAAATTATAAAATTTATAAATAAAATACCATTATGTAGGAAATATTTTTATCTTTATAATTAATATTTATAGTAGAATTTATCTCTTTTATAACACTATATTAAAAAAAATAGTTATTAAACTTTGATTTTAACTATTTTAACTCTTCTTTAAATAAAATAATATTAAATGTCCTAATCTAACCAAGTGGACCTACGTGGTCATATTTTATTCCTAAGGTTTTTTTCATCGAATTAAAATTATCCAATAGAATTAGGGCATGTTTTAGGGAAATAATAATATCATTTTTACCCTTAATTACCCTATTTACTTTTGACCGTGGTAAATAAAAGTAAAAAGTTACTATTCACCAAAAATTATTTTCATCTCATTGAACCACATTTTAGTCCTTGATATTAACCGTGTCTCTCAGATTTTCAAAATTCCACTCACAGAAGTGGTAAAATTATGTTTTATGTGAATTTCCAAATTCTCCTATGAGGTGGGTAAAAGATGGCGAAAAGTTCAATAAAATTTTTATATAACTAAAATTATTATAAAATGACTCCAATTAATTACATTGAACTTATATAGGTATTATGTATCAATTTTGACCTAAAATAAATTTAAATAAGATAAATAATTATTTAAATAAAATGTCCGTTTTTAAATAGTACTCGGTGTTTTCACTATTCATCAAAAATTGAAAGTTTTCAGAAAAAATACCAAAATTTCACCCTAGGCTAATTTCGATATTCTGAATCCAAAAATGAAGTCCATTTTGAAAGATAAAAATTTATAAAATTTCAAAAAGTGGGTACTACTATTCATAACAGTTAGTTTTAATAATATTTTAATAGTATATCACTGTTTAGAGAAACTCGGTATTGCGTACAACGCAAGCTATCAAGGAAGGTCATGATTGCATGTAAAGCAAGCCAAGCTAGTGTTGTGTGTAGTGAAAGATTCCATTAATGATGTATATAGTATAAAAACAAAATATTTCACATAAAAGTCTCGGGTGTTACACGGACTAAAAGTTAAAAATGATAATTTATTTTCAAAATTTGATAGATATATCAGCTAATATTGAAATTAAAAAATTTACTTAATATTTTATTTTTAGGTATATAAATACAGTTTCACCCAACTAAAAAGGTATGAGAAATAACTCGTAGTGAATTTTGATGACTTAAAAAATGTTTAACAGATTACTTATAAGAAAAGAATAACAAATAATTATAATCCCTCTAAAAAGAAATGATTGTTTTAAAATAATTAAAATTCTATTATATATTAATTTGACTAGAAAGGGTGATAATCACTATATAAGTGGTTACAAAAACAAAATATAATAATATGCTATTAATATATGAAAATATTGTCAACCATGGGTTTGAAAATTAAAATTTTGAAAGTATTGTAAATGATTATGGTTTTGAGCCTCAAATTAATAAGAAGTATCAATACTATAAGGATTGGACAATAGAAAACATGCTAAAATTTTCGAATATTATTGGTAATTAGTAGTATTGTAATTTTTTTGGAATATTCATCTCATTGGATTAAAAATATAATTTTATATATAGATTAATTATTTGAAATTTACATGGTATAAAATAATATACTCTATAATAGATGTAATTATATTTTAATATTTCATAAATGGAAATATTTATTTGTATATATTTGACGTTTTGATTGAAATATTTGTAGACATTTTTTTAACAACATATAAATGAAAAAAATCAATGGATTTAATTTATTTTCATGAAGAAAACCAGATTAAATCATCAATGTGAAATGTTTAATTAAAGTAATAATTTTTATTCATTCACCATCTAAAATTAATTTCCTTAAAAAATCTAATAATTTGATTACAAATATATAAAAAATATACAATGTATGGTTGAAAACATGTTTTTAAAGATTCAATTCCATGGAATTAAAAGGGTTAAAATATAAGTAATGACGTAAATATGAATTATCATATTCTGTAAGAAATATAAAGTTTAAATTATTCAACAGAAATAAATAATGAGATAAATAAATAGACTTTAATTAACATTAAAAACTATCGATATTTTTTTAATAAATATAACTCTGTTAATTTTCTTACGACTAGAAAATATTGGATAAAAATAAAAAGGAAAATATAGATGAAATCTCCTCAATAAAAATATAAAGGGTTATTATTAATAAGAACAAGGATCTCAAACTAAGGTCTATTTTTCAATAAATATCATAATTTTAAGGGGGTTGAGAATGTTATACATTTTCCTTTCATTTTGTTCATTTATTTTTTTTATAATTTTTTTAAAGTAAACATTATATAAATAATATTCCATGAAAATTATAACATCCAAGGTGGCATGTTAAAATTAATTATCAAGTTAATGGATAGAATAATTCTTATATAACTTCCTGAATTATGATCCAAACATATATGGTTGGGAATATTGACCCCCTGATGATGAACTTAGTTAATTATATGATAAAACATGGATCAAATATCATATATAAATGTGGTTAACCTAGATTATTTTAAACCTAATCGAAATTACATAAGGGGAAAAATACATAAAACTTTAACCAAAAAATATCTCTCTCATTTTCCCCCAATTTCATAATATTCATAGGTTTTTTTATATTTTTACTAATTAATAATGTGACCTGTCCTCAGATCAAATGATATAAATAATCCATCTACTATTTATTGTTTTTAAAATAAAATATGTGTTTTCTCAATAATTTTTTAGATGTATTATATTTTAAATGAGAATTGATAAAAAAAATAAATATTTTTGTTCGTATTTTTAAATTTATAAAAAAATTGGGCAATTTATAATATAATTTTCATATAAATTTTAATAATATGACACATTTTATAATTTATTTTTTTGTTATTTTGTTTAAAATAAATAAAACATATATTTTATTTATCTCTTAATGAAAAAATATATGTTATGTTATTATTTGTTATTATAATATTTAAAAAAGGCATATTTTAAATATTACATCATTATTCATATAAATTTAATGGAAAATCATATAACATTTATAGTTTTATTTACTTTTTAAAATATAATAGATTTTTCTATATTAAATCAAAAGATAAGATATATGTTTTATTAGTTTTAATAAAAAAATCCATATATTTCATCATTACCTTTTGAATTTTTTCTGCATTATTAAGGATATATCAAATATTTCATTTATTTTTTATATTGTTGTTTTTTATAAAAGAATTTTTTTTCCAAAATTTGATTATAATATTTTTATGAAAAAAGGGAAAAATATACATCTTGTGTTCTTTTAGTTATTCATATCAAAAAGTATATTTTGTTATGATTATATTTCATTATAAGATAATTTTTAATTTTTAATTTTCCTTTGTTTTAAAATTTTAACCATAGATATAAAAGACATAATGAATTTTTTTAATTGAAAATATATTTATATAATATTTCTTCATATCTCGTATCCTTCCCTACAGTAATTTTTTATGGAAAAATGTCCTTTTATATTTCAATATTTTTATCATTTTAATGTTTTTCATTCATCTATTTTTAATCAATGTAATTGATGTGATTCATTTATTAATTTGGAAAATATTTATATAAATTTTTAAAAAATATAGTGACTTTGGTTTACAATTTATTTTTGATTAAATCATGTTTTAATTTTTTATATTTAAATGTATATTCACATATTCACAATAATTCAATTTTAAATTCTTTATAACCAATTCTATACTATATAATTTTTTTATTTCTATGAAATGGTTATATTAGTTTTATGGTGTTAATTTAAAAAAAATATTTTGTTTTGAGATAACATATGCAGGGTATTTTGGGAATTAATTATCAGTGAAAACCCACTCCTTTTCATTATTTTTTGATATATATTTTTGAAACATTGAATTTTTCAATGGATAAGCTAAATATAATATATATATATATATATATTATTCAAAAATTAATGATTGGGTAGGTTTTATAAAATAGAAAATGACATCGATATATGTTCTAAAAGTAAGTTAATATTTTTATCCAAATTTATTTATAATTTTGAGATTCAAAATAGGTTGGAAACCAAAAAAAAAATAACTTTTTTTTATTATCTTCTATAATTACAATATTACCAATTATAGGCTATAAATTTCTATGTTTTTAATCTCCCTTAAATCATACCTATCACATACATATTTTTGTTAAAATAATTTAGTACTAAGAAATATTATAACTAAATAATATTTTTATAAATGTACTTGTAAATACTACTATGTTCATTCAATGTTAAGAAAAATGATAATTATTTCATCACTTAAAAATATATATAGTCAAATTCATTAAAAATTTCATTCATTACAATATTCAAATATAATCACAATTCAACTCCTAACATGTCATATATTAAATAAATAATCTTTATAAAACAATTAAATTAATTGTATAGTATTTTTATATATATTAGATTGCTATAATGTTTAAATTTCTCTCTTATGTCATGGAATAAATTTTGTATTTGAGAAATACTTCTATTATTGTTAATAAAAACTATCCCCATAATTTCATAATTATAAAAAATTTAACTAGCCCATATTTTTTTATCCTTATGATTGTATTTTTAATGGCATTTAATTATTTATATTTTTATTATAATATTTTATATTTTAAATCATTTTTTCTTTTATTATTGATCTGGTTCCATGGAATAATATAGATGGAGATATAAAGAGAGACCTTCAACCTATAAACAATTTATATTGATTGAGTATGTAATAAAGAAACAAATCCCTCCTTTCACAATACTCTTTAATTAAATAAATCTGCCTCAAAGATTCCCTGAATTTCAAAAATATATAGTTTATTATAGAACATTTTAAAACTTATATTATAATTGTATGTAATGTATGCCCATAAATTAATAAATTATTTGTTGAAAATTTAACATTTAATTATTTATAAAAATATACAGATAATTTGTACAAAAAAACTTACATATATAGATAATTTAAAAGACAATAAAACACTTTAAGAAATATATTTCTAAATACCCCACATCCACCAAATACTAACAAAATTTATATGTGATTCAATAACTTCTGATATGAAATTGATGTGTCTTTACATCAAGAAATCATATAAAGTTTCATATATTTTGGATAAAAATTTTGTATCATAATAAATCATTATTTGCATAACCTTATGTGTAATAATGTGAGATTTTATAGCATAGATAATAATTATAATTTTTTAATTCATTAACATAAGTAAGGAGAGGAAATAGTAAAAATTAATTTTTATTAAAGCTCGATGGTACCACCCAAATCCCTCCATCATTATATGGATGGTTGTAAACTAGGGTTTTGGGATTAAAAACTAATTATTTGAAGTGCCACCCTAATCCATTGTAAATCATAGAGATAGTTGACAACCATAATTTTGTTTATAAATACTAAAAAACATAAGTGATTTTTATTATATATAATGGAAGACTAGAATATAACAACTCTCAACCCAAAAAAAATTAATTATCCATGGTGAATAAATATAATAATAAATATTTATTTCAAACAATATCACAAATGAAAAATAATTATTAATATTATAAAAATTATTAAAAAAACCTAAAATATGAGTAATGTCAAAGAAACACCTAATATTCCTGTATGGAATGTGAAAAGATCCTCTTACTCCATGATATATTATATTCCCAACTACAAACACACAACATGATATGTATGAACAAATAATTAATATATTTAATTTAATAAATAGATACAAAAATCATACTATAACATATGAAAACTTAGTGTGGTGAATTATATATTTAGTAAATCTAAACATAATTTTACCCACATGTGACAATCTAACTCAATATTCTCTAATGAAAATTCAAATTGAATTATCAAAAGACCATATCTTTGCCTCCACGTATCCTAGAGGTTTATGACTAGTAATGAAGTCCTGATACCATTTTTAGGGAGACTATAAACACAATGACTTATGAATAACATAATAAATAAAATAAATTGGAAGCTTTTTCCCATGTTGAACTAGTATAAAATCACTCTCACCTGGAACCCTTAATAAAAATTAAAAATAAGAATATATAAATAATAATAAAATATTTTTATGTCATATACAATACTAATAACCCTTGGGATAATCACGATGCACTAAAATATGAATAAAAAATATAATATCCCTTATGATCCTCTAACACTACTCTAAACTTAACACATACACTCTTTGTGCCTCTATTCTCCTACCATAGCCTACTTATCTAAACTATTGATGAAAAAAATAATAATTGCATGTGTGTTGATTTTCACGTGTTAACTGTGATTAAAATACTTAGTTGGTACCACCATGAAACACTAAAAAAATATAGTAATGTTCTGTTGCATTCATGTTCTCATTTCACGAGTCTTCATGCAATGAATAACCTACTATGGTATCATGTAATATGAAAAAACAAGTTAATAAAAGAAAATTTAGTTAATAAAAATATATTGTATTAGTCAATGATATAAAATAGTTCACAAACATGTAAGTCCCTTGAACACCATGATAGTGGAGGGGTGAATCAGGGTGTACACTTTTTCTTCAAAAGTAACAGATCATGTTCGAACATTGTTAGGAACTTGTAAAACCAATTTGATAGAATCATTTTGTTATTAATCATTTATATGTAGAGAGACAATATAATAATTTTACATGGTTCACAACTAAGGGATAGTTCAAAGAGAATATGTCGACAGTTTGTCGTACCTAAATCCATTAAGATTCACTACTGGATGTGGTGGAAGACAATTATACACAGACACTTTATTCCTGGGACACAACCATTATAAGAATTATAGGGATATCCCAGTACCTCCCTCAGATCACTTCTGTCGACTCCCACTTGCTCACTGTCTCGGGTGAAGTCTTACTTATTTTATTGATATGAATTTCACGTCAATATATTGTGAATATAATTTCTTTTAACTCAATATCATGATACACTACTTGAATCATAGTCTGAACTTAATACACTTTAATTCACTGATAAATCAAACCAGATATTCAAAACCTTTTAGATGCACAACTCATGTACTTGTGTGAAACACCTTTACTTTCACATAATGTTTTGGTTTTTTAGCACAACTCAAACATTCATGTAATTTTTTCACAAACATCACATGATCAAGATAGACCCAAGGAGCGTTCTGCGTTCAAGCCTTCTTTGTGGAACTCTATAGTGTGAAACTCTTCCACGTGTAAGATGTGCCGTAACATTGTCAGAAAAAGTTACTTATAATGATGGGGTATCTACCTAATTATAGACATATCTCATACTACATTCAAGTTCCTTATTCTTATTCCACTATGTGTGAAACATTCCTCATATGTTAAAATTCTCTAATTGATGTCTCATTTGGTGTGCAATCTTTATCTCTATTTCACAGTCATGTGTAACTCCTTCTGTATCACGTAATATAATCTTTTTTCCAATTTAGAAACATGTTTGAATCTCTTGAATTTTCCTTATTTTAAATGATGGTCAAAAAAATATTTGGCTCAACTTTGAGAAACATTTTCACCCTTGTGTGAAACTTCTTTCATTTACATGAATATCCTTCCTTTTCCAATAAAAACATTCATCATCCTCCAAATTTTGGACTAAAAAGTTTGAAAAATACTAGGAAAAAACATTGACTTCAACATTGAATCCATATGTAGTATAGAATACTTATCTTTAAAACTGATTAATCCACCCTAGTGTGGATTGACCGAAGACACAAAACACACTTTGTTTCTAGCAATGAAAAACCCTATTTTCAATAAAAAACACCTTTCATGAAATAGGGTTCCTAATAATACATTTTTAATCCTTTATTGAAGAATAATTTCATAATAAATATTGAAATTATTTACTATTATACAATTTTGGAAAATAATTTATATACATAATTTGTCCATATTAAGAGGGAAAAGAACTATAATTAAAAGGTCTAGGTTACATCTTACAAATCCCATTTTCCATCATTTTCCACTACCAACCTGTTATACCAACAATTTTTCATTCAAAGTACCATATGACATATGTAAACGTTTAATACTTGATCATGTATAAATATATTATATAACAATTCATGATATAATAACTCATATTTAAATGATCATAAAAATAAAATCATATATAATGAATTAAATATTATTTTAAATATGTTTGACAGTAAAATATAATCAAAACTAATATGAAATTATTTTTAAAATAAAAAAATAAAATTATATATAACATGATATGAAAAAAAAATTATCACAAATTTTTATATCATAATATAATCTGAATAAAAATATCATGATCATGAATAATAAATATAATAAAAACACACATTTATATAGGTCCTAAAAATTTTGAGTGATGAAGTCTCAGCATTATAAAAAAGAAAGCATGATCATCTACTGTTCAAATAAGAATAATTATGGATACAAGACAATATCCCTGATCTCAGTTGGTTATATTAATATTTTAAAAAAATTAAAGTTCTTGAGATAGCCAATGGGTGTTATTTTCCCACATGCCCCCAAATATCCAAATGGTACCATCATCATCGGGTCACAAGAAAAGTATCTCATATATATTGGAAAATAAATCTCACTCCCCATATATGACAATGTTAAATTTAATTATTTTCTAGAATAAAGACACAATTCTTTTACTTATATTATTAAATTATTTATAACATAAATATCCATTAATTACAACCCAATGATCATGGGACATATATAAGGACATTGCCTTATTACATTACAAAATCTTGAATTTTAGTCAAGAACTCGCTTCCTTTCATATTGAGGATATTTTCATTTTTATAGTGTTAGATAATTTGGATATAATACATACATAACATTCAATATTCATATAGATAAGATACCAAAAAACTGTATCCATTTCTTTAAAAATATAAAACGTTTTAAATTAAGAATTATTTATTTGACAAATCGTCATAACCATTAACTTGGACTCCATCTTTGCCTTAAACATCCATATAATCTTTGAAAATCAATTAAAAACATGGGATGGTCACCAAAATATCAGTAAGGGATATAAAAATTAGGAAGGATAACATTATTACATGAATACTTATAACGTACGAAATAATTTTCAAAAAGACATACTTGTCACCCATATAAACTTACTTGGTAAAACATGATATTTCCACAAGATTTACAAACAATATATAGAACATAAATATAAATATAAAGGTATCTTGTGTAATTTCATACATAATCTTGAAACCCTCTCAAATACCTTATAATTTGTAACCCTCACGGCTACCTTACAAAGTATCCCTCACTGCAACCTTATTGTGTAATCATCACAGTTACACTTCGAGTAACCATATGGAAGACCTCCAACATACACATAATCAATGAATTGGAGATATACGTAGGTCCCACCTTCATCATAAACAATTCCCAAGAACCATAACATATTCATACAACATGAACAATTTCATAAAAACATTGCATTTTAATTTTTGTAAAACAGGATTTTAAAAGAGGATTTTAAAAGGAAACCCCTCAAAAAAATCATATAATTGCAGTGATACTTAATATTGTGGGTAGAATATATAAATACACTATAAATAAACATAATTCATCATTATATGAACAAATGTTATCAAACAATTAATTTTAATACCACATAAACAATGAAGTATAAGGTTAACCCAAGGAATGGAAATTGGGTTAAGAATTCTCGTACCTTTGGTTTGTCTTACTTAAAACATGTTTAAACCTCGTGTTTAATGGTTAAAATAGTGATATTAATTTCTTATAGAAACCTATTCATCATTAATATAAATTACATGATCATTTCATAACATCATTTCACCCTTAAATTGTTAGTATTTTGTTTCTTCCATTGTTTTGGGAGCGTTCTATAGATGATTTCCAGGGTCGGTCTGTATTTGATTTCCTTGTGGAATGGAAATGAAATTACATTAGTGGAATGAAATGGAATTAATTTGTATACAAAATACATAATGATACCATAAATCATGTTTTGTCATATATGATGATAAATAATTAGATAAAACATTAATGATATTAGTTTAGATCATTTTTTGCGGTTCCCCAATAATCATGAAATTATTTCATTATATAATTTAGTTTCATGAATAGAAGTTATTTACAAAAAATAAAATAGGTTAAAACATAAAAATTAAATTATTATTCAACTATTAAATTGGTTTTATGATAATTTTTTAAGGATGTAATAGAAATTGGAAACACATTGTCCATGATTTTGGTAAATTGGAACATAGCAGACGGCGTTTTTATATTTAGAATAAATGGGTGCGGAGAGGAAGAAAGATATTGAATCATTTACATGAACTTGATAAAATGAATAATATATTATATTTTGGATATTTTATACCTCCTAGATAGGTGTAGGGAAATGTGTATAAGAAAAGAAAGGAATTGGAAAAGAGAACACATTAAAAAGGAAGAGGATTCTTAGCTCTTGATCTCTTCTCCTTGAGATCCTCCTTAAGGCCTTGGGTTTTGGAATATTGGTGAGACCAGTTGGTCTTGGAAATGGGGAAGATCCTTGAGGATGGTACTTGAAATAACTTATCCAATGCTCGAGGCTTCATAGGTGAGTGGGGAAGAGGTGAATGAGGGTGGTATTTATAGTGGAGGAGTGGAGATATTTTAAATTATATTAATCATTAGTTTAATATATTTTCATTACTGTGAATAGTCTTGATTAATGTGACCCCAAATAGTAGTAATTTCATGTGATTTTGAACTAAGTGGGCATACATCAGTATTGAATCACCTATGATACTTTAAAACAAATATTTATTATTTATCATAATTCATCATATTTTACTATTCTTCAAAAATTCATGAATTTCTGAAAAATCCTAAAAATTCATTCAAACTATTTATTGATGTGTAGAATTCAAAAATGACATCCATTTTTTAAAATATTTTTCAGAATATTATTAATTTAAATTTTAAATAAAATCATAATTTATTCAAAAATAACTATTTTAAATATATAACTAATTTTTAACACCTTGAAAAATTAACCAACATCTCATTATATTATAACAATAAGAAAAAAATAATAATATGGTTTACTATTCATAAGGTTCATATTACTATTCATATTACTACTTATAAGGGAATTTTACTATTCACCAAAAAACAAGTTGGTTCTATCAGACTCCAAATAACTTCTTAATCACAACTGTAGATAACCATTTTTTGAAATTCAAAATGTAGAAGTGGAAAAATTATGTTTAATGGATAGTTATTACTATCTACATAAAATAAAGTTTCATGTAGTTAAATTTATTTTTAAAACATTGGGGTGTAACATTATCCCCATCTTTGATAAATTGCTTCCTTGAAATTTTATTTACTTTTTTAAACTTGTGAGGGTACCTTTACCTCATAGATTTTTCATATTCTCATGTTGCTTCTTCAGCCATGTGGTTTCTCCAAAAAAACCTTTACCTGGTGGATTACCTTATTCTACTGTCCTTATTCCCATCGATCAATAATCTGAACTGGTTTCTATAAATTAGAAAAGGCTCTACTCCTGTAAAACTGCATTTGGGATCAAAACATGAGATGAATCTGGCACATACTTTATCAACATTAAAACATGAAAAACATTGTGTGACTAAGATAAACTCAAAGGGAAATATACTCAGTAGTACATTGTTTTGAATTTCTCCAAAATTTCATATAGTCCAATGAACCGTGGACTTATCTTTACTTTCTTACCAAAATGCATAAGAATTTTCCATGGTGGGATTTTAAGAAAAACATTATCGCCTACCTGAAAAGAAAAGTATTTACTCCTATTGTTTGGATAACTTTTCTACCTGCTCTGAGCTATCCTCATGTGTTGCTAGATCATCTTAACTTTTTCATCCACTTCCTATACTAATTTTGGTCTCATCAACATCATTCCCCCGACTTCATCCTAAACAGCTACAGTTCTACACTGCTTCCCATAAAATGTCGTGAAATGTTCCATCTGCATACTGGAATAAAAACATTTATTATAAGAAAACTCAAAAAAGGAAAGATGTTGATCCCAACATACCTGGTAGTCCATTTATAAGCATGATGTGTATCCTCCAAATTCTAAATCATTCGTTTTGACTGCCATCTAATTGAGAATGAAATGCTTTACTGAAATTTTATTCTTTGCCTAATTACTTCTGAAGGCCCTTCCAAAAGATAGAAGTGTACCAAGGATCCAAGTCAAATACAATGGAAAAAGGAACTCCCTAAAACCTAAAAATATCTTTGAGGTACAATCGAGAAATATTATCCAAAGATATTATATCTCGGATAGGGAGAAAATGTGCATATTTAGTCATTTAGTCAACATTAACCAAAATTGCATTATTACCTTAAGAAGTATTTGGTAGTCCAACAAAGAATTCTATGGATACATTATCCCATTTCCACTCTGGTATAGGCAGAGTTAGAAGAATCCCCTCTGGTAACTTCTGCTCTTCTTTAACATGTTGACATGTCAAACATTTCACAGTAAATTTTTCATTATCTTTTTTCATTCCATCCCACCAGTAATACTCTTGTATGTCTCTTTACATCTTAGTACTTCCATGATGAACTGAAAATAAAGGACTATGATCTTCACACAATAAATGTTTCTTCAACTGGGAATCACAATGCACACACAATCTTTTTCCAAATATAAAAACACAATCTTTATCACGGTTAAATTCTAGAAACTTACCCATTTTAACCAATTGTACCTTATTATATAGCGCAAGGTCTACCTTATGCGCTTTATTATTTCTTTCTAATAAAAATTAATATCTCTAAACCTAAAAAAACATAGGTATTTCATGCACTAATAACTATTGAGAAAAAAATTATCAAATAATTAATCAATGGATCATGTTCCAAACATAATATGGTTAATGATGCATGATGTTTTTAACTCAAGAAATCTACCAGTTTGTTTGATTTTCTCAAATGATAATTGAATGTGAAATAATAATTCTTTATTAGTTCAAGACATATTCACTACCTCATTTTTAATTCCTTCTTAGTGAATATATACTTCATACTTTTTTGTTCGATATATATTTTACATTTGGCTCCGTATAAATGATGCCTCAATATTTTCCAAGCAAAAACCACAACAACCAATTCCAAATCCAATGTTTGATAATTTAAATCATGAGGTTTTAGTTATCTTGAAGCATAAGAAATTACCTGGTCATTCTATATCAGAACACAACCATGTCACTTCAATAATGAATCTTTGTACATGAAAAACTCACCATTTTGGTAAGGTAGGTCCAAAACTAGAGCATTCACAGATCTATTCTTCAGTTCCTGAAAACAAAAATCACATTCTTTTGTCCAAATAAATTTAACCCCATTTCATGTTAACATAGTTAGTGATCTAGATAACCATATAATGTATTCAAAAATTGTTGTTAATAACCTTCTATTATAATTAATCTATGAATCCTTGTAACATTTTTAGGTATTGGTCATTCATCAACCACTTTTTTTTAGGATCAACTATTATTTCACCCTTATTTACATTTCACCCAAGAAAACAAATATTTTTCAACCAAAAATCAAACTTTCTAAATTTTCTATATAGTGTATTTTCATTTAAGGTTTGAAAAACAACACTTAGATGTTTTTTATTCTCCTCTTTACTATTATAAAATATCATAATGACATCAATGAACACAACCACAATATTATCCAAGAACTCATGAAATATTATATTCATAATATTTATGAATAAATCAGGCGCATATGTTAACCCAAATGGAATAACAAAAAATTCATAATTCTCATATCTAGTATGAAAAGCTATTATTGGGATTCCATCGTTCTTAACCTTTAGCTGATGGTATCCTGGTCTCAAGTGAATTTGGGAAAAGTATTGAGCTCCACAAATTTAATCAAACAAGTCATTGATATAAGGTAAAGGATACTTGTTTTTAATAGTGATGTTACTCAAGGATCTATAATCAATGTAATGTCTTATGGAACCATATTCTTTTTAACAAAAAAAAACATGATCACCACATGGTGAAGTTCTAGGATGAATGAAGCCTTTATCAAGAAACTCCTGCCACTAATTTTTCAATTCAATAAGTTCCATTTTAGCCATTCGATATGGGGGTTTTGAAATTGGATTAGCATCAAGAAAAATGTAAATTGTAAATTCGACTTGCCTATCAGGTATCACACCAAGTAGGTTTTTAGAAAAAGCAGCATGGTATTCATTTACCATTAGTATATCATTAATTTAAATAGTTCCCTTTTTTAGCAATATGATCAAGATAACTTTTATTTCCTTATTTCTATAGTTTCTCCAATTCCTGATGTGTTATCAATTGAATGGGTTCGTTCATATATACAAAATAAAACTCTTTCTGAAAAAATAACTTATTTAGCTCAATAGTTAATCTAAGCATGGTAAATAGAAAGCCAATCCATTCCAAGAATGATATCAAACTCTGATAAGGGAAAAATAACAAGGTTTTCATGTAATGTCATTCCATCTACCACAATAGAAAGATTTTATTATAATTCCTCATTGATATAATATTTAACCTGGTGTTTTAACAGTATGTTTTAGTCTCATTTTATGAGGTTATATTTCCAATTTACTAGAAAATTCCTTAAAAATAATGAAATGTGTAGACCCTTTATAAAACAAAATTTTAGCAAAATCATATAAAACAAACAAGGTACCTGATAATGCATCATTGGATGGCCCAATGTCAGCTAAAATTGTCAAAAAGACTCACTACACCGTTTTTCTTATAGTCTGTCTTCTTTTCATCATTCATATCTCTTTTTGGGAAAGAATTTTCATAATGACTCATCTCACAACATTTATAACACCTTAGAGTTTTCTTATTAGGATTAGTCTCAGGATCATTTTCATTACAATCTCTGTCCATATGTTCAAACTTACCACATTGAAAACACTTCCCTATTTTGGTAATTCATTCCCCATGGTTTTTTCCACACTTTTCACAAACTGGAAACTTGAATTTATTACCATCAGATTTCTTTGGATGATTCTTACCCATCACTTTCCATATTGTCCTCTTCTACTCCTTGTTATAAAAGGGCATGTGATCATCAACAAACTCTTTCTATTCCCTCTAATCACATCAGAAAAGTTTCTCATAACTGTTTAATTCACGAGATCCCAATGCCTTGTAATACCTTGACTTTAAACCTGAGTAAAAGGGGTTGATTTCACTATCAATATTCGGAATATGATATGATGAATAACTCACCAATCGGGTGAAGTTTTCTTAATACATATCCATTGAGTCTTCCTATTTTGGCTTCAATTCAAATAAT
The DNA here is from genome assembly GCA_963277665.1 of Viscum album. Lineage (NCBI taxonomy): Eukaryota > Viridiplantae > Streptophyta > Magnoliopsida > Santalales > Viscaceae > Viscum > Viscum album. The sequence continues at coordinate 1,045,289,458 of OY728138.1, read as the reverse complement.
TTATTCTCCATCCTAAGTCTCACCACTTTGGAAAATATGTTTCAAGGAATAAAAATTAAATTCATCCCACTCTGAGACATTGATCTCCTCTCTATCCTTGATATTTTTAACCATTAACCACTACTAATCAACTTAACCTTCAAAAAGATAAATGGAAAGACTTAAAATTTGATTATCTAAAAATCACATAACATAGAAGATCTTTTCAATTCCTTTAATCCATCCTTCAACCACTACCAGGTCTGAAGATCCACTAAATGCCTGAGGGTGTGGACTCATAAAATGTTCCACTATCGTCATGTTCCATTGTCATAGCTCTAGTTGTTATCTTGCATGGATTCCACCACTATTTATTTTTTGAAACACTTTATCTAATACTATCACAAACTACTCAGTTCCAATCCCTACAATTTTGGGCTGCATATTTGGAAGGATAGTGTTTTGTCAGTTCTTCTCCACTTCAACTTCCCAATTTATTCTATAGAAGACCATTATAAACAAACATATCTTAGTAGAAGAAACATGGTAATCATTAAATGATATATCATTTAAAATTTACCATATAGTAAAAACCATTTATGGTATTCTATTAACAACATCCTAACCCCTAAAGTTATCTAAATCATCCTTTGATTCCAACTATAAGGATCGGAACTTATTACATTAAATAATATTTAATTTTATTCAAGAACTCACTTCCTTTCATACTGAGTATATTTTCAAGTTTAGAGTTTTAGATAATTGGGATATAATAAATAAATAACATTCCAAATTCATATAGAGAAGATTCCACAAAAACAGTACCCATTGCTTCCAAAAATATATAACATTTCAAATTAAACATGATTTCATTGAAAATTCAAAAAAAAAATTAACATGGATTCATTATATGTCTTGAAAATCCTTATAACCTGTGAAAATAATTTAAAAACTATGTATGAGCACAAAAATCTCAGTAAGGGATATAAAAAGAAGGAAATAAAAAATTATCCCATTAATACTTGTAATATATGAAATCATTTTAAAAAATACATTCTTGTCTCCCATATAAACTTATTGTGTAAACCATTATATTTCCATGAGATTTCCACAAAACATATCAAACATAATTAGAACCATAAATTTATCTTTCAAAATTACGTATATAATCTTCCAATTCTATCTGCTACCTTATAATTTTTAACCCTCACTGCTACCTTACAAAGTAACCCTAACGGTTACCTTATTGTGTAACCATCGTAGTTACACTTGGAGTAACCATATGGCCAACCTCCAACATAGACAAACCCAATAAATTATCGGGAGATATAGGTCACAAACTTCATCATAATCAATTCCCAATAACTTGAACATATTCTTTCATGATTTATAATTTCATAAAAACATTTCTTTTAAATTTTTGTAAAATAGAATTTTAAAAGAGGATTTTAAAATGAACACCCCTCATAAATAACATATAATTGAAGTAATAAGAAATTTATTGGATAGAATGTGTATATACACTGTAAATACACATATTACATCATAATATAAAAAAATTCATCAAACAAACAATTTTAATACCACGTGATCAATGAATTAGAATGTTAACCCAAAGAATTGAAATTGGGTTATGAAATTCCCTTACCTCTGGTTTGTCTTACTGCAAACTTGTTTAAACCTCTTGTATAGTCATTAAAACAGTTTTATTAATATCATAAATAAAAATATTTATTTTTATTATACCTTATATGATCATTTCATAACATCATTACACCCTTTAATTATTAGTATTTTGTTCCTTCCATTGTTTTGGGTGCATTCTTTAAATCATTTCCATATCTGGTTTGTATTTGATTTTCTTGTGGTATGGAAATGGAATTCTAGTAGTGGAATAAAATGGTATTAATATGTTTCCAGAATATATATTTATACCATAAATAATTTTTTATCATATATTATTATGAATCATTAGATAAATCATTAATGATATTTGTTTAGATTATTTTTTGTGGTTCCTCGATAATCATGAACTTGTTTCATTATATAATTTAATAACACGCATATAAGATCATTATAGAACATAAAATATGTTAAAATACACATTATAATATTATTCAACAATTAATAAGGTTTTTTGATAAGTTTTTAAGGATTTAAGGGAAATTGGAAACACATCATCCACGATTTTGAAAATCGACACATCCAGGGTGGTGTTTTTATTTTTAGATTAAGAGGGAGGGGAGGGGAAGAAAGATGATGAATATTTTACATGAAAATGATGACATAAATAACATATAATATTATGGATATTTTATACCACATAGATAGTTGGATGGAAAAAGAATGTAAGAAAATAATGGAGTTGGAAAGAAAACACATCAAAAAGGAAGAGGATTTTACCTCTTGATCTCTTCTCTTTGAGATCCTTCTTAAGGCCTTTGGTTTTGGCCTTTTGGTGAGACCAATAGGTCTTGGGTGTGGGGACGTTCCTTTAGGAGGGTAGTTTTCAGAATATAGACTATTATAAAGGCTTGGGAGGTGTGTGAGGAAGATGGGAATGAGGGTGGTATTTATAGGGGAGGAGAGGATGGATTTTACATTATTTTAATCATTTGTTTAATTTTCTTGCTCAATAATATGAATTTTATTTATTAATGTGACCCAAAATAGTATTAATTTAATGTGAGTTTGAACCAAGTAGGCTTACATCAGCCTTGCATCACCTATGATGCATTAAAACAAGTATTTATCATTTATATTAATTCATCATTTTTTACTTGTCATAAAACATTTATGAATTTCAAAAAATATATAACAATTCACCCTAGCCATTTTTAGATACATAGAATTAAAAATTAAAATTCATTTTTTGAGAATAATTTTCTAATTGTTATTAATTTACTTTTTATATAAAATCATAATTTATTCCAAAATAACAATTTTAAATCCATAACTCATTTTTTAATACATTCATAAATTAATCAACATCACATTATCTTATAACAATAAGAATATAAAATAATAATATGATTTACTATTCATAATGGTCATATTACTATTCATATAACTATACATAATGGTATGTTACTTTTCACCAAAAAACATGTTTGTTCTATCAGACTCCAAATAATGTAATAATCACAACCGTAGATGGACATTTTTTTAAATTCAAAACATAAGCGACAAAATTTTGTTTAAAATAAATTTATAACAATCTACTTATAACAAAGTTTCATGAATTTAAATTTATTTTAAAAAACATGGGGGGTAACGACATGTGTATTTTGAAAACATGGTTCATGGTATTTCAAAAGGAAACCCAAACATGAAATCCCCGTTTTATTCTTCATAGTGAGATTCCCATTTCATTTGAGATTCCAAAATTTCATAGGATAACATTGGAAATAAAATAAAGAAATGGGTGTGCTAAAAACCCGCATAAGGGAAAAACATTACAAGGAAACATAACATGAGAGGTAAAGGAATAACATGATATCATGAAAGATAATTTTAATGAGTAATAAAAAGGGATCAAAACATAAAGAACATGGTATCATAAGATCACAGGATCATAGGAAATGTGGAAGCAACACAGAATGTGACATAAACATGAGTCGTTACTGACTACCTATAACATATCACATGGTGGAGAAAGTCCCAAAATTGATTAGGTTTACACTCTAATCCCATAAATGAGGCCTCAAGATATTAATGATTTACCTAATTCATTGGATAGATATTTGGGAAAATCAATTAAAATATTTTCATGATTATGTATTCAAAAATATGGAAATCAATCATAAGGTATACAAATAATAATTACACGTGGAAATTAATAGGCTATATTATCTTTTCTCACATCATAATCAAGGAAATTTTTAAAATTAATGTATTTGAGATATGAACATAAATCATGTATTACCCCTTCAAAGTAAGGTAAAATAAGAAAATTATATATGAGATATACATATGTACCTAATATATAATAAATAAATAATAAATAAATTAGTCATAATTGATGAAAATGTCTTTAAAAGATTAAATGGAATATTTCTTAAGAAAAATAATCTTTTCAATTTGAAATCATTACTTTAAAATTGAAAAAATTCCAAAATATTATAGAATAAATTATATTTAAAAATAACCATGTAAAAATATAAATTAACCATCAAATAATTTATTGGTCACAAAGGAATTTTATTTCATACATTCTATGTAAGTTAAAAAATCATTTCATTCACACTATTGTAAAAAGGATAAAAAGTCCCTCATTCGAAAAACTATAAGAATATTGCTTTCAAAAAATTATTAAAAGTAAAAAATGTATAAATATTTCTTTAATAAATCATTTATTTAATATTAAAAAATTCTTGAAAGTATTTTTAGAAAATTAGGATATATAAGCAAAAATGATTTTTGACTAAAGAGATAAATGAAGAAATATTTTCTTAAAATCATTTTCCCAATTATTTTATATACCAAAGAGAGTAAATTGTTACTATTAATTGAAAATTCCATGAATAAACAGATAATAATAAAATTCAAACTTAATAATTTTTTGAAAATTATCCTTTACAATTATTAAATAATTTCCTATACTGTAAATTCCACCATAAAGAGTCTCGATTAAAATTAGACTCAAACATTAACCCTTACCACTTCTGTAACTTTTGAAAATAACTCCCATTGAAGAAATTAATTAATTATAACCTAAAATAACTTTAAGAATAAATTATTAATGATATATTATGTAAATTAGAAATATATACACCATTAAAAAGAATTTAGATTCATAAAATATCATGTGTCTCAAAGAAGCAAGTTTGGAGACAAACCCCTTACCTAGAGTCTAGACATTGTAGCGTATATCATTTTTATCATATATAATAAGCTTATGTAAAATAATTTATTTCTTAATAATATTTTCCAGGTTTAATACCTTATAATTAAAAAATTTACATCAAATATTTTTATGTCATATTACTTAATCAATTATGACCATGTCGGGGGATATGGGGATGCTCAATTCATAATAACAAAATGGCACTGGTGTGTTGACTGTGGAAAAATGGGTAATTATTACATCATCACCAGAATAATAATCATGATATAATTATATTTTTATATATATAAATTATTATTTTAAAAATAACACAGAATTATCGTTATAAAAAATGATCTATATTACAATCATGGAGACGGTAGGCCATACGACCTCAAGTGTAACATTTCCATATTTCAGAAATCATGATAGAAAAAAATGTATGGATTATATTAACATTAAAAAATGATCATAATATAATAAATATAATTTTATTTATTTAAATAAACTTATATATTTTATCCAAGTTATGTAGTAAGAAAATGAATCGCAACACTTCACGAGGCGGTAGTCTATCATACACATGAACAACGTTATCATTTTTCAATGAATGGAATGGTAAGAAGTCATATGAATTATTCATTTTATAGAATTATTATTATTTCATTAATATCATATATAAACATTAAACCCATAATCATGAATATGCATGACATGCAATGATGACACTACTACAAGAAAGGCCTTTAACATCTCTAGAATATGCCTTTATTTGCTCTAAAAAAGCACAAAATACCACATCATAGTTAAAAGGCCTAGGATTTTATAAGTACTAGAAAAGCATTGATAAAGTGGGTATTTATCAGTTCTAAAAAATCATAGATAAATCATACTTTTACTAGTGTTTTTGGAAGCACTGATAAAAGACACCATTTATCAGCACAATTATTTAGCATTGATAAAGGAGTCCTTTATAAGTGCTACTAAATACACTATTAAAGGAATCATTTATCAACACTTCTAAAAGAAAAGTTAAATGGGAATACAACAATGTTGTGTTATAGCACACTACTTCACCAAAAATAGGGCATGTTGTGTACTATAACAACACACTATATCATAAGAAACAACACCATAAATTGAAAAATCAGCTAAAAAAATATAACTTAAATGAAATAAAATTTCAAACATAAATACAAGAAAAAAATGATGTTATAATGTAAAAGAATGAACCTTTATAAAATAACATCCCACCCCTACTCAAGCAAAATAATGCACCTATATAAGAAAACAATTATTATGTTAGTAATAATATAAATAAATAAATTAAATTTAAGGTGTTTATATTAAATGAAACATTGAGTCATACCCAAAACAATGTGTATTTGATTTCATTTTGGTTGATTTTCCCACATCACATGACATTTATTTTTCATATTCTAGAATAATATTTGTTTCTCTGAAATTTTCCCTCCCTAACAATTTTGTAATATGTGATTAAAATCATAAGGAAATTAATTTAGTAATACCATATATAATGATGATAATACAATCTAGGCTCATTTTCTTGGTTTTAGCGAAGTGATATGCTTTTTAATCTAAAATGACACTTATATATTGAAAAGAATCAATTCGAGTCATATAGGTCACATTGTTCATTGGATTGATATGTGGATGATTACTAAAAATCATAAATGACTTATGGATCCTTGTCCTAATTTATTAAAACAATATGAATTCATTTCCAAGATTTTGAGTTTTCCACTTTTGTTTTTTAATGAAATGTCATTTTAACCTAAAAACATACACTTTGAGTAATAAAGGTCACATCGTGTGTGGGTTTAAAATGAGAATTATTCTTACACACAATAAATGAATTATTAATTTTTTTTCATTAATTATCAAGAAAAACTGAGCATGCTTGTTTTGTTTTCCGTGAGTGACACATTTTTATATTAAAATGTTAATTTTAATCTAATAAAGGGCCCCTTGATTCATTTCGGGAACGTTGTCTATCAGATTGAGGTGTGTCTATTTCTTATAAGTCACAAATGACTAATGTATTTTTTTTATTGAAACAAAATAATCTGAACATGTTTTATCAGTTTAGAGTATGTTATTTATTTTATAAAATTAATGTAAAATTTTATAATAAAAAAGTCACACTGGAGTCATACCGGTCACACAGTGCATCAGATTGAGGTGAGATTGATTACTACATATCAAAAACGACTTATGGATATTTTTCCTGAAGTAACACAATAATAAAAAAGTGTTTTCAATGTTTTGAGTATTACAATTGTTTTTTATTTAAATAAATATCAATTTTGAATAAAAAAAATTACTTAGAGTCATGTCAGTCAAACTGTGCATCAGATTGAGGTACAGTTGATTCCAATATTTCAAAAATGACTTATTTATAGTTTTAATAATGTACCAAAATAATTCAAATGTTTTTATTCATTTTTGAGTATTTAGTTATTTTTATTATAATAAATTCTAATTTTGAATAACAAGATGCATTTTGAGTCATATCAGTCACACCGTGTGTCGGATTGAGGTTCGGATATTTCTACCCACCCTAAACGACTTATTTATCGTCCCCCTAAATTATCAAAAAAAATATATGAATTCATTTCTTTGGATTTTAGTATTCTAAATGTGTTATTTACTAAAATGTAATTTTAAACTAGAAACACACACTTCGAGTCATATAGGTTTCATTATATGTGGGTTTGAAATGAGACTGATTATTACACATCACAAATTAATTACGAATCCTTTCCTAAATTACCCAGACAATATTATAATTTTTTATCGATTTTCAATGAGTGGGGATATTTTGTATTGAAATATAAATTTTTAATAAATTACAGACAATTTGAGTCATAATGGGCACATCGTTTACCGGATTAAGGTGTGTCTAATTCCTATAGGTCTCAAATGACTTATGGATAATTTTTCAAATGAAAAAGAATAATAAAAAAATTATTGGTTTTGAGTATTTTAGTTGTTTTTTACTAAAATTAATTTCAATTTTCAATAAAAAGATGCATTGGGAGTCATTCAGATCACGTCGTGCATCGAATTAAGGTGTGGTCAGCTCTTGCATGTCTCAAGTGACTTATAGATCGTTTTCCTAATGTATCAAAACAATCCAAATGAAATTTCATGGTTTTTATTACTCCACTAGTGTTTTTTACTAAACATTCATTTTATATTGGAAACTCACACTTTGAGTCATATAGGTTTCATCATGTATGGGTTTGAGATGAAGATGATTCTTATATATCAAAAATTAATTATGAATCATTATCTAAAATTACCAAGACAATAAAATTTTGTTTTATTGTTTTCCATTGTGTGACCTTTTTTTATTAAAATGTGAATTTTAAAATCATAACAGACACTTTGACACCATCCCTTCTTGATGACAATGATATATCAAGGCCGGTTTTCCTTCAATAGTTATCTCATACACATGTTGACTTTGGTAGTTGATTACAAAAAATATTTATTTAAACATTTAAGTTGAAATATATACTTTTTTGATGATTGGGAGTTATGATGATTTTGATTCAATAACATTGGTGGAGAAATGAAATATTCCAACACAGAAATGTCCAAATTTTATAAAAACTAAAATAGTTTAACAACATGATCACACATCAAGTAAACATACATGTTCTCATTTCATTTTTCATTAGTAATAACTATAATGACGAGGTATTGTATAATATTATTCAAATAGATTCTAATCACTTATTATTTAGATGGCCTTAATAGTTTGGAAAAGAAGTGAAATATAATGGTAGGAAGATCGAATATTCTTTATGATCTAGGGAATATAGTTTTACACTTTCTCTTTTGAAACCATCCAATTTTATTCAAGTAAAACCTCTTCCAAATGATCCCAAAGGTTTCCTCTTTATCAATAATGTTACTTCCTTGACCCGGCAGCTACTGTAAGGGTTATCAGAGCTGAGTTGGCCACATGACCTCCAGTTCTTATCCTCATATTCTAGAGGATTCCAACTAGAAGCGATGGATTTTTAATGTTTCCATGGTGGATACTATTACCTGAAAGGTAATAGGTAATACATAGGGAAAAAAACAAATTTATAACAAGTATTAGAAGCATATAATTAAAAAACTACAGCATATGAAATTAAAAAATCCCAACACAATAAATAAAAATTACTGAAGCTAATAAATCAATACAGATGCATGATGATGTCATGGTATAATGTTTGTAATAAAGTAAAATTATGGAAAGTAGGAATAAAATCATGCTATCATCCTATAATAAAAACAACACAAATTATCACAATTACATATCATGCAAAGCCTTGGCCCTCTATCCGCAATATCTATCTTAAGCAGCGAGAAACACTTGATCATCAGAAGTAGAAAAATTCTATTTTTATATACCTGTGAACATAAAGTCTAATCGGGTACCAAATGGAACCTGAAAACGGTGTTAGATATATGCTCACAAGAATGGAACCCACAGTGTCTATACCTTTTCCTTTATTGTTGTAAATAATTAAGTGTGCCTATATATGATAAATGAAATCAATTAAATAAACAAAATAAAACAAGTATAACTTGGTCTGGGTTCTCAACGACACATATCCATACCACCTGCTTCATCCAAAGTTGGAAATCTAAAGAAAGTACCTGTAATAATCGGGATGTATATATATATATATATAATATCTAGAAAAAGAATGCAGAAAAAAGAGATCATACCCCCAATATTGTTCTTTATCATGGGTTTAATTTCTGTGTCAATAAATTAAGATTCAAGGCACTAGAAATGTATCATAATTCCCAAGGAACCCAATGATGCATCAAATAAAACCTTCCATGCATCATCATTACTATTATATTAATGTTTATAGTTGGATTCTGAGACCATCCTAAAGGTATCTCTATGGTACATCCTACAATTTATCCAATAACACTGAGCATGTCCTAAGAATTCTTTCGATAGACCATCTATAGCTCGAGGCATGGTTTTAACATGATTTGGTCACGTGTATCACACATAAGGGGTCGAGTATAACCCAATGTAATGCCCCGACCCCAGAAACCCGAAGTCGGTGCGTTATTTTAATACCTTGGCATGATTATAAGGAATCATGTCCCGTAGGACCAATAAGTTTAGTATTCCTAGAAACAAGATACATACATAAGTTCAAAATTATAACTTGAAAATAAATACAACACTAATTTATTTCATTAGAAACATTCATCCCTCTTAGATATGCCTACAAGACACTCATAAATAACTTCTTCATGTCATGGGAAAATGAAACATAAGAAATGGGTGATCTCAAATGCTCAGTAAGAGTAAGAAATATAGGGGAAGAAAACATAAACATTAGTCATGGTGAAAAATTGAAAACACATGCCTTTACAGATATTAAATATGAATACTTTATGTTAAGAATATGAGCTGAGTAAATAATTCCATAATAAAACATAATCATGGGTATTCAACTAGTCCAATAACCACATGATCCATCAATATTATTTTCATAATGAGGGAATGTATAATTATGGATATTCGGAAACATTTTTTCAAGGCCTCGGCCAAGACATCTAAAAATGATTAAGGCCTCAGCCAAAACCATATATCAAATTGGGAAAGGCCTCGGCCAATTCCACGTCTAATTGTCTCGTGATACCTATCGATGCATCAAGGAGCTATATCATGATCCACCCATCACTTACTAATTCCAATGCATTCCTCTTATAAAAAGGTTGAAACATAATCTAAACATTTTTATTAAAACTAGCTTCCGAAATGAAAATATTTTAGCCAGAAACCATGAATGGCTTAAAAAATAGCACATCCACAGTCAAACATAACTCATTCAATACAATGTAGATGATTGTATTATGATAAATCAACCTCAATAAAGAATAAAATACACTGATGGATATTGAAATATATGAAAATAGTCATTAAAACAATTTGAGAGAAATATACCCTTTTTCTTAAAAACATTTAAATGTTGCACTATTTATCAAAGAAGTCGTTTAAAATTGATTTTTGAGTCAAAGTGTCCAATACCACATTGAAACTTTTAAAAGGAATATTAATTTTAAAACATTTATGACCATATAAATAAAAACTTAAATCCATTTTTAAAACATGTCCATTAATGAGAATGATTTAGAAGAATAAATATATAAAACATTTAAAACAATATTTTAGTTCAAGAGTTATTAACCAAATAATAGACACTTGAATACAAGTAATTGAGGAATAACATAAATCAAAACATTATAATATCATGATAATAAAGAGATTCATGATATAATATTTCAAAGGATAGTATATACACCATATCAAAGTGAATTGTTATATAACAATAAACAAGTTCCAATGGGATATAAATTGAGACAAAGTCCATTGCAAAGATCATATCCTTATATGAATGACAAATAAATGACATAATTATGTGTGAAAAATAATAATACACCCAATATAAGTGGTCATTAAGTGTAAAAAAATCATACAACATTCACACACATTCATCGCATGACATAATCAATAAGTATAAGTTTAACGCAAAGAATTTAAATTGGGTTAAGAAGTTATCTTACAAAAATTTGACAGTCTAACGACGTCACCTTAAAATTATGAAAATGGGTTGATGAAAGAGAAAATGTTATATCATCACTTGGACACACAATTCACATCCATAATGATATATAATAACATATCCCAACATAAGAATGTTGAAATTAAAATACATAACTTAAATGAAGTCTTTTTCTAAAAAAAAGAGGGTGAAAGGTTCCCTTACCGATTTGGTAACTTACGAAACTTATGCCACATTAAAGAAGGGTCATACAACTAATATGTAAATAACCAAAAATTAATGAATATTACACATATAATACAATCTTGGGTAGTACATACACCACACAAAAGTAAATAGTGGCAATATAGCATGAATATCACGGGAATAAGAAGTGAGATGAAAACCCCTTAACTTGTACTTTTCCATGGTCGAGGGTACGTTAACCTCATATATAATAGTTAAATAATTGTTATAAAATTATAAAATAACTACATAAATAAATATGATATCATATATGTTCTTCTAATATTTTAGTAGTATCACTATTTCAGGTGTTAATTGATTCGTTTTCATTTATATGTTTTGTTACGTAAGTCATGATTGTTATGGATATATTGTATTTGATTCATATCTAGAAAGATATTATGTTATTAAATATTAATTTTAATAATCAAATGAAAATTATTCTTTAATCGTTATGATGGGTAAAGAATCTCATCGCGTTCGTGGAGACGATAATCTGTACGTACGCACGAACGCTACTGCCATTTTTTTATTTTAAATGGAATGAAAACCAAATGATACATAAATATTTTATTATTCAATTATAATATAATATTTTATATATTTTATGTAATTTCATTAACAAAATCCTTTATAAGTTCCATATATGGTATGAATGATTCATATCAATTTGAGGGGGAGGTAGTCTACACTTCCTCAAATAAAATTATCATATATATACAACAGGAAAAGAATAAGGGTATGCTATAAAAGAGAATTAAAGGATCTTATAGATATAATAAACATCATAAATATCATATATAATTACAGTGCCATCATAATGTTCACCATAAGATGTGGTAGTAGAAGATTGAACAATCATTGTTTCAAGTGGAAGTAGTTCGTCGTCCACAGAAACATTATGTTCTATACCCATTAGATGGAGGTGTATGTAAGTGTAGTTAAAATACTTCTCATTACAAAATCCTAGTATATTTAGGATACAGTTGTTATAAAATAAATTAAAAAATGATATTTTAGGGGGTTGGATAAGTAAAATAAAATAAAATAACATAAGTGGAGATGTTACCTTTAAATCGGGTAACTCCCTTTGGTTTGAATGAAAAGGCATCCTTGAGGTGCCTTCTTCCTAAGGTAAGGATTATAATAGGAAGATAGAGACGTAAAGATCTTATTTGGGTAGAGTTTCGACGTTCCAAGGGGCTTGATAGGTGTGAGAGATGGGATAGAAATGAGGGATATTTATAAGGGGGTGAGGGGCTCTATATGAATGTTTGAAAATATTATTTTATTATATAATGATTTTCGGTTTCTAAAGTTCCAAAACTCATTAAAGTATAATATTAATTTAATAATGTTCTAAATAAAATAATCCAATAATAATTTGACAGGTTTTGGATATTGCTTTAATTTTTTTAATCCTATTTATTTAAATCATTTAGTAATAAGGAAAACACTGCATCATTATTGTTTCATAAATAATTTTATTTATTTGATGTATAAAAATTATAAAAAAATACCATAATGTGGGAAATATTTTTAGAATTACAATGAATATTTATAGTCGAAATGATAACTTAAATAAATCCATGTAAAAAGTTTTTTACTAAAAGATATATGGTTATGTCATTTTTTTCTTTACTTTAAAATAATTAATATAAAGTGTCATTATCACTCTCAAGTGGCTCCATGGGGTCCCAAAATAGACCCCAAGAGGCTCATGGTTGGATATTTATCAACCAATATGAATATGAAACATGTTAGGGTAATTTAATATTATTATAATATTATTTTTTCCCTAATTTACCAGATTTACCCCTTTAACCACATGAAATAAAATTTTTACTTAAGTAAATATTAATAATGAATAAAAATAAAAGTTACCAATTTACACAATTTGTACCTCCTGATTCAAAATATGGAATCAATTTTTCCAAATTCAAAACAAAAAAGTGGAAGAAAATAATTTAAAATTAATTCCCGTTGTAAAAACAAAGAGTGTGTTTTTATAAATTATAACTATCAAAGGAGTGACACTTTTTTGTGTCCAATTTCAAAGTGAAATTACTTCCAATGACCAAAATTAGATTAAATGGTAAAAATATAATATAATTATACTTAAAACCCATTCAAATTTATAATTTAACACTATAAATTATTTTAATTAAAGAAGTTTTTTTCGATTAAAATTTATTATTTTCTGTATTCATAAAAATATGAAAGTTATCAGAAAAACACAAAACTTTTATCCAAACTAAATTTTTATGTCTCGATTCTAAAGAAGAAGTTTATTTTTTAAAATTTTATATAAAAAAAGTTTCAAATATTGAATTTAAAAAGGGTTTCCCCTTAAAAGGCATTAAAATTGCATTTTTTGAAAAATACTTCTTTTATCTAAAAAACTGAATTTGTTCTTATATTATTATAAAAAACACATAATATGGAATCTAAAATTATATTGAGGATATAATATTCCAAATTCAATTAATACTATTCATATCCACTTTTTGAACGGCTAGTTTGGTAAGTCGTTGTGAGCTCAAACTTGGTGTTACGTGTAGCACAAGCTAGTGAATTACTTTATAGAAAATAACTTACTATGAAATCAGGGAGTGTTACATTATTCCCCCTATTTTAAATTTCAACCTCTAAATTTTTAAAATTGGTCTTTGGAACTTCATTAAAAGTACCACATTGTAAAAAGAGTCAATAAATCTATCACTTTAAAAGAAAGAAATAGAAGTACAAAGGTCACCTACGATAACCCATACTGGGATTCCATGTAGGAAAACATGGATATGGAAGATAAACTAAGTGTCATGTTCTGATTGAGAGTGATAGAAAACATGATCAAGGGAAAATTAACAATAAGAAAACTACAAACTTATGATGGGATAAATAGTCATCAGTTTCCCAGTAAGAAAAGTAAACGGAAAATGTTTTTTTTTATTTTATGTTCCATTTCATAAAGTTGAGTAATTTATTTATGAGATTGACTAAGAACATAAATTGATATACTTACTTTTTAAGTAGAGTTTCATCATTTAAAAAATTTCTACCACTAACTCATCTTTTTTTCAAACGATGAGTATTCAAGATGACTTGGTCATACCTTAAGCGCTAGAATCAACTTCTAGAGAATCACATGATCCACAAAGGATAAACTAAATATTTACCTTTTCTTTAAAGATTAACCAAAACTAAAATGGTTAGTACAAGATAAAATGATCCCCAAAAAGGATAATCCTTTAGACAAAGAAAAACTAATTTCAATTTCTAAAATTAAACAAAAAATACTCATTGTTCAACAAATTCCATTTAATAAAAAATTGTCTTTAAAATCATTCAATATAATCTAAACTAATATTGAAACCCAAAACAGAAAATAATTTGATTGCATAGTCTTACACGTTAAATTGTATCTCCAAATGACATTGACTACTCTTAAAGTCAAGTACATAAAATAAATTAACATAATCACATATTCTCTATGATAGGTTAATCATTTACATAAATAACCAAAATAGATATAAATCCACAATAAAAACATAGATAAAAATCCAGCATTACTCCTCAAAATAAATCTCATAGTATTTTATATTCTTTAGGCATATAGTGTTCCCAGTAGAGCGAACGTCTACCAAAATTACATTTATCACTTAATCACCAAATAATTTCCCGATACTAAGGATATCGATATGATAAGACATAAGATCACAAATCAAATTATTATTGATCAATAAAATCATTTAACTAAAAATAATTAGTCACACTAACCAGGGACTTCACGTAGTCCAATGGTAGGCAATAAATCCCAATCGCACTCTGGTTGTGGGTTCGATTCCCACATATTTTTCCTATGTGATGGGTTGTCACATGGTCTATGTGTTGTTCTTTTTTCAAAAACTATATTTTATAACATTCCCAAAATGAGATAAATTTCTCAAAATAACCATAACATAATTTCACCACAAATGTTATCTCATACCTCACATTTTAATCCAAATATTTAATAACTCATAATTTCCTCAAATTCAAGGATCATATAAACCCAAATGGTTATTTATAACTATATCAACAATAGAAAAGATAATTCTTCCTAAAATAGCATTTTCACATAACAAACTACAGGGTTACACATACAAGAGAAAAGTCTTCAAAAGTAATCCCATCAACAAAGATCACTAATATTTTTAATAATTTCTCCATCCTTTTTTTTCACATAGGTTCTTCCTTGAATATTAGGTTATCCTATAAAATAGGGAATTCACTCGGGTAATTCCAAGGTCCCCTACATTAATGTAAAATTACTGTAAATGGATTCTTGGCATCATTTTTTTTCTTCCATAGTGCTCTTAATTTTTCCTCATAAATTCTTTACATTATGTCCTTCTTTACCACACATAAATCATTTCTTTATTCCATTGAGACACTTTCCTAGCTGTCTCCTTCCACATTTCCTGCATGATGGAAATTGAGCTTCCTTTTCTCCATGGTCTCCACCACTGGAGCTTTTATCATTCATCGCATTTCTCTTCTTTGTTGAGTTTGAGAGTTGGTTAATATATATGTTTTTTATCATATTTTTGGAAAAATGATTTGGAATGAACACGATATCTTTTACACCTATCAACATTCCATTTCATATCTCATTTCCACCATTGTGCTAACATTGTACATCATGTTCAATGTTACTATGACTTTCTTGGAATTCATCCATTGACTAACACAAGAAAGCATAGTGTGAGTCATAAAATAATTTTGAGAATATCATAAGACCGTAGGTTCAATCTAAAAAACCTTCGGATTAACCATGATTATTTATTCTCATCTTATATTAAAATCCTTCAAATCAGTTTGTAAAAAAATGTGAATTGTCCTAAGCATATCCTCCAAGAGTTCCGTAAACAAGATTTCTGCAAGGCCCGTTGTCATGTACTAGGATACCTCGAGTCAAGCCTGAAACTCCTTTTCAGAGTTTTTACTCCTAGTTACATATGTGCCAGAGCCACCTCTCCCTGCTCGTATCAAGACAGGGATGTATTTCTTGGAAAACCCACATAATATTTACTTTTACAAATTTTTTGGATGTTCTTCTATACTAATCCTCAATGTATATTTTAGGGTAGTGTTTCCTAATCAGAATTTTTTTCTAAATCTAGCTTCCAAGGTTTGTACTAAAACTCCCTCTAATACCAACTGTAATGCCTCGACCCTAGAAACCTAGAGCCGGTGCATTATTTTAATACATTGGCATGATTAAGAGAAATCATGTCCTGAAGGACCGATCAGTTTAGTATTTTGGGAAACAAGATATATACATAAGTTCAACATTACAACTTAAAAAAGAAATACAACACTAATTTATTCCATTAGAAACATCCAAGCCTCCTAGATATGCCTGCAAATAACTCATAAAAAACTTCTTCATATACTGGGAGAATGAAACATAAGAAAGGCGTGAGATCAAACACTCAATAAGAGTAAGAAATACAGAGAAAGATAACATAAACATTAGGCATGGTGAATAATTTAAAACACATACATTTACAAATAATTAACATGAATACTTTGTGGTAGGAATATGATCTGAGTAAATAATTCCATAATAAAACATAGTCATGGGTATTCTACTAGTCGAATAACCACATGTTCAATCGATATTATTTTCATAATGAGGGAATGTATAATTCTGGACATTCTAAAACATTTTTTCAAGGCCTCGGCCAAGAAGTCTAAAAATTATTAAGGCCTCAGCCAAAAACATATATCAAATTGGGAATGGCCTCAACCAATACCACATCTAATTGTATCATGAGACCTACTGATGCATCGAGGAGCTATAGCGGGCTCCACCCGTTACTTACTAAGTCCAATGCATTCATCATATGAAAAGTTTGAAACATAATATAAACAATAATATTAAAACTAGTATACAAAATGTCAATAGTTTAGCCACAAACCATGAATGGCATAAGAAATAGCTCATCCACAGTCAAACATAACTTATTAAATATAATATGGATGATTGTATTATGATAAATAAAAATCAATCAAGAATAAAATACACTGAAGGATATTGACATTTATTAAAATAGTCATTAAAACTATTTGAGAGAAATAGCCCATTTTTTTGAAAACATTTAAATGTCGCATTATTTATCAATGAAGTCTTTTTAAATAGATTTTAAATCAAAGGGTCACCTACCACATTCAGACTATTAAAAGGAATTTTAATTTCAAAACATTTATGTCCATATAAATAAGTACTTAAACCCATTTTTAAAACATGGACATTAATGATAAATATTTAGAATAATAAATATTTAAATTATCTAAAACAATATTAGTTAAAGAGTTCCTTACCAAATAAGAGAGTCTTGAATACAAGTAATTGAGGAATAACATTAATCAAAACATTATAATATCATGAGAATAAAGGTATTCATGATATAATATGTCAAAGGATAGTATATACACCATATAAAAGTGAATTGGTGTACAATAATAAATAAGATTCAATGGAATGTAAATTGAGACAAAGTCCCTTGCAAAGATCATATCCTTAGATTAGGGACAAATCAATGACATTATTATATGTGACAAATAATAAAACACCCAATATAAGTGGATATTAAGTGTAAAAAAAATCATATGAACATGATTACCCTAAGAATGTCCGCTCTACTGATGTTATAGTCTGGAACTTGATTTCCTCAAGCACGACCTCCACCATTACCTCAGACTGATTTTATGATGGAAAAAACATCCATCCAGTTGTGTAGTCATAAATCTCAAACCTGATAGAGGTGTTGGTAGAGATCCTATTCCACTATATTATGATGAGAAAGAACATTAGAAACATTGAAGTTGATCCATCTTACCAAAATATTGGTACTCCATTGGGATCCTCATGCACTGGGGCTTCTTATGGTTGACCATACCATGCAGATGACATACGATAGTGTTGTCAGTACGTGTCATCTGGACGGAATTATCCCTACCTTCACCCTTTAATAGGAACTTCCTACTACCTAAAGAACTGTCACCCTATCTTGGTACTAAACCACGTTAGCACACATGTTTTTCTTCCCTAATATTTCTCTCATAAATGAGGGCCTGATTCATGATCTATATAATATTTTTCAAAAAAAATACATTCACCTGTGAGTTGATAGTATAACTAAGTCTATCCTAAATGTGTCTTTAAGTTGTTTGGGCATCACCTTTCAGAGATGGAGAAAAATGATGAATCTCTATGAAATGGTCAAAATACTCTAACACAGTTATAGAGCCTTGATGAGGAAGTAAGAATTAACTACCTTGTTAAAATCTCAGAGTTTTTTGGAAAGAAGTGATTGTAAAAGGCTATTTGGAAGTACTCCCAAACAATTTATCTATTATGTTATACCTGTGAAATAATATCCCACCAATTCTTGGCAGAGTCATGAAGCATGTAGACTGCAAGTTTGACCCTCCACTCTGGAAGCATCTCAAGATGGTCAACCATACACTTCACCGCTTCAATCTAGGACTCTACAGCATAAGGACCACCAATCCCTGAGAAGGTGGGAGGGTACTATTATAGAAAGTCTCATGTAAGCTCTACCATAGACGAGGTAGGTATGGGATCATTCTGAACAGACTGCATAAAACCAGGGAGATTATCCTTGAACTAACCATAAGGTACATGTAATGACCCGAGTCTGGAGCCCCTCTACTAGTGCCCCGTACCTGGTTCGCCACATGACCTCAAGCATGTTTCCCCAAATGCCAGAGGCTGCCGACTAGCAGAGAAGGCCTTGGTGAGTCAATGGGGAAACCATGCCCTCATTTGGTAAGGTATACAGCGGAAAAGCAACAGTCAATAGCGGAAGCAGTAGCAACATGCATAATAACAGAAACCAAACAGCGGAAGCAATGTAGATATATAACAATGAAGACAATAATGTAGCAAGTACAAGTATCAATGGAAAGTATCAAACACAACAACGTGCTGGAATACCACTGAAAACAGAGTGTAAAGGAAAACAAAATAAACTCCTCAGCATCGCGAGTCACGGCTTGATCCCATGCTCTCCAGATCCAGCGCAATCAAGAACCGGAGGTAGAAGGGCGCTTTCCCCTATCTATACCTGCAGCAACATAGTCTTCTTGGGCCCAAAAGCATGGCCCAAACATGGTGTGAGATACAATCCTAGTTGGAAATCACCCAAAGATTTGTGCCTTATAGTCAATGAATACATGGTAGTAAATAAACAAGAAGCAGTAAACAGGAAATCACAAGCAGCTACAATCCACAGTTCTAACAAGTATAGTACACAAGTAAGCATCCAGCAAACAAAGAGGAAACAGGTAACCCTCTAGGAAGCTCTCACAGCCTAACCCCTATGGTTCAACCTCTAAGTACTAGCAACCCTCTAGGAGGCACACATAGTCTCACCTTTCTGGTTCAGCTATGAAATTAAGCAGACTCTCTAGGGAAGCACTCACCGTCAATTCCCCCTGTAGTCTCGTATCGTGCTAATGGCTCTCTGGGGAAGCACTCAACATAAATTCCCCTTGTGGCCCGTGTTGAGGATCTAAAGACTCTCTTGGGAAGCACTCAACATCAATTCCCCCTATAGACTCGCATCGTATTAAAAGACACTCTGGAGAAGCCCTTCCATCAATTCTCTCTTTGGTCTACTACTCTAGGTGCTCACAGTCCTGAGTGAAACTAAACATGCTCAGCGCGTGTGTATCATCCAAGTAAACCTCAAGAACTACTTGGCTATCATTCTACAGCTCAACAGCAATAATAAAACAACAGTTCCACTATCCTACAACTAGGCATGGAAACTGGCAGAACTCCCAACAGGAAAAACAAGCATAGAAAAGCCACCTGAGCAAAAAAATAAATTACTCTACTCACAAGAAATAACCTCTACTAAATAAAACAAGCAAAGCAGGAAAACACCATGGGAAAAACAGAAAACACCCAATACCCCGTTCAAGGGTATTGGTGGAATTTGCACAGAATATTCATCAACCTTCTACGGAAAGGAACAAACCACCTACCTCGATCCTAGGAGATCGATATATGTGAACAACGATGATAGATTCCTCTTAGAACAATGTAGATCTGAGAAAATGCACAAAACTTTCATCCCATGATAACTTAGAAATGAGAAGGAATTAAGAAACAAGGCTAAAGAAGAAGGAAGAACGCACCGCTATGATTCCAACGCAATCGACCGTGCTCAAATCAGAGAACGGACGGCGAGGCGGGAGCTCGGAGAAGATTCGGTCGTACGGTCGCTCCCAGGCAGACGAAATATGGATAAGAAGATGATTTTGGGGGTTAGGCACGACCCCGGTCCGTTTAATAAAGAAAGTACACGGCGTGTACTTCTTGAGTACACGGATTATACTTTAATTTTCCGTACTCCAAATTAACCAGCTCCACCTCAGCCTTACACACCGTGTGTGTGGCCCGGACACGGCTAACACAGGGCTTTAAGCAAAAAAGAGAGTACACGGCGTGTACTCATAAAGTGCACAACGTGTACTTGCAAAAATTTCCAAAAAAATCATTTTTTCTCAAAAACTCTAGAAAAAGGAAAAATGTACCTGAAAAGAAGATTCAGGTTCTTACAAACTTCCCCCCTTAAAGAAATTCGTCTTTGAATTTCCCTAACGAGTCGGAGAAGTAGAAACACCGAACAGCTCCGGACACTACGATCATACATCGCTCTCCCTCTCCCAGGTCTTGTCCTGTACTCGCTCGTGCTGCCATAGCACTCGTACCAGAGGAATAGACCGCCCGCGGAGAACCTTCGTATTGCGATCGACAATCCGGATAGGATGCTCCTTGAACGACGCATCCGCTTCAAGCTCAACTTCATCAGGCTGAAAGACATGAGATGGGTCTGAAAAGTAACATCAATGATGAGAGATGTTGAAGACGTCGTGCATGGCCCGATACCGCTGAGGTAGCTGCAATAGATAGGCGACCATCCCAACTCTCTTCAAGACCTCAAACAGCCCGACGTACCGCGGTGAAAGCTTACCCTGTCTCTGAATACTTTTGTGTCCTAACCTCGGTGCGACGCGTAGGAAAACCTGATCTCCAACCTCGAACTCCAGAGGTCATCTATATGGATCAGCATAAGACTTCTTTTGAGATTGTGTTGTTGACATCCTCTTCCGAATCAGCTCTATCTACTCTGAAGTATCCTGTACCAGACGAGGTCCTATCCAAGCTGTCTCTCCTGCCTCCAGCCAGCATAAGGGTGATCGGCATGGCCTACCGTACAAAGCCTTGTATGGTGACATCTGAATGGTTGCCTGAAAACTATTGTTGTAGGCGAACTCCACCAGAAGAATATGCTTCTCCCAAGAACCACTAAAGTCTAGAATTCAAGCTCGAAATATATCCTAAAGCACCTGGATCGTGCGCTCGGACTGGCCATCAGTCTGGGGATGGTATGCTATACTCAAAAGTACCTATGTACCCAAGGCCTTCTGAATTCCCTCCCAGAACCGAGAGGAAAAGTGTGCATATCTGTCTGAAACAATGGAGTGTGGGACTCTATGCAGACGAACGATCTCTCAAATGTAAAGTCGTCCCAGATCATCGACGCTGAAGGTATCCTTGATCGGCAAGAAGTGGGAAACCTTCGTGAGTCTGTCGATGACAACCCAAACAACATCATTCCCCCAGGGTGATCTCGGCAACCCAGTCACGAAGCCCATCGCAACATCATTACACTTCGACTCCGGAATGGGTAACTGCTGCCAAAGTCCCGCTGGCCGCTGATGCTCTTCTTTCACGTGCTGACAAGTAGAACATCTCATGACAAAATCAGCAACATCCTTTTTCATACCCAGCCACCAATACTGGCGATGAAGGTCCCGATACATCTTGGTGATGCCAGGATGAACTTCCCAAACAGAGGAATGGAAATCCCGCATTAGCTCCTCACATATGTCTGCTGGCACCCATACGCATCCCTGGAAATGCAAGATCTCATCCTCGCCCACTGTCCATCTAGGAAGAGGGTCCTCTTCTGACACACTCTCCTGTAGGACTAAGCCTTCAGAGTCTGATAGATACCTCATCCGTACTCGATCAAGTAGCGTAGAGGTAACAGCTACAGAAGATAGGAATGTTTGTCCCCGTCTGTCGTGTACCTCCAGATGCATCTCAGAGAATAGAGTCATCAGCTGCCACTCACTGTTGGCCTCCTGAACTGCCTGAATCTGAGTTCTCCTGCTCAACGCATCTGCCATGGCGTTGCCCTTTCCCAGTGTATAGGCAAGCTCGAAGTCAAAATGTTGTAGATAATCAACCCACCTGCGCTGCCTCATATTCAGATCACACTAAGTGAAGATATACTTGAGACTCTTGTGGTTAATAGCAGAAGTAGTAACAACACGTATAATAACAGAAACCAAACAGCGGAAGAAATGTAGATATATAACAATGATGACAATAATGAAGTAGGTACATGTATCTATGGAAAGCAGCAAACACAACAATGTGCTAGAACACAACTGAAAACAGAGTGGAAAGGAAAACAAAATAAACTCCTCAGCATCTTGAGTCTTGGCTCAGTCCCATGCTCTCCAGGTCTAGCGCAATCAAGAACCTGAGGTAGAAGGGCGCTTGCCCTTATCTATACCTGCAGCAACATAGTCTTCTTGGGCACAAAATAATGGCCCAAATAGGGTGTGAGATACAATCCCACTAGGCGATCACCCAAAGATTTGTGCCTTACAGTCAAAGAATTCATGGCGTTAAATAAACAAGAAGCAGTAAACAGGAAAGCACAACAAGCTACAATCCACAGTTCTAACAAGTACAGTATACAAGAAGAAACAGGTAACCCTCTAGGTACCTCTCACAGCCTAACCCCTATGGTTCAACCTATAAGTACTAGCAACCCTCTAGGAGGCACACATAGTCTAACCTTTCTGGTTCAGCTATTAAATTAAGAAGACTCTCTAGGGAAGCACTCACTGTCACTTCCCCCTATAGTCTCGTATCGTGCTAAAGGATCTTTAGGGAATCACTCAACATCAATTCCCCCTGCGACCCGCGTCAAGGATCTACAGACTCTCTAGAGAAGCACTCAACGTCAATTCCCCCTATAGTCTCGCATCGTATTAAAAGACACTCTGGAGAAGCCCTTCCGTCAATTCTCTCTTTGGTCTACTACTCTAGGTTTTCATAGTTCTGAGTGAAACTAAACATGATTAGCATGCGTGTATCATTCAGGTAAACCTTAAGAAATACATGGCTATCATTCTACAGCTCAAAATAAATAATAAAACAACAGTTCCACTATCCTACAACTAGGAATGGCAACTGCCAAATTCCCAACAGGAAAAACAAAGAATAGCAAAGCAGCCTGAGCACAAAATAAATTACTCTACTCACAAGCAATAACCTCTTATAAAGAAAAAAAATAAGGAAAACAGCAGGGGAAAAACATGAAACATGCAATACCCCTTTCAAGAGTATTGGTGGAATTTGCACAGAATATTCATCAACCTTCTACGGAAAGGCACAAACCAACAACTTCTATCCTAGGAGATCGATATATGTGAACCACAACAAAAGATTCTTCTTAGAACAAAGTAGATCTGAGAAAACTCACAAAAAGTTTATCCCACAATAACTTGGAAATGAGGATGAATCAAGAAACAGGGCTAAAGCAGAAGGAAGAAATCACCGCTGCGATTCCAACGCAATTGACCGTGCTCAAATCGGAGAACGGACGGCGAGGAGGGAGATCAGAGAAGATTGGGCAATACGGTCGCTCCCGGGTAGACGAAATCTGGAGAAGAAGATGATTTTGGGGGTTAGGCGTGACCTCGGTCCATTTAATGAAAAAAAAAGAACATGGCGTGTACTTCTTGAGAACATGGCGTGTACTTCAATTTTCCGTACTCTGAATTAACCGGCCTCCACCTTAGCCTTACACACCATGTGTGTGGCCCGGACATGGCCAGCACACGACTTCGAGCGAAAAAGAGAGTACAAGGCGTGTACTCATAAAGTACAGGGCGTGTACTTCAAAAATTTCCAAAAATTCATTTTTCTCAAAAACTCCAGAAAAAGGAAAAACGAACCTGAAAAGAAGATTTTGGTTCTTACAATCCATTAGAAGATCGATATGGGGTGGTAACACATGAGGCACTACAGGTGGTACTAAAGGAAACACTAAACGAGGCACTGTAAGAGGTACTTCTTGTGGTTCACAACCCACCATCTATGGAATTTGATCATCGCCACAGTCATGTGGAATGACACGAAGACAACATGATGGGATTGGTCACAAATATCCAAACAAACACATTTAGACCAATTTTAATATAAGAAGATGAAGGAATGTGAAGGTGAAATAATGAGGGTCGGTACACATCTAGCTTCTGAGCACTACACAGAATATAGCCCGCTCTAAAAGCCCAGTTTGGAAAACGAAGGGAAAACATAGGAGGATCACTAAAATGAAACCTAAAACCTCTTTCCCAAGTAAATTCATGTTTACATATAAGAAACTATCAAAAAATTATATTTAACAACTAGGAACTTCAAAATTTTACAACTAGGCACAACAGTACTCACATGAAAATAAAAAGATGCATGCTGAAAGTAGATATGGATTAACCATATGCATTTTATTTTAATCCCTATGGTTCTTAATATGATGCATGTAAATTCATTACCCTCATATCAATGGGTTGCAATGGTAAAAACCATTATCCCTATAATACCAATAGCAATAACAATAGAAAAAAAAGTATCTCACACAATGGTGAAATAGTATCAGTAATAATTGGAATAATCAATAAAGGAAATCCCAACATAGGAATTTGGTTTTCCCCTATACATGGGTTAGCTGTGTCCAATAATAGGGTGAATTCAAAATTACTATTTCCTAGTATCATTTCTAACAAAAACTGTAATAAAAAAAGAAGAAAAAAACCCTTTGACACCACTTTGTAACGTCCCCGACCCGAGAGCCACTTGAAGGGTGATCCCAGCTGGGTTGGCCAAAAGACATCAAGCACATCTCCCCAAACACCATAGGCTGATGAGGAGATTCAAGTTCCTTTCTAACGTGTATGTGGGGTAAATAATTTCCTCATAGGTAATAGGTTATACATAGTGGAAGGAAAAAAGTTATAAAAATTAGTGGAAGAAAATAAATAAAAAACTACAATAAAAGAAATTAAATAATAGCAATTGAATATATTAAAAGTGAGGAAGCTGATAAATCAAACCAGATACGCAATGATGTCATTTTAGGATGTCTGTACTAATGTAAAAGTATGGAAAAGAGGGATACAATAATTCTATCATGCTATCAAAAAAATGACACAAATTGAAGAAACTATAATTCTAGAAAAGGATCATTCCTCTACCCCCAATTTCCATCCTAAGCAGCAAGAAACACTCAAACATCAAAAGTATCATGCTACCCTTTATCCATACCTACAAGCATAAAGTCTAATATGGTAGTAAACAGAACCCGAGTAGGGTGTGAGATATAATCTCAATAGGTTGTCACACACGGTGTGTAGACCTTTCCATTTTGTTCTGTAAAGAAATTTAGTATTCTTATATATGATAAATTGAAGCAAATAAATAAACAGAATAAAATAAATATAAATTTTTTTGGGCTCTCAATGGTACCCATCCATACCACCTGTTTTTTCATAATAAATAAATATGAATAAAGTACCCGTAATAAGAAGGATTTGTATATATATATATAAAGAAAAAACAAAAGGCAGTCAAAAGGGATCATACCCCTAAGCATGTACTTTGGATTGGATCTAATTTATGTGTCAACAAAGTATGGTTCAAGGCACTGTAATGGTATCATAATTCAAAAGGAGCTCAAAGATGAATCAAATAAAACCACCCACACATTATCATTATTATTATATTAATGTTTACTGGTGGAGTCTGATCTCGTCCATAAGGTATCACTATGGTACATTATTCAATTTATCTGATACCACTAAGCCCGTCCAACAAAATATTCTGAAAGACCATGTATCACTTGATCCATGATTATATCATGATTTCATCTCGGGTATCAAACATTAGGGGTCTATAATCAACATATCCATGGCGTAAACACTTTTCTAAGGGGACCATCCTAGATTTTACCTTAGGGAACCGGTTTCACTCATGAGTATATAGAAAACCTTTAGAAATCCTCATCTAGAAAATCCCAACACATCATCTCCCCAACGCGTAGTTTGGTAACCAATCATAAACATAGAATCCATGTTTGGGTCCTTAATACGGAGCCCACATTGTCTCACCACCCTAAATTTAATTATATTTCATGGAATCAGATTTCATAGATTATGCCTTTATAATTTCATCAAAACAATTTAGGTTAAAATGAGCCACGTACTTCCTGATCATTTAAGCCAAACAGTTATAGACAAAACACATTATCAACAAAAGAATAAAAATTGCACTTTTCTCTTTTATAATAGCATATCACGGTAAGAATTTTTAAAAAAGAAATAATTAGGACTAAACAAACACAAAAAACCCCAAAATTCATGGTTTATAAATTTCCTATATAATTTATTTGATTTAAGACTCAACCAAATGGGGTTCGCGCAACACATGAAATTAATTAATTAATTATCTAGGGCTAATGAAATTTAGATGAATTTTTTCAGCACACCCAAAGGGTTATCCAACAATGTTGAAAAAAATTAAATAATCTAGTTCAACTCAAACAAGGTTTCATTAGTCAATCTAAGTAATTTAATTAAATTAGAATAGAAAAAAATTGAAAATCATCCGAAGGAACAGGTAGGAGGCACAACGTGTGATATGAAATACACAATGAAATAATGGGAAAGAGAGTAGAAAAAATAGCTCATAATAATAATGGATCATATTCTCCATGGAGACCTTTTATTGGACCTATAATATAAGAAAATAGATGATATTAGAAAAATAGAAATTTTGGGTAAAAACCTTCTGTGGTGGATTTCACGATTGACAGTTGATGAGATCCTATGATTCATGGTGCATGAGGTTAGACTTACTGAGAACTTTACATCACATCAAATAAAATTGGAAATGGAGAAGGTATTGAGTGAGAAAAGTATTTTGGAGGTAGAGGAGGAGGAGGTGTGCCGCCTAGCAGGGGCACAACACACCAAGAGAAGAGGAAGGAAAGGAAGAAGGAAATAAAAAAAGGAAGATAGATAGAAAAAAGGAGAGGAAAAATAGAAAAAAATAAAAAATAGAAAAGGAAAATAAATAAAATGAAAATAGAATAAAATAATAATAATAATAATAAGGTACGGGGAAAATAAAATATTTAATAAAATGGGTTAACCCATTTTAATTATTTTCACTCTTCTCCATCCTTGATGATTCTATTTTATATTTTCATCCCTTATCCATTTCATTGTATTTCTATAAAATAATTATAATTCCTTATTTATTATTTTTAACCTAAACCCTGCACTAGGGTGTGATGTATTATTTAACATAAAACCTGTGAAATTATTTAAATAATTGTAATAGCTACATGGGACCTGTAATAGGGTGTGTAGAAATACATCTTGGGTTGCTTTAAGGATTATGACTAAAAATTTAAATATTACATACCTTGAATAAATATCATGGAAAAATAAATACATAAAAATCATGTTTTCCCTTTATTAATGACTGTGAAGTCATTCCATGAAGAGAATAGTAATATCAATATTTTAGCTTGTTCATTGATTTAGAAATATCATGATATTATTTCTAATGATATTATAGTTATATTACCGCCCTGTATAAAATCACGTAAACTTATTGTGAAAAACATTTTCCAATAAGCCACTTGAAACACTTACATAATAGATCTTATCATATGTAAAAATTATCATGTGCACTTTTCAATAATTGTTCTCAGACACAATCTTGGTATGATCCTCATTCTACTTCATTGGAATAAAAAAAATTTCCAAGCTAGTGCCATATCTCCTCCTCTACCTCAGTCTCAACCTCTTCCTACTCATTCACCTCAGTGTCCGACTCTGACTCCACCTATGCCTCCTCCTCTACCTCTTCCTCTACTATTTACCAACAATTTTATTATTTTTTGATCATCACTTCTAAAAAAATTGATTTCTTCCATTATAGTTCTCTATAAGAAAGAGATTGAAAACAATATATAATAATTCTGACAAAAAATCTTCACACCCTTATTATATCTCTAAGGTCATAACTCGTACTAGATCACAAATATATCAGGTAAGCACCTATATTTGTTTCTAGTACACATTCTAACAAAAAGTATATTTCCCACTCATCTATAAACAAATTTACTTTTTCATATGAGTATGATGGTTTTTGTAAATCTTGATATAAAAAAGAAAATATAGACAAACAAATGGTTATGAATTATATTTAATGAAATTGTAATTACCTTAAGAAATTATCTATTGAGGTATGTTGATCTTTTCATGCTTTATGATATCTCTCATAACTTTGAAAACATAAAATCCACAATTGATGCCATTTTTTTTCTTTGGATATTGTATAAATAGTATCCAAAATAAGTATTTTTTTGAAATTTTTTTATAGTTAAATATTTCTATATAAAACTTAATTTTATTCCATTTGTAGTAATTTACATTCTCTATATCTTGAGAAAATTACTCTATTCCATGGTTAACCTATATTTAGTGACCCCCCAATCAAAACAAAATTCTTCATAAAACACAAATCAAAAGTATAATTCAAATTTTTTCTATAAAATGTTGATTGTGGTATATTATAAATTTAAAATACACGTTAGGTGTAGTTTTTTTGTTAGATTTCAATTTATTGGATCCAAAAAATAAATAGTCAAGGTGTCCAGATTGACTACGATCTCCATATAGTTCTCACTAAAATAAAAAAAACAAATAATTAATGAAAAAATTAAAATTATATTTTATGTGATTAGATTGTAGAGTTTTACTTCTGCATTATAGGAATTAAAAAAAGTATGTCTTCTAATAATTTTTTATAAATAATTATGAGTAACTTATTGTCACGCCCCTCCTTCACCAAGATGAGGGGAGGGACAACAAACTACCATACCCTTCCTTCTTCCAAATGAAGTAGATATAATGACCCCTAAGACCCTCCTTCAATAGGACTCAGAGTGGTGACTAGCACCAAGGCTATAGAATCACATGTAAAATGGAAGACATTTCCCTTTTTATTTAGTAGTATCGGGATATATGATAGTAAATTCCAAACCACACCAAATTTGGAAGTAAATGTAAATCCAAAACAATCCATTCCCATATGCATGTTCCAATACTAAATTGCTACAATGTACAAGAAAACTCCAAAGGGATGTACAAAAAGAAAAATATTTGGCTCAACTTTGAGAAACATCTCACCCTTGTGTGAATCTTCTTTCATTTACATGAAAATCCTTCCTTTTCCAATAAAAACATTCATCATCCTCCAAATTTTGGACTGAAAAGTCTGAAAACACTATTAAAAAACATTGACTTCAACATTGAATCCCTATGTAGTATAGAATACTTATCTTTAAAACTCATTAATCGACCCTAGTTTGGATTGACCGAAGACACAAAACACACTTTGTTTCTAGCAATGAAAAAACTTGTTTCCAATAAAAAATAACTTTCATTAAATAGGGTTCCTAATAATACATTCTTCATCCTTTATTGAAGAATAATTTCATAATACATATTGAAATTATTTACTATTATAAAATTTGGGAAATGAATTTATATACATAATTTGTCCATATCGTGAGGGAAAACAACTGTAATTAAAAGTTCCAGGTTACATCTTACATATCCCATTTTCCATCATTTTCCACTACCAACGTGTTATACAAAAAAAATTTCATTCAAAGTACCATATGACATATGTAAACGTTCAATAATTGATCATGTATAAATATATTATATAACAATTCATGATATAATAACTCATATTGGAATGATCATGAAAATAAACAAATATATAATGAATAAAATATTATTTTAAATATGTTTGACAATAAAATATAATCAAAACTAATATGAAATTATATTTAAAATAAAAAAATAAAATTATATATAACATGATATGAAAAAAATTATCATAAATATTTATATCATAATATTATCTGAATAAAAATATCATGATCATGAATAATAAATATAATAAAAAAACACATCTAGATAGGTCCTAAATATTTTGAGTGATGAAGTCTCAGCATAAAAAAAAGGAAACCTGATAATCTACTATTAAAATAATAATAATTATAGATACAATACAATATCCCTGATCGCATTTGGTTCTATTAATATTTTAAAAAAATTAAAGTGCTTGAGATAGCCAATAGGTGTTATTTTCCCACATGCCCCCAAATATCCAAATGGTACCATCATCATCGGGTCACAAGAAAAGTATCTCAAATGTATTGGAAAATAAATCTCACTCCCCATATATAACAATGTTGAATTTAATTCTTTTCTACAATAAAGACACCATTATTTTACTTATATTATTAAATTATTTATAACATAAACATCCATTAATTAAAACCCAAATATCATGGGACATATATAAGTACATCTCCTTATTACATTACATAATCTTGATTTTTAGTCAAGAACTCACTTCCTTTAATATTGAGGATATTTTCATTTTTATAGTGTTAGATAATTTGGATATAATACATACATAACATTCAATACTCATATAGATGAGATACCAAAAAACTATATCCATTTCTTCCAAAATATAAAACTTTTCAAATTAAGAATTATTTATTTGACAAATCATCATAACCATTAAATTAGACTCCATATTTATCTTACACATCCATATAATCTGTGAGGATCAATTAAAAACATGGGATGGTCACAAAAATATCAGTAAGGGATATAAAAATTAGTAAGGATAACATTATTACGTGAATACTTGTAACATACGAAATCATTTTCAAAAAGACATACTTGTCACCCATATAAACTTACTTGGTAAAACATGATATTTCCACAAGATTTACAAATAATATATAGAACATAAATTGAAATATAAAGGTATCTTGTGGAATTTCATACATAATCTTCTAACCCTATCAAATACCTTATAATTTGTAACCCTCATGGCTACCTTACAAAGTAACCCTCACTGCAACCTTATTGTGTAATCATTACAGTTACACTTCGAGTAACCGTATGGAAGACCTCCAACATAAACATAATCAATGAATTGGAGGGATACGTAGGTCCCAACCTTCATCATAAACAATTCCCAATAACCATAACATATTCATAAAACATGAATAATTTCATAATAACATTGCATTTGAATTTTTGTAAAACAGGATTTTAAAAGTGGATTTTAAAAGGAAACCCCTCAAAAATATCATATAATTGAAATGATACATAATATTGTGGGTGTAATATATAAATACACTATAAATAAACATAATTCATCATTATATAAACAAATATTATCAAACAATTAATTTTAATACCACGTAAACAATAAAGTATAAGGTTAACCCAAGGAATGGAAATTGGGTTAAAAATTCTCGTACCTCTGGTTTGTCTTACTTAAAACATGTTTAAACCTCGTGTTTAATGGTTTAAATAGTGTTATTAATTTCTTATAGAAACCTATTCATGATTAATATAAATTATATGATCATTTAATAACATCATTTCACCCTTAAATTGTTAGTATTTTATTTCTTCCATTGTTTTGGGTGCGTTCTATAGATGATTTCCATGGTCGGTTTGTATTTGATTTCCTTGTGGTATGGAAATGAAATTACATTAGTGGAATGAAATGGAATTAATTTGTATACAAAATATATAATGATACAATAAATCATGTTTTCTCATATGTGATGATAAATAATTAGATAAAACATTAATGATATTAGTTTAGATCATTTTTTGCGGTTCCTCATTTATCATGAAATTATGTCATTATATAATTTAGTGTCATGAATATAATTTATTTATGGAAAATAAAATAGGTTAAAAAATACATATTACATTATTATTCAACTATTAAATTGGTTTTATGATCATTTTTTAAGGATGTAATAGAAATTGGAAACACATTGTCCATGATTTTGGTAAATCGGAACATAGCAAGCGGAGTTTTTATTTTTAGAATAAAAGGGTGAGGAGAGGAAGAAAGATATTGAATCATTTACATGAACATGATAACATGAATAATATATTATATTTTGGATATTTCATACCTCCTAGATAGGTGTAGGGAAATGTGTATAAGAAAAGAAAGGAATTGGAAAAGAGAACACATTAAAAAGGAAGAGGATTCTTAGCTCTTGATCTCTTCTCCTTGAGATCCTCCTTAAGGCCTTGGGTTTTGGACTATTGGTGAGACCAGTAGGTCTTGGAAATGAGGAACATCCTTAAGGAGGGTATTTGAAAGAACTTAGCCAATGCTTGAGGCTTTAGTGGTGAGTGGGGAAGAGGTGAATGATGGTTGTATTTATAGTGGAGGAGAGGAGGGATTTTAGATTATATTAACCATTAGTTTAATATATTTTCATTACTTTGAATAGTCTTGATTAATGTGACCCCAAATAGTATTAATTGCATGTGATTTTGAATGAAGTGGGCATACATCAGTCTTGAATCACCTAGGATACTATAAAACAAATATTTATTATTTATTATAATTCATCATATTTTACTATTCTTTAAAAATTCATGAATTTCTGAAAAATCCTAAAAATTCATTCAAACTATTTATTAATGTGTAGAATTAAAAAATGGCATCCATTTTTTAAAATATTTTTCTGAATATTATTAATTTAATTTTTAAATAAAATCATAATTTATTCAAAAATAACAATTTTAAATCTATAACTAATTTTTAACACCTTGAAAAATTAATCAACATCTCATTATCTTATAACAATAAGAAAAAAATAATAATATGATTTACTATTCATAAGGGTCATATTACAATTCATATTACTACTTATACGGGAATTTTACTATTCAACAAAAAACAAGTTGGTTCTATCAGAATCCAAAAAAGTTACTAATCACAACTGTAGATAAACATTTTTTGAAATTAAAAATATAGAAGTTGAAAAATTATGTTTAATGGATAGTTATTACTATCTACATAAAACAAAGTTTCATGTAGTTAAATTTATTTTTAAAACATTGGGGGGTAACATTATCCCCATCTTTGAGAAATTTCTTCCTTGAAATTTTATTTACATTTTTAAACTTGTGAGGGTACCTTTACCTCATAGCATTTTCATATTCTCATGTTGCTTCTTCAGACATGTGGTTTCTCCAAAAAAACCTTTACCTGGTGGATTACCTTATTTTACTGTCTTTATTCCCATCGATCAAGAATCTAAACTTGTTTCTATTAATTAGAAAAGGCTCTCCTCCTGTAAAACTACATTTGGGATCAAAACATGAGATGAATCTGGCACATAATTTATCAACATCAAAACATGAAAAACATTGTGTGCCCAAGATAAACTCAAAGGGAAATATACTCAGTAGGACACTATTTCAACTTTCTCTAAAATTTCATATGGTCCAATGAACCGTGGACTTATCTTTAATTTCTTACCAAAATGCATAAGAATTTTCCATGGTGGGATTTAAAAAAAAACATTATCACCTACCTGAAAAGAAAACTATTTCCTCCTATTATTTGGATAACCTTTCTACCTACTCTGAGTTATCCTCGTGTGTTTCTAGATCATCTTAACTTTCTCATCCACTTCCTATACTAATTTTAGTCTCATCAACATCATTCCGCCGACTTCATCCTAAATAGTTAGAGTTCTACACCGCTTCCCATATAATGTCGTGAAATTTTCCATCTGTATACTAGTATAAAAACATTTATTATAAGAAAACTGAAATAAGGAAAGATGTTGATCCCAACATACCTGGTAGTCCATTTAATAAGCTTGAAGTGTATCCTCCAAATTCTAAATCATTAGTTTTGACTGCCATCTAATTGAGAATGAAATGCTTTACTAAAATTTTATTCTTT
Source organism: Viscum album (assembly GCA_963277665.1). Taxonomy (NCBI): domain Eukaryota; kingdom Viridiplantae; phylum Streptophyta; class Magnoliopsida; order Santalales; family Viscaceae; genus Viscum; species Viscum album. Next base: position 1,045,254,753 of record OY728138.1, on the reverse strand, counting down.
GCCTAATGACTTCTGAAGGCCCTTCCAAAAGTTAGAAGTGTACCAAGGATCCTAGTCATATACAATGGAAAAAGGAACTCCATGAAACCTAAAAATTTCTTTGAGGTACAATCGAGAAAGCTTATCCAAAGATATTGTATCTTGAATAGGGACAAAATGTGCATATTTAGTCATTTAGTCAATATTAACCCATATTGAATTATTACCTTAAGAATTATTTGGTAGTCCAACAAAGAATTTTATGGATACATTATCCCATTTCCACTCTGGTATAGGCAGAGGCAGAAGAATCCCCTCTGGTAACTTCCGCTCTTCTTGAACCTGTTGACATGTCAAACATTTCACAGTAAATTTTTCATTATATGTTTTCATTTCATCCCACCAGTAATACTTCTGAATGTCTCTTTACATCTTATTACTTCCATGATTAACTAAAAAAAGAGGACTATGAGCTTCACAAAATAAATATTTTTTCAACAGGGAATCACAAGGCACACACAATCTTTTTACAAATATAAAAACACAATCTTTATCAAGGTTAAATTCTAGCAACTTGCCCATTTTAACCAATTGTACCTTATTCTATAGCGCAAGGTTTACCTTATGCACTTTCTTATTTCTTTCTAATAACAATTACTATGTCTAAACCTACAAAAAAACATAGGTATTTCATATACTAATAACTTTTGGGGAAAAAATTATTAAATAATTAATCAAGGGATCATGTTCCAAACATAATATGGTTAATGATGCATGATGTTTTTGACTCAAGGAATCTACCAGTTTGTTTGATTTTCTCAAATTCTTATTGAATGTCAAATAATAATTCTTTATTAGTTAAAGACATATTCACTACCTCATGTTTAATTCCTTCTTAGTAAATATATACTTGATACTTTTTTGTTCGATATATATTTTTCATTTGGATCCGTATAAATGATGCCTCTATATTTTCCAAGAAAAAACCACAACTACCAATTCCAAATCCAATGTTTGATAATTTAACTCATGGGGTTTTAGTTATCTTGAAGCATAAGAAATTACCTGGTCATTCTGTATCAGAACACAACCAAGTCGCTTCAATAATGAATATTTGTACATGAAAAACTCACCATTTTGGTAAGGCAGGTCCAAAACTGGAGCATTCACAGATCTATTCTTCAGTTCTTGAAAACAAAACTCACATTCTTTTGTCAAAATAAATTTCACCCCATTTCATGTTAACGTAGTTAGTGGTCTATATAACCATATAATGTATTTAAAAAGTTTTTTCAATAAACTTCTATTATAATTAAACTATGAATCCTTGTAACATTTTTAGGTCTTGGTCATTCATCAACCACTTTTTTTTAGGATCATCTATTATTTCATCCTTATTTACATTTCACCCAAGAAAAAAAATATTTTGCAACCAAAAATCACACTTTCTAAATTTTCTATATAGTTTATTTTCATTTAAGATTTGAAAAACAACCCTTAGATGTTTTTTATTCTCCTCTTTACTATTATAAAATATCAGAATGACATCAATGAACACAACCACAATATTATCCAAGAACTCATGAAATATTCTATTCATAATATTTATGAATAAATTAGGTGCATAAGTTAACCCAAATGGAATAACAAAAAATTCATAATTCTCATATCTAGTACGAAAAGCTATTATAGGGATTCCATCCATCTTAACCTTTAACTGATGGTATCCTGGTCTCAAGTCAATCTTGGAAAAGTATTAATCTCCACAAATCTAATCAAACAAGTCATTGATATGAGGTAAAGGATACTTGTTTTTAACAGTGATGTTACTCAAGGATCTATAATCAATACAATGTCTTATGGAACCATATTTTTCTTAACAAAAAAAAACATTATCACCACATGGTGAAGTTCTATGACGAATGAAGCCTTTATCAAGAAACTCCTGCAACTAATTTTTCAATTCAATAAGTTCGATTTTAGCCATTCGATATGGGGGTTTTGAAATTGGATTAGCATCAAGAAAAATGTCAATTGTAAATTCGACTTGCCTATCAGGTATCACACGAAGTAGCTTTTTAGAAAAAACATCATGGTATTCATTTACCATTAGCAGATCATTAATTTGAATAGTTCCCTTTTTTAGAAATATGATCAAGATAACTTTTATTTCATTCTTTCAATAGTTTCTCCAATTCCTGATGTGTTATCAATTGTATGGGTTCGTTCTTGTATACAAAATAAAACTCTTTCTGAAAAAATTACTTATTTAGATCAATAGTTAATCTAAGCATGGTAAACAGAAAGCCAATCCATTCCAAGAATGATATCAAACTCAGATAAGGGAAAAATAACATGGCTTTCATGTAATGTCATTCCATCCACCACAATAGAAATATTTTATTATAATTTCTCTTTGATATAATATTTAACCTGGTGTTTCAACAGTATGTTTTATTCTCGTTTTATGAGGTTATATTTCCAATTTACTAGAAAATTCCTTAAAATAAAGAAATGTGTAGACCCTATATCGAACAAAATTTTAGAAAAATCATAGAAAACAAACAAGGTACCTGATACTGCATCATTGGATGGCCCAATGTCATCTGAAATTGTCACAAAGACTCACTACACCGTTTTTCTTATAGTCTGTCTTTTTTCATCATTCATATCTCTTTTTGGGAAGGAATTTTCATAATGAATCATCTCACAGCATTTAAAACACCTTACAGTTTTCTTATCAGGATTAGTCTTAGGATCATTTCTGTTACAATCTCAGTCCATATGTTCAGACTTACCACATTGAAAACACTTCCCTATTTTGGTAATTCATTCCCCAGGGTTTTTTTCCACACTTTTCACAAACTGGAAAATGGAATTTATTACCATAATATTTCTTTGGATGATTCTTACCCATCGCTTTCCATCTGGACATCTTCTTCTCCTTGTTATCAAAGGGAATGTGATCATCAACAAACTCTTTCTATTCCCTCTAATCACATCAGAAAAGTTTATCATAACTGTTTAATTCAAGGGATCCCAATGCCCTTTAATACCTTGACGTTAATCATGAGTAAAAGGGGTTCATTTCAGTATCAAGATTCAGAATATGATATGATGAATAACTCACCAATCGGGTGAAGTTTTCTTCATACATATCCACTGATTCTTCCTATTTTGGCTTCAATTCAAATAATTTATTCTCCATCCTAGGTCTCACCACTTTGGAAAATATGTTTCAAGGAAAAAAAATTAAATTCATCCCACTCTGAGACATTGATCTCCTCTCCATCCTTGATATTTTTAACCATTAACCACTATTAATCAACTTAACCTTCAAAAAGATAAATAGAAAGACTTAAAATTTGATTATCTAAAAATCACATAACATAGAAGATCTTTTCAAGTCCTTTAAGCCATCCTTCAACCACTACCAGGTCCAAAGATCCACTAAATTCCTGAGGGTGTGGACTCATAAAATGTTCCACTATCGTCATGTTCCGTTGTGGTAGATCTAGTTGTTATCTTGAATGGATTCCACCACTATTTATTGTTTCCATCCGTTTACCTAATACTATCAAAAACTACTCGGTTCCAATCCCTACCATTTTGGGCTGCATATTTGGAAGGATAGTGTTTTGTCAGTTCCTCTCTACTTCAACTTCCTCATTTATTCTACAGAAAACCATTCTAATCAAACATATCTTAGTAGAAGAAACATGGTAATCATCAAATTATATATCATTTAAAATTTACCATATAGTAAAAACCATTTATGGTATTCTATTAACAACATCATAACCCCTAAAGTTATCTAAATCATCCTTTGATTCCATCTATAAGGACCAGACCTTATTACATTAAATAATATTTAATTTTAGTCAAGAAATAACTTCCTTTAATACAGTGGATATTTTCAAGTTTAGAGTTTTAGAGAATTGGGATATAATAAATAAATAACGTTCCAAATTCATTTAGAGAAGATGCCACAAAAATATTACCTATTTCTTCCAAAATATATAACTATTCAAATTAAACATGATTTCTTTGACAATTCATCAAAAAAATTAACATGGATTCATTATATGTCTTGAAAATCCGTATAACCTGTGCAAATAATTTAAAAACTAGGTATGAGCACAAAAATCTCAGTAATGGATACAAAAAGAAGGAAATAAAACATTATTCCATTGATACTTGAAACATATGAAGTCATTTTAAAAAATACATTCTTGTCTCCCATATAAACTTACTTTTTAAAACATTATATTTCCATGAGATTTGCACAAAATAAATCAAACATAAATATAACCGTAAATTTATCTTTCAAAATTACGTATATAATCTTCCAATTCTATCTGCTACCTTATAATTTTTAACCCTCACTGCTACCGTACAAAGTAACCCTAACGGTTACCTTATTGTGTAACCACCGTAGTTACACTTGGAGTAACCATATGGACAACCTCCAACATAGACATACCCAATAAATTATATGAATATATAGGTCACAAACTTCATCATAATCAATTCCCAATAACTTGAACATAGTCCTACATCATTAATAATTTCATAAAAACATTGCTTTTAAATTTTTGTAAAAGATAATTTTAAAAGAGGATTTTAAAATGAACACCCCTCAAAAATAACATATAATTGAAGTAATATGAAATAGATTGGATAGAATGTGTATATACATTGTAAATACACATATTACATCATAATATATAAAAATTCATGAAACAAACAATTTTAATACCATGTGATCAATGAATTAGAATGTTAACCCAAAGAATTGAAATTGGGATAAGAAATTCCCTTACCTCGGGGTTTTCTTACTGCAAAATTGTTTAAACCTCATGTATAGTAATTAAAATAGTTTTATTAATATCATAAATAAAAATATTTATTTTTATTATACCTTATATGATCATTTCATAACATCATTACACCCTTTAATTATTAGTATTTTGTTCCTTCCATTGTTTTGGGTGCATTTTTTAAATGATTTCCATATATGGTTTGTATTTGATTTTCTTGTGGTATGGAAATGGAATTCTAGAAGTGGAATAAAATGGTATTAATGTGTTTCCAGAATATATAATTATACCATAAATCAGTTTTTATCATAAATTATTATGAATCATTAGATAAATCATTAATGATATTTGTTTAGATTATTTTTTGTGGATCCTCGATAATCGTGAACTTGTTTCATTATATAATTTAATACCATGCATATAAGATCATTAGAGAACATAAAATATGATAAAATACAGATTATATTATTACTCAACCATTAGTAAGGTTTTTTGATCAGTTTTGAAGGATGTAAGGGAAATTGGAAACACATCGTCCACAATTTTGAAAATCGGCACATCTAGGGCGGTGTTTTTATTTTTAGATTAAGAGGGAGGGGAGAGGAAGAAAGATTATGAATATTTTACATTAAAATGATGACATAAATGAAATATAATATTATGGATATTTTATACCACTTAGATAGTTGGATGGAAAAAGAATGTAAGAAAAGAATGGAGTTGGAAAGAAAACACATCAAAAAGGAAGAGGAATTTTACCTCTTGATCTCTTCTCTTTGAGATCCTTATTAAGGCCTTTGGTTTTGGCCTTTTGGTGAGACCAATAGGTCTTGGGTGTGGGGAAGTTCCTTGAGGAGGGTAGTTTTAATAATATAGACTATTATAAAGGCTTGGGAGGTGTGTGAGGAAGAGGGGAATGAGGGTGGTATTTATAGTGGAGTAGAGGAGGGATTTTACATTATTATAATCATTAGTTTAATATTTTTTCTCAATAATATGAATTTTATTAATTAATGTGAGCCAAAATAGTATTAATTTAATGTGAGTTTGAACCAAGTGTGCTTACATCAGCCTTGCATCACCTATGATGCATTAAAACAAGTATTTATCATTTATATTAAGTCATCATTTTTTACTTGTCATAAAACATTTATGAATTTCAAAAAAAATAAAAAAAATCACCCTAGCCATTCTTAGATATGTAGAATTAAAAAGTCAACTTCATTTTTTGAGAATAATTTTCTAATTGTTATTAATTTAATTTTTATATAAAATCATAATTTATTCCAAAATAACAATTTTAAATCGATAACTCATTTTTTAACACATTCAAAAATTAATCAACATCACATTATATTATAACAATAAGAATATAAAATAATAATATCATTTACTATTCATAATGGTCATATTACTATTCATATTACTATATATAATGGTATGTTACTTTTCACCAAAAAACATGTTTGTTCTATCAGACTCCAAATAATGTACTAATCACAACCGTAGATGGCCGTTTTTTGAAATTCAAAACATATAAGCGACAAAATTTTGTTTAAAAGAAATTTATAACTATATACTTATAACAGAGTTTCATGAATTTAAATTTATTTTAAAAAACATGGGGGTAACGACATGTGTATTTTGAAAACATGGTTCATGGTATTTCAAAAGGAAACCCAAACACAAAATCCACATTTTATTCTTCACAATGAGATTCCCATTTCATTTGAGCTTTCAAAATTCCATAGGATAACATTGGAAATAAATTAAATAAATGGGTGTGCTAAAAAACCTCACAAGGGAAAAAACATTACAGGGAAACATAACATGAGAGTTAAAGGAATAACATGATATCATGAAAGATAATTTTAATGAGTAATAAAAAGGGATCAAAACATAAAGAACATGGTATCATAAGATCACAGGATCATAGGAAATGTGGACACAACACAGAATGTGACATAAACATGAGTCGTTGCTAACTACCTATAACATATCACATGGTGGAGAAAGTACCAAAATTTATTAGGTTTACTCTCTAATCCCATAAATGAGGCCGCAAGATATTAATGATTTACCTAATTCATTGGATAGATATTTGGGAAAATCAATTAAAATATTTTCATGATTTTTTGTTCAAAAATATGGAAATCAATAATAAGGTATATAAATAATAATTACACATGGAAATTAATAGGCTATATTATCTTTTCTCACATCATAATCAAAGAAATTTTAAAATTTAATGTGTTTGAGATATGAACATAAACAATGTATTACCCCTTCAAAGTAAGGTAAAATAAGAAAATTATATATGAGATACATATATACATAATATATTATAAATAAATAATAAATAAATTATTCATAATTGATGAAAATTTCTTTAAAAGATTAAATGGAATATTTCTTAAGAAAAATAATCTTTTCACTTTGAAATCATTACTTTAAAATTTAAAAATTCCAAAAATATTATAGAATAAATTATATTTAAAAATAACCATGGAAACCTATAAATTGACCATCAACGAATTTATTGGTCACAAAGTAATTTTATTTCATACATTCTATATAAGATAAAAAATCATTCCTTTTACACTATTGTAAAAACGATAAAAAGTCCCTCATTCAAAAAACTATAAGAATATTGCTTTCAAAAAATTATTAAAAGTAAAACATGTGTAAATATTTCTTTAATAAATCATTTATTGAATATTAAAAAAAATTCATGAAAGTATTTTTAGAAAACTAGGATATATAAGCAAAAAAGGATTTTTGACTAAAGAGAGTGTTTCCGACGCTTTCGCCGGGGCGCGCGCGCATCCGTCCGCGGGGGAGGGGGGCGCGCGGCTTTGTTGCCCCGCATTCCCACTTTCCAAAGGCGGGCGGCATTCGTTCCTTGTTCAGGTACGTCTGCTCCTTGATCGAAACGGGATGATGGGATGTCGGTTCTTCCTCCTGTGGATTCCTCCTCAGAACTCGTCACCTAGTCCGGGTCTCCCTTATAGATTTAATACGTAGTTCGTGAAACTCTTCCCGGTGTCATGTTTTCATGGACGCCGGTTAATTACACTGCTTCTGTCGGGACATTCCAAAGGGTCCAGTCAGGGCAGCAACCTTTGGTCAGGGGAGTAATCACGTTTGAGGCATCAGTAGCGTGTCTGGATGCTGGGGTACCTGGAATGTCTGTCTGTTATCCTCAATCATAAGGCTTCTCGAGGGCGTGGAAGCCCGAGGCATCCCACATCGAGCGCAGGGAATTACATGTCATAGACACGTATCTGAGGTTTTCCTCAGCTTCCCATGTTCAACACAGGGTATGTTGCAAGATTAACGTCTAGCAGAGACGGTTGAGAATGAAATGGGACCATCGCAGGGGGGGCGACAGTGAAGTTGGGCTTGAGTCTTGAAGAGACTTCCTACGTATCCCCGTGGCAGGGAATCAAAGTCCGCGTAGTTCGGGATGGTGCCGGTAAACCGACGTGAAGCTGGACCTTAGTCCGAAGAGACTTGGGCTTGAACCTCTGGGAGGATTCCTACGTACCATGCCTTGACATGGATCAAAGTCCCCGTAGTTCGAATGATACAGTTTAACGTCATGCGGGACGATAATGAACCCTGACGTGAATGAACGACGGGTGGGCTTGAACCTCGTGGAGGCTTCCTACGTACCATGCCTTGACATGGATCAAAGACCTCGTAGTTCAGAATGGGTTTCGCCGGTGAACCGACGTGAAAGCAGACCTTGGTCCACTATTGGTGGGCTTGAACCTCATGGAGGTTTCCTACGTACCATGCCTTGACATGGATCAAAGACCTCGTAGTTCGGATGAAAGTAGACCTTGGTCCACTGATGGTGGGCTTGAACCTCATGGAGGCTTCCTACGTACCATGCCTTGACATGGATCAAAGACCTCGTAGTTCAAATGGGTTTGGTCGCAATGGCTTACCACCGGACCGGGATGAGACCCGACGTGAAAGGGCGACGGGGGGTGTGTCGGTGAACCGACGTGAAAGTAGACCTTGGTCCACTGATGGTGGGCTTGAACCTCATGGAGGCTTCCTACGTACCATGCCTTGACATGGATCAAAGACCTCGTAGTTCAAATGAAAGTAGACCTTGGTCCACTGATGGTGGGCTTGAACCTCATGGAGGCTTCCTACGTACCATGCCTTGACATGGATCAAAGACCTCGTAGTTCAAATGAAAGTAGACCTTGGTCCACTGATGGTGGGCTTGAACCTCATGGAGGCTTCCTACGTACCATGCCTTGACATGGATCAAAGACCTCGTAGTTCAAATGAAAGTAGACCTTGGTCCACTGATGGTGGGCTTGAACCTCATGGAGGCTTCCTACGTACCATGCCTTGACATGGATCAAAGACCTCGTAGTTCAAATGAAAGTAGACCTTGGTCCACTGATGGTGGGCTTGAACCTCATGGAGGCTTCCTACGTACCATGCCTTGACATGGATCAAAGAACTCATAGTTCAAATGAAAGTAGACCTTGGTCCACTGATGGTGGGCTTGAACCTCATGGAGGCTTCCTACGTACCATGCCTTGACATGAATCAAAGACCTCGTAGTTCAAATGAAAGTAGACCTTGGTCCACTGATGGTGGGCTTGAACCTCATGGAGGCTTCCTACGTACCATGCCTTGACATGGATCAAAGACCTCGTAGTTCAAATGGGTTTGTCAGGGTCGGTGCTCACTCTAAGCCCACGTGAGTCATGCTCGGTGTGAGAAACAAGAGGTTGCAAGGACCTGACGATCACGTCGCGAAGGGTGCGTCCGTGAGAAGCGAAGAGGGGCTTACGCGTTGAGCGGCCCATGGTGTTGGGACTTACTCCATGATGGAGGCCCATGGTGCGACAAAGCGCGGGAAAGATGGACCTTGGTCCGACAATGGGAGGTGCCTCATTCCCTATCACGTTCCCCACTGACCTTGGTAGTGGGGGAGTACCGAGATGCACGGGTGCAATCATCCGTACCAAAGGTTAGGGATTTACGCTCTGGGGCGACCCTTCCCCTGCGAACATACACCACTCCGACAAGGAGGATCTCATTCCATGTGCGGAAGAGTTCCATTCCCGTGGAGACGAGCGGTGTAATGAATGCTCGAGCTGGGGGGGACCCTTCGTGAGGGAGACGAGGTTGGGTCACAGTTTAACGTCATGTGTTGAGGACGCGGTGCTTGGCAGTTTAACGTCCTGCAGCTCGGACAAGGTGGGTTCACTCCACACCCCTAGGGCTTACATAACCGGTACCCTCTGGTCCTTGGGGAAGGGAAGGTACCAGTAAGGCCATGGTACAGGGGGGTCGAGGGAGGAACCACCGAGGGGTCCACGTTAGCGTGGCTATGCGAAGAAGCAATAGCCGTTAGCGTGCCTATGCGAAGAAGCATTGGGCGAAGCAACGCTACGGGAGGTGTTGTCCATGGGACTTTGAAATCACATCGTGCAAACCTGGAGGGTCGCACGAGAGGAGGGATCTCTAAGCAGAGGAGTGTGTTTTGAGAAGTGGGGTGCCTTGGCCTTAGCATGGGGCATAGGTGGGAGTGGGTGGTGCTTCGCGAAGTGGAACAGTGTTCGCGGAGTGCTGCCTCGCGAAGAAGGAGTGGTTCGCGAAGCAGGGTCCTGCCAAGCAATGTGCTTCGCGATGCATAGTTATCCTGCCTCGGCATAGGGATTACTAGCATGGGTAGGGTGTTTCGCGAAGCACAAGTGCTCCGCGGCTGCCCGGGTTCCCTTGGGAATCCCCTTCCTTTGCGAACGCCCTTGGGAGTCGCGAAGGGCATCCCTCTCGGAAGAGGGGCTCAGGACGAAACAAATCAGAGTCGTCTCGCGAAGTAGAAATACCTCGCGGAGCTCATGATTCCCGGGGCAAAGCTTGCTTCGCGATTCGGGAGAGGAGAAGCCGAAAGGTCGGGTTGTCCATCCTCTGGGACTCAGGGGGAGTCGAGTATTTATAGGGAAGGGGCGCCGCGATGCAGGGCTCGCGCGCCGCCTTCTGGGCTTCGCGGCGGCTCGCGAACGTCAAACCGGTTCGCGGAGGATTACCGCCTCCGGAGCTTCGCGGGGGCTCGCGAACGTCAAAAGGATTCGCGGAGGATTACCGCCTCTGGAGCTTCGCGGCGGCTCGCGAACGTCAAAAGGATTCGCGGAGGATTACCGCCTCCGGAGCTTCGCGGGGCCGCTCAGGTCGGGACGCTTCGCGGCGGGGCTCCGCGGACGGGCTCCGCGGCTGTGCTTCACGGCTGTGCTTCGCGAGGCAGCACGCCGGCTGCCTTTTTCGTTCCTTTCGGGCCATATTTTTGGCGCCAACAAATGCCCCCCCTCAGACTTGGAGCCGCGGAGGGCGAAGGGTCGAAGTCTGAGGGACAATCGCCAAAAACTGTCGGTGGTTCGCGATGCGTCATCGCGAAGGGGGACCGCGATGCTCATCGGGGCCGCGGATCCGGACGCGCCGCGATGCTCCGAGGTCATCGCCTATAAATAGGGGGTCCGCCCTCTTTTGTCTTCACGCGTCTTGTCTTTTTGTGCGCTCTCGATTTGGCGAAGCTCCGCGTACTCCGCGACAGCACTCCGCGAATCGAGCTTCGCGGCGAACCGCGAGTCTCCGACTCCGCGTCCGCGCCAAGCGAACCTCTGTCTACCTTGGCCAGACTTCGCGGCTTCGTCTCGCGGCCGATCTTCGCGATCTGACTTCGCGGCCGAGCTTCGCGACCGAGCTTCGCGGCCGAGCTTCGCGATCCAGTGGGAAAAACTTTTCTAATGGTTGACATTAAAGATGACCCATCAAGAAGCTGTGCTGGGAGTGCTCGCAGATGCTGCCCGCCGGGATGAGATGGCCAACCGTCCAGGCTTGGGGGAAATGGTCCGCAGCCATTCAGACCACACTTCTCTGACAGATCTGCTGTCGGAAGGTCAGAAGGATTATCCACAGTGCAAAAAGCTGCCGTTGTACGGCTTCGGGCTGAGGGATGACGTCTTCATCCCTGAGGCGGGAAGGGATGAACCAGCTTGTTGGTTCAGGAGCACACTGTGCCAACACCAATGGTTCAGGGCGGCCGATGGTCACGCACGGGAGGATTTCACACCCGTCACCGCCGATTGTCTCTACAATCATGTGAACGACATTGACGGGAGGCCACTGCAACCGGAGACATCCCCTCCTCTCTACCGCACCGTGCTGAAGGCGGCTCTGCAGGATCCGAAGAAGGGATGGTCCGATGAGTGGGACATGCGCCAGGGCGGCAATTTTACCGACGACTGGGCCTGGGCCTACTGGGTAGGCGCCTCATGCGAGGAGTTCGAGGCTGAGCTGAGGAGAGTGGGATTGTACGAGGCGGCATGGGCCTCCCAGTTCCACATTTACCAGCCAAAGCAGCTGATGCCGGAACTGCTGAGTAGATGGTCGTCCAGGACGAACACTTTTCATCTGCATCACGGGGAGGTGGGCATCAGCCTGTGGGATGTCCACCAGGTTTCTGGGGTCCCGATCTTGGGGGCCATGTACGACGAGTTCCTCCCCGTCATCAGTGCGTGGGGAGATGCTGAGCAAATGCCACGGCTGGCGTCAGCGCTGATGGCGCTTGTCCCTGCAGACGACAAGGAGGCCGTGAGGGACGTCCACTTCAAGAGGTGGTTCAAGTGTTTCCTGAACTTTCCAGAGAATCGGGAGTTCCCTCCAAGGCCTCGAACTTGTCCGAGGGCAGCCCAGCGGGGTAAGGGGCACTCGTATTGGCGGGTTTTGGAGGACAGCCAATGGAAGACTTGGGGCTTCAGCGTCAGCACCGAGCAACAGCCAATAGTTAGGCTGGCGGCATTCATCTCGGCTCTCATATGTGGGTGGATCCTACCAGTGAGAGATACAAGCATGGGGGTACGGCCCAGCTCGTTTATCATGGCGTCGATGCTGGCCATGGGGCAGCGGATCAACCTGGGGATCCCGATGCTCGCCAAGCTATACAGAATGCTGCGACGTATCAGCGAGGGCAAGAAGCCGCCAAGAATATGCGGGCCCTTCCACCTCCTGTATGGGTGGATCGCGGCGCACATCAGGGGGATTTACGAGTATCCAAACCCCATTTCGCCGCCGGGATCAGACTTTCGCCCTTCCATCCTGAACGCAGTTGGGAGCTTCCCATTCAAACTGGCCGTTCCGATGGTGCTGAATAGGGTGTGGAGGGCGGACGAGTTCAACTTTCATCCCTTTCTACTGCCGACGGGAAGACTTACTGATGATGGACGGGGAACGGAAGAGCATCGGGCTTACCTCTTGGCCTTCCGAGGTGGAGTTTTGGTGGCTCGGATAGATCGTGAGCCGATCTGTGAACCGTACACCCCACACCGTTTTGCGAGGCAATTCCGGTGCCTCCAGCGGCTGACCCCGCAGGTATACTGGGAGGTGCGTCACGAGGAGCACCCGTGCGTGATGAGGCAGCTGTGGCTCATGTTCACACGTGAGGATGGAAAGATGCAGATCACATTACCTCCACCCACCGCCGCCTTCGGCTTAGTGAAGGAGTACGCCATTAGCTGGGAGGCCGCTTATCCTGGGGAGATGCTGAAGCAGCCAACAATCCGGGTCGATGACGGTGGGCCTCCTTTATCTCGAGGTCGGGGTCGGAGGGCAGCTAGGGCCGCCCGTGGCAGCGGGGCTGCCATGGCAGAGAGACCCGCACCGGCCGAGGGTATGGCAGCAGTGGTGGATCCGGTGGTTCCGGGAGAGCAAGGTCATCTGGAGGGGCGGCCACCGAGGGGATTCCGTCGGGTATCCGCTCAGGCTCCGGGGAAGCGGCTGCGTCACATTGACATGGCGGAAGATGCTGTCTTTCCGGAAGCTTGGGACGTCTGGGACGTCAACCGGCAATTCCTCAGCCCATCTGAGATGTGGGCCCACCTGAATCGCCTCGGGATGAGACTGCCGGGCATAGGCCCAGTCCGGGCTGGATTCATGGTGTCTCCGGCGGAGGCGGAGCAATACTTGAACGAGCTGGAGGATTACATCCACTCCAGTGGTGCCCCTCGCCCAATGACAGACCGGGTGAGGGTACTGTTGAACCAGACGGTCCCTCCACAGCCATCGGCTGCCGATCTGAGGGAGCGCTTCCCCTTGCTGGAGGAATCAGGGGACTCTTCTCAGGGGGACGAAGCTGGAGGAGGGAGCCCGTTGGAGGAGGGCGAGGTCGGAGACCGAAGCTCAGAATCCGACGACTTCGCGGAGGCTCTCGAGGTAACATTCCGAACTTCTCTTCTTACAATCCCCCTTTTTTTTGAATCCCTACGGCCTTCTTACCAATGTTTGGGTCATGCAGGAGGAACTTGTTCGTAGGCCTCGTTCTCGCTCCTTGGCGGGTGACGATGCGGGACCTTCAGAACCCGCGCCTATGGCTGCGTCCAGTTCTGCATCTGGTGGGACCAGGGGGTCTGAGGTGGCTCCTCTGGACTCTCCAGCCCTTCCAACAGTATACGGGGGGCCTCGTCTTGGAGTCCCATCGGTACCGGTCCGGGAGCAGCGCTCGGAGGTCAATCTTCGTAAGTCTCCTCCACCGGTCTCTTCGTTGCCACACGTGGGCCATGTCGACTAACTTTTATGTCTCTTTCTGTCATACAGTTCTCCGACTGGCGTGGGCTGCTGCGGCGAGGCTGGTTGGGATGTCTGGCGGCATCCCTCCCAGGGGCATGCCGGTGATGGTGACGATAGTCCCTTCACCTCCTCCAACTGCGGCGCACACCATCACTGGCGGGACCACCAGCAGGGTCATACCTGAAGTCATCGAGGTGGACTCCGAGGAAGAGGATCAACCGGTCAGTCCCAGTCCTGTCGTGCCTGTGCCGGCGTCAGGTGTCGTACCAGATTCAACACCAGATGCGGATCCCGCTGAGGAATTCCTGCAGGCATATCCTGTGTACGAGCCCGCTGACCGCGCGGATTGGGATGAAACAGCCTCTGACGAGGAAGACAGCAGCATAGTCCGCCGCCGGTCGTGGAAGCTGATCACGCGCTTTATCAGGGACACTCCCCAAGTGCAATGGCTGGCCGAAATGAATAGGCTCCGCTCACGGTTGCGCGAACTGTGTGCCGGGGGAGTGGATGCCCAACGCCCTCACGCGCTTATCCGAGACCTCATGGCTGAGAAGATCCGGGAGCATGATCGTGGGCTGAGCTTGGGATGGCAGCGGAGGAAGGCGACCAGCATCAGGAAGCTCCAGGAGGCTGAAGGCGAGGTCCAACAGAAGCAGATCCGGGCCAACGAGCTTTCAGCCACTCTCGATGCACAGTCTGAGCTGGTCTTAAGATTGAAGGCCCAGCTGGCAGAGGCTGAGGAGCATATGGAGCAGACCTCTGGAAGGATGGCTGTCGTCCAGGCCGAGGTGGAAAGAGCTCGGGCCAGGGTTGACGGATTACGCCCCGCCGCTGCTGAAGAGGAGCGGGAGTTAAATCAGCGGCAACAGGCTCTGGACGCCGCAAGTCAACGGGTGGCGGAGCTGCAACGCTCTTTTGACGGAGTCAACCCGTCCATGGGGGAAGTCAACCCCCGAGTATTGTAGCGAACTCGAAAAAAAAAGCTTTTATTAACACTGTTGTGCTCCAACTCTTTCTTTCTCCTTTGTTTTGAGTTCCGTAGTACGCACAATTTCCACTATTGAATTGCCTTGTTGCATCCCGTTTCTCCAACGTGCTCTTATGCACGATCGGGGCGACACCAGGGGCGCTTGGTAGTTGCACCACCGCGGAGGGAGCATGCCAGATGGGCGCATCGACCTGATCACGGATCATTCCTTCTTGGGACAGGGCCTCTCTGGCGAGGGGATCTATCGCTTCCCAATGGGATCTTGGGGCATCCTGAACTTGTTCAGGGTAAAATTGTAGCTACATAGTTCTCCCCGAGGGGTCAGGCCAGAGGGCTGGAAATGAGGAGGAACAGGATTTTGTGATTCCTGGGGCTGAACCCTAGGCGAAATGCCTGGGCGTCTCTACGTATCCCACGTGATGATGGGAATCAAGCCGCACGTAGTTCTGGAAGCGCAGTTTAACGTCGTACTGGACGAGGAGCGGCCTAACTGTGTTGGTACACATCCGGCCAAAACTACTAAGCTCACGTGAGTCGTGCTCGGTGTGGGAAACAAGTAGTAGTGGTGGGAATTTCCCGACGCAGAGAGGGGCAGGTTTGGGCAAAGGGATGCTCGGTGACTACCGGCCCAATGACACTAACACGATCATTCAGCGCATCTAGATGCGCGAAGAGAAAGAGCCGAGTATGGTGGAGTTCCACTTGAACATGAGGGAGTGGAAATGTGTGAATCATGACGCTCGAGATTCGGATCACGATGGTGACGGCGTGGCGATGGAGGACTACTGCTGACCATATTCGCAACACAGCATCCTATCGCGTTAGCCTGAAATGGGGACAAACAAATGAGGGTCGACCGTTGACCATGTTCGAAACACGGGACCGTGTCACAAATGTTGTCGAACATCCGCAGGGACGTTGGCCCGAAACGATTGTAGGGCCCTTAGGTCCAGCATTCATGGAGAGCCCTTAAGCTTAGTATCCACGTCGTCCGAGGGTCCTTTTGGATGTGGAAGAGGATGAGGATCCAAATAGTGAGCTCACGAAGCTTGGTCATGGGATGAGGGGAATGTCCCTGTGAAAATCCCATGCTTCGGGCTTTTTGTCAAAACACATCTGAATACGTCAACGAAACGTATTAGAGAGAGGGAAAAGATTCCTTTCCCTTGGGGAAATCTTAGTTTATGGTCATAGAATTCGGACCATGTATTGGAAAAAGGGATCAGGGGACGCATAACATCACTACCTGACATGAATGAGCTCGAGTCAAGGGACCGAACACCAGGGTTAGGCTGGGCCCGTGGGGAAATACCCGGGCGCTCCTACGTATCTCATAAGGATGAGAATCAAGCCATACGTAGTTCTCGAAGGTGGCAGGGTAAGGTACCAGTGCCAGGGGAAAGGGGAAGTGCGGACGTGGCCCTTGCACTAAAAGAAGCGGAATTTTATGTATCTTGTTTGTTCTTTGAGGTGAATGGTTTTTTTTTGTGAAGCGACAGGCCTAGAACTGTAGGTCGTGATGTCGCCACAAGAATCAAGCCGTGATGGGCGTTGACAAAAGGCATGGCGCGTGGCCAGTACCCAACGTGATGTCCTCTACAGCGAGGTCACCACAATGCGGTGCCGTTTTTCTTCGTGCGGCCAGGACGATAATGTCACAGTTTAGGGTCGTATGATAGGACCAAGCATGCATTTTATCGTCATGCAGCGCAGACGTAGCAGAGACGATGCTAGGCGGGAAATGTGCGTAGTGTTATAAAACACAATTGACGGAGACATGATCCCACATCAGATTGTACGCCATTTGGAGGGTGAAACCTCAGGCCGAGGGGCCTATACAGAGGGGAAACAGGGAGAGAGACTGGCTTCCTGAATGGGTTGTACCCGGAGACAGGGCGTCTGGGCGGTCCTACGTGTCCCATGAGGATGGGAATTTGAACGTAGTCCCGAATGGGTCTTAGTTTATGGTCTTAGAGCTCGGACCATGGGAGCCCCAAAGGGCGCCAGATTGCAGCTTTGTCCCCCTAACATGCAAAGGTGCACTGAGGGATAGCGCCAAAAGTGTCGAGATTCCACCTGAACATGATGGGGTGGAAAATGATGTGAATCATGCAACCAACATTCAAGGACTGAGGGGGCTGGCGTGACGACAGAGGATTACTGCTGACCATGTTCGCAACACAGCATCCTGTCGCATTAGCCTGAAATGAGGACTAACAAAACGAGCATCGACCGCTGACCATATTCGCAACGCGGGATTTTATCGATTTGTTGGCCGAAACCCTGGAGGGCGTTGGCCCGTATCGGTAGGAGAGCCCTTGGGCATTGTATCCAGGCCGTTCTTGGGGGTCCCTCCGGGTGTGAAAGATGATGGAAGTCCGAATAGAGGGGAACACGAAGCTTGACAAGTGGAAGGAACTTGACCAAGTTGAATCTGACACTCTTGGTCCTAGACCAGAGTACTCTCAACACATGGGTGAACCACTACAGGGAGCCAAGGGACTCAACCGTGAGGGTGATCGAGAGATGGCAGATTCCCAGGGGAAGGGGGAGCATGATGCCCACAACCTTGTATCATACCTACGCACCCCCCTGCTGGAGAGGGATGGACCAAGTGGCCTAGGTGACCGGGAAATCAGGAGATCTCCCCGAGGTGGGGCTGGACCCGAATCTTAGACATTCAGGTGGTCCTACGTATCCCATTAGGACGGGAATCAAGCCACACGTAGTTCTGAAAGGGTGCCTTTTAATGTCATGCAGGACAGGGGATAGGAGGACTGAACCTCAGAATGGGGGCGTGCGTGGTGCAGTTGTTGCGTACTTGACGTGAATGAGGACGTAGTCCTACACTGCGCCACGCGGTCCTGTGATCAGGGTCCTGAAGGCAGGATTAGAGAGGTAAATTCGCTGAACTCAAGCCGGGTCCAAAGACAAGGGGTCTTTAACGTAGTTCCAGATGAGAGTCTTAGTTTATGGTCTTAGAGCTCGGACCGTGGGTGGTGACAACTCCCGAGCAAGCACGGAGGTCAACCCAATCCCTAAGCCCACGTGAGATAAACTCGGTGTGGGAAACAAGGGGGGATCCTCATTGCAATACTTGGGGAATCCGTTATAGGGGAGTCAGAAGAGAGTTCCGAAGGACACCTTTGATATAGCTTGTTCCTCAAACGCGCAGACGTGCACGGGGGAAAAGTACCAAGAGTCCCGAAATTCTACTTGGACACGATGAAGTGATGAAGGGTGTGAATTGTGTACCCGGCATTTGGGCTTAATGGGTTGGCGTGACGACAGAGGAAAACTGTTATCCATGAAGGAAACACAGCGTCTGTATCGCGTTAGCCTGAGGTGGGAGCAACAAACGAGCATCGACCGCTGACCATATTCGCAACGCGGGATTTTATCGATTTGTCGTCCGAAACCCTGGGGGGCGTTGGCCCGTATCGGTAGGAGAGCCCTTGGGATTTGTATCCAGGCCGTTCTTGGGGGTCCCTCCGGGTGTGAAAGATGGTGAAAGCCTTGATGCGGGGATATGCAAAGCCTGGAAAGCGGGTGCGGACGTGTCCGAGTAAAGCTCGGCATTCCAGGTAATGAACCAGAGTACTCTTAATCACATTGGAGAACCGCCTAAAAAAGAGGGATCGACGAAACAAATCAGCAGGGGGTGGGAGCATGGCGTGGTCATCACGAGATCGTCGTGAATGAGGACATAATTCCACACCGCACCATATGATCCCCTCATGGAGGAAGGATAGGCCAGGGGGCCAAGATGGGATGAGGATTCCCGAGGAATGGGGCTGGACCCGGATCTTGGACATCCAGGTGGTCCTACGTATCCCATCAGGATGGGAATCAAGCCATACGTAGTTCTTGAAATGTAGTTTAACGTCATACCGGACGAGGAGGGGAATAAAGTATCCCTAAGCAAGGTGTACAATATGGCGAAAAACCGTCTTGAGGACATAGCCCTACGCCATGCCGTACAATCCTATAAGATAGGTCCTGGGCCGCGGCCTGGAAAGGCCGAGGGGCCTGGGGCTGAGCCTCGGAAGGGGAGTCGTACGACATGGTACATGATCCCGACGTGAATGAGGACGTAGTCCTACACCACACCGTACGCTCCGGGTGAGGAATCCTGGGCTGTGGGTCCGATCACTAGCACCACCTGGGGAAGTTTGTCACCTCAGGATGGGGCAGAATGAATCACTGTTGACCATATTCGAAACACAGCGTTCCTACGGTGACCCGCATGGGGGCAACAAATGAGCGTCGACCGCTGACCAAATTCGCAACGCGGGACTTGTTTCGATTTGTTGCTTGAGAAACCCTCGGGGGCGTTGGCCCGTATCGGTAGGAGAGCCCTTGGGCTTTGTATCCAGGCCTTTCTTGGGGGCCCCTCCGGGTGTGAATCCATCCACGAAGGGGGCAAACACCTCCAGGGGGGAATGTGCAGCCGGGTCGAGGCTTGCTCGACGTGGGTCGGGGCAAAAATGTGCACCCTGCCGTGTCTTGACCCGAGGGGAAGATTTTGGCTTTTGGGCTGGGCCAACGGACGAAATGTCCGGGCGTTCCTACGTATCTCATAAGGATGAGAATCAAGCCATACGTAGTTCTTGAAGGCCATACAGTTTAGCGTCATGCGGTGAGGACGTGGGAGGGTAGAAGAACGGGAGTGGGCACATGGTGCGACCTTTACAATCTTTGCGTGAGTGGTGTTGCATGAGCGGGGCCAAGAAGGCCGACGCCCTGCTACACAAAGATCCTCCAAGGAGACCATTCCCAGGGGGAATAGTGGAAGAGAGAAGCTTGGGGCTGGGCTCGAGACAAGGCGTCCGAGCGTTCCTACGTATCTCATAAGGATGAGAATCAAGCCGTACGTAGTTCTTGACATGCAGTTTAACGTCATGCGGGACGAGGGGCATCTCGTTCAGGGATGTGTGCGGCATGGTACATGATCCCAACGTGAGAATGTAGTCCTACGCTGTACCGTACAATCCCGTAAGAGGGTGAGTCGGGGAGACACGAGGGGGGCCTGGGGCCAGACCTCGGTGGAGACGGGGCCAGGGGCCCAAAGAGGCCGAGGGGCCTGAGGCTGAGCCTCGGTCAGGAAGAACTGACTGACTTGCAGTTTAACGTCTTGCAATGAGGACGGAGATACAGTTTAAGGTCATGCGGGACCAAGTCGCAGTTTAGGGTCGTGCAGGACCAATGCAGTTTAATGTCATGCCGGACCCTCTCGCAGTTTAGGGTCATGCAGGACCAATGCAGTTTAATGTCATGCAGGACCCTCTCGCAGTTTAGGGTCATGCAGGACCAATGCAGTTTAATGTCATGCAGGACCCTCTCGCAGTTTAGGGTCATGGAGGACCAGTTTTTCCCTAGGCGAAGTATCGCTTGAGGAATCTGGCATTGGTGGGGGGGGTTACACGCTCTCCATTTGTGATCACCAAGGAGTATGCTCCATTGGGGTAAACCTTATGGATGATATAAGGCCCTTCCCATTTGGGTTCTAACTTGGGCGGTTTCCTACCGGGAATCATTGGCGCTCGCAGGGCCAGCACCAGGTCACCCTGTAGAAAAGAGCGGAGACGAACCTTCTTGTCAAAAGCTCTTGCCATCTTGTCCTGATGCCTTTCCAGATTGTGCAGGGCACGAAGCCGGTTCTCGTCCAGTGCCTCTAACTCAGCTAGACGGATCTCGGCTACCTCATCTGATGTCTGGTGATCATAAACTGCTGTGCGTAGCGACGGCAGCTGGATCTCAATGGGTAGGACGGCCTCAGCTCCATACACCAGGGAATATGGGGTCACCTGGGTAGAGTTGCGAGTCGTCGTCCGGTAAGCCCAAAGGGCGTTGGGGAGCTTGTCCGGCCAACTCTTCTTGTTCTGACCAACCATCTTCTGCAGAATGTTAGAGAGGGTCTTGTTGAATGCCTCGATCTGTCCATTCGCCTGTGCGTGGTAGCAGGAGGTATGGTTTGATCGGATGTCGTACTTAGCGTACAATTTCTTCAATTCAGCTGCTTGGAAGTTGGTGCCGTTGTCAGTGAGGACGGCGTGAGGGACCCCAAACCGGTGGATGATGTTGGAGCTCACAAAGTCGACGACGGAACGGGCCTTGACCTCTTTGAGCGGAACTGCTTCTGCCCACTTGGAGAAGAAGTCTGTAGCAGTCAGGATGAACCTACACTGGCGGGCTGTTGCCGGCAGGTACGGTCCCACTACATCGAGTCCCCATACCGCAAATGGCCAAGAGTACTTGGTGGGGTGGAGGGGTTCTGGCGGCCGATGCAAGAAGTTGGCGTGCACTTGGCACGCGTGGCATCTCTTGGCGTATCCAATACAATCGTGGATCATGGAGGGCCAGAAGTACCCTAGCCTCCGGATTTGATGGGACAGCTTCGGCCCAGCTTGATGGGCGCCACAGGAACCGGCGTGAACCTCTTGCATAACTTGAGTTATCTCTGCTCCTTGGATGCAACGGAGGAGGACACCATCAAAACTCCGTTTATAGAGGGTCTGCTCAAGACTGGGGCCGCTCTGGAGGGTAAATTGAAGTGCGCGGCGTCGGATTCGCTCGCGCTCGGCCCGGTTGTCCGGGAGCTGGCCATTTTGGAGATAATCGACAAAAGGTGCTCTCCAATCGGGGGTCGTTTCAACCACTGCGTCTGACGAACCCGGGACTCCTGATACGGAGGGTCCGGCGGTGAGATGACTTACCCGTAGGTTATCACGGTCCTCTTGGGTGACGGGAGCAATGACTCTACGGTGGGCCACGTGTATGACCAGATCATCTTGCTCGGGTTCTGCGAGCGATGCGGCTAAGCCAGCTAGGGCGTCCGCTTGGCCGTTCTGCGACCGCGGGACATGGGTAACCTCTGGCCGAGGAGAGAACTGGGCCATTAGGAGGAGGGTGTACTCCAGCAACGGTGCAAGCTCTGGCTTCCTGACGACGTAGTCGCCATTAACCTGTTTGATCACCAGCTCAGAATCTCCCTTCACATGTAGATGTGGTACATGGATCTCAAGGGCCAACTCGAGGCCGGTGATGAGAGCTTGGTACTCTGCCTCGTTGTTCGTACAACCTTCTGACAACAGGAAGGAGTACGGCAGGACGGCTTGCGTCGGGGTAATGAAAACAATACCCAGACCCACTCTGTTGAGCTTGGGGTCATTGAGCCTTCTACCAGTGGGGCTCCGGGAGGCGCCGTCGAAATGCATTTGCCAACACGGGACAGCGTGATCGACCGAGAGGATCGTCTCGTCGGGAAAATCCAGGTCCAGGGATTGATCCGCGGAGGTTGGATGGGCAGCTAAAAAGTCTGCCAATGCCTGTCCCTTGACGGCCTTTTGAGGCACAAACCTGATGTCAAACTGCTGGAGAATCACCGCCCACCGTGCTAGCCGGCCGGTCAGCATGGGGCGGTTCAGGATGTACTTCAGCGGATCCACCCGAGAGATCAATTGCACCTCGTGGTGTTGCAGGTAGTGTCGCAACTTCTGCACGGCGAAGACGAGCGCAAGGCAGCTCTTTTCGATAAGGGAATATCTGACTTCCGTATCGAGAAGCATGCGACTGAGATAGTAGAGACTGTTCTCAGTGCCCTCGTTATTCTTCTGGGCGAGCAGCGCGCCGAGGGATCTCTCCAGGGCGGTCACATAAAGGACCAGCGGCTTTCCAGAGACGGGTGGTATCAAGACCGGAGGTTGGAGCAGGTACTGCTTGATTTCCTCGAAGGCGATCCGACACTCCTCATCCCATTCGTAGGCGGCGCCTTTCTTCATGAGCCGAGAAAAGGGCTTACACTTGCCGGCCATGTTCGCAATGAATCGGCGTATGTAGGCTAAGTGGCCTTGCAAGCCTCGAAGCTCCCGAATGTTGCTCGGGGGA
The DNA here is from genome assembly GCA_963277665.1 of Viscum album. Classification (NCBI taxonomy): domain Eukaryota; kingdom Viridiplantae; phylum Streptophyta; class Magnoliopsida; order Santalales; family Viscaceae; genus Viscum; species Viscum album. The sequence continues at coordinate 1,045,231,482 of OY728138.1, read as the reverse complement.
GGCATTTGGCTGATGGCCTTGATCTTCTCCGGGTCGATCTCGATACCTCGGTATCTGACAACAAAGCCCAGAAACTTCCCGGATGTGACCCCGAAGGCACACTTCAGTGGGTTCATCTTCAGGTGACGGGAACGGAGGAAACCGAACACTTTCTCAAGGTCTTTGAGATGGTCCTGGCGCTGATATGATTTGACTACAAGGTCATCCACGTAGCATTCCACCAATGTCCCGAGGATCGGTTTGAATATGCGATGCATGGCCCTCTGATAAGTGGCACCTGCATTTTTCAAACCGAATGGCATTACCCGGTAGCAAAAGGTGCCCTGGGGAGCCCTGAAGGCAGTGGACTCCTCATCTTCGGGGGCCATCCGGATCTGGTTATACCCGGAATACCCACCCATGAAAGAGAGGGCTTGGAACCCGGCCGTGGCGTCAATCAACAGCTCTGTCACCGGGAGTGGGAAGTCATCCTTTGGGCAGTGGCGATTGAGATCGCGGAAGTCGATACAGACTCTAATCTGCCCATTCTTCTTCCTGACTGGCACAATGTTGGCGAGCCATTTGGGGTACTGGACCTCTTTGACGAAGTTGGCCTTGATTAGCTTATCAACTTCGGCCTCAACCATAGCGCCATGGGAAGGGTGCATTTTCCTGGGCGGCTGCTTAAACCCACGATGTTTTACTGGGAGGCCCAGACGGTGGACGGCCACTTGGGGATCCAGCCCTGGCATCTCATCGTAACTCCAGGCAAACACATCGCGGTGCTGTTTGAGGAAGTCTACATACTGCTGCCGCTCCTCGAGGGACATGGTCGCACTGATTAATGTGGGTCTTGGATCTGCCTCGCTACCAAGGTTCACCTGTACCAGCTCATCGACCGTGGTAGAGACGCCTTCTTCAAAGGCTGGGGGAGCATCCTCCAAGTCTTCCTCCCCAGCTGTGGGGGGATTTCCCGTGACGGAAGGTACTTCCGGGCTCTCAAGACCCGAGGGGCAGCTGGTGCCGGCTTGGGCAGCAGCGGTCATCACATCAGGAGACTCACTCGTCGTGGAGACCATAGCAATGAATGCATTTGACCCGATCCCATCCGGCCTTCGGCCTAAGGGGCCACGCTTGATGATATTAAAGTAGTGGTGATGTGTCGGCCAGAGTCGGTTGATTCCGGCCCGGCGAAATAGACACGTATGGCGCACCGCCGTTGTCATGAGCTTGACATCCCGGTACCGTACAGGGGTAGGAGATTCCGGGATGACCCGAGCCTGGTTTATGTAGGAGTACGAGGTGATTTTCCGCCGTCGCTTGGACGCGGGAACATGCCTTCCTTGCGTACCCGAAACAACGAAACATTGTCCCATGTCGGGGGTCGTGGCCTCCAACCGGTGGATAGGGAGGATGTAGGCGTCGTCCATGCTCGCCCAGGGATCACTTGTGATTGGGGCGGGCTCATCCTCGCTGACAAGGATCTGCTTGTCCTTACTTTTGTAATAACCCGCATCCAGATAGCGGGCCTCACAAGAAGCGAAAGGGGACGCGTCTCCTTGGAGCACGCCTACTCGACCGTTGAGCGAGTACTTAAGGCACTGGTGATACGACGAGGGAACCGCTGCATGCAGATGGAGCCATGGCCTGCCCATCAATGCGTTGTAGGCGGTGTCCTGAGAAACAACCATGAACTCGGTGCTGGCAATTAAGCCACCGAACTGGGTCTTCAGACGGATCTTGCCGACCGGGGTTTGCTCTGTCCTGTCGTACCCCTGAATCCTGAGGTCAGAGGGAGTCAAATCACCTTCGGACAAACCCAGCTTTCGCAGCGTCCGGGTCGGAATTAGATTGATTCCGGAACCCGTGTCAACGAGGCAGCGACGAACTTCCACACCGTTAAAGTGGCTAGTGATATACAGTGGGCGAATGTGCCCCTGTATAGGGGGGTCTTCATCTTCGCCAGAGAACGAGATAACCGCCTGACATTCGGCGTTTTCAATCGTCTCGGTATGGAAGGCCTCCGCGGCTGCCACTTCCGTCTCGAACTGGAGGGGGCTCCTTAGGGCCTCGGCAAGTGCCTCGCGCATCTCGGATGACAAGCGCAGGGCCTCAAGGATGGAAAGCCTCTCCGGAATGCCAGCTAGGTGCTTTAGGACATCATACTTGCGTGCCAAACGCGAACCTCTGCTTACAGGGGGTTTTTCGGCATTTGGAGGCATAGCGGGTTCTGCTGGTTGAACTGGCGGTCGGCTAGCACTGGGTACATCCTGCTGCCTGCTAGTAGAAGCCTGGAGAGTAGTCGCCGGGCTAATATCGAACAGCGGGGGCTGGCCCGTCGCCGGGCGAGACTGGCTGTGATACGAACGAGGCGGCTCTCCCTGATCCAGCAACACGAACGGCGGTGGAGGTAGAGCCAAGGGCGCTGGATGGGTCTGCGCATGCGGAGATCTGCGCTGAGCCTGCTGCCTGGTCTCGGTAGCGTGCACGGCTTGGTCACAAGTGCCTGCTGACATACCTCGGTGACCGGCGCGATTGCGATTCCGCTGACGTCGACGTCGGCTGGGAACGTTGGGGCGGTCTGCCTGGGGTTCCCCCTCGTCGGGGGTCATATAGGGCTTTACCAGCTCCACGGTGTTAACCGAAGCGTACCCTTGACTGTCACTCGAAGAGTCATCCACTGCTGGGCGGATTCTGGGGGAAATGCCCATTTCGGGAGGCATAAAGTCGCCAAGAGTGCGGGACGACGACGGCACTGGCGGTGCACGTTGCTTCTTCTTGCGTCGCCGCTGCTTGCCTTTTTGGGCAGAGGTCGACTGTGAAGACGATGTTGAGGCGCCAACTACTTCTTCTGAAGGTTCCGACTGCTTCAGGCGTGCCCGGATGATACCCTGGGCACGGACGACAGTTTTTCGAGCCATCCAGTTGTCGTATTTCTGGGACCCGCGGCTAGGGACCTGCTGCCACTCACCCTCGCTGTCACTGCCGATTTCCGATCCCGCAAAGACGCCTGCCACCTGCGCTGGCGCTGGGCCCAACTTGACTATGTTGTTGTTGACCTGGTCCCGAAGCCAGTCTTTAAACACATAGCATCGCTTGATGGTGTGCCCCAGGATCCGATGATAAGGGCAGTAGTTGGGGTGATCAGTGAGATGCGCCTCTGCCGGCCTCCTGCACTCAGGCAGACGCACGATCCCTTGCTCTAGAGCACTTCGGAAGTAACCAGGGACCTGATTTTTGTTAAACGAATAGGTATGGTACTTTCTTTCCGGATAAGGGGCCCTGGGGGCCTGATCCTGTCGAGGGGCCGGAGGGGCCTGCCGAGGGGGCGGCGCCTGGTTGTCTCGCCTAGGTGGCGGTGGCGCGTTGCGCGGGGGAACCTGTCGGTTCTGAGGCGGTCGCTGCTGGGCAGGAGCCTGTGCTTGAGGTGGAGGACCTCTGCGGGGTTGCGGGGGTGGTGCCGCCGGTAACAATTCCAGCTGCCTCGGGGCTTCTATTTGAGCCACTGCGGCGGGTTCAGCCCTGGCGGCCCTCCTGGCTGGGATCATAGGGGGCAGCAAACGTGCCTGACTAGCCTGTTGCAGGGCCTCCTCGAGGCGCTGGGCCTTATCCGAGAAGTCTCTGAACCCCCCAGGGTAGTTCTGGGTAATCAAGGAGGGTACCAGCTCTGTCTTTACGTTCCCCACACACATCGTCAGTAATTGCTCCTGAGTCAGCGGCATATCGAGAGAATACGTAAGTCCTTTCCACCGGGCGATGAAGTCTGCAACCCACTCATCAGGCCTCTGTTTGCACTTAAAGAGGTCCGCGATGCTGGTCTTCCGTGTGGTGGAGCTGAACTGGTACAAGAACTGCCGGCGAAGATCCTCCCAGCCGGTCACTGACCCGATGGGGAGCTGGTTGTACCAAACGAATGCCGGACCTTCCAACGTCTGTACAAAACATCGGAGCTTAGCGGCTTCTTGCTGAGCCGGGGTCCCCAGCATGGGGCCACACCTGGAAGAGAAATGAGCCAAGTGCTGGGGTGGGTCCCCTGTCCCGTTGAAAGGCGAGAAAGTGGGGTTCCCAAAACCCGGAGGCGCGGGCATATCATCCACCCACGCGGGATAAGGCTTGCCATCCGGTGGGACCGCCACCTGCCGTGTCTCCAACGCCTCGAGGCGGGCTGTGAGTGCCGCAATAAGGTCCTCCGGGTGGGGGTCCCTGTCTTGATGGGGGTCCCTAACCACAAGCGCATTGCCAGGTTCTTCAACACGGTAGACGGCTTCTGCTGCTCGCGGGTTGACTGGTGGGACGACCTGTTGGGCGACCGGGGGAACCCGGGTTGGGTTCTTCAGATTGCCTCATCGCTCAGGGGGGTTTGGCGAGACGTATCGCGCCCTCTTGCCGTACGTTCCGGCTTCCACCCTGTCCGTGGCAGTAGCATGATCAGGGTTGCCCGGAGGCATCTCACCGGGGGGAAATTGTTCCTGCCCCTGCTGTCCCGGCCTGGGATTACCGTAGTCGGGTCGTCGCTCTGCGGCGCGTTCAGCCAAGAGTTCGTCGACCAGCCTCTTCTGCTCAGCAAGCTGTTGGCGCAACGTGGCCTTCTCAGGGTCTTCGTCCGTTTTCTGCACGGAGGCGGATGGATCGGAGTGCCTGACTATCCCGACATGCTCCTTACCCTTGCCAGTGCTTCGACCGAGTGCCAGTGACTCGGTGGGTACGGGGAGGCCTAGCAGGTTCCTTTGCTGACGGGTGACTCTCCCTGATGGGTCGAGCAGTGGCGGTACGCCTTCGGATGGTAAGTCCCCATCAAGGAACTCAAGCTCATCTTCCTTATCCACAACGTCGGCCATGTGGACTGTGACCCCTCTTGATGGCATATCCTCAATGTCGCATAGCGAATCGGGCTGTCGTCGGATAGGGTCGATGAGGAGAGCGGCATAGCGTCCCAAACCACGGACTTGCACATGGGGGGTGGCTTCCCTGACGATCTTGCGGAGTGCCTTGAAACTCTGGACGCATTTTCGTTGGAGGGCACTCTGGTGATCGGGCGACTTGGGGTGCTGGGCCACAAGGAGCGCCGCTGCATCAACTAGGCGGCACTGTTTGCCAATCTCCTCAAAGTGCTCTCGAATCCTGGGGTACACTACCCGTTCCCAACGGAGGCGGAAGTGCGTCGCCCACAGGGTCCGACAAAAGCATCCCACTTCTTCAGGGGTAAGCGACTCGGGTACGCGAAAATTTAGCGTCGCCGTGGGCCAGAACTTCTCTGGGAAGTAGTCCGCTGCAAGAATACTCCAGAAGCTCCTGGGTTCGTCCTCGGGGTTCGGCCCTACATTTCCCCACTCATCAACCGGGGGTGGCTGAGGGACCGGTAGCGGTACCGAGACGGACCTCTGGGATAGCAAACTCGGCGGTGGAGAATACGGCGAGCGAGCAGACTGGCCACCGTACTCTGGGCCCTCCTCTGAAGAGCGAGGTGACCTGACCACAATGTCACGATAGGACGGGCTAACAGCCACTGCTTCGGGTACGGGAATTGCCGTTACCGGTGTCCGGTCATGTCGTGGCTCTACCACCGTTGACCCCCAAAACAGCTCCTCGTGATCCCGAGTAGAGGTAGAGGGCGCTTCGGGTGACGGTGGCGGTGACTGCGCGGTCGAAACCTGCGGAATTCCCAGGATTTCTTCCTCCTGGATGTACCTGCGGAGAGAGACGGGAATCCGATGGACCTCAAATTCCGGGAGAACGAGGCTGACGCGTCTAGTTCCTGCCCCAGTCCTTGACACGGAGGAGCTGGGAGAAGGTTCCATCGCTGAATCGCATTCCGCTTCCGAATCGGAGAAGCGGGCAGGTTTGATCCCCCCCTGGGCCTTCCCAGGATTCTTCTTGTGGTGGCGACGACCCGCTCTTCTGCCCCTGGGTGGCTCTTCGGGACAGGGTTGACCCCTATCAGGCAGCCCTGGGGCGGCACTAGCGTCGTGACGGAGAGGGCCCCCACTTGAGACAGCCGGGGTGCCGGGGGAACCAGGGCAAATATCAAAGGGTACATGGGGAGGACCTCCATGAACAGTACCCACGTGGGCGGGGCCTCTATTGGAACCGGCAGGAGCATGGGGAAGGCCTCCATGGTCGGTGCGAGTGGAGCGAGGCTGACCTTCACTCCTTGAGTTGCTGGGGCGAGAAGGATCTTCGCCAGTCGCAGAGAGGACGTAGGGGGGGCCCCCATGTCGAAGGACCGGATGGACGGTGCCTTCAAAAGGATAGACTTCATACCCTGTACAGCGGGTGCGGGAAATGTTTCCGCGCTGAGCATCACTGCCCCGGGGCAGGTCTTCCTGCAGGATGGGGGCAGCACGAGGCATGCCTCCACGACGAACCGCGGAGCGGGGAAGGCCCACGCTCTGTGGAGTAGTGGTACGGGGAGGACCTCCGTACGGAGTGGCATCATCGCGGGTTAGTTCGCGACGATCATCACTGGGGCCTGCAACCCGGAGCGTCAACCCGGCCTGTCCATGGGGCGGCTGGGGTCTCAATCTTGGTTGGGCGAAGGGGTGCCCCTGCTCAATGTAGGCGGGGGCTTCATAATGTACGTCGGCGGTGGCTCGGGCCACCATAGCTGTCGATGTGGACGCGGCTAGGCGAGCGTCCTCAGCCCGGGCCCGGCGCTGACGTCGGGTCAGGCGGGCCGGTGCAGGTGGTGCAGGGACATAGTCTGCCTGTTCTTCCTGCGGGGCCGGACGGCGGCGCTGACGTGACCGGACGGGAGCTCTCGCCTGGGGGCCCTGGGTCGGGGCCCTGAGCGGGCTGAGCCGGACAACACCTGCCTCTTTAGCGTAAGGCGAAGAGTCGTCAAGGCGTTCCGGGGATAGGCTCCCGAAGCGATTGAATGTCTGGGTGGGGAGCGGAGGCTCCCTGCGCGGCCTGTTGGGGCGGCGTTGACGGCGGGGCCCGGAAGCCTCCAGGTCCAAACGGGCCATATCCCTGGTCGGGATGACCCCTTGTTCCTCATACCTGCGCACGAGGCTGTTGATCACCCTTCGTTGGATGACCTCTGATGGGGAAAGGGGACGTGGACGTCCCGCATCTCGTGACGTGGCAGCCGTCGTGGCGGTAATGGCGCCATGTGGAGTGGCCGTGGTGGTGTTGCCCCTGCCCCTGCGCGGGCGAGGATCAGATGGTGACCGCATCTCTGCAATAACAACCTGGTTCCTGGCAAACGAAGGGATCAACTCATCAGTACTGAGAGGAAAAGGATTGACAGCCAGTGCCCCAGCGTTCCTCCATCCTCCATGTTTGTGAGAAGGATCCACGCCAACACGCTGCAGAGCGGAGTGCCCCACGTTCTACTACCCCGACCTCTGGTGAGTTCCACGACAGGCCCGCCATTTATTTGGCGGGACCAGGCAACGGATATCTGAATCCGGTGACACGTCAATCTACTGGTGTCTCGAACGCTACTAATCTCCATGCTGAGGAGAAGAAATTCACGTCGGGTTCACCATTTCTGTTTCCGACGCTTTCACCGGGGCGCGCGCGCATCCGTCCGCGGGGGAGGGGGGCGCGCGGCTTTGTTGCCCCGCATTCCCGCTTTCCAAAGGCGGGCGGCATTCGTTCCTTGTTCAGGTACGTCTGCTCCTTGATCGAAACGGGATGATGGGATGTCGGTTCTTCCTCCTGTGGATTCCTCCTCAGAACTCGTCACCTAGTCCGGGTCTCCCTTATAGATTTAATACGTAGTTCGTGAAACTCTTCCCGGTGTCATGTTTCCATGGACGCCGGTTAATTACACTGCTTCTGTCGGGACATTCCAAAGGGTCCAGTCAGGGCAGCAACCTTCGGTCAGGGGAGTAATCACGTTTGAGGCATCAGTAGCGTGTCTGGATGCTGGGGTACCTGGCATGTCTGTCTGTTATCCTCAATCATAAGGCTTCTCGAGGGCGTGGAAGCCCGAGGCATCCCACATCGAGCGCAGGGAATTACATGTCATAGACACGTATCTGAGGTTTTCCTCAGCTTCCCATGTTCAACACAGGGTATGTTGCAAGATTAACGTCTAGCAGAGACGGTTGAGAATGAAATGGGACCATCGCAGGGGGGGGCGACAGTGAAGTTGGGCTTGAGTCTTGAAGAGACTTCCTACGTATCCCCGTGGCAGGGAATCAAAGTCCGCGTAGTTCGGGATGGTGCCGGTAAACCGACGTGAAGCTGGACCTTAGTCCGAAGAGACTTGGGCTTGAACCTCTGGGAGGATTCCTACGTACCATGCCTTGACATGGATCAAAGTCCCCGTAGTTCGAATGATACAGTTTAACGTCATGCGGGACGATAATGAACCCTGACGTGAATGAACGACGGGTGGGCTTGAACCTCGTGGAGGCTTCCTACGTACCATGCCTTGACATGGATCAAAGACCTCGTAGTTCGGAATGGGTTTCGCCGGTGAACCGACGTGAAAGCAGACCTTGGTCCACTATTGGTGGGCTTGAACCTCGTGGAGGTTTCCTACGTACCATGCCTTGACATGGATCAAAGACCTCGTAGTTCGGATGAAAGTAGACCTTGGTCCACTGATGGTGGGCTTGAACCTCATGGAGGCTTCCTACGTACCATGCCTTGACATGGATCAAAGACCTCGTAGTTCAAATGGGTTTGGTCGCAATGGCTTACCACCGGACCGGGATGAGACCCGACGTGAAAGGGCGACGGGGGGTGTGTCGGTGAACCGACGTGAAAGTAGACCTTGGTCCACTGATGGTGGGCTTGAACCTCATGGAGGCTTCCTACGTACCATGCCTTGACATGGATCAAAGACCTCGTAGTTCAAATGAAAGTAGACCTTGGTCCACTGATGGTGGGCTTGAACCTCATGGAGGCTTCCTACGTACCATGCCTTGACATGGATCAAAGACCTCGTAGTTGAAATGAAAGTAGACCTTGGTCCACTGATGGTGGGCTTGAACCTCATGGAGGCTTCCTACGTACCATGCCTTGACATGGATCAAAGACCTCGTAGTTCAAATGAAAGTAGACCTTGGTCCACTGATGGTGGGCTTGAACCTCATGGAGGCTTCCTACGTACCATGCCTTGACATGGATCAAAGACCTCGTAGTTCAAATGAAAGTAGACCTTGGTCCACTGATGGTGGGCTTGAACCTCATGGAGGCTTCCTACGTACCATGCCTTGACATGGATCAAAGACCTCGTAGTTCAAATGAAAGTAGACCTTGGTCCACTGATGGTGGGCTTGAACCTCATGGAGGCTTCCTACGTACCATGCCTTGACATGGATCAAAGACCTCGTAGTTCAAATGGGTTTGTCAGGGTCGGTGCTCACTCTAAGCCCACGTGAGTCATGCTCGGTGTGAGAAACAAGAGGTTGCAAGGACCTGACGATCACGTCGCGAAGGGTGCGTCCGTGAGAAGCGAAGAGGGGCTTACGCGTTGAGCGGCCCATGGTGTTGGGACTTACTCCAGGATGGAGGCCCATGGTGCGACAAAGCGCGGGAAAGATGGACCTTGGTCCGACAATGGGAGGTGCCTCGTTCCCTATCACGTTCCCCACTGACCTTGGTAGTGGGGGAGTACCGAGATGCACGGGTGCAATCATCCGTACCAAAGGTTAGGGATTTACGCTCTGGGGCGACCCTTCCCCTGCGAACATACACCACTCCGACAAGGAGGATCTCATTCCATGTGCGGAAGAGTTCCATTCCCGTGGAGACGAGCGGTGTAATGAATGCTCGAGCTGGGGGGGACCCTTCGTGAGGGAGACGAGGTTGGGTCACAGTTTAACGTCATGTTTTGAGGACGTGGTGCTTGGCAGTTTAACGTCCTGCAGCTCGGACGAGGTGGGTTCACTCCACACCCCTAGGGCTTACATAACCGGTACCCTCTGGTCCTTGGGGAAGGGAAGGTACCAGTAAGGCCATGGTAGAGGGGGGTCGAGGGAGGAACCACCGAGGGGTCCACGTTAGCGTGGCTATGCGAAGAAGCAATAGCCGTTAGCGTGCCTATGCGAAGAAGCATTGGGCGAAGCAACGCTACGGGAGGTGTTGTCCATGGGACTTTGAAATCACATCGTGCAAACCTGGAGGGTCGCACGAGAGGAGGGATCGCTAAGCAGAGGAGTGTGTTTTGCGAAGTGGGGTGCCTTGGCCTTAGCATGGGGCATAGGTGGGAGTGGGTGGTGCTTCGCGAAGTGGAACAGTGTTCGCGGAGCACTGCCTCGCGAAGAAGGAGTGGTTCGCGAAGCAGGGTCCTTCCAAGCAATGTGCTTCGCGATGCATAGTTATCCTGCCTTGGCATAGGGATTACTAGCATGGGTAGGGTGTTTCGCGAAGCACAAGTGCTCCGCGGCTGCCCGGGTTCCCTTGGGAATCCCCTTCCTTTGCGAACGCCCTTGGGCGTCGCGAAGGGCATCCCTCTCGGAAGAGGGGCTCAGGACGAAACAAATCAGAGTCGTCTCGCGAAGTAGAAATACCTCGCGGAGCTCATGATTCCCGGGGCAAATCTTGCTTCGCGATTCGGGAGAGGAGAAGCCGAAAGGTCGGGTTGTCCGTCCTCTGGGACTCAGGGGGAGTCGAGTATTTATAGGGAAGGGGCTCCGCGATGTAGGGCTCGCGCGCCGCCTTCTGGGCTTCGCGGCGGCTCGCGAACGTCAAACCGGTTCACGGAGGATTACCGCCTCCGGAGCTTCGCGGGGGCTCGCGAACGTCAAAAGGATTCTCGGAGGATTACCGCCTCCGGAGCTTCGCGGCGGCTCGCGAACGTCAAAAGGATTCGCGGAGGATTACCGCCTCCGGAGCTTCGCGGGGCCGCTCAGGTCGGGACGCTTCGCGGCGGGGCTCCGCGGACGGGCTCCGCGGCTGTGCTTCGCGGCTGTGCTTCGCGAGGCAGCGCGCCGGCTGCCTTTTTCGTTCCTTTCGGGCCATATTTTTGGCACCAACAGAGAGAAATGAGGAAATCTTTTCTTAAAAGAATTTTCCCAATTATTTTATATACCAAAGAGAGTAAATTGTTACTATTAATTGAAAATTCCATGAATAAACAGATAATAATAAAATTATCCCTTAATAATTTTTTAAAAATTATCCTTTACAATTATTAAATAATTTCCTATAATGTAAATTCAATCATAAAGAGTCTCAAGTAAAATGAGACTCAAACATTAACCATTACCACTTCTGTAACTTTTGAAAATAACTCCCATAAAAGAAATTAATGAATTATAACCTAAAATAACTTTAAGTATAAAGTATTAATGATATATTATGTAAATTAGAAATATATACACCATTTAAAAGAATTTAGATTCATAAAATATCATGTGTCTCAAAGAAGCAAGTTTAGAGATAAAACCCTAACCTAGAGTCTAGACTTTGTTGTGTATATCATTTGTCTCATATATAATAAACTTATGTAAAATACTTTATTTCTTAATAATATTTTTCAGGTTTAATACCTTATAATTAGAAAATTTACATCAATTATTTTGATGTCATATTACTTAATCAATTATGACCATGTCGGGGGTTATGGGGATGCTCAATTCATAATAAAAAAATGGTATTGGTGTGTTGACTATGGAAAAATGGGTAATTATTACATCATCTCCAGACTAATAATCATGATATAATTAAATTTTTATATATGTAAATTATTATTTTAAAAATAACACTGAATTATCGTTTTAAAAAATGAACTATGTTACAATCATGGAGACGGTAGACCATACGAACGCATGTGTAACATTTCCATATTTCAGAAATCAGGATAGAAAAAATGTATGTATTATATTAAAATTACAAAATGATCATAATCTCATAAATATAATTTTATTTATTTAAATAAACTTATATATTTTATCTAAGGTATGTAGTAAGAAAATGAATCACATCACTTCACAAGGCGGTAGTCTATCACACACATGAACATCGTTATCATTTTTCAATGAATGGAATGGTAAGAAGTCATATGAATTATTAATTTTATAGAATTATTATTATTTCATTAATATCATATATAAACATTAAACCCGTAATCATGAATATGCATGACATGAAATGATGACACTACTACAAGAAAGGCCTTTAACAGCTCTAGAATATGCCTTTATTTGCTCTAAAAAAGCACAAAATACCACATCGCAGTTAAAAGGCCTAGGATTTTATAAGTTCTAGAAAAACATTGATAAAGTGGGGATTTATCAGTTCTAAAAAATCATAGATAAATCATTCTTTTACCAGTGTTTTTGGAAGCATTGATAAAAGACACCATTTATCAACACAATTATTTAGCATTGATAAAGGAGGCCTTTATAAGTGCTACTAAATACACTGATAAAGGAATCATTTATCAACACTTCTAAAAGCACAGATAAAGGGGAATACAACAATGTTGTGTTATAGAACACTACTTCACTAAAAATAGGGCATGTTGTGTACTATAACAACACACTATATCATAAGAAACAACACCATAAATTAAAAAATCAGCTACAAAAATATAACTTAAATGAAATAAAATTTCAAACATAAATACAAGAAAAAAAATGATGTTATAATGTAAAAGAATGAACCTATATAAAATAACATCCCACCCCTACTAAAGAAAAATAATGCACCTATAAAAGAAAAAAATTATTATGTTAGTAATAATATAAATAAATAAATTAAATTTAATGTGTTTATTTTAAACTAAAATTTGAGTCATACCAAAAACAATGTGTATTTTATTTCATTGTGGTTGATTTTCCCACATCACATGACATTTATTATTCATATTCTAGAATAGTATTTGTTGCTCTGAAATTTTCCCTCCCTAACAATTTTGTAATATGTGATTAAAATAATAAGTAAATTAATTTATTAATACCATATATAATGATGATAATACAATCTAGGCTCATTTTCTTGGTTTTAGCGAAGTGATGTGATTTTATTCTAAAATGAAACATATATATTGAAACGAATCAATTGGAGTCATACAGGTCACATTGTTCATTGTATTGATATGTGGATGATTACTACACATCCTAATTGACTTATGGATACTTTTCCTAATTTATTAAAACAATATGAATTCACTTCCATTATTTTGAGTTTTCCACTTTTTTTATAATTAAATGTCATTTTAAACTAAAAACATACACTTTGAGTAATAAAGGTCACATCGTGTGTGGGATTTAAATGAGAATGATTCCTACACATAATAAATGAATTATTAATTTTTTTTCATTAATTATCAATAAATACTAAGCTTGCTTGTTTTGTTTTCAGTGAGTGACACATTTTTATATTAAAATGTTAATTTTAAACTAATAAAGGGCCCCTTGATTCATATCGGGAACATTGTCTATCAGATTGAGGTGAGTCTATTTCTTATATGTGACAAATGACTAATGTATTATTTTAATATTGAAACAAAATAATCTGAACATGTTTTATCAGTTTAGAGTATGTTATTTATTTTATAAAATTAATGTCAATTTTGATAATAAAAAAGACGCACTTGGAGCCATACCGGTCACATAGTGCATCCGATTGAGGTGAGATTGATTACTACATATCAAAAATGACTTATGGATATTTTTCCTGAAGTAACACAATAATAAAAAAGTGTTTTCAATTTTTTGAGTACTCCAACTGTTTTTTATTTAAATAAATATCAATTTTGAATACAAAATTTACTTAGAGTCATGTCGGTCAAACTGTGCATCGGATTGAGGTACAGTTGATTCTAATATTTGAAAAATGACTTATTTATAGTTTTAATAATGTACCAAAATAATTCAAATGTTTTTTTTTTCATTTTTGAGTATTTAGTTATTTTTTATTATAATAAATGCTAATTTTGAATAAAAAGATGCATTTTGAGTCATATCGGTCACACCATGTGTCGGATCCAGGTTTGGATAATTTATACACACCCTAAACGACTTATTTATCATCCTCCTAAATTATCAAAGAAAATATGAATGCATTTCTTTGGTTTTTAGTATTACACATGTGTTATTTCCTAAAATGTAATTTTAACCTAGAAACATGCACTTTGAGTCATATAGGTTTCATTATATGTGGGTTTGACATGAGACTGATTATTACACATCACAAATTAATTACGAATCTTTTCTTAAATTACCCAGACAATTTTATAATTTTTTATCGATTTTCAATGAGTGGGGATATTTTGTATTAAAATGTAAATTTTTAATAGATTATAGACACTTTGAGTCATACTAGGCACATCATGTGTCGGATTAAGGTGTGTCTAATTCCTATAGGTCTCAAATGACTTATAGATCATTTTTCTAATGTAAAAAAATAATAATAAAATTATTGGTTTTGAGTATTTAATTGTTTTTTACTAAAATTAATTTAAATTTTGAATAAATAGATGCATTTGGAGTCATTCAGATCACGTCGTGCATCGAATTAAGGTGTGGTCAGTTCTTTCATGTCTCAAGTGACTTATAGATCATTTTCCTAATGTATCAAAACAATCCAAATGAAATTTCATGGTTTTTATTACTCCAGTAGTGTTTTTTAATAAACATTCATTTTATATTGGAAACTCGCACATTGAGTCATATAGGTTTCATCATGTATGGGTTTGAGATGAAGAAGATTCTTATTTATCAAAAATGAATTATGAATCATTATCCTAAATTATCAAGACAATAAAAGTTTGTTTTATTTTTTTCATTGTGTGACCTTTTTTATTAAAATTTCAATTTTAAAATCATAACAGACACTTTGACACCATCCTTTCTCGATGACAATGATATATCAAGGCTGGTTGTCCTCCAATAGTTCTCTCATACACATGTTGACTTTGGTAGTTTATTACAAAAATATTTATTTAAACATTTAAGTTGAATTATATACTTTTTTGATGATTGGGAGTTATACTGATTTTGATTCAATAACATTGGTGAAGAAATGAAATATTCAAACACAGAAATGTCCACATTTATTCATACTAAAATAGTTGAACAATATGATCACACATCAAGTAAACATACATGTTCTCATTTCATTTTTCATTAGTAATAACTATAATGACGAGGTATTGTATAATATTATTCAAATGGATTCTAATCACTTATTATTTATATAGCCTTAATATTTTGGAAAAGAAGTGAAATATAATGGTAGGAAGATCGCATATTCTTTATGATCTAGTGAATATAGTTTTACACTTTCTCTTTTAAAACCATCTAATTTTATTCAAGTAAAAACTCTTCAAAATGATCCCAAAGGTTTTCTCTTTATCAATAATGTTACTTCCTTGACCCGGGAGCTACTGGAAGGGTTCTCAGAGCCGAGTTGGCCACATGACCTCAAGTTCTCAAATTCTAGAGGATGCCAACTAGCAGTGATGTATTTTTAACATTTCCATGGTGGATACTATTCCCTCAAAGGTAATAGGTAATACATAGGGAAAGAAAAAAATTTATAGCAAGTATTGGAAGCATATAAATAAAAAACTACAGCATATGCCATTAAAAAATCCCAACATAATAAATGAAAATTGCTGAAGCTAATAAATCAATACAATGCACAATGATGTCATGGTATGATGTTTGTACTAAAGTAAAATTATGGAAAGTAGGAATAAAATCTTGCTATCATCCAATAATAAAAACAACACAAATTATCACAATTCCATATCCTACAAAGCCTTTTCCCTCTATCCCTAATATCTATCCTAAGAAGCAAGAAACACTCGATCATCAGAAGTTGAAAAATTCCATTTTTCTATACCTATGATCATAAATTCTAATCGGGTACCAAATGGAACATGACTAGGGTGTTAGATATATGCTCACAAGAACGGAACCCACAATGTCTATACCTTTCCCTTTATTGTTGTAAAAAATTAACTGTGCCTATATATGATAAATGAAAGCAATTCAATAATGAAAATAAAACAAGTATAACTTGGTCTAGGTTCTCAACGACACATATCCATACCACCTGCTTCGTCCAAATATGGAAATCTGAAGAATGTACCGGTAATAATCGGGATGTATATATATATAATGTATAGAAAAAGAATGCAGCAAAAAGAGATCATACCCCCATGATTGTTCTTTAGCTTTGGTTTAATTTCTGTGTCAAGAAAGTAAGCTTCAAGGCACTAGAAATGTATCATAATTCCCAAGGAACCCAAAGATGCATCAAATAAAACCTTCCATGCATCATCATTACTATTATATTAATGTTTATAGTTGGATTCTGAGCCCATCCTAAAGGTATCTCTATGGTACATCTTACAATTTATCCAATACCACTGAGCATGTCCAAGGAATTCTTTTTATATACCAGCTGTAGCTCGAGGCATGATTTTAACATGATTTTGTCCCAGGTATCACACATAAGGGGTCAAGTATAACCCAATGTAACGCCCTGACCCCAGAAACCCAAATTCGGTGCATTATTTTAATACATTGGCACGATTATAAGGAATCATGTCTCATAGGACCAATAAGTTTAGTATTCTTAGAAACAAGATACATACATAAGTTCAAAATTATAACTTGAAAAGAAATACAACACTAATTTATTCCATTAGAAACATTCATCCCTCTTAGATATGCCTGCAAGTCACTCTTAACTAACATCTTCATGTCATGGGAAAATGAAACATAAGAAATGGGTGATCTCAAATGCTCAGTAAGTGTAAGAAATATAGGAGAAGAAAACATAAACATTAGTCATGGTGAAAAATTGAAAACACATGCCTTTACAAATAATAAATATGAATACTTTATGTTAAGAATTTGAGCTAAGTAAATAATTCCATAATAAAACATAATCATTGGTATTCTACTAGTTGAATAACCACATGATCCATCAATATTATTTTCATAATGTGGTAATGTATAATTCTGGACATTCGGGAACATTTTTTCAAGGCCTCGGCCAAGACATCTAAAAATGATTAAGGCCTTGGCCAAAACCATATATCAAATTGGGAAAGGCCTCGGCCAATTCCATGTCTAATTGTCTCATGAGACCTATCGATTCATCAAGGAGCTATATCATGATCCACCCATCACTTACTAATTCCAATGCATTCCTCATATAAAAATGTTGAAACATAATCTAAACATTTGTATTAAAACTAGCATACGAAATGACAATATTTTAGCCAGAAACCATGAATGGATTATAAAATAGCACATCCACAGTCAAACATAACTCATTAAATACAATGTGAATGATTGTATTATGATAAATCAACCTCAATCAAGAATAAAATACACTGAATGATATTGAAATAGATGAAAATAGTCATTAAAACAATTTGAGAGAAATATCCCCTTTTTCTTAAAAACATTTAAATATTGCACTATTTATCAAAGAAGTCGTTTAAAATAGATTTTTGATTCAAAGTGTCCAATACCACATTGAAACTTTTAAAAGGAATATTAATTTAAAAACATTTATGACCATATAAATAAAAACATAAAACTATTTTTAAAACATTCCCATTAATGAGAAAGATTTAAAAGAATAAATATTTATAACATTTAAAATAATATTTTAGTTAAAGAGTTCCTAACCAAATAAGAGACACTTGAATACAAGTAATTGAGGAATAACATAAATGAAAACATTATAATATCATGATAATAAAGAGATTCATGATTTAATATTTCAATGTATAGTATATACACCATATCAAAGTGAATTGTTGTATAACAATAAACAAGTTCCATTGGGATATAAATTGAGACAAAGTCCATTGCAAAGATCATATCCTTATATGAAGGACAAATCAATGACATAATTATGTGTGAAAAATAATAATACACCCAATATAAGTGGTTATTAAGTGTAAAAAAATCATACAACATTCACGAACATTCATCGCATGACATAATCAATAAGTATAAGTTTAACCCAAATAATTTAAATTGGGTTAAGAAGTTCTCTTACAAAACTTTGACAGTCTAACGACGTCACATTAAAATTATGAAAATGAGTTGATGAAAGAGAAAAGGTTATATCATCACTTGGACACACAATTCACATCCATAATGATATATAATAACATATCCCAATATAAGAATGTTGAAATTAAAAGACATAACATAAATGAAGTCTTTTTTAAAAAAAAGAGGGTGAAAGGTTCCCTTACCGATTTGGTAACTTACGAAACTTATGCCACATTAAAGAAGTTTCATACAATGAATATGTAAATAACCAAAAATTAAGGTATATTACACAAATAATACAATCCTAGGCAGTACATACACCACACAAAAGTAAATAGTGGCAATAGAGCATGAATATCATGGGAATAAGAAGTGAGAATAAAACCCCTTACCTTGTACTTTTCCTTGGTCAAGGGTACGTTAACCTCCTGTATAATAGTTAAATCATTGTTATAAAATTATAAAAGAACTACATACATAAATATGATATGATATATGTTCTTCTAATATTTATTTGTTAATAATATTTTAGTAGTATCGATGTTTCATGTGTTAATTGATTCGTTTTCATTTATATGTTTTGTTACGTAAGTCATGATTGTTATGGATATATTGTATTTGATTCATATCCAGAAATATATTATATTATTAAATATTAATTTTAATAATCAAATGAAAATTATTCTTTAATGGTTATGATGGGGAAAGAATCTCATCATGTTCGTGGAGACGGTAATCTGTACGTACGCACGAATGCTACTTCCATTTTTTTATTTCAAATGGAATGAAAACCAAATGATACATAGATATTTTATTATTAAATTATAATATAATATTTTATATATTTTATGTATTTTCATTAACAACATCCTTTATAAGTTCCATATATGGTACGAATGATTCATATCAATTTTAGGGGGAGGTAGTCTACACTTCCTCAAATAAAATTATCGTATATATACAACAGGAAAAGAATAAGGGTATGTTATAAAAGAGAATTAAAAAAGCTTATAGTTATAATAAATACCATAAATATCATATATAATTATAGTTCCATCATAATTTCTACCATAAGATGTGGTAGTAGAAGATTGAACAATCATTATTTCATGTGGCAGTAGTTCGTTGTCCACAGAAACATTATGTTCTATACCCATTAGATGGAGGTGTATGTAAGTGTAGTTGAAATACTTCTCATTAAAAAATACTAGTATATTTAGGATACAGTTGTTATAAAATAAATGAAAAAAAGATATTTTAGGGGGTTGGATAAGTAAAATAAAATAAAATAACATAAGTGGAGATGTTACCTTTAAATCGGGTAACTCCCTTTGGTTTGTATGAAAAGGCATCCTTGAAGTGCCTTCTGCCTAAGGTAAGGAGTATAATAGGAATATAGGGTTGTAAACATCTTACTTCGGGAGAGTTTGGATGTTCCAAGGGGCTTGAGAGGTGTTAGAGATGGGATAGAAATGAGGGATATTTATAAGGGGGGTGAGGGGCTCTATAGGAATGTTTGAAAATATTATTTTATTATATAATGATCTTCGGTTTCTAAAGTTCCAAAACTCATTAAATTAGAATATAAGATTAATCATGTTCTAAATAAAATCATCCAATAAGAATTTGACAGGTTTTGGATATTTTTTTAATTTTTTTAATATTATTTATTTAAATCATTTAGTAATAAGGGAAACACTACATCATTATTGTGTCATAAATAATTTTATTTATTTGATGTCTAAAAATTATAAAAAACTACCATAATGTAGAAAATATTTTTAGAATTACAATGAATATTTATAGTCGAAATGATAACTTAAATAACCCCATGTAAAATTGTTTTTACTAAAAGATATATGGTTATGTCATTTCTGTCTTTACTTTAAAATAATTAATATAAAGTGTCATTATCACTCTCAAGTGGATCCATGGGGTCCCCAAATTGACCCAAAGATGCCCATGGTTGGATATGTATCAACCAATAGGAATGGGACACATGTTAGGGTAATTTAATATTATTATAATAATATTTTTTACCCTTATTTGCCAGATTTACCCCTTTAACCACAGTAAATAAAATTCTTACTTAAGTAAATATTCATAATGAATAAATATAAAATTTATCTATTTACACAATTTTTACCTCTTGATTATAAATCTGGAATCCATTTTTTAAAATTCAAAACATATAAGTCGCAGAAAATAATTTAAAATTAATTCCCGTTGTAAAAACAAAGAGAGTGTTTTTATGAAATAATAACTATCAAAGGAGTGACACTTGTTTGTGTCCAATTTCAATGTAAAATTACTTCAAATGAACAAAATTAGATTAAATGGTAAAAATATAATATAATATACTTAAAATCCATTCAAATTTATAATTTAACACTATAAATTATTTTATTTAAAAAATATTTTTTCGATTAAGATTTAGTATATTCAGTATTCATCAAAATATGAAAGTTATCAGAAAAACACAAAAATTTTATCCAAACTAAATTTTTATGTCCCGATTCTAAAGAAGATGTTTTTTTTTAAATTTTATATAAAAAAAGTTTCAAATATTGTATTTAAAAAGGGTTTCCCCTTAAAAGGCGGTAAAATTGTATTTTTTGAAAAATACTTCTTTTATCTAAAAAACTGAATTTTTTCTTATATTAGTATAAAAACACATAATATGGAATCTAAAATTATATTGAGTATATAAAATTCAAAATTCAATTAGTACTATTCATAACCACTTTTTGAACGGCTGGTTTGGTAAGTCGTTGTGAGCTCAAACATGGTGTTGCGTGTAGAGCAAGCTATTGAATTACTTTAAAGAAAATAACTTACTGTGAAATATGGGAGTGTTACATTATTCCCCTTATTTTAAATTGCAACCTCTCAATTTTTAAAATTGTTCTTGGGAACTTCATTGAAAGTCCCACATCGGAAAAAGAGTCAATAAAACTATCACATTAAAAGATAGAAAGAGAAGTACAAAGGTCACATAAGATAACCCATACTGGGATTCCATGTAGGAAAACATGGATAAAGAAGATAAACTAAATGTCATGTTCTGATGGAGAGTGATAGAAAACATGATCAAGAGAAAATTAACAATAAGAAAACTATAAACTTTTGATGGGATAAAAAGTCATCAGTTTCCCAGTAAGAAAAGTAAATGGAAAATGTTTTTTTTATTTTATGTTCCATTTCATAAAGTTGAGTAATTTATTTATGAGATTGACTAAGGACATAAATCGATATACTAACTTTTTAAGTAGAGTTTCATCATTTAACAAATTTCTACCACTAACTCGTCTTTTTTTTAAATGATGAGTATTCAAGATGACTTGGTCACACCTTAAGTGCTAGAATCAACTTCTAGAGAATCACATGATCCAAAAAGGATAAAATAAATATTTACCTTTTCTTTAAATATTAACCAAAACTTAAATGGTTAGAACAAGATAAAATGATCACCCAAAAGGATAATCCTTTAGACAAAGAAAAACTATTTTCAATTTCTAAAATTAAACCAACAATACCCAAAGTTCAACAAATTACATTTAATAAACAATTGTCTTTAAAATCATTCAATATAATCCAAACTAATATTGAAGCACAAAACATAGAATAATTTTATTGCATAGTCTTTCACATTAAATTGTATCTCCAAATGACATTGACTACTCTTAAAGTCAAATACATAAAAGTAATTAACATAATCACATATTCTCTGTGATAGGTTAATAATTTACATAAATAACCCAAATAGATATAAATCCACAATAAAAATATAGATAAAAATCCAGCATTACTCCTCAAAATAAATCTCATAGTATTTTATTTTCATTAGGCATATAGTGTTCCCAGTTGAGCGAAAGTCTTCCAAAATTACATTTATCACTTAATAAACAAATAATTTTCCTATACTAAGGATATCCATTTGATAAGACATAAGATCGCAAATCAAATTATTATTGATCAATAAAATCATTTAACTAAAAAAAATTAGTCACACTAACCAGGGACTTCACGTAATCCAATGGTAGGCAATAAATCCCAATCGCACTCTCGTTGTGGGTTTGATTCCCACATATTTTTCCCATGTGACGGGTTGTCACACGGTTTGTGTGTTGTCCTTTTTTCAAAAACTATATTTTATAACATTCCCAAAATGAGATAAATTTCTCAAAATAACCATAACATAATTTCACCACAAAGGTTATCTCATAACTCGCATTTTAATTAAAAAAATTAATAACTCGTAATTTCCTCAAATTCAAGGATTGCATAAACCCAAATGGTTATTTATAACTATATCAACAATAGAAAAGATAATTCTTCCTAAAATAGCATTTTCACATAAAAAACTATAGGGTTACACATACAAGAGAAAAGTCTTCCAAATTAATCCCATCAACAAAGATCACTAATACTTTTAATCATTTCTCCATCCTTTTTTCCCACATAGGTTCTTCCTTGAATATTAGGTTATCCTTTAAAATAGGGCATTCACTCGGTTATTTCCCAAGTCCCATACATTAATGTAAAATTTCTGTAAATGGATTCTTGGCATCGTTGTTTTTCTTCCATAGTGCTCTTAATTTTTCCTCGGAATTTCTTTACATTATGTCCTTCTTTACCACACATAAATCATTTCTTTATTCTATTGAGACACTTTCCTTGCTGTATCCTTCCACATTTCCTGCATGATGGAAATTGATCTTTCTTTTCTCCATGGTCTCCACCACTGGATATTTTATCATTCATCGCCTTTCTCTTCTTTGTTGAGTTCAGGAGTTTGTTAATATATATGTTTTTGATCATATTTTTGGAAAACTGATTTGTCATGAACACAATATCTTTTACACCTATCAACATTCCATTTCATATCTCATTTCCACTATTGTTCCCACCTTGTACATCATGTTCAATGTTACTATTACTTACTTGGAATCCATCCATTGACTAACACAAGAAAGCATAGTGTGAGTCATAAAAAAATTTAGAGAATATCCTAACACCTTATGTTCAATCTAAAACACCTTAAGATTAACCATGATTATTTATTCTCATCTTATATTAAAATACTTTAAATAAGTTTGTAAAAAATGTGAATTATCCTAAGCATATCCTCCGAGAGTTTCGTAACCAAGAGTGCAGCAAGGCCCGTTGTCGTGTACCAGGATAACCCGAGTCAAGCCCGAAACTCCTTGTCGAAGTTTTTACTCCTAGGTACATATATTCCAGAGCCACCTCTCCCCGATCGTATCAAGACAGGGATGTATTTCTTGGAAAACCCACATAATATTTACTTTACCAAATTTTTTGGATGTTATTCTATACTAATCCTCAATGTATATTTTAGGTTAGTGTTTCCTAATCAGATTTTTTTTCGAAATCTAGCTTCCAAGGTTTGTACTAAACCTCCCTCTGATACCAACTGTAATGCCCTGACCCTAGAAACCCAGAGCTGGTGCATTATTTTATTACATTGGCATGATTACAATAAATCAAGTCCTGAAGGACCGATCAGTTTAGTATTCTGGGAAACAACATACATACATAAGTTCTACATTACAACTTAAAAAATAAATACAACACTAATTTATTCCATAGAAACATCCAACCCTCCTAGATATGCCTGAAAATCACTCATAACAAACTTCTTCATATACTGGGAAAATGAAGCATAAGAAAGGGGTGATCTCAAACACTCAGTAAGAGTAAGCAATACAGCGAAAGATAACATAAACATTAGGCATGGTGAATAATTTAAAACCCATACATTTACAAATAAAAAACATGAATACTTTGTGGTAGGAATATAATATGAGTAAATAATTCCATAACAAAACATAGTCATGGGTATTCTACTAGTCGAATAACCACATGATCCATCGATATTATTTTCATAATGAGGGAATGTATAATTCCGGACATTCTGAAACATTTCGTCAAGGCCTTGACCAAGAAGTCTAAAAATGATTAAGGCCTCAGCCAAAACCATATATAAAATTGGGAAAGGCCTCAGCCAATACGACATCTAATTGTATCATGAGACCTACCAATGCATCGAGGAGCTATAGCGGGCTCCACCCATTACTTACTAAGTCCAATTCATTCCTCATATGAAAAGTTTGAAACATAATCTAAACAATTGTATTAAAACTAGTATACAAAATGTCAATAGTTTAGCCACAAACCATGAATGGCATAAGAAATAGCTCATCCACAGTCAAACATAACTTATTCAATATAATATGGATGATTGTATTATGATAAATCAACATCAATCAAGAATAAAATACAATGAAGGATATTGACATTTTTTTAAATAGTCATTAAAACTATTTGAGAGAAATAGCCCATTTTTCTTGAAAACATTTAAATGTCGCATTATTTATCAAATAAGTCTTTTTAAATAGATTTTTGATTCAAAGGGACCCATACCACATTGAAACTATTAAAAGGAATTTTAATTTCAAAACATTTATGTCCATATAAATAAGTACATAAAACCATTTTTAAAACATGGACATTAATGAGAAATATTTAGAAGAATAAATATTTAAATTTTCTAAAACAATATTAGTTAAAGAGTTCCTTACCAAATAAGAGAGTCCGGAATACAAGTAATTGATGAATAACATTAATAAAAACATTATAATATCATGAGAATAAAGGTATTCATGATATAATATGAAAACGGATAGTATATACACCATATAAAGTGAATTGGTGTACAATAATAAATAAGATTCAATCGAATGTAAATTGAGACAAAGTCCCTTGCAATGATCATATCCTTAGATTAAGGACAAATCAATGACATTATTATGTGTGACAAATAAGAAAACACCCAATATAAGTGGATATTAAGTGTAAAAGATCATATGAACTTGATTGGCCTAAGAATGTCTGCTCTACTGATGCTATAGTCTGGAGCTTGATTTCCTCAAGCACGACCTCCACCATTACCTAAGACTGATTTTCTGATGGAAAAAAACATCCAGCTAGTTGTGTAGTCATAAATCTCAAACATGATAGAGGTATTGGTACGGATCCTACTCCACTATATTATGATTAGAAAGAACATTAGAAACATTGAAGGTGATCCATCTTACCAAAATATTGGTACTCCATTGGGATCCTCATGCATTGGGGATTCTTATGGTTGACCATACTATGCGGATGACATACGATAGTGTTGTCAGTACGTGTCATCTGGATGGAATTTTCCCTATCTTCACCCTCGAAGAGGCACTTCCTACTACCTGAAGAACTGTCACCCTATCTTGGTACTAAACCACCTTAGCACACAGGTTTTTCTTCCCAAACATTTCTCTCATAAATTAGGGCCTGATTCATGATCTATATAATATTTTTCAAACAAAATACATTCACCTACGAGTGGACAGTATAATTGAGTCTATCCTCAACATGTCTTATAGTTGTTTGTGCATCACCTTTCAGAGATGGAGAAAAATGATGAAGATCTATGAAATGATTAAAATACTCTAACACGGTTATAGAGCCTTGATGAAGATGTAGGAATTAACTACCTTGTTAAAATCACAGAGTTTTTTGGAAAGAAGTGATTGTAAAAGGCTATTTGGAAGTATTCCTAAACAATTTATCTATTAGGCTCTGCTTGTGAAATAATATCCCACCAATTCTTGGCAGATTCATGAAGCATGTAGACTACAAGTTTGACCCTCCACTCTGGAAGCATCTCAATATGGTCAAACATACACTTCATCGCTTCAATCTATGACTCTACAGCATAAGGACCACCAATCCCTAAGAAGGTGGGAGGGTAATATTATAGAAAGTCTCATGTAAGCTCTACCATAGACGAGGTAGGTATGCGATCATTCTGAAAAGACTACATAAAACCAGGGAGATCATCCTTGAACTAACCATAAGGTCCATGTAATGACCCGAGTCTGAAGCCCCTCCACTGGTGCCCCGTACCCGGTTTCACCACATGACCTCAAGCATGTTTCCCCAAATTCCAGAGGCTACCGACTAGCAGAGAGGGCCTTGGTGAGTCGGTGGGGAAACTATACCCTCATTCGGTAAGGTGTACAGCAGAAAAGCAATAGTCAATAGCGGAAGCAGTAACAACATGCATAACAATAGAAACCAAACAGAGCAAGCAATGTAGATATATAACAATGAAGACAATAATGTAGTAGGACAAGTATCTATGGAAAGCAGCAAACGCAACAACGTGATGGAATACAACTGAAAAAAGAGTGCAAAGGAAAACAAAATAAACTCCTCAGCATCGCGAGTCACAGCTCGGTCCCATGCTCTCCATCTCCAGCGCAATCAAGAACCTGAGGTAAAAGGGAGCTTGCCCTTATCTATACCTGGAGTAACATAGTCTGATTGGGCCCAAAATCATTTCCAAAATAGGGTGTGAGATACAATCCCAGTAGGAAATCACCCAAAGATTTGTGCCTCATAGTCAATGAATACATGGCAGTAAATAAACAAGAAGCAGTAAAAAGGAAAGCACATGCAGATACAATCCCCAGTTCTAACAAGTAAAGTACACAAGTAAGCAGCCAGCAAACAAAGAAGAAACAGGTAACCCTCTGGGTATCTCTCACAGCCTGACCCCTATGGTTCAACCTATAAGTACTAGCAACCCTCTAGGAGTCACACACAATCTCACCTTTCTGGTTCAGCTATGAAATTAAGCAGACTCTCTGGGGAAGCACTCACTGTCAATTCCCTCTATAGTCTCGTATCGTTCTAAAGGCTCTCTGGGGAAGCACTCAACGCCAATTCCCCCTGTGGACCGCGTAGAGGATCTATAGACTCTCCGGGGAAGCACTCAACGTAAATTCCCCCTATAGTCTTGCATCGTATTAAAAGACACTCTGGAGAAGCCCTTCCGTCAATTCTCCCTTTGGTCTACTACTCTAGGTGCTCACAGTCCTGAGTGAAACTAAACATGCTCAGCGCATGTGTATCGTACAAGTAAACCTCAAGAACTACTTGGCTATCATTCTACGGCTCAATAGAAATAATAAAACAACAGTTACACTATCCTAAAACTAGGCATGGAAACTGGAAAAACTCACAACAGGAAAAACAAGCATAGAAAACCAACCTGAGCACAAAATAAATTAATCTACTCATAAGAAATAACCTCTATTAAAGCAAACAAGCAAAGCAGGCAAACACCAGGGGAAAACATGAAACACACAATACCCCGTTCAAGGGTATTGGAGGAATTTGCATAGAATATTCATCAAACTTCTACGGAAAGGCACAAAACACCTACCTCGATCCAAGGAGATCGATATATGTGAACCACGAGGACATATTCCTCTTAGAACAACGTAGATCTGAGAAAACGCACAAAACTTTAATCCCACAATAACATGGAAATGAGGAGGAATCCAGAGACTAGGATAAAACAGAAGGAAGAACTCACCGCTGTGATTCCAACGCAATCGACCATGCTCAAATCGGAGAACGGACAGTGAGGAAGGAGCTCGGAGAAGATTTTGTCGTACAGTTGCTCCTGGGAAGACGAAATATGTAGAAGAAGATGATTTTGGGGGTTAGGTGAGACCCTAGTCCATTTAATAGAAAAAAGTACATGGCGTGTACTTCTTGAGTACACAGCGTGTACTTCAATTTTCTGTACCCTAAATTAATTGGAATCCACCTCATCCTTACAAACCGTGTGTGTGGCCTGGACACGGCCAACACACGGCTTCGAGCAAAAAAGAGACTACATGACGTGTACTCATAAAGTACACAGCGTGTACTTCAAAAATTTCTAGAAAATTTATTTTTCTCAAAAACTCTAGAAAAAGGAAAAATGTACCTGAAAAGAAGATATGGGTTCTTACAAACTTCCCCCCTTAATGAAATTTGTCCCCGAATTTCCCTAACGAGGCGGACAAGGAGAAACACCGAACAGCTCCGACCACTGTGATCGTACATCGGTCTTCCTCTCCCAGGTCTTGTTCTGTACTCGCTTGTGCTGCCATAGCACTCCTACCAGAGGAACAGACCGCCCGCGGAGAACCTTCATACTGCGATCGATGATCCGGATAGGATGCTCCTTGAACGACGCATCCGCTTCAAGCTCAAATTCCTCAGGCTGAAATACATGATACGGGTCTGAAAAGTAACGTCAAAGTTGAGATATGTGGAAGACGTTGTGCATGGCCCGATACCGCTGAGGTAGCTGAAATCGATAGGCGACCGGCCCAACTCTCTTCAAGAACTGAAACGGCCCGACGTACCGCGGTGAAAGCTTACCCTGTCTTTGAATCCTTTTGTGTCCCAACCTCGGTGCGACACGTAGGAAAACCTGATCTCCGACCTCTAACTCCAGAGGTCATCTCTATTGATCAGCATAAGACTTATGCTGAGATTGTGTTGTATCCATCCTCTTTCGAATCATCTCTATCTACTCTAAAGTCTCCTGTACAAGATGAGGTCCTAGCCAAGCTACCTCTCCTTCCTCCAGCCAGCATAAGGGTGATCAGAATATCCTACCGTACAAAGCCTCATATGGTGAAATATGAATGGTCTTTTGAAAACTATTGTTGTAGGTGAAACCCACCAGAGGAATATGCTTCTTCTAAGAACTTCCAAAGTCTAGAATGCAAGCTCGGAGCATATCCTCAAGCACCTGGATCATGTGCTTGGACTGGCCATCAGTCTGGGGATGGTATGCTGTACTCAAAAGTACTTGTGTACCCAAGGCCTTCTGAAGTCCCTCCCAGAACCGAGAGGTAAATCACGCATCTCTGTCTGAAATAATGGAGTGTGGGACTCCATGTAGACGAACGATCTCTCATATGTAAAGTCGTCCCAGATCATCGTTGTTGATGGTCTCCTTGATCGGCAAGAAGTGGGAAACCTTCGGGAGTCTGTCGATGACAACCCAAACAGCATCGTTCCCCCGGGGTGATCTCAGCAACCCGGTCACAAATCCCATCGCAACATCATTCCACTTTGACTCCGGAATGGGTAACTACTGCAAAAGTCCCGCTAGTCACTGATGCTCTTCTTTCACCTGCTGACAAGTAGAACATCTCATGACAAAACCAGCAACATCCTTTTCATACCCAGCCACCAGTACTGGCGATGAAGGTCCCGATACATCTTGGTGATGCCAGGATGAACTGCCCAAAAAGAGGAATGGAAATCCCACATCAGCTCCTCGTGTATGTCTGCTGGAACCCATGCGCGTCCCTGGAAATGCAAGATCTCATCCTCGCCCACTGTCCATCCAAGAAGAGGGTCCTCTCCTGACACACTCTCCTGTAGGAAAAAGCCTTACGAGTCTGATAGTTGCCTCATCCGTACCTGATCAAGTAGCGTTGAGGTAATAGCTACATAAGATAGGAAAGTTTGTCCCCATCTGTCGTGCACCTCCAGATGCATCTCAGAGAACATAGTCATCAGCTATCACTCACTGCTGGCCTCTTGAACTGCCTGAATCTGAGTTCTCCTACTCAATGCATCTGCCACGGCGTTGCCCTTTCTTTGCGTATAGGCAAGCTCAAAGTCAAAATACTGTAGATACTCAACCCACCTGTGCTGCCGCAGATTCATATCACACTGAGTGAAGATTTACTTGAGACTCTTGTGGTCAATAGCGGAAGCAGTAACAACATGAATAACAACAGAAACCAAACAGTGGAAGAAATGTAGATATATAACAATGATGACAATAATGAAGTAGGTACATGTTTCTATGTAAAGCAGAAAACACAACAATGTGCTGGAATACAACTGAAAACAGAGTGCCAAGGAAAATAAAATAAACTCCTCAGTATCTTGAGTCACAGCTCGGTCCCATGCTCTCCAACTCTAGAGCAATCAAGAACCTAAGGTAGAAGGGTGCATTCCCTTATCTATACCTACAGCAACATAGTCTGCTTGGGCCCAAAAGCATGGCCCAAACAGGGTGTGAGATACAATCCTAGTAGGCAATCACCCAAAGATTTGTGCCTTACAGTCAATGAATACATGGAATTAAATAAACAAGAAGTAGTAAACAGGAAAGCACAAGCAGCTACAATCCACAGTTCTAACGAGTAAAGTACACAAGTAAGCAGCCAGCAAACAATGAAGAAACAGGTAACCCTCTGGGTAGCTCTCATAGCATAACCCCTATGGTTCAACCTATAAGTACTAGCAACACTCTAGGAGGCACACACAGTCTCACCTTTCTAGTTCAGCTATGAAATTAAGCAGACTCTCTAGGAAAGCACTCACCGTCAATTCCCCCTATAGTCTCATATCGTGCTAAAGGCTCTCTAGGTAAGCACTCAACATCAATTCCCCCTATAGTCTTGCATCGTATTAAAAGACACTCTGGAGAATCCCTTCGGTCAATTTTCCCTTTGGTCTACTACTCTCGGTTCTCACAGTCCTGAGTGAAACTAAACATGCTCAGCATGCGTTTATCATTCAAGTAAACCTCAATAACTACTTGGATATCATTCTACGGCTCAACATCAATAATAAAACAACAATTCCACTATCCTACAACTAGGCATGGCAACTGGAAAAATTCCCAACAAGAAAAAAAATCATAGCAAAGAATCCTGAGCACAAAATAAATTACTCTACTCACAAGCAATAACCTCTACTAAAGCAAACAAGAAAAGCAGGCAAACAGCAGGGGAAAAACAGGAAACACAAAATACCCCTTTCAAGAGTATTGGTGGAATTTGCACCGAATATTATCAACCTTCTACAGAAAGGCACCAACCACCTACCTCGATCCTAGGAGATCGATATATGTGAACCACGACAAAAGATTACTTTTAGAAAAACGTAGATCTGAGAAAACGCACAAAACGTTCATCCCACAATAACATGGAAATGGGGAGGAATCAAGAAACAAGTCTAAAGCAGAAGGAAGAACTCACCACTACGATTCCAACCCAATTGACAGGGCTCAAATCGGAGAACGGACAGCATAGTGGGAGCTCAGAGAATATTCGGTCATATGGTCGCTCCCGAGCAGACGAAATCTGGAGAAGAATATGATTTTGGGGGTTAGGCGTGACCCC
Organism: Viscum album; assembly: GCA_963277665.1. Classification (NCBI taxonomy): domain Eukaryota; kingdom Viridiplantae; phylum Streptophyta; class Magnoliopsida; order Santalales; family Viscaceae; genus Viscum; species Viscum album. The sequence continues at coordinate 1,045,200,509 of OY728138.1, read as the reverse complement.
GGTCCGTTTAATGAAAAAAAAAATTACACGGCGTGTACTTCTTGAGTACACGGTGTGTACTTCAATTTTCTTTACTCCGAATTACCTAGCCTCCACCTTAGCCTTACACACCGTGTGTGTGGCCCGGACATGGCCAGCACACGGCTTCGAGCGAAAAAGAGAGTACACGGCGTATACTCATAAAGTACAGGGTGTGTACTTCAAAAATTTCCAGAAATTCATTTTTCTCAAAAACTCCAAAAAAAGGAAAAACGTACCTGAAAAGAATATATGGGTTCTTATAGTCCATTAGAAGATCGGTAGGAGGTGGTAACACATGAGGCACTATAGGTGGTACTATAGGAAACACTAAAGGAGGCACTGTAAGAGGCACTTCTTTTGGTTCACAACCCACCATCTCTGGAATGTGATCATCACCACACTCATGTGGAATGACACAAAGACAACATGATGGGATTGGTCACAAATATCCAAACAAACACCTTTAGACAAATTTTTATATAAGAAGATGAGGGCATGTGAAGGTGAAATAATGGGGGTCGGTACACATCTTTCTTCTGAGCACTACACAGAAGATAGCCCGCTCTAAGAGACCGGTCTGGAAAAGGACGGGAAAACATAGGAGGATCACTAAAATGAAACCTAAAACCTATTTCCCAAGTAAATTCATGTTAAAATCTAAGAAATTATCACAAAATTATATTTAATAACCACAAACTTCAAAATTTTACAACTAGGCGCAACAGTAATCACATGAAAATAAAAAGATCCATGCTGAAAGTAGAAATGGATTAACCATATGCATGTTATTTTAATCCCTATGGTGCTTAATATGATGCATGTAAATTCATTACCCTCATATCAATGGGTTGCAATGGTAAAAAACCATTATCCCTATAATACTAATATCAATAACAATAGAAAAAAAAAGTGTCTCACCCAATAGTGAAATATTATCAATAATAATTGGCACAATCAATAAAGGAAATCCCAACATAGGAATTTGGGTTTCCCCTATACATGGTTTAGATATGTCCAAGCATAGGGTGCATTCAAAATTACTATTTCCTAGTATCATGTCTAACAAAAACTGTAATAAAAAAAGAAAAAAACCATTTGATACCACTTTGTAACGTCCCCGACCTGAGAGCCACTTGAAGGGTGATCCCAGCTGGGTTGGCCAAAAGACTTCAAGCACATCTTCCCAAACACCATAGGATACTGAGTAGATTCAAGGTCCTTTATAACATGTATGTGGGGTAGAAAATTTCATCATAGGTAATATGTTATACATAGTGGAAGGAAAATAATTATAAAAAATAATGGAAGCAAATAAATAAAAAACTACCTTAAAAGAAATTAAATAATACCAATTGAATAAATTAAAAGTGAGGAAGCTGATAAATCAAACCAGATACGCAATGATTTCATGATAGGATGTTTGTACTAATGTAAAAGTATGGAAAAGAGGGATACAATAATTCTATCATGCTATCATAAAAATGACACAAATTGACGCAACTATATCTCTAGAAAAGGATCGTTCCTCTACCCCCAATCCCCATCCTAAGCAGCAAGAAACACTCAAACATCAAAAGTATCATGCTACCCTTTATCCATACCTACATGAATAAAGTCTACTAAGGTAGTAAACATCACCCGAGTAGGGTGTGAGATATAATCTCAATAGGTTGTCACACACGGTGTGTAGACCTTTCCATTTTGTGCTGTAAACAAATTTAGTATTCTAATATATGATAAATTGAAGCAATTAAATAAATAGAATAAAATAAATATAAATTTGTTTGGGCTCTCAATGGTACCCATCCATACAACCTTTTTTTAATAATAAATAAATATGAATAAAGTACCCGTAATAAGAAGGATTTGTATATATATATATATAAGTAAAAAAATAAAAGGCAGTCAAAAGGGATCATACCCCTAAGCATGTAATTTGGATTGGATCTAATTTATGTGTCAACAAAGTACGGTTCAAGGCACTATAGTGGTATTAGAATTCAAAAGGAGCTCAAAGCTGAATCAAATAAAACCACCAACAAATTATCATTATTATTATATTAATGTTTACTGGTGGAGTCTGAGCTCATCCATAAGGTATCACTATGGTACATTATTCAATTTATCTGATACCACTAAGCCCGTCCAACGAAATATTCTGAAAGACCATGTATCACTTGATCCATGATTATATCGTGATTCTATCTTAGGTATCAAATATTAGGGGTCTATTATCAATCTATTCATGGTGTAAACACTTTTCTAAGGGGACCATCCTTGATTTTACCTTAGGGAACCGGTTTCACTCATGAGTATATAGAAAACCTTTGGAAACCCTCATCTAGAAAATCCCAACACATCATCTCCCCAACGCGTAGTTTGGTAACCAATCATAAACATAGAATCCATGTTTGGGTCCTTAATACAGAGCCCATGTTGTCTCACCACCCAAAATTTAATTATATTTCAAGGAATCAGATATCATAGATTATGCCTTTATAATTTCAACAAAACAATTTAGGTAAAAATGAGCCACGTACTTCCTGATCATTTAAGCCAAACTGTTATAGACAAAACACATTATCAACAAAAGAATAAAATTTTCACTTTTCTCTTTTATAATAGCATATCACGGTTAGAATTTTTAAAAAATAAATAATTAGGAAAAAACAAACACAAAAAATCCCGAAATTCATGGTTCATAAATCTCCTATATAATTTATTTGATTTAAGACTCAACCAAAGGGGGTTCGCGCAACACATGCAATTAAGTAATTAATTATTTGGGGCTAATGAAATTTAGATGAATTTTTTCAGCACACCCAAAGGGTTATCCAACAATGTTGAAAAAAATTAAACAAGCTAGTTCAACTCAAACAAGGTTTAATTAGTCAATCTAAGTAATTTATTTAAATTAGAAGAGAAAAAAATTGAAAATCATCGGTAGGCATAGATAGGAGGCACAACGTGTGATATGAAATACACAATGAAATAATGGGAAAGAGAGTAGAAAAAATATCTCATAATAATAATGGCTCCTATGCTCCATGGATACCTTTTATTGGACCTATAATATAAGAAAATAGATGATATTAGAAAAACAGCAATTTCAGGTAAAAACCTTCTATGGTGGATTTCACGATTGACAGTCGATGATATCCTATGATTCATGGTGCATGAGGTTAGACTTACTAAGAACTTTACATCACATCAAATGACATTGGAAATGGAGAAGGGATTGAGTGAAAAATGTATTTTAAAGGGAGCGGATGAGGAGGTGCACCGCCTAGCAGGGGAACAACACACCAAGAGAAGAGGAAGGAAATGAAGAAATAAATAAAAAAGGAAGATAGATAGAAAAAATGAGAGGAAAAATAGAAAAAAAAAATAAAAAATAGAAAAGGAAAATAAATAAAATGAAAATAGAATAAAATAATAACAATAAAAAGCTATGGGGAAAAGAAAATAATTAATAAAATGGGTTAACCCATTTTAATTATTTTCACTCTTCTCCATCCTTATTGATTCTATTTTATATTTTTATCTCTTCTCCATTTCATTTTATTTCTATAAAATAATTATAATTCCTTTTTTATTATTTTTAACCTAAACCGAACACTAGGGTGTGATGTATTATTTAACATAAAACCTGTGAAATTATTTAAATAATTTTAATAGCTACATGGGACCTGTAATAGGGTGTTTAGAAATACATCTTGGGTTTCTTTAAGGATTTTGACTAAAAATTTAAATATTCCATACCTTGAATAAATATCATGGAGAAATAAATACATAAAAATCATGTGTTCCCTTTATTAATGACTGTGAAGTCATGCCATGAAGAGAATAGTAATATCAATATGTTATCTTGTTCATTGATTTAGGAATATCATGATATTATTTCTAATGATATTATAGTTATATTACTGCCCTGTATAAAATCACTTAAACTTGTGGTAAAAAACATTTTTCAATAAGCCACTCGAAACACTTACATAATAGATCTTATCTTATGTAAAAATTATCATGTGCACTTCTCAATAATTGTTCTCAGACACTATCTTGGTATGATCCTCATTCTACTTCATTGGAAAAAAATATTTTTTCCAAGCTAGTGCCATATCTCCTCCTCTACCTCAGTCTCAACCTCTTCCTACTCATTCACCTTAGTGTCCGACTCTGACTCCACCTCTGCCTCCACCTCTACCTCTTCTTCTACTATTTACCAAAAATTTTATTATTTTTTGATCAGCACCTCTAAAAAAATTGATTTCTTCCTTTATAGTTTTCTATAAGAAAGAGATTGAAAATAATATATAATAATTCTGAGAAAAATTCTTCACACCCTTATTATATCTCTAAGGTCATAACTCGTTCTAGATCACAAATATACCAGGTAAGAACCTAAATTTGTTTCTAGCACACATTCTAATAAAAAGTATATTTCCCACTCATCTATAAACAAATTTAATTTTTCATATGAGTATGATGTTTTTTCTAAATCTTGATATTACAAAGAAAATATATACAAACAAATGGTTATGAATTATTTTTAATGAAATTGTAATTACCTTCAGAAATTATCTATTGAGGGATGTTTATATTTTCATGCTTTATGATATCTCTCATAAATTTGAAAACATAAAATCCACAATTGATGCCATTTTGTTTCTTTGGATATTGTATAAATAGTATCCAAAATAAGTATTTTTTTGAAATTTTTTTATAGTTAAATATTTCTATATACAACTTAATTTGTTTCCATTTGTAGTAATTTACATGCTCTGTATCTTTAGAAACTTACTCCATTCAATGGTTTAACCTATATTTAGTGACCCCCCAATCAAAACAAAATTATTCATAAAACACAAATCGAAAATATAATTCAAATTTTTTCTATAAAATGTTGATGTGGTATATTATAAATTCACAATACACGTCAGGTGTAGTTTTTTTTTTACATTTCCATTTATTGGATCCAAAAAATAAATAGTCAGGGTGTCCATATTGACTATGATCTCCATCTAATTCTCACTAAAAAAACAAATAATTAATGAAGAAATTAAAATTATATTTTATGTGATTAGATTGTAGAGTTTTACTTCTGCATTATAGGAATTAAAAAAGTATGTCTTCTAATACTTTTTTATAAATCATTTTGAGTAACTTATTTTCACGCCCCTCCTTCACCAAGATGAGGGGAGGGACAACAAACTACCATACCCTTCCTTCTTCAAGATGGAGATATAATGACCCCTAAGACCCTCCTTCAATAGGACTCGGAGTGGTGACTAGCACCGAGGGTATAGAATCACATGTAAAATGGAAGACATTTCCCTTTTTATTTAGCAGTATTGGGAGATATGATAGTAAATTCCAAACAACACCAAAGTTGGAAGTAAAAGTAAAGCCAAAACAATCCATTCCCATATGCATGTTCCAATACTAAATTGCTACAAAGTACAAGAAAACTCCAAAGGGAAGTACCAAAATAAAAAAAATAACAATGTCAACGGTCCCAGTGTCCATGATAATAGGGTCTGGCACAGTCCTCGAAGTCCTCATGGAAACATGAATGCAGTTTTATATATGTAGGGTGAGTATACAGGTATAATCAGAAGGGAAAACCAAAATCTCTCATGCACAAGTGGGGAGGCATTCTAATGACCCATGAAAAAAAGAGATAACCAAAGCACCTTGCAAGGAAACTATCCACCCAAACCTCACCACGGTACACTCCCCAAATAATGAAAGTCAAGTAAAATAATAGTAAAAACACATCAATGTTTGGGTACCCCGCACCACTTTCCTACTAGTTATTGAAGACATCCTACATGTCAGACCTCCCCCACCATTCTCACCGCAGTCCCACTACCATACCCCTCCCGCACACACTTGGTCTTCCACAACCACACATCCCGCGTAAAAACACATGGGACACAAAATTCCCATGTAACCACGCCTCCAGTCACCTTTCCCAGAAAGAATATTTTCATTCCTAAAGACACCTGGGCCAGAACAACTATTTCCACGCCTGAAGACACCTGGGCCTCATCCCGAAGACACATGGGAAACAACCTTCCTGTACACACCTGGGAAAACCACCAAGACTACCCTAAACAAATAATATTGGGATATAATGGACCTCAGGCAATCATATCCTACCCTAAGATTCTTGGGATACTCGTGAGAGGGAGAAAAAAGGAGCTAATAACCAGCCCCTCATAGGAGTGTTGGGAAAAACACCCTGCCCCATGAAATGGGGGTGTTCTTCACAGAGTCCTCAACATGGGTGGGAACAAATAAGAAACATAAGAAAAAATTATACATTTAGGTAAACAAGCACTCATCCCAACCTAGGAGTTCCAAAACCATCCCACAGACAAACACCCTCGTTACTATTCATTCATAAAAATCACAACAGCCATAACCAAGTCACAACTCATTCCTAGAAAACAATTCCCCTTTGAACCCATTCTTCTTATTGTATTCAAGTGGTCTCATTTAAATAATTCATCACTTCTAGGCAACTGACAGGCATAGTCGCATGTCAAGGAAGTAAAAATAGCGAAGCATAAAATTAAGCATTCACACCCGGTTCTCTTGTAATGTCACAACGATAAAAGGGATCTTTAAGGTCCCTCAAAGTAATGGAACCAAAAAAATCCCCAATATATATCCCCACATGGCCTCAGATCCACAAAACAACATCCACACCACAATAGGGGATCCCATCCCCATCCACGTCACCCCAAAAGCATTAAGCAGAACAACCACACATGTCACCAAGACAGAGCATGGGAGTTTTTAGATTCAACCACACCATTCCTTTGGTCCTGTCTTTATGTTTGGTTAACTGGGGTTACCATACAAGGATTCTTATTCATTGGGAATCCATTTAATCAATCGAGTTTATTTGATTAACCAATTCCTGTTTTACATCCATTCCAACACAAAATTATCAAGAAAAATAGAGGTTTATTAATGTGTAATAAAGGACCACCAACCGCCATGATTTTTAGTGGACATAATCCTGTAAAATTCAAAACATATAATCAATGGTAAAAGTGTACTGCAGAATCTTCAAACACACCCCTTCATTCTTTAAAATCATTTATTATCTTCGTTAAGCATTGGTTTCATCCATCCTCATGGGAACATTCTCATACCCACCCCGCATGACACATAGAAAAGGGAGACAAAGGAAAAACCCTACCTGGATGATCCATGATCATTGTTTTTCTCCTCACACCAACAACTTTGGATGTGTTAATTGTAGGGGAGGAACTCCGAGGACTCCAAGATTCAGTAAGAAAGGCTCTAGCATAGGCGCACCACTAGCCTTGGGAACGGTGACTCTAAATTCACCAGGGAAAGAAATGAGACCATCCAAGAAGAAGAAAGAAGTAATTCTCGTGCGATAAAAAGTTGAGATCCTAGAGTAAGAGATATGAATTTTGAACGGCTTTAAAGGCGTACCATGGTTTCACCACACGGTTGGATGGTTACACATGATTGAATTTATTGTTATTTAATAATTCTCATCGTAGGGGTGTGCATAACATCTCTCCATTAAGGGATTTCATTTAATGAGAGGAAAATGGGTCTATTAAGGGTCTCCCCACTTCAATGGGTTTAAAACATTGTTTGTGGCACTAAAACCAGCCTTGAACCACTTTAAAAAGGTTAGATGACTTAAAAGTGGTGTTATATGGAAAAATAGGGAAGGAAATCCCAACACCACTCTGTGGCTGATTGGTGAGATGGACCGGTGAAACTGATCATTGGAGATGATCAAGTGAAGCCAATCAGGTGTAGCTGATCCCATGAAGCTGATCAATGAAACCGATTGGGTGAAGCTGATTAGTGAAATGGATCGGGTGAAGCTGATCAGTGTAACTGATCGGGTGAAACCAATCGGGTGAAGCAGAATGGGTGAAACTGATTGGTGATACTGATGGGTGTAATTGATCAGTGAGATCGTTGGGTGATACAGATTGGTGAGACTGATGGGTGAAATGGATCCATGATACATATGGGTGAAACCGATCGGTGAGATTGATGGGTGAAACTGATTGATGAGACTGATGGGTGAAAACGATCGATGAGACACCAATCAGTGAGACATATGGGTGTAACGGATCGGTGAGACCGATGGGTGAAACTGATGGGTGAGACCAATCGGTGAGACACTGATGGGTGAAACTGGTCGTTGAGACCAATTGGTGAGACTGATGGGAGAAACCGATTAGTGAGACACCGATCTGTGAGACCGATGGGTGAAATTGATAGGTGAGACACAGATCAGTGAGATCTATGGGTGAAATGGATCAGTGAGAAAACGATCGATGAGACCAATGGGTGAAACAGATCGGTGAGACATCGATGGGTGAAATCAATCGGTGAGACCGATGGGTGAAACCGATCGGTGAGACCGATCAGTCACATTGACAGGTGACACATTTCCACTGAAACTGACATCCTCCAGACTCCCTGATGGTGTCCAGGACACTCCAACACATAGAATTTGGAAAATTAATGGATCAGGAAGGTCCAATCCATTACATCAGATACCTATCAAACTATTCTTGTCTTCGATAATACAAGTGTAACCCGTACAACCACTCCAGAACATACCTCTCAGGGACAATCCGACCTAAATAACCAAACGAACCCCAAGGATCACATTGTCCCAAACCACGTATTAGGGAGTTCTTTCCACCATGTAAAGATATTATCCTCTTTGGGAGGTACTGACTCACGTGCATGGGTTTAATCGCATTTTTGCGCATGCATCTTGATTAGGAATTAGGTTCTCACTTCTCCACATATTGGGAAATTTCATAAACAATTAAATGGAAAGGAAACAACTCATCTTATGAACCAACAAGGTCATCATTACATCACAGAAGGTCACAAAAACAAGAACATCAAGGAAATCTTGGAACAGTAACTCAAAATAGCTCTGGGTACTGGGTGCACATTTGAGCTTCTCTATCCAATGTACTCTCATTGAGACCACAGTTCCTCCACAACACACGAACCAAAGGGATGGTTCATCCATGAAGCACATTCTACTTTCGAACCACGATCCTCATTGGTCGCTCCACGAATGTAGTTTGTCCCCTATATCCAACTATCCCCAGTCAATGACATGGGAATCATCGTGTAGATATCGATGAGTCTGGGAGATGTGGAAAACTTAGTGGATCCTTTCCAACTAAGTTGGAAATGCCAGCTGATATACCACCTCACCGACTTCTTGCAAAACTTTGAAAGGCCTGATGAACCTACGAGAGAGCTTTCACCCATGGTCGAACCTTCACTGCCCACGGTGAGGGGAAACCTTCAAGAACACATGGTCTCCAACCTCGAACTCCAAGGGCCTCCTTCTATGATCGGCATACAACTTCTTCCATTTCTTGGATGCCTTTATCCTCTCACGCACAATTTGAACCTTCTATGTTGTGCTCTACACTACCTCTGGGCCATGAACACCTACCGCCTCAACCTTGGTCCAGCACACGGGTGAATGACATGACCTCCCATAAAAATCAACAAATGATGCCTCTCGATAGTAGAGTGATAACTATTATAGTATGATTACTATAATAAGGGTAAATTTCATTCCCATGATCCCCCGAAGTCCAAAACACATGCCTATAGCATATCCTTAAATGATTGGATGGTTCTATCATTCTTTCCATCTATCTGGGGGTGGAAAGCAGTGCTAAGGTGTAGTTGGGTGCCAAAAGCATTCTACAATCTCCTCTAGATATGTGAGGAAAATCATTCATCCCAATCCTAGATTATGGAACATGGAACTCCATGAAACTGCACCACCTAATCCACATATATCTATGCTAAGGCAGCCACATCACTTGACTCCTTTATCACTAGGAAGTGAGCTGATTTCATCAGCCAGTCTACAACTACCCAGATATCATCGTAGCCTCCTTGAACATTGGGTAGTCTTGTGACGAAATCCATCGAGATTTCATCCCACTTCCACTCGGGTACATTTAAAGGCTGAAAAAACCTCGTGGGATGCATTGTTAATCCTTCATCTGCTGACACGCCAGACACCTTGCCACAAACTCTACCACTAGCCATTTCACCCCGGTCCACCAAAACTGTTCCCTCAGGCCACGATACCTCTAGGAAACTCATGGGTGTACCGCTATGAGTGAGTTTCGGAAATCACGGAAAACTCCAGCATGCATAGTTTTTGGGAAAAACAAATTCCCTTGTAAAAACAATGGATTTTGACCTTCCTCCAACCACCCTTCCGGAGCATTTCCTTGGTCAACCCGATCACGCATAACATCACTCTATAAGTCTCCCCACTGAGACTCCTCCACCTACTGTAATAGATATGACTAAATTGTCTTCAAAAATAGACATCCTCTACCACCATCCACCATTTTATCTAGGTGCAGGGAAGCCAACTCCTCCATTACCTTCCAAGCATCCACAGATTCATGAACAACTTCCCTCTATGACTTCCTGCTCATGGAATCTACCACAATGTTTCCCTTACCTTCATTGTAAGAGATATCAATGTTTTTGTCCAAAAGAAACTCCACCCACATTCATTGTTACAAGTTTAGGTCTCGTTGGGTAATTATATGCCTCAAACTCTTATGATTTTTGAAGACCATAAAGTGCTCCTTGATGATATAATTCCACCACCACTTCTATGCGAACAATACTGCTTCAAGATTTAGTTCGTCGGTGGAATAGTTATGCTAATGAATATATAACTACCTAGAACAATAAGAGATCCATCCCCATTTTTGTATGAGCACACACCCCAGGCCAAGTCCAGATACATCACAAAACACCTCATACAACACCCCTTCCTCTAGAAACCTAAACACTAGTTCGCTGACCAGCCTTTTCTTCAGATAGAAGAATACTTCCTGACATTGCTCACTCTACATGAAGGTGTTGTCTTTTCTGGTCAATACTGTCAAAGGAGATGAAACTCAAGGGAAGTTGGGTACAAAACTCTGATAATAGCCTTTTAGACTTAGAAAACTATGAACCTCCATCAAATTCTTGGGTTCTTCCCAAGAAACAACAGCTTCAACCTTTGAAAGATCAACGACTATTCCTTCCTGAGACACCGCCTATCCAGGTAAATGCACTTCTCGTGTCATGAAATTATACTTGGAAAATTTCTCATAAAGAAGTTGATGTTAAAGGGTCTCCAAAACCATCTTGAGGTGATTAGTATGTTCCTACTCTTATCATGAGTAGATAAAAATTTCATTGATGAACATAATGAAGTACGAGTCTAGAAACTCTTGGAAAAAAGAGTTCATGAGCCCCATGAACACAGAAGGTGAATTCATAACACTGAACGGAACAACTACAAATTCAATGTGCCCATACCTACACCTGAAAGTAGTCTTCAGGATATCAATATCCTTTACCCTTAACTGGTGATACCCAGACTATTGATCAGTCTTAGAGAACTAACCTGCTGCCCTCAACTAGTCAAAGAGATCATATATCCTCAGGAGAGGGTAGCAGTTCTTAACCATTACCTGATTTAGTCTCTGGTAATCTATGAATAACCCAAGACCACAATCTACCTTCTTCATGAATAATACCGGAGCACACCATGGTGACATGCTGGTTTGGAAAAAACCCCTTCTTCATTAGCTCGTCAATCTGAATCTGCAACTCCCACAACATAGAAGGCATCATCCAATAAGGAGCTCTCGAAATTGGATGGGCACTAAGATGTAAATATATCATGAACTCAATGCAACATCAAGGGGGTAGAGTCACAAACTCCTTGAGAAAAACATCTAGGAACTCTCTAAAAACTCCTGGAACATCCATCATCTCAGCATCCACTAATTCTATAGAAATCTCGGCCAACTTAGAAAAAAGAGGATACACACGTCGTCTCTCCACCTAAAAACATTGTTTTCCAACAAAAGTCATAGGCTGGACATCCTCATTTGGGAATATGACTCCTCTTTGAAAATAGTCGATAACAACATGCACATAAAACAACTAGTTGATGCCTAGGATAACATTGTATGGCTACATTTGTAGTAGAAGGATATCCCCACTAGACTGATGTGGCCCAAACATCAGTCTGCATCCACGACAAACATCAAACAGGATTGTATGACCCCCAACTATCATACTCATCACGAGGGGAATGGAAGTCTCTCTATGTCTAGGACCGAGGCATGGGAAGGACAAGGTGTAACAAAGGAGTGTGAATCTCCCGAATCAAACAAGGCATAAGCAGGAGTGCTAAACAAGCTGATTTTACCTCGAATGACATTCGGCCCTATTGGAACTGCTACCTCTGTGGCATGAAATTGCCCACGCCGAGCTCTTATGACTCTCTTCTGTCGGCCACCTCCCCGACCACACCCTGGTTGAGTTCCTTGAGGAGCACATTGGGGTTGGCCTCCTCCTACCACATCTGCTCTCAAAGAAGCAAGAGCTCGTTGTCCCAACTGCTTCTACTCAAAGGGCCTGGCTGAAAAATGCTACTACTGAGGTGGGTACTGAACATGCCCAACCCCACTATATTGCACTTAGTTCGGGCACCAATTCTGAAGGTTTCCATAGCTACCATAGAATAAGCACCTCGATCTTGGCCTGCAAGTAAAGGATGAGGACCTGGAGATCGAAATTGGAACTCCTGGGGCCTAGTCCCCACTATCTGAAACCTATAAGGAACTGATATTGGAGACCATATACTAACGACTTTCCCATTTGATGATCCCAACCTGCTCCCCTCTCATAGAACACCTCCCAGCGTGTTCATCCTCTTCACTACTTCATCCTTTTTTTAGACCTCTATGTACATCGGTAGGGTGAAGGGAGTAAAAACTTACAGAAGAGAATGTCAAAGTGCCTCCTCTAAACATCTCGCCTAAGACTCCTCATTTGGAAAAATGTCCAGAGAAAAATGAAGGAGATCCATCAACTTGATCCCCAACTCCATCATTGACATTATCCCCTACTGAAGGGAGAGTACCTCTTGCCTCTTGTTTTCCATCATTGTGGAAGATAGGAATTCCTCCTGGAATTCCCTCTCAAAGTCTGTCCACAAAACTTAAGCCTCTCTCTTCTCCCCAATATAGAGATTCCAACACTGAAATGCCACTCCCCACATTTGGATTGTAGCTAGATGAACCCAGTACTCTGTCGAATCCTAGATCAAACTAAAATCTATCACCAAATCCTTGAGTCATCTCTCTGTCTCTATGTCTGAGACGTTGCCCTCGTACTTCTTGAGGGTCTGTTGCTGAAAGGCATGTGTATTCTTCTTCCACTGGTCATCCTCCTCCTCTCAATCAATCCTCTGCTAATTATCCAGTTCATCCTCTTGGATCTCAATCACCGGCACTACTCATGGTCATCGTCCGGGTTCCATAAATGCAAGGTAAATAATGAATGCCAAAGCATTAGTATTGTAGATGATTTTTTTATATTTTTTCTTAATATTTTCATTCATTTAAATTCCTCGAATACCTAGAACTCATAAGAACACAACTAATTATGATGAATGTTCCTTTCTTATGGTCTCTACCCTATAATCAGTATCACCTCACTTAGTCATTCAGTAGGTCTCGATTGCTTGCATTGAATCATGGGGGGCCCTAAAATACGGTGTCCAATCTGATTTTCCCTAAGCTATTTCACACACCAATATTTCCTAACACATTTTCCCTACCATCCCATCCAATTATCACTGTGTTGAACCTCGAGCTGCATCCTATCTCTCAACCTCCCTTTGAAACCATTCTGTCATGACCCGCCATCACCAAGATGAGGGGAGGGACAAAAAACTGCCAAACCCTTCCTACTTCAAGTTAAAGGAGAGATAATGACTCCCAAAACCCTCCTTCAATAGTCCCTAGAGTGGTGATTAACATCGAGAGTATAGAATCACACGTAAAATGGAAGGAATTTCCCATTTTATTTAGTAGGATCAAGAGATAAGATAGTAAATCCCAAAAAACACCAAATATGGAAGTAAAAGTAAATCCAAAACAATTCATTCCCATATGCATGTTCCAATAATAAAGTGATAAAAAGTACAAGAAAATTCTCAAGGGAAGTACCAAAATAAATGAAAAATAGCAATGTCAACGGTTCAAGCGTCTGAGCTAATAGGGTTCAGCAGGGACCTCAAAGTCCTCCTGGAAACCTGAAAGCAGTTTTATATACGTTGGGTGAGTATATAGGTATACTCAATAGGGAAAAACAAAATCTCTCATGCACAAGTGGGGAGGCATTCTAATGCCCTGTGAGAATTGGAGATAACCAAAGCACATAGCAAGGAAACTATCCACCCAAACCTCCCCAAGGAAAACTCCCCAAATAATGCAAGTCATGTAAAATAATAGTAAAAACACATCAATGTTTGGGTATCCCACACCACTTTCCAACTAGTTATTAAAGACATCCTATGCGTCAGACCTCCCCCATCATTCTCAGTGTTGTCCCACTATCTTACCTAGCCTGCACACACCTGGGCTACCACAACCACACATGTCGCCTGAAAACACCTGGGCCACAACAACCATACGTTACCACGCCCGTAGAAACCTGGGCCCAAACAAAACAAAACCACCATACCCGAATACACCTGAGCCAGAACAACTATTTCCATGCCTGAAGACACTGGGGCCTCATCCCAAGGACACTTGGGAAATAACCTTCTTGCACACACCTGGGTAAACCACCACGACTACCTTGCCTGAATAATTTTGGGCTATAATGGATCTCAGGCTGTTACAGCCTACTCAAAGAGTCTTGGGCTACTCAGGAGAGGGATTATAAAAGGAGATAACAACTACCCACTCATAGGAGTGTTGGAAAAAAACACCCTCCCCCATGAAATGGGGGTGTCAGTATGAAGTGATCAACATGGGTGGGGCACGAATAAGAAACATAAGAACTAAATTATAAATTTCGGTAAACAAGCACTCATCCCAACCTTGGGGTTCCAAAACTATCCCACACACAAACACCATCATTACTATTCATTCATCAAAAGCACAACATCCATAACAAAGTCACAACTCATTCCTGGAAAACAATTCCCCTTTGAAACCATTATTATTATTGTATTCAAGTTGTTTCATTTAAATAATTCTTCACAATCAGGAAACTAACCGGAATATCCACAAGCCAAGGATGAAAAAAAACCAATCAGAAAATTAAGCATTCACACCCAGTTCTCTTGTAAAGTCACAACAACAAAAGGGATCTATGAGGTCCCTCGAAGTAATGGAACCAAACCAAGCCCCAACATATGTCCCCACATAGCCTTAGACACACAAACCAACATCTACACCACAATAGGGGATCCCATACCCATCCACGTCACCCCACAAGCATCAAGCAGAACAACCACAAATGTCACCAAGACAGAGCATCGGAGTTTTCAGATTCAACCACACCATTCCTTTAGTTTCATATTTCTGTTTGGTTAACCAGGGTGACCATAAAAGGATTATTATTCATTGGGATCCATTTAATCAACTGAGATTACGTGATTAACCAGTTCTCATGTTGTATCCATTCAATAACAAAATTATCAAGAAAAATAGAGGTTCATTAGTATGCAATAAAGGAAAACCAACAACCACGATTTTTGGTGGACATAATCCCATACACATCAAAACATATAATAAAAGTTAAAAGAGTATTGGAGCATCGTCAAACACACCCCTTAATTCATTAAAAACCATTTATTATATTCATTAAGGTTTGGTTTCATCCATCCCTATAGGAACATTATCATACCCACCCCACATGATACACAGTAAAGAGAGATGAAGGAAAGAAGCCTACCTAGATGAACAATGATCGACATTTTTCTCCTCATGCCAAAAACTGGGGATGAGTGACTTGTAAGAGAGGAACTCTGGGGACTCCAAGGGTGAGCAGGAAAGGCTCTTGCTCAAGCATACCACTAGCCTCGGGAAGGGGGAACTCCAAATGCTCCGGGTAAAGGAACGAGACTAGCCAAGAAGAATAATGAATGAATTCATGTGCGGTAAAAAATCGATATCCTGAAAATATGGGATATGAATTTTGAAGGGCTTTAAAGGTGGATTGTGGTTTCACCACGTGGTTGGACGGTTACACGTGATGGAATTAATTATTATTTAATAATTCTCATTAATGGGTGGCCATAATAGCAATGTGTTAAGGGATTTAATTTAAAGAGAGGAAAACAAGTCCATTGAGGGTCTCCCCACTCCTAGGGGATTTAAAACATTTCTTATGGTGCTAAAAATGTCCTTGAACCACTTTAAAAAGTTCAACAAACTTAAAATTGGCATTATAGGAAAAACTACTGAAGGAAACCCGAAAACCCCTCTTTGGACGATTGGTGAGACAGGTTGGTGAAACTGATTGGTGGAACTGATCGGGTGAAGCCGATCCTGTGAAGTTGATCTGGTGAAGCAGATCAGTAAAACATATTGCGTGAATTAGATTAGTGAAACTGATTGGGTAAAGAGGATTAGTGAAACAAATCGGGTGAAACAGATCGGGTGAAGCTGATTGGGTGAAACCAATCAATGAGACTGATGGGTGACACTGATCAGTAAGACCGATGGGTAAAACCGATCGGTGAGACCTATGGGTGAAACCGATCGGTGAGACCGATGGGTGAAATCGATCGGTGAGACCTATCGGTGAGACCGATGGGTGAGACACTGATCGGTGAGACCAATGGGTGACACCGATTGGTGAGACCAATGGGTGAAACTGATTGGTGAGACTGATTGGTGAAACCTATGGGTGGAACTGATCATTGAGATCCCGATGGGTGAAACCGATCTATGAGACTGATGGGTGAAACTGATCGGTGAGACCGATGGGTGAAACTGAAAGGTGAAACTGATGGGTGAAATGGATTGGTTATACACTGATGGGTGAAAACGATTGGTGAGACCGATCAGTGGCACTGACAAGTGACATGTTTCCACTGACACCGATGTCCTCCAGACGCACCTATAGTGTCCAGGACACCGAAACCCTTATAATTAGGCAATGTAATGGACCAGGAGGGTCTGATCCATTACACATATCTATTTTCTTCTCTATTTATTCATTATCCAAAGTATGTTTTGGCATATAAATGATATAGGGATTAATGAATCCAAATCTTGATTTGCATGATCATTTATTTATATAGTAGTAATATGAATTCCTATAGAAAATATGAATAGTTATTAAATTTAATAAACTTATTAACTCACTATTTGGATAGAAGTATTATGAAAATGTGCTTTATATATGTATTCAGAACTGAGATGCCCATCCATTTGTGATTGATATTCTCATTTAGAATATCGTGACCAATTCTGTTTATTATGGAACATCTATATATTTCTTATTCATATAGAATTTAGGGCATATTTCCCTATTTAAATGTGTTTTATGAATGAATTTGAAATGATAATAACTATTTCTATGGAACTAGTGAGGAGAATGTACTTTTGGAAGGTCATTTTGATTTCTTTGGTGATTTATTTGATTTTCTAGACTCGACCATCCATTTATCCGTTGCTTTAGCTATCTATAATATAATACCTCACATAAATCCTTTTATCATCAACTCTTATAGGTTTTTAATATGAATTTCTTTTAATACATATCTCCTGTATTTTTATAAGATTAGATGGTCATGCAATGAAAGATCCAATAATATTATTGACCATTGTAATATCCAGATCATCAAATGGAACAGTGAATGTTGTAGTCGGATCATGAGTTTCCTCAATACCCACACTCATGTGATGTTTTGGGTGTTCTATATTAAGTATCATGTCTCTCAAGTTATTAGACATTGTACCCATTGTAACATGGAATTGTTTGGGTGTTGACAGATACAAATCACATGCAACTATACCCTACACAATTTTAGTAATATAATGTTATTAGAAGTTGATTTATTCACATTTAGGAGAAAACATAATGAAAATATTAATTAACCTGAGTAATTTATGCAGTTGGGGGGAATGAATGGCCTCAAATGTAGTGGGATCATTTGGTTCATGTGCTGATCTTTTCTCCACCACCAGTTCTCTTTGGTCATTTCTCACACACTGGTCTGGAAAACCAAACTAAACAATAATAACTTGTAGGGATTATATTTGTGTGTGAAATAATCTCACCATATTATATGTGTCTCCATCTTGTTTTATCTTGTCGAAATAAGTTTGAGGAAATACTCTAAAACCTAATCCTCTAACACGGCCATATTGTTTATGCCACTTCAACTCTACCAAAAGTAGGATATCTTCTGGTATAGTCCTTGATAATTCTTATTCCAAACTATATAAAAAATATGAAAATAAATAGATATTTTTATGTCATATTTTTATAAATAAAAACTAATTACAATTATTTCATACTTACACATGTTTACCAAACTACTTTGTGTTTTCATTAACCAATTTAAACATCTTATTTATTTGAGCCTCCTTCCATAGAAAATGATATTGGATATAAGTGGCTTAAAATATTGATTTATCAATATAAATATAAAAAAGGAACATGTGTTTTTTCATATCACATAATTAAACATTTATTATTTATTTAAAATACATACCAATATCTTCTCTAATGAAGCATACCCCATCCTCGCTTTGGGATAGGGGTACATCGGTTTTGATTCATGTTTTTTATTTTTGGGCATCTCTTTATGATTCATCAATAAAAAATTTAGAATCAGTTTGATTGAAATAAATAATTTCAAATAATAAATTATTGAAAGCAATGTACCTGAAATGATTTCTCATTATGGTGAATGATTAATTAGTCCATTTTTCATGGATTATAATGTGTTCATAACTAACTATTGTGTGGGGTTATACATTACCCTTAGAATCCCTAATATGTAACATCATAAGAGTAGTTTTAAAGCCTCTACGGACTTCTCTAGTGGCCATTAAGAAAAATATGTTGTGGGAATCTTCTAAAATAATTGAACTCTTCGAGGAATAATGAAAATTAAATCAATGTATAATTATATAATTTTTTGATAAAATATAGATATTATATCATAAAATTTCCATTATATCTTTCCAAAGGATTTCATTTGTGACTAATTTAATTTGGATCCATGAATCAATATCAATCAGCCCATTCTCCCTCATTGTGAACCCAATACAACTGATGAAAATTGATTTTTTTGATCAATTGGTTGGTCGTGTGGATTACAAACAACCTCAAATTTTATATCCTGACTTTTAGCATTGATAATTTTATTCAAAATTGTGATGTTATGTTGTTGTTATTTTTTTAATCAACATATTATTGATCTCTTAATAATTCTATAGGTTCCTCATCAATAGTATTTTCTTCCCCATGATTCGAAACATCATCGTGTTCCGAATTATTTGTCTACATGAGGATTCAAACATTTAATATTTCTTTAATAATAATAATGTAATTATAGGGAAAGGATATGTGAAGGGTCGCTTGCATGCTCTATTTCAAACTTGATGAACTGTTTTACTCCATCTTCATAATCTTTTTTTCAAATGATTAGCATGCATCCATTTTAATGCAAATGGGTTATTTAATTTAAGAAAATAATTACCCCACTATTGTTGGTGTTATCCTCTAAATTCATCTAAAGTTGAATGTTATAGACAATTTTTATGCCCATCAGCTTCATCTCATGAATATTTATTATTACATTTTGTATCTTGATACTCATCCTCCATCTCTTATAGAAATAAACTTATGTTCCTTTAACAACTCTATCCAAAATTCATCCCTTATTAGGTACTAGTGGTCATTTTCGATGACTACTTCTCATATTAGTTCAAGAATCATAAAATAGATGTGAGTTATTCTAATGAAAAAAAATTCAATAATAATTGTTTGAGAGATAAAGCTGGTGAGGATGATAGTTGTCTCCTAAAAACAATTTAAATTACCATATCTTATTTTAAAATTTAAAATATCATTTCAAAATGGTAAAAGCTCTCTAACACTACCATAATAATATAAACTCTTCCACACGAGTTGTACTGA
The DNA here is from genome assembly GCA_963277665.1 of Viscum album. Classification (NCBI taxonomy): domain Eukaryota; kingdom Viridiplantae; phylum Streptophyta; class Magnoliopsida; order Santalales; family Viscaceae; genus Viscum; species Viscum album. The sequence goes on along the minus strand of OY728138.1, from coordinate 1,045,180,439 downwards.
CTCCAATCAATGTTACTAGTCCTTTTATGTCACCTACATCTCAAATATAAGAGCTTTATATATATTAAGGTTAAAAAATAACCAAAATTCAACTTTAATTATATATTATAACATATTAAATTTCAAAAATGAAAGAATGAACATTCAAATTCAAATTGAAATAAATTTGGATTCCCTGAATATATAAAATTTGATATTCCCAAATCCATTCATTTTTCAAAATCAATATTTTTTTCTCCCAAAACATAGCCTATATTATACATTTTATTAACCTTTTCATCAACCCTATTCACTACCATTGGTGTCTTTCAAGGAAAATAAATATAAGGAAAATTTATTCAAATTTGTTGAAGAATAAAAGATTATATGTTGTTATTTTTTTCTTTCGAGTTTCAATTTTTTATATTTATTTGATCAAATTGTTCCATTGCATATTTTTTTAGAGGGAAAAGGAGAGGATTCTCTATAAAATAATTGAACTATGAAAACAACTTGAACTAAATTAGGCATTGGATATATAAATTTAGGGGTTAAACGGTACATTGAAATTCATGAAGCATGTGGATGATGAAGGTGATGTAAAAGGTATGAAAAAGATAGAGGGAATCCTATATTTGTTGAGAGAAAAAAAGTAATCCCTTGATGGAAAAGAATCATTGAAAAATCTTTAAATATATATTCATTATTAAAGGATTGGTTAAGTTTGGTATAATGAATCTAGGCCATAAAGGGATTCCTTATTTCCTCTCAACAGCTCTAGGATTTCCCTTATCTTTTTCATAACTTCTACATCCCCTAAATATTCAATGTGCTTCATGAATTTTAATGTCCCATTTAACCCCTAAATTTCGAACTCCAATCCCATATTTCTTTCATGTTTTGATTCTAGTTAAATTATTTTAAGAATGATTTGTGTTGTTTTGTATATCTATCTTACCAAAATGAATCCTTACTTACACATCCTTATCTGTGAAGATCATGGTTCATTTTTAAGAAAATTTATTTAAATTACTTATGACTATTTTGTGTTGAATGCATCTTTCACTTATCATACATTGGGAATATTTTCATAAAATAAAAAATGAGAGACATGGTTTTCTTAGGGATTAGGGGAATGGAAAATCATTATAGAAAACCTACATAGTTACTTTACATAACCACTTTCTATGCATATTAGTGCACATGTAGCTAATATTTCCTTAGGTTAAAGGTTACAAAGATTTATTATTTATTGTAAGGGATATAGTGTGAAATGATATCTAGTAAAGTCCTGTAGAGTTTGTGGCATAAATGGTAGGTTTTTTATTCATATAGGGTTTTATTTTGATCTAGGATTTATCAAATTGTTTTAATTTTTATGCTAGTAGGAATTTATATCAATGGGGTTCTATTGTGTACTATTCAATATAGATTCTCTTGTCTTGTGAGTTGGTTTTTCAACCATTTCCCATTCATCATTCTGAAAGATACATATTTATTATCAATCCTTTGGATGTTTCTTTATAGTTCCATGGGTTCTATAAAATTTTGATTCAACTCAGGTCTGGTTATGACTAGTTGGACTAGATAGTGATGTTGCGGATATAAAAAAGAGAAATTTATTAATAAAATAATACACAGAAACAAATAAAGAAAATAAATTTTCTTAAATCAGGACACTTAATCCGGACTCACATCATTCTTAGAGTGTTGTTTATTTATAAAATAATTTGTTAGAAAAGTAAACTCATATATATTATCTTCTCTATATGAAGCTGCATATGGAAGCTCTTCTACTGTCATCTGATTCGGTCTATTGAGATATGACATGTTTTCATTTATAAATTTGAAATAATGTAAATTAATTAACTCTATTTACTATTAGTTTATAATGATTCAAACTTTATTTTATCTAATTATAAATTTAAAGGAATTGGGAAATTATTTTAAATCATTCATCAATAATGGAAATAAATGGTATCTCTGTTAAGGATCTCCCAAACCAATTCAATATCATCTTCTCTCATAACCATAATGTTTTTGTGAATATATTTTTCAGTAAATGTACTAATATTATGAACTTATAAATCTATTATAAACACACCTCTTATTGAAAATCCATCACAACAATCGTGCTTGGATAAAATAAAAAAAATAAATAGTATTTATATTTTGATTTCAATGAAAATTTAAATAGTTTTGTCCAAATTAAATTATATCAATATAATATATTAATAACTTTGAACAATATAATATAAAAAATAATAATCGTTAGTTCCATAAATTAGATTAATCCATTCAAAGTAATGAAATTTGTATATTAACCCACAAACATATATAACTTTGATGATGTCATTTATTTATCACAATAATAACAATTATAAATGGATGGAAAACTAATTCCATAATTTTAAATTTCTAACTTCACCTAAACATCTCATATAAAAAACCAAAATAAATAATTACATATAGTGTTGAAAATTAATTTCATTATAAATAGATATAGGAGTTGTTTATATTCGATATTTAATGTACTTTTACTCGATTCCTTCTAGTTATAGACCTATGTATGTCAAATAAATATATAGAATGAATTGGTGTGTATTAATATAAAAAATATATTTTGATCATAATGAAATTCAATATATACAAAATTTTACTGAATTTGAAAATATGTTACAGGCGGAATGTGTTGCTTCAGCTCATGGATGTGTGCCATATAATGGTGAACATTATGATTTAATGATATAATATAGTATAAAATAGGAACAAAAAATATTATGTTACAAAAAACTTATTATATTTCTGAAATAACTAATATAGTGTTTAAAACACATATCATAAATCATGAACCCACTTTATATTATTCATATCAAATACCATTCCCTCTAAAATTTGTCCAATATAATGTTGAACTTTTTTTCAAATTCTTGTTAATATACTACCATGGATAAAAGATTAAAACAATGAAGATCCACACTATCTAAAAGTTAATAAGAAATATTATAACAGAAACATCAAGAAAATCACTGGAAACATCGGATGGAGATTCAGTTCGTAGTGGTCTCATATGAAGCTGGAATGAGTTTACAATGTAGGAGTGTCATTATGTAGGTATATTTAAGTGATATATAGAGAGATAGATTATATATAGGTTCATTCATGGTTAATATAAAAATAAAAATAAAAACAGTGGACTAAAAAATCAAACCACTAGAGTGGAATATGTAAAACCCAAAGTTTTTACGGACCTTTCTTCGAATAAACTAAATTTTTAATGATATGTTGCAATATAATAAGTCAAACATTATTTTAACACAACACCCACTTCTAATACGATACACAAAACATATAATTGTCATATATTACATGAAACACCAACTTGGTGTACATTACACACAACACTCAGTTTCTAGAAAACATCATTTTAATGTTATATTTGTATAAAATGATACAATTATAACCTCGAAATTAAAATTTGTAATATAAGTTGTAATAAATATTTTATAAATATTTTTTATAATTGTTTTATATAAATATAACATATTGATAATGAAATATATAATTTTTGGTAAAGTCATTATATTTTTAAAAATAATATTTTCTTAGACGAACTTCTTTTCATTTCATTCTTTGAAAAATAATTAAAATTAATTTTTTACAAATTTAGGATTTTAATATGATAAAATAAATTTAATTTCTGAATTTATAATTTTGGAATTATATTATGAAAAAATTTTGGTATTTTTCTAAGAAACATCATTTTTACATGAATAGTGAAAAATACAGGATTTTAATTCAAAACTGCCTTTTCATATAATTTATTTATAAAGTTATTTTAAATTTAAATTTTGTTTAAATTTTTAATTAGATAAAAATTTTATCAATTAATAAAATCCATATCATTTAGATCAATTTCACTTTGAACTTGGCTATAAAAACATTGAAAACATTTGAGAATTTTTACTTTAAAAATGTGCATTGTCGTCCCAACTACGGGACTAAATTTAAATTAATTTATGCCATTTATTTGAATGTAATTTAGAAAAAATTGATTCAATGTTTTTATTAAGAATAACTTATAATGTATAATACATTTAAATTGATTTTTTCAAAAAATATTAGCGAAACTAATTAAAATTAATTATAATGATTGAGGTAAAATTAATCTTATTAAGGGACAAAACATTAAAATTAAGGGCCCAAATGTCTTATACACTTATCTAGGATCCATTTTATGGCCATATTTAGACCATATACTCCCTTTAATTTAATTCTTTTCTTAATTTGATCCACTAGACATGGTAAAACATGGGTGAAATTCATTTTCATAAAATTTACAAGATTGTCACTCCTCCACTATAAAAAGGCCACCTCTCCTCCTACTTCATCACACCTATGAATCCACATTGGATTGACCAATATCTGCCCAAATTACTCCTAAAAATACTTTCCATAATACTATAATCCCCCCCTTTTGACGAAATCAATACAAGTAATCCTTTTGCAACAAACCAAAGGAGTTGACCAATTAAGAGGTAATGTCTTCTCTCAAGATCATTTGTATTTTTTTCTTTGTCCACTCCCTAGAAACTTCTAATTATATGGTTTATATAAAAAACTGTATCTTAAATATACTAGTATGTTTGTATGCTATTTTTTCTACCTAAAAATACACACATATCCCTCTAATGGGTAATAAAAAACTTTTTTTATGTGTACGGAAAACTACCTCCTCACTAAACGATGATTGTTCATTTTTCTTTTATCGTCTCTAACGGTGGAACTTATTATGGAAAATTTTTTTATATATGTCATATAATATATATATTGTGTATTTAATATTATTTATTGAATTTACAACACATATCATTTTACATTCCATTGGTGTAAATACGATAATTTTGTTTAAGGAAAGGTGAACTACCGCCCCCTAAAAGTGATGTGATTCGTTCACAAACTACATGGAATGTATTAAGGATTATTTAAGTTAAATTATATGATATTAATAAAATTTTAATTATAATATAATTATATTATATATATTTATACATATATTTCATTTTCATTCTCTCTTTAAATTTGACAATATGAATTGAAATAGCGTTCATGCGTACGTACGACTTACCATCTCCATAAACAGTGCATTGAATTTCATATATATTTATTATATATATTATTATAATAATAATATACTGAATATAAATGATATTTATTTCATTTATTATATTATGGAAGTCATGATATAAGTATAATGACCAATGATATAACAAATTAAGACACATGCAAAGAAATGGATATTTATTGAAGTGAAACCATAACATAGAATTGTTAACAAGAGGGTAATATAAGTTCATAATAAAACCATTTATGATATTTGGTATAAGAATATTATTTCTCAAAATATTCATAAAAAATCGAATTTATTATACAGGAATCTTGTATGAGTACAAAAATAGTCACGACACAAGGTAATGGTATTTCATCTCATTTTTTATTTCCATGAGATACATGCATTATTCACCTCTCATTCCTTTTTTGTGGTGTGTATACATCCCGAATATGTATTCAATTATTATTTTATATAAATTTATGGGTATTTTCATATCCATTTTATGATCTTTTTTAATGTTTATTATGTTTCAAAAGATACCAAATCGGTAAAATAGTTTTCACTCAATTTTCCTTCTTTGAGACTCTTGTTTTGGTATGCATCTAAATTATTTATTGAGGTGTGTATACATAAATTTTACATGTTATATCATGAATCTCTTTATTTTCATGATATTATTAGATTCATTTAATTTCTTTCTCTTACATGGAGAGTATGATCCCAAGTTAGCAAGTAGTAAGAGATTATTCAAATAATCTCAATGCATTTTCATATTTTTAATGATTATGCTTCTTTAATGAAATATTATGATCCATATCTCCAGAACACTCATGAGATTCCATATATCCATTTATTAGTACCATTTTCCCACTCTTTGGAACTTATGATAATTAAAAAATTAATAAAAATAACACGGTATCTCTCTCTTCGATCAGAAATCTATTTTATTTCGAATAAAATCATGTTTTCAAAAATGTTATAAAATGATCTGGGAATATCATTTTCAAGGAAAAAGTAATTTAAATTTTTTTAATTATTTTAAAAACATAATTTATATGTTTTCTAATATATTTTAAAATTAAAAGGTTTTCAAAAATTATTTATGTTTTAAAAATTCATTTTCAATGCTGAATGTATATTTTTCTTAATAAATGTTTATAAAGATATTTCAAAAGTATTAATCATATAAGACAACATATGTTAGTGTTACTCATTCCTTTTTAGAGAAATTATTCAGTGCTTCCATTTATATTCTTTACTTGAATGGAATTTTTTTATGGTGTGATGTTTATAAAACCCATTTCTCTTTCACGAGTTATAAGCTTTTGAAACAAGCTTCTTTTCAAGGGATATGTTTATAATAAAATAATTAGAAAACCTCTTTTGTCTGCATGTTATGATATTATTACATGTTTATAATACCCATTTCATTGCATGGGTTATGATATTAAATTTTATGTTCTTGTGGTATATGTATGTATGATTTCATTTTGAGATGGGTGGGACCAATATCTCCCTCCAATGCATTGGGAAAAGATTTATGTCTCATGAGATAGATGAAGATGATCTTGGGAATGAAACATGACTTCTAATATGGACATGGGAGTGAACCATGACTAACAAGATGGTATGATGAGTGAAGTAATTATATTAATATGTCCATGGGAGTGAACTAGGACTTCCAATATAGTATGGGTAGTGAACCCATACTACCAAAATGGTCTTGGTAGCGTTGCCCTGGAAACTATCGAAATAATATTATATTCTTATGTGTCTTTCACAATGTCATTTTTTAATCCTATGCTATGATTTCATGGATTATGTTCATTATTTTCTAATGATTCATGTCTTATGATTTACCAAGGTTTGTACTATGTTTTATGCATATGATCTTTGATATACAGGGTATGGTCTTCTATTTTCTTGATCATATTCTTATACCCTTATGCTCACAATTATGATTACATATCTCCCTTGTTTACCCTTACTGAGCATATGAGCTCACCCCATTTTATGTTTCCTTCCCCCTAGGTTATGAATATATGTATTATGTATGATGTGTCTAAGAAGGGCGTTAGTCAAGAAGAACATTGTAGGTGACAACGTAGCTCATTTATGTACCAGAGTTTATGTTTCCATGTTTCCAAATACAGTAGACTAATATGGTCTATGGGCATCAGTTTTTATAATGTTTTAAGTATTCCACAAAAGTTATGAAAAGTTAATATATGATAAGTGTGGGATACTATAGAAAATGAGAAAATAAGATACCTTTAATTCTATCCTTGATTTGTCTGAGATAACGTAGAAGAGTAGCACCAACGTCATGGGAGTTCCGTGAGATCTGGAGAATTATGACAGAATGAGTTGTGGTTGGGGTTATTTTAAATAGACAATGGAAACATTAATTAGTTCTTTCAAAAAATAGCTAATAAGGGTCCCTTTTATCAGTGCTAAAATTATAAGAACTAATAAAAGACATCTTTATCAGCGCTAAAAATGCACTGATAAAATAGATATTTACCAGCACTAATGTTTTTAGCACTGATAAAATGGCCCTTTATCAGTGCTGAAACTTTAGCCATAATGGAGGAATTTTAATTATAATTACTAATAAAAAATATTTAAAAATATTTATAAAATTATATATTTGTTTATTATAATATTATAATTATTTAAATATGTAATTATTTATTTATAATTACATTAATAATTTTTTAATATATATATATTTATTTATAATTATAAATATATAATTTTAAAATAAATTAAATATACATTTATAAATATATTTATAATTATTAATATATTTATTTCATTATATATATTTATATATTTATATAAATCTTTAATAAATACATATAAATATAAATATAGTAAATATATTCATTGCTTAAATATATTTATTATAGTTTTGAAATTAAAAAATATATTTATACGTTATATATAATTATATAATTATATATAAATAATATATACATATTTTTATTATTTAAATATATTTATTATAATTTTAAAATTATTTAAATGTATAATTATTTATTTATAAATATATGAATAATACTTGAAAGAGTAATATATATATAGTCCCCAGGGTACAACTTAGTGGTAGAAGACCCTATGGGTCTCGGTGAGGTCTCGTGTTCAAACTCACCGAGTACATCTCTACATTATATGTTGCATGTTTTTCTTTGTAATGTAGCTCCTTTCCCCGAATAATATTTATTTATTTATAGTAATTATAAATATAGTAAATATACATTTATAAATATATTTATTTATAAATATTTATTTATAAATCTTTATTTACAAATATATTTTTAACATTATTAATGTATATATAGTATTAAATAAATGCATTTTAAATATGAGTGAAATTGGATAATCAAAAATGAGTACACATTAAAAATATTGAAAAATGGATAAGTTTTCTCAAATAAATAAAAATTACTAAAAAAATATGGATATATATATATATATATATTAAATTAAATATGAATACATATTTAAAAAACTAAAAAATTGTAAATAATTATATATTAACAAATAATATAAAATGATTAATAAAATAAAAAATAAAAAAATAAAAAATATCGAAAATGATTAAATAATACCTAACTGTAATAATATTAAAAATAAATAAAAACAATTAACCTATTAAAAACATAATATATTAAATGTATCATGTTATAATGATATTCTAAAATATACTAAAATTTAAATAACCTAAAAAAATATTAGGTGTATGTGCTTCTATATAAGATTTCATTAATTGCATATATATTTTTGTTTGTTCATAGTATATAAAAATAAATTAATTACATATATATATATATATCTGTGTGTGTGTGTGAAATAAATGTAACACCCAATGTTTGATATATGTTAAATTGAAAAATCAAACATTAAAAAATATTAAGACATCAATATGTTTTTAATTATTAAATTTTATACATTCAATATGTATTTATATTGAATATATATTATTTATCACTATTTATATTTAATATATATATTATACTTATCCATTTTTATTAATAATTGACCCATTAATAAATTTCTAAATAAATTTTTAATTTATTCATTTTTATTTTTTTAATTAATACAAATTATTCATTTTTTATGTTTTTGTTTAATTATTACAATTTATTAATTTTTTATATCTATATTTAATATATAATATTTTTTAATATTTATAATCTATATATATATGTATATTAAATTTATTAACTTTATTAATAATTATTTAATTAATAAAATGTTTAATATTTTTCTTAATTTACCCATTTTTAGTTTTTGTTTGTTTAATTATTTCATTTTATTAATTTTACAAATATATATATTTAATATATACAATTTATTAATTTATATAATTTATATATATGTATATTCAATTAATTTATTTTTAAAAATAATTATTTAATAAATATATTTTTTAATATTTTTTTATTGTTTTCTTTAATTATTTAATTTTATTCTAAAGCTTTATTACTTCTAAAAGAGAACAAATAAAGGCTATCCATTTTCAAATCTAAAATTAATGCACTGATAAAGTGTACCCTTTATCAACACAACAAATAAACCACTTTTAAATGTTATCGTTTATTAATGCTAAATAAATGTGCTGGTAAACCTTGCATTTATCAGTACTTTTTTCTAGTGATGTTAAATGTATCTTTTGTAGTAATGTGAAAAACAAACTACATTGGTTCGTGAGGCGGTTGTCCTCCATTCACACGGATGATGGTTTCGTTCCCCATTTGATGGAAGATGAAAAAGATTTAGGTTATTACACTGACATAATAACTTAATAGTATATGGAAGATATAGATTTTATTATATTATCATGATTTGGTATGATTTCAATGAGGTGGGAGATGAAATAAAACCATGATTCTCAGTTAATAATGACACCTCCTCTTTAGAACACCTCTTCAGGATTATAAATAAAGGATTTTTAGAATTTTTATCTGCTCAAAAGAGGATTCTAAGATAGGGGAATGGAATTAAGGATGGTTTTTTGTTATGTATTGTCCAAACAGTTTGGATTTTTAAGAGTTTAAAGAGTAAGATAGTAGGTTCCCTTTTATAAAGGGGAGGGAGTGACATTTTTGTAAATACCCAAAACTATTCAATAATGAGATGTCACATTCAATCCAAGTGCCTACAAAATTGATAAATAATGGAGTATAGAGGTGATATTTTTTATCCAAATCTAAATAATTCGAATAATAATCATTTTTAAACATGTTACCATCTTTACCTTTCTATTTTAACCCTACGGTAAACTGGTTTCAACATTAACCATGGCACGATATTTTTTTTACTCTCTTCCCTATTCATTATGACCAAAAATTTATTTTAACTTATCACATAATATTAGTTATTTTTATTAAAAATAGATAATGTATTTTATCAAATTAAATTCATAGAAGTTTCAAAATTTTATTCAAAATTAAACTCATAAAATTTGTTGAAACATGATCTTTAAATAAATGCATTTTTCAAGAATACGATTATATTACACTAACTATATAACTAGTAATAATAATTATATAAATTTTAATTAATATAACTAGATATATAATCTATCCATTTCATTTATATCTTTACTAACTAGGGGATATTATAATTAACTAAAATGGATAGACTTTGTTTATTTAAAAATATTTTGTAGAAAGTAGCATTTTAAACATAAAAAACGTATACCAATATCATTAAAATTGATTATTGAAATGAAATTACATACATTATTATAAATTAAATGTTTAATATTTAACTTTAATAATAAATAAAAAATATAATCTACCTTTAAAATTACTTTATTTAATGAAAATAAATGAGAGTATTTGAAAAATCGGTAATTTTCGCTATTCACAATAAAATGAAACATTTCAAAAAATATAAAAAAATCAACCTAAGATATTTTTAATATTTTGATTTAAAAAATTATAGTCATTTTATAAATACAATTTTAAAAAAAATCCATAAATTAATCCTTGTATTAGGTAGTTGACTCGAATAATTACTATGTTCCCCTCATCTGTAATATTGATATTTTAGTAGTGGCTTATGCTAAACTTTATTTCCCTCTTTCCTGTTAACCAAATTCTTCATTTTCATTCACAAATTAAATTTTTCCCTCCATTTCCCACACAAAAATCATCATATATTTCTTTTAAGTCATTTTATAGGTATACTCTTCAAATATTTTATACATGTAATAAATTGAATCTTCTTTTATTTATCATCATTAACACTTGAACTTCCAAGAGAAAAAATCATTCTCTTCATTGATGTGTCTAGAAATTCAACAATGTTACAATTGTTAATTATGATTTGATATTGATCATTTGGTATGATAATAATATATCCAACTATCCTTCATATTATTTTGGTCATCTTGTTCGAAAAATGATTATATTTCCTATCACAGTGGTTGTTAGAATTTTTTCAAATATTTCCCACAATTAACTATAAAATAAAAACATGATCGAAATACAAAAAATAATGAACATAGAAAAGGTAAACATACAAAATTGGGAAGAATAACTTATAAATTATATATTAATCATGAATTATGAGTCTATAGAAATTGAGGGGTTAAACGGTACACTGAAATTCATGAAGCATGTGGATGATGAAGGTGATGTAGAAGTTAGGAAAAAGATAGAGGGAATCCTATATTTGTTGAGAGAAAAGAAGTAATCCCTTGATGGAAAACAATCATTGAAAAAACTTTAAATATATATTCATTATTCAAGGATTGGTAAAGTTTGGTCTAATGAATCTAGGCCATAAAGGGATTCCTTATTTCCTCTCAACAGCTCTAGGATTTCCTCTATCTTTTTCAGAACTTCCACATCCACTACATTTTCCATGTGCTTCATGACTTTTAATGTCCCATTTAACCCCTAAATTTCCAACTCCAATCCCTTATTTCTTTCATGTTTTGATTCTAGTTATATTATTTTAAGAATGATGTGTATTTGTTTGTATATCTATCTTACCAAAATGAATCCTTACTTACACATCCTTATCTGTGAAGATCATGGTCCATTTTTAAGAAAATTTATTTATATTACTTATGAATATTGTGTGTTGAATGCATATTTCACTTATCATATATTGGGAATATTTTCATAAAATAAAAAATGAGAGACATGGTTTTCTTGTGGATTAGGGGAATGGAAAATCATTATAGAAAACTTACATAGTTACTTTACTTAACCACTTTCAATGCATATTAGTGCACATGTAGATAATGTTTCTATAGCTTAAAGGTTACAAAGATTTATTATTTATTGTAAGGGATATAGTGTGAAATGATAGCTAGTAGAGTCTTGTAGAGTTTGTGGCATAAATGGTAGGTTTTTTATTCATATAGGGTTTTATTTTGATCTAGGATTTATCAAATTGTTTTAATTTTTGTGCTAGTAGGAATTTATATTAATGGGATTCTGTTGTGTACTATTCAATATAGAATCTACTGTTTTGTCAGTTGGTTTTTAAACCATTTCCCTTTCACTGAAAGATACATATTTATTATCAATCCTTTGGATGTTGCTTTATGGTTCCAAGGGTTCTATAAAATTTTGATTCTACTCAGGTCAGGTTATGACTAGTTGGACTAGATAGTGATGTTGCGGATATAAAAAAGAGAAATTTATTAATAAAATAATACACAGACACAAATAAAGAAAATGAATTTTCTTAAATCAGGACACGTAATCAGAACTCACTTCATTCTTAGAGTGTTGTTTATTTATAAAATAATGTGATAGAAAAGTAAACTCATATATAATATCTTCTCTATATGAAGCTGCATATGGAAGCTCTTCTACTGTAGCCTGATTCGGTCTATTGAGATATGTCATTTTCTAATTTATAAATTTAAAATAATGTTAATTAATTAATTCTATTTACTATTTGTTTATAAAAATTCAAACTTTATTTTAACTAATTATAAATTTAAAGGAATTGGGAAATTATTTTAAATCATTCATCAATAATGGAAATAAATGGTATCTCCATTAATGATCTCCCAAACCAATTTAATATCATCTTCTCTTATAACTGTAATGTTTTTGTGAATATATTTTTCATTAAATTTATTAATATTTTGAACATATAAATCTATTATAAACACACCTCTTATTGAAAATCCATCACAACAATCATGCTTGGATAAAAGAAAAAAATAAAAAGTATTTATATTTTGATTTCAATGAAAATTTAAATAGTTTTGTTCATATTAAATTATATCAATATAATATATTGATAATTTTAAATAACAAAATATAAAAGCAATTAATCGTTATTTCCCTAAATTAGATTAATCCATTCAAAGTAAAGCAACATGTATATTAACCTACAAACATATATAACTTTGATGATGTCATTTATTTATCACAATAATAACAATTATCAATGGATGGAAAACTAATTCTATAATTTTAAATTTCTAACTTCACCTAAACATCTCATATAAAAAAACTAAAATAAATAATTACATATAGTGTTGAAAGTTAATTTCATTATAAATAGATATAGGAGTTTTTTATATTCGATATTTAATGTACTTTTACTCGATTCCTTATAATTATAGACCTATGTATGTCAAATAAATATATGGAACGAATTAGTGTGTATTAGTATAAAAAATATATTTTGATCATAATGAAATTCAATATATACAAAATTTTACAGAATTTGAAAATATGTTACAGGAGGAATGTGTTGCTTCAGCTCATGGATGTGTGCCATATAATGGTGAACATTATGATTTAATGATATAATATAGTATAAAATAGGAAAAAAATATTATTTTATAAAAAACTTATTCTATTTTTTAAATAACTAATATAGTGTTTAAAACACATATCAAAAATCATGAACCCACTTTATATTATTCATATCAAATAATATTCCCTCTAAAATTTGTCCAATATAATGTTGACCTTTTTTTAAAATTCTTCTGAATATACTACCATGGATAAAAGATTAAAACAATGAAGATTCACATTATCTAAAAGTTAATAAGAAATATTATAACAGAAACATCAAGAAAATCACGGGCAACATCGGATGGAGATTCAGTTCGTAGTGGTCTCATATGAAGCTGGAATGAGTTTACAAAGTATGAGTGTCATTATGTAGGTATATTTAAGTGACATATAGAGAGATAGATTATATATAGGGTCATTAATAGTTAATATAAATAGAAAAATGAAAAAAGTGGACTAAAAAATCAAACCACTAGAGAGGAATATGTAAAACCCAAAGTTTTTACAGACCTTTCTTCGAATAAACTAAATTTTCAATGATATGTTGCAATATAATAAGTCAAACATTATTTTAACACAACACCCACTTGTAATATGATACACAAAACATCTAATTGTCATACATTACATGAAACACCAACTTGGTGTACATTACACACAATACTCGGTTTATAAAAAACATCATTTTAATGTTATATTTGTATAAAATGAGACAATTATAACCTTGAAATTAAAATTTGTAATATAATTAGTAATAAATATTTTTTAAATATTTTTTATAATTGTTTTATATAAATATAAAATATTGATAATGAAATATATAATTTTTGGTAAAGTCCTTATATTTATAAAAATATTATTTTCTTAGACGAACATCTTTTAATTTCATTCTTTGAAAAATAATTAAAATTAATTTTTTACACATTTAGGATTATAATATGATAAAATAAACTTAATTTCTGAATTTATAATTTTGGAATTATATTATGGAAAATTTTTGGTATTTTTCTGAGAAACATCATTTTTACATGAATAGTGAAAAATACAGGATTTTAATTCAAAACCGCCTTTTCATATAATTTATTTATAAAGTTATTTTAAATTTAATTTTTTTTTAAATGTTTAATTAGATCAAATTGTTATCAATTAATAAAATCCATATCATTTAGATCAATTTCACTTTGAACTTGGCTATAAAAACATTGAAAACATTTGAGAATTTTTACTTTAAAAATATGCATTGTCGACCCAACTATGGGACTAAATTTAAATTAATTTATGCCATTTATTTGAATGTAATTTAGAAAAATTGATTCAATATTTTTATTAAGAATAATTTATAATGTATAATACATTTGAATTACTTTTTACAAAAAATACTAGCGAAACTAATTAAAATTAATTATAATCATTGAGGTAAAATTAAGCTTATTAAGGGAAAAACATTAAAATTAAGGGCCCAAATGTCCTATACACTTATCTAGGATTCATTTTATGGCCATATTTAGACCATATACTACCTTTAATTGAATTATTTTCTTTATTTTATCCACTAGACATGGTAAAACATGGGTGAAATTCTTTTTCTTAAAATTTACAGGAGTGTCAATCCTCCACTATAAAAAGGCCACCTCTCCTCCTACTTCATAACACCTATGAATCGACATTGGATTGACCAATATCTTCCCAAATTACTCCTAAAAATAATTTCCATAATACTATAATCCTCCCCTTTTGAGGAAATCAATACAAGTAATCCTTTTGGTACAAACCAAAGGAGTTGACCAATTTAGAGGTAACGTCTTCTCTCAAGATCCTTTGTATTATTTTCATTGTCCACTCCCTAAAAATTTCTAATTATATGGTTTTATATCAAAAACAATATCTTAAATTTACTAGTTTGTTTGTATTCTGTTTTTTCTACCTAAACATACACACATATCCATCTAATGTGTAATAAAAAAACTTGTTTATGTGTACGGAAAACTACCTCCTCACTGAACGATGATTGTTTATTTTTCCTTTATCATCTCTAATGGTGGAAATTATTGTGGAAAATTTGTTTATATATGTTATATAATATATTTATTGTGTATTTAATATTATTTATTCCATTTAAAACACATATCATTTTACATTCCATTGGTGTAAATATGATAATTTTGTTTAAGGAAAGGTGAACTACCGCCCCCTCAAAGCGATGTGATTCGTTCACAAACTACATGGAATGTATTAAAGATTATTTTAGATAAATTATATGATATTAATAAAATTTTAATTATTATATAATTATATTATATATATTTATACATATAGTTTATTTTCTATCTCTCTTTAAATATGACAATATGAATTTAAATAGCGTTCATGCGTACGTACGACTTACCATCTCCATAAACAGTGCATTGAATTTCATATATCTGTATTATATAGATTATTGTAATAATAATATACTAAATATAAATGATAGTTATATCATTTATTATATTATGGAAGTCATGATATAAGTATAATGACCAATGATTTAACAAACTAAGACACATGCAAAGAAATGGATATTTCTTGAAGTGAAACCATAACTAGAATTGTTAACAAGAGGGTAATATAAGTTCATAATAAAACCCTATATGATATTTGGTAAAGAATGTTATTTCTCAAAATATTCATAAAAAAATTGAATTTATTATACAGGAATCTTATATGAGTACGAAAATAATCACGACACAAGGTAGTGGTATTTCATCGCACTTTTTTATTTCCATGAGATACATGCATTATTCACCTCACATTCCTTTTTTGTGGTGTGTATACACCCCATATATGTATTCAATTATTATTTTATATAAATTTATGGGTATTTTCATATCCATTTTATGATCTTTTTTTAATGGTGATTAAGTTTCAAAAGATACCAAATCGGTAAAATAGTTTTCACTCAATTTGCCTTCTTTGAGACTCTTGTTTTGGTATGCACCTAAATTATTTATTGAGGTGTGTATACTTAAATTTTACATGTTATATCATGAATCTCTTTATTTTCATGATATTATTAGATTCACGCAATTTCTTTCTCTTACATGGATAGTATGATCCCAAGTTAGCAAGTGATAATAGTTTATTCAAATAATCTCAATGCATTTTCAGATTTTTAATGATTATGCTTCTTTGAGGAAATATTATGATCCATATCTCAAGAAAACTCATTAGATTCCATATATCCATTTATTAGTACCATTTTCCCACTCTTTGGCACTTATGATAATTAAAAAAAATTAATAAAAATAACACGGTATCTCTCTCTTCGATTGGAAATCTATTTTATTTCAAATAAAATCATGTTTTCAAAAATGTTATAAAATGATCTGTGAATTTCATTTTCAAGGAAAAAGTAATTTCAAATTTTTTAATTCTTTTCAAAACATTATTTATATGCTTTCTAATATATTTTAAAATAAAAAGGTTTTCAAAAATTATTTACGTTTTAAAAATTTATTATCAATGATGAATGTATATTTTTCTTAATAAATGTTTATAAAGATATTTAAAAAGTATTAATCATCTAAGATAAAATCTATTGGTGTTACTCATTCCTTTTTAGAGAAATAATTCAGTGCATCCATTCATATTCTTTACTTGAATGGAATTTTTTATGGTGTGATGTTTATAAAACCTATTTCTCTATAATGAGTTATCAGCTTTTGAAACAAGCCTCTTGTCACGTGATATGTTTATAATAAAAAAATTAGAAAACCTCTTTTTTCTGCATGTTATGATATGATTACATTTTTATAATATCCATTCCATTTCATGGGTTATGATATGAAATTTTATGTTCTTGTGGTACATGTATGTATGATTTCATTTTGAGATGGGTGGGACCAATATCTCCCTCCAATGCATTGGGAAAAGATTTATGTCTCATGAGATAGATGAAGATGATATTGGGAATGAAGCATGACTTATAATATGGACATGGGAGTGAACCATGACTAACAAGATGGTATGAGGAGTGAAGTAATTATACTAAGATGTCCATGGAAGTGAACTAGGACTTCCAATATAGTTTGGGTAGTGAACCCATACTACCAAAATGGTCTTGGTAGCATTGCCCGAGAAACTATAGATATCATATTATATTCTTATGTCTCTTCCACAATGTCATTTTTTTAATCCTATGCTATTATTTCATTGATTATGTTCATTATTTTCTAATGATTAATGTCTTATGATTTACCAAGGTTTATACTATGTTTTATTCATATGATCTTTCATATACAGGGTATGGTCTTCTATTTTCATGATCATATTCTCATAACCTTATGCTCGCAATTATGATTACATATCTCACTTGTTTACCCTTATTGAGCATATAAGCTCACCCCATTTTATGTTTCCTTCCCCCTAGGTTATGAATATATGTATTATGTATGATGTGTCTAAGAAGGGAGCTAGTCAAGAAGAACATTGTAGGAGATAATGTAGCTTATTTGTATACCCGAGTTTATGTTTCCATGTTTCCAAATACACTCGACTAATATGGTCTATGGGCATCGGTTTTTATAATGTTTTAAGTATTCCACAAAAGTTATGTAATGTTAATATATGATAAGTGTGGGCTACTATAGAAAATGAGAAAATTAGAGACCTTTAATTTTATCCTTTATATCTCTAAGATAACGTAGAAGAGTAGCACCAACATCATGGGAGTTCCGTGAGATCTGGAGAATTGTAACAGAATGAGTTGTGGTTGGGGTTCTTTTAAATAGACAATGGACACTTTAATTAGTTTTTTCAAAAAAAATAGCTAATAAAGGCCCCTTTTATCAGTGCTAAAATTATAATAACTAATAAAAGACATCTTTATCATCGCTAAAAGTGCACTGATAAAATAGATATTTACCAGCACTAATGTTTTCAGCACTGATAAATTGGACCTTTATCAGTGCTGAAACTTTAGCTATAATAGAGGATTTCTAATTATAATTACTAATAAAAAATATTTAAAAAAAATTATAAAAATATATATTTGTTTATTATAATATTATAATTATTTAAATATGTAATTATTTATTTATAATTACATTAAGAATATTTTAATATATATATATATAATTATTTATAATTATAGATATATAATTTTAAAATAAATTAAATATACATTTATAAATATATTTATAATTATTAATATATTTATATGATTATATATATTTATATAATTATATAAATCTTTAATAAAAACATATAAATATAAATATAGTAAATATATTCATTTCTTAAATATATTTATTATAGTTTTGAAATTAGAAAATATATTTATATGATATATATAATCATATAATTATATATTTATAATATATACATATTTTCATTATTTAAATATATTTATTATAATTTTAAAATTATTTAAATATATAATTATTTATTTATAAATATATGAATAATACTTAAAAGAATAATATATATATAGTCCCCAGGGTACAACTTAGTGGTAGCAGACCCTATGGGTCTCGGTGAGGTCTCATGTTCAAATCTCACCGAGTACATCTCTACATTATATGTTGCATGTTTTTCTTTGTAATGTAGCTCCTTTCCCCGAATAATATTTATTTATTTATAGTAATTATAAATATAGTAAATATACATTTATAAATATTTTTTTTATAAATATTTATTTAAAAATCCTTATTTATAAATATATGTTTAACATTATTAATGTATATATAATCTTAAATAAATGCATTTTAAATATGAGTGAAATTAGATAATTAAAAATGAGTACACATTAAAAATATTGAAAAATGGATAAGTTTTCTCAAATAAATAAAAATTACTAAAAAAATATAGATATATATATATTATTACAAATTATTCATTTTTTATGTTTTTGTTTAATTATTACAATTTATTCATTTTTTATATCTATATTTAATATATACTATTTTTTAATATTTATAATCTATATATATATATATATTAAATTTATTAACTTTATTAATAATTATTTAATTAATAAAATGTTTAATATTTTTCTTAATTTACTCGTTTTTAGTTTTTGTTTGCTTAATTATTTCATTTTATTAATTTTACAAATATATATATTTAATATATACAATTTATTAATTTATATAATTTATATATTTGTATATTCAATTAATTTATTTTTAAAAATAATTATTTAATAAATATATTTTTTAATATTGTTTTATTGTTCTATTGTTTTCTTTAATTATTTAATTTTATTCTAAAACTTTATTACTTCTAAAAGAGAACAAATAAAGGCTATCCATTTTGAACTCTAAAATTAATGCACTAATAAAGTGTACCCTTTATCAACACAACAAATAAAGCACTTTTAAATGTTATCATTTATTAATGTTAAATAAATGTGCTGATAAACCTTTCCTTTATCAATACTTTTTTCTAGTGATGTTAAATGTATCTTTTGTAGTAATGTGAAAAACAAACTACATCGTTTTGTGAGGCGGTAGTCCTCCATTCACACGAATGATGGTTTCGTTCCCCATTTGATGGAAGATGAAAGAGATTTAGGTAATTACACTGACATAATAACTTAATATTATATGGAAGATATAGATTTTATTATATTATCATGATTTAGTATGATTTCAATGAGGTGGGAGATGAAATAAAACCATGATTCTCGGTTAATAATGACACCTCCTCTTCAGACCACCTCTTCAGGATTTTAAATAAAGGATTTTTAGAATTTTTATCTGCTCAAAAAAGGATTCTAAGATAGGGGAATGGAATTAAGGATGGTGTTTTGGTATGTATTGGAAAAACAGTTGGGATTTTTAAGAGTTTAATGAGTAAGAGAGTAGGTTCCCTTTTATAAAGGAGAGGGGGTGACATTTTTGTAAATACCCAAAACTATTCAATAATGAGAAGTCAAATTCAATCCAAGTGCCTATAAAATTGATAAATAATGAAGTATATAGGTGATATTTTTGATCCAAATCTCCATAATTCAAATAATAATCATTTTTTAAACATGATATTATCTTTACCTCTCAATTTCAACCCTACGGTAAACTAGTTTCAACATTAACCATGGAAATATTTTTTTTTACTCTTTTCCCTATTCATTATGACCAAAACATTAGTTTAACTTATCACATAATATCAGTTATTTTGATTACAAATAGATAATATGTTTTATCAAATTAAATTCATAGAAGTTTCAAAATTTTATTCAAAATTAAACTCATAAAATTTGTTGAAACATGATCTTTAAATAAATGCATTTTTCAAGGATAAGATTTAATTACACTAACTATATAACTAGTAATAATAATTATATAAATTTAAATTAATATAACTAGATATATAATCTATCCATTTCATTTATATCTTCATTAAATAAGTTATATTATAATTAACTAAAATGGATAGACTTTGTTTATTTAAAAATATTTTGTAGAAAGTAGCATTTTAAATATAAAAAACATATACCAATATCATTAAAATTGATTATTGAAATGAAATTACATATATTATTATAAATTAAATTGTTAATATTTCACTTTAATAACAAATAAAAAATATAATCTACCTTTAAAATTACGTATTTAATGAAAATAAATGAGAGTATTTGAAAAAACGGTAATTTTTGCTATTCACTAAAAAATGAAACATTTCAAAAAATCTGAAAAAATCAACCTAATATATTTTTGATATTTTGATTTAAATCATTATAGTTATTTTATAAATACAATTTTAAAAAAATCCATAAATTAATCCTTGGATTAGGTAGTTGACTTGAATAATTACTATGTTCCCCTCATCTGCAATATTGAGATTTTAGTAGTGGAATGTGCTAAACTTTATTTCCCTCTATCCTGTTAACCAAATTCTTCATTTTCATTCACAAATTAAAAATTTTCCCCCCATTTCCCACACAAAAATTGTCGTATATTTCTTTTAAGTCATTTTATAGGAATACTCTTCAAATATTTTATACATGTAAGAAATTAAATCTTCTTTTATTTATCATCATTAACACTTGAACTTCTATGAGAAAAAATCATTCTCTTCATTGATGTGTCTAGAAATTCAACCATGTTACAATTGTTAATTATAATTTGAGATTGATCATTTGGTATGACAGTAATATATCCAACTATCCTTCATATTATTTTGGTCATCTTGTTAGGAAAATGATTACATTTCCCATCCCAGTGGTTGTTTGAATTTTTTCAAATATTTCCCACCATTAACTATAAAATAAAAACAAGATAAAAATACATAAAATAATGAACATAGAAAGGTAAACATACAAAATTGGGAGGAATAACATATAAATTATATATTTATCATGAATTATGAGTCTATAGGTTTCAATATTGGTTATCCATGTTAATGTTCCCTATTAGTTTTTCCAACCTAATATGTTTTTCAAGTCATGCATAATGGTTCATAAATAGTTTTAGAATTTCAAAAACATATCCTCTAGGAGTGTCAAACCAAGTGTGAAACTAGGCCTATTTTCATGCACTATGTAAGGATTGATTCAATACTAATCCACCATTTTTGGGTTATTACAGTTATATAAAATAAACGAGTTCCATATCCACATGTACTATCTTGACATGGATTTAATTTCTCAAGAACCACTTTCTATATCCTTGAAAAATATTCTATGATATTTCACTACAATTATAATTATCCTTTGACATATCCTTTGGGTTATAATTAATCTTTTCTCATCTTAGTTTCCAATGTTTAACATAAAAAGTTCTATGATATCAATTGTAGTGACCCGAACCTTTTACACATATTTTCGCGTGATTTTTAAAAATAAAAATACATTAATTAAAACCAAAATATCATTATCCCTATTACCTTGGGAAGACTATGTTCATGATATATCAAAAGGAATATAAAACATGATATCCTAATTTTTTTATCCCTAATGGGATCCTAAGCCCATTTGAGGTTATAAACCATCATAGGATAATCTAGAGAATACGTCAAGGAAAGGGGTGAGCTAAAAAGACAATAGGAGAGTAAACATAAAAAGGAATCATAACATGTTAGTCAAAGGAATAACATAATATAACAAAGGAGAAGTCCCATGAGTAATCACAAGGGAGAATAACATAACTTACATGGTACCATAATATCATGGTATTATAGGGAATGTGGAATCAACACAAAAAAATGTCACAAAGATAAGTCAAGGATAACTAATAACCCATAATCACGTGGTGGAAATAGTTCTGTAATGGATTAGGTTTATTCCCTAATCCAAACCATGACTCATCATGGGGATAAATCTTTACCAAATGAATTGGAATTCTATTTGGGTGAAACTATAATAACTTTATCATGATTATGTGTGCTTTAAAATTGAAATCAATCTCAAGGAATAAAATCATAAATAAACCACGTAAAAAATGGTTTCTATGATCTTTTGTTATATCATAATAAGAATAATTTCCATAATTAAGTCTTTTGAGTGATGAACCTAAGTCATTTAATACCCCATAAAAGTAAGGTAGAATAAGCATCTTGTATAGGTGGAACATAATTATGCATAATTCAAAATAAATTTATAATATAAAAGATCATCATGAAAGATGATGATGTATTTAAAATATTAAATGGAATATTTCTTGAGAAAATTCCCCTTTTCACTTTGAAATCACTTCTTCAAATTTTAAAAATATCTAAAATATTATATAAAAAAATCATTTAGAATGAAACTGGGAAGCTTATAAATTAATCTTAAAATAATTGAGTGGTAATGATGGTGTGTAATTCTATATATATTGTGAAAGTTAAAAATCATTCCTTTCATGCTATTATAAAACGTTTAAAAAGTTCCTCATTACGAAAATTTCAAGAATATTCCTTTCAAACCAGTTTATAAAAAGACAAATTTGGGTAAATATTTTTATAAAAAATTATCTAAGTAATTTTAAAAATATTATTTAAAATATTTTTAGAAAACATGGATATAAAAGAAAAATTATTTTTGACTGAAGAAAAGAATGAATTCAAATTTTCTTAAAATAATATCTCAATAATTTTAAATACCAAGGAGAGGAAAAGTTTACTATTACTTTAAATTTTCCTAAATAAACATTTGATAATAAAATTAATGGTTTTTATTATATAATGATAAAATAATTTCCTAAAATAGATATTCAAGAATAAAATATCAAAAATAAAATGAGATTGAAACAAAAACCCTTACCACTTTTTTAACTTTTGAATCATAACTCCCATTAGTGAATCAAATGAATTTGAACATAAATTATCTTGAATTATAAAGGATTCACGATTTAATATTAAATGGGTAGTTTTTATGTTACGACCCAAATTTTTTTGAATTATAATTGTTTCCTAAAAATGTGTGTTATATTATTTTATACAGAAAAATTATTTATCAATAATAATGAAGTCAGTATATTAAAATGTGACCTTTGGGTTTTGACTATTATATAATTGTTGGTTAATTATGACCGTTGGTCAATATAACCATTAGAAAAAAAATAGTCTTAATACTAATTTTAACATTATAATTGATTTTATAAATAGAAATAATAAAGGATAATTAATGAAAAAATATTAGTTGATGGCCTCATCCAATAGAATTAGTTCATACGAAGCCCATTTGTTGGAGCTTGAGAAGTAGGTAGCATTATTGGGCTTCAATTTGGACCAAGCCTAAGCTGAGAATCAACATGTTAATCTTTAATGGAATCACTTATGGGAGAAGTTCTAGTTAGTGAAGATTACCACTAAGGCGATGTTATCTGATCCACCCCAAGAGTTTATCACCATCACACACCTTACCCTTAGGTTATATCTAAGTGTTATAAGGGGTTATGTGTCATATACCTAATTACTTAAAATAAAATACATTTGTTTTAATAAAAATTTTATTTCATATTTTTTATTTTAAGAATATTTTCCTTGATAAAAAATATGTTTAATTGATTCAAATTTGATAAATTTATTTTATATGAAAAAATTTTAATTTTCATATATTTCTTATACTTATAGAATTATTATTGTAAAATAAACATCATTTTTTAATTTAAAATGTTAGAATTAATCTAAGTTGAATTTTTAGAATTTTTATAAGAAGATATATATTTTTTATGAATAGTTAAAAATAATTTATTTTTTAAATAATTATTATACATTAAATAATTGATTTTATAAAATTATTTTTGAAAAACAGACATATATTATTGTGATCAATAAGATATTTTTCGTCTAAAAGGATAAACTTAATTTTTTTCAAAGAATAGTAACTCTACCCTTTGAAATAGTAATGTTACCCTTATAAATAGTAATTTGACCAATGGAATTGTAACCTAACCAAAAAAAGTATATATATTCTTGGAATCGTAATTGTTAATGTGAGATAATTATAACATATTATAAGTAAATAAATGTTTTTGAAATTATTTGTTAAGTATTTGTATTTTTATAAAACATAAATGTTTATTTAAAAATTAATAATTAATTTAACTTAAAATGAAATTAATTTTTCATAAAATGGATCTAATTTTTAAATTCTAATAATTGAAAAATATTTAGGTTGATTTTTTGGAATTTTTCTAATATAGTTTATTTTTTCAGTGAATAGTAAAAAATATTGTTTTGAGATTTCAATATGTTTAATAAAATAATTAATGATTTAATAATGATGGCCAACTCTTGAGTATTAAAATATGATATGAGATGTCCCAAGTGGCCAATAACATGGAAAAATACCTTGGTAAAGCCCATGGTTTTGTAAATTCCACTACTAAGGTGACCTCAGAAATTAATAAAAAAACTCCCTCACTTTTGATATAAATTCCCACCCATTAATTCGTTTAGATTCATTAAAAAATCATCCTCACTGAAGATATGATATTATTACCTCCCAAGGAGTCCTCCCAAGGTGTCCTCAAGCCCCCCAGGTCCCGATGCCTGAGTTTTAGGAGTCACTCTTCAAGGTAAGTGAACTATCAACTTCTCTTTTCCTTTCATATTTCCTTTTTATGTGTTATGTATTAAAAATTTACATACAATATTCTCATTACCATTTTATTATATAATTTTAATTTATTAAGATTAAATTATTAATGGGAGACCATTTTTACCTCTCATTTTATTTTTTTCTAAAACCATGTTTCATACATGTTATGCCCCTAGATTTTTGTGTCAAAAAATTATATCTTTTTATCAAGAAATTATTTTATATTATTTTATAGATACCCAAAACTCTTTATTCTCTAGGTTTATTCAGATATGTTTCAAAATTATGTATCTAATTCTTGTACTTACATACATGAAACCCAATTTCCTTTTCAATGGGTTTAAAATGACAAAAGGATCTAATTTTTAAGAACATTCTAAAACACTATGATTTTGATATGAAACCTATTTCTTTAAATATCGACAGGTTATTTATGATTTTTTTCAATAGTATATATTTGTATTAAATTAAATAATACATATGAGTGGTTCACCCTAATATCTCTCCATTGAGTTGGGTAAAAAAACAAATCTCTATAGATGATAAGTTTTACAATTCCTTAGTGAATAACCCTGGTAATTTTTATGACACCTCGGTGATAAACCATGGTGATGTGATTATAAAAGCCTCAATTAAATGTTGTAATCATATTTTCAAGTTATTAATCATGTTATTATTATTATTATTTCATATTCCTCCTTCCTTTATCTATCTCCTCATGTTTTTATTGGTATTTCTCAAGATCAAAAGTAAATGGTTTCCCTTGTTTACCCTTAGTGGGGTTTATATTCACCCTTTATTTTTTTTATGTCCCATAGGATATGTGATGTAAAAAATTTAAATATGATTAAACTTGAATAATCCTTTCAATTGGAGTAGAATATTTTTTTATGTTTCATGTATTTTGTACCTTATTTCCAAGACACTAAACTTTTAACGATCCTCAATTTGTAAACTGAAATGAAAATTTATGTACTAAAATAAAGGGATACCATAGTTGGTATCAAAGGATTGTTTAGTTATTTGTGTAATATTGTATTTTAAAACTTTAGGAAGAACCCTATAGAAAATTTTAAATATAAGAAAAAATCTTGTTATTTTAGTGAAATATTATGTAAGTTGTTTCTAAGCACATAAATCCTTTTTTGGATATGAAAAAGTGGATGTGGCTCTAGCACGGATGTGTCTAGAGCTAAAAACTGAGAACACTTCATTGAACTAGACTTGAATGGGAACAAGCTCCTGACAACGCACCCTTTTTCACTCCTATTTTTACACTCCCATGGGATATTTTTTGTTAATCGCATGCTTTTATGAATCATTATAAAGTATTTATAGAAAAGTTAATGGTTTTAAATGAATAACATGTTTAATCATGATGTTATACAACCAAAAAGGACCTCTGGAATTATAAGATTATGAAACACATTTCTCACTAAGGTTTTATTATTTTAGAAATTGGTGTGAAATATGATGAACCGTGTTAATGGAAAGTGCAACAGACCATGCACTAATAGTTGTCTGAAAGAATATGGAATAGAGACATTAATGAGAATGATGAATCAACTAACACAATTTGTGGACAATAATTTGAATCAAGATGAGAAACCATTATCACCATTAAGGAAAAAAATTTCAATTGAGTCCTTTATGCATCAACAACCACCAGCTTTCAGTGGATATACAAACCCATTGATTGTAAAATAGAGGATAAGATCTATGGAAAAGATCATTTTTGTACTTTTTTGTTTAGAACTACAGAAAGTAACTATGGTTGTGTAAAAATTAGAGGGAGGAGTTTATAAATGGTGGGAACTGATTAAAAACATGAGTCCAAGATGAGAGATTTATGCTTTTGAATATGAAGAGTTCAGGGTGATCTTTTTTAATAAATATTTTCCTTGTTTGATGAGAAAAAAAATGAGAAGAAATTCTTCAGACTGAAGAATACATAGAATGAATCTATTGGAATATATGATTTGAAATTCACAATACTTTCCTTTTATATTTATATATTATTCATTGATCCTAATTAAGAGGTTGATAAATTATTTGATGGATTAAAACCTCATCAATAGAATAATTTATCCAACTGAGACTATGACAGCTATGAGGAAATCATACAGAGTACTTGGAAAGTGGAACTGGAGTTTGGTGAGATAGAGTGGTCTCATAAGTCGAATGAAAAATATGATATCCTTGGAGCCAAACATTGTTTGGATCTTTAAAGAAGGAAGAGGATAAAATCAAGTGCAACTTTACACATGTAACAAATGTGGGAATAAGTATTCAGTGAACTTATTTCTCATGATCATGAAGTGTTATAAATGTGGAAGAGATATCAATATTGCTCTAAATTGACATATTGAGGTGAAGCCTCATCCTATTAACACTAATGATTGAGGGAACACGATACAGGCCCTACCTAAAGTCCAATTCTTCAAGTGTGGAAGGCTCGGGCACTTTTCTGATCACTGTCCAAATCTGAGGGAAGTGGAGGGGAATCATCATAAACCTCATTATAGGCTAAGGGATAAAGGTCATGATTTTTCTATCATAATGGATGAAGTTGAAGCTCCAAATTATGTGGTGGCAGGTACACTTGTAGTTTTCTCAATTCTAGTGAGTACTTTATTTGATTCTGGTTCTACACATTCCTTCATTTCCTCTATGTTGGAAAAGAATATAGAATCAATCCTTGAACTTCTAGAAGTAGAGATCTCTTTAAATACTCAAGGGGGAATTATCCAAGAATAAACACTATATAAAAACTGTAGTATTTACATTGGTGAGAATAAATTCATCATAATTCTAGTAGTAATTTACCTATTGGAATTTGACTATATAAAATTGATGGACTAGATTTCAAAGTATAATGCTAACAACAACTAAAGAAGAAATACAATGTCAATATTCTTGAGTGGAGAACCCAATATTTATCTTCAAAGGGGAGATATCTCAACCTGAGATTGGTCTAGAGGCACCACATGTAGTGTTCCTTATAGAGTTTACCGGTGAATATGAAAAAAGATAATCAAAGTATACAAATAGAGAATGTCCCCATAATTCAGTATACAATGATGTATTTCTCATGGAGTTACCTAGACCTCCCCCAAAAATAGAGGTATATTTCTCCATTGAACCTATACCTAGATCCATGTTGTTATCAAAAACCAAATATTGAATAGACAATGTGGATATAGAGAAATTAAAGAAACAACACCAAGATATTTTGGAGAAAGGGTTTATCTTTCCAAGTGTGTCTCCTCATGAAGCACTTTTTCTCTTTGTGAATAATAAGGTTGGATCAATAAAACTATACATTCATTACATAGAACATAATTTTATCCCAGTGAAGAATAATTACCCTCATCGAAAAATTGACGATTTATTTGACCAGCTTCATGGGAATCAATTCCATTCCAAAATTTATCTTTGTTCTAGTTATCATTAATTAAGGTTAAAGAAATAATATATTCCAAAGACTTACTCATGATCAAGATATGAGAATTATGAGTTTTTTATGCCCTTCGGATTGACCAATACAGTTGATATTTTTATAGATTTGATGACTATATGTTTTAAGGACAACCTTGATAACTATGTGGTAGTTTTTATTGACAATTTTTTCATATACTCCAAAGTTTGTAAAGATCATGCTGATAATCTAAGGGTGATACTAAATACTCTAATTAAGTAGAGATTATTTGTAATATTTAGAAAGTGTGAGTTTTGGTTACAGTAATTTTCTTTATTGTGGAACATTGTAGTGAGTGAAGAAATTTTAGTTGACCCTATAAAGACAAAGGTTGTGGAGGAGGGGCCTCATCCCACAATAGTAACTGAGATTCATAGTATCCTTGGTTTATTAGGACATTATAGAAGGATTTTGAAAAACTTTTCATGACTTTCTAATCCACTAACCAAGTTAACTTGAAAATTTTTGAAGTACATATAGAAAAACTAGTGTGAGGGATGTTTTTATGAGATAAATAAGAGATTTGTTACAACAGTCATTTTAACTCTACCCTCTATCATAGAAAATTTGTTTATTTATATTGATGCATATATGAAAGTTCTTGGCAGTTTCCTCATGAAAAAATTATAAGGTGATTTCTTATGCATCTTGATAGTTTAATCCTCCTGATCTGAACTATCCAACTCATGATATTGAGAAGGATACAGTTGTTTTTCCTCTAAAGATATAAAGACACTATATTTATGAGGAGAAATGTGATATATATACTTACCATCAATGCTTGAAGTATATTTTTACATAAAAGGATTTGAAAATGAGATACAGGAGATGGTTGGAACTTCTTAAAGACTATGAATTTACAATTCATTATCATCTTAGAAGAGAAAATAAAGTCACTGATGCATTATGTTTGAAAGACCTTGTTGGGGGTTCAAAACCCATTGGGTGCAGGGACCTATAGCAGTATTGTAGTGTACTGTAGCAGCGATGACACTGTAGCAACGACGAGCACTATAGCGGCGGCAGGTCACTATAGCGGTGGAAAAGCACTGTAGCAGTGGCGGGTACTATGTGGTACTTTAGCACTGTAGAGGTACTATTCACAGAATGGGCCTTGGGCCAAAAAATTGGTCCTACGGGCCATGTAATGGGCTAAATTCCCACTGAGCCTTCAGGGTATGTAATGGGTTTCCCTCTACCCAGTTAAATAGGTCTTTGCTTTGATTTAATAATAAATTAGGTTTCGACCCCAACCTTTAACCAAAAGACCCAGTAAAACTGGACATGGGAATAGTAAGGCAAGGGACATAATCAACCATATCCCAAATGATTTCTAAACTATATTTACTATATAACATCAATTAATATCAAAGGTAAGAACATTTATTACAGAATAAGATAGAGGCTGTGAAGAATGGGATATTTCCTTAGTTAAATATTGATCTAGAAGCTATACTGAAAGTTCATACAAGGATATGTGTTCTATCTATTCAGGAAATAAAGATGAATTTGATTGATGATTCTCATATCTCAACATTCTCTATACATCCTGGAAGAAAAAAATATATAGATAGATTCGTGATCATTATTGTTTGGATAACATTAAAAGGGATAAATTCGACTACACTATAAGGTTCCTAGTGTGTCAACAGGTGTAGGAACAGGGACAACTTCCTAAATAGGTATTACAACCACTAACCATACCATAATTGAAGTGATAAAATTTCACAATGGATATTTTCATTGGTATCCCAGAAACATCAAATGGAAATAATGCAATATGGGCTATAGTGGATCGTCTGAACACGATATCCCATTTTATCACAATCCGCAAAGACTTATCTCTTGACCAACATTCCAATATATATGTAAAATAAGTGGTGAGGCTTTATGGAGTAAAACTTTATATCATATATGATCATGATCCAAGGTTCACATCAAAATTATGGAGAAGTCATCAACATGCTTGGAGTACCAAATTGAATTTTAGTACGACTTATCGTCCTCAAACTGATAACCAATCTGAAAGGACTATTCAGACACTGATGGGAATGATAAGAACATGATCAATATAATTTAAATGTTGATGGTATTAACATCTCCCCTTAGTTTAGTTCTTCTATAATAACAACTTTCACTCAATTATTTAAATGGATCCCTATGAAGCTTTATATGGGTAGCGATGAAGAACTACTATGTGTTGGGATGAATCAGGTGAGAGAAATATTCTTAGGTTTGATCTTGTGCAAGAGATTATATAAGAGGTTCATTCCATCCAAAAACACATAAAGGTTATTCAGATTCGAAAAATGATCTATGCTGACAACCATTGAAGGGACTTGGAGTTTGATGTTAGCAATAAAGTCTCCCTTAGAATTTCACCATGGAAGAGAGTCGTGTGATTTGGGAAGAAAGGGAATCTTATCCTGAGGTACATTGGAACCTATGAAATAATTGACCATATAGGATCAATAGACTATAGGATATAACTTCCACAAAATATATCTCAAGTTTATGATTTTTTTCACTTATCTCTCTTGAGGAAGTACATACCCGACCCTTCACATGTACTAAATCTGGAGGTGGTACAACTGGAACATGATCTCTCTTATGTGGAGAAGCCTGTGAAAATATTGGACTATAGGGACAAGGTTATATGCAACAAGAAAACTAATTTCCCTTAATAATAAATTAAGTATATATAAATGTGACCTTGGGGTTTCGACTGTTATATGATCGTTGGTCAATTATGACTGTTTTTCAGTATTTCGGATGGAAATAATAATGTTAATAACAATTTTAACATTATAATTAGAATTATAAATAGAAATGATAGTTTCTAATTAAGGAAGAAAGAAGAGTCGATGAAACCATCTAGTAGAATTGTGTCATAAAAATCCCATTTTTCAGAGCTTGGGAAGGATGTAGCATCACTGTTCTTTGCTCTATAAAATTCCCAAGACAGGTTTCAACATGTTAGGCTTGAACAAAATCACTTATGGGAGAAGTTTAAGTTAGCAGAGATTACCACTCATTCAATGTTATCAGATCCACCCCAAGAGTCTATCACCATCGCACACTTTACCCTTAGGTAATATGCGGGTGTTATTTGTGGTTATGTGTCATGTCTCTAGTTACATAAAATTTAATTCCTTTTTTAATATAAAAAATTCAAATTTTTCATTTTAAGAATATTTTTTCTTAATAAAATAAATTTTTAATTAAGAAAAAATTGATAAATTCATTTTACATGTAAAATTTTAACTTTTCATACCTCTGTCATTATTAGAGAATTATTATGGAAAAATAAAAATCATTTTTGAATTTAAAATGTCAAAATTAATCAAGGGTGATTTTTTTTATTTTTTCTAAGAAGTTTAATATTTTGTATGAATAGTGAAAAATACTATATTTTTTAAATAAATATTATAATTTAAATAATTGATATTTTAAAATTATTTTCAAAAAATGGACATATAGAGTTGTGATCACTAAGATATTTAGAGTCTGATTGGATCAACATAATTTTTTTAGTGAATATAAAATTAACCCTTTTCAATAATAATATTACCCTTATGAGAAATAATTTCACCAATGCAATAGTAACCACACCAAATAAAGTATAAAATTATAAGAATATTAATTGGTAATGTTATATAATTTTATTATAGTATATGTAAATAAATATTTTAGAAATTAGTAGTTAAGTATTAGTATTTTAATAAAACAAAAATATTTATTTATAAATTTAAAATTAATTTAATTTAAAATGAAATTTAATTTTCATAAAATGGAGTTCATTTTTGAATTATATAGATTGAAAAATTATTAGGGTGAATTATTGGTATTTTTTTCAAATAATTTATTTTTTCTGTGAATTGTAAAAATAAAGTTTGTAGCTTTCAGTATGTTTAATGACATCATTAATGAAATAATAATTATGTAATAATGATTTTTAACTCTTGAGGATTAGAATATTATATGAGGTGTCCCAATTGGTGAATACCCTGGGAAATCCCATGGTTTTGCAAATACTACTACTCAGGTGTCATCCGAATTTAAAAAAACACTCTTCCACTTTTGCTATAAATACCCAACAATTCCTTCATTTCCATTTATTAAAAAATAATCCTCAAAGAATATATGATATTACTACCTCCCAAGTAGTCCTCCCAAGGTGTCCTAAATCCGCCGTGGTCCTGATCATAAATTTTAAGGAGTCACTCTTCAAGGTAAGGGAACTCTCAACTTCTCATTTCCTTTCATGTTTCCTTTTTTATATTTTATTTTTTAAAATTTCTAGACAATTTTATTCTTCCCATTTTATTCTATAACTTTACTTTATTAAGAGTAATTTATGAATTTGAGGTCCTTTTCTCCTTTCTTAGTAATGTTTTCTAAAACCCTGTTTCATACCTGTTATGCTGCTGGATGTTTGTCTCAAAAATTTCTCTCTTTTAATCAAGAAATTATTTTATTTTATTTTTTGAATACCCAAAACACTTTTTTATATAGGGGTATTCACATAGATTTAAAAATTATTAATTTAATTCTGGGAATAACAAACTTGAAACAAACATTCCTTTTCTGTGGGATTAAAATGACAAAAGGATCTTGTTTTTAAGCACTTTATAAAACATCATGATTTTGATATGAAACATATTTCTTTTATTATCCATATGTTATTTATGATATCTTTTAGTAAGATATATGTGGCTCACATTAATTAAGAAATATGAAGGGTGTTCCCTAACAGTGTTCCAATGCATTGGGTAAATAATTTAATCTTTATAGATGATAAGTTTTACGATACCTTGGTGAATAACCATGATAATATTTATGCCACCTCAGTGATAAAACATGGTGATATTTTTATGATTTAATAAATTAAATTTTGTAGAAACATTTTTATGTTATGATTAATGTTATTTTTATTTTGTTTTTCCTCTTTCTCATGCCTTTATATATTTCATCAATTTCATTTGGGTATTCCTCAATATCAAAAGTAAATTGTGTATCATGTTTACCCTTACTAGGATTTCATCCCACCATTTCCTTTTATGTATATCCCTATGTTATGTGATGCAATAAATGTACTTAGGATTAACCTTTACGAAACGTTTATAGTGGAATGGAATAATTTTTTAAGTTTCATGTATTATGCACCATATTTCCAAGACACTAAACTTTTAAATATCCTCTGTAAAATATAATGAAAATTTTGGTAATAAAAAGGTGGGATTCCCTAATATAAACCATTTAAAAAAAATTAGTTACATAAAATAACATGTTTCTTAAAGAGTGATGTTTTGAGATGAAACAGAAATCTTTAGTTTAGAATTTTTCATGTGTGTGTTTTATCTCTTGTATAATTAAATTGTATCAACTATTTTTTATTAGTAATTTTTTCTATGTTTAATCCCATATACATAATAAATTTACTCTATTTATTTTAATGATTTATTTAATTACTTAATCAGTTATGTCCACGTCGGGTGTTTTTGAAGACACTCAGTTTATAATTTTAAAACGAAATCAGTGTGTAGACTGTGGTCAAAGGGTTAATTATTAAATAATAAATATAATAATATTCAAGAAATAATTATAATAGTTATACATAAATTATACATTTAAAAATAACAATGAATTATGGTTATGAAAAATGAACTGGATAAAAATCATAGAGACGGTAGGTCATACGCACGCACATGCAACATTTATGATTTTCAATAATAATTATGGAAATAAGGTATGATTTATTTAATCCTTCCATAATTTTCATAATATCATAAACATGATGTTATTTCTTTAAATACAATTACATTAATCATTCATGTAATGCGGTAAAAATGAATCTCGTTGCTTTGCGGGGAGGTATTTCACTGTATACACGAGCAATGATGCCATTTATTAATGGATAGAAAGGTATGAGGGTATATGATATATTAAATTACATGAATTATTATTATATCAATAATATCATATATAAACATTAAATCCATTATCTTTAACTTCCGTGATAGGTGATAATGGAAAACGAATTACATTGATTTGTGAGGAGGTAGTCTGATGTACATATGAATGGTGGTTTATTATCTTATTTGATGGAAAGGGATACAGATTTAGAATATCAAATTAACATAATATACTAATGGTATTGAGATATATTTATGTTTTTATATTATCATGATTTAGTAAGATTTAGATGTGGTAGGAAAATAAATACAACAAAGATGCTCAGTTAAGAACAATAATCTTCTTCGGACTACCTTTCTAAGATTATGCCTAATGAATTCATAGATTGTACTTCTGATCAAATAAATTATTATTGGATGATGTGATGGAATTAGGAAAGGTATTATTATTTTTATATAAAAAATTATTTTAAAACTTTTAAAGGGGAGGATATGAGGATATATTTTATAATTTAGAGGGAGTGGAATTTTTGTACATTCCCAAAACTATTCAATAATGGGAAGTTAATATCAATCCAAGTGCCTCAAAATTTGATAAATAAAATATAGGAGGGTTTAAATGGTCTATTCACACCTACACCATTCCAAAATAAACATTTTTTAAATTATATCTTAAGTTTATCCCCCTGGTAAATCAGTTTCAACATTAACCATGGTAAAATATTTATATTGTTTTTACAATTTATAATGATTAAAAATGTGTAATAAAATTTATAAAATTAAATTAACATAATTTAAAAAAAATTAATTTAAATTTAAACCAAAAAAATGTATCGAAAATGAATTTTCAAGAAATGTATTTTTAAAGTATAAGATGATCTTACATTAACAATATGACTAATAATCTTCACTACATTAATTTAAATTCATATAAATAGATATATAATATTTAAATTTCATATAAATATTTTTTTAATTGGGTTATTTTAATTAATTAAATTCTATATACTTTACATATTTCAAAATAAATTTCAGAAAACCACGTTTTAAGAATAAAAAACATACACCCAAGTCAATAATATTGATGAATATAATGAAATTAATTATATTATTTTAAATAAATGGGTAATATTTCACAATAATATCAACTCCAATATATAATTTAACTTTTAAATTACTTCATTTAATGAAAAGAAATGTAAGTACTTGAGAAATTGGTATTTGTTACTATTCACTGAAAAAATCAAACATTTCCAAAAAAATCCCAAATTTCACTCCTAGTGAATTTTGATACAATAATTTTAAAATTTTTGTTAATTTTATAAAACAAAAAATATTAAATTTAACTAAATTAATTGTAACATTTCCGCACAAAAGGCAATAAAAATATTTTTGAAGGAAACAAATTTTTTGAAGAATAAAATGCCTACTAAAAATTGACTTCTTATTTCTTGATAGTATTCCAATACATTTATATTGAATAGGACCCTTATATGTTTTAAATAATTTTTTTAATATTATTCAAACCCATAAATTTTACTCTGTAAATTATAATGGTCATGTTTAAATATTAATATTTCACAAGTATAACATGGTTTGTTTAGACTCAATGTCGCATATTGTATATACTATCAAACGTAGTGTTGTTTTAAAATATTAGGTTGTTACATATTATTACGTAAATCATAAATTATAATACATTTTTTATTTCCATATTTATTTCTAGATTTAATGGATGACTGGATAATATGAAAAATAATTTGACTACTCACATATGTCTATGTTATCCCAAATAAACCCAAATTTTATTTTTATAATATTCATGATAAGTGAAGTACATATTTAGGTACTATTTCTATTATTGTTCCCTTATGTGGCACAATCATCAGATAGAACCAATTTCATTCCTCCATTGGTGCAATTTATATATCCCTTTATTCATTACCCATGAACTAATTTATTTTTTCTAAATAATTAA
Organism: Viscum album; assembly: GCA_963277665.1. Lineage (NCBI taxonomy): Eukaryota > Viridiplantae > Streptophyta > Magnoliopsida > Santalales > Viscaceae > Viscum > Viscum album. Next base: position 1,045,143,189 of record OY728138.1, on the reverse strand, counting down.
AGATTGGGTATATAACATTTTTATATTATTTTTTCACAAGAAACCCATTACGAAAAAATCACCAAATAATCCAAAAAACTACCCCATCCTAGAAGGAAAAATATATTGGGACCCTCATCTCCCATAATTTATTTTGTTAATTTTTAGACACCTGATGTTCCGATTTAGTATCGTTGTATCTATTCTCAACCCCACCCATACACAAATGCAATAATTATGTAAAAAATTGTATAAAAATTTAGGTATTTATACTTTATATACTGATCACAAATCTCACATAGAGTATTATTTGTTTAATCCCTATGAATGGGACATATATGATGATTTTAGTTAAAATACCAAAATCAACTATTTAGATACTTGATAAGGAAGTAGAGAGATGTATTGAATGAAACAAGATGGACTACCTTTTTATTACCACCAAAAAAATCCTTCCACATATATATCATAATTAAAATAATTTTTTCATTGTTAATGTAAGAGACAAGAAAAAGGGAGGGAGATATGGGAGAATCCCCACCATGGCTGGGATCCTCTTATCCACGCCCCTTATCCTCGTTTTTTTATTTTTTTTATTTCTTACTAATTTTTCATTCATTTTTTATAACATAGAATAATTATTATAATGATAATGATGATTAATATTGGGAAATTATAGATTGTAACCAAATCTAACACTCATAAAAACAATGGTCCAAACCATGAAAAAACAACACCCCCTCCAAGGTGGACTCACACGCCTATTGGACCCTTATTATTTTCTAGGATAATGACTTGATTTAAACCAACCCAATCATATTTTGGATAAAATAATAAAAAATATACTTCTATCATCATTGATATCCTAATTATTCTTTTAATCACTAAAACCCATCATGCATCATGTATAATACATTCATCCAACAAGAGCCATATCAGGAAATTAACCCTAGAATCCAAATTAATCTCCAAACATTTTTACATGATACTATATCATCTTACCATATATTCCATGCCTAAAGTGTGTATATGAAATCCATTAATCCTACCCATACATGTAATTCCATAAACCCATAAGCTCAGAGTCGGTGCATTATTTTAATACGCTGGCATGATTACAATGAATCAAGTCCCGAAAGACCGATCAGTTTAGTAGTATTGAAAAATAGATTACATACGTGAAAATTACATTACATATTCAAATGTAAAACACAACATAAATAGTACATTGAGAACGCCATTATTCCTCTATCTTAACCCTGCATATCAAACATAATACACTTCTTGTAATCCTGGGAAAACAAATCATAAGAAAGGGGTGAGCTTAGATGCACAGTAAGGGTAAATAATTTAGCAGAAACTATAAACTTTTAAGGTGAGATGTGTAATAAAAATAATAGCCTTTTAAACATTAAAACTTCATGGAACATGTCTTGTCCCCATTCGGTCCCTTCGCTACCATCACTGACCCCCATGAAAAATAGAGAGTCGCACCGCGAACTTTTCGGGCTGGGATGTCCGGATTTTCCATTGTGCCCTTATGCACACCCACCTTCCACCTATAGAATACCATGATTTGAGATACTCCTCCACACAACAAGAAACAACTTGAGTTGACATATTCATCTTGTTTTCATTCCAATGTCGTGAGTTTAGATTCTCATCATCAATTCCCTGAGTACCTTGAGTCGAACCATTCCTCAGGAAACTCCTCCAAACCCAATCACTTGGCTCCTATACTAGGTTGAACCAGAAAGGTCCACCCTCGTCTAAGACCCAACACCATCCATTCCTAAGAATCAGATTCCAATAGTCCTATCTAAATGACATTAAACTGTAGTAATCCCTGTATGATCATTATAGGATGCCTCTTGCTCCAAACAAGAGATTCCTTATACTCCAAGCATGAGATACCAGCAATCCTTTCTACATGAATATAAACTGTAGTACACCCTATGTTCCAAACATAGGATGCCTCTTGATATAAATGATAGATTCCTTGTGCTCCAATCATGAGATACCAATAGTCTTATCTACATGACTATAAACTGTATCTTTCCCTATCATTTAGTAATAGGATGCCTCTTGTTCCATGTAAGAGATTCCTTATGTCACAAGCATAAGATGCCTAATGCCATGATTACAGTGGCGTAATTTAAAGAGCATTGGAATCCATTCAAACATTCCATCACTCAACCTCACACTTTGTGTGTCCTTCATTCGGATATCCATCCTCTTTCATGTCTGAAAGGACCCCCTAACAGTCTGGCCCAATGCCGCATCGGCTCACCTACCATCTGGGGCCAACGCCCCAGAAGACTTTGGACAACACTTCGAGTCAGGTCCTGTGTTTTGAAAATGGTCAACAGTCGACCCTCATTTGTTTTTCCCCATCACCACGCCACCCTCATCGCATTTGGAATGTCGGGCATGTGATTTACACTTTTCATCTCCCTTTGTTTGGACTAATTCCAATGCCCTTGGCGTTATCCAGCTTGTGCACTAACGAATAAGTAAAGGCCTCAACCCACCAGTGGGTTAGGATGCCCTCATTGTCAGACATGAGGAAGGCACTTGGGAAGCATCCTCACGTAATCCTCATCCACCATTTTCGCTCCATACCGGCACCCAGGCAGCCTCCTGGCGTAAGCCCTATCCACCATTGTCACTCCATAGCGGCACCCGGACAGCATCCTCGAGTAAGCCCCATCCACTATTGTCGCTCTATAGCGGCACCTGGGAATCCTCCTTGGTGTAAGCCCCTAGAATTTCTTGTAGGAGGTAGCACCCATGCACCTCCATACTTCCCTGGTCCCAAGAACCAAGAGGGGGGATGGACACATGGTTTTTCATTACCCTTTCCCTCTCCCGCTAGGCTTTGTCACCATCGGGCCTCCATCCTAGAGTAAGTCCCAATCTCCATTTCTCTGGGCCACTCCATGCATAAGCCCCACTCCACTTCCCACAGATGCACCTTTCGCGACATGATAGTCAAGTCTTTGATCCCTCTTGTTTCTCACACCGAACATGACTCACGTGGTCTTAGAGTAAGCACTGATCCTGACCCCAACCTTCTACGAACTACGGGGACTTTGATCATTGCTAAGGTGGGGTACATAAGAAGCCTCCCTGAGGTTCAATCCCACCATCCACCTGGACCGAGGTCCTTATTCACTTCAGTTCTCCAACACCGCCTGTGAACTACGAGGACTCTGATCCATGTCAAGGCATGGTACATAGGAAGCCTCCACGAAGATCAAGCCCACTACCCGGTCGTTCCGCCCCCTTCACGTCGGTTCACCAACTCTCTGGGCCACCTCAGAGTGTAATCACTGATCCTTCGTCCAGCATGATGTTAAACTGCACTAAGGAACTATGTGGGTTTTGATACCTGTCTCCTAAGCAGGGTACACAGGAAGACTCCTCGAGGTTCAATCCCAATATGGGCCACTAACCATGTATAAGCCCCAATCATGCCCCTCAAACCGAACTACGTGGGTTTTGATCCCTGTATCCTAAGTAGGGTATGTAGGATTCCTCCTTGAGGTTCAATCCAAACAACATGCAACTCTCACGTGTAAGACCTAATCTCTAAGAACTACTTGGACTTCGATTCCAGACCAGCCGGGATACGTAGGAAACCTCCCCGGGGTGAAAGACCAATATCTAAGTCTGATACACATCCATCCCTATCAGACCACTTCCTTATACTCCAACAGAACCATATTCAGACCCAGGGAATCACTTCCCTTGGGTCTTCTAGGCCGCCTCAGCGTAAGTCCCACACCAGATTTGACAGGGCATCTCTCTCCCAGGTGTCCTTGCCACAAGACATTAAACTGTATGGTTGGTCCTTGTCGCATGACCTTAAAAGGTGATGTGTCTCATCAAGTGGAACCAAACTACGTGGATTCGGATTCCTCTCACTAGGATACATAGGAAGCATGTATCACGGGTTCGATCCAAATGATCAAGTCGTTATCTGTCCCCCTGGATGACAATAAACTCCAGAGCGCCCAGTCATGAGGTTTCAAATCAGCGTCGCTTCAATGAGTCCAAACTCCTCAGAGTCATTAATCGGATGAGGGATGGTAAACCTGGGGCATGAGTGATTCTGAATCCCTGCGTTTAGCTGACTGTTTCCAACTAGAAGTAATCCGTGGATACTATGCTTGGGTATAAACCAAAGATTCGATAACATAGGAATACGTCTTAAATATATAAGAGAGTCCCAGAATAGGAAATAATCCCCCCCCCCTAAAAGGGTGCAATGAGCCCGACATCCCATCATCTCGACCAATGTGAGTTCTTAAGCATTGCTGGCCAAATCCCATAGTGAATGCCTGCCTTTGGAAAGTAGGTCCAGGTATCGTTGGATATGCAACCGTTGGGCGTTTCGAAATGAAGACCGATATACCTGACCTTAGTGATTGAGCGGAGCTCAGCCCTCCGTGAGATCGATAGTCGGGCGCGTCGGTCCACTCCACCCGATTAGGTTCGAAACAATATCATATATATTTAGAATTTAAATATGTATAATAGATATATATATAAAATTAAAAACACCATTTATGGAGACATATATCCAGTAACATTATTATTTCATATATTACATACTTATTAATAATATATATTTTTATAATCATCGTTGAATGGTGAATGTGGAAATGAATCCCATCGTGTCGTGGAGACGGTAAGTCGTACGTACACACGGGCGACGATATCATTTCCTTAATGATTAGAATGTGTGAAATTGGATGGTATACTAATCTTAAAGAGATATTAGCATGTTATTTTAATTATTTATATTCATATTACTTATCATTATATCCATCCAAATAATATAGTGTTGAATAACAAATTACACCACGACGTGGAGACGGTAAGTCGTAAGTACGCACGCATTGTGACATTATCATTCATAGGATGGATAGAATAATGAATATGGTTGTACCATATTTATAATAACATCACATTATGTATAAGGTACTGGATTTATTATTTTGGTTTGGAAATAACAAATAAATAGAAAGTGTAAGAAGAAAAGAACTTTGAAAGAGGTGATAAAATAATTACCTCTTCTTTGGGTGTTTCCTTTTGATTTGAACAAAAGGGCTCTATAGGTTGGATTTATGATCAAGGTAAGGCCTCCATGTTGATGTGAGGGAAGTTTGGAGGAGATTTGGGTCGGGTTTGGCAGAGCCAAATGGCTTGGGGTGTGATTTTTAGATAATGTGAACTACCCTTTTATAAGAGAGGTGAGGTTCACTTTAGGAAAAGTTTGAAATATTATTTTATTATAAAATTATTTTCGATTTCTAATGGATCAAAATTGATTTATCTAAAAGCTAAGGTGGGGATGGGTCATAATCATCTCATGTAATAGTTTTTAGACAATTATAGTTCACCATATTAACCGTATGTTTTAGATTTAACTCTTAGTTAAATAGTTTATCTTTTCTCATGTCCTCTTGTATTATTTTAACAAATGGTTAATAAACTTACTATAAAAATCATAGAGAACCCCAAGTGTTTCATTATTAATATATCTAACCTTATCTAAGTCTTTTGGCCAAACCATATATTTTTAGAAATTTTATATCAATTAATAATATGGTATTTGTTTTAAAAACTCATTTATGTCAATTTTGACACTATTTGGTATTTTTTTTTGTTAGTCATAAAAACTTTGAAAAATCAAAAATAATTTATTTAATCAACCCTAAAATGTCATATTAAGCTGGAAAATTATTTTTTGGCATAAAAGGCCTCAATTTATATTTATTTTTATATTTATAATATCAATTATTTTAATCATTCATTGATAATGTAATTACTGCATCATCATTGTGTCAAAAATAAATTTAATTGTTTAATATCTAAAAATTATAATTAAAATACCATTATGTAGGAAATATATATACCTTTATAATTAATATTTATAGTCCAATTTATCCTATGTACAACCCTATATTAAAAATGGTTTAGTTATTAAACTTTGAATTTAACACTTTTAACACTTCTTTAAAAAATTAATAAATGTCCTAATCTAATACAAGTGGAACAAAAGGATCATATTTTATTCCTAAGTTTGTTTTTGGTCGAAATAAACTTATCTAATAGAATTAGGACATGTTTTATGATAATTATACTATCATTTTTACCATTAATTTCCATCTTTACTTTTAACCGTGATAAATAAGTCAAAAGTTACAATTCACCAAAAACTATTTTATTTTTATTGAACCACATTTAACTTACTGATGTAAATCATGTAACTCAGATATTAGAAAATCAATTCATAGAAGTGATAAAATTACATTTTATGCAAATTTGCAAATGGGCCTAAAGGTGGATAGAGACGTTAAAAAGTTCAATAAAATTTTATAAATCTAATTATATTATAAAATTAATCCAATGAATTACATTTAACTTATATAGTTATTATATAAATATTTTGATTTAAAATAAATTTAAATAAAATAAATAATTATTTAAATAAAAATATGGTTTTAAACAATAATGTAGTGTTTTCACTATTCATCAAAAATTGAATGTTTTCAGAAAAATACCAAAAATTCACCCTAAGCTAATTTTGATATTCCGAATTCAAAAATAAAATCTATTCTACCAAATTCAAAACATTGAGGTTTCATTAATTAATTTAAAATTAATTCCCATTATCAAAACCAAAAAGTGGGTTTTTTAAAAGTAAAAACTATCAAAAGATTGACATGTGTTTATGTCAAATTTAATTGTGAAATTACTTATAATAACCTAAATAGTATTAAATCATAAAAATATAATCTAATTATACATCCAAATGATTCAAATTTATACTTTAACACTATAAAATATTTCTATTAAAAAAGTTATTTCCAATTAAAATTTAGTATTTTCACTATTCATCAAAATATTAAAGTTATCAGAAAATTACCAAAAAATTATCCAAACTAATTTTTTATGTCCCATTTCTAAATAATAATTTAATTAAATTAAATTTAATATATAAAAGTGTCAAATATTTTTTATAAAAAGTTTCACCATTAAAAGGTGGAAAATTTTCATTTTTTGAAAAATACTTCTTTTATTAGAAAAAAGAATTTGTTCTTATATTATGTTTAAGAAACACGTAATATAGATTCTAAAATTATATGGAGTTTATAAAATTCAAAATTCATTTAATACTATTCATGACATCTTTTTGAACGGTTAGATTGATAAGTCGTGGTGCACTCGAACTCAGTATTGCATGTAACGCAAGTTATTAAATTATTTTGAAAAGATAATGTACTTTGAAATATTGTGTTGTTACATTCTACCATTCTTCAATAAATTGTTTCCTCACGATTTGAAATTTTTCTTTCAGAATAAAAGGTTAAAAATTGAAAATTGCTTTTATGGGAAACCCACATCGGAAATTGGGTTAATAAAATTTAGTCTTAGTAAGAGGGAAAGGGAAATGAAAAAGTCACCCCCAAATTATGATCCAGATTAGGAGAACATTTGTGGCCATTAGAGACACATAATTGGAGAAAAAACATAAATATTTATAGGGAGTGATTGAGTTCATCAATCACAAACAAGTGTCAAATTGAGGGCCTCAAAGCCATCAATATATGATGATTTAAAATATCATCAGTTCAATAAAACATAAGGTATTAGGATAACACATTTTTGGTTTTAAGATCCCTAACCTGAAGATTAATAATTACTTTATTCACAGAATAACATAAAAATATATACTTGACATGTAGAGTTTCATCCTTCAACTAATTCCTACCACAAACTCATCTTTCACCCCAAAAGGCAATAGAATTAAAAAATATTCTATTTATCCTAATCACATAGGTTTCCGAAATTAATGAATTTATAATTCATTTGTCAGACTATTTAGAAAACAACATTATACAAACTAGGACATCACATAGTCCAGTGGTAGGTGATGCACCCTTGTCGCCCTTCGGTTGCAGGTTCAAGTCTCGCGGCCTTTCCAAGCATGACAGGTCATCTTTCGACCTCTAGGTTGTCCTTTTTATAACAATACAAAAATAATCATAAGAGATATTTTAACCTTAAACAATAATATCCAATGTCCAACTTAATCCATTCAAACCTTTATAGTTATCCCAAATTCTTCTATCCTAACTCCCTCTAAAAGGTCACTAAATTCCAAAATCAATTATAACATCAGATTCCCAAAACAACGTAAATTTTCTCTTATTGTCACATACTAAAAATATGAATTCCTTCATCATATTAAAAACATAACAAATACAAAAAATTATTGCAGTACAATCCTTATATATCACATTCTTCTTATAACTAGAATATAATTATTACATCCAAAAACACAAATACAATAATTATTCCACTTCAACTGTAGTAACAACATAAACATGACCTTTATCTATTGGCCTTTTCTGAGGTATGTTTCTTTTACTCTTAAAAAATTAATTTTCAAAATTCCTCATTTGTCTATAATTGTAGTATTCAACATTGATAGCCTCTTTTTTCCCTTATAATCACAAGCCCAATGACCTTTTTCTTCACATTTGTAGCAAACTCCCATTACTTTTAGGCCAGTACTAGGGTGTTTCTTCCCACAATTATCACATATGGGAAAATCCTTCTTTCCCTTTTTCCCTTTATCTTTATACTGCCCTACTGTTCTCTTCTTATCTTTTTTTACTTTAATGTCATAAGACTTAGAGAATTCCTTATCTGTCTTGATAGCACACGAAACTATATATTCATACGATGAGAAGGATTTTGAGACTAATGCTCGACAGAGAAATGTTTTTAACACATCAAAGATTCGATCAATATTACTCCTTGGGTTACGTATATAATCTGTTGTAGGCCTTGTAACCCTATAAATTTAGCCTCATACTTGGTGACATTCTCATCCTTCTTTTTCCTTAGTCACAGAAATTTTCATTCTATATCTACTCGATGGTCAGAAGGAAAGTATTTTTCTAAGAAACTATCTTTAAACTCCCTACATTCCCTATTTGATTCTTATTTATACTCCTTTGTGTTTTGAACCAATGACCACCATTGATCTACATCTATTGTGAGGTGATAAACTACCATGATAACTTTTTCTCTTTTGCTACTCCCCAAAGCATGAAATATTTTTCTCAAAGGAAATTATTCATTTCTCAGTTACATATGGATTTTTAGTCTGATTTAATGTTAGTGGTTGTTGCCTCATGAAGATGTTTAACATTGATCCTCCACATTGTGGATCAGGGTGCTTCATATGGGTAAGCTTATTATTCATAACCTGAATATGTTGTCCCGATACGTTTATAAGATGATCAGCCCCAATTGCATCACCTACTCTACTATAATTATCCTGAGTAGGAGGGAAATACCTACATAGATTACGTGCATTGATATAGTTTCTAGTCTTTCTACTAGGAGCCATTTCTAAATAATGACATACACCAGATTAGTTTATGAATCGCAATGCATAATTCCAAACTAGTAAAATACCTAACATAAATTGAACAATTTATGCATATAATCCCTATAAATAAAAAATGTTTTCTTTGAGGAAGTATTTACTCAAGAATCCTTCATACTGTTTTGTAAATAAAATGTTAATTATCCTACGTATACCATCGGGAGTGTCATAACCAAGAGTGCAGTGAGGCATGTTGTTGCGTACTAGGATACCCTGGGTCAATCCAGAAACTCTTAGTCAGAGTTTTCACTCCCAGGTACTTCTGTGCCAGAGCCGCCTCTACCTGCTCATATCCAGATAGGGATTTATTTCTTGGAAAATTCACAAAATATTTATGTTACCAAAATTCTACTAAGTTCTTCTATACTGATCCTCAAAGTCCATCTTAGGGTAATGTTCTCTAATCACAGTTTTTATAAATCAAGTTTCCAAGGTTTTTACTAAACTTCCTACGATACCAAATGTATTAACCCAACCCCATAAGCCCAGATATCGTGCATTATTTAACTAAATTGGCATGATTATAGGTAATCAAGTCTCGAAGGACCGATCAGTTTTGTAGTCTTGGAAAATATATTGCATACATGAACGTTACATTACACATTCAAACATAAAACACAACAAAAATAATATGTGGGGAACTCCATTATTCCCCTAGATTAACCCTACATATCAAACATAATACACTAGGAATCCTGGAAAAAAAACATAAGAAAGGGGTGAGCTCAGATGCTTAGTAAGGGTAAATAATTTAGAGGAAGCTATAAACATTTAAGGCAATATGTGTATTAAAAACAACAGCCTTTTAAACCTTAACTTTAACATAATATGGAGAAAATATATAAAACTTTACCATATAATCATGCACATTGATATTCTACTAGTCAAATAATCACATGAAATAATTAATTTCATAATTACAGAATGCCTAAAGTCGGACATCAGTACCACATAGTCAACGCCTCACGACAAGTCAACAAATAAATTTTATTTCCAGGACTTGTGCCAAGAAACTAATTTGTCTCATGATATCTACCGATGTATCGAGGGTCTATAGTAGGCCCCACCTGTCACTTACTAAGTCTACTACATTATTTATATAAAAATGTGGAAACATAACACAAACATTCATATTAAAACTAGCATAAGAAATGTCAATACTTCAAACATAAACCATTAAGAGTATAAAAATAGAAAATCCATAGTCAAACTTATCAAAAAACATTTGATACAATATGGAAGATTGGATTATAATAATCAACCTTAATCAAGAATAATATCCAGTAAAGAAAGTTGACATAGTTGAAAATGATCAGTAAAACTTTTTTAGAGAAATATCCCTTTTAGTGAAATCATTTAAAAGTCACCCATTTATAAAGAAAGTTATTTAAAATATATTTTTAATCAAAGTGTCCCATACCACTTTGAAACTTTTTAAAAGAATTAACATTTTAATGCAACCATGTCTATATAAATAAATCCTTAAGACCATTTTGAAAAAATTGACACTAATGAGAAAGATTTAGAAGAATAGATATTTAAAACATTTAAAATGATTTTTTAGTTAAATAGTTCCATAAAAGAATCATTTTGAAATTTATTTTATGAAATATGTACATGGATAATAAATACATCCTATAAAATATTTACATATAAACAATCTTGAATAATAATGAGATTGAGGAATTAACCCTTACCTTACACTTTCTTTGGGTCGAGGGTACGTTTAACCTCATGTATAATGACCATAGTATGTTATTAAGTTATACCAGAACCATATTCATATTTACTATATCATAAATGATTCATTTATGACTTTATACTACCAATTTAATAATGAATTCTATGTTAAATTAACATTTCGGGTAATAATCGCTTTCTTTATCGTACGTGTTTTAACTTGTTATTCTTGATTGTTTCATTTCGATCAAGACTTAAATACTTCCAGAATATAAAACATGATTTATATATAATATATATTTACAATATAAATATGTATAAAATATAGATATATGAAATTTAAAACACCGTTTATTGGGACAGTAGGTCATGCGTACGCATAAACGTTGTTTCTGTTTTCATATCGTATTGAACAAGAGTAAATGAATAAGATATTTGTAACTACATATATATATATATATATATCTAGTAGAATTATTATGTCATATATTACATACTTTTTAATAATATATATTTTTATAATCATTGTTGAATATTGAACCTAGAAATGAATCTCATTGCCTCGTGGAGACGTTAAGTCGTTCATACACACGAGCGACGATATCATTTCCTTGATGAATAAAATGTGTGGAATGGGATGGAATGTTAATTTTAAAGAGAAATTAGCATGTTATTTTCATTATTTATATACATATTAATCATCATTATATCCATCCAAATAACATGGTGTTGAATAACAAATTACACCACGGTGTGGAGACGGTAAGTCGTACGTCCACACGCATGGTGACATTATCATTCACAAGATTGATAGAACAATGAATATGGGTGTACCATATTTATAATAACATCATAGTATGTATATGGTATAGGATTAATTAATTTGGTTTTGAAATAATAGTATTTTGTTTCATAAACTCGTTTATGTCTACTTTGACACTATTTGGTATTTGGATTTTGTTAAAATCATAAAAACATTATCACTTAAAAAAATATTTAATCAACCCTAAAATGTTATATTAACCTAGAAAATTCGTGGATGGAATCAAAATATTCTATTTAAATTTATTGTTATATTTATAATATCCATTATTTTAACATTTCATTGATTGAGTAGTTATTACATCATCATTGTGTCATAAATAAATTTAATTATTTATCATTTAAAAAAAATACCATTATGTGTGAAATCATTTTAGATTTATAATAATATTTATAGTCCAATTTATCTTATTTATAACCCTACATTAAAAATGGTTTTGTTATTAATATTTGAATTTAACATTTTTAACTCTTCTTTAAATAAAATAATAGTGAATGTCCTAATCTAATCCAAGTGGACCAAAAGGATAATATTTTATTCCTAAGTTTGGTTTTGGTAGAAATACACTTATCCAATAGAATTAGGACATATGTTATGGTCATTATAATATCATTTTTACCTTTAATTTTCCTATTTACTTTTAATTGTGGTAAATAAAAGTCAAAATTTATTAATCACCAAAAATTATTATCATCTTATTGAACAGAATTTTACATACTGATGTCAATTGTGTCTCTAAAATTTTTTAAATTCAATTCACAAAAGTGGAAAAATTACCCGAAAAGCCAGGATCCGGTGTAAGCCGGTCCTAATAAAATAAAATAAAGAAAGAGAGTGAAAAGAGTCAAGCATGCAGGGGAATATTACAAAAGCGAGTGTGCACCACCCCACACCTGTCTGCCTCCACCAGTGGAGCGCAATAGTCCGGGGTCGTAAAAGACCACATCTCTCCTGCATCCGTGAGTGCCCGATTTTCCAGTGCATCCGCCACCTGATTCGCCTCTCGGTAGGCATGTGATACCTCCACCCGCATCTGCACAATATCATTAAGACAACCCACCCATTACGGCAGTACACGCCACGGAACCTGGCGCGTCTTGGTACTCAAGGCGTGGACCACGACCTGAGAGTCAGATTCAATCCATATATGTTCCCAGTTAAAGTAGACAACGTACCTGATGGAATATACCATGGCCCAAAGTTCCGCTTCAAACGCGGTACCAATTCCAATGGCGTGATGATAGCATCCTTTCACGAACCCACGGTAGGTGCGAAACACGCCTCCAGATCCCGATGTGCCAGGAGCACCCACCGCAGCCCCATCAACATTAACCTTTTGGCAGGGTCTGATGGGTGGGATCCATCGAATATACTTCAGCATCCGAGGCAATGAATGCCGCCCCGAGACACCAAGAGTAAGAAGAATTTGCAGATCTGCAACTGTGTTAGACATTGTCGCATCCTGCACACAAGATACTGCATAGACATCCCTATGTATCGCCCTCACCCCTTGCTGAACAGTGGGGTGCAGATCATTGAAAGTTTCCGTATTGCGGGATTCCCAAATGACAGCAACAGCCGCTGCAATTTCAGCCAAAAATAGATTAGAAAAATGTTCGTTGAACCTACCATGAAAAGCAGCAGACAACACTTGACAAACCGGCCTGTAGGTGTCAACATTAACCCCAAAAACCAGCCCGATGTAATCCCACAATTGTTTTGCATGATGGCAGCACACAAAAACATGCTGGACCATTTCATCGGCAGCTTTACACATGGAACATATGGATGCCATTTGGAGCCCAGCCTTCTTGAGAGCATCCGATGTAGGCAGACGATTTTTCCAGATCCTCCATATCAGAGAAAACCGAGAAGGTTTGATGAAGTGTTCTCTGTATTTCAGCAACCATGAAGGTGCAGGGGAATGATCCCCACATGTGGTCCTCTAAAAGTCTTTTCTATTGAATTTCCCGGTTCTTCTATGCATCCAGATCAGAGTATCATGCTCCATGAAGACATAACCAGTTACTTCATGCTCAACCTGCACAGGAGCACTAATAGAAGCAGATTGTAGCTGTGATAGAAAGCTGGAAATTGTCAAATTGGCTGCCTCATGTGGCACATTAGAATCAAAAAGAGGTTGTGTGAGCCATCTTGTGTTCTAGAAGTTAAGGGTGGAATCCCTGCAAACCAACCAGCGGGTATCATGCATGATTCTGACATACGCCTGCTTGATAGAAGTCCACACCGACGAGGCATGGTTCCATTTGTGTCCATTTAAGAGCCTCCTTGTTATACTGTTTGAGAGAAAATAATCATCAGCTTCATGAGTAATCAAGTTCCAAGTGAACTTCCCAATCAACCCATCATTAAACGTCCGGAGGTCCTTGATTCCTAGGCCCCCCATCTCCACTGGTTTAATGCATTCCTTCCAAGCCACTGTAACCAGCTTTCTTTCATGTGGGGACCCCGTCCATATGAAATTTCGTACCATACTCTGAAGTTCCTTGAGAAGACCCCTCGGCCATTGATAAATGGAGAAGGAGTATACAAATTTCGATGTGATAACTGAATTCACAAGACAGACCCTTCTGGCCATGGACATAGCTTTCCCCTTCCAGCTGGTCATATGATGGACAATTCCAGCAGAGATTCCTTCAAGGTGCTGTCTTTTCATTTTACAAAAGCGGTAAAATTACGTTTTAAGAAATTTTGCCAATGTGCCTAGAAGGTGGGTAAAGGACGTTAAAAAGTTCAATAAATTTTTATACATCTAATTTTATTATAAAATGAATCCAATGAATTAAATTGAAATTATATAGGTATTATATATCTATTTTAACTTAAAATAAAGTTATATAAACTATGTAATTATTTAAATTAAATGTCGGATTTAAACAATAACAGAGCGTTTTTTACTATTCATTGAAAATTCAATATTTTCAAAAAATTACCAAAAATTTACACTAATATAGTTTTGATATTCTAAATTAAAAAATGAATTTTATTTTAACAAATTAAAAACATATAAGTTTCATTAATTAATTTAAAATTAATTCCTATTGTCAAAACCAAAAGGTGGGTTTTTTAAAAGTAAAAACTATGATAAGATTGACATGTGTTTATGTCAAATTTAAATGTGAAATTTCTTATAATGACTTAAATTGTATTAAATGATAAAAATATAATCTAATTATACTTCAAAACTATTCAAATTCATAATTTAACACTATAAATTACTTTGATTAAAAAAGTTGTTTTCAATTAAAATTTAGTATTTTCATTATTCATAAAAATGTGAAAGATATCAAAAAATAACCAAAATTTTATCCAAACTAAATATTTATGTCCTGATTCTAAAGAATAATTTAATTTCACTAAATTTAATATATATAAAATTTTAAAATATTGGTTTTAAAAAGGGTTCTCCATTAAAAGAAGGTAAAATTACATTTTTTGAAAAAAACTTCTTTTATCTAAAAAATGAATTTGTTCTTATATTATGTCTAAGAAATAGATAATATAGATTATAAATATATATAGAGTATATAAAATTCAAAATTTAGTAAATAATATTCATAACCGCTTTTTGAACGGCTAGTTTTGTAAGTCGTGGTGCACTCAAACTCGGTGTTGCGTGTAGCGCAAGTTATTGAATTACTTTGAATAGATAACATACTATGAAATATTGCAGTGTTACATTCTCCCCTACATCAATAAATTTCATTCTCTAAATTTGACATTTTTCTTCAAAAATAAAAGGATAAAAATTGAAAAATATCTTTGTGGAAAACCCACATGGGAAATTGGGTTAATAAAATTTAGACTTAATAAGAGGGAAAGGGAAATGAAAAAGTCACCACAAAATTATGATCTAGATTAGGAAAACATTGGTGGAAATTAGAGACACATAATTGGAGGAAAGATTAAATATTTATAGGGAGTGATTGAGTTATCAATCACAAACAATAGTAAAATTTAGGGCCTCAAATCCATCAATCTATGATGATTTAAAATATCATCGGTTCAACAAAACATAAAGTGTTGGGATAACACATTTTTTGTTTTAAGATCCCTTACCTAATGTTTAAGAATTAATTTATTCATTTAATAAGAAGAATAAAATATACTTAACATATATAGTTTCATCCTTTAACTAATTCCTACCACAAACTGATCTTTCACTCCAAAAGATAATAGAATTCAAAAATATTTTATTTATCCTAATTATATAGGGTTAAAAAAATAATGAATTTATAATTAATTACTCAAAATTTTTAAAAAACTATATTATACAATCCATGAAATCATGTAGGCCAGTGTTAGGGGATGCACCCTTGTCATTCTTCGGTTGCGGGTTCAATTCTCACAGCCTTGCCAGGCAGGACGGGTTGTCGCCCAACCTCCAGGTTTTTTTATAACAATCCAAAAATAATCGTAAGATATATTTTAACCTTAAATAATAGTATCCAATGTCCAAATTAATCCATTCTAACCTTTATAGTTATCCAAAATACTTCTATCCAAACTCTCTCTAGAAGGTTTATAAATTCTAAAATCAATTGTAATATCATATTCCCCAAACAATGTAATGTAGCTCTTAGTGTCACATACTGAAAATATGAATAGCCTTATCATATGGAAATCTTAATGAAAACAAAAAGTACTACAGTAAAATTATTATATATATCACATTATTCTTATAACCAGAATATAATTATTGGATCCAAAAACACAAATTCATTAATTATTCTACGTCAACTATAGTAACAGCATAAGCTTTACCTTTCTCCCATGGCCTTTTATAAGGTAATTTTCCTTGGATCTTAGGAAATTAATTTTCTTAATTCCCCATTTCTCTACAATTGTAGCATTCAACATTGACAGCCACTTTCATTCCAATGCAATCATGATCCTGGTGAGCTTTTTGTCCACATTTTTAGAAAACTCTCGTTTTTTTGGCAAGTACAGGGGTGTTTTTTCCCACAATTATCACATAAGGTAAAATACTTCTTTCCATTTTTCCATTTATCTATCTCTTTCTCCACCTTTCTCTTCTTATCTATCTTTAATTTAATGTCATAAGACTTAAAGGATTCCTTTTCTGTCTTGATATCACATGAAACTATGTCTTCATACGATGAGAAGGATTGTGAGACTAATGGTCGAAAGAGAAATGGTTTTAACCCATCAAAGAAAAAATAAATATTACTCTTTGGGTTGTGTATATAATCTTCTGCATACCTTGCTATGATATTAACTTTAGCCTCATACTTTGTGACATTCTCATCCTCATTTTCCCTCTTACTCAGAAATTGTCTTCCTATGTCTTATTGATGGTCATAAGGAAAGTAGTTTTCTAATAAAATATATTTAAACTCCCTCCATTCCCTATTTGATACTTATTCATCCTCCTTTTTGTTTTAAACCAATATCCACCATTGATCTGCATCTCCTTTGAGGTGATAAACTACCATGACAACTTTTTCACTCTTTCTACTCCCTAAACCATCAAATATTTTCTCTAAGGAACTTATTCATTTCTCTGAAACAAATGGATTTTTAGTCCCATTTAATGGTGGTGGGTTTTTCCTCATGAAGCTATCTAACATTGATCCTCCATGTTTTGGATCAGGGTGCTACATATGGGTAAGGTTATTATTTATAACCTGATTTAGTTGTCCCAGTATGGTTATAAGATGATCAGCACCAGTTGCATCACCTTATCTACTATAATTTCCCTGAGAAGGATGGAAATATCTACATGGATTATGTGTGTTGATACAGTTTCCATTCCTTCCACTATGTGCTATTTTTAAACAACAACATATGCTAGATTAGTTTATAAATCGTAATATAAAATTCCAGACTCGTAAAATATCTATCATAATTGAAAAATTTATGCATATCATCCCTATTAAAAAAAATATTTTCTTTTAAGAAGTATTTACTCATAAATCCTTTATAATTTTTCGTAAAAAAATTTAATTATCCTAAGCATATCCCTCTATAGTGTCATAACCAATAATGAAGTAAGGCTTATTGTCGTGTTCCAGGATACCTTGGGTCAAGACCGAAACTCCTCGTCAGAGTTTCCACTCTTAGGTACATCTTTTCCAGAGCCAAATCTACCTACTCTCATCCAGGTAGGGATGTATTTCTTATAAAATACACAAAATTGTTACATTATCAAAATTCTAGGAAGTTCTTCTATACTAATCCTCAAATCTATCTTGGGGTAATGTTCTCTAATAAGATTTTTTTTCTAATATAGTTTCGAAGGTTTATACTAAAATTCCTATAATACCAACTTTAATTCCCCGACCCAATAAGCCCAGAGCTGGTGCATTATTTTTATAAATTGGCATGATTACAAGGAATCATGTCCCGAAGGACCGATCAGTTTAGTAGTCTTGGAAAATAGTTTACTTACATGAATGTTACTTTAGACATTCAAACATAAAACAGATCATAAATAATCCATTTATAATGTCATTATTATTCTATCTTAACCCTAAATATGAAACATAATACACTTCTTAGAATATTGGGAAGAAAAAACATAATAAATGGGTGAGATCAGACGCTCAGTAAGGGTAAATAATTTAGCGGAAGCTATAAAATTTCAAGGAAAGATGTGTAATAAAAACAACAGCCTTTTAAAAATTAACTTGAACATAATACAGATAAAATATGTCAAACATTAACATATAAACAATAACATGGATATTCCACTAGTTGAATAATCACATGTAATAATTAATTTCATAATGAGGGAATACCTAATGTCAGACATCATTAACACATAGTCAAGGCCTCGTGCCAAGTCTAAAAATAATATTTTGGTCAAAGCCTTTTTCCAAGATACTAATTTGTCTCATGATACCTACTGATTCATCGAGGGGCTATAGCGGGCTCCACTCGTCACTTACTAAGTCCACTACAATCCTCATATGAAAATGTTGAAACATAACATAAACATTCGTATTAAAACAAGCATATGAAATGTCAATAATTAAATCATAAAACATGATGGGTATAAAAATAGCACATACACATTCAAACATATCATACCTCATTTGATACAATATAGAAGATTATATTATAATAAATCAACGTTAATCAAGAATAATATCTAGTAAAGAATGTTTCCATAGTTGAAAATGATCGGTAAAACTTTTTGAGAGAAATATCACTTTTTGTTCAGTCATTTAAAAGTTACACATTTATAAAGGAAGTTATTTAAAAGATATTTTTGAATATAATTTTCCCATACCACTTTGAAACTTTTGAAAAAAAATTAACATTTTAAAACAATCATGTCCATATAAATAAATCTTTAAAACCATTTTGAAAATATGGACACTTATGAGAAAGATTTAGAAGAATAAATATTTTAAACATTTAAAATGATGTTTTACTTAAACAGTACCTTAAAATAATCATTTTGAAATTTATTTTATGAAACATGGACATGGATAATAAATTGTCCCAGAAAATACTTACACTTAAACAATCTCGGATAATAATGAGATTGAGAAATTAACCCTTACATTGCACTTTCCTTTGGACGAGGGTGCGTTTAACCTCTTGTATAATGACCATTGTATGTTATTAAATTATAAAAAACCATATTCATATTTATTGTACCATACATGATTCATTTATGACTTTATACTACCCAATTAATAATGATTTCCATGTTAAATTAACATTTCAGGTAATAATCGCTTTCTTTATCATACGTGTTTTAACTTTTTATTCTTGATCATATAATTTAGATCATTATTTAAATATGTATATAATATAAAACATTATTTACATATCATAAATATTTAGAATATAAATATGTATGATATATATATGAAATGAAGAACACTTTTTATGGAGACGGTAGGTCGTATGTGTGCATAAACTTTGTTTCCGTTTTCATATCGTATTGAACGGGAGT
Source organism: Viscum album (assembly GCA_963277665.1). Lineage (NCBI taxonomy): Eukaryota > Viridiplantae > Streptophyta > Magnoliopsida > Santalales > Viscaceae > Viscum > Viscum album. The sequence continues at coordinate 1,045,123,284 of OY728138.1, read as the reverse complement.
AAGTGAATAAGATATATGTAATTATATATATATGTATATATAAATATCCAGTATAATTATTATGTCCAATATTACATACTTATTAATAATATATATTTTTATAATCATTGTTGAATGGAGAATGTTGAAATTAATCTCATCGCGTCGTGGAGACGGTAAGCCGTACATTCACATGAGCGACGATATAATTTATTTAATGATTAAAAAGTGTAGAATAAGATGGTATATTAATTGTGAATATAAATTAGCATGTTATTTTCATTATTTATATACATATTAATCATCATTATATCTATCCAAATAACATAGTTTTGAATAACAAATTACACCACGACGTGGAGACGGTAAGTCATACGTACACACGCATGGTGACATTATCATTCATAGGAAGGATATAATGATGAATATGGTTGTATCATATTTATAATAATATCACAGTATGTATAAGTTACTAGATTTATTGTTTTGTTATGTAAATAACAAATAAAGAGAACGTGGAAGAACAAAAGAACTTTGAAATAGGTGATAAAATAATTACCTCTTCTTTGGGTGTTTCCTTTTGATTTGAACAAAAGGGATCATTATGATGGCTTTATGCTCAAGGTAAGGCCTCTAGGTTGGAGTTAGGGAAGTTGGGGGGAGATTTTGGTAGGTTTTGGCTGAGCTAAATGGATTTGGAGGTCTGATTGTGAGAGAAGGGGAAGTGCCCTTTTATAAGAGAGGTGAGGGTCACATTAGGAAAGATTTGAAATATTATTTTATTATAAAATAATTTCCTATTTCTAATGGAAAAAAATTGATTTATTTCGAATCTAAGGTGGTTATGGGTCTAAATACTCTCAACCAACAGGTTTTAGACAAGTTTAGGTCACCATATTAATGCTATCTTTTATATTTAACTCTTAGTTAAATAGTTTAACTTTTACCATGTCCTCTTATATTATTATAATAAATTGTAAATAAACATACTATAAAAATAAAAGAGAACCAAAATTGGTTCATTATTGATATATATAACCATATTTATGTCCTTTTTATGAACCATATATTTTTAGAAATATTATATAAATTAATAATATATTATTTCTTTTAAAAACTCACTTATGTCATTTTTGACACTATATTGTATTTTGTAATTGTTAAAGTCATAAAAACATTATCACATAAAAGAAATTATTTAATCAACCCTAGAATTTTATATTAACCTATAAAATTCTTGGATGGCAAAAAAATCCTCAATTTACATGTATTTTTATATTTATAATATTAATTATTTTAATATTTCATTGATAAAGTAATTATTGCATCATCATTGTGTCATAAATAAATTTAATTATTTAATATATAAAAATTATAAATAAATTACCATTATGTAGGATATATTTTATTAGTTATAATTAATATTTATAATTGAATTTATCTTATGTATAACCTTATAATAAAAATGGTTTAGTTATTATACTTTAAATTTAACACTTTTAACTCTTCTTTAAATAAAATAATAATAAATGTCATAATCTAATACAAGTGGAACAAAAGGATCATATTTTATTTCTGAAATTGGTTTTTCTATAAATACACTTATCCAATCGAATTAGGACATGTTTTGAGGTAATTATAATATCATTTTTACCTTTAATTACCCTATTTATTTTTAACCGTTGTAAATAAAACTCAAAAGTTAATATTCACAAAAAAAAATCATATTATTGAACCACATTTAACTTACTAATGTCAATGGTTTCTCTCGGATTTCTGAAATTCAGTTCATAGAAGTGGTAAAATTATTTTTTATGCAAATTTCCAAATGTTCCTAGAAGGTAAGTAAAAGATGTTAAAAAGTTCAATAGAATTTTATACATCTACTTTTATTATAAAATGAATCGAATGAATTAAATTGAAATTATATAGGTATTATATATCTATATTTACTTAAAATAATTTTAACTAAAATAAATAATTATTTAAATAAAAGGTTGGTTTTAAACAAGAAATTAGTGTTTTTCACTATTCATCAAAAATTGAATGTTTTCAGAAAAATACCAAAAAATAACCCTAAGATAATTTTGATATTCCGAATTAAAATATTAATTCTATTTTACAAAATTAGAAATATATATGTTTTATTAATTAATATAAAATTAATTCCCATTGTCAAAACCAAAAGGAGGGTTTTTAAAAAGTAAAAACAATGAAAAGAGTGACATGTGTTTATGTCAAATTTAAATGTGAAATTACTTATAATGACATACATTGTATTAAATGATAAAAATATAATCTAATTATACTTCCAAACTATTCAAATACATAATTTAACACTATAAATTATTTTTATTAAAAAAGTTGTCTTCAATTAAAATTTAGTATTTTTCACTATTCATCAAAATATGAAAGTTATCCAAAAATTACCAAAAATTTATCCAAACTAAATTTTTTTCTCCCTATTCTACAGAATAATTTAATTCCATTAAATTTAATATATAAAATTGTCAAATATTGGTTTTAAAAAGGGTTCAACATTAAAAAGGTGATAAAATTGCCTTTTTTGAAAAATACTTCTTTTATCTGAAAAAATGAATTTGTTCATATATTATTACTAAGAAACACATAATATGGATTCTAAATTTATATATAGTATATAAAATTAAAATTTAGTTAATAATATTCATAACAGCGTTTTGAACGGCTATTTTGGTAAGTCATGGTGTGCTCGAACTCGGTATTGCGTGTATCGCAAGTTATCGAATTAATTTGAAGAGTTAAGGTACTATGAAATCTTGTGGTGTTATAATACAAGTAATTAGAGTTTTATATAATTTATTCCCCATCACCTCAACTAATGAAAATATGTTTCTTCATCTCATTATTCCAATCATTTTTTTATATAACTACATGAGTCTGAAACATCCATATTCCACCATTTTCTTATAATGTTCCCATGAGCATAATTTCATCACATGATAATTTATACAAAAATACACATCATAAAATCATGAAATTTTAGGATTTATATAGGATTTATATTTTGAACACTAATACTTTCAAATGTTAGACCTTAACCCAAACCACTGGGATAAGGATTTATTGAAAAAAATAACCTTAAGCACAAACAAATATATATATATATATATATATTAACACACACATGTGTGTGAGTGTGTTTGTGAGATTTTTTGTGTTAATTATCATATATCACACGATAATCGAAAATATAGAGCTTCAATCTGACAGGATCTTGCCCAAATTGTTAAAAACAAAAATAAAAAAAAGGAGAAGGGGTCAAACATGAAAAAACCTCTCTCATATAAAATATAGAACAAAATATATTGACACTCATAATATATCATGTAATTTTTATATTACTACCTACTAGGATCATCATCCCATTATGAGTTATAGTCTGATTACCTATGTGACCTAGTCACCATTGTTGTTCTCCATTGAGAGAAGTCTTTATTCCTCTTAGAAATCCTTGAATAGATGGTTCTAAATAAATACTTATCAACTAAATTAACCTTAACCTTACAAAAATAATCCTTTTATGGATCACCTATATGATCATGTTTCATATTAATGATGTTATCCCAACATCCCTTTATATTACTAATATCTATCTAATGATTGATCACTTCTTGGATCTAAGAAAATTGAACCACTAGTTCATTATTACAAGACCCCTATTGAGGCTACCCCTTGATTAAATATGCTAATTCCCTTGGTTTTTATCCCTTTTCCCAAATTCCTAGACCTATTTCTTCTATTCCTACACATTTATTAGTGCACCTTAACCCGAATCTTGAAAAAAAAACAATCTTCTAATTTTCCTCTACAAATTGACCACATACATTCCATATTATTAAGATTCGCTTCTACCAATAATATTATAAAACCCCTCCCAAACTAATTCTTTATTTATAAAAAATGAATCATTAAAATTTACCTAAACCTTCACAATACTAGAATAAATTATACATTTCCCTTTTGCTGAGAGGTAGTGATAACCTCTAACATCTGCCTATATATTACTAGCCTTTGATTTTCATTCTCAATCTTGATACAAATATTAATTGTTGTCGTAGACAGTTCCCCTTCCCCAAAACCTAATTATCCCATTTAAAAACCTAAATAATCAATCTTTACCTACTCTTGAGGACCTATACATGAAATATCACCAGGATTCTCCTTCCTATGATTGAATCTAGTCACTGGTTGATTACAACCTAGTCCATATAAATGAAACATGATCTCTATATATATCATGTTTGTAATAATATTATCCGTAATAATCAAAATAATAATACCATTTACAATAATAATATATACTAATAATAATATCAATGAAATTACAACAACATTATTATTAATATAAATAATAATAATTAAATCATATACAATTATATTAATATAAGAATAAAAAGTAAGATTAATAATAATTATACCATTAATAATAATAATATCATATACATACCTTAATAAAAATAACAATACCATTATAAATATTATAATATCCTAACTAATAATGATGATAATAATAAACTCACACACATGCACGCCTAAAGTTATCATATAATTAAGAAAAAGATATTATTAACATAATATTTTTCAAAAATTAAATAATAATATTATTAGTTTTTATACTAATAATAATAATAATAGTATTAAAAACAAACAAAATACCATTAGGGTATGGTAATAATGAATGTCCCATTAGTACCTTCCAAATCTCCTGGAAAATACATTCTCATTTTCATAAAAATCATTAGGTGATATAAACTCTAAATCATTATAATTTTTATCCTAAATAAATATCGCTAGTCATTTTTTATAATGAACCAATTTTTGAAACACCATGTTTGATTTTCCTAACCACTTTCTACACCCAAACCACCATCAATAACTAAAAATAATATTTTTTTTCATTCTATTTCTTACACCTAGAAATCATATAAATTGGTTAAATATTATTGGATGCACATTTTTTAGTTTTATGAAGATCAAATAATACTTATTTAAGTAGTGAATGAAAATGAAACCAATGGAAAGTTCACCAACACTATTGAAACTGAAACCATATATAAACTAAAATAAATATTTTTATTATATTTCAAAGATGAATGAGCCTCTCGTCTTCAATAATGTTCTTGATGAAGATCACTGAGAAGTATAAAAAAGACTTCTTCCTCCTAGGGTATCTATGGGTTGACAAATCATCAAATGGTTGGGTGTGATTCTCCATTCATCTAGGGTATGTTGGTACCTTGACTGTAAAGAAAGAAGATGAAGAGATGTGGCTATAGATAATTGATAGAAATTTCTCATGTAACTTATACCATTTTCTTGTATTTTTCACCTGTATATTATAAATGGGGATTATTCTTGATCCTTACATGCATTTACATTAACATTACATAACATTATAGTAATTATACAGTTATAAATTCATTGTAGCCCTTTAGTCATAAGCATGCAGTTAACAAATAAATTTATTCAACCAATTCATCCTAATGATAATTATATTAAACAAAACAATAAATTATATCTATACATTGAATATTTAAAACAATTATCATTTATTATTTGATTGAGTTTCTAAATTATAGAATACAATTAACTCATATCATAACATGTATTATATTTTTATATCATATACCATGATATAAAAATGTTTTATGTGTGATATAATTATACCACACTTTATGGAATTTCATAATAAGGTATATGATATGCCTTTATTTTATATATTTCATATATCTCTTTATATGGTCTAGCCAAGATACTTTCATATATATATAAGGATTTAGGGAATATCTCTATATATATCTTATTTAAACTAAATCTCATTTACTTTGTTCCATTTCACATTATATTGTACCATGTTTAATAAATTTTTAAACCATTTACAAAACTACTTTTGGATCTTTCAAAAAAAATATTATAAATTTATCATAAATTTCACTTTTTATCACATCATATGTAATACTTTTTAAATATACATCCAAAAATCATTTTTGATAAACTCTAATAAACTTTTATAGAAACTCTATATGTTTCATAAAATAAATACACTTCCAATTAATGAAAAAAATTAACCCATAGGCCTTTTTTGTGTTGAAATAAATATGAATTCAGAAATATATAAATATAAACAAAAAGAGAACTCTTTCAAAAACCACAATGCTAATCAAGATATAAAGGGATCCAATGTTATATATATCAAACACATGTATCTATATACCTATGTCTAACAATTATTTTATATAAAATTTTTGATAATCATATGATCAATTTTAAATTCATCGAATAACTACAAGACATAGAGTTTTTCAGTCCCATATAACTAGTCATACTATTGATCCAACATTTTATGAGTTTAATTTGTTATCAATGGTTATCAATGGTTTCCAAAGAATAAGGTTTTTATTAATGTTAATGTGTTAATAAAGATTTTATATCTTTTAAGATCATATCAATTGAATAATCTAATCATTTTGATGAATAATAAGTAGCTTCGATGTTCATTGGAGATGATGATGAAGTGATGATCATGAATGATGAAGTATCTGAACTTGTTGAAGAAGATAATAAGTTCCTAATAAATTGTATATATTTTAAGAGTTTCAATTTTTGAAAAATTATCTTGGAAGATTGATTTTAAATTTTATGGAATTTATTTTCATTGGAATTACTTTATAAATTCAATAAAAAATGATTTGAAGATTATAGTTTCATAGATTTTGAGGATTCTTGGTGAAGTTCTCTATTGCTATGATAAAAGACTACTTTAAATAAGGTCCATCCATGATATTTAGATAATGTTTTAATATTGTTTTTAGATAAATTAAAATTATTATTAATCCATTTTATAATGTTTAGATATCATGGAAGTAGTTCCGGATGTAATCAGTTTATAGTAAGAAGTTGAAGCATTGTTATGCCACACAACTTGGTTGACATCATAGATATTAATTAAGGAATAATTTTTATATTCTAAGTAGTTACTATGTCATATAAAGTGGATGTATTGACATTGGGTGACCCTAGAAAATTTAGGTTCTCTATATCATAAAAATATCCTATGTCATAAAGACTTGATTGATATGGTGATCGTGATGTTAAATGGGGACCACATTCTATATGAGAAAATCAAGTAAATTTTAGTGTCCTTTTTAATTTTATGGTTTCTCAATCATAATTTAATTCCATTCCTTATCCATCTGAAATCATGTTATAATACACCGTAGCATGTGTTTCTACATTAAAATGTTTGGTTTTCAAGAATTTGGTGTTTCTGTATATTTTGAGAGTTCTACTCCATGGTTAGATCTTACACCACAAAGTAAGTATGATATTTTTCTATGCAAATGATCTTTATAATACCTCTATTCCACAAAATAGGATCACATCATAGGGTTATTTCAATTTTAAAAAATAATTTTTTTGAACTACCTTCTTACACCATAATAGTGGTGTCTATGTAGTAAAGAATAGTTTTCAAGTATGATCTGGGAAGCTCAATAGACTTGATGAATTGTATGAATTTAAGATGCTTGGGGGTTAATATAGTTTACTATAACTTTAAAATTACATTTTATGGATTTTCAATAATTAGTAAGATATAATAAAAAAGAAGATCTTGAAAAGGAAGTCAAATGAAGTTATTGGTTTGTTTTTTAACCTATAACTCCAATTCAAAAAAAAAATGTAAAATTTTCTAATACATAGTAGATTGGATGAAATAGTTGAATGGGATGAGATAATGCTTGGAACTGTTATATTATAGAGTATTTCTATGTTCCAAGACTGAGAAGATTTAACAGTTAATTCTATCATAGAAATACTTTAATATGAAATATAAAGATAATATTCAATATATTCTTATTTCTACACAGAATTTTGAAATAGATAAATATCTGATCTATTGAAATATTATTGCTCACTAGAGTTAAAATAAAAAAATAATAATAATAAATTAGGTGAAGAAGTGGTTGTGAATTCCGTACTTTCATGGATAGAAGAAGTATCTTGGAAATAGTGCAATAGAAAAAGAAGAATAGAATTCAGAATTCATTTTTTCTATAAGTGACGTAAATAATAATGGGAAATTGTGCATTTCTACTTTTCATAAAAGAATAGGTAGTCCTTTAATGTTTTTGTTTGATTGAAAAAGAATAATAAATAAGTAGTATATCTATAATAAGAAATAATTCTACATTGTTATAAAAATCTATTTTTATCCAAATATTGATCATTTTAATGTGTGGAATCCACCAGTGTATGAGATGCATCAAATAATAGTTCATATATTATAGACATTATTCTCAAGGTTATACCCTAATCGTTATAGCTCAAATGAGGAATCTATTAAGTTGTGTGATCATAGAGAAATATAGTTCTTACCAAGGACTATCCATCTCACATTTAGTGATGAACCTTGTAAATTTTTATGTTCATTTTATGTGTGTGTTTGGTTGTGCTACAAGAAATAAAGGAGAGATAGGGAATGAGTTTCCCATTCACTATAACAAGTGATAGGCGTAAATTTAAAAGGGATTAAATTTCAAGCTTAAATTAGATGAAGAATTACCAATACTAATTCACCCCCTCTCATTTTTTTTCATATCCCAATATTTCCCCTCAACTAGTATTAGAGATAGTTTCAACACTATTAGATTCTATATTTTTATTTAAAGTTTTTTTATTTGAAAAATTGATATTTCTTTCCTAATTTATAATGAATCAAAATATTTGTCTAAAATTATATATTTTTTTAAAATAATTTAGTGTTTATAAAGACCATGATAAATAATAGAAATAAAGAGAATAAGAAAACATGGAATATTACATTCTTATTAAAAGAGGGAAAATTTTGATATTCTCCAAGAAGGGAAAACAGGTTTACCTTAGAAGGGGAAGAATAAGATACTAAATGTACATCCTAGGATATAGAAAACATTAGTACCTAAATAGGATCAAGGAATTTAGTGATCCTATGGTTTGTGAAGATTATTGTTTAAACTATTCATAACTATAACCAAGTGTATGTGATTATATATTAGTATATTTATATATTGATACATTGAAGGATATGATAAATTTTATTCCAAGAAAATTAGTTTTTATAATCTATGGGATTTTTGAAATCATACAGTAAGAAATCACTCATCTTAAAGGTGAGTCTAACAAAATTGAGATTGCCTTAAAGGATGGGTCATTGAACTATATAGTGCTCTATCTGAAAGCTAGATCATTTGAAGAACTAAAATTGGATATTGAAGATAAGTACTCCCTTTTAGAAGATATGTTCCTCGATATTATCCATTATAAGAATGATTCCACTTAAGAATTTGAGAATAATACCCATGAATTAGAATACAAATTGAAAAATAGAATAGATATCAAAGATTTTCAATCGTAAGTGAAATCTAAAAGCATCAAGGAACTTGAATCATTAATAAAAGATAAGTATGAAATTCATGAAAAATAATTTTAAAGAGAGAGTAAGGATTATGAATATAGAGAGGAATTTAATAAATATTAGAATAATTATCTTAAAATAAAATATCTATAATTATAAATAGAATTACCAAATTTGTAAATGACACATATTGAGCCTACGCATTCAAATAAGTGTGGATCTTCTATCGTAGGAAATTATAAGAAGTATTTTTTGTAAAAATAAATCTATTATGTGATAATAAGATCAATAAATCATTCGAAAATATTTCTTAATAAGTCTCAAACATGAATTAAAATAAATATCTTTATTTCGTGATTAAAATAATTTTTTTACATGAAAAGTGTAGTTTTAAATACAAAATTAGTACAAATATAAGTGATAATAAGTGATGAATAGAATATCATTATGTCTATAGTAGATACAAAAATATGTATGAGTGTTAGTTCCCCAATTGAATCATAACTAGTGATTAAGATGACCTAAAACAACAGGAAATAAATAATAGTAGAACAAAAAATTTTGGGAAATTGATGTGGTTCAATATATTTAAAAATTATGAATTGGATATTTGGTATAATAAACTTATATTGAAATAAAAAATGAATTCCATTTTGGAGGGTTGAAAATTTAAGAATATGAAACATCCATAGATTCATGTGAAAATGTCCTCTTCAATCAGGTTTTCGAATCTTGGAGATATCTATGATGTGTGAAATTGTTTTAGTTATATAATTGATTCATGTTCATCCTATCAAGTACAAAATAAAAATAATAAAATAATATCAAAAAAATTGGTGAGGAATTAAAAATTATCCTTGAAAAAAATAGAATAATTTTGGAAGACTAAATTCCCCCCAAAAAGATTCAAAATAAATATGAGTCACCATTAGAGAAAAATACGATATGATTCAATGAATGTAAAAGAAGTGAATGGTGAGTGGTATGTAAAAAGGTAATGGAACACTAAATAATCCATGTTAATACTCCAAGAAGTATTCCATGGTTTCAATGAATGTATATTTATTTTTTAAAATATTCAAAGAAATAAATAATGTTAGATGAAGAAAAAGGCAAATTTTATACTAATAGAAAAGATAAAAATCTATATGAAAATCCAAAATTTCATGAAATTTTATCAATAAATGATGACCCTTGTATTAAATAAGAACTAAATGGGATATATAAATAACCTCAGTATAATTTTAGAATACGTCTAACCATTTGTGTAGCATAATAAGATATATTAAAAATTATTAATAATGTATTTGTATTAATGGAATTTAAAAATAAAATTCATCTTCACAAAGTAGAAAATGATTTGAAGAGACCCATAATCCCTAATATAAAATTATATCTAAAGAACATAAGTGGAATCATAAAGAGTAGAGACATTTAGTTGAGAAAAACATCTCAACTTTGTTTTTAACATTGAAGAATGATAAGATCCACCTTATTCCATTAACAAATTTGTATTATATATTTACTTAAAGTGCAAGGAATTGTTGGTGAATTATGGTTTTGGGTAGAGAACCTATGTATAAGTGAATTCAGTTAACAACAAATAAAAAATATGAATAATTAAACATCCATGAATAATTTCTCAATTGGTATTCAAATAAAAATATAATATATAATCATCTTTGATGAAGTTGAAGAATCCTTTGACAACACTATAGAGTAAGAAGATGAAGAAACCATTTTGGATTGATTTCATAAGTTGGTATTAAAAAGATCATACATTAAAGTTATCATCATTGGTCAAGATTAAGAAGTTATAAAATTTGGACAACTATATGAATATTTCCATTTTGATACTATCATCATTGAAATTCTGATGCATATCTATTGAAAGGAGTCATAATTATGAATATCATTAGAAATTTATTCTTTATGGGGGATACAAATGAATAATATTTAAAAATATGGTTGAATTTGTGTCTCATTTAAATATGAATATTCTGGAAGGTCCTTGATAATAATGTAATTGAATAGGTATACAATTATTTACCTCTCATCATTGATAACTAAAATCAGATTCTATCAAAAATGTGGAGAAGTTTATTTCTATCAAAGATATAAAAGGATATGTTTGAAAAAGTGTTAAGGGTGTTGTAAATCCTATTATGTTTAATGGTTATAATCTATGTATTAAGTATGTGCAGGAAATTCAGGATGAAATTATTGAGAAATATATATCTCTAATTGGTATCTATCAATTATTTTTTACATCCAGATTTAGATTGAACAGTCCTTGAATATATTTGTTACTTTGTATCATTTCATTTGGTATTATTTTAATTTATAAGAGATAGTTTATTTGTCTATTTAAAACCCTTTTGTTTTTTACATAGAGCATGGATCAGTAGACTTTGATTGTAATAGTTGATGACTCGTTGGAAAGTATGATTTGATATCATTCCATATGTTATTTTTATTTCTTGTTAATAAGGTGGATAGAAAGTAAAATGAAATTATTAATGAGAATTTGTGTGATATTGAGAAAGTAGAAAGATAATGAAATGAATGTTGACAAGTTTAGGTGATAGAAAAAGTTACCGAACATGTGTGAAAAGTGAATAGGAAGTGAGTATCGCATATTAATATTGACACATCATTTTATATGGGTATTTCCAACAAATAAAAATGGGTATATTATTGATCCCACTTTGTGTGAGTTATATTTTTTTATATGGTTGTAAATGAGTAAGTTTTTTATTGATGTTAATATGATAAAAAAGGTAATGTACCTTGGAATATTAGATCAGTTAAATAATCTAAACCTGCTGATGATGATAAAGTTTCTTGGATGTTTAATAGAGATGACGATGAAATACTAATGAAGAATAATGAATTATCTGATCTTATTGAAGAAGATAATATGTTCCCAAGAAAATTTCTTCTTGTTTCTAACTGTTTCAATATTGGATAACTTATCATGGATGACTGGTTTGAAATATGGTTGATGTTATTTTCATATAAGTACATAATGTTTTTAAGGAAACATTTATTTAAATATCAGTGTTTCATGGTTTTTTATGTTACCTATTTAAGATCTATATCTCTATAATGATGGAGATATTTGAATAAGTTTCATCTATGAGAGTTGGATAAAGTTTAGATGTATTTTGGAGGGTAATTTATATAATTCTTAGCATGGTTTGTATTTTTTAGATATCATGGAAACATTCCTTGATTTAAAAATTTTGTAGGAACAATAATAAGTATTTATTCACCACATATATTGTCCCTTTACATATATATTAATGGAGTAAAAAATTCTCTAAGAAGTTGTAAAGACTCGGAAATTTCAAGGAAAACTTTTTCTTAAATACTTTGGAATTTTATGAGTTTGCAGTTTCTGACGACACTTGATTCTGAGGCCCGGTGTGCCCAGAATCAATTTCTGATGTTTTGTTCGAGTACATTCAATAAACGTACGTGCGGGTTTTTCTATCTTTTTAACCGGTGCTCGGAATTGAAATCTGAGGACATCGATGAACTTGCAGCGCCGGTATTCTCTTAAGGGGACCTTTACCGCAGTTGCATTTTATGCAGGTTGAGAGTTAATATTTGGGGATTTTGAATAAAATAAATAAAATTTGTGGAGCAAAATTATATTTTAAGGATGTTAGTTATTTCCTACAATGGGGATTTACTGGTGGGGCCCACACCCACATAACCTCCCATGAGAGGAATTAATGTGATGGGGCCCACACGAGCCCCAACTTATCACCTCCCCTCAACACCCTTGAAACCCCCAATTTAACTCCCCTTGTATTTATTATGAAAACTCACCCTCCATAATTGTGACTCTTCACTTATTTCTCTCTCTCCCATAAACTATTCCAATATGTTTCATTTATTGATAAATTAATGAATTGACTTCCCTAATTTTTTAATCTTTTTGAATTACATGGAAAGATTATATTTATGGGGTAAGCCTTACTTTAATATTGGATTGGAAAATATTTTGGTGGGAGGAACCTTTGGTAAATTATAGAGAACTCCATTCTTCAACGAAGAACAACTCCGAAGAAGAACGCGAAGGACTGCTCCATCGACACTTCCCTTCGGACACACCCCGATGTCAATGGAATCGGCATCTGTATTCCGCAACGCCTGACCTCCGCGATGTTTGTCTTCCATGACTCGTTGACGTACTCCTCTCTTGAAACCGAGTTAGGGGTTTGTACAATTTTAAATGAATAATTTGTACCCCATTATTTGTTGAAATTTCTAAATTGTCCATGGCTGATTGTTACCGCCTAACGCGGAGGGCGCGGGCCGAAAAAACACGGCTTGACGACCCTCCTTCATTTCTTGATTATTTAATTCACAAAGGTAGGCAGTGGCGAAGGGAGGCGGTGGCGAGCGAAGGCGGCGGCCGAGCGCGGAAGAACCGCGGCTCGCAACCGCGGGCCGCTCGACTGACGAAGAACCAGCTGGCTAAAGCCGGCCGGACGGAAGAGACCACAACGCCACAAGGGACGCTGCTCTGCGGAGAACCCCGGCCCACGCTCCATGGGCCACTCGACGGCGAACCAGCCGGCTTGTCAGCCGGCCGGGATGAAGGAGTCGCGGCGCCAGGAGGGCACCGCGCTGAAGGGACCGCGCCCCGCCTGTGTGGGCCTCTCACGCCAGGAAGGCCGGCCGGCTTCATCCGGACGGTTGAGAGGGTGGCACCGCCGGTTCGAGAAAGCGCCCCCCCCCCCCCCCTCGGACCGCTCGACCACCAGGGCTGAGCCGCTCGGCCAGCCGGTCGGGCCACGTGGCTCATCGGGCCGGTCCGACCGTCTGCCGGGTTGGACCCGCCAAAATTGGGTTGACCCGACCCGCCCGCCCACTGGGCTTAACGTGCCGGTCCCGTTTTCACTTAAAAGTGAATAACTATAAGACCGCGAGTCCAATCAACGCGCCGTATGCTGATTTGGGACCCTCGCGATGAAGCAGTCCTTTTGCGATACTCTAAGTCAGTTCTGGACAACTTTGAAAAAAGGCAGGGTTTGGAACGAGCGTATTTCCAACCGGTCCCTTGGAACGGAAAAGTCAACATCTCTCAGACCGGGTGTCCAATTGACACGTCGTCTATCGCGTTGGGTTCCTTTTGACGTGACGGAACTTCAGGGTACATCAATTCTAGACTTCGTGATATTTGATGTGACGACCCCTTTGCTTGAGGAGCGGACCCTCTCGGAATCGAGTGTGCTATGTGGGGGAACCCTAGAGATGGCTCTGACTACGACGATTGCCATACTAGGATCCTCTGTGGGTTCGAAGACGATGACTACTGTACTTGGATCCTCCATGGGTTCAGTAGCAATGAATATTGTACTTGGATCCTCCGTGGGATCGGCAACGATGAATACTGTACTTGGATCCTCCGTGGGTTCGACAGTGAAGATTAATGTACTTGGATCCTCCATGGGTTCGGCAGTGACAACTTCTTTACTAGGATCCTACATGGTTTCGGAAGAGGAGATGATTTAGAGGCTACATCTAATCATCTCCACCCCTCTTCATGAGTTGTATACCTGTGTGAGCTAAGTCTTGACTTTCAATCATTATCATCGATGTGATTGACATCGTTCATGTGTGTAATGGGTTGTGCTTGGGCTTGAGAGTTGGAGATGAACTGGGATTGATGACTTAGTTATATTTATGGTAATATACCTAAGTAGAGTTGGTTGATACTACGTGATTGTATCTTTCCTTTGTGGTTTATCCTTTGTGGATTCTGGGAGACCTTTAGGGGTCTCGGGGTCCCTAATAAGTATTGTTATACTCACCCATGCACAATATATGCCCGCACTACGTTGTGTTGAATGCAGATGACGGACATCCCTGATCGTGGAAGAGACTTGAGGAGCTGGACGGTACCCGGAGGTGGACCACTCGGCGGGACGTACACGGAGCGGACAGACGGACCCAAGGTGCTGAGGAGACCATCTGTACCCACCCTTCAGGTGGGATTCCCGGTGGAAGACTCATTGGTTGCCACTTAACTTTACTACTATTGTACTGTACTTTTGGTTTTACTGTACTTACTATCGGGCTTGTATTTCTGGCCCCTTTCTTTTCAGCACTTACTTTTGTATACAGTTTTACTTTGTGTTTACTTCTGTTGCGTACTCTATTGTGTTTGTTTACTATATAAAGAAAATGACTTCCCTTTTTATCTGTATTTACGCCTTTGGTGCTAGTCTCCAGCCCCTGGCCTATGGAAGGCGGGCTTGGGGTAGTCACGGCATGGGCCTCGAGGACGGGTCGTGACAAATTGGTATCAAAGGAGTCGGTTCTACCGCAGAACTCAGGACTATGATCATTATTTTTTGTGAAGCAATAGTGCAAAGAGTATTAAGTGTGGTTTTCAGTCCAGGGAGTCCAGTGTTAGTGCGGCGGCCGACGTATCCATACACCGGGACCCTGGCCTCTGATTTTCAACTCAGTGCATGAAAACACTGATTGTATGTGTGTTTCAAAAGTTTTCTTTGTGATTACTTTGTGTTATCTCACCAGGTATACTGTTTGACCGTGGATCAACTTTTTCTTTTCAGGATGGTCCCACGAAGGCAGCCATCTAGGGTTCTGAGTCACGTACAAGAAGGCAGCCCACCGAGTTATGAGTCCTCAGTGTAGGTCACCATCACATCGGAGGCACCAGCGGTACCACTACCCACTGAGACACTGATACTACAAGCCCTAGCAGTAGAGAGTGCACGCCGCCTGAATGCATTGCACAAGTTTCAGCGATAGAGGTCTCCTAGGTTTCGCGGAGATACGGACCCACAGGCAGCCGAGGATTGGTTGGAGGCTGTTGCTAGGGTTTTCAGATTAGTAGGGACACTAGCTGATCTCATGGTGATCCTTGTTGTGAGTCTCCTGCACGCAGTAGCAGGTAGATTGTGGAGCCTGATTCTCTAGGTGCATAACGAGGCATCTTTACATTGGACATACTTTGAGAGTCTCTTTCTCTTGGAGTTTGTTTCCACCACCTTTTTTGTGGTGCGGAACCAGGAGTTACTTCATCTGTGGTAGGGCGGTATGACAGTAGCTCAATAATCAGTGAGGTTCACCGACCTCTCACGCTACTCCACGGACATGGTATGAGACCCGTTCTTTAGGACTCGGACTTTCAAGTAGGGACTGAGGCACGAGATCAGGGCTTCGATGATTCCCATTAGCATCCCGATGCTGGTGGGGGTGCTAGAGAGAGCCCATTTAGTGGAGATATTTCTCGCTGAGTAATCGCCAGTGGCGAGACCCACCACGGGACGACACGTAGCGGAGTCTTCTGCAGCCAGAAGTAGATAGTTGATGCATAGGTTCAAGTGGGACAAGCCATCAGGTGGGCGACCTCATGATACTAGTTCAGATGTGTGGGGCACACAAAACAGAGCCAGCCATTCGAGGGGAAGGCAGTGCTATGCATGCGGCGGGCAGGGTCGCATGGCTCGAGACTGCCCGACCTGCCATGTAGATGAGCAGCAGACATTAGAGGGAAATTCCAGGAAGTGGAAGAGGTTCGACCATGGTGGTTCACTGGGAGCAGGCAGACGATGTAGAGGAGTTGCCTAAGCAGCGGGTGGTGGACGACGTTTCGAGGCTCTACCACCACCACCACCAGGAGGACAACCCTGACCACAAGGAGATAGCACATAGAGGTGGGCTCAACTCCAGGAAGTCGAGGCCTATGACCACGGCACACCTGAGATGATTCGAGGTACTATCTGTGTCTACTACACCCTTGATGTTGTACTTATAGACATATGAGTGAGTCATTCTTTTATTGTCGCTGCCCTTTTTCGGAGCTCAGAGATTACAATAGAGTTGTTGGCTCGATCCTTATGGCTAGAGACTCTTACGGGAGCAGACTCAATGATTACGCACTGGTGCCGGCAGTGTGATCTTAATCTAGGAGGTGAGAGCTTTGGTTGGGATCTTCTTATAGTGGCGTCGAGGCCTTACGACGTCATCTTGGGTATGTACTAGTTATCTACAGTTCATACTCAGATCGACTTTATTAGGCGCAAAGTGTGGTGTGTCCTCATGGATGGGAGCAGGTTCACCTTCACCGGCGAGAAGGGACCCTTTGCAGCGTAGGATAGACTTACGCAGAGGAGAGGGAAGCCTGATCACACATCAGTTGGCTATTCTCATCCTTGGAGTAGTTAATGTGCGAAGTCCCAGTTTTCCTGTTGTCATGGATCAGTATACGGATGTTTTTCCTGATGACATTCCAGGACTACCTCCCCGCAGAGAGGTAGACTTCTACATTGACTTGCACCCCGGGACAGTGTCAATATCTACTCCCACATATCGTATGGCTCCCACCGAGCTTCGTGAGCTATGGGTACAGCTGGAGGACTTGCAGGGAAAGTGATTCATCTGACCCAGTGTATCACCATGGGCTTCTCTAATTTTGTTCGCCAAGAATGTGGATGGGAGCTTGGGGCTCTGTGTCGACTACTGTCTCCTGAATCAGGTGACCATGAAGAACAAGTACCCACTCACGAGGATTTATGACCTCTTTGATCAGCTCAAGGGAGCACGATGGTTCTCAAAGATAGACCTCAGGTTAGGCTATCACCAGCTCAGATTTCGAGACGAGGATGTGCAGAAGACGGCCTTCAGGTGTCGGTATGGCCACTACGAGTTCTTGGTTATGCCCTTCGATGTAACCACCACTCTAGCAGTGTTCATGAGTCTCATTAATGGGATCTTCCAGCCTTACCTTGATCAATTTTTCATAGTTTTCATCGATGACATATTGATTTACTCGACCACTAAGGAGGAGCATGCCTACCACTTGTGGGTTGTACTGGATATACTATGAGAGCACCAGATTTATGGTAAGCTCTCAAAGTTCTAGTTTTGGATTTGATAGGTTGATTTCTTGAGACAAGTCATCTCGGAGGCTAGAGTAGCAGTGGATCCAGCGAAGACTGAGGAAGTGCTTTCTTAGTAGCCACCCAAGAGTGTGACGGATGTGCGGAGTTTCC
Organism: Viscum album; assembly: GCA_963277665.1. NCBI lineage: Eukaryota > Viridiplantae > Streptophyta > Magnoliopsida > Santalales > Viscaceae > Viscum > Viscum album. Next base: position 1,045,104,828 of record OY728138.1, on the reverse strand, counting down.
TGGGTCTAGCTGGATACTATCGGAGATTTGTGCCAAATTTCTCCAGAGTTGGAATGATGCTTTCAGCCTTGACGAAGAAGGGGAACCCATAATGTGGTTAGATAGATGTCAGTAGAGATTGACCAGTGCACCCATCTTGAAGCTACCGGAGGAGGGTGTTGGGTATGTAGTGTACTGAAATGCATCTGGGAACAGACTTGGGTGTGTCCTAATGTAGGAGCGAGCAGTGATCACTTATAGTTTTTGGCAGTTGAGACAACATGAGCAGAACTACGCTACCCATGTCCTGTAGTTTGCAGCAGTGGTCTTTTCCTTGAAGATGTGGTGGCACTATCTTATGGGTGAGCGATTTATAGTCTACTCTTACCACCAGAGTCTCGGATATATCTTCTCGCAGAAGGACCTGAACCTGAGATAGAGGTGATGGATCGAGTTCCTCTAGGACTATGACTTTGAGATAGTATATATTCCGTGGAAGGTGAACATTTTAGCTGATGCTCTCAGCAGGATATCGGACATTCAGCTACTAGGAGAGGCGACGGAGTAGCTAGCCGCGTTGCAGATATCCTTTGTGGATAGAGATGGAGCAGCCTTTCTACAGTCACTCACAGTCACTCCTCTACTCCTTCAGCGAGTCAGAGAGTCACAGTGTGGGGATGTTGACTGTGAGATGCTACATGCTCAGATATCCAAAGGGCAGGTGCCTGATGGATTTTTTGAAGGAGGGGACCACGTCATCCTCTTCAGGGTACGTACTATGGTACCAGTTTCACTGCATGAGGAAGTGCTAATGGAGTTTCACACTTCCCCTCTAGTGGTATATCCAAGAGTGGCAAAGATGTACCAGGACCTCAGACGACAGCACTAGTGGTTGGGTATGAAGAAGGTTACAATAGAGTTCATTTCACGATGCCTCACTTTTCAGCAAGTGAAGGAGGATCACCAGGTACCATCAGGCTTGGTACAACCCTTAGAGGTCCCAGAGTGGAAGTGGGAGGATATATCCATGGATTTCATGATGGGGCTTCCACGTACATTTAGAGGACACGACTCTATTTGGGTGATCATAGACTGACTCACCAAGTCATCCCTTTTCCTACCGATCAGAAAGCAGGGATCAGTGGAGAGCCTAGGATGCCTCTACATTCAGAAGATCGAACGTCTTCATGGTGTGCCATCGACTATCGTTTCCAATCGGGATGATCGATTCACATCCTGACTATAGAAGGGGTTACATGAGGCTTTTGGGATGCAGCTATATCTGACCACTTCCTTCCATCCTCAAATGGGCGGCCAGACAAAGAGGACCATTCAGAATCTCGAGGACATGCTCCGTGCATGTGTCCTTGACTTTGGTCACATCTGGGAGGATCAACTACCCTTGGTGTATTTTTCGTACAACAAAAGCTACCACTCCACCATCGGGATGGAAGATTACGAGGCACTGTATGGCCGACCTTGTAGATCACCTCTATGCTGGACTGACCCAGGGGAGTCAGCACTTGTAGGACCAAAGATGGTTCAGGCTATGACGGAGAAGGTGAAGATCATCTAGGAGCAGATGAAGACTACACAGAGCAGATAGAAGTCCTATGCTGATAGGAGATGGAGACCACTAATGTTCGAGGATGGAAAACACGTTTTCCTACGGGTCTCACCTCGACGAGGTCTATGGAGATTTGGTCGAGGCGGCAAGATATCTCCATGATTCATCAGACCTTTCCAGGTCCTCAGCAGAGTAGGTGAGGTGGCTTATAGCCTGGCCCTTCCACCTTAGTCGCACCGGGTGCATGATGTCTTCCACGTATCTCAACTAAGGAGATACGTGCACGACCCATCCCACATCATCAACCATGGGGAGCTGGACATCGATGACAGGGCGACATTCTCGGAGGTCCCAGTGGAGATCGAGGATCGACAGGAGCGGGTCCTACGTGGGTGGTTGATTCCTCTGGTGCGCATCCGCTGGAAGCATGGGAACCTCCAGAAGAGCACATGGGAGCGGGAGGCTCAGATGTGTGTACAGTACCCCCATTTGTTTCCCTAGTGTGTGTTGTAGCTTTACGGGGACGTAAAGCCCTAAGGTGGGAGTAATGTAAAGCCCCGAAAATTTTAAGGAAATATTTTTCATAAATAATTTGGAATTTTACGAGTCTTCGGTTTCTGACGGCACTTGATTCCAAGGCCTAGTGTGCCCAGAATCAATTTCTAAAGTTTTTTTGGGTACGTTCAATAAACGTGCATGTGGGTTTTTCTATATTTTGAACCGGTGCTCTGAATTAAAATCTAAGGACACTGATGAACTCGCAGTGGCGGTATTCGCTTAAGGGGACCTTTACCGTAGTTTCGTTTTATGCATGTTGAGAGTTAATGTTTTGGGATTTTGAATAAAATAAATAAAATTTGTGGAACACAATTTTATTTTAAGGATGCTAGTTATTTTCTACAATGTGGAGTCAGTGCTGGGGCCCACATCCATATAAACTCCCATGAGAGGAATTAGTGTGGTGGGGCCCACATGAGCCCCAACTTATCGCCTCCCCTCAACACCCTTGAAACCCCCCATTTAACTCCCCTTGTATTTATTATGACAACTCTCCCTCCATAATTGTGACTCTTCACTTCTTTCTCTCTCTCCCATAAACTTTTCCAACATGTTTCATTTATTGATCAATTAATGAATTGACTTCTTTAATTTTTGAATCTATTTGAATTACATGGAAAGTTTATAATTATGGGGTAAGCCATACTTTAATATTGGATTGGAAAATATTTTGGTGGGAGGAACCTTTGGTAAATTAGGGAGAATGTTGTTCTTCAACAAAGAACAACTTCGAAGAAGAACCTGAAGGACTTCTCCATCGACACTTCCCTTCGGACGCACCCCAATGTCAACGGAATCGATGTCTGTATTCCGCGACGCCCGACCTCCGTGAAGTTTTTCTTCCCCGACTCGTTGACGTACTCTACTCTAGAAACCGAGGTAGGGGTTTGTACAATTTTAAATGAATAATATTTACCCTGTTCTTTGTTGAATTTTCTGAATTCTCCATGGCCGATTGTTAATGCCTAACACTGAGGGTGCGGGCCGAACAAACATGGCCCGATGACCCTCCGTCGTTTCTTGTTTATTTAATTCGCAAAGGGAGGCGGTGGCGAATGGAGGTGGTGGCGAGCGAAGGCGGCGGTCGTGCGCCAGCTACGTGGGGAAGAACCGTATCCTGCAACTACGGGCCGCTCGACCGAGGAAGAACCGTCCGTCTAAAGTTAGTCGGACCAATGAGATCGTGGTTCCATAAGGGATGCTGCACTGTGGATAATCGCGGCCCGCGCTCCGCGGGCCGCTCGGCGGTGAACTATCCGGCTCGTCAGCCGACCAGGATGAATGAGCCGCGACGCTAGGAGGGCACCACGCTGAAGGGACCACGGCCCACCCATGCGGGCCCCTTTCTCCAGGAAGGCCGGCCAGCTTCAGCCGGCCGGTTGGGAGGGCGGTGCCACCGGTTCGGGAAAAAGCCCCCCCCCCCCCCCCCCACCCCCCTCGGACCGCTCGGCCGGCCAGCCGGGTCGCGGCCTACCAGGTCGTGTCCTGCCGGGTCGTGTCGCGCCGTGTCGGGCCGGTCCGCGCCGCGACAGGCCACGCCCCCTCGGGCCGGGCCACACAACTCATCAGGCCGGTCCGACCCTCTACCGGGTCAGACCTGCCAAAACCGGGTTGACCCGACCCGCCATCCCACTGGACTTAACGGGTTGGGCCCTTTTTCACTTAAACGTTAATAACTATAAGACCGTGCATCCGATCGACACACCGTCTGCAGCTTTGGGACCCTCGCGATGAAGCGGTACTTTTTCAATACTCTAAGTGAGTTTTTGAATACTTTGGAAAATGGTCGGGTTTGGAACGAGCTTATTTCCATCCGAGCCCCTGGAACAGAAAAGTCAATATCTCTAAGACTGGCCGTCCAATTTACGCACCGTCTGTCGCATTGGGTACCTTTTCACGAGACGGAACTTCGGGGTACATCAACTCTAGACTTCATGATAGTTGATGTGATGAAAACGTTTCTCGAGGAGCGGACCCTCCACTAATCGAGTGTGTTGTGTACGGAAACCCTATAGTCGGTTGCGACTATGACGACTACCGTACTGGGATCCTTTGTGGGTTCGACGACGATGACTACTATACTTGGATCCTCCGTGGGTTCGGCAGCGATGACTATTGTACTTGGATCCTTCGTGTGTTCGGAAGTGATGACTACTGCACTTTGATCCTCTGTGGGTTCGGCAGCAATGATTACTGTACTTGGATCCTCCGTGGTTTTGACAGTGATGACTTCTGTACTAGGATCCTACGTAGGTTCGACAGAGGAGATGATTTAGACAATACATCTAATCCTCTCCACCCTTCTTCGTGAGTTGTATACCAGTGTGATCTGAGTCTTGACTTTCAATCATTATCATCAATGTGATTGACTTATTTCATTTGTGTACTGGGTTTTTCTTGGGCTCGAGAGTTAGATCCAAACTGGGATTGATGACTTAGGTATATGTATGGGCATATAACTAAGTAGAGTTGGTTGATACTACGTGATTGTATCTTTCCTTTGTGGTTTATCCTTCATGGATTCTGGCAGACCTTAGGGGGTCTTGGGGTCCCTACTGAGTATTTTTATACTCACCCCCGCATGGGCTATGCCAGCACTATGTTGTGTTGGATGCAGACGACGGACAACACTGATCGTGGTAGAGACTTGTAGAGCTGGACGGTACCCGGAGGTGGACCACTCGGCGGGACGTACACGGAGCGGATAGACTAACCCAAGGTGCTGAGGAGACCATTTGTACCCACCCTTCAGGTGGGATTCCTGGTGGACGACTCAGTGGTTGCTGCTTTACTTTACTACTGTTGTACTAGACTTTCTGTTGTATTGTACTTACTGTTGGGCTTGTATTTCCGGCCCCTTTCTTTTCGGCACTTACTTTTGTATACAGTTTTACTTTGTGCTTACTTCTGTTGCGAACTCTATTGTATTTGTTTAATATATAAAGGAAATGACTTCCCTTTTTATCAGGATTTACGCCTTTGGTGTTAGTCTCCAGCCCCTGGCCTATGGAAGGCGGGCTTGGGGTAGTCACAGCACGGGCCCCGAGGACGGGTCATGACAGAAGTTATTAATCCAAATAAATTGGTGGGAACAACTTTGGGCGGACCTTGAAATTTGAGGACCACAACAATATAATAAAGTCTTATTTCACAATGAATAGATTGAAAAGAAGAGCATGTCATGTAAGGTGAACCACGTTGTATGGGAGATGATTAGGTATATTTTGGTCTCCCTAGAAATTTTAAGGTTTTTTTTGAATAATTAATGTTCACACTATAACCAGATGATATCATGGTGGACTAAGCCACAATAGAGGTGTCCATGTTGAAATAATTAGTTTTTAGGAATTTTGAGTTTCTTGAGATTTTGATACCTCCATGACATAGTCAAATGCTACACTATAAAGGAATATTTATAATTTTTTAATGTCACAAGACATTGGTTGAACTCTACATCATAGTATATAATCATAGAAGAGGGTTATCTAATGATTAGATAATATTTGTTTGAGTTTCCCTATTACACCATAATATAGGTTTCTAAATCATAAAGAATGGGTTTATTTGAAAATCTAGGAAATTTAACAAACATAAAGACTTGGATCCATCCAATAGGTTTGGTGATTATTCCGGTATATTATAAATTCAAATTCAAATTTTATGGATTGTCATGATTAATCTCAATATGATCAAATTAATGAGTTTGAAAATGATTTTGATGGAAGTCAATTATTTGAATTTCAATTAGAAAGTCACATTCAAACCTTTATAAGTTTGTTGTGTAACAATTAATTGATCACATGATAAGTTAAAAATAAACTGTTTATTCATATAAAGTGGATAATAGAATGGAAGAATGAAACCTTGACTCCCGTGAACTAGTCTAAGTGATTAAAAGAGAAGGGAAGAACACATTATTGACTCTTTTGAAATAAATTTTCTCCTACTAAGTCTTTATACAAGTTCCCAAAATCTTATAACTTATCTCCTCTAACAACAAAAAATATCATTTATTGAACTCAAAGATATCACAAAATCACCATAAAATATATTCTTCCATAACTTTAAGGACTTTGATTTTCAAGATATGACCAATAGAACTAGATTCCGGACTTCTTTTTTTCAGCCTTTTCGAATTATCAAAATATGCATGGGAACAAGAACACATACATTTTCTTCTTCCACTTCAATAAAATTCCTTTAGATGATCAAGATCAAGTTCTTCTGGCCTCTATATAGATTATATACATTAATAACATGTGATCATCGGTCTCTATCTCAGTGTCTCAATGTTCCAAAACTCTTATTTGAATTCTTGAACTACTTTTTATAACTAGTTATTGATGTTGAAATAACTTACTAAATTGAAAAATCGGGGTCTTAATTTTAATTGCATTCCTTTCTAAATTAAAACTTTTAATGATAATATTATAGTTACTAATCATGCTATGCTAACCATTAATGACTTTCAAAGATATATATTTAAAAAAACAAGAATAGTCAACTAGTAATACACTCATACATTTCTTCTTTTGAATTATATTGAATCAGGACTCAACCACTATAGTCTTAAATTTTTTTCCATGAATAACATCTCAACATCATCTATTTTAATCACTATAAATTTATCATTTTTCTAACTATTAACCCTTATGTATCATCCTGAGTCATCAGTTGACCCATACATGTTCTTTAAACTCTTGTGGAACCCTTATATATTAGTAAATGAATCTTATATATTAGATTCTATCCTTTAAGTATGATCTAAAAACTCTTATGTATCCCATAAAACTTATAAATGATCCTTATGACCTCTTTGGAGAACAAGATCAACCCTTACATATCTCAGTGCATCTTAAAAACTTTTTAAAATTTTCATCGTTCTAAGTATCCTTATATATACTCTATGCACACATTTTTATTTCTTTAAAATTGTAGTAAATCTTACATATCTGTTTATGTGAACCTTATATATCATAGTGAAACTTTTGTACATTTTTATATATTTTTCCCTTGAGTACCTTTAAATTTTCTCCTTTGAGCTCTGATAACCATTTAGTATTGAAAAACTTACCTTAACATATCATAGTGTGACTCAATATTTTCTTTTGTTCCAATATTCATGTTTTTTAAATACCTTATATAAAACCATTATCATATAATCTCATAGTGACTCTTAAGTATTCTCTAGAGTGAATCATACATAATTTTTGTGGAATCAGGATTACCATTATATAAAAAATAATTTTTCAAATTCATCAATAATTTGAAATGTCTAATTTCTTTAGAACTGTTCTCTAGTGAACTCAAACCAATATAAAACACAGTAAGATATCTCAAATTAACTCAAAAACATTCTCAACACCTCGATTGATTCTTTTACCTTGTTGTGATAAGTACAACACACCTTCAATAATTTCATGGATTTTTCAATCTCTATTTAGATATATTTTCAACCCTAACAACCTAATCTAGATTTCATCAAATCATATCCATTCTCAAAGATAACCTTCATATTAAAACACTACTGGTGAAAAAAAATATTTTTTTGATATTTCCATCCATTGGGGATAAGAAAATTGGGTTCAATTGATTTTTATGTTATCTAACTTAGTCAAATCAACCATTCTCATCCATTTTTTTATGAAAAAATATCATTTAATTCAAAAATAATAATACATAAGTTTATTTTAAATTTATCCACATTTAACAATAGAATCAAAAGGAATGTGGTTCATGAAAAACTAAATTAAAGGAGAAGGAAAGAATGAACATGAATATTAAACCCTAATACTTCAAATCAATACTTTTATATGGTTATTATGAAAATATCAATATTTTGGTCCCTAGTTAGAATGTATTCCCATATCACATCTCTATTTTTAACCTTCAAATTGATAAAATGATATTTTTGTTAACATGTTTTGATATAGAGTGCTTGGATAGATTCTTGGATAAATCAATTATAATTTTATTAATATATGAAATTGTGAATGGATTCCAAAATTTAATTTTTAATTCATCCTATTTCAATCTCATCCAGATCATTTTTATAGAAGCATATATAGTCGAAAAATACTTATCTTTAGTTGTTCTCAAATTCATTAAATTTATAATTTTTTCAATTCCACCTACACAACATTCTTCAAAAAAAATGTACCACCTAGTGTTTATTTTATATAATCATAATATCCAGCCTAATTAGTATCGATGTACCCAAATAGATTTAGAATCACACCTCTTTTATAAAACACCCCAATGTCCACAGTACCATTGATATATCTAATTAATCTCTTAGAATCCAATATTTTTGATTCATTTGGATCACTTTGATACATATAAAACAATGTCACTTCATAAAAAAAATTCATCCCTTCATGTGGTGAGATAGAGAAAACTTCTTAATCAACTTCATGGAATCATTTTCATTCAAAATTTTCTCTAGAACATAATTTATAGCTTCACCCCAACTTTCATTGATTGGGGTACCTATTTGGAATATTCTATGGAAAACTTCTTCAACAATTCCGTGGATTATTTTTCCAATGATATAAAAATGAATTCTTATATTTTCATAACATGAAATCCTAGAAGGAAACTCTTTCCTCTAAAAATATACATTTCAACATGATTATTGTTTTTTCCAAAAAAATTATAAACAAAATTCTCTTTTTTGTCTATAAAAATGATTTGATCAAAATAAATAATAAAAATAATAGTATCATGGTCATATACTACACCAAAAAGATTTTTTAATGTTTCCTTTAGTGACTTTCATATCTCTCAAAAATCTATCTATATGTAAATTCATTAATTTTGTGGTTTATTTTATCCCATAAAGATATTTAATCACTCTATACACTATAGTTTAATCATTTTCAAGAATAAAACATCCATGTTTCTTGGTTTAAACATCCATTTCAAGTTCTCCATTCAATAAAGAATACTTCATAACCATTTGATATATTTTATAATTCATTTGAGCTAAAATGCCTATGAAAATTTTTATAGAATCAATTTTTTCCAAATGAGCATATATCTTCTCAAACATAACTCCTTAAAATTAATATTATCATTTATAAACTAATTATAAGAGTGAAATTTGAATATATGGTTAGTATACTACGAGTGAGGGGTAAGTTTTAGTTTAAAATAATCTATATATTTTTGTCCTCGTCATGAATTAAAAGTGTAGATCTTACGAAAATATTATAAAATCATATTTATTAAAGTTAAATTAGACTGTCTATAATTATTAATTGGAATTTCAAATTACCGATGAAATAGTTAGTAAAAATAAAATTAAAAAAAATTAATTTTATCAAATACTAAGAAAAATATTAATCCAAATAAAATATAAAATTTAAAGAAATAATATAAATTAATAAATATAGTTTAAGTAATGGAAATAAACAATGATATAACAAAACCTTACTTTTATATCAAAGTAAAAGGTAGATTTGTAGACTAGATAATAGGTATCCACAAGTTTAAACATGTCTAAAGGTATCTTCTTCTTAAAGTATAAAGTTCTACATTTTCTTCCTTTACTTAGAATACCTCGAACATGTTGATTAGAATGTACCCCACTATAACCATTAATAGCTCAATTTACCCCTACTTAACTGATAGCATGGTGTTTATACTACTACAATTGGAAGGACAATATCCCCTTCAACTTAACTGGTGGCTCGGTTTTCCAACTACTTAACTTGTATCTTAGTAAGATGAATGAAACATCAAATTATTCATGGATTTACAATGAAATCCTCACAATTATAAGCACTAGGAAAAAAATAAGAAATAAGAACACTCAAAAGTAAATAAATTTAAAAAATTTGAATACATCAATAAATTGTGTCTATTAGAGTTTTATATTGAATTGATATTATCATATCTTCTAATCCATGATGTATATCTTTATTTATAATAATTAATTAAATTATCAAATTTCACTTTTCTCAGGACCAGTTATAATGGTATTGTTATTATATCACTTTTCATCTTCAGATGGAATTTTCTTCTTTCCATATCTAATGATATGTTGCATCTGTATTGCTATAGTTCATCAGTTGAAAATATTTAATCTTTCACAATTATGAAAATCCTTTGGTTGTCTACTTTTCATAACTATATTTTATTATTATTTTACTAAACGTAATGTTATTAGTATTTCATTTAATAGTTTTATATATTTAATGCATCCAAGATATTAATAAAACCCTAAATTATATCAAATATTTATTAAATTGATTCATAATTGTCAAAAAAATGAATTGAAGCGAGTCAAAGACCTATAAATTTTCACATTTTTTGAAAAACAAAAATAATCAATGAGAAATTAAAATTTAATGAAATTAATGTCCTTTATTACACTTTTTATATCTTCAGATAAAGATATATTTTTTCTTCATTTGAAAAGTTTTATTATTTCATAATTTCCCATTTGAAATATATTTGAAAACAATTCTACCCTTAAAAACCCATTATCAAAAATATTTTCCCCATCATAAAAATGATCTCCCCCTTTAGAGACCTAAATTATCACTCCCTTTATAAATATTTAAAAATATATTTATTCTTTAATTACTTTATCTACTTTTTTGGTTTTTAAAAATATTCCCAGAGAAATAAATTTCTTGAAAATAAATTTATAAGAACAATTTTTATTTCAATCTGGAAAAATATAAAATGTTTCAAAAGATTTTTTGAACTATAAATAAAACATTAGATAATATTAATAAAGGTATTGAAAATAAATAAATATAAAATATATCAAATCATCAACATGATAATATAGATAAACTATTTATATATCATAGGTTTCAAAAATATAATAAATACAAAATTCATAAAATCAACCCTTCTGAATTTATTTTTAGATCGTGTGTTTTAACTTCCTAATTTTCATATGTTTCTCTAATATATGGCCTTATTAGGCCTTAAACATCTTTTTTAATTTAATAACTCATTTAAAAAACTATGTTTTCTTTAACTTTATATTGTTGGTCCTATTTTATTAGTTTTCATTCTAATGAAAGGATTTTATTAATTCTTCTCTTAAAACCACTCATTTAGCTCATCAACATTCAAATTCTGATTTTTAATCTATTGATTCTGTAGTACAGAGAGATCTCTCATATCATCAACTGAAGAACATATTATACCAACTTTTCTTTCATGATATTTTAATACATCATAAATAGTGATTGAATTTTTACAAATATTTTTAGAATTTTGATGAGGTGAAATTATATTCTCATCAATGGAATTCACATATTTCAGTTGATATATAAGTGAATTTGTGAAAATTTTCAATTTCTATTTATAAAGATTTTTTTTCAATTCCTACCTCCTTCAAAACTTCTTTCAATTCTTTAATTGAATCTATCAACTAAATTTGAACTTTGGGATTTTTCATATGAAACATCTAATTTTGGTGAACTCTCATTATTTCACTAATATCAAGGATCATGCTAATGTTGTAGTTTATTTCACTTTTTCATAATTAAAATAATAACTATATTCTATTGAAATGATATAGATAATATTGAAGAAGTATATTCGGATGAACCTCCATTATCCATCAAATTTTTTGAAAAAAAAAGGTTGTCTTTTGATTCATTAGAATTTTTGAGAGAAGAATCCTCAATAATTATAGTACCATAATTGATAGTATTTATCTCATCAATATTTCTCTCAGAATAACTTGATAAATAATAAATTGATATTTATCATGAGCATATATTAGATAAGGTAGACTTGGGAATATTTTTCTCTGATTGTGATGATGTAACTACAGTAGTTATATGAACTGAATATTCAAGAGGAAACAATTATTCTACTATTATTTTATTTGATTGATATCCATATTTTTTAACTATTTTTTCAACAGCTTTTATAAATTATTATACTAGAATAACTTCTTATGTAACTTTATATGGTGAGAAATATGATCATTATACCTCTTTATACTTATCTTCAGTTGTTTGGATAACTTTTGGTTGAACTATAGTTTTCTTCATAATGGGACTTATTGGTATTCTATAAGGTGAATATAGAGAAGAATATTTTTCTGAAACATCAAAAGAATCCTCTTTTCCTTTTACTTCAAAATAAAATATTATTTTTAAAGAAAATTTAAGAATGATATATTCCTGATGGTTACTCCCTATATAATTTCATTAGTAATCAGTGACTTCTTATCCTTCAAGCCATACCTTTTCTTCTAGTTCCCTCCAGCCAAAATTTGATCCACATATTCTTCCTTTAGTAACATTAACAAATCAATATTATTGAGTTTTCTATACAGTAATTTTCAATATTCAAAGTTCCATTTTTTGATATCTTTAAATCGTAACCAAATAAACTTATACAAATTAAACATTCTAAATTTCACAATAATCCCTATAAATACACATCCTTCATTTTAATTTGTTTTCTTTGTATCATCATCGATTTCATGATGAGATTATAGACAAAAATAATAAAAGAAACATTCTTATTTCTTTCTTCTGATTTTTTTGAACTATAACTCTCTGAATATCAATGGATAATACCAATTGTTCCCTCCTACAGTATAATCCAACTTTCTCTGTCCCTGAAATATAATAATATATTTCCACATTAATTCATACTTCTTTACAATAAAATTTTTTTTAATATTACTCTAATACTTTCTATGGTTTCTAAGACATCAAAACAAACAATTATTCTAAACTAACAAAGGAAAATACTTATCAAAGATAGAAAAAAAATCTTCTCAAAACCCAAAAGAGAATTACTTCTATTTTCAATTAATATATACAACAAACTCAGGTTCCACCTCTTAATAAAGCTATTTTAAGGAAGATAAAATATCACAAAATATTTTATTGATATAAAAACGCAGATTAAATCTCTTTGAAACAGATGAAGTCATATATATTTTTGAAGGATTTAATTAAAGAAATTACATTTTTGATGGATTATGAATTTAAACATAATTTTAGAAATCTGGTAAATAAATACTATTTGTAAATTTAGATAGATGAAAAATATTTCAAAATAAATATACACGTAAAAATAAACATTAACTAGTAAATAAAAAATAGTTTTAAAATCCAAAAAATATTTAAGAATCCCTAAAAATTAATTTAACTATAAATGTTGTCTAAAAATGGTTGAAAGTTATCTTACATTAATGACTGAATTAATATTCTTATTTCAAATATGGTCCCATCAATTTTATTATGAATTTTTTCAATTCTTTATAAAATTAAAATCTATTTTAAAAGTTGGATAGAAACAATTAAAAATGTATTACCCATAAATAAATGGAATTAAAATAGAGCAATAAGAAAACATTACAGAAATTGATTTACGTAAATGTAAATAATAAATAATAAGGTGCATTGATGATAGATATTTATCTTCTTTTGTTTAGAAATATATATCATTAAAAATAAGTTTTGGGTAGATATACCTCTTTGGGTCTAGAAGATTTTGTAAAAAAATATTTGGCACCCTATTTTGAGTTGAAATTTCATATTAGTTTATAAAAATTTATAATGACATAAATGTTCTATATATCCCAAAATATTAAAATCTATTAAGGGGATGGTTTTTCCTCTAATTTTTTAATTGTTGATATTGATTGAAAAATTTCCTGACATGGAAAATTGTAATATTTTCTAAATATTTAACTTATATATGATTTATTTCATAATCTAGATATATTTTTGATAGTTCTTATCTTTCTATATGTCTTATCAAATTATATTCTTTTATTTGGGAACTTAGTCGTAATATTTTTAACCATTCAGTGTCAAAGTTATGCTTGAAAATCTCATTCTTATCTTGATTAAAAGTTACACTTTTTTATATTTCTTTATTCCTTTTTATATTATCTGACTTTCTATCTTTAGATGCCATAATTTTATCTTTTGCATTAAAATTATCACTTAGTGTTGTAAAATTCCCTTTAAAATTTTCTAATTCAAAAAAAAATGTTTCTATTTTCCATTCTAATATCTATAATATTATTTTTAAATTTTATAAATCTTTATTAGATTTCTGTAGATTTTACATTAATATCAAGGTAATGTTTTTATAAATTCTGGAATATAGTTTCACATTTAGAAATATAGGCTCTTATTTGTTCAATATTTTTTTTAGTTCTATATTCCTTTCCTAAACTAGATGAATTTTAATCCTCAATATCAATTTCTATTTCTAGGGAATAAAAAAATTATATTCAATAGACATATTTATAATAAATTCATTTTTTAATCTTACCATTAAAAATTTCTTCTAATATTAGAGTATTTTTAAGGAATCCAGTGATTTTTCTACTATCATCACTTTATTCATATGGATATTATGTTGTAGAATCACTTTCACTTATGCTGCAAGTGTCTATAACTTTTAAAAAAAATTAATTTTCTTCTTATAATAATTTCTAGAATATTTCCTTTCTTTATTTTTCAAATAAGGCCAACCATGCCAAATATGACCTTGTTCTCTACATTTATAGAATATTAGTTTTGAAGTATCATTATTGCCTTTTCTTTCTTTAGGATTATTTAATTAGTAGTACTTTTATTTGAACAACCTTCTTACTATATTAGAAATTTCACCACAATTAGTTTCACATACACATTCATCTAAAACATTTCAAGAACATTACTTTGATTATCATCTTTTAAAATTTCTAGTATTTGATGTTCCGGTAGTTTTAAAGGAAATGCCAATTTTATTTTTCACTTTTTTTCATCCATTTTAGGATGATTTTAATAATAAATAAAATTAAAAATTAAGCCATATTGACTTAACTTAGTAATGTTTTTTTAATATAAAGTATATTCCTTTTAAATTTACATTTCCTAGGTAGGGTATCAATAGTTTTTTCAATAAGATGATCACCATAAAACACTATTTCTCTAATGAATTTTATGTCATTTTAATTTTTCATGAATCATTGGTGACTTTTTGAAAATGATTATCTTGGTAGAAAATTAAAGGCCTTATAGTATAATCTCAACATAGATATATTGGTTTCAATAACTTTAGTTGTTATAAAATGTATAACATCAAAATTATTTTATATAACTTAAGAAATTCAATAAGAATAAATTTCATTGTATATATTTCATTAAATAGATCATAGAAGGGTATTTTTTGAACCAAAATTTAACAAGAATTCATTCTTATCTTCTTTTTTAAAAGTAAAAAACTTTTTATGAGAAACATTATATTCTCTAGTATGTATAATAAAATTTTCAAATACTCTATTGATAATATATATTTCCATTATATCTCTCCAATATTCATAGTTATTCTCATAAAAAATGAGTGGTCTAATTAGATTAAAATTATTCATGGATCCAATATATATATTCCGTACATAAAAAAAATCTATGTACACTTTTTTCATCAATTACACTAAAATTTTAAAATCTGATATGGTAAATAAAAATCATGAAATATCAAGTTCAGTTTATGATATTGGAACCATATTTGATAAAAAAAATTATTATATGGTAATTATATACAAGAGTGGGTGAACAATAGTTTAAAATCAACTATATACATTTATCACCATCAAGAGTTAAAAGTATAAGTATTACAAAATTCTGAAAAAATTGAAATTATCAAATTTAAATCAGAGTACCTATATTTAATAATTAGTATTTCAAATTACCGATTAAATAGTTAACGTAATAAAAGTTTAAATAAACTGAATTTTAATAAATAATTTATAAAAATATTAATACATTGGAAATAACAATAAACAAGATTATATAAACTTAAGTAATAAATTTAATTTATGTAATTCAACATTACAAGGATATTATAATACCAGATTTTTATACCAATGTGAAAGATATATCGATATACCTGATCTAAGGTATCCTTAAATTTAAACATTTCAAAAGGTTTCCACTTCTAAAAGATGAAATCTGGACTCTATATTCTTTATCATGGAAGACCTTGATCATCCCAAAAATAATTTCTCCAAATGCAACAATTGGTAGCTAAGTTTATCCAACTACTTAACTGATAGATTGGTGTCCCCTATGACTTAATTGGTATCTTGGTTTTCCTTTTACATAACAAGTACTTTTATTAGATGAAGATAATAAGGAATTCTATACTCATTTACAATTAATTCCTCAAAAGTGTAAGATCTATAAAATCACTCACAAAGAAAAAAATACAAAGTTCATAAATCAAAAAAGATTTGAAGACTTCAAGTGATTGTGATATTTATAGTTTTCATATGAATTTTTATATTTATGTCTTCTAAAACATGAGTTGAACCTCTATTTATAATCAATCATTTAATGGTTAGATTATAAATTTCCTAGCCTAGCAGCAACGGTATTGGTAAAAACTCATTGATCATCTTCTATTTGAGATAGTTTCTTTATATATCTACTAATAGGTTGGTTCTAATCCACTATAGTGATTCAATTTAAAATATTCAAACTATTGGTCTTATAAAATTATTTATTTTTTCTGATTTTTATAAATTAGTTCCATCGGTATTTCATTAAACCTCGCATTATTGGTATTTCATTTCATGGATTTAAATATTTAAAAAATCAAAGATAAAACAATAACTTTAAGCCTTATTAAATATTTAATGATGTGTTTCATGGGTTTCCACAAAATTTAAGTGAAGTGAGTCAAAGACTCAACATTAATGTTTCTCTATTTTTAAAAAAATTACATTTATCATTTATTTTTTTTAAATCCATTTGGATCAAATTTCAGTTTTCTTTTTTTTCTTATATTAAAATACCAACAATAATTTATCATAATCTCATTATGCACCTCATTCATTTTATCTAACCATTTTTTATGTTTTAGAACTTTATCAACTAATTTTGGATCAACTTGATAAATAAGAATTATTTAGCTCTCACACATCAATCATATTATTATATGAACTTCTATGTTTTAATTTCCAATTATTTTTCTATCTTCCACATGCTTCTTCATCCTTTGACATTTCAATTTATAATATTTATCAACATATTAATCATCCCTAGTCTGATATGAAACAATATTTGCATTATAATGATCATTTTCATCTTCTTTATCACTTGTTTTTTAAGAAATATGAATTTTATACACATTTTTATTGTCAAAATATAATTCATTTATCTAACCAAAATTGGGTATATTTTCAATAATTTTTACATCATTACATTCCACTAACTTGATTGTCCTTTATTCTATCACTTATAGCCTCTTCCATTAGATAAATGTCCCCTAAATACTCCTTCATTTTCATCAATATTTCCAAAGATTGAATTTTTTATCTACTTTAAACATAGACTTACAAAAACATAGAATTAGTTCATTATAGGTTTCTTCATATACAACATATGTAACAACTAGAGATTTTGGAATATATTTTCTCTAAATTATTACTATATTCATTCACATTATTCACATGAAAAACCAAAATGAAATAATTCATGACATATTAGACGAATATTAATATGAAAATATAAGAATAATAAAACCATTAGTAAATAAAAATATATTACTCAACTAAAATTACTTACATGTAGAGGATAAATAATCTATATGGTTTAATATTAAAAAATATTCTTTTTCAAATAATAGTTTTTTATGTATTGATTACATTAACAAAATAAACTAAATTTACCTATTTATTAATATAATAATATATGAAATAATATATTAACATTCTCAAAATTAGAAATTTATATGAAATAATATTAAGAACATTAAAAATGTCATTTTTTAATAAAAAAATATTTTTTTATATTTTTATTTTAATTTTAAAAATAAATTTAGATAATTTAAATTTTTAATTTTATAAAATGGTTATAATTTTTAATTTTTCATGTCCATATTATCTAAGGATGAATTTTTGATATTTTTCTGAAAATATGGGTTTTTAGGTAAATTGTAAAAAATAATGGTTTTTAGAAATACCATAGCTTTTTATGATGTTACCATAAAATATATACAACATTAAAAATAATAAAAAAAGAACATAAAAAATATATATTCTTATGTAGTAATGTGATTCATTTAAATAGATACAAAATTTAATTTAGAAGACCCATGTTTAACATTCTGAAACTAAAGTAATATTTAATGTAATAATAACTATTTTTAGCCTCTTTCTTTTAATTAATTTATATCAAGGTGGAGTTCAGTTTTTTATTTTTTTTAAATAAATTTAATTCTTATATATAGAATAACAGAATTATTAATTTAATGAAGATAAAAAAATTAATAATTTTATCCTAAAAATTATTTTGATGATTAAAAATACTTTTCATAAAAATGGTTTTGACATGTTATGTGCAGTAATATTAAAATTAATTTTTATCACTCTTAGAATTTTATTTGAAATCTGTATTTAATATTCTATATAATTAATTCCATATTATTTAATATGTCCCATTATATTTTTAGGAATTACATGTAAATTTAACAGGTAAAAATCTGTTACCATGGTAAAAAATCATAAAAGTGAAAAATATAAAAGTAAAAGTCTTTAAATAATATTTCAAACATGTTTGAAAATGTATGTTTGATTCCTAATCAAACATAACCCTTACCCCACTCCATTATTCTCAATTTTTAGATCTACTTGACCATTGCATAATGAATTTACATTTTATATTATTATAAAAATGTCAATCCTCTCTATTATAAAAGGATCTATCATAAACCAACTTCTCCTCACACCCCAAGAATCTTATATTAAACCTAAATGTTAAGAAATAATTCTCCAATAATCCTATACACTTCTTATAGGTTCTAGTCCTGGAAAAAAACCACCTCAAAAATCCTTAATCCAATTTGTAAAGTATTTTTAAAAAGGAGTAAGATATAAATATAAATTATCCCTGTTCATTTTTTCCTTTATTACATACATTAAATCCTCTAAATATAGTCTAACCATGTTGAAATAATTACATCAGTATAATATTTATTATCAAATTTTATTATTTTAATGGGATAACTATTTTCTACCTTCCACCCAACCATTTGAAAAATGAAAACATTGCTTGTGTTTTGTGACTACAACATCCATGAGCGAGATGATTCATTTTTCATAACAACCTAAAAAGGATGATTAAAATGGTTTATTTAATGAATAAATAATATATTTAAACAATTATTAATATTTTAAAATTATATACAAATTCTTACTATCTTTCCATTCTATAGAAAATTAGAAAGTCACTTTTGAGTAAATACAGACTACCACCTCAACAAAAAAAACATATTTCATTTTTCATTAATATTTTTATTATATATAAAAATATTTTAAAATATAATTAAATACATTAAAAAATCCAAATAACATCGTTATAGTTTTTAATGACTATATTATTCTAAAGGAGTTACTTTCTAAACCATTCTCACTCATCAATTATAGAATCTTCTTTTTTGGGTCATTTGAACCACAAACATGAAAAATTATAGAAATTTCTATCATGAATGAATATAAAAACTTATATAATTTTATTATTAGAAACCAATGGAAAAATTATTTTTTTTTATGGTTCTTAAATTTTATATTATTATTTAACTCATTATTAATATACCGACTATTGTTCATTAAAAACTATCGAAACAAACTTGTCTCCCATTCAACCTTCACAAATCATGACTAAAATTATAATGGAATAAAACTAGATATTTATAAATAAATAATAATAATATATTATAGTACCTTTTATAATCTTGGAGTGATAAATTTTCTATCAATTAATGGGAATCAAGATTGTTAATAATGGGTGAAACAATAAAAATTACTAACATTTGATTATGAAGATAAACTATAACTAACAAATAAATATATAATTAATTATTTTAATTAAAGATTAAAAATAATTAAAAATATTAATAATTATATTAAATAAGTGATTAAAAAAATTATTTTTATTATACAGATGGTTATAGCATGTTCGACTAAGTGGTAATACAAGGTAAGGATGTTACATCTCAGTTTTCTTTCTTTGAGATAAGCTTTATTTTATAAACCAAATTTTATTTAAATGTTGGGAATACTTCTTATTAGATATATAATATCAGAAATTTTATTTTTTTAACAGAATTTTATGTTCAATTTCATAATCTCTCTTTCAGTAGTTTTATATTAAAATGTTTCTTAAGCGGTAATAAATTTTTTTAACTCAACTTATTTTCTTGATTTATAATGATTACTATTTAAATATAGTTTTTGAGGATGGTTTTTTCTAGTATAATATTATAATTAATTTCCTACTTCATTTCTTGGGAATTATATTGATGAATTTATTTCACTGTTAAATTTAATGATGTGAATAATAATTCTTATTCTTTCCAAATGTTCATTTTTTCTTCCATATCCATATTCAATATTTCTGCTAATGTTATCCTTTATTATTTTGAAATCAAAATGTGTTTTATTTTGATAAATCTCCGAGGATATATTTACATATTTTCAAATAAAATATTTATCATTATTTTTATGATATAGGTTTCAATAAAGGTATTTTCTAAATAATAATAAAGCATCTCCCTTCCAAGATAGTATTTTTATCTTCCACTTGATATTTCCTTTCAAAATTAGTTATGTTTTTTCAAGGATCCATTATCTGGGCTTATTTTAATGTTTTGTTTTATAAAATTTCATGTTTCCCTATTGAGAATTATTTTTAAAAGTGATCCATAGTTTCATCCCTTATTGAAAATGTTAATAAATGTTTTCTAAAATATATTTTCATTATTCTTATTCCATTTTCTACTTTAATAGATCTAACTCCTTTGGATTTATGTTTTATGAGTCATCCTATAAATACCTCTATGAATTAAACCTTTTGAATCTTACTGTGGTTTCTCATTTCATTCAACGACATCCTTCCATTGATGACTTCATCAAGTTCGTATTTGAATCCTAGGGGTTACAAAACCGAGCGATTGTTGGGCTTCTTGACAAACTTCACCTGATGATCCTCTTTGCATCAGAGCATGATCTGATTTGCGCACATTCATGTGCTCCATGACAATTCCTTGGTTACAGGTTCTTTATATTCCGTTGGACTTACGAGTTTCACATGAAAAGGTATTTGCCTTCGGTTTCTTGATGTATTAGCTTCCTTGAATTACTGTTGTCGTTTCAAAACCCTTTTATCCTTGAAATTCTGAGGAATATGGTCGGGTGATTTCTATGTGCTGACAGTAGGACTCAATCTGTTAGTCACCCGGTTAACCCACAGATTTGTGTGGAGGTGGATGTATCCAAACCACCAGTGGAGTGGGTTTGGGTTGTTGCTGGTGAAGAATTTTGGTGCAAACAGTCCGTTTTCTTTGAATCTTGGGAGGAATTTTTCTCGGTATGTAGGAATCTGGGGCATCCGGCTTCTGGGTTCAGATGCAATGCAAGTAATGGGACCTTGAGGCAGATGAAGGATAACGAGTTGGAATCAACTCAAGGTGATGGAAATAAGGGGGCTACTATCATCTCGATACAGAAGGAGGCAAGACCCTCCCCTTTCTCGAAGGTTGTGGAAAATTCTATTCACTTGAAGAAGGTACTCATGTAGAGATCCAAGAAGGACCCATTGGATCCATGGAAAGCAGTGGAGGCTCATGGAATTGAACCCTTGAATAACATTCTGATTGTAACTCTCCCAGACCAAGAGGTATTGCCTTATAAGGCTATTAAAGGAGGCGACAAGGGTCGGGTTATCTTGAAATAGGGTACTCTAGTCGATTGGGTGGGACAACAGTCTGTTGATACATGGTTGATGCAGGTACAGGAAGGGATCTTAGACGATCTAAGAAGAGTATTGGATCCCTAGGTTATGGTCTTGAAGCCAACCGAGGGTGGAAGCTGTAGCTTACCAAAGGCTTCTTCACAGGGTACCCCCACCGAGCTGGTGGGTCTTTGGGTCGCTGACCAACGAAAAGGGAAGAAGCCCATCCAAACTTGTAACCACTTTGTAGGTTTGTAGGGACTGGCTCAAGACCAAGATAATGCCTTGGAAGTACAAAAAATAGGTGGAGGTTGTACTTTGACGACAGGGAAGAAAAGAAAAGGGTACAATGATTACTCGTACCTTCCAAATCCAATGGAGACCAGGTCAGGTAGAAAACTAAATCAAAGGAGATGGCATGCAAGTATTCTTTTATTCCTAAAATGCAGGGAAATGGTGAGGTCAGTGCGGACAAAACTAGTATGGAGAATGTGCCAAGTCCTCCTCTTACTAGGCCCCAAATCAATGGAAAGGCGGTAGATGATTTTGACAATTCCCAAGAGCTCCACATGTACTTTAATGAAGAAATGTTAAAGGCATCTTTCCAAATTAGGATATCAAAGGAGGATGCTCAAAAAGTATTGGAAAGTCCATTGAGTTTTGATTTTAAATAAGATCAATCCTCGTGGATTGATAAAATCCTCATGGATTGACAATCAGAATAGATTATTAAGATTCATCCAGTCTCGATCTCAGGGAAGATGGCTCGGAGGAGGTTTCAGAGCAGGTGGTTCACCTATACAGGCTACATGGATTTGGATGTTTAAGAGGGTATGGAGTCAACCATCGGATCAGGCATTTGCTTTGACACAGGACACTTGATGGTCATATAGTCTTGCAATGGTGGAGAGCTGTACATGTTTTTTAAATGCTGGGGAGAGGCAGTTCTATGGTGTTAGTCTGGTTTTATTTTCTTGATCTTCAGGTCGTGTAACGTTTTAAGTCTTGATGTCTATTCGGGTTTTCTCCCCTTCTTCCCTTAAAAGGGGGTTTATCTTATAATAAAAAAATCTAAGGCCTTTGGGCCATTGGATTGTATGATCCAATATAGAATTACAATTCATTGGTTAAGGTTCTACATATTATTATATACTAATGGGCCATAGTTTTGTGAAACCTAAGTCTCTAATAAGGTATAGGGTTGTAAATCCTAAGTTACTAATGGGTTATTGTTTTTTGAAACCTATGTAACTATTGGGATAATGGTTCAAAAAACCTAACTAAATAATGATATATGGGTTTATTTATTCTTAAAAAACTATGTAATGAATCTATGTGTTTAGAGTTATTTCATAGTTTATTTCTATGTAATATTTATATAACATTCTATATTTTTATGCCTATGATTATAATCCATGATTCATGTTTTTTGTCTCAATTTTCATAACTTTTTAGTGTTGTTATGTGCAAAATATTTTGAGATTACATTTTTTCTCTCATGTATTACGAAAATTTCTTATTGCTCAATGTTCTTTTAAATAGTATATTTCTCTCATGCTCATGTTTTCTCAAATATTTATGATCTAACCCTTGATGACATATGGATAAGTATTCCCGTACTAAGTACTTTAGCTCACCCATTTATTTTGTTTCTTTTCCCTAGGTTATAAATATGAGTATAAATTATGGTTAATATATAAGGGATTCTTGTTTAGATCAATTATGGGGAAAAAATCACAAATATTCTAAAATATGTTTCTTGTGTAACTAGTATTAAAAGACACTAAATATTATGTTCTTGGGATTGTGTATTTATAATTATATGTAATTTTTAAATTACTAAAATGGAGTAAAATATAGATATGTTTATCCTAGTTCATATCACTTGATATTTAATATTACATGTAAAGTAAGTGTTTTTAGCAGCAAAATCAGGAGTGTACATCAATGGTAACTTAATTGGTATTAGAGAATAATTTAGTTATTTTTTAGGATTATTTTAGTTATACTTGAGGATTAATATGAGATAATATTACTAAAATCCCTTGGGATATGTCTAATTAGAAGATAAAATCATAAAATTATGTTTCAGTAAATATTTTGGGGTTTCCCAGTAAATAAATCCTTATATAAATACTATAAGTCTGTACATGTTCTAAGACCGATGTACCCAGGACAAATAACCCAAAAATAATGGTTGGGAATTAACTTGATCTTCAATAGGTTCATGATAAATATTTCTAACTGTGCACATAGTTTGACACCCCTGATGGATATTTTTTATAAATTTACACTCTATAAAATAGTATAATTGATTTTAATATATTTTGGTTAGAAAACCTAATAGGATAGAGACCATTGATAATATAGGTTAAAGTAAAAATGTATTAGGTTGATCCAATTATATCATAGTTGATCCAAAAGTATCAAAGGTTGAAATGATCGTGAGAATGTAGAAGATATATTAGTATTGAGTTTACATATTCATATGATCATTTAATATGATTTCATTGAATATTATAATAAAAAATTTTGTTTCATGTATATAGTTCAAAATAGGTTGAACAAAATGAATTTATGAAAGTTATGCCCCTTTAAAATCTTATAAGTAACTAAGGAAACCTATATGGTATAAACTGTTGAGATAAAGGGAAATCACAATACATGCCTATTATGTGGGAAATGATTAGTCTCCTAGTATCTAAGATTATGTGGTTGATATCTCAATGTAAAATATATTTTAAGTTTATTATGGATACTTTAGTTTCTTTAATAAGTGAAATATAATTAAAAAATTTAGTATGTAATTTATTTAAGGGGGGATAATGTAACACCTTGAGATTTTTGAATATATTTTTCATTAAATAAATATTATGTTTGATATATTTCTCCACAAAAAACACCAAAATAAAATAATCCATGACATAATAGATGAAATTTTAAATAAAATTATGAGTATAATAAATCCTATAGTAAATAAAAATATATTACAGAACTAAAATTCCAAAAATTTAAATGATAAATAATTTATATGACTTAATATTAAAAATTATTCTTCTTTCTCAATTAACAATTTTTTTAAAGTGATGTGTGTTTTACATTAATAAAAAAATTGACCAATTTAAAAATATCATCATATATGAAATGATATATTAACATTTTGTAAATTAAAAAACGATATGAAATAATATTAAGAACACTAAAAACTTCATTTTCTAAAAAACAATATTATTAATATTTTCTATTTAAATTTATAAACAAAATTTTAGAATTTTAGATTTTAAGTTTTATAAAATATCCATAATTTTTTAATTTATCTTGTTAAAATTATATTGGGATGATTTTTATATATTTTTATGAAAATATTATATTTAGGTGAATAGTATAAAATTCATCTTTTTTTCAAATACTATAGATTTTATGACATTACCATAAAGTAAGTATGACATTAAAATATATAAGAAAATTTATAACCAAAAAAAAATTAGGAAGTAAAATTATTAATTTAAGATAATACTATATAAAATATAATAATCCATGTTTCGCATTTTGAAACTTAAGTAATATTTATTTTAATAAAAACTAATTTTGGTCTATTTATTTTAAAAAAAAATTATTATGATGAAATTTGTTTTTGGATTTATTTAAAATCGAGAAATCAACATTTCGTAAAAATAAACAAATTATTTTCATGGAAATAAAAACCATTGATAATTTATCCTAAAAATCATGCTTAAAATTCACTTTTCTTATAAATAGTTTTTACACGATATGTGTACTAATTTTAAAATTATAATTTATCACCATTAAAAATTATATTATAAAAATAAATTTCTTATTTCAAATCATTAGCTATAAATTATGTGCTAGGGCCCATTTTATTTTTTGGAAATAAAATTTAATTACTTAGGTAGAAATTATTTTCCATGTTCATAGAAAAAAAGTTAAAAGTAGAAAAAAATTGAGTCAAAGACAAAAAAAATATCAAAAACATGTGCAAAATGAATAGTAGAATCTTTTTCAACCTTAACCCTTCCCCCACTTCATTATTTTTTATTATTGGATCCACTTAACCATTTAATAGTGACTTTACCTTTTATAATATTACAAAAATGACACTCCCCTCCCTTATAAAAGGAGTCATCACTACCCCACTTATCCTCACACCACAAGCCTCATAGAATCATCCAAAATATACCCAAATAACTTCCAAAAACTCTATCCACTTCCTATAGTTTTTTTCTTTCTCAAAATACAACATACCAAAACCTTAATCCAATTTGAAAAGGATCACTTCCAAGGATTAAGGTAAAATTTTCAATTAATCCTTTTTTCAATTATTTTCCATTATTTATTCTTCTATCCCCTACAAATATAACATTAGAATGTTGAAATATTTATACTAATATAATATTTATATTTAATTTTTATTGTTTTTTGGGATAACCATTTTCTACCTTCCACCCAATCATTTGAAAAAGGAAAATATTTCTTTTGTTACATAGAAACTACCACCTCTGTATGTGATGTGATATATTTTTAATAAAATATTTACGTGGATGGTTAAAAGGGTGTATTTTAGGAATAAATATAATATTTTAAAAAAATTAGCATTATTTAAATATAAACCAATTCATACTTTATTTCCATTCTATTGAAAATAAGAACATCGCTTATGTTTACATGTAGACTACTGCCTCCATGGAGAAACATATTTCATTTTTCATATAGAATATTATTCCTTATCAAACTCTCTTAAAAAATTGACTAACGATATTAAATTATATAAATAATATAATAATATTTCTATAATTTTTATACCATTCCAGATGAATCACTTTCTTAACAACGCTCACCCATCGATTATAACATTGTTTTGTTTGGGTCGGTTTAGACACCTATGTGAACAATGATATAAGTATCTATCATACATGTCTATGGAAACTTAATTATTGGTATTATTATAAATAAATGAGAAAATAATATTTATTAAGGTTGTTTAAATGTTATATTAATATTATACATATTATTAACATATCAAATTTTGTTCATTAAGAACTATCCAAAGAAACTCGTCATCAATTCCGCATTAATAAATCTTGAATATAATTATCAAGGAATAAAATTGTAGATTTATAAATCACTATAGAACAAATATTATATTACCTTGGATAATGTATGAGTGAATAATTTGGAATCAATAAATTGGAATTAATATCACCACTTTAAATAATGTTGGACACAATTAAAATCCCAAATATCTGATGATGAAAATAAACTATAACTAACTAATAAATGTATATTAAATTATTTTAATTGAATTTTAGAAATTTTAATAAATATTAATAAGGTTACTAATTTTTTTAAGATAATTAATTTTGTTATATAGGTGGTTAGAACACATTCAATTAATCGGGAACACAAGTTATGTTTTTTTGTCTCAATTATCTTTATTTAATATGTGTTTGATTTTATACACCTACATCCATTTAAATAGTTTTTATACTAAATATTGTACATATAATATAACTAATTATATTTTATTTATGGTATTTCTATTTTAATTTCATGTTATCTCTTATAAGGGGTTTCTTTTAAAATGTTTCTTAATCATACGTAGTTTTATTATCCCAACTTTTATACATGGCTCATAATGATTTACCTTTAACTATAGTTTTAAAATATAGTTTTATTATGTTATATGATGATGTTTTCATATATTTCCTCATATTTTTTTCGTAAGTTATAATAATTAATTTCTTTCTTCATAAAATTTAATGATGTTGAGAATAATTCACATTCCTCCCAAATAATCACCTTTTCATCCATATATATATATATATATATCAAATCTATTCAAGGTTTTTTTTATTATTTTTAAATTAAAATATATTTTATTTTGTTTAATTATAAAATTTATATTTACCTCTTTTTAAATGAATGATTTAACCCTCTCATTATGATGTCGGTTTCATTAAATGTATTTTCAAAATAGTAAAAATCATTTCCCTTACAAGTTCATATTTTTATCTTCCACTCCAAATTATCCTTAGAGAACATTTATGTTTCTCAATTATCAATTATGTGGAATTATTTTGAAGTGGGTTTTTATAAAAATTTGCGTGTTAACCACTTGAAAATAAATTTTTAATGTGATTTTAAATTTCAACTCTTTAGAAAATTGTTAAGAAGTATTATTTAAAATCACATTTCTTGGTACCATTTATATTTATCTATTTAAAATATCTAACTTTTATGGGTTATGATTCATGAATAAAACTAAATATTCCTATACATATTAAACCTTGTTGTATTTGTGGAGAAATTCCCTTATTTAATGACCCCAAATCATGCTTCTTATCTTTCTGTTGAAATATGTCTTTTTAATAGAGTAAATTATTTTTATTGAAAAAATTGTGTAAATTATCTACGAATGGAGGTGATCATACATTATATTTCCAAATACCATAAGTTAATTTAGGTGAAAACATATACTAATGGATCATCCACATGAAAAATGAAGAAAACATGCAGAAAGGCCTTGAAGTTTTAGAATGACTACATGTACTAAAATATCGACCACATAAAAAATGAAGCATTCATGATGAAATTACTCAGTGTATCAGGTCAAAAAAATGATGATATGGATTGACTCCAAGAAGGATTTTAACATACCATTCCAGACAGATATGAAATATTTTAATTTTTAGAGCTACCGGATGATATGAATCGAGTTACCACATGAAGACAATCAAGCCATCATGCGAGAGAGTCAATATTTCTAAACATTGAAGCTACCACATAAATAAAAACGTCAATTGAATAAAGGAATTAAGTTGACTAGGGATAATTGGATTGGTTTCACAATATAATTGGTCAACTAAATATTTACTCCAACTAGCTTCATGAATTTCTAATCTACCTAAAGCCTACCTATGTAAAGGTAGATATACCACAGTCTAACCTATGTAAATGTAATTATATGAAAATACTACCTATATAAGGGAAAATAAAATGAAATACTTCCTATATAAAAGTTAATCTACCATAATCCTACCTGAATGAAGGTAAATCTACCATAATCCTACCTTTGTAATGGCAAAGTTTCCATGAAATGGTCCACTTCACCTATTGTGAGTGATTTACAAATTGTGTCTAATGTATAGAACATTGAAGACTAGTTTTAGAATTTAATGAATCATTTTATAGAAGTATTTTCGTATCATTCATAGGATTATTACTTGAAAATGACTATTTGGAATAAGTTATTCAAAAAATAAAAGGAAGTATCACACATGCATGGTTTGTTCACTTATGGTTTGAGATTTCATTCTCTTCTACACCATATGATACTCTATTCTATAGTAAAAATATAAAAAAATTATAATAAGTATATAATTATTGTAAATTTAATTTATGACCTCACTAAACAATCATATAAGGAGAATAACATATCTTATCAACCAAATCTGATCATATAATGAGCTACATCGGATTTCCCATCATTTATTCACTTTCTATATTTATTTTATATATTGATTTATCCTTGAGTTTTATATAAATTTACCTATAAAATAACCTATACTATAAACAGGATTACATTGATACTCATTCCCCTGTTGGTTTTCATTCCATTATCCCAGTATAAAACAATGGTAGAGGCTTGATATATCTTGGAATACTATGTGAGTAGTTGTTTGAGTGAAATTTGATCCAATTTGTTGATTGTTTTTAGGTTTTAATAAACACAAAATGTAGTGGTTTACTATCATGTGGAGAGGAATTAGCTCCATCATAGAGCTAACCAATTGATTTATTCCACTATGTGTCTAACTTTTTTTATCACAACATGTTTTAAATTTAGATACAAACATTTTAGTTTTTAGTTATCAATTTAAATCATTGAATATAATATATACTCTGATAGTTTTCATCTATTGGTGACATATATACTATATTTGGTGTGAGTAAAATCATATAAAAAGATTAATTAATTTTAAACTTTTTTATCTAAGTTTTGATCGATCCTTGAGATAATTTTTCAAAGTACCGAATTATATAAACCTATAATAATTTTAAATTATTATATTAATTTAAATTTAGAGGTTTAAAATTTATAATTTTCAAAAAATAATGGAATAAAAATTTAACCTCATTTTTAGCAGTCCTCTAGGATAAACATTAGGTATCATAAGAAGTATTTCTCTCAGTTTTTCTACTTTCCATTAACCCTAATCAAGGTTCGAGAACAACATATTTACTTTATATTTATTTAAAATATAGTTATGGATCCTAGACCTAAATTTCATGCTACCAAAAAATCCTCTATTCATTAATATAACTAATTAGTCTCAGTTGAAAATAAAAATGCAAATATATTTATACGAAAAGATATTTTATATTTTGGGTTATATAGAAGATAAATATAAAAAACCCAAGATTGATAGAAAATAATAGGATGGTCCAACTAAATCTTCTTAAGATTTTAATTAAAAAGTTATGAATTTTTTATTCTATTAATTGAGGGATGATTATTTTTATATATTATATGCTTAAGAATCTATGAAATAAATTTGGGATACATTTTTTATTTCTTATGAATGAACTTATAATGTTAAATAAACATTATTAAACAATTGTAATATGAATTATTACTCTTTTAATATGAAACATGATGATAAAATTTCTGAAATATATGTTCTATTTAATGAAATAATTTATACTATAATGTAGACTAAACTAATTATGGAATACAAGAAGAGATTTCCAAGATTAATGACACGCTTAATCGATAGTTGGAGAAATACAATTATTTTAATTATAGAATCTCATGATATCATTAATATAAAATTCAAGGAACTAATTGGAATGTTGATGATGTATGAAGAATAATTTAATGAAGATAATAAATATGTTTAACATAAGGAGATAATTTTATTCCTTAAAATATTTGATTCTAAGTCAAAAATAGGTAATCAACAATGATTCTAGTGGAAATAAATCTCGTTTAAAGAGTGATGAAGAAAGATATCATCCAGCTAAAAGATTCAATAAAATCCTCAAAAATAATTTTTCCAAAAACAAAATTACAAATGATAGTATGATAGGATATAAAAATATAAGAAAGAATGCAAAAAGGATGACTCCTCTGGTGACATTACATATTGTGAATGTACGGGGAACGGACACATCAAGGATGGTTTTCCAAAACAAAAATAAAAAAATAAGTATCATGATAGAGATAAGAATCCAAATAAATAAATGAATGAAACGTGGTGTACATATTTTGTTAGATCAAGTGACTTCAACTTTAGCGGAGAGGATGCTAGTAAAAAAATAGAATTTAGTCTTTTAAGTCCAGTTCACTTAAGATTCAAAATACCATTGATCCATTTGTGTTTTACAATGATAATGTTATAGAATAATCTAATATGTATAATAATGAACTCTCTGAATACTTCTTTATGTTGAAAGATACTATGAATGATTTTAAAGATAAATACAATAATCTGGAAAAGTTTCATGCCTTATCTACTCATAATAAAAACAATCATACAATTAAGAGATATAAGAACAATAACATATTAATGTAGATAAATTAGTAAGAATTATCCAATGAACAAATTAATAAGGATCAAAAAAAAAATTAATAATATGACTAATATTATGAATATAATTTTGGAAAGTTTGAAACCACTAAAATTTTACACTATAAATAGTTATAATTCCAAACAACCAAGTAGGTTATACGATAATTACCTTTTACCTAACTTTAAAAATAAGAATTTAATTTAAATTAAAAAAGGGATTTTTATTTATGAAGGTGAATCATATATTTCCATACCTATGAAAGCAATTTATCAAAACCTGTTAATACTTTTTTAAGTAATTATGTGAAATAGATTTTGATTCTCAAAGCCTTATTTATTAACTTCTCTAAATTTAATTATATTTGGGTACCAAAATATTTTTTATTGATTTTGTGTATGTAAAATTCATTACAATCTAAATAAAAATTCTATGGTATTTTGAAATTACATGTTCCAAAGACATGAATATAGACTACTCAAGTTTCAAGAATCCAGTAAAATTATATGGTGGACATGTCACATTCAGTGACAATGCCAAAGAAAAAATAATTGGACTTAGGAAAATTGGAAACATTGAAATTGTCTTAATATAAAAAGATTTATTTAATGATTAATTATAATATAGAATTATTAGTATATATTAATTTTGTGATTATGGTTACCATATTAAATTTGAGGATAATAATTGAAATTTATTTATTCCAATCATAATTTATTTTTCACTTCCTTAAGGAATGATAATGTATATGGGGTTAATTTATATTATTTATTTTCTGAAAATATTTACTTATTAAGTGCCTTTCATAAAGAATATTGGATGATTCATAAGATACTAGTCCATTATAATGTACACTCACCTTGTAAGCGAACTATAAAAGTTCAAGTCAAGGATCTACCCAAAATATAATTCCTAAAAGACAAAGTGTGTAATTCCTTAGAATAGAAATAGAAATAAAAAATTCCCTTCAAACCAAATAAAGAGGTTTCTACCACTCAAATACTGTAATGTTTTAAAATGGATACCTTTTGACCTTCTAGATTTTCTATTCTAGGTGGAAAACATTGTTCTTATGTGATTTTTAATATTCAAGATACAAATAGGTATTTTATTATACTACAAGACTGAAACCCATTATAGATTTTCTAAATATTCCAAATATATAGAGAAAATTCGTGGAATTACCATAAAAACATGACAAGTGATCATGTTCAGGAATTTTAAAATCAAGACGTTGAATCTTTACATTCGCAACATGGATATACTCAAAATTTCAGTGTACCTCAAACACCACAAAAAAATGGGGTTTTTGAAAGGAGAAATATAACTCTCTAATAATTTTTTTGACTATGCTAGGTGAATATGACTTACCTTTTCATTTTTGGCTAAATATATGGATACAACGTATTATGTTATTAATAGTGTTATGATAAGACCTATGTTAAAGATTATCCATTATAAATTATCTAATTATAGGAAACCATGGCCAAATTATTTTAGAGTTTTTTTTGTAAGGTCATTATTCTAAATAAAAAGGAGAATATGGAAATGTTTTTATAAAGATTTTTGAGGGAATTTTCCTAGATTATTTAACCACTAGTAAAGAATATATAGTTTTTAAAAAATAATCAAAAGTTGGGGAAGAATTCATTCATGTACAATTTGATAAGATATATCCATATTAACCCACACCATATGAAGAAGACGATGAAGATGATATGTCAAATACGAATATCAATAACACATCTTGGAATTCAGAACATTATACTAATTTACCAAAAAAAATATGAGGAGAGACCATCTTGACTAGCATGAACATGAAGAATACTTGAATGAACATGGAACTCTAATTCCAAGAACCATTATTATGCTCAAAAATGAACCTTTGGATGTTGTTGTAGGATTTCTAGAAAAAAAATCAAACTTGAGCTTCTCTAAGAAAATAGGTTGAACATAAAGCCTTATTGTCATTACAAGAACCTAAAAACATTTCTGAAGATATTTGTTATGATAATTGGTTGATAGTTGTGAAAGAGGAAGTTAATCAATTTAATAGTAATAATGTTTGGGAACTAGTTGAGATACTTAAAGACTACCTAACTATTGGCACTAAATGGGTATAGTGAAAAATATTTTATGAGTCTAAAACTATAATTATAAATAAAGATATATTGGTTTCACAAGGTTATAGTAAATAGGAATGTACTAATAATAAAGAATCATTTTCACATGTTTCTAGACATGAATCCCTTACAATGTCGGTTTCATATACAATGCATAATAATTTAAAACTATTTTAAATGGATGTTAATAGTTAATTACTAAAATTTTATATAAATGAGGATATTTTTATTTAACACCACCCCCCTATATTTTCACACCCAATATTTACCAAATCATGTTTTAAATATATCAAAATAACATTATTGTTTAAAACAAACTCCTAGAGCTTTGTATGATAGGATCATCCCTTCCCTAATTTCAGTTTGATTTCAAAAGGAATAACTAATTCTACACTACTTATTAATAGTATTTTGATATATGTTTTTGTTTCTAAAATACATGTTTATGATACTAATTTTAATTCATCCAAAAATTCATTTTGTATTTAATTTTCTAAATTGATTAAAAATGAATCTGAAATGAGTTTAATAGGTGAATTAATATTCTTTCATGGATTTCATTTTTTTAAAAACATATGGAATTATTTTAAATTAAATAAATTATAAAAATTATATTTTTAAATGTTTTTTCTTGGATAGAACTTATGAAATTGATATTAGGAGGAGTATAATATGTCAACTAGATTTAGAAGAAATTGGGAAACCAGTTGAACAAACTACTTATAGTGGTATGATTGGGGCTTTAATGTACATAAATAGAATTCGACATGATATTATGTTTATTGTATGTATGTGTGATCATTTTTAAGAAAAACCAAAAATTCACAATTAGTTATAGTAAAAAGAAATTTGAAATACCTTAAAAATAAAATTAATGTTGGACTATTATACTCTAAAGTGTATAAATTTGAATTTTGTAATTATTATGATGATGAATTTCATTTATTTAAGTTGGATAGAAAAAAACATCTAATAAATGTCAATTTTTTGGGAAGTCTCTAGTTTCCTAGTGTAGTAAAAAGTATAACATTGATTTGTTTTATACTACTAATGTTGAGTAAATAGCACTATGTGGTTTTTATGTATTTTTTCAATGGATAAACACAATTTACTAGTCTATGGTTATAAATTCCAACATGTCCCTATAAATTGAAATAACACAAGTTCTATAAATAATTTTAATTATCTTATATCTCATTTAAGGATAAAACTCATTTATATAATATAACAAATTATGGGAAATGATTTTCAAAAAAATGATTTTACTCTATAATTCATAGGAACTATGAAACTGATCACTGCTATTTTTTAAAATCCTTTGAATATAGAGATAATGAATTATACAAAACTTTAATTAGGAATGATTAGTTACTTTAAATAATTTGTTTCTTAAATTAGGTCATGTATATTGTTCCAATATTTATAAATCTACGATTTATGATATTTATTTATTCATTTATTGTTAACTATTATTTGATATGTCTTAATTATTTATAACTCTATAATTTAAGC
This sequence comes from Viscum album, assembly GCA_963277665.1. Classification (NCBI taxonomy): domain Eukaryota; kingdom Viridiplantae; phylum Streptophyta; class Magnoliopsida; order Santalales; family Viscaceae; genus Viscum; species Viscum album. The sequence continues at coordinate 1,045,069,780 of OY728138.1, read as the reverse complement.
CTAATCTGGTGGGATTAAAAATTCTAAAGGTCACAAGTGAACATAATCCTAGGAGCTACCATATGGCTTATGTTTCGTTAAAAAATTGTTCATACGATTGGTTCAGCTACCATGAAAATATACTAAAATTTTGGATATGTGGTAGGTCAATATAACATAAAACTTTATGTAACAGTTTAAATATATCAAGATATTTTGTTTGTGTAGTAGGTTACACAACTATGGTGTATCAAATAGTCATAAGGTGTATGGTTATTCAACATACCATATCTAATTTGTTTAAATTTATATTATTTTGAATATATATATATATAATATTTCCCACTTTTTACTATTTATAAATACCTAAATGATTTCAAATAACCCCAAGTTAAACTCTGAGTCAAGTCATCTCTCTCTAGAAACATGAAGCCCTCTCGATTAGGAATCCTCATTTCTTGATCTTAATTCTTCAACAAAAATCTAGCCTCTAGACAATAAAATATTAATGGAATATGTTTATGATGAGGTATCCTCTTGAGTTATCATCTCCTAAACAATCCTCTCCCTTAAAGAAAATAAAAGCTATCTCTGTCATTCCCATCAAACCTATCATGTCTCAACTATCAAATTAGTTAGACTTACTAGTAAAGGAATTGTATGTAGAGTTTATAAGGACCATAAATTCACTAGTCTAGAAATATATATAGAAGCAAGGATGGGTTGTGTGGTTTAGTGACAACAACATACCATTTTTATAAGGTTATAGAAACATTTTTAAGAGAATATGGAACTAAAAGTTGATTAAATAAAGGATATCATAAGGATCACTATAATTATAAAATGACTAATCTTATCATATATTTTCTAGGAAAATACACAGAAGTACCTCATAAAGGTGATTTTGAGGACTATCGGAGCTATTATATGATCAATAATGCCCATTTTAAAATTTAAAGAGTCATAAAAGAGATTACTTGGAATTGAAAGTTAATAAAGACAACTACTATGGTGCATGATGGTGAGTATAGATTATTGGGTTAGTTCATTCAGAATTTTATATGTTATAAGAATTGGGATTTTTCATTACTAAGAATCCTGAATAATTTCTTTATATATTTAATGAATAATGGGGTTAAATTCCACCTGTATTGGTTTTTTATGATACATATAGAAGAATTGTATAAACCATATTCTATGATTATTTCTATTTATTTTCATAAGTTTATCTTTGATTTATAAGAATACAAAATAAATATTCTATAGGGAGGGGAAAAGTCTATAGTTACTTGTAGAATTTTTCTAAATAAGAAAATTTAAAAAAATGATGGTAAATTCGAATCCCAAGAGGATGATATGGGTTATTGATAGTGATGAGTTTTATCAGAAGTTAAATATAGTGAAAAACCCTATAAGGAGAAATGATAAGGTTGATCAAGAGTTATAATCGGATAAAGTAGTTGAATATTTCTCTATGGAATATTTTGTAGATTAAAGTGAGAAATCTGTAGTGGATTTGAATGATAAGTTTAAAATATCTTATGATGAGATGATAGAACCTCCTATGTTAGTTGATATAGGAGTCCCTTCTCTAAAAGGTATTTCATTTGGCCCTCCTGAATGTCATATGTATTTACAATCTTAGTAAATGGTTTTGGATGATGTTGATACTTCGGATTTTGAAAAATCATTTAGTGATAATTATTAAATAAGCACTACATATGATGAAGTTTTTTGTGTTGATAGTTTCACTCCATCAACCAGTTAATGGGAATAAATCCTCGAGACATGGATTACTCTAAGTAATATGCAAGGAGGCATCTCCTATGGGGGAGAAATTTGGTTCAGATAGTGGTGATTCCCATAACTGGGGAAGTCCATATGGACATGGTGGACCTAACATCTTGGTTTTTTCAAAGATCCTAATAGGTATCTTGTTTCTTTTATAGAACATTAATGGATAATTAATCACAGTCCTCCCAGACCTGTGCTACCTTAAGGTGAGACCAATCTAAAAGTTCAATGATTTCTAGATAATATGTTTTCTCCCACTCTGCAAAATCAAGATAATGAATTTAATACCAGTGGTGAAATATATCTTATGGGATGTGGTGAGAGATAAGTTATTGAAACTAGTGAGTTAGAGGTTGTTCAAAGGGAATTTTAATTTTATATAGAATAAATTGAAGTGTCTAGTAGGGTATCTCTTCTAAGATTGGTAACAACATATCCGCCTTCCACTACTTCTTCATATGTTACTAAAGAATATTTAAGTTAATTAAAAGTTAATATAATGATTGTTCTCTAGTAATTATTTCTGGTATTTAGAGCTATTACAAAACATTCAAGAGAAAAATAGATATCCAAGATTATTTCCCTTTTTGTTACCCATATCTATCCTTTGTTATTTCAAAAGCCAGATCATACAAACAAATAAATTCAGGGTTTATGAGGCCAAGTGGGATCCCTATAGTTTGATTTAATTTAAATATTGAGAAATATTTGTCAAATACACTTTAATTTGATGTTATAAGCTTCCTCTTCCAATGAGCCTCCTCCTCCTACAACTGTTCATACTACTTTTAATGAGACATTGTTAATGAAGTTTGTACAATAGTAAATCAAAGTAGTTTTGAATGGTTTTTTAAACAAAAATGAAATGGTGTTTTTGGTATTAAACACTTGCATATAAGACCCTTGAGTTAGTATCATTTGATGCCCAAAAATCATGAAATGAAATAGAGGTTATCAATTGATCCATTGATTATCATTTGAGAATAATCTTCATAGAAACAAATTTTAAGACTCTATTTATATCTTTAGAAAATCAGCTCTGAATGCCTCTAGTGATAGAGGATTTTAATGCATAGGTGGATAGTTTGGATGTGATAATACATCTTTTGGAGAGCCTTACAAAGTAAAAGACAAACATTTTTAATATTATAGATCAAGGATAGTTATTATTAAAGGAATTCACATAGTTTATAGGGAATTATTTGTATAAATATAACACTACCATTATATCACCTTTAATAATCTATCAATATTCGATGAAATCGCTTTCTACTGCTTGTTTTTTTACCTCACCTCATCTCTTTTCCCCTTCTTTTTCAATTTACTCTAAATCAAGTAGTTCAAAATTTGAAACCTTTTGTTAGAGAAATTATCATTCTAGGAAATTCTTCATCTCATCCATAGAATTCACCCAAGTCTCCCTCTCAGCCATATTGGGAGAAATAAAAATCTATTGTTGGTCTTATAATAATGACATATTTTAATACATTTTCAAATTAGTAAATCCAATAAGAATCTTTTATTTTGTATTTAACTTCTTTCAATGAATCATATTTTTCTTATCTTGATTATATTTGTTCTTATCATTAGTTTACTTTTTTATATTTATTATTTATGTTCCTCATAATATTTTTATTATTTACCACTCTTATTACTTTTTTAAAATCCCCAAAATTTGTGTACTTATATGGTAGTTTAGTTAATGACATATAATTCATACTGATTTGACTAGTTCAATTTTAACTAATTTTAAGGGATTTTACATTGGATCTTTTATTATTTTATGACTTATGATCATAAAAATGGTGAAATTGTTGTAATAGTCTAAATATTTCTTGATTTAATTATCCCAAATAATTTTCCTCATGTTTCTAATGAATTGTGTGTTTTATGATAATAAACTATTTTCTAGGAAAAAATGTGAAAATTTTATAAGTATGGATGTGACCACATGTTACATAGTCATAAAAAAATTAAGTTAATTGAATTCAATTAATAATAGATTGAAAACCTAAAAAATGAAGTGACGATGAAGAAATTTCTTCAAGTGTTAGATCAATCATATGTACTAATGGATTGACCACATGATAAATAAAGTTACTATGAATTAATTTCATGAAGTGTTGGATCAAATGCACAAATATATAGATTGACCACAGTAAGGATCTCAACCAACCATTCCATAATGAGATTAAATATTATATGTTTTGTAGATACCACATAAAGAGAATTGAGTTACCACATCAATATAGTCAAGCGACCATGCTAGATAGTCAATATTTCTATGTGCTGAAACTATGGCATGAAGAAAATCATAAAAAATATGAAGGAATTAAATTGACAATGGCTATTTGGATCGACTAAATAATGATATTTGTTCAACCACATATTGAATCCAACTAACCAAATGAAATTTTAAGCATCCACAAGCATACCAGTATAAAGGTAAAGTTAATTAAATCTTACTTAAGTAAAGGTCAAGCTTCCACAATCTTACCTATGTAAAGGTAGATCTACCACAATCCTACCAGCATAAAGGTAATAATATTGAAATCCAATCAACATAAATGTAAATATATATAAAACCTACCTATGTAAGTGTGAAAATACCGTAATATAGATCACTACACATAACATGAGGGATAGACCAACCATTACTAAAGTATAAAACTCCAATAGTTGGATTTGGAATTTAATGAAGCATTTATGATCAGTTATTTATTATCCATCTCAATATGAATACATGGTAATGTATATGTGGTGGAGTGTTTTTAATTAAATAAGAGTAAGTATCACATATGCATTGTTGGTGTCCTTATTATCTAAGTATTCACTTTATTATGAACATTGTGATACATTATTCTATAGTAAAATTTTAAAAATTCCTAATATAGAAAAATGACTACAACATTCAGTTTCTAGATCACTAAATAATCATACAAAGAGAGTAACCTTTTTGGTCAATATAATTTAATCAAAGATTATGCAACATTTTACTTCCCATGATTTCATCACTCTCTCAATTTATATTATATATATATTTATGCTTGATTTAACTATATATTTACATATCGGAAAAATAAAACATTTTCTCATTTATGTTTTAAATCCAACCATAGTTTTATTTTTGGTAAATTTCTACATTGTTATGTTTTAAATGATTTTTTAGCATAATTACTAAAATGGACTAATTTAGGGATTTAATTACTTTATTTATATGATGTATTTCAGCCTTAACATCTTATAAACTGATTGAAATTGAGAAATTACTTTTTTTAGGTTTCCTAAACTCATGGGTCTCATTTCAACCTTCTAGAGTCAAATCTCAATCATTAATTTAGAGGCCTAAATCTATCTCACAAATGGGGCCTCAAAAACAGTGTACAGATCTGGACACATTTACTATTGAGATTATATCTCTTCGTGGAACAGTCTAATGAATCTAAAATTCGTCAAGGAGATATAAAAGAAGTTTTGCATCAAAATTAATAAAGGCATCCTAACAGTATTCAGCTTCATTAAAGGTCATAATGGCATAGTAAGTTAGAAAAGTAGAATATGAAAAGTCAACTGGCAAGATAAAATATTCCAGACTAAAATAGTCATCACTATCTACACACGTCTCCATTAAATATGATATTTGGAGTGTGGGTGTGGGAAATAAATAGAACAACCTTTATTATAAAAACATTCCAAGATTCGACCATTTAATGAGGATAAAGTGTAGATTAATTAGGAGGACATATTTAAATCCAAATTTTCTCACCCATTTTCTCAATAAATTGTCATCTATTCTACCTCTTACTATATAGACATTTCAAGGGATCATGATGAAGTTTGGTATCGGTAATAGTTTTTTTATTTTAATTATATTTTATCTTAGTTATTCTTCTTTTTCTGTGTATTTTTCTTCTCTTCCATTTTTTAATTTGTATTCCCCCAAAATGATCCTTTAATCTCCATGCAAATGGAGAACTAACTCTAATTATTTTTTGAGGGGGGAGTGGTGGTTATAGAGTTCAATGTGCTTAAATGATTCTCTTTATTTTATTTTAAGAATTTCAATAGTTCTAAAAATATTTTGTATGGTTAACCCCCACTTTGATTGCTATTGTGTTCTTCTTCCCATATTAAAAGTTTCCACTCCATCATCATAATATTGTATCGAATGTGGAGTACCATTGTGGTGATGATGTGAGTGAGTATTATTTTTCATACGGAGGGTCGGTGTGTGGTAATAAAAATTAATGGGAATTTTTTGAGTGATAGGGTTGATCTCAACATTGATTATAGCAATGAGAATAAATATTTTTAAAAAGCAATGATTTTATCACCACGATCTCCCATGAACGAAAATGATTCTTCACTAATTTATTTGTGTATTATTTCTTTCCTTTGTGTTTTTAATTTTATTATTAATATATATTATATATTATTTAATTTCATAATCAACCCCCCATTTATATTAGTATATAAGTATTTTTTTATTAGTTAATTTTTAAATTGTGATAATATAAATTCAGCGTGTGGTGAGCGGCTTCCTTGAGATCAGCCCGAGGTTGTGACATTATGGTACACTCTTATGTAATAATAATTTATTGGTGAGAGATTTGCGAAAACCCCTCTCATCAATTTGGAACTGTTTCTGTGGAGTTCAAGCTCTTAGTCGTACTTTTTTTTAAAAAAAAGAAAGAAATCATAAATTTTATAATCTAAAAAAAATTAAACTTCATTGCATATCATTATTTTCTGGTTTCAATGATAGAATTTAGAGGTAATATTTCATATGAGTTTCATGATAAAAATATTTTTTAGGATATCAAACAAGTATCACTAAAAAATCAGTTGGATGAGAATTCAAAAATGATATAAGATTTTAGGAATCAAATGGTATTTATTTCATCTTCTGTGAAAGAATTGGTAGCTCAAAAGGAGGGTCAAGAAAAAGAGGAATCCAATATTATTTTTCCAACATTATCAATTGAATATCCATGTGAGGATGAGACTATAAAGGAACTAACCTCAACAATATACATATCATTTCTATAGGATTTTGAAGAAGAATATTTTCTAGGTGATTCTCATGTGGGACATCAAGATGAATTGGATGAATATGGGGCCGATTTTGTTGAAGCTATAAAGATACGAAATTCTCCCATATTTGATAAATAAAAATAAGAATCATTATACCTATCTCTTGATTTGTAATATAATATTGAAGATAAGCCTATTGAGAGGGAGTTTCCAATAGCCTTTCCTGAAGAGATCATTTTCAAGATTACTTACTTGGAAGGGAATATTTGTTTATTGATTTTTCATGTTTAAATCTTATTCAAATTGAACTATTTGTATACTTATACTTTACTAAAATTTCTAACAGATCACAAATGGATAATACCTTCGATGTTAACACCCATGTGGTGGTGGTCAAATAAGAAGAATAGATAGAGAAGCATGTGGTTTGACTCCCTCCTCTACAATAAAGTGCATAATATATGGAGGAGGACATCATGAAAGTCAACATGGAGTACCCCTATCTTCCTTTCCCTCCCACACTAGACCTTAATTTATATCTTTATTCTTTCTTGATCATTGGTAATTATCGTATCTTTTTTGTGGTTCTCCATTCTTGGTGTCTACTCATGGACACTAATAAAAGTCACATGTGGTGGTTCATCTCAACAAAACTGCACCAACCATCTGATTGGGGTTAAACCATTGCAACTTTTAAACTAGGGGTATTAAAAGTCAAGCACCCAATATAGGGGTTCAAACCATGTTCTATCCTCTCTTACATACCTCACTCTTTTTATTTATTTTTCTTATGAATTTATTTATTTCTTGATTTCTAGGAAGAAGTGGTAGTAGCTAGGATATTATCTTGAAGATATCATTGGAAAAAAAAGCCAGGTTGTATCTTTTATTCCCTTTGATTTTATGCCATTATATTTATTTTTTTTATGCTAAAATGATGGGTAGGTAAATATAAGAGTCAGGGGAGAATCAACCTTTTTAGTTGTTCATGTGAGATTTTCCATTTTTTTCTTCTTTTTAGGATTATTGAGATTCAATATAAATTCTAATCATTTTTCACACATCAATTGATTTTAATAAATTTGAAATGGTTTTTGGAAAAATGGATTTTAAATGATTGTTGATGTGAAAACTTTCTACTAGAATTGGTTTTTTAAGAAGTTTTATGATTTTGAACAATTTTTTAAATCCATGACCATGAAACAAAGACTAAAATCATTATTCTAGTCATGTGAGGTATTCTTAACCACTTTGAAATGTTTTTTCTAATACCCAAATATTCTTGAGGTAAACATGGATTTTGTGTGTGAACCATAATTTGTGATTTTTCACTTTCGAATATTTGTATTTCAGGGAATGTTTTTATATGATTGAGGATTATATTTGGTTAGCCACATTTTTACCTTGAGACCCACCCTTAAATATATCCTTCATTATCTATTAGATTCCATGAATTTCTTTATAGGTTTAAGCCACATTAAAAGCAGATTTTTCCTTACCTACCCACACTCTGGGAAAAAATTCATGGATATTTCGAGTTTGAGTGTGGGGGAAAGTCATTACATGTGTTTTTTTGGATGTGTTTCACTTGTTGGTGGTGTGAGGTTTGTGTAAATATTATGGGCAGTGGATAATGAGACAATTGGGCTTGATTAATCATTTGATTGTTCTTTATTTCATTCATCTGGTTCTCTCTAAAAAAAACAAAAACAAACTGAAAAAAAGAATAAAAAAAGTGTATATGTGCTTGAATATTTCATTTTTTCCTCATTTTATGACTCATGTTCCTATTTAAAATAAATGGAATGATTTTCATCCATTATTTTTATTCAATTTTTTTCTTATTCTCTAATAAAGAAAAAAAATAAAGTTGTGCCTTTCTAGATCTTAAAAAAAATGAGGAAAAATGGGATAATTTGTATGGTATAATTAATTTAAATCACTGATTGTCTCCTTTACCATGTCATAAAATGGGGTTTGGATTTGTGTTTCACACATTCAATGGGATTTTAGTGAGGTTTATCTTGGGTTTTCACTAAATATCCATGCATTGTACTTAATAGTCAAACCTCCTCTTTTCAACCTTAAATTTTCAATCATTTTCTCACCAACCATAAGCCATAGAATTAACCTAGAAAATAACTCATGATTGAAAATATTTTCAAGTTTCACGCTGTGGAGAAAATATAATTGTCACAATCATATGGTGATATATGCAATTTCCATATATGAGCATAACTCTAGATTTAATTTCTCTTGAGTGAAGAGTGACATAATATTCAATGTAAGGTAGGTTGTAATTGGTCCATGGATGGATTTATGAGGTTGAAAAAATTTAAATATGAGGAAAGAAAATGAGAGTTAATTGTTTTCCATAAAGGGTAAATGATGGAATTCCCTTTGAAATAAGATCATTATTGTTTTCTCATGGTTGATTGTTGGGTGGATTATGATTTGAATATATAATTATTGCCCAAGAGTGAAATTTTTAAGTGTGGGGTAGTGATGAAAACAAAATTTTCGCATAATTTATACTATAATTCAATGTTTTAAATCCCACCATAGTGTAATTTTATGGTTAATAGTCACATTTTTAGGTTTTACACAAATTTTGAGCATAATTATTAAAATGGCATAATTTTGGGATTTAATTATTTTATTTATATTATGTATTTTGGACATAACTTCTTCTAAACTGAATGAAATTTTAAAATTCATTTTTTGAGGTTTCTCAAAATCATGGGTCTCATTTCAACCTTCTGGAGTCAATTCTCAATCATTTATTTGGAGGCTTAAATATAGATCACAAATGGGGCCTCTATAACTGTGTATAGATTTATAAAAATTTTCTTTTGAGATTGTATCTCTTTGTGCATCAGTACAATGAAGCTCAAATTCATCATGGAGATATAAAAGAAGCTAGGGATAAATTTTAATACCATATTTCAAGTGGTATTTAGATTTATTAAAGGTCGTAATGGAGTGGGATATTGGAAAAGTAGAATATGAAAAGTCAACTGATCAGATTAAATGTTCCAGACTAAAACAGTCATAACTATCAACACATGTCTCCATTAATTATGAAATTTAGAGGGTGGATGTGGGAAAATAATTAACAACTTTTATGAAGAAAACATTCCATTATTTGTCAATTTTTTAGGATAAATTTTGGATCAATCAAGAGGACAGATTGGGAGCCAAATTTTCTCACCCATTTTCTCTATAAATTGCCATCTCTTCTACCTCTTACGATATATCCATTTAAAGGGGGAATGGTGGAGTTTGGTATCTATAATTTTTTTTATTTTAATTATATTTTATCTTAGTTATTCTTCTTCTTTGAATTTTTCTTCAGTTTTATTTTCTATTTTTTTCACCCATAATGATCCTACTAATATCCATGAAAATAGAGAACTAGCTCTCACTGTTGTTTAAGGGGGGAGTGGGGGTTCTAGTGTTCATTATGCTTAAATATTTCTCTTTATTTTATTCTAATAATTTAAATATTACTAAAATGGTTTTGGTTTAGGTTTTACTCCAATTTCATTGTGATTGAGTTCTTCTTCCCACTTTAAATTTTTCTACTCCATCACTAAAATATTGTATCCACGGTGGAGTAGCATTGTGGGGATGATGCGAGTGAGTAATATCTTCCATGTAGAGATTCATTGTGGGATAATAAAAATTAACAAAAAGATTTTGAGAGATAGTGTTGATCTCAACATTGAGTAGAGTACTGAGAATAAATATTTTTAAATAATAATGATTTTATCACCATGATCTCCCAAGAATGACATTGATTCATCACTAACATCGTTGTGTCTTATTTATTTCATTTGTGTTATTAATTTTATTATTAATATATATTATATTTTAAGTATTTTCATAATAAACCCTCCATTTATATCAGTATATAAGTAGTTTTATATTAGTTAGTTTTTAAATAATGACAATATAAATTCTGCATGTTTTGAGCGGCCTCCTTGAGATCGACGCTAGGTTGTGCCACTTTAGTACACTCTTAGGTAAAAATAATTTATTGGAGAGGGATTTTTGAAAAACCCCTCTCATTAATAGCACTTCAATTTTACTATAAATTTGAGCACTTTGAAACTCCTTCCTATATTTTCTTACCTCTATTATACCACATATAAATATAGAAGTGGCTTGGTATAGCCTGGACTACCTTGTGTGTAGCTGTTTGTATAATACCCCTCCCAGGTTGTGGATTATTTATAAGGTTTTAATAAATGATATTGGAAATGTATTAATTTCATGTATAGTGGAATAATCCCCCTCTTAGATCTAACATTATTTTTTATTACACTTTGTGTTTTAAATTTTATTTTCACTACTTGTTTAACATTTACTTTAAACCCTATTGTTTTTTAGTAAGTTTTTTTAATCTATAAATGAGATATATACTATAACAGTTTAAATTTAGAAGTTATATATATACTATGTTTGGTGTGATTAGAAACACTTTAAAATTTAAAGTAATTTCAAAAAATTTATACTTGAATTTATTCAAGCATTCAGAAATTTTTTCAAAGCACCAAATTATATATAGCTACTATATTTTCTAATTGGGATAGTAATTTGAAATTTATTCATTTTAACTTTAAATTTCATAAAACATGAATTGTTTATATTGAGATCTCAATTCACCCCTCCCTCCCCCCGAGAATTCTCATATGACCAAAAAACCTTTTAGGTGATTGAATATAGGTTTCAATCGATCAAATCCTTGAATTCAGTTTATGTGATACCATTGGGAAATGATATGTAACCCATTTTATTCCTATGGGTTATTTATGATATTATGAATGATTCATTTCAAGGGAAACACATATATATGGATTATTGATAGTCGGGTCTTATATAAACCTTTAATTCATTAGATAAGGTTCTACATCTCATGAGATGTTAACAGGTCATAAGTTTCTAAAAAAATCCCTAATGGTATATTGGTTTATGAAACATATTTCATTAATAAAATGTAGGTTTATGAATCCAAAGTCACTAATGGTTTATATAGTTTGATTCATAGATTTTCATGTAAAAATTTCCTTTTCTTATAGTTGTTCCATCGTTTAATATTGTGCTACATTTCCATGATGTTCTATATCTTAATGGATATGATAATTCTCCATGGATATTGAATATTATCTCATGTTTCTTCACACTAATTTCATTGTATAAATGTTATCTTTTGATATTTTGTGTTTTTATATCATGGATTCGGAATACTTATTATTGTTCCATGTTATTTGTAATAAAAAAAAATTCTCATTCTAATATATTCTGAAATTATTATGACCTAACACTTGGAGAAATTTTAATTAGTTTTACCATTCTATGTATTTGGTCACACCCCTTTCTTATGTTTCCTTTCGTTATGATATAAAGATGAGTATAACTTATGAGAATTCTAGAATGTAGTATAGTTTGGTTCAGTTGTAGAGAATAGTTCATAAGAATAGTAAAATAAGTTTCATATGTAGTTTTTTCTCAAAAAAACTAAACATTTTATTCTTATTATTTTTTGTTTATATGAGATTTAATCTTATACTTGTGAAAATGGTCTAAAATAGAGATATTTTTATATTTGTTCCTCCCACTAAGTATTAAAGTATATCTGTAATGTATGTGTTTTTAGTATTGCACCTGGGAGTGTAGGTCAGGGGCACCTCATCATATCATAGGAAGTTATATTTTTTAGGGTATCAATGGGAATCTATTTTGAATGTGCATATATTTTCTCACAACTCCTCTCCGAAAAAACATTGAGATATTGATTTCTTTTTGAATTTTTCTCTCCATCTAAACCAATATTATATTATTTCTCTTTATCACTACATTATTATAAGGTATATATATATAAAAATAACAATTCTCGATCCCATTCTTAACAATATATGATTCAAATGAGTTACTAGTGAAATACCTTCTATTGTCTATTTTAGAATTCTTGATATAAATCCCCAAATAATTCCCAACATTTATTCTGAAAATTTTTGAACATTTCATCTGCCTCATATTTATACATCAATAATATTTCATTACTAATCCTATTAAAATCATTAGAAAATGTTCTAAACTATAAAATCACACTTATTTTATTGATTCCCCATTAAACCCCAAAAATTAAATTGTATTTATTCAAGTTACCCAGTGAACTAAGTTTTCACCATTTGGGGATTCTTTTCACCATTTTCCATTTTGACATGTTTAACAAATTTCCTATGTTTTTATCTAGATTTAGGTAAAATCACATTCCATAACCTAATTTTAAATCATTACTAAAATCCTATAAAAAATTGGATAATCATTTTATGAAAACATTTGTTCCCAATTTTTGTACTTGAATATCAAGAATTACTTTGATCACCTGTTTTTATCAATTTAACACTAGTTCTTTCACCATTAGTGATAATTCTTCCATCATTTATGATCTCGATGAGACAAGAGTTTCTTTTGAAAATAATAGTATTCCCATTATTGGATTTATTAATTATAATCAATATGTTTTGTTTAAGACCAAAAACAATTAGAATGTTTCTATATTTTAGTTTGTGATCCTTAATCTTAGTTGTACCAATTCCTATTATTATAAGGTACTTTCATTCCCAAAATTAATTTCACCCCCATTATTCTATCCAATGTTGTTCAATTTTTTTGTATCTCTATTATTATGAGATGAATAACCACTATCAAGTATCCATGGATGGTTTATCTTTCATTTTTAAGATCCACCTTAATAAGAAGGGATTTCCCAACTTTTTCTCTTCTCTAAACATTTTATCTCCATAATCATTAAGATTTTGAATCGGGGGTATAGTAATGAATTATTTTAAAAAATGACCTTTTTGGACACATATTCCATTTATTTTATCTAGAAAATTGAACCTATTCAGAGTATGAAATCATGATAGATTTATGTTCAATATTTTCATCTATATAGAATTATTTCATATCTTCCATGGAGATATCCCCCTTAATTAATTCCTCATTTAATTCCAAGTAAATGTAATATTATACCATCAATAATATTTTTTATGAACATAGTCTCAAAAACACCAATAATAACCTCTAAAACATGATCTTCCAAGAAATTGACAAACATGTCTATGAAATCCTTCTTGCAATCTAGTTACATTATAATCTTCCTTTCTCGATTTCCCCAGGTAAATTTCCCTTCTCAAGATATTTCTAAGTCCCCTTGATTTAGAAGTGTTCTTCTCATTAATTTTTATTTCCCAAGATTTCCCATATTTTCTTTCAAATTCAATAATGTTACCCAAAATATACTTAACATTATGGAGATTCATAGGTGCTATTTTTACATGATATTTTATGCATTAATTATAATTTTTTAATGGATATCCCTTTACATACACATTTTTTTTATAACCATATAACATTTTATCTAGGAACTTTTCATCTTCGATACACCATGATTTTTTCTCGTTTAATTCTTCTTTCTTTGTAGAAAATGTTTCCTTAAAATATTTGGAAAATTTTGTTATTTTTCAACATTAAACTTGAGATTAATAATATATTCTTTGTGACCATATTATTTTCAATGATATTCATCTTCAATTATTTTAAATTCTCAACCACTTTATTTAATTATTTTATTTATTTTTTATTGGGTGTTTTAGTCAATACATGATTAAATATAAACTTCGAACATGATATTACTTTAAGTTTGTTCCATATATTCTTAACCACATGAGAATTATTCATTATTTTCAACACGATAAATAAATTTACTGAACATTTTATGAAATTATTATTTAAATAGACTACTTAGAATGGATTAGTCTTCCTCTTCTTTGCTAATCATGCTTCATCTTTTCTTCTAGTTGATTCATTTCTGCCCCCAACCGATTCCTTTTTTTCTTAGGGTTTTTAATCTATATATTCATCCTAAAACAATATTCTCATTTATCTTAATCATACTCAATACCTTTATTCATTGGAAAATTAATATCAAAGTGTATTGTTCAACCCTACTTAAATCATTTTAGTTGTAGTTCCCTATTTTATTTACCCTTTTCTTTTGAATGTTCATTCAGATGAGAATCAAGATATACTTATACTCATCATCCTTTTATTTACAATATTTATATTAAATAGAGGAATTATACTCCTTTTCTGTGATTTTAATATTGTTCATAGATTTTAATTCCATATCCTCTAAGATATTGTACTAAAAAGGAGGAGATTTTTTCATTTTATAGGAAAAAAGAAAGTTATGTAGTTCATTATTGGATAAGTCATCTATATATTCCTAGATAGAAACCTATGCATCAAAACTATTAGGAATGTTTCACATTAAATTCTTGAGAATGGTTGAATCTCCCAAAAAGTTTCCAAAACATCTAATATTGCTGAAAATTTCATTTACCCTTATAAAATATTCCTCAACAATCTCATTAATATAAATTTTAATATCATTAAACATTTCACTCAAAATTGATAGTTTGGATTATTTAACTTTGATATTACTTTAAAAACATTTATCAAGATTATCCCATATCTCTTTCATATTTGAGTCCCAATACTTTATTATGAACTCTTTTAGATAAGGAAATCAGAATTAGGGACCAAACTGTCACAACTCACTTACCTTAGGGTCACCAATGGTTGATATGTCTACCAATATCCCTTCCCAAAGGGGGGGGATTTATAGGTTTGAATTTTTTTCACACTAGTTTTTTCTCATTTTCATCAATAATATGTGCCTTCTGAATTTTAATAATATTTATTAGATACTGAATGGGGATTGTTCGGAATTACGGATTTTGAAGCTTTACATCTCCCTCCTAGTGTTCACTGAATCATTGAACCTCCATCCCCAATCACTAACCAGGTCGGGTCACCATCCGACCCGATGCCCAACCTGGTCCGAGACATGGCCCGAAGGGCGTTCCCGATCCCCACGAGCTGGAACAAGTGCCCCAGTATCAAATGAAAATCTTTGGGAATGAATTACCGGTATTTAACATGTTAAAATAACAAATAAAACCTAAAAAAATATCTGAAAATTTTAACCGAAATCACCTTTAATAAATTCAAAATTTTACATTTTATAACTAAAAAGTATAAAAAGGACAACTATACCAAGGGAAACCCAAAAGACTCTCAAAACATCACGTAACAAGAGGGGAAGCATCCTCAAGCCACTATGAAAAAAGAACTTCCAACCAGAAACATCCTACATTAGCTTGAAACAAAGAGAAAACAAAGTTTGCATACACCCAAAAATGTATGTAGGGTGTGATCCAAAGGCCTAGTAGGATACCACAAAATAAAAGATTTTGTGCCACAACACTCAATAGATAAATTTAATATGTTTATTCAAAATTATAATTTTAAAACGATTTTTTGAAAAACTTTTACAAGTTAAAAGTAAAAAAAGAAACACTTGAAGAGTACTATTTCACAAATACCATTTTAAAGCAAAAGAGACAATTTAACAAGAACACACACATACACAAGTGGTACTCCATATGCAGATAGAAGGAACCACGTCCTGAATAGTAGAGAACTGTGGGTAAATCCCCTAAGGTTCATCTAGCTCAGGGGGGGGCGAGAACCTCGTATCTCAGTGAAAAAGTAACCATACAATATCTGTTCTCATGCACACAAGCCACTAGTCAGGAGTATACCCATAACCTAGTGTTACCCCATCATCATTATCATAGTTTAGTTAGAGTTTTCATTGTCAAACATGTTAAGTGAAATAGGGGGCAAACCCCACGGGATCACTAGCATACTAGTTATAGTCAATCCATCTAGGTACCTGGGGTTTTCCCTTGTGCTCAAACAAGTTCCACATTCACATGGTATATCACATTCACATATCACAAACCTAACAAAACTTTACACAAGGAAGGAATCACTTTCATACCCAAAAAACATTTTAAAATAAACACACACACACCAAAATACCTTTCCAAAATACATTTACAGTTACTTAATCATTTCAAGAAATACTAAGAATACTTTACACCAAATAATAACACTTGATCCCTTATAAAGACATCACTTTAAAACCAAATACATAAAGTAACCATATCGAAACATTTTATCCATCTCTCAACAATTATTAGTTCAATTTTAAAAATGCACAACAAGGAAAACCCACCCAAGTTGATTTATTTTCCTTTAAAAATCCATTTAAATATATACACACCTCAAAGACATTAAAAATTCGCTTTGAATTATCAAAATCACACTTGGAACACGTTCTATAAACCTTACATGAAATCACACATCAAATCACCACAAATACCTATATTAAAAATCCAATTGCAACCTTTTGACACACAAAACATTTTAAAAACATTATAAGCACCACATGATTAAGGTAATAAACCATTTGAATAATTTATAAACCATTCAAAAATGGTGAAACAAAAGTTGACACAAAAACATACCAGTTTCACCTTAAAAAAGTCACTTTAAAACTAAACACAGAACATAATCACACTAAAACTTGTCTCACACCTAACAACCAATCCATAAAACGTATTTATTAAACAACACACCAGTTTTCACACACGAAACATAGCTTCTTTCTATTAAAAATTCTATTTCCAAAATTTAAACATGATAAACAACTTAAAAATATAATTAACACCCAATAAAAAATGATTAAACACTTCTATAAATTACCACAACAAAACCAATTAGAAAAACACACCATTTATAATAGAAAATGAAATTTAATCACACACGCATGTGAAAATATTTATAATGAAAAATTCACACCTTCCAATCACTCTTAAAACCCTTTTATTTAAAATATTTCATCAAGCCGCACCTAAAAACATATCAATTTCCTTTACTAGAAATTCAATCTCTATCAATGAGCACCCAACCCACTTTAAAACACCTAACGCACAACACAATCAAAACAAAGGATATATTTATAAATTTAAATGAACTTATTTAATTTCTCTAGAGATTTCAATCCATGGAACCACCCACCCTGCTTGGAGAAACTCCCAGAAAATGCAGTGTAAAGCTATCTGCAGCACATTATCACCACCAAGGACCTTGCATGAGCCCTAAAACAAAAACCCGAAACAAAAACCTCCTATTAGAACCTTAAAAATCAGATCTCAAACCTGATGGAGAAGCAAAACTCAAGTGAAAACAAGAGTGAGACTCAACTAGGGGGTGTGGTGCACATAGATGGGGATTGAGGTGCAAATGGGGTAGCCTGGACGGAGCCAGTAGGAATGGGAGGAGGTGCTTTGGACTAAGTCATGGCCAGTGGGGAGGTGTCCGAAGATCAATCTAGGAAGTTACAGTGTAATGGGTTGGTTGGGGTAGGGGGTGCGGCACGAAGGGTCTGGCTGGGGTAGGGGGTGCGGCGCGATGGGGCAGGCCGGGGCAGGGGTGTGGCACGATGGGGCTGGCCGGGGAGCTGCAGTACGATGGGCTAGCTAGGGAGCTATAGCATGACAGGCTGGTCGGGGAGCTGTGGGGTGTGGCACTAGGGTTAGGGTAGGGGATGTATCACAATGGGAAATAAGGGAAAAAGGGGGAGAGAATGAGGGAAGGGAATAAAAGAAAAAGAATAAAAAGAATAAAAAGAAACCTAAAAAAACAAAAAACAAAAACAATAATTATATTATTATTATTAATATTATCCGTAAACTAAAACCATAACAATAATATTATTATTATCATTAAAACACAATTTATTAAATTATTAATATATTTTTCACATTTTTTTTATTTTTATTTTTATTCTTCCTCACATTTAATTTTATTTCATTATTATTAATTTATTTTATTTAGTTAGTTGAACAATGTTCGGGTCACATGGCGGCCCTGGCGAAGCCGTATGGCTTCGTAATTTTGCTTCTCCCATGTGTCGCTTGCTGAAAAGCCCCAAAAAGCTCATTTATTGACAAAAACACCAAATTCAACAGGATTCATCCTACACCTCGGTGGAGCATTTTGAAGCCAAATAAAATAAAAGACATTAACTTATTTTAATATTTAAAATAATAAATATTATTACAACATTAATAAAATATTAATTAATTTTTATATTCTTAACACTATTAATAATAATAATAACATTATCAAACAATATTATTATTATTGTTATTAAGGAAATTTCTTAAATTTTAATAAAACTTCTTATTTTTAATTTTATCATCATTTTATTTCATGTCATTATTCCAATATTCCTTATGTTTTAATTTATTTTGAAAACTAAGTAGGTTGCGCGGTCTCAAAGTCATGCCCAACCCATGCGCCCAGTGATGCCAAACCAAAAACATGTGCTTTTCTCAACCAGACTCCAAAATTTTTAAACACTGGTTCTCCCAAAGAACAAAAAAAACACTAGGCCATAAATCAATAAAATAAAATAAATTGAAAAGGTTAGGATGTGACAATTCCCCCCACCATAAATATTTTCACCCCTGAAAATCTACAACTAAGGCTGAGACCCAAAGTAGAAAACAAAACACCCCTAAGATTCAAAGGGGATCCCCAAAAAAAACAAGTGAAAGGAGGAAAAGTCACCATGCTAGGAGAAAGTGACTTTAATGAAAACCTAAATAAACCTATAAAAAGTATTTTCACTAAGTGTTTCTTACCCCAAATAGTAATGACACCTATAGCTGATTAATCAATGAAAGAAACTCTCGACACGAGGAGGCCTGAATGGACTCCTCACCATTAGAAATTTATCAACACCTGAGACAAGACTGTAAAAATGACATGCGGAGACCCAAACGGGATCCCCAGCATAAGAAGTGGGAAATATTGGCTTATTTTCAGGGAGTTTTAGTGAGGACCCAATTGGTATCACAACTGTACCTTAACTGAGGAAACACCAACAAACACAACTTACCACGACATCTGAATGCTCCCTCACGGCACATCCCCTCTTGCTCATCATAGAGAACTCATGATTCAATATGTCACCTAACATGACCCTTGCGTCCGATGAAATCACTATAAGCCCTTCAAGCATCGGTCATCACCAATAACTCTGAACCGCCTTCACACTTCCCCACTGGAATTCCTTTCACAATTTCTGGGGGGAACTTCAGACACAATGGTGTCAAACTTCATACCCGATGACTCAGAAAACTCAAAGAGAAAAAAACTCCTATCAAGTCCCCTCGCATCTATCATCCCGCAATGAGAGGATCCGTTTAACTGAAATGGTAAAAATGGATAGACTTAGCACTATCACTAAAAAGGGAGAGTCCTTAATTTAATCAACTGGAGGGTCAGCCAATGGTGAATTACTCGTAGCCGCACTTCAATTGCATGCTTAAGATTTATGGGGGCGTACACCAGTCAGGAAATAAAACCATGGACCCAATAAAATTGTTCCAATGGTTAATACATATTGCAAGAGAACCGTAAACGGGCAGAGGGAACCACTACAAGTGCTTCCCAATGCACTTTTCAAAAGAAACCACTAACCACACGCTTTCACACCAATATAAAAATAAGATTTTAAACTGAAGACACAAATCATTCAAAAAGTATTATCATCTTGAAATGCCTCACATCCAACATTTTTAAAATATAGGGACACAAAACACAACCACCTATTATTAAAACATCAAAACATTTTTACTTAAAAACCATATTTCAACGAATTCAAAACAAATCGACGAGGAATAATGAAAGAGGAGACTAGTGTCGGTGGGTGACTGGGACGTATGGTTGGTGACCATATGCTAATCACATCACTGCCACAGAGAGTATTCTATGATAGCATCCCTATATCCACATGGCTTTCTAGAACCTGGAATCTCACTAGGACCACTGAACCTACTCCTTTTTCATTTCCCCTATACAAGATTAATCACAAGGTCCAACGACTCAGACAAACCTCAACTTATCCTAGTAACTTGATTCCTACCACAAGGTGTGCTAGCTAGGTACCTTGCTCGTAGCAAGAACGTTGAGTTTCAACACCATTAACTTTGATCTAACCTGACTCTATCCCAAAAGAACTTGACCCAAAAGAGAAAACCAAACTCTGATACCATTTTTTCATAAACCAAGTCGGGTTACCATCCGACCCGGCGCCCGACCAGGTCTGAGACATGGCCCTAAATTATTTCTCAAACCCCATGGGCTGGCACAAGTGCCTGGGTATTGAATGAAAAGATATGGGAATGAATTACCCATATTTACCATGTTAAAATAAAAAATAAAACCCAAAACCCAGATCTGAAAAATTTAACCGAAATCCCCATTAATAAATTCAAAATTTTACATTTTATAACTAAAAAAAGGCCAAAATGGACAAAAATGAAAAGGGAACCCAAAAAACTATCAAACCTTATGGCAACAAGAGGAAAAGCATCCTCAATATACTAGAAAAAAGGATCTTCCAACCTGATATATCCTTCTTTATATTGAAACAAAGAGACAATAGAGTCTGCATACACCTGAAGGTGTATGCAGGGCATGAGCTAAAGCCCCAGTAGGATACCACCAAATAAAAGATTCCATGCCACAACACTCAAGAGATAAATTTAATATGCTTATTCAAAATTATACTTTTAAAATGATTTGAAGAAAAAAAATTACATGTTAAAACATAAAAAGAAACACTTAAAGAAAACTATTTCACAAATACCATTTTAAAGCAGACAAGAAAATTTACCAAGAACACACACTTACACAAGTGTTCCAATGTATGCCGATAGATGGCACCATGTCATGAATAGTAGAGTACTACGGGTAAATCCCTTATGATCTATCTAGCTCAAGTGGGGCCCTAAAACCTCATACCCAAAAAGCCGAGAAACAGGCAAAAAACCTTCTCCTAAAAAATATATTATGTAAAAGTAAAAATGCACAGGAAAACAAAGTCACAGAACAGATCAATAAAGATGAGTATAAACCTCACCACGAATATCATCCTAGATAAGGCCATTACAAAAATTAGGAAAGATTTCGGACCAATTGGAACTAACCTCCAAGATTTCTCTCTTGGACATAGCATCAGCAACCTGATTGGCCTTACGATAAACATGTGTTAATTCAAGGGAGAGAACCTCTGCAAGATGCAGACATTCGATCCAATCAGGCAAGATCTTCCATGATACATTCCAGGATTGATCTCGAACAATTTGAATAGCAATAGTCGAGTTGGACTCCAACCATAATTGATGGCAATTAAAGTGAACAGCATACTTGATTTCTTTGATCATAACCCAAAGTTCTGCCTCAATTGCAAGATTGTTTCCAATAAAATGGGAGAAACATCCTTTAACAAATCCACGGGATGTTCAGAAAACACCACCACAACCAGCAAGGCCTAGAGCACCCAAGGCCACTCCATCAATGTTGACTTTGACCCAACTAGGGATGGGCGGTATCCATCTAACATACTTGATCATTAACAGTTTCTTGGACCTTCCATGCACACCAAGTGATCTCAAAAGCACAAGATCAGCAACATCATTATTCATAAAACCTGTTTGAATAAGGGAGGCAATCCAAATTCGACAATGTATGAACAAAACACCATTATGAAAGGATGGATTAATGTTATTGAAAGCCAAATCATTCATCGCCTTACAAATGAAAGAAAAGACACTCAAAGAAGCATCCAATCGGAGGGAGTGAATATATTCACTACAATCCTTTCTACAAATGGACTACAAAAGATCCTCTAGAGATTGTAAATTAAAGCAGCAACTAAAGACATCCCGCAGATAAATCTAGAACCTGTTCGTGAATCAGTATGAGCTAAACAAGTGTTGATGTGTTTCATTGGTATCTAAACAGAGGGAACAAACAGGGTCCAGCTAAACCCCATCACACTATAGCAGGTGTTGTATCGAGAGGCGCTATTTCCAGATTTTCTAGATGATGATCATTATGGCAGGTAGAATAAGGGCAGTCCGAACACCTTTGATCGAAGAGGGCGGGTTCAGGGAAGGGCACATGATAGTCCATAGCACTCCTTAGTAGAAAAGACTGCATTTAAATTTGGCATCTAGACGAGAGTTTCAGAGTCTGCATAATTGTATCTTGAGATCTGCAGGAAACAATGATCAGGTAATAACTCATTCATATTGATAATACCACGGATATTAGTAATAGCATAGTTCAATAGGGATGTAGGAACAGAAATATCATCACAGATGGGCTGGGACAACAAAGGATTTTTCCCGAGGTTTAGAGGAGAGTTCTCACAAACCATCCATCTCTAATTTTTAATCAGACCAGCATAATACTTCTTAATGGCAGGCCAAACAGTGGAGGTCATGCAATAACCGTACCCATGCTGAAGCTTGTCAAAAAACCTGTAATAGAGAAACTATGTAGAGGGGTCAGGTCTGGATAGCAGATTCCATACAAACTTCTTAATCAAAGCATCATTTATGACCCTCAGGTCCTTCACCCCGATTCCCCACATTTGGGTCGATTTAATACAATCTTTCCAGGCCACTGTAATGAGATTTCTCTTATTAATTGATCTAGTCCATATAAAATTTCTAATCTTTCCCATCAGATCTTTAAAAAGTTCCCCTGGCCATATGTAAAGAGAGAATGAGTAGAAAAACATTCAGGTAATCACTGAGATAACCAAGAAAATTCTTCCACCTTGAGAAATATTCTTTTCCTTCCAGTTTGCTAATTGATTTTCAATTTTCACAGCAATGTCCTCAAGATATCATCACTTCACTCTTCCCCAAAACTGAGGTACACCAAGATATTTAAAAGGTATAGTTCCCCTCTTCATGCCAAGGTTCATAGAGATTCTATTCTATTTCGAGCTGGTGATACCTTCCCCGAACATAACCAAAGACTTATTCCAACTAATGACCTGACCTAAAACCTCCTCATAATGTAAAAATATACCCTTAATATAGGAAATGGTCCCTTTTTTTGCCTTTCCAAATAGTATAATTTCATCAGAATAGAACAAGTGATAGGTAGCAAGATGATTCCTCCCAATTTTTATCTTCTGGAACCAACCAAAATTAGCAATATCATTTAGAGACCAACTGAAGTAGTCCTCATAAATCACAAAAAGCAGGCTAGAGAGAAGACCTCCCTTCCTTACCCCTCATGTGCATCAAAAGAATCCTCTAGTGGGATCCATTAATTAGAACAGAGAGCCTCACACTGCCCAGGATGGAGCCAACAAGACCAAGAAATCTTTGCGAAAAACCTTGCATTTAAAGAATTGTGAAAAAAAGCTCCACCAAATAGTGTCAATCGCCTTGGAGATATCAATATTCAAAGCCATGTCACCAACCTTTTTCCTCCTCTTCATAGCATTGACACATTCAGAAGCAGTGAAAAGGCAATTTTGAATGTTCCTTCCTGGTACAAAACCAAACTGATTATTAGATATAAGTCCCTTAGCAATTTCAACCAACATTTGGGTCATGATTTTTCTAATAATCTGAGTTATGGTGTTCCCAATAGCCACTGGTCAGAATTATTTAATATCAAGGGAACCTTCCTTCTTGGGGATCAAGGCAACAAAATTATATTTCATCCCAAAAGGCATAAAAGAGGACCTATAGAAGTCCCTCATCGCATTTATAACATCCTGGTTTACAATATCCTAGTAGAACATAAAAAACTTGTTGATGAAGCCATCGGGACCAGCCACACTATCAATATTTAAAGATAAAAGAGAATCATAAATCTCCTTGGAATTGGGAGTTTAAGTAAGCCTATTATTCTGTATATCATATATAGAGGGTTCAAAATAGTGAATAATTTTATCAGAGTGATCAGTTCCATTGTCAGAATAAAACGTCTCAAAGTAGCCCATGACAGCTTCAACAATCTCACTTTTAAAAGAGAACATATTCCCTTCAATGGTAATGGAATTGAGGATAATTTTAGCTCTCTTTTTTCTTATGAAAACAATAAAACAACTTAAAATTCCTCTCTCCCTCATTTAACCATCTCAAATTGAACTGATTCGGATCTAATCGTTCTTTAAGAGTCACGAGATTGTCCAGATTTGAAGCAGCTTGTACCTCCTCTAGTGCGGGGACATCATGAAGGATATTATCTTTCTGGTGGTTCAGAAAGAAAATTTTGGCCTCTCTATTTTCATTATAAATGGAGGAAAATGAGGCTTTACTCCATTGTTGTAATCTGGACTTGACTTCTTTTAATTTAGAGCATACAATATGGGTGGGGCTTCCCAAGAAGTGAGAATTCCAGAAATCCAAATCAATCACCCTGCAACCCGGAATGACCAGCCATGCATTATTAAATTTGAAGGGAATTAGGGCTGACATAATTCTTTTGTCACAAACATCAACAAGAATATGATTTTTGATCTGAGTGTATCCTTGGTAAGGCGATTCCTGACACATCCATTGAACTAGTGCCATTATCCACTTGCACAAAACATTTATCCATATTACTTTCCTGCCTTCCATTTATAGTGTACATGTTCCATGTAAAATAAGTTCCAGACACAGGAACCTGAACCAAACCACATTTTTCAATGCAAGCAGAAAAATTGGAGGCAGAAGCATGAAAAAAATTCTCTCCTGTTTTTTCTTCAGGACTCAAAACAATGTTAAAATAACCAAGAAGAATCCAACTATTACTAATCTTATCATATATATCTTCAATATTCCTCCACAAAGTTCTTCTCCTTTTATATATATTAAAAGCATAAAAAAATTAACTGAGAGATTGAGATAATTTATGTTGTAGGAGATAGTCACAGATTGCATGTCATTAATGAGGGTGTTAACCAGAACACTATGATGCTTCATAACCCATAAAGATTCAGCACTTTCACCCACTTTATTATTACCAACATAGTAATATCCCAACTAAGACCACTTAAAAGAGGAGCAACTTTCAAATTTCATTCTTGGAACAAAAATGCCAATTAATAAAGGCTTATTGGTCAAGATGAGATGCCTAAGGGACTTGACCATGGGATAATTCCCAATCCCTTGGCAATTCCAAAATAAAATCTTCATTTTTTTGATCTGAGCCTAGTGCTAGGCCCATCATCAACTTTTTTCAAGTCTTTAATAGATGTAACAGTATCCAGTTCAACATGGGTAGGAACACCTGAATCTCAATTCAGAGTAGATGATTCATCACTATATTCACAATAAGTCTCAGGACTAAGGGATGAGAATCTATTCAAGGATTCAACAGGAGAAAGAAAAGTGGCATGGAGTCCCTAGAACCTCATATCTCGGTGAAAAAGTAACCCTGAAATATATGTTCTCCTATACACGAGCCATTAGTAGGGAGAATACCCATAACCTAGTGGCCCCACATCATCATCACCACCATATTTTAGTTAGTTTGGCCATCATCAAACTTGCTACGTGAAATAGGGTCCAAACCCCACAGGATCAATAGAATACTAGTTCTAGTCCTCCCACCTAGGTACCCGGGGTTTTCCCTTATGCTCAAACAAGTTCCAAATTCACATGGTATATCACTTTCACATATCACAAAACAAACAAAACATTACACACAAAATACATCACTTGCATACCCAAACACCATTTTAAAATAAACACATGCACACCAAAATACCTTTCCAAAATACATTTACAGTTGCTTAATCATTTAAAGAAAAACAAATAATACTTTACACAAAACTGTTGGTCGTAGTAGAGTACTCAATAGGGGGGTGAATTTAGTATCTATAAAAATTTATGTTTCAAAAGTATTCTTACAAAGGTTCCCCAATAAA
Source organism: Viscum album (assembly GCA_963277665.1). Taxonomy (NCBI): domain Eukaryota; kingdom Viridiplantae; phylum Streptophyta; class Magnoliopsida; order Santalales; family Viscaceae; genus Viscum; species Viscum album. The sequence continues at coordinate 1,045,043,250 of OY728138.1, read as the reverse complement.
TTTAAATATAGCCCAGTTAATCAAAGTAATACGGTTATGAATGTTTTATAGTTTAAATAACTTCTGATAAGATTGATTAATTATCGGTAATCTTAATATTAGTTATTAACATTACTTTTGGAGCTATTCTAATAAGACAAAGCAATTATAACTTCTTTCCAAGATTAACTATCAAAGGAAATTTAGTGATTTATGAATTATATAGTAAAATAGAGGAAACTAAAGTAGACAACATATTGGATATAAAACAAGTGGTTCAGTATCAAGACGAGACCTAATCCACTCCACTTGGTGATCACCTTCCACCGATAAGTTTATATAAATAAACTTGATCCGCACCCTAGATTGGGGTTAACAACAGTACACACGACTACCCAGGTCACATGACCTCTTCCACAGTTCTTTGTGGATATGAACTGTCCGGTCACACAGGGACCTCTTCCACACTTATGTATGGGAATACACAAGTGTAAAAAGATTTATGACAAAGGATATTTTTTATCCTTCAGTTTAATGCAGGAGACAGTACGTGTTCATATAAAGACACACACACACTGCTCAAAAGATAAAAACAATACACAGTAGAGAAAAAATGATGACATAAGGTTAAAAGTTCTCTGAGTGTTAGTATATGTAGCTTTGGACTTCTAGGATGAATCAAATTCAGAAATAGAATTCTATTTCAGAAAACAGAGTATCGAAATTCAGCTTGATCTGGTTTGTATTCTTCATGGAGTTGATGGTGCAAACATGTTATGGACTCTAGGATTCAAGTATGCTTTGTGTTTTCATTAATAGTTTCAGGTTTCATGTGTCTGTTATTATTTCAATAATGCTTGTGCTTCTTTGTTATCACTCACACACTTTTTTATCAGTTTCCACTATTGTATCACTTTTCTTTTGGCCATGTTTTTCTTTTTATTCTAATAATGCATGTGTGGGAGCCGACAGGATGCATGTATTCTACACCTGTACCTCGTACTGTCAGTTGAAATGTGTACAAAGAAATATTAATTATGGCATTTCATTTAAAAGTTTTAAATATGAATTTTAGAGATTAAGTTGAAAAATGAAAAAATAGATTAAGAAATAGTGTCACAATTTGACTGAAAATGATGTCTCTTTGAAACGGTGTCTCCAAAAAATGGTGTCAACTTATTTTCCATTTAGTGGTGAGATAGCTATGATGGCACATTTGTATTGAGATCAGGAACTGGTATCATAGATGTGGTGTTAGCATCGTGGTGTCTGGTCACTGTATTTGATTCACAGTGTATGGTCATGGTGTTTAGTCACGGTGTTTGGGTCACGGTGTTTGGGTCACAATATCTGGGTCATAGTGTCTGGGTCTGGGTCTGGGTCACAGTGTCTGGGTCACGGTGTCAGGTCATAGTGTCTAGTCACGGTGTTCAGGTCACGGAGTCTGGGTCACGGTGTCTGGGTCACAGTGTCTGGTCACAGTATTTGGGTCATGGTGTTTGGTCATGATGTCAGAAAAACATAACTGGTCATAGACTCATAGTTTCTAAAACTTATCCAAATATTTGTATATAGACTTAAAAAGTGATATTCATAGAATGGATTTGACTTGATCATTTATCAAGGAAATTCACTCTAACACGAATTAAAAATAGTTTACAATAATTAAATATAGAACATAATATCTTGGATAGGTTTATTTAAAACATAAATAAACCAATCATTTGTACACATTATTTGAGACAGATTAGACAGGATTAATAAGTGTTACTGAATGTATAGTATTTCTTATCATTAAAAAATGATTAACATAGGAGGAGTCCAACAATCTTCCCCTTTTTTATGATCACAAATCATGTGAGTGTGAGATCTATTCTTAGGTAATGTGTCTCTTCCTTAGTGTGCATATAGAATACATAACTCTCCCCCTTTTGGGATTATCAAAAATAGTAAATAATAAATAGACAACAAAAGTTTACAATACATTAGATATATAAAAAGTGTCATTACAAAAAGTAAGTAACAAGAATAAATAAATCATCCCTATCAAAAAATAGTAGTCACTTTTCTTCAGCACCGACTTGTCTTCTCTTTGCCCTTGGTAGTAGCATCAGAAGAGGAATCCATAAGAGCATAGGTAGAAGTGGAAGAAGGGAGTGAACCAGTTGACATAGAATGTAAAGGGATTCCTTAAAAATAAAAGGGGGTAAGGTAGGTGTAGTGGAAGACCAAGGAAACTATTTGTTGGTCGGAGTGGTTAACTCAAGAGGGGGGTGAATTGAGTACCAATTAAAATTTCTGTTAAAAACAATTTATTAAAGACCCCCAGATAAAATAATAAATTAAACTGTAGTGAATTTATATTAAAGCAGAGGTTCTGTCAGATTCTCAAGGGATTGATTAATTCCCAGTTAATCAACACAGGAGTGTGTGATTATCTTTTGAAACTAACTTACTAATCTACACTTAACATAAACACTTGCTAATTTAATTATCAAAGTAACATTAAAAACAGTATTAGTTTTAAAGTGATTAGTAGCGGAATAAAACTTTGAAAGAGATGGCACAACAATGTAACCAAGAGGTTCAGTCTCAAGCCGAGACATAGTCCTCTCAAAAGTTTATATAAAAATGATCCACACCCTGGATCGGGGTTCAACAGTTTACAACTGTCCAGGTCCAAGACCTCTACCACTGTTCTTCGTGGGAAACAGTACAACAGCAACCAGCTGTCCAGGTCACACACGACCTCTACCACTGTTATTCGTGGGAAAGAAAGAATGAAAGAGTTTGGTAAGGATTTTCAAATCCTTCAGTTTGAGTACAGGAGACAGTGTATGTGTTAGATACAGCAGATAACACACACTGCTCGAAAAGAGTAATAATAAATCATAGAACAAGAGATGTAGAGTTTAGAGATGGTTCTGGTGATTGCAGTATAGCTCTGGACTCCTTCAGATTCGATTGCAAGTGAGTTTGAGTCCTCTTCTCGTTTCTGTTTGAGAAACAGAGTGTCGTATGCTCCAGGTTCACAGGTAGTGAGAATGTAGTCGATGAAGTTCTTCTTGTATGCACAGAACACTTCTCGAGTATGCTTGATTGTCTATGAGCTTCTCTGTGTTCTTCTCGTGCTTGTGTCATTTTTGGTATATTGGATGCACCGCACTTTTCTGGTTCGCTTCTTGTTGTTGTTTTTTTTTCTTCACACGTTCGTGTGTTTCTGGTATGTAGTCTTCTCGTATTTATCTCCCATCAGGGGACAGAAAAGATTTCTTTTCAGCAGGTACGAGGTACGGGTTCCTGACATCCGACAACCTTTATCAGATATTTGACAAATCATTAAAATGTACATGATATGACCGTTAGATAGATTAAATATAGGAAATAAAGAAATTCAAACAGTGAGTCGAGTGATCGGTAGGTAATCAGCATCGGTAGCTTGAACATCGGTAGCTTGAACATCGGTAGCTCGAACATCGGTAGCTCAAACATCGGTAGCTCGAACATCAGTAGCTCAATGTCATTAGTTGCTTTGACTCTATCGGTGGCTCTATGCATCGGTAGGTACATGCATCGGTAGCTCCTTGCGTGTATCGGTAACTTTGAGTCTGTCAGTAGCTTTGTCCATCGGTGACTCTTATTCCATCGGTAGCTATTTATACTTACACCGGTAGCTCTATGTTTGTATCGGTAGCTGTCTGTAAGTCAGTAGATTACATTTATAAGTACATCGGTAGTTGTGTGTTAAGTCTATCGGTAGCTCTGAGTTAAGTCTATCGGTAGATGTCTGTCGGTAGACTAAGTCTATCGGTAGACTGGTTACCGGTATCTCTTTATCAGTAGCTATAGACAGATTACTTATCTGTTTTATGCAGAACACATCCGATTGTGTTAGAATCAATTTATAACTTGTATGAACATGGATAAATGAGGATTAACATATTTCAAATACTATTTTAAAAATTATTATTGGTTTGATCACATATTTGAAAGAATGAAAGTATAGATCAATGATACTTAAAAATATCATATAGAATGAAAACATAATTGGGATTTTCAACACATATGAATACATGATTGAGATTATCAAAACAGGTGAGGTCAACAATCTCCCCCTTTTTGATAATCACAATTTATGATATTGGCATTTAACATAGTGAAAATATAATAGTAAAGAGTATAATATTGAATTCAATTTTCTCAGAGAAAACATCCTCAGAGATAATAGAAATAGTATGATATAGACATAAGTTATCAGAGGAAAAAAAATTCATAAGGTACTATATATACATAAGATATCAAAGGTAAAAATGAAAACAAAACAAAGGGTAATGTGTCTCCCCTTATTCCTTATTTTTCTCCATTGAAAATATTTCTCATTCTCTCATTTTGTTCTCCCCCTTATTCTCTCATAAAATGTTTCTCCCCCTCTTATTGTTCTCCCCCTTTGTGATAATCAAAAAGTAGGAAAGCATATATATATATATATATATAGGAGACAAATAAAACAAGAGAAGTAAAAAGAGTTCTGTATTAGAGTAGTCAAAAAGTACAAAGACAGATTACAAAGGAATTCCTATCAAAAAAAAATCCTGGCCACTGGTTCAATCCTCATCTGCAACGTGGGATTTTCCTTTGGGATCAGAAGGATGCTCGGGTGGTGAGGATTCAGGTGAAGGTTTGGGAATGCTAGAAAAGATCAAAGGAGGCTGGGCCACTGACACAGAGTCAGGCTTGGAGGTTGAAGATTTTTGGGTGATCATTGGTGTGAGGCTTCGAATGGCTTGAACAGGAGTCAGCTGGACTGTGGAAGCAGCTGAGGCAGAAGCAGGTAAAGCAGGAGGTATGATGACTGGTCTGGCATCAACATGCAAGAAGGGCAGCAGCAGATTTCTAAAATCCATAATAATTCCTCCTCCTCTTTCCATAGCAGAGATGAAATCATCTTTGTTCTCCATGAATTTCTCTAAGGCAGGAGTCAGTTCTCATAGCTTGCTCACTTGTTCTCTGAAATCTTGAGTGACTGGTGGTAGCTTCATGTTTTCCAACATCAGCTTGAAGTGGTGTTCGAGTTGATGCTTGGTGAAAACTTTGGTGAAGTAGTAGTCCACTTTGCTTTTTATGGCTTCCTGAGAGGCAGAGGCTTCTCTCATATAGTCTTGAACAATCTTCATTATTTCTCTGGCAGAATCTCTTGTAGAAAGCACCACTCGGCTCAACTCTGATGAGTCCACAGAGCCACTGGTTGAAATAGAGCCAATCTCCTCCTTCAACATTGCTCGAACTTGATTCAGGTCAACTGATAGTTTGGATGTGAGAGGGCCAAGAGAGAAGGAAACAGTTTCGTTAAAACTCTTAGACAAACCACTGATTAGGCTTTGAACTTGAGAGTCTTGTAATTGAACATGATCCTTCACTGAGGTTTTGAAACTTTCAAACACCGAGACAAACTGGCTTACTACACTCTTCACATAAGCTAGGTCCTTGTCAGCTTGAGACTTAGAGCTCATATAAGAATCCAAAGCAGAAACTGATGTCTTGAGAGCTTCCAGATCTGATTCGATTCTTGAAGACTGAGTCTGGCACTCTTTCACTTCTTCCATAAGCTCAGACATAAAAGAAGATAAATTACAAGCCAGAGATAGCTCGAAGGATCTCTCTAGCATTTTCATTTCCTCATAAAATCTTTGCTTCATCTCAGCAACTGATGCACTGAAAGATTCTTTCAGCTCATTCTTCATGGATTCAAGATCTGATTTAGAGACAAAATCATTTGAGACAGCTGCAGCAGATCCTCTTGCTGAGGCCAAACTAACTACAGAGTCAGTCATTATTGAATTAATTGAGGAAGCAAGAGAGGTTTCCATTAACTTCACTTCTTTAACAAAACTGGTTTTGAGGTCCTCTTTCAGCTTATTCAAATCATGAAATCTGACCACATCATCTGGCAACATATCAGAAGCAATATCATAATTGGTCTTTGGTCTATTCACATACATTTCATTATCTGAATCTGGATAATCCAATCCACAGACTATAAACCCTGGGTCTTCTACCCAGTCTCCAAGCTCAACAGCTACTGTAACATTTCCAAGCACAGACTGATGCTCCCCCTCAATGGGTGCATTCTCATGTATCACAACAGCATTTGGTGCTGGATTCTCTTCATCAGAATCTTCTACTACAAGTTCCACAGGTGCAGTATCTTGAAGATTTTCTGATACAGGTACAGCTTCTTCTGTAACTCTTTCTACTTCATCAGTAGGCATAGCTGAGTTTCCAATCAAAGGGCTCATACTTAAACTACCAGAAGCAGACAATTCAGATACATTTTCCTTTTCCTCTTCTTCTTGGTGAGGTATAGACTGGTCTTCCTCATGAATAGATACAATTTCCTCTACCTTTCCTTTCCTAGAATAAACCAATTCTGCAACAGGACTTGGGGGCAAGTCTGGATCTCCTCCAACATCCATAGGAGTTTCTTCTTCTTCTTCTTCTGTTTCATCACTATAAACAGGTTCCTCTTCATCAGGTCTCAGACTCGGATCTCTCATATCCTTTGGTCTTGAGGGATGATCCACAGGATTAAACCTATCATAAATCTTTTGATCATCACTGACCCATTCACCCTTCCATGGGTTCCAGTTAATTTTCATGTACTTGCAAACAGTCAAGGTGATGCAGAAATTGTTCTTGATTACAACTGTCTCATCCTGAGACTCAGCTATTCCTTTCACTTTTATCATCACTGAAATCAGCTTGGCAAAGAACAAAGCATTAGTCTTTGACTTTGGTCTAATCATGTCTTCCATTTGAAGCATTAGCAATCTGCACAGATTGATTTTTACACCATGTCTTAGCAAATGAAGAAGATAGATATCTTGATATCTCAGATTTGCAAAATCTCCTCTCCTCAGTATCAACACATGCTGAACAAACTTGAAAAGCAGTCGATTCTCTCCATCCATTTCAGCAGCAACCACTTGCCTTTGATTTCCATTTCCAGTCAGTTCTTGTAAAGCGGTCTCATAATCAAAGATATCACTACTAGGTGGAATTGCTCTTGATACATACCCAGAAACACCTTCATGTGGTACTTTCAAACTTTCAGCCCACTCTACTGAAGAAAAAGACATCTCTTTTCCATTTACAAAAGAGCTTACTCGATTTTCATTCTCAGACTTCTCAAAGGTTACAAACTCATAGAACTGTTTTACCAACTTCGGGTAGTATGGTCCATTGTTATTCGAGAAACAATCCACCCATTTCTGGTCTTCCATAATCTCGAGTACTAAGGATTTGCTAGGCAGTAGCCATTCCACGCACAGTTCCTTCTCGATTACTATGTCTCTATTCTGCAAGTGAGGATTCACTGGTCGCCTTCCCGATCTAGTTCTGACTTCACTAACACTGGCTTTATGCTGTGTCTTCTGCTTCTTAGCGTTTGGTTCTGCACTTTCATCTCTGACGATAGGAAGCTTGGTTTTTGCCATCGCGGGTTTAGGTTTCTTGGTCGATTTGGGAGCTAAGGTTCGAAGGTGAGGGATTTTGAGCTCGGTGAGGTAAAAATTGGCTTAGACTTAGTTTTATCATTTAGGAATTCCAAATAAACGACTGAAATAGAGTAATAAAAATAATATAAAACGATTCGTATTCTTGGTGGCAGACAGATGTTTTAAAAACATTTCATCGGTGTGAGTTAATCATCGGTGAGAAAAACAAATCGGTGAGAATTATACATCGGTGAGAATTTCCACATCGGTGAGAATTTTCACATCGGTGAGAATTTCCACATCGGTGAGAATTTTCACATCGGTGAGAATTTCCACATTAGTGAGGATTTTCACATCGGTGAGAATTTCCACATCGGTGAGAATTTTCACATTAGTGAGGATTTTCACATCGGTGAGAATTTCCACATCGGTGAGAATTTTCACATTAGTGAGGATTTTCACACCGGTTGTGATTAAACATTCCCAGTTCGTGTCTTATGTAACATTGCCTATCCGAACTTAGAGTTTTAGTGAAAATATCAGCCAATTGATGTTCAGTGCCAATAAATTCAAGAGAAATATCACCTTTTTGATAGTGATCTCTTAGGAAATGGTGTCTTACATCTATGTGTTTGGTTCTAGAGTGAGATACAGGATTCTTAGAGATGTTTATTGCACTGGTGTTATCACAGTTGATTGAAACATGTTTAAAAACATATCCATAGTCCAAAAGAGTGTGTTTCATCCACAGAATTTGTGCACAGCAACTACCAGCAGCTATATATTCTGCTTCGGCAGTAGATAATGCAACTGAGTTCTGTTTCTTACTACACCAAGAAACTAAGGATTTTCCAAGCAAATGACATGTTCCTGATGTGCTTTTTCTATCTAACTTACAACCAGCAAAGTCATCATCTGAATAACTCATTAAATCAAATGATTGTCCTTTTGGGTAAAACAAACCTAAGTTAACCGTGTGTTTGAGATATTTAAAAATTCTTTTAACAGCAAGCAAATGAGATTCTTTTGGATTAGCTTGAAATCTAGCACACATACACACACTAAACATAATATCCGGTCGACTAGCAGTAAGATAAAGTAAACTACCAATCATACCTCTGTAATTGGTTTGATCAACTGGTTTCCCAGTTTCATCTGCATCCAATTTACAGGTAGTACTCATAGGAGTTTCACTTTCCTTGATACTATCCAGACCAAAACGTTTTAAAAGATCCTTTGTATATTTACTTTGATTCAAAATAATACCATTTTCATTTTGAAATACTTGAAATCCAAGAAAGTACTTAAGCTCTCCCATTAAGCTCATTTCAAATTCATTTTGCATACTTTTTGAAAAAACAGTACATAAAGAGTGTTTAGAAGATCCAAAAATAATATCATCAACATATATTTGTACAACTAAAACATCTTTAGAAATTCTTTTAATGAAAAGAGTTGGATCAGCAATCCCTTTAGTAAAACCTTTTGAAATAAGGAAATTGCTAAGTCTATCATACCAAGCTCTTGGAGCTTGTTTCAAACCATACAAAGCTTTAGAAATTTTAAAAACTTGATTTGGAAAATGGGGGTTAGTAAATCCAGGTGGTTGTTCTACAAAAACATCTTCAATTATAAAACCATTTAGAAATGCACTTTTGACATCCATTTGATATAACTTGAAATCCAGATGTGCAGCATATGCAAGTAAGATCCTAATGGCTTCTAGTCTAGCTACAGGTGCAAAAGTTTCCTCATAGTCTATGCCTTCTTCTTGACTATATCCTTGTGAAACTAGTCTAGCTTTGTTTCTAACTATATTTCCAGATTCATCTACTTTATTTCTAAAAACCCATTTTGTGCCTATTGTCAAAGTGTCCTTAGGTCTGTCAACTAATTCCCAGACTTTTTTTCTTTCAAACTGATTTAATTCTTCCTGCATAGCTATTACCCAGAATTCGTCATTGATAGCATCATTGATATTTTTGGGTTCTAGCTGTGAAAGAAAGGCTTGATGTTCAACCTGGTTTCTTAGAGAAGCTCTAGTTTGTGTTCCTCTATCAAGATTACCAACAACAGCTTCTAAAGGATGATTCTTTAGAATCCTCGTTGATCTGGTAAAGGTTGGACTAGAAATTTCAGGTTCATCTATAGGTTCGGGTTCAACAGAAGCAAATTCTGGAGAAAGTCCAGAATTGGATGCTTTTATAACAGGTTCTTTAGATTTATCATTAAGGTCCAGAATAGACAAATCTTATTCAAGATTCTCAAGAGAGGTTTTAGGCTCATGTGGATCAGTTTCATCAAACTTGATGTGAACAGATTCTTCCACACATTTGGTTTTCTTATTGAATACTCTATAGGCGTTACTTGAAATAGAGTAACCCAGGAAAATTCCTTCATCACTTTTGGAAGCAAACTTATCCAGATTATCTTTAGTATTCAGAATAAATACTTTGCAACCAAAAACTTTAAAGTAATTAATCTTAGGCTTTCTATTGTTCCACAATTCATAAGGGGTTTTCTTAAGAACAGGTCTAATTAAGACTCTATTAATGACATAACAAGCTGTATTTACAGCTTCAGTCCAAAAATAAATAGGCAGATCATATTCATTGAGCATGGTTCTAGCAATTTCTTGAAGGTTTCGGTTTCTTCTTTCTACTACACCATTCTGTTGGGGTGTTCTAGGGGCAGAGAAGTTATGAGTATAGCCATTGTGTGAGCAATAAGATTCAAAATCTTGATTTTCAAACTCACGACCATGATCACTTCTCAGGGTTTTAATCTTAAGTCCACTAAGGTTCTCTACAGACTTGGAGTATTTGACAAAGTAAGAACAAGCTTCACTTTTGTGAGCTAAAAAATATACCCAAGTATATCTAGAAAAGTCATCTACAAGAACATAAACATAGTGCTTCCCATTTAAACTAGAAACTCTTGATGGTCCAAACAAGTCCATGTGAACCAATTCAAGTGGTTGAGAAGTCAAAACTTCTTTCTTTGATTTAAAAGAAACTTTGTGTTATTTTCCCTTTTGACAGGGGTTACACACTCTATCATTTGGGAATTCTAATTTAGGTAGGTCTCTAACTAGGTTTTTCTTAGAAAGTTTTCTAAGTGAGTGAATGTTGCAATGTCCTAATCTTCTGTGCCATATCCAAGATTCTTTATGAAAAGCATTAAAACAGTTAATATTCTGCTTAGCTAAAGAATTCAGATTAACAGCATAAACATTTTCATTTCTTAAGGCAGAAAATACTAAAACATTCTTAGAATTAAAAACTTTTCAAGAATCATTTTCAAATTTAACATGAAAACCATCATCACATAACTGAGAAATACTTAATAAATTGTATTTAAGGCCATCAACAAATAAAACTTTAGAAATCAAAATTGAATCAGTGTTACCAATCTGGCCTAGGCCGATGATTTTTCCTTTTGAATTATCACCAAAGGTGACAAAGCCTCCATCAACTTTTATTAAACTCTTGAAACAAGAGAAGTCTCCTGACATATGTCTTGAACATCCACTGTCCAAATACCACGTCTCTTTACAGGAGCTCTTCAAGCAAGTTCCCTACAAAATATATTTAGATGGAAGATGATTCTTGGTACCCAGATTTTCTTGGGTCCAGACAGGTTAGCCAATAACACTTTAGGTACCCATATTTGTCTAATGGGTCTCATATAATTTATAGAATTGACATGCTTTGAAAGATAAACTTTATTAGATCCATAGCTATGTATATAACTGGTTGAAGCATATGAAGTTCCAGAATTACCTTCATTCTGTCCAGATTTAGAAATGAATCTAGTTTTAGCAATTTTCCTTTGTCCAGGTTGGTATCCTATACCAGTAGTATATTTAGGTGCTACTTGCTTTCCTAGCATCTGTGTTAGAGTATTCTTTCCATTTGTGAACTTCTCTAAGTCTTTTTTGAGTTGTTCATTAGATAGTTTCAGTTCAGTGTTTTCCTTAAGCAACTGAGCATTCTTCTCTTTTTCAATAGTGAGTTCGGTTTTAACTGTAGTGGTGAGAACATGTTGTTTCTTTAATGACTTGTATTTATCCTTAAGTTCATTACATGTCTCTTCCAGCATATCATAGTATTCAAACAGTTCAGATTTAGACATGTTATCACCTTCATAATCATCTCCATAATAATATGAATTTGAAGCAGGAGTTTCAGCAGTTACCTCAGAAGTGTTTGTCATAAAACACATGTTGGCTCGATTCCTTTCAGAGTCTGAAGATTCAGATCCACTTGTGCTGTCTTCTGAAGCACTCCAAGTAGCCTTCATGGCTTTCTTAAACTTATTGTCCTTATATTCATATTTCTTTTTATATTTCAGCTTTGGACAGTCGGTTTTGATGTGTCCTTTTCTCTTGCACTCATAGCAGACAACATCATCTGACTTGTCATTCTTCTTCCAATCCTTTTTCCATTTGCCTTGGTGATCATACTTACCCTTATAGTTTGTTTTTCTGAAGAACTTATTTTTCCTATAAAATTTCTTAAATCTTCTAGAAATGTGAGCCATCTCAGCATCACTATCAGAATCACTTTCACTGTCTTCACAGCTTGAACTTTCAACTACAGCTTGAAGCTTTTCTTTGTCCTTATTCTTTGAAGTTGAGGATTTGAAAGCGACACACTTTCTTGCAGGTTCATTTTCTTCCTCTTTGTTTACTTTAAGCTCTTCTTCATACATCATTAGCTTGCCAATTAGTTCCTTGATAGGTAGAGCAGCTATGTCACATGATTCTCTGATTGAGACAGATGTGCCTCTCCATCTATCAGGTAGACATCTCAAAATTCTCATAATTTGTTCCTTCGATGAGACATCCTTTCCCAGCGAGATCATTGTATTGACAATTTCATTGAACCTGAGATACATGTCATAAATGAGTTCATCATGCTTCATTTTAAAATTATCATAATTGATAGTATAAGTGTTCAATCTCATTTCTTTCACATTAGTTGTTCCTTCATGAGAAACATCTAAGGTATCCCAAATTTCATATGCAGTTTTACATGCAGAAATTCTATTAAACTATTCATCTCCTAGAGCATAGTACAAGGCATTCATAGCTTTACAGTTGTTATTGTAAGCAGTATTTGTAGGTTCATCCCAAGTAGATCTAGCAGTAGTAGTTATTTTGTATTCTGATTCAATAGCAGTCCAAATATCAAAACCTATGCTTTCTAGATGAATTTTCATTTTCAGTTTCCACTGAGCATAATTAGTTCCATTGAAGAAAGGTGGCCGGTTAGTAGCAGCACCCTCAAGTCTATTGTCCATGATGAGAAAATTTTAAAGAGATAAAAATTTAGATATAACAGAAATTTTAAGAACATTAAAATAAAACTAAAATCACAGTTCAAAAGCAGAGTACTTTAGAAAGTATTTTCAACCTCTGATACCAAGTGTTGGTCGGAGTGGTTAACTCAAGAGGGGGGTGAATTGAGTACCAATTAAAATTTCTGTTAAAAATAATTTCTTAAAGACCCCCAGATAAAATAATAAATTAAACTGTAGTGAATTTATATTAAAGCAGAGGTTCTGTCAGATTCTCAAGGGATTGATTAATTCCCAGTTAATCAACACAGGAGTGTGTTATTATCTTTTGAAACTAACTTACTAATCTACACTTAACATAAACACTTGCTAATTTAATTATCAAAGTAACTTTAAAAATAGTATTAGTTTTAAAGTGATTAGCAGTGGAATAAAACTTTGAAAGAGATGGCACAACAATGTAACCAAGAGGTTCAGTCTCAAGCCGAGACTTAGTCCTCTCAAAAGTTTATATAAAAATGATCCACACCCTGGATCGGGGTTCAACAGTTTACAACTGTCCAGGTCCAAGACCTCTACCACTGTTCTTCGTGGGAAACAGTACAACAACAACCAGCTGTCCAGGTCACACACGACATCTACCACTGTTATTCGTGGGAAATAAAGAATGAAAGAGTTTGGTAAGGATTTTCAAATCCTTCAGTTTGAGTACAGGAGACAGTGAATGTGTTAGATACAGCAGATAACACACACTGCTCGAAAAGAGTAATAATAAATCACAGAACAAGAGATGTATAGTTTAGAGATGGTTCTGGTGATTGCAGTATAGCTCTGGACTCCTTCAGATTCGATCGCAAGTGAGTTTGAGTCCTCTGCTCGTTTCTGTTTGAGAAACAGAGTGTCGTATGCTCCAGGTTCACAGGTAGTGAGAATGTAGTCGATGAAGTTCTTCTTGTATGCACAGAACACTTCTCGAGTATGCTTGATTGTCTATGAGCTTCTCTGTGTTCTTCTCGTGCTTGTGTCGTTTTTGGTATATTGGATGCACCTCACTTTTCTGGTTCGCTTCTTGTTGTTGTTGTTTTTTTCTTCACACGTTAGTGTGTTTCTGGTATGTAGTCTTCTCGTATTTATCTCCCATCAGGGGACAGAAAAGATTTCTTTTCAGCAGGTACGAGGTACGGGTTCCTGACATCCGACAACCTTTATCAGATATTTGACAAATCATTAAAATTTAAATGATATGACCGTTAGATAGATTAAATATAGGAAATAAAGAAATTCAAACAGTGAGTCGAGTGATCGGTAGGTAATCATCATCGGTAGCTTGAACATCGGTAGCTTGAACATCGGTAGCTCGAACATCGGTAGCTCAAACATCGGTAGCTCGAACATCAGTAGCTCAATGTCATTAGTTGCTTTGACTCTATCGGTGGCTCTATGTGTCGGTTGGTACATGCTTTTATCTGTGACTTTGTTTATCGGTAGCTCTATGCGTCGGTAGGTACATGCATCGGTAGCTCCATGCGTGTATCGGTAACTTTGAGTCTGTCAGTAGCTTTGTCCATCGGTGACTCTTATTCCATCGGTAGCTATTTATATTTACACCGGTAGCTCTATATTTGTATCGGTAGCTGTCTGTAAGTCAGTAGCTTACATTTATAAGTACATCGGTAGTTGTCTGTTAAGTCTATCGGTAGCTCTGAGTTAAGTCTATCGGTAGCTGTCTGTCGGTAGACTAAGTCTATCGGTAGACTGGTTACCGGTAGCTCTTTATCAGTAGCTATAGACAGATTACTTATCTGTTTTATGCAGAACACATCCGATTGTGTTAGAATCAATTTATAACTTGTATGAACATGGATAAATGAGGATTAACATATTTCAAAGACTATTTTAAAAATTATTATTGGTTTGATCACATATTTGAAAGAATTAAAGTATAGATCAATGATACTTAAAAATATCATATAGAATGAAAACATAATTGGGATTTTCAACACATATGAATACATGATTGAGATTATCAAAACAGGTGAGGTCAACACTATTGATCAAGGATAACTGGTCTGATTTGACTTAGAGCCTAAGAGACAGACATAGATTTAGAGGTGAGGGTAGATGATGAGAAGGTACGTAAACTAGATCTTATGGGTGCAGCTGCAGGAGAGACAATGGAAGTACTCTAGACAGGAAGATAATTCCACAAAAGATTGATGAAGCCAACAATGATCTCACCACCATATTGCATGGCTTTCTCAAATTCATCCTTTTTCTCTAAAAACTTATCAAAAAAAAGGAGAGAAATCTTTAATCTTTTGGACTTGAGTTTTGAAAGCTTGAGTGACAAGAGGGATTCTCAGATTCTCTACAAGGTACTTGGATTTGTTGGTCATTTTATGATTTGAAAAGATCCTATTGAAGTATAATTCCACCTTGTTAGTAATAACTTCTTGAGCATCATTTTCTATTTTGGAATGAATTCTCACCAAATCAATAACTCTATCACTGTTCTTTTCAACTTCCGATAGAGACTCTTTGTCAAAACCATTGAGCACAGCCTAAAGTTCTTCTTTGAAAACTGATCTGAGAAGATCACTGTCTAAAGAGGGTTGAGAGGATTTTATAGAGGCACAAGAAGAAGTAATAGTTGAATTAAGATATTTCAGTTGATTTATAACTTTCTGGAGACAACCCTTATACTCATCAGTCAACTTGTTAAGACCAATAAGAAGTTCACGAATCTCTTGAACAATATTCTTGTTTCTTTCAGCTACCTTGTCAGCCAAAGAGGTTAGATTAGTTTCAATCAGGGAGGTTACTTCTTGTGCAATATGACTAAAAATATCCTCAACAGGATGAGAAACAGGTTCTGATCTTGAGTTCATCACTCTCTTTATTTCTTCAACCATACCTTTGAGAGTCTTTACTTCACCACTTAACTGTTTTTTCTCAAATATGAATTCTTGAATATCATGAAGCATCTTTGTTTGAATTTTCCATATGATATTTTATAGAAATAGAGCAGTATCTCTTTAACTTAAATTGGTTACAGGATCTAGTTGGGTATTCATGATCTTTTCATCCCCCACCAATAAGGGAGCTTCAAAATATTTCAAATTATCATTACTTACCAAGTTTGAAGGTTCTTGTGAAGTTTTGGAAATATGAGTTGAGACAGGCACAGGTTCCTTTGAAGTAATAACATCAAGATAAGAAACTAGTTTCAATTGAAACACATTATAAAGATCTATACCTCTCACTAAGGCTTCCTAAGAATCAGTTACATCAAAATAATAATAGAATTTATACCATGTATCCACTAATCTTGGATCAATGGTTTAGGGACTTCAAAAATTTCTAGATTCAGGTGATGCTCACCCTCAATAGGTGCATTTTTCTCAGGACTGAGTGATTTAGATCCTTGATCTGTTTCCAAGATTCCATCCCTGATATCTTCACCCATTTCCTTTCTATCCAACTAAAAGTCTTGTTCCATTCTCTCTTCAGCAGATGGAATAATTTGGGGAATAGCTTGTACCTCTATCTGTTCCTCAAGAGAAGATTCTTACAAAATAGAAATATTTTATTCTATATGCTCTTTTACAAAATCCTTTTCATTTATCTTAGCAATAGATTCTTCTTTAGCAGCAGGTTGTTCTTCCAAATTAGCAACTTCTTCAGGAATAGGTATTTCCTTCTTAGTTAAGTCTTGGAGAACAGGTTCATTGTATTTCCCATCCAAAACAGTTTCCTTGTCGGTACAATAGCCACTTCCTCTTTTTCCTCATCATAATACTCAGAAATATCATTTGGATCCAAACTAGGATAAAAATTATCCATAGGTCTTGAAGATTGTTCCACCGGATTAAACTTTTCACAAACCCTATCATTATCTTCCACCCATGCTTTTATCTATGGATTTCATCTAATTTTTATTCTCTTTACTAGTTAATTTTGAAATAAAAAACTCATAATCCTTGATATATTCTTCATATGGTCCAAACAACCATTTTTCATGAAGCATAGCTAAGATAAGCCTTGAATAGAATAGGGAGGTTGACTTGGAGGTTGTCTTGATCGACTCACATATATGGAGTATAACATATTTTCATAGGTTGATATTATGTCTATTTTTCATGAGATGTATCAAAAATACATCCAGATACTTGAGTGTATAAAAATCACCTTTTCTGGGGAAAATCAAATTCTGAACTAATTTAAATAGAAGTTTGGTTTCACTATCTAGCTCAGCAGCTATGGCTCTTCACTTTGTTTTATTCCCAGTAAACCTTTCTAATGCTTCTTCCAAAACAAAGAACTCACTTGGAGGTGGAGGACCTCTCTGGTAGTCCTCACAATCACCCTCATGTGGTATCCTAAGTCATGCATCCTATAACCATGAAGAAAAGGTAAAAATTTGTCCATTGATCCAACTTCTCACAACATAACCATCTTTTCTATCAAAAGAGAATTGCACATACTGATAAAAATGTGAAACTAATTTCAGGTAAATAGGCCTATATTCCTTTTTGAACCAATCCATCCATCCTTTCTCTCTAAGTACATTAAATACCAAAGACATACTTTATAGAAGACACTTAGGGCGTATCTCCATTTTGGGTAACATTATTTTGTCTACCGGATTCAGATTCAAAGGACCTTCGGGCGCTAACTTTGGTGCTATTTTCAACTTCGTATTTGAACTGTTCTTCTCGAGAGTTGATGATGATGGGTGTTTCATCCTGGGAATTCAATAATGGTTCGAGAGAGAGAGAAAGAAAAAGGGTTAAGAGAGGGGTTACAGTTTTAGAGAAGAGAACTCGAGTGAAGAAATGAGAGAAACGACTTTTATTTTATCATTTAGGGATATCAAGCATTGCGGGATCAAAAACACGAGCAAGTAAAAGGGTAAAATAATTAATTACCACGATATGGGTTATAATGTATAAATAAAAAAATATAGAATCTTTACGGTGAGACCATAATCAACATTCACAGTGATACTATAACTGGATTTCATGGTGAGACCGTAACGATCTTTCATTGTAAGACCATCAATATGAAACAACAATTCTTAAGATGGTAAAATTATAGAAATGTTAGATAGTGACTTGTGAAACTGTAAACTGTGAAATATTAAACTTACAATTTAAGATTTATCATTCCTAACTCATGTATGATGTAAACTATTCTTTCAGAATTTAATGGTTTGGTGAATATATCTACACGATGATATTCAGTTCCAATGAATTCCAAAGTGATGTCACCTTTTTGATAATGATCTATCGAAAACTCATGTCTTACATTAATATATTTTGTCCTAGAGTGTGAAAGGGTATTTTTTGAGACGTTAATAGCACTTGTATTGTCACAATTTATAGGTGCATGCTTGAATTGATATCCATAATCTAGTAATGTGTGTTTCATCCACAAATTTTGTGAACAACAACTACCAGAATCTATGTATTCATCTTCTACAGTAGATAATGCAAAAAAAAATTGTTTCTTACTACACCATTATACTAGTGACTTGCCTAAAAACTAACATGTTAAAGAGGTGATTTTTTAATCTAACTTGCAACCATGGAAGTCAGCATCAGAATAACTAAATAACTCAAATGATTGTCCTCTAGGATAGAATAGTCCCAGATTTGGTGTATACTTGAGGTATTTGAAAATCCTTTTAATGACATTTAAATGAGATTAATTAGGATTTTCTTCAAAACTGGCACACATACACACACAAAACATAATGTCTGGTTAGTTAGTAGTTATGTATAGAAAACTTCCAATCATTCCTTTGTAAGTGGTTTGATCAATATATTTTCCATATTCATCCAGATCCAACTTACAAATAGTACTCATTGGAGTGTCACTACTTTTAGAGATATCCAAAAAAAAACGTTTTAGAGTATCTCTAGTATTTTTTATTTGATTTAAAATAATACCATCATGATTTGGAAAGATTTGAAATCCATGAAATAATTTTAGTTCACCCATTAAACTCATTTCAAATTTATTTTGCATCATTTTAGAAAATTCAATACATATAGAATTTTTTTAAGATCCAAAGATAATGTCATCTACATAAATTTGAACTACTAAAACATCATTTGAAATTCTTTTTATAAAGAGGTTAGGATCAGATATTACTTTTATAAAACCATTGGAAATAATAAAAGTACTTAATCAATCATACCAGGCTCTTGAAGTTTGTTTTAAACCGTATAATGATTTTGATAATTTAAAAATATGATTTGGAAAATGAGGATTTGTTAAACCAGGGGGTAGCTCAACAAAGGCATCCTAAACTATATACCCATTTAGAAATTAAATTTTATCATCCATTTGATATAGTCTAAAATTTAGAGGTGCAACATAAGAAAGCATAATTATAATGGATTCAATTCTAGATACTGGTTCAAAGGTCTCTTCAAAGTCAATTCCTTCATCCAGACTATATCCTTATGAAACCATTCCAGCCTTGTTTCTAACTATATTACCATCTTCATATAACTTATTTCTAAACACTCATTTAGTGCCTATGGTGAATGTTTCTTTGGGTCTATCAACAAGTTTCCAAACATCGTTCCTTTCAAACCGGTTAAGTTCTTCTTTCATAGCCATCACCCAAAATTCATCATAGATAGCATCATTAATGTTTTTAGGTTCATGTTGTGACAAGAAGACTTGATGTTCAACCTGATTCCTAAGAGAATCTCTAGTTTCTGTTCCTTTATCTAAGTCTCCTACATCAACATCTAAAGGATGGTTCTTAAGAGTTATAACAGCTCTAGAAAAAGACAGACTAGTGATTTTAGGTTCTTCAATAGGTTCAGTTTCATTGTAACTTGAATCTAAAGAATTTCCAGAACTAGAAGTTTTCCCAGATTCATTCATAGGATGGTTAGAGGATATTTAATTAATTTCCAGATTTGTTACATCGTCCTCTAGGTTCTCTAGAGTGGTTTTAGGCTCATGTGGATATGTTTCATCAAATTTGACATGGACATATTCTTCCACACATTTAGTTCTTTTATTAAACACTCTATAGGATTTAATAGATATTGAATATCCAAAAAATATTCCTTCATCACTCTTGGATGAAAATTTGTAAATAATGTCCTTAGTATTAAGGATATAGACTTTGCAACCAATAAAATTTGAAGTAGCTAACTTTGGGTTTTCTATTGTTCCATAGCTCATATAGTTATCTTGTAATAATAGGTCTAATCAACACTCTATTGATAATATAGCATGATGTGTTTATAGCATAAGCCCAAAAATAAATAGGTATGTCATATTCACTAAGAATGGTTCTAGAAATATCTTATAGGGTTCTATTTCTTCTTTCCACAACTCCATTATTTTGAGGTGTTCTAGGGGCATAGAAATTATGACTATAGCCATTTTGTGAGCAAAAGGATTAAAACTCTTGATTTTAAAACTCACGGCCATGATCACTACTTAAGGATTTAATTCTAAGTCCACTAAAATTTTATATAGTTTTGGAATATTTGGTAAAAGGAGTGTAGGCTTCACTTTTGTGAGCCGAAAAGATATTCCAAGTATATCTAGAAAAGTCATCTAAATGAACTTAAACATAGTTCTTCCCATTTAAACTAGAAACTCTAGATGGTCCAATCAAATCCATTTGATCCAATTCAAGAGGTTGATAATTTGACACTTATTTCTTTGGTTTGAATGAAATTTTTTGTTGCTTTCCCGTTTGACAAGGATTACACACTTTATCATTTGAAAGCTCAAGTTGGGGTAGGTCTTTGACTAAGATTTTTCTAGTTAACTTTATAAGAGATTGAGTATTATAGTGTCCTAGTCTCCTATGCCAAAGCCAAGATTATTTGTGAAATACACTTAAACATGAAACATTTTGAGAGACTAAAGAATATATGTTAACATAATATACATTTTCAATTCTTAAAGTCTAAAATACTAATTCATTTTTAGAATTTAAAACATTGCAAGCATAATTTTCAAATCTAACATGAAATCAATCATCTAATAGTTGTGAAATAATAAGCAGGTTATATTTAAATCCATCAACAAAAATTACTTTGGAAATAAAAACTGAGTTAGAGTTACCAATTTGGCCAAATCCAATCATCTTTCTTTTGGAATTGTCACCAAAGCCGACATGTCCACCATCAATATTTATTAAATTTTAGAAGAAATAATAGTCTCTTGTCTTGTGTCTAGAAAACCCATTGCCCAAGTACAAAAAGCTTTTACAAAAACTCTTTAAGAAACTTTCCTACAAAATGGTCAAATGAAAATAGATCTTGGTACCCATACTTGTTCGGGTCCAGTAATATTAGTGACTAGTGCTTTAGGAACCCATATTTACCTCATAGGTTTCCTATAAGAATTATGTAAAGTATATGTAAAATAAAATCTATTTGGTCATGAAAATATTGAAACAGTAGAGATTGTATCATAACATGAACTAGCTGAATGTTTTCTAGAACTAAGAGTAAAGTTGTATGTCCAAGCCTTAGAAAGAAAATTAGTTCTTCCAAAATTTATTTTACCAGGTTGATAGCCAATTCCAGAAGTATATTTAGGAGCAATCTATTTACCTATAATTTGTAACAAGGTGTCTTTACCATTAATAAACTTTTTAAGATCCTTTTTCAATTGCTCATTAGATAGTTTTAGTTCATTATTTTCTTTGAGTAATTGATCATTTTCTCCATTTCTATACTAAGTTCAGTTTTAACAGTTGAGATAAGAAAATGTTGTTTCTTCAAAGACTAGTATTTGATTTTTAATTTATTGAATCTCTCTTTAAGCATATTATATTATTCTAATATTTCCTCATTAGACATATTTTCATATTCACTCTCACATCCAGAATAATAGGAATTTTGTACAAGAGGTTCCACTGTTACCTCAGATTTGTTTTTCATAAAACACATAATGGCTTTGTTATCCTGTTCATCATGTGAAGATTCTGAGTTACTTTAACTATCCCCAAAAGAACTCCATGTTGCTTTCATTTCATTTTTATACATTACATCTTTGTCCTAATATTTCTTTGTGTACTTGAGCTTGGTACATTTAGACTTTATATTCCCCTTTGGGTTACATTCATTGCATACTATCTCATCAGACTTTTCCTTTCTTTTCCAATATTTCATCCAGCTTATTTTTTGATCATATATTCCCTTAAAGTTAGGCTTTGTGAAAAATTTATTCTTCTTGTAAATTCTTTTAAAACTTCTGGCTAATTGAGCCATCTCCTCATCACTATCTGGTGATGATTGTTCATTTATGGAAAATTCTACAGAGACTTCCAATTTTCCTTTCTCCTTGTGTTTAGAGGTGGTGGTCTTGAACACAACTGATTTTCTTTTGGGTTTATCTTCCTCTTCCTATTTGACTTTCATCTCTTATTCATATATCATCAGTTTTATAATGAGTTATTTTACAGGTAATTTTCTGATGTCTTATGATTATCTAATAGAGATAGAGGTTCCTCTCCATCTGTTAGGTAGGCATCTGAGAATCCTCATGATCTATTCTTTAGTAGTGATTTCTCTTCCCAGAGAAATCATTGTGTTAAAAATTTTATTGAACCAAAGATACATGTCAGAAATAGGCACATAAGGTTTCATTTTAAATTTATCATATTTAATAGTATAAGTATTAAGTCTCATTTTGTTCACACTAGAAGTTCCTTCATGTGTAACAGACAAAGTATCCCAAATTTCTTGAATAATTTTACATGTAGAAATTCTATTAAATTCCTCATCTCTTAAAGAGAAATATGAATCATTCACGGATTTACAATTATTATTATAGGCAGTCTTGGTTGGGTCATCCCATGTGATTCTATCAGTAGCAGGAATCTTATATTTATCAATAATTGAAGACCAAATTTCAAAACTCATACTTTATAAATGCATTTTCATTTTAATTTTTCATTGAGAAAAATTGGTTCCACTAAATAATGGTGGTCTGTTTGTTGTCGCACCTTCCAATATATTATCCATAATAAAGAAATACTTTGAAATAGATAGAAATTTATAATTAACATAAATTTATAGATCTTTAAAGTACAACTAAAATCATATTTTAATAGGGTCAAAAAGAGGGTCTTAATAGGAATAACTAATCATCCTCTAATACCAAATTTTGGTTGGAGTAGAGTACTAAATCGGGGGGTTTAATTGAGTATCTATAAAAATATATGTTTAAAAAGTATTCTTAAAAAGGTTCCCCAATAAATTTTAATACAGCCCAGTTAATAAATGTAATATAGTTATGAAAGATTGACTGTTTAAATAATTTCTCAGAATATTTATTAATTCCCAGTAATCTTAATATCAGTTATTAACAACTATTTTGAAGATATTATAATAATACAAAGAAATTTTAACTTCTTTCCAATATTAAAAATCAATGTAAATTTAGTTATTTTTGAATTATACAGTAAAATAGAGAAAACTAAATTAGACAACACATCAAATATAAAAAAAATTCAGTGTCAAGACAACACTTAATCCACTCCACATGGTGATATCTTACCACCAATAATTTTATATAAAGAAACTTTATCCACACCCGAGATTGGGTTTAACACAAGTACACAGGACTGTCTAGGTCACACGACCTCTTCCACAGTTCTTCATGGGTATGAACTATCGGGTCACACAGGGACCTCTTCCAAACCTATCTGTGGGAATACACAAGTGTAAAAATATGTATAAGAAAGGGTATCTTGTATCCTTTAATTTAATGTAGGATTCAGTGCATGTTATTATACAGACACACACACACTAGTCAAATGATAAAAATAATACACAATAGATAAAAATAATGAGATGGGGTTAGAAGTGATCTAAGTGTTAGTCTATGCAGCTCTGGATTTCTAGGATAAACTACATAAAATAATCAAGTCCTCTTGCAGAAAACATAGTATCACAAGTCATCTAGATCTGGCTCTTGTTCTTCATGGAGTTGATAGTGTGAAAATGTTCTTGACTCTAGTATTCAAGTATACTTCATGTGTTCTTTTGCAGTGTCAGGTTGCATGCTTCAGTTCTTCTTTCAAGAAAGATTGTGCATCTTTATTATTGCGAACACACTTGTTTCTCATTTGCTACTATTGTCTCACTTCTCTTCTATCCATGATGTTCTTTTTATTCTAAGAATGCATGTGTGGGATCCGACATGATGCATGTATTCTGCACCTCTTACCTCGTACTGTCATGTGACATGTCTACAAAGAAAAATTAATTATGTCTGTTCTTTTAAAAGATTCAAATATGACTACTGGAGATTAAATTGAAAAACTATAAAAAAGGTTAAGAAATGGTGTCATAGTCTGTCTGGAAACAGTGTCTCCTTGAAATGGTGTCCCCTTGTTTGCCTTTGAGTGGTGAGATAGATATGATTCATATTTGTAAAGATATCAAGAACCAGTAGCACAGATGCGGTGTTAGGATCACGGTGTATAGTCACGGTATCTGATTCATGGTGTCTGGTCACAGTGTCTGGTCATGGTTTCTGGGTCACAGTGTCTGGTCAGGGTGTCTGGATCACGGTGTCTGGTCATGGTGTCAGGGTCACAGTGTCTGGTCATGGTGTTTGGTTACAGTGTATGGGTCACAGTGTTTGGTTCATGGTGTCTGGGTCACGGTGTCTGGGTCATGGTGTTTGGTCACGGTGACTGGGTCATGGTGTATGGTCATGGTGTCAAAAAAACATAACCGGTGGTATACTCACGGTTTCTCAAACTTAGCCAAATATTTGTATATAGACTTAAACAATAATATTCATAGTATGGATTTGACTCAATCATTTACAAAAGAAATTAATTATAACATGAAATAAAAATAGTTTAAAATAATTAAATATTGGACTTAAGATCTTGATAGGTTTATTTAAATCATAAAGAAACCATTCATTTGTACACAAGATATGAGATAGATTACATAGGATTAAAAAGTGTAATAGTATGTATAATATTTATGGTCATTAAGACATGATTAACATAGGAAGAGTCCCACACAAATAAAAACACTTGATTCCATATAATGACGTCACTTTAAAACCAAATACACCAAGTAACCATATCAAAACATTTTATCCATCGTTCAACAATTTTGTAGTTCAATTTTAAAAATTAAAAACAAGGAAAACCCACCCAAGGTGATTCATTTTACTTTGAAAAAATCCATTTAAATCTACACACACCTCAAAGACCTCAAAAACTCACTTCGCATAATCGAAACAACCCTTGGAACATGTTCTGGAAACATCACAAGAAATCACACATCAAAGCACCACCAATCCCTATATTAAAAATCCAATTTTAACCTTTAGACACACAAACCACCTTAAAAACATCATATACACCATAATATTAAGGTAATAAACCATTCTATTAATTTATAAAACATCCAAAAATGGTACAACTAATGTTTACACCAAAACATATCCAGTTTCACATTAAACAAGTGACTTTAAAACTAAACACACAACATCATCACACTAAAACTTGTCTCACACCTAATAACCAACCCATAAAACGTTGTATTAAAACAATGCACCAGTTTCCACGCACGAAACATAGCCGATTTCTGTGAAAAATTATATTCCCAACATTTAAACATATCAAACAATTTAAAATTATAATTTGCACCCAATAAAAAATTGAATAAACATTTCTAGAAATTACCATAATAAAACCAAAAATAAAAACACACCATTTCTAATAGAAAATTTAATTTAATCACACACGCATGTAAAAATATTTGTAAAACACATTTTTCACCTTCCAAACACTCTTAAAATCATTTTTTGAAATATTTCATCAAGGAACATCTAAAAACATAGAAATTTTCTTTACTAGAAATTTATTCTCAGTCAATGAGCACCCAAACCACTTCAAAACACCTAACACACCACACAATCGAAATAATGAACACATTTATAAATTTAAAAAAACTTATTAAATTTATCTAGATATGTAATGGGGCGGAACCTTCTACCTTGCTTGGAGAAACTCCCAAAAAATGTGGTGTAAACCTTTCTACACCACATTAGCACCTCCAAGAACCTATAGTGAGCCCTAAAACAAAAACTCAAACCACATGCCTCCTATTAGAACCCTAAAAATCAGATCTCAAAACTGCTGGACAACCAAAACTGCATAGAAAACAAGAGGGAGACTCAACCGGGGGTGCGGTGCGCACAAACGGGGAGCGAGGTTCCAGTGGGGAAGTTGGGATGGTGTCACCCGGCATAGGAGGAGGTGTGTCTGACTAAGTCGTGACCAGAAGGAAGGTGGTCAGATATCTGTACGAGAAGCTACAGTGCGACAGGCTGGCCGAGGCAGGGGTTCGGCACGATGGGGTGGGTTAGGGCAAGGGGTGCGGTGCGATGGGGCAGGTCGGGGAGCTGTGGCACAATGGGCTAGATGGGGATCTATGGGGTATGGTGCTAGGGGAAGGGGAAGGGGTGTTCCACGATGGGAAAGGAGGGAAGGAGGGGAGTGAATGAGGGAAGGGAAAAAATATTAATAAAGAAAGAATAAAAATAAACCTAAAAAACTAAAAACAAAACCAATAAAAATAATAAGATTAATAATAATATTATTAAACTAAAACCTTAATAATAATAATAATATTATCATTAAAACAAAATTTATTAAATTACTAACACATTTTTCTCATTTTATTTTTATTTTTATTCTTCCACACATTTAATTTTATTTCATTATTATTAATTTATTTTATTTGGTTATTTGAACAATGAATGGTTCACACGGAAGCCCTGGCAAAGCCATACGGCTTCGCAATTACGCTTCGCCCATGCGTCGTATGCTGAAAAGCCGTGAAAAATCATTTATCGACAAAAAAACAAAATTCAACTGAGATTCAGCCCGCACCTCGGCGGAGCATTTTGAATCCAAATAAATAAAATAAAATAAAATACATTAACTTATTTTAATATTGACAATAATAATAATTATTACAATATTCATAACATATTAATTAATTTCTATATTCTTAACACTATTAATAATAATAATAATAATCTCAAACAATATTATTATTTTTATCATTAAAGAAAATTTCTTAAATTTTATTAAAACTTCTTATTTTTATTTTTATCATAATTTTATTTTAGATTATTATTCCATTATTCCTTTGTGTTTTAATTTATTTTGAAAACTAGGTAGGTCATGTGGTCTCAGAACGGTGCCCTACTCATGCGCCTGGTGACACCAAACCAAAAACATGTGCTTTTCTCAATGAGAATCCAAAATTTTTAAATACTGGTTCACCCAAAACCCAATGAAAAAAATACTAGGCCCGAAAATAATAAAATAAAATAAATTGAAAAATTCAAGGTGCGACATCACCTTTAATTCGTTTCTTATTACATATGAATATTTTCTTTAGTTAATGGCTTAAATAGACTCATCAATTATTAATGGGTATCAAAATAATGAGCTATAATTAGGTCATTTCATTATCGTAACATCCAGGTTCTCTTGGATGTTGAATAACTTATCAAATTTTCTTATCCTTATAATCATAGTCTTATCAATGGAATTAAATTTTCTTTATTCAGATGGTCTATTTTCTTTTACATGATGTGAGGTCCTCCAACTGTTTTTGTTTTGGTATTCTTCTTGGGTTTTCCTCTTCCCATCCAAAACTTATCCATTCTTCAAATGATAAGAAACTTATTTGGTTGTTTCATGAGATTTGACAGAAGTTTCATGGTTTTACATCATCCTATCAAGAATCACATTTACATTTAAGTTTATGTCTCTAATACTCTATTTGAATCTATTTGAATTTATTTTGAAGGATGTTTTTAATGTTATCAGGTGGTGGATTTTGATTCATTGCGCAATTATTTATCTTCATATTTTTTATTAGAAAACCATTATCATGGTTTTCGTAAAGGTACTTTGAGAAATTATTAGGTTTAAGATAAATTCCACAATGTATCTAATTCTGTATACAATGGAATCAATATCTATATATCTCTCATTGGTCTAGTTTTGAATAAAAATTCTCAAGTTGGCATAGTGATCCGAAGTATGGAAACTGATGTTCCAACCTTTGAAAAAGTTATTCATATAGACTCCCCCTATTGTCCCATGGTGAGTGATGCTCCTCCTTCCCCATGGGAGGATATTTAACTTTGAGAATATGCTATTAGTTTAGACGATCTAGCACTATCCAAGATGTTGTAGGATGTTATAAATGAAGGAAATATAGATCAAATCATACTTGTTATGATGATTTTAAGTCCATATAAGGGGAAATATTTAGCTATATAGGTTCAATACTAGGATATATATTTTCATAAGGTTAGTAATTATTATGATTCTAATTAAAAAGGAGTGATATAGGTAGAAAGAATAATCATATCTTTGTTAAGGGTCATTGAGAATGGATCTTTAGATCCCTCAATTTCTTTAGGTGTTGTTAAGTAGGTGACCTCCCTTGGAGTTAACATATAAAAATATTTAATGTTTTTAGATAGATATTTTATAGACAATGCTGTATTTTATGGATTCGAGGTATTAGTTCCTATAAAAAATGAAATAAATTCCATAAAAATATTTCTGAGGCTAGGTTTCTGGAGTAAATATTTGGATCGGGTCTTGAAGTCTTCTATAATGAAATTAAAGGATTTTAAATCCTTCCTTATATTATTATGATTATGAGAATGATATAATGACTATGGAGTTATTTAATTTAGTTAATAATAATGGGAAAACATAGGTTTTGACTTAGGGGTATTCGGTCAAAAAAGGGAAGAAAACTATGAATCCTAATGACAATTATAGTCTACCTTTGATGATGAATATTTGACAGGTGGTTAAGTATAATCACTCTTGGGTTCTAGGAAATTTACATGGGAAAGGATTTATACTGTCAATGAAGTCCAAGGGTAATCATCGGCTTGTAAAGGGTGGTGGAGAAGAATGGGTGGAGGAAGTGGAAAATATTATTGATTTTAAATATAAGTCAATTAATGAATTTATTGAACCTAAACATTAGGATACCAAGTTGAATGAGGGACCCAGAGAATTATGTGAGGTTATACACATCCAACCTAAATCAGAAAGTAGTGAAAGAAGTTTTGAGGGAGAAAAATATAACCCCACAACTTCTACATATATGATTTTTTACTCTAAGGAGGATATGGTGGAATAAATATTGTAAATTGATTCCACATAAAAACACTATCATAGAATGTAGGTAATTCACTTCAAGTCCACATAATAAAAGAAAAAAGGAATGGGTTGACTGTCAAGAAAGCATAATTTTCCCAAATTTAACAAAGTGATAATAAATCTAGACGTTCATATGATATATTAATTTTACATAATGGTAAATATATCATGAATATCATATATAAACATCAAATTATACCTCATTACCTTCTATGTAAATCATAAGTCAAAAATTTCTTTCATTGCATCACAAAGAGGTAGTTTTCCATACACATGAGCGAGGTTATTTTATCCTCTACGAAATGGAAAGTAAGAAGATATATATGATATTTTTTCTGATGAACTATAATTTGTGGTATCCAATGATTAGTTTTTAGAAATCAAAACATGTAAAACACCCTGAATGACCATCCCAGTTCCATTGAAGGGGTTGTGTGAATCTTTAGGTGAGTGGTCACCAAAATGAAATTCTTTCCACAACAGAATTTCATGCCAAAAACAACTTATAATTTTGAGGATACTCCAGTGGGTGACAACATAGAAAAGTCACTTTCACTCATGAAATTTTTTATTCACACAAGAAAGAATATTCATGCACAATATTCATTCACCCCAAATTTTTTTCATGCCAAATATGACTTCAATCTGAAGGAGTTGCATGGCTGAACTCTAGAAAAAAAAAGGAAAAATCGGGGCACAAATCCAATTTCACACCAAACAAATTATGCACTAATGGCTAAATATTTAGGATATAAATAAAATTGTGACATCCCTTTAATAGTCTCTCTAGAATATGAAGTTAATATCTTCCATGTTCAACTATTTTTCTTCCATGATAGCGTGAAAACATAGCCAACATGGACCCTTAAAGGTAGGGCATTTTCTTGGTAGAACTCATATGGGTAAAACATGACTTGGCCTACTTTAGGGTCATCTTCACACAACTACCAGTAATTCTAGTTTGGTGCCCACAAATAAACCTACATTTTCCCAACCCCTATGTTGTCCAAAACTCTGTAACTTTCATGCACCTATGCATATTGATTATACCTATATCCTTTGTGATAAATCACCCTACTCACACAAATGTTTCACTCAACCAAACCTGATTACATGAAATAACTTCATGGTCCCCTACTTTATGTCCATTATGCCTCTATTTCATCCCTACCTATTTATTATAATAATAGGTACTATAACACTTTGTATATTAAGAAATTGGATCCTAACATGAGCATCATGATTGACCACTCCTCCATGGAAGTGCCAACACCATGCTCTTCCCAAAAGAACATGATTAATGGTCATGTAATCCAAAGGGGATAGGAATGATTCCCCCCCCCCCACATTTGAGCTACATGATGTAAAACTACCTAGTTCCACATCCTAGTTTTATTATGTTAATTTACAAAAAAAAACATCCTTAGCACAAGATGTGAAACTATAGCCTACTCTTTTATGATAAACACAAGATTCTTCATGTACGATCATCATTAGAATACATCCTCTCCCTTTCCACTAGACATGATTAATCCATGGAGTAAAAATTACGTACATAACCCCACACCATATCCCCTATCACAGGATGATCCTCCCACACAGGACAACTTTCATGCATAATCCCAAAACTATCTCTCCCACTTTGGGATATGAGTCACCTATATAGCTCATCTTCTATGTGTAATCCCCACACCATCACTTGACATTGATCCTTTCACGACACGAGAATCCTCACTGCATGGTGTCAAATTGTATGGATCGTTCCTACAATACAACCTTAAACTATGACATCAAAATACATGAGTTTTGATCCATATCTTCTAAATAGGGTACGTAAGATTCCCCTCTGCGGTTAAATCCCAACATCAATAAACTAATCAACTGTAAAATCATCCCTCCTAGGGATGCACCTCCTTGATCCACCTCTATGGGGTGTTCTGATCAACTTTATCTTGTCTCCACAAAACATTAAACACGTGACCCAAATCCACCTTCATGGGGTTTTTTGTTCCATAAATAAACTACTTGATTGTGAAATATTTCCTCATCGGGATGCACATTCATGGGGTGTTGTAATTAACCCCATCATGTTGCCACAAGACATTAAACTCATTCCCCAAATCCACCTCCATGGGGTGTTCTAATCCATAGATAAACTATCCAGGTGTGACATCTTACCTCTTAGGGATACACCTCCTTGATCCACCTTCATTTGGTGTTCCGATCAACCTAGTAATATTTATACAAGACATTAAAGTCATTTTCCTTATACACCTCCATGATCTAATATAATGGATCAATAAAATATCCAGGTGTGACATCTTCCCTCCAAGGGATGCACCTCTATGGGGTGATGTAATCAACCTCATCCCATATCGATAAGTTGTTAAACTAGTTCCCTGGATCCACCTCCATGAGGTGTTATGATTCATCAGTAAACTATCCATGTGTGAAATTTTCCCTCTTAATTACATACCTATTTGAACTACCACCATGGGCTATTTTGATCAGCCTCATCATGTCTCCACAAGATGTTAAAGTCATTCCCAGATCCTATCAACTAGGCATTCTAATTTATCTCCACTGAATGTAGAACTTATGAACTGACCCAAAACACATACCCCATGATAAACATAGGACACCTGAGGTAAAAATATTTGGAAAAAATATGTCCCTTGAATGAATTACCTAATGATTTATATGGGATTCCTGGGGTTTTACACCCAATATGCCTCATATGATATGCCCTCCCAATATGAAGATTCATAGGTGACTAATGTTCCCAATGTCTAGACATGCCCAAATATACCCAATATGAATTCTATCCTAACCAAATCTTTCTTTCCTTCCAAGAAAAAAAATAAGCATAATTAACTGATGTACACAAGGATATGGAACATGGAATGAGTCCATAAATATAACTTAAATCTATGTGGGATACCCATACTAGGAAATGATCTCCAAATAGGAATCCATGGAAGGATGAATCAACATCCCATCATCCCATTTAGATCAAGTAGAATAAATCACTAATGAAATTGGTGAAATCCCTTAATGTTTGGAAAGTGGTAATGGGGGAAAGAGACTACCTATGTGGATCAACGCGCAGGGGGCCTCAACGAAAGCATTGTAACCCAACATGAAACTCTTATACTCAACATGGGGACTAGTAGAATTAGGTAAAAAGTATATTTCTCATGTCATTAGATTCAAAATATCTGATATCAGGGCCCACCAAAAAATGGTGGGCCTAGAATAGAACTCACCATTGAATTGGGGTAGTTATCTTTTGGAATTATCAGTATGTGACATTTTCAATATGGATCCTTCTATATCTTTAGAAGATTGGATAGTGTTGGGGCATTGGGAATCTCTTTCATTGTACCTTTACTAACATCTGAATCTAGCTTCCTTTTTGGGCCCCAGCTATTGGAAATCAGCAACCCAATACTCACAGTCGCTATGGCAAGAGGAATGTGGATGCAGTAATCTTGTATAACCATGATTTCTATAAAACATTCCCCATGACTTCATCTATGGGGTGAAAATGCCCCATATCACCCTTTTATAACAGCCATAGGAGTTTGATCAACACCCTCATATGTGAATAGGAATATGTGGGGTCATTCCCACCAAGGAAATGGCCCTCTAAGACTTATAGGCATCATTGCCTTTTCCACACCACCACCCTGAGGGCCACGTTAGAGTAAACTGCACCCCATTCTATCTAAAAACTGCTTTGGGAGTATCTCCCTTGAGTGATCCAATGAATCACTCCCCCATGATAAGGAGGTAGGTGAAATTCAAGTAATGTAGACAATGAATACTTCCCAGCATCTACCACGGATGGCTGCCACTAGGTCACATCAATAATAGTATTGACCTACCCCATAGGCCAACGAATAGGTGGAACTTACCCATACTCTGTTGGCCCTAGTCTGAGGAATATAATTCCAACTTTGAGGGTAGGCCCATGATGATCCTCAATAAGGGGAATATTTTATTCCTCCAGCGGCCCTTACAACCACTAACACACCCTTCTAGATCCCTATAGCTGATGAATAGGGTTCTATCTTCACCTAATGTGGATCGAGACCCTAGTCACCTCACAGGAAGTTTGGATTGAATCTTTCAATCACCATCACCATTGACAGTCGTTACAAGACCACCCATAATAATGAAACTCTATATGTTGGTCCTCCTCACATTTTCAAAAACCCAAAAACAGACCCTCCCATATTTTTGAACAACCAACATGGAGGTCCTCCTTATACCGCTACTAGACAAATTCGAGTGCCTCCCAACTCTAGCCACAACCTATGAAGAGTCCCTCCCATATTCACTAATAATCAGAGTGGATTTCCTCCCCACTCTGTTGAAAACTAATAAAGGGTCCCTACTATAATTCTACACCACAACATGGAGTCCCTACCTGTGTCATCGCCAATCAGAGAAGAGTTCCTTCCTAATCAAACAATAACCAATACATAGGACCTCATTTTTTCTCAACTTACCAAAATAGAGTTACTCACCCTGTTACCACCCACTATCATGGAGGTCCTACCCAGGATGAAGAGGTACCCTATCATGATGAACCACCCCTAGGTAGAAGGGAAAAAATAAGAGTTATAGGTGAAATCCTAGAAAATTCCATGTCTTCATGGATCTGGTTAAACTATCAGACTCTTAGGGGACAAACAACTTGATGATGGAACCTTCGCCCTACTCATCGGTGTTTTAGGAAGGATACCAACAATTAAGTTTATCCATCATATAATTTGAGATCCAAAGGATCCACATATCCCTCTGTAGTTACAAATAGATGGAAGAACTTCAATCCACCTTCCAGGGGATCATAGTGCATCCATTCTCATCATCGTCACTCTCCCTCTTCTCAACCTCTACACTATATATGGGAGAGATATTATGGTCGAAGATGACTTCCTCTAATGTACATAACCATTTTGATCCACATATGATCATTATATCCCTCATAGATGAGGTGTTGGTGAATACCCAATCCTACAAGGATGTGATGATATGGTTGGTACCACCCCTGAGAGCAGTCCCAAAGTGCAGTGAATAGTTAACCCTCGCAGTGGCTCCTCTACCAGTCGGCTAGCCACAGAACTGATCCACATCAGTGCTACCACCCATTTCATAGCCAACACTTATTGGATCTTGTTTTGACCAAGAGTACGGACCTCCCTCTGAGCAAGAGGGCATGTGGGAGGTTCTAATCACCAACCAGCTATCAATGGTTCTTTGGACACTGGAAACTCCAAACATCAACATCATAGAGTCACATAACAAGGTCCAATCTGTGTGTTTATTCTAGATCATCTGGGAAACATTTCACCACCCCTGCGATCATCAGTTGACCTATTTGGGAAGCCAAGAGCACCTCGAATCCATTGACCAGTACTTCTAAAGGGTTGAGATGGTAGCATTCCCAGTAGCTCAGTGCCCGGATTCATCTGGCTACTTCTAGACCCTCCAATAAGGGTGAATTATGAACCACATGGTATTCTTTTGGATCATGTAAGAGGCCTCTCTACATGTGATGATCTAGGGTTGGGGATAGTATGTTGCACTCCACATCATCCCTATCTTACAACATCTTGACCTACCTATCAATGATGATAGTTACCCTCCATGTACCATTGTGGTAAAAATGATTGTTCTTGAGATTCTTGAGAATAGAGACTTAATGTAGGTCTTGATAGGGAAAACCCTCACCAAGTTGTGGCATAGTACCAGACAGACCCCCAGATAGGTGTCCTTATTTTTCTGCAAAGAATGGCACATAGCCTTGGGTATCCCTCTAATAAGGCATTATTTCCTACCTATTGAAACATCAACCAGGTTAAGGAGAATTTTGGGACCTCTGACCCATATAAGGTTGCACAAAAAATAGATATATAGACAATGGTAGCCACCTTTCTCAAGAAGGTTGAAGATAAGAAAAGGCTTATTTCCGATCTCATCCCTGATCGGTGCCTAGATTACAGCACAGCCTGATGAGATCCAATTTCTTCTCCAATAAGGCAGTAATTCCTTCTTATCTAGATAACCCCAATAGATCTCAGTAAAAATATACATCCAAAGATAGTGTAGGTATCATTATATAGTAATAGAATAATGTATTTGTTGTCGAACCCTCTCGAGGGGTGTAATCATCCTCCTTGGGATCTAGGTCAAGCCGCTCCATAAGTTGTTGATCTTGTTACCATGTTGATGAACCTTTAAATGCATTGGTAGTTAGGGAACCTCATCAAGATAGTAACCCTTATTAGGATGAATTTATAGATTCTCTCACCACTTTCCTTGAGGTATTGTAAATGCAATAGTAATTGATCCCAACTAATGGAATGTTGTACACAGTACGGGTGATTGACACCAAACCACCCTTAATGATTGGGAACCCTAAATTTTAACCATTCAATGGGATGGATGACGCACTTTGGAACATGGCCCAATTTATCTCAATGTGTGGACAGATTTTGGAAACCCCAAAGAAGTAAGCGGCTGCCAAGAATTGTAGTTTTGTTTAGATGCTATAAAGGCCTACATTTTTTTGGTAATGAAAACTACCCATAGGTTCATCATTAGTAGGAAAGATCTTTTTAGAAAGTTTCTTTACCATTTCTTCTCTACCATGAACAAGAAAAGAATTTTTTACCCCTTTAAGTGTAATAAATTTTCCGATAAGCAAGTTACATATTTTGTTTACCTAGTGGAAAGGCCTTATGTACTCAATCGAAATTTCGTTAACTTAAAAGATGCTACTAACGATGTGTATGGGGAATGTCAGGACTGAGCTGGACCTTACCCTAATCACCAAAAAACTCCTAAGTGGTTTCTAAGATTTTTATAAAAAATCATAATATTTGGAGGAGTCCTTACAGAAGTCTAAATAGGCATTCCCTTTTTCTCTTCTACCTCCTATGAAAAGACCCACCAAAGTAGATACTACCACCAACATATTGGTAAAGACCACCAAGATGGTAGAATTGTTTAACAATTTTCCATATGGGTCTCATAAAGTTTAGACTTAATGAGAACAATGTTTCCCAATGCATCCCTATAAAGCACATATTCACCCAACAGAGAATCATCATGCACCACCTCACCATGTTCAGCCACCTAGTTGATAAAATGAAACCCCATATCCTCGTCAAGGCCAAGATCCTGGAGTGTCATTTCTAGATGGAAGTAATTGGAACTATTATTTTAAATATTCATAGGTCCCCATCTATTTTATCAATTCCATAGAGAAGGAAATTAAGAATATTCTAGAATACATATGGCTTAAGAATTTTGGACTCACTAACCACCCCAACCATTGTCTATAAAATAAGATCCTCAGACATACCATCAAAGAATATTATGTGTTTAAGGATTGTCTCCATAACCATGTGGGTTGTGGACTAGTCAATTTGGGTGATGTACCAACATAACTAAAACATATATTTTATGACCAAAGAAGTGATATTGAGGGTTCAGGCGAATGGGGATAGGATTCTAACAAAGTGACCTAGAGGTTTGAAGACTAGTTGGCTCGCAGAGCAGTTTCCAATAACCATGGAATCATTGGTGCCTTCCTTGATAGTCTAGAACATCATGTGATCACCACATATCCTCCAAACACTACTTATACAACCACGATGAAGCCCCCAATTCCCCAAAGAATATGTGATGAAAGCCCAAGGGGAAATAGACTCCCCCGTTAGTGTCGAAGTCATCCTGCACCATCAATGATTTCATTCCTCCTGAGTTCACAGTCATGCCCAGGGTCCTCCAAGAAATAGATGAACTCAAAATTGATGAGAATGATTATGAATTCATGGATTTTTTTGAACTATTAGGCTAATAAATTATTCTAGATAGTGAGGAATAACAGGAAAACCCCTTAGATACCTTCAGCCAACACTGTCAATGGAAAGGTTAAGGATGTGTGAGCCACCATAACGCATACTTACACACCTCAAACTGAGTCATGCATGCTATCAATACTAGAAATAATTTTTTAACAGATCCCAATAGCCATAGTCCTCCCAAACTAATAATTAGATATTCCACCATAGCCAACCACGTTAACTGACCAAGTAGACCATCTAAGACCATGCCATGATTGGCCACATCTAGCCAAAGTTAGGACTCAGAAAACTGATTGCTCGCTAGTAGTTATTTTTAGTGGATCAACCAGTCATTAGTAGGATGTTTCCCATACCAACCACAACCCAATGTCATAGCCAATAGCATATGTTGTAACCCCTGCCAAGGAGCTCCCCCCTTTAGGGAAAAATATTCTTTTGGCATGGAAGTATGATGTGGTTAAGAACATCACAGTCATACCTGAAACTATTGTGATTCTCAAGGAACTATGCTTGTTGAAAAAAATGAATGACGCCCTTGTATAAGAATTTAAAACCTCCCTTTAGTTTAAAGCTAAGTTAAATGTTGTGGATACTTACTATGAATAGGAGGTTGAGCAGGGGGAGTGCTAAGGAATCATCCTATTCTCTGAGGAGGAAGAGGGTTTCATTGTATAGGGTCATATATGAATGATTTACATTAAAATATTGTTTAATGACATGTATATCTGTTGCTTCTTAGTGGACACATGTTCCAGGATAAATATTATCCTGACCAGGATGCACTATAGGCTTGGACTGGCTTAAGTAGAACTAGTTCCCTCCAACCTGAAAATATGGGGATATGAGTGAAAACTAGGTGGAAAGGATTGACGGAAGACAAATTTTTGTGGCTTAATTATAATCACTTAATTTATGGTAGTCTCATAGGATACTTCCTATAATTTTCTGGTGGGTAGACCATGGATTCATCTGCATATGAGAGTCCCCTCATCATATCAAAAATTCATCAAGTACTCTATCAACGGTCAAGTAGGGGTAATCCAGGGTGATGTTTCTACTTTAAAATATTTTAAATCATGTTATATATATCTCAGATACTATAAGAGAGAGGGGATGTAGTTTTAGACCTATGGGGTTGAGGGCCCTAATGACCTCACAATCACCATGGAAAATCTATGGGTAGACTTGGATGATGTTCCCATTCTCTTGATTCATCAGCTGGAACCTACAATTCTAAATATAGAAGGTTGCATAATTTTCTCCAAAAATGGGTTTCCACATCCTTAAAAAGAAGATATGTTCACATATTACCTCATACTCTTATACAAGACATTCTTGGGTGATACTGGAGGCCCCACACCTATAAAGTACGGATATGTTCACCCTATAGACATTTTTTAATGGAAATATCACATGTTCTACATAACAGGGTAGAATCAAAATAATATGACTCACCTATATTGCTTTGACCTCAAGAATGGACCCCATATCCTAAGACCAGATAGAATAGGATCAGCATCCTCAATCACTATAGTTTCAGTGGAGAAAGGACCCATTAATGGATATTTTATGCTCGTCAAAGTAGGAACTAATTCTTCCCTTGATTCAGATGGCCTAGAAGATTTGCCTCCTCCTACTGATTCTCCTTCCTCAGATGATGAGGAGGATTTGGAATATGACCCTCCTGCATTTGAAGAGGGTGTTTCTACCATCAATGATGAGTTGATTCGGGTGAAACTTGGTACTAAGGACGATCTGAGGTTGATGTTAATCAGCACAACCATACCTTTAGAGGAGTTTCGCTTATATATTTCCTTCTGGAATCAGCACAATGATGTATTTTCTTAGATCTACGATGAGATTCAAAGACTAGACCCTCAGGTCTTCATCCACCATCTTGGTCTCCCAGTGAGTAACTAGAGAGTCAAGCATCCTCCTAGAAATATTCACCCTTCCCATGGTGTTATGATCTAGGCTAAGGATGATATGCTCATAAAAACTAACTTCTTTTAGTAAGTCCAATACTCCAAATGTCAAGCCAACATCGTTCTTGTCCATAATAATAATAGGTATATCAAAGTCTGTATCAACTTTCAGGACCTCATCCACCATTTTACAATGAATGATTTTCCCATTTTGGTTATGGAGTTGTTGATTGATTCTACATCCATGTTCTAGGCACTCTCTTTTATGGATGGATGCTCTAGGTAAAACTGGGTATGGATGATCCCTAAGGATGAGGATTATACAGGCTTCATCACACCACAAAGGACCTTTTTCGATAAGGAAATTCCCTTTGGATTAAATAATATAGGATACATGTATCATTTTTCCATGAAAAAAATATTGAAACAAATTATTAGGAAACTGTTGGAATGATATGTGGAGTAATTGGTTGTCAAATCCCACAAGTTTAAAGACCATCTAAGAGACCTTCAGAAAGTTTTAAGCTTCCTTTACTCCTGGTACTTGAAGATGAACACCTTGAAGTGTGCATTCGAGACTATATTTGGGAAGTTTATCAACTTCATAATAATATATAGGGCCATTGAAATCGACCTAGATAAGATCAAATCCATTATCTAGATGACTCCCTTAAGAAATATTTTGGATTTTTGATGCCTCCAATGCCACTTATCCTATATATGCCAATTTATCAAAAAACTGGAAGGAAAGTGTAAGACTTTTTCAAGATTCATGAAGAATGGAAATTCTTGCCAATGGGATAAGAAATTCTAGACCTCCAATAAGGAAATAAATAAATATCTTCTACATACTTCGGTTCTAATTCCACCCATCTCTAGGAAGCCTTTTGTCCTCTATGTGACTTCCCTAGAAGGGTCTCTTGGTGACCTCATTGCCTATAGAAATAATGAAGGTGGATAAAATATTTTATACTATATCAATAAAATACTACTTGACATGGAAATCAAATAATCCCCTATCAATTATAGAAGCCTTGTGTTGGTTTTCATAGTGTAGAATTTATAGAATTATCTAAAACATCATGAAATATAGCTAGTGTTCTATATAGATCTACTAAAGTATATCAAAAATCACCCCATGCTGATGGGACATATGGAATGTTGGGTAGTGATCCTTCTATAGTTTGAAATCAAATTCATATTTTATAGGTTTGTCAAGGTTCAAGAATTGGAAAACTTCTTTGATGACCATCTATCCCCTGAAGAATTTCCCATGGAAGTTGATTTTCCAGAAGAGGCCAACCTCTCAGTGGATCAATCTATTCCATGTTGGTAGATTCATTTCGATGGTGCCTCCTGGATCCTGACTGGTAGAAAGCTTAGTAATCCCAAACTCAATAGAGTGGTCTTGGGAATCATCTTCATCGACCTTTCATAGTCATTTCTATCATATTTGTTCTTATTGTCAGAATGTTACACCCACAACGAGGAAGAGTTCCAGGTTCTCATCACTGGTCTTGATCAGGCCCTTGATATAGATGTCATATGCTTTCATGTAAAGGGAGACTCTTAATTAGTCATTAAATAGAATAATGGTGAAAATATATTTACAATGACAGATCTTGTTCCCCTACTAGATATTACTTAATGGATAATGACCCAATTCCATTCTCAAACAGAAGTGACTCATGTACCTTGATTGTAGAATTGTAGAGTCAAAGCCTTGGTTAGTTTAGTCGTGTGTCTTACAAAGACCGACCAGGGTGACATGTTCATCCATGTAGAACATCAGAGGTTCATCACTCCTATCATGTGAGATGATAGAAAAAGGTAATAGGTAAACTATTTGGTTTTCGATGCTTCTAAGTTAGGGCCCTTAGGTTCCCCTACAATAGATGAAATTCCTAATTGGACAATTCCTTTCATTGAGTATCTTTATAAACCATTTTCTCACTAGATCGAGTCGATTGTGACAGAATCTTCTGGTGTGTAGTGCAGTTCACACACCATATTAGTCCTAACCACGTATCAACTCTCTACAAATGTGGGTTTTATGGAATTATCCTTTATTTCATCCAAGGATATGAGATTCACTAGGTTATTCTGGAAGTTTATGTTAGGTCTTGTGGTTCCCATCAAGCAGGATTAAAACTCTCCCACCAGATTCAAAGGTTGGGCTACTTTTGTCTCACCATGGTCCCCAATTGCATTGAGTATTAAAAGTGGTGTCATGTATTTCAGAATCATGAAAACATTGTGCATCAGCCACCTGATATCTAACAGACCACCAAGTATTTTTGGACCTTTTCATTATGGGTACATGCCACTATAGGGCCTTACCTGCCAAAAATAGCTCACTATTGTAGGTTCATTTCGACCATAGTGGGTTTATTATCCAAGTGGAAATAAGTGATTCCTCTCAAGGAAGATAAGTCTAGATCCATGATCAAATTTATGATCTCTCACATCATTCATTGATTTGGATTTCATCAAGAAATTATCATATAAAAGACACCAATTTCAAGGCTAGTGAGGTAAAGATATTTTATTCCAAATATAGTATTTATTCCAACCATACTCTCCACTACCATGTTCAAGAAAATGGATAGATTGATGTGTTCAACAAAACCCTATCTAACATTTTGAAAAATATGGTGGTCCAAAACAAGAATAGTTCATCATATAATCTCCCCAACACCCTATGTTCTTATCAAGTGAAAACTTATAATTCCTTTAAGGTGACCTCATACTCACTATTGTATGGAACAAAGGCAGTTTTCCCATCAATGTTCTGTTTTATTCACACCAAATAGCTTTCTATGACCATCAAACACCAGAAATACGACAATAAAACACCATAAAAAATTGGATAAGTTTGTTTAGTTGATCTATAATCCCTCAAAGAGAATAGGATATAGGCCTTTCATAATAAAGAGATGAATCATAATAGGATAGAGAGTGTGTTAAAAAAGAAATTTCACCTCCTCTCTTTATTCTAGTGTGACATTATACCAGATCTCGTAACACCAATGATACCTCATAAGAAGCCACAAAATTTGGAGCTCAAGTGGTAAGGACCTTACATAATTCATAAGCTCAATTAAAATTGGGCATACTCTTTGATCACCATGGATGGAGAGCATATCCCACCACCCACCAAATACATGTTTCTCAAATGATACTTCATGAGAGGGGAGCATTAGGTCTGAACTATATAACCTTAAACTAAGAGACCATGTCTAAGAATCACAACTTCAAACCATGGTAGAGTATTCCCATGGGATGTGTTGTGAGGCATAAGGCCCCCATAGGCCCCTCATTCGTATCAGGTTTCTCCTATTTCGCTATAAATATCCCCTTTGGGATGTTTACTTCATGGTCCAATCTCTATTACCTTAAAATAATAGCCTATTGTCTAGGAAATACTAACATAAAATATTTACAGTGGTTCTAAGCATTATGACCTTAAACTATTTAGAACCCCTACTCTATGTTCCACAACATTAAACTACCAAGAACAATATCCTTAGAGAACGATGTAAAACTATGATCTTACCCCACATAAACTAGGATTCCCCTTAATAAGTTATAATTTTAACCACTTCTTAAAATGGGATGCCGCATATGATAATCATGGGATGGTAAAAAAATCTTACCCTGCACCCCAAACAAAGGATGCCCCACAATATTCATGGGATGCTTCAATTCCCTATCCAAAGAGGGTTAAACCTATCAATGTTAGTCGCCTACCTCATCGTGTTCTAAAATATAATTTGATTAATTCCTATCCTTATGGTAGATTTAGTGACACCAAAATATTTCATATTGGTTCTTGACCCTTTCATCAACTCATTATGCGATCTTATTTTCCCCAATGACATGATTTTGACTTGGGTTATGGTTTTTCATGATTTGTGTGGAAGAGGTACCTTTTAACCCCTTTTCATATCAGGTTTTACCTCTTACATGATACATAAGACTCATCGAGACACATGTTCCCCCTATAGTCTGAGTTATATGACATTAAACAATTAATATCCCTAGTTGGATTTATATTATGTTAAACATCCAAGAGCAACATCATCATCGCATGAAGTTAAATTTAAATCTTACCCTGTATAAATCTAAGATTCCACATAATGGGATATGAGTTTAACCTATAGAAAACAATGATTTCCCATATAGAAAATATAGGTTAA
Organism: Viscum album; assembly: GCA_963277665.1. NCBI lineage: Eukaryota > Viridiplantae > Streptophyta > Magnoliopsida > Santalales > Viscaceae > Viscum > Viscum album. The sequence goes on along the minus strand of OY728138.1, from coordinate 1,045,000,242 downwards.
AAACACCAGATTCCTTAGAACATGATTTTAAACGATAGCCTTACCAGGTGTTGATTCAAGATGCATCATATCCTGGTATGGTAATATTTAGTATCCTTATTCCAGAGGATATCTCCCTACCTGTGTTGTTATACCACTGCATCGTGTTCTAGAACTATGTAGGGCTTGATTCCCTTCCTTATGGGATACATAGAGATGCCCATACTTCTCATCTCTAGGACCATTCACAAATTTATCAACTCCTTGGCCTCTTGTCCCCCATCATGGTCCAAGAATTATGACCTTAAACTATGTTCCATTTTCCATGTGATACTTATGTGGTACTCAATACTCATTTGTATTTATTCACATTATGGTTTACCTCTTTCATACCTCACTAATACTCTCAAAAAATGTTTCAATAGGTCCAATACATGTGACCTTAAACTAATATCCTCAGTCCAAGAATATTGACTCTATACTATTTACCCCTGGTCCAAGCTCTATGGCCTTAAACTAAGAGTCATGGTCAAAGTAACATGACCCTAAACTATACGCGACCTATCCCTTGTATTTTATATGGAATGGAGTCCTTTTTAGTCCCTTATTCACAATTGGTTACTACTAATTGGTTTCACATTGAACACTTTAGGGTGATAATAGGTCCAAACATTATGAATTTAAACTGAAATCCATGGTATAAACATCTCGACCTCAAACTATGTGTGATTTGTATCAGGGTGTTTTGTAAGGAATCGGGTGGCCTCCTTGGCCCCTCTATTAACATCAGCTAATATTATTTTTATTTCATGTACATTCCTTTGACACCCCACCCCCCACCCCCCACATGGTCTATGCAACATGGACTTAAACCATTTACAACAGTTCCAAGCCTTATGACCTTATACTAAGAGCTCCAGTCTAAGAATCACAACTCTTGACTATGTGTGACTCACACTAGATTATTTCTTGGAACCTTGTAATCTAATTTTCCCTTTCCTTATAGGCCTTTTTTGGGATCATTAACATCATGTTACCCTCATACGCAAAATGTACTAGAGGTTTCGAGAGTATCATTCACATCGGAACAACGCATCTTGATAACTTGATGTTAAATTTTTTGATGCATCATCATCACTGTATGATGTTAAAATAAATCTCCATATTCCTCACCATATAATGTTAAATTCTTTTATATATTTCTCATTACATTATTTCAAATGGTGAGTCAACTTATGCCCTTTCTCGTGAATCCCTTTCCTCTAGTTTCGGTCATCTATGACATCATTCATGTTCTTCCACTATCACTTGGAATCTGAGATAAAACTCACCTGGATGATGATTTTGAATTGTTTCTTTACTGATATTCCTACCCAATGTGCTTCAAGTCACGATGGAATAATCACAAGAGTGTTGGAATCCATTCAAATATTCCATCACATCATTTAGATGATTTTTATTCCACTTATTTAGAACATTATCATCCTCTACATCTATAGGGGCCCACTAAGGGAAAGGTGTATGTCCACACCAGATAACCTACCATCTTGGGCCAATTCCCTAGAGCATTTTGGATGAAATTATGAGATAGTTACCATGTTTTTTAATATGTTTAGTGGTCGATCCTAATTTGTTTTTCCCCTTTATTATCAAAACGGTATGGATATTGTGTGTCGAATATGGTTAGAAGTTATCACGTATCGCCATGACACTCCATGTGTGTTCTAGATTTTGGGAATTGTGATTAAAAATTTTCAGTCCCCTTTGTTCATGTAGAATTAAACTCCCCTAGAATTACCCTATTCATTCACTAACACATGTTGGAAAAGTAAGTCAGTTGTTCAAAGAACCCCATTCTCCATCCAAATCACCTTTTGGAATGAACTCGGTGTTCAATCAACAAATCAAGACCTCGAGAATTGATGATTGTTAAAAACTCTCATATGAATGAGAAATCACATTTTAAAACCTTTTTCTCACACCGATCATGAATCACATGATTTTAAGGATTAGTCACAGGTTGTCTTAAAAATATGATTGAAGTGAGATAATCCAATGTGACGAAATAAATGTGTCCATGCTTGTGGGAAGTTTAAACAAGAAATATTCGAAAATTATAGAGGGCCATCCTAATAATAGAGTATATTTATGTCCTAGAAAATTTTCTCATATGGATCTTTCCCAGCAATTTATCACTCAAGTTCTACTAGCCTCTGGTGTGTGGCTTCAATGACATGTTGCTGCCTTCCAAGCTCTGCTTCCTCATCATCATCTACAGGATGAATCTCATCATCAATGATCTGCACCCATTCCCACTCATCTTGGAACCTATATATTTAAAATATATCCTACCTCACTAGATCATAGTCCACCTCTAGTTGATCCCTCAGTTGGATGATAACCTCTAATTGAGCATTGAGGAAGGAATCATGTTTATTCTCTTTCTCCTCTAGATTTTTGTTTTCTTGGTTGTCCTATTGGAGATTCCAACTATTGTTAGACTTTTTTTTATGCCAGAAAAAAACAAAAATTTCTTTATTAATGAACCTCCTTAGTAAGGAATTCATGGACTAGTGCATGGAGACTGTGATTTTCCATCCCTTTGGTGCCTAGATTGCATAGAAAATGGAGGAGGGACACCATCCGACTAACTCGATGTAGCTTTAGAGTCTAGGTGATGAACCATTGTATGATCCTCCATTCCATGCACTAGACTATGTGATTATATTCAGTGAAATAAAAACCATATTCCTCCATCTCCTCAATTAATGATGCCTCATATTCAAGGGAGTCTGTAAGGAAAGTGTTAGTAGGGTACTCCTATAAGACCCACTCATTCAATTCGGGCTCTATATTAGGAGGTTGATTATCTTCATCTGACCCTTCATCAGTGGAATTTCCTTTACCAGCCTTGAGATACACACCACTAGTGGTATCACCGATATCTATACCAGACTATTCTCTTGGGACTAAGGTGGGTTCATCTTTAATGACAATCTCATAATAGGGTAGCATAGCTATCAGGAAAGGGACCTCGAATAAAAGAACTTTATCCACTTATTGGGCGCACATACATTCATCCACTACTTGAAATAGGATCACATCAGTCAATTTGATCACAAAGTAAAATTGAGCTCATGTGAGAGAGAAAGACTTGCAAAGACTCAACATCAGCAGATTTAGTCCCTAATTCTTAGTGGGAATCTCTACCACATGAGACCCCTCAATGCCAATTGGTACCTCAATAGTAGGCCACTAACCTACCATTGTTGGTTTCACAAAACATGAAATAGAAAAGAAAAATTTGTTGATGTAAATGCTCCATGAATGAATCACCATCTTAGACATTTCCCCCAAAACCCAACCTTATGGTCCCCTTTCAGCTCAAATTCTGAGCGGTGATATTTTTCGGTTCCAAAAAACCACATGAGGTCTACAAAATCTATTTTTCATTAAACTAATCATAGAAACCACCCTGAAAAACCATACAAGGTATGATAATGGGGTTTCATACAAATTTTTGTGAGTGCGCACAAAAATGAAATTCCACACACAATGGACTTGGGTGCATAATACAACATATAATTCCATTGTCGCTCCAGCAGTTGATGACAAAGTAAAGAACCATGCATGAAATCAATCATTATTGTGTGAAAATAGGAATATTTTCACAAACACAATTTCTGAACCTATGTATTTTCATGCCTAATATGACAACAATCTAGAGGATTTTCATGGATAAACTTCAGGATAAAATGAGAAACCAACGTGCAAATATAGTTCCATGCCCAAGGAATTTCACACCAATGACTATGAATTTCAGATATAAATAGAATCACCCACCCCCCATTCAAGAGGCTCTCTAGAATATAAATCGACACTCTTCCATGCACAACTCCCATTATTCCATGACAGCATGCAAAACTAGCCAACATGGACACTCAAAGGTAGGTTATTTATATAATAGACAACCTATGGTGCCAAAAATGACCTGGCTTGCAGTAGGGTGATCCTTGTACAACTAACCCTAAGGCTAGTTTTCTTTAAAAAAATAACATGCATGTGAAAACCCCTATGTTGTCTGCAACTATATAACCTATGTGAAACTATGCCTCTAAATTCTATCTATTTCCCTTGTTCCAAAACCCACTATTCATGAAACCTTTGTGCAAAACCCAGTCTGATCATATGCAATAACTTCTTGGTATCCTACTTATCATCCCATATACCTATAGTGAAGCCCTACCTATTGCTTCTAAGCATAGGTACCATAACCCTTTTTTACTTCTAAGAGTAGGGAATATAATGTATAAATTTTCATTGACCACTCTTCCCTGACAGTGACAACACCATGCCCTGACCAAAGGATCCTGATCGGTGGTCACGTAAACTCAAGGGGTGAGTAATGAGTCCCAACACATCTGAGTTTCATGATGTAAAACTGCCTAGATATACATCCTAGTGATATGTTGTTAAACTACATGACAACATCCTCATTACATGACATAAAATTATAGCCTTACCCTATGTGATGAACATAGGATGACTTATGTATAATCATTATGATATTTCACTCTCTCCCCCTCTAGGGGACATGAGTCGCCCATAGAGGGTGGATTCCATGTGTACACCCCACCCATATCCCCTATAATGGGATAATACTCCCATACCGGGTAGATTTTATTCATAATCCCCACACCATATCTCCCACCATGGGATATGATTCACCCACAGAGGGAATCTTCTATGCATAATCCCCACACAGTAACTTTTTAAATCTCCTTTCATGACATGAGCATCCATATTACATGATGTTAAACTATATGGATTAGTCACATCACACAACCATAAACTATGGCATCAAACTACATGGGTTTTGATATCTTCTTTATAATAAGGCTTTGTAAGATGCCACTCTGAGGTTCAATCCAAACATCGTTAAAATAATCATGTGTGAAAACTTCCCTCCTAGGGACTCACTTATTTGATCCACCTCTATGGGGTGTTCTAATCAACCTCATCATGTATCCACTAGATGTTAAACTTGTAACCTAGATCTGCCTCCACAAGTGGTTCTAATCCATCGGTAAAAGACTCATGTGTGACATCTTCCCTCATAAGGATACACCCCCATGATACACCTCAATGTTGTATTCTGATCAAACCCATCCCATCTCCACAAGATGTTAAAATCATTTCCCCCTATCCTCCTCTATGAGGTGTTCTGATTTATCGGTAAACTATGCAGGTGTGACATATTCCCTTCTAAATATAAACCCCCTTGATCTACCTCTATGAGGTGTTTTGATCAGCCTAATCCTATATTAAATATATGTTAAACTCGTCCCTAGATCCACTTCTATGATGTGTTCTAATATATCAGTAAACTATCTAGTTTTGACATCTTCCCTCCTAGGGATGTACCTCATTGATCTACCTCCACAAGGTGTTCTGATAAACCTCATCCAGTCTGCACAAGATGTTAAGATTTTTACTAGGATCCCCCTACATAAGTTGTTTTTATCCTTTGGTAAACTATATAGGTTGAACATATTCACTCATAAGGACCCACCTCCTTGATCTACCTCTATGGTTTGTTCTGATCAACCTCATCCCATCTCTGAAAGACATTAAACTCATTCCTTGATCCATCTCAACCAGACATTCTGATTTGTCTTCACAGGATATAGAACTTGTGACCTAATCCAAAACACATACCACATAATAAAAATGGGATTCCTGAGGTAAAAATCCTTAGAGGACATACACCCATGGTGTTAATTATCTCGTGATCGACATAATATGCCTTGTACTCTGCACCCAAGATTCCTCATATGAGATTACCTCCCAAAATGAATATTCATAGGTGAAAAATGAACCCAATGTATAGACATTACCATAGATTCCCTACCTGACAAATCTTTTTACTGAGGTGTTCCACCCAATGAAGATATAAGTAGTGTAATTAACCAGTGTCTACAAAATGATGGCACTGGGAATGAGTTCCATGAACAAGACACAAATATATGAAGGAGACCCATGATAGCCAATGAGTTACAAGGAGGAATATATGGAAGAATAAACTAAAATACCATCATCTTTCTTTGATCAATGAGAATACATAGATGATGGAAGTTATGAAAGCTTCCCATATTTGGAAAGTAATAATACGAGGTAACAGACTACCAGCATACATCAATATGTAGGCGATCCCTAGTGAAAGTGCCAGAAATAGATATAATAATTCTAAGAGTATAATTATATCATAATTATCAAAAAAAAATTAAATATATATATATATATATCATTGTATTCAACCTTGATAAGTGGTGATGGAAAATAAATTACATCATTTCGGAAAGTGGTAGTTCGTCGTACACATGATCAATAGTTTTGTTTCCCATTTGAGGGTGGTAAATATTATTCTAGGTTATTCCCTTAACATAACAACATATTAGTATTGGTAATATACCAATATTATTATATCAATGTGTTTTAATAATATTTTAATGATGTGTAAGAAGTAATAAAATGAAATGCTCGGTTAAGAATGTTACCTCTTCTTCAGACAACTTTTGTTGGTCGAAACCAAAAGACATCCTATGTTAGACTTATGATAAAACCAAGGCTTAAAATATGATTTTAGGAAATTATTGAAGTTATTTTGGTATGTATTTACTAACCAATAGGTTTTGTAAGTGTGTAAAAAAGATGATAGGGGGTGTCCTTTTTTATGTGGGGGAGAGGACACACTTGGAATTTTTGAAAAGAAAGAATTGAAACCACATTTTTCATATGAAAAAAGAATATAAAATGGACAATATTTAAATCATATAAGATATAAAGTCTCAATATTATCATAAAATAGTAATTACACACGTTTTGGTTCATTTATATCCCTTCTCTTTTTAGTTTAACCACTGGTAAACTTGTTTTTACCTTAATCGTGGACAATAATTTTTACTGTTTTCAAAATTAATTATGATAAAAAATTAAGTTGACCATATTTGAGAATATAAATTATCATTATTAAAATAATTTAATACATTTTTTCATATTCAACTCACCAAATTGGTAGGTTTTTATTTAAATTAAACCTATTGACGTGTCAAAACAATGGATTTCCAAAAAAAACATTCAACAGTTGAAAAAAATTATATCTAAATTAAATATACAATTAATTAAAATAATTTAATTTGGATTAAATAATATAAAATTTAACAAAATTTTAATTTTAAAACCACATGAAAATAAATTTGGGATTTTCAATAATTTAATAGAAAATGGAGTTTTTAATTAAAATCTGTATTTTTTCTATTTATCGAAAAATGAATATTTTTAGAAAAATCCCCAATATTTACCCTTATATATTTTTTATATGATTAATTAAAACATTAAGTTAATTTTTAAAAATAAATTTTAAAAAATTGGTAGAAATTAATTTTAAATCATGAGCACAAAGAACAACAAATTCGCCTTTTAGAAGAAGAAAAAACTATTTTTTGAAAAACATTTCTTTCTAATTCAAAGGGTTATTATTTTCTTTATCATCAGTATAAAATCAATTAATTTATTATATACATGTGTAAAACATATTTTTAATAATTTATTTTTTCATATTCATAGAATTCAATTTAAAATCTAGGTTATTATTATCATATTTAAATAATAATATTTTAATAGAGTATCATGTTTCATTTAAACCCAGTGTTGTGTGCATAAAAAGAAATCAAAGATATTGAATTTATTTAAAAATAAATATATCATGAATTCTAGATGTGAAACATTCTTCAACATTTAAATAATTTCACCCTAAAATTTTCATATTACGTACGTACTTGAAAACAGTTCAGGGTACTCTTACTTCATCACCTCTTCTAGTTCTCAAGTTGCTTTCTAAAACTTGTGGTTTCACTATAGCACTTTGACCAAATGATTTATCTTGTTTCATATAATTTTTTTTATATAATTCAATATCTTCATTCTACTTCTTATATGAAATTTATTTCTCCAATGGTACCACATCTGGATTCATTATGTGCGAGGGTTATATTATGTACTTCCTCAATAGTGATACATGGAACACATCATATACTTGAGATAAATAATGAGAGAGTACTAGTTGGTAGGCCACCAATATGATGTGATATAGGATATAAAAGGGTATTATGTTTCTAGAAATAATAAACCTTATAAATTTCTTCTACAGTGAGATATGGAGGAACACCTTATCTATAACCTCAAAATACAGATCTCATCGATAATAATCTACAAAGATATTATATCAACTTTGCACATATTTCATGGGAAACTGAATAATTTTTACCTTCTATGTCATATATTGAGAAATATTAGGTCCCATCATCTTCTAATCTCCAAAATCATCCCAAAATTTTGGAGTCCAACACTGCTTCCCATATAGAGCCTCATAAGGTGCCATTTGAATTCTAGAATGGGAACTATTTTTTTATTAGAACTCTACTAGGGGAATGTGTCGATCCCAACATCCTTAAAAATAAATGGAATAATAAGTCAGCATATCCTATATAGTTTGGATGGTTCTCTCATACTAACCATCCATTTGATGGTGATAAGAAGTGATAAAACCAATTTCTATATCCAATTCATTCTGAAGGATTCCCCAAAGTGTTTAGGTAAAACATGGGTCTCGATCAAACACAATAGATAGTGAAAATCCATGAAATCTTACAACTTATCTTATGTTTATTTTAGTGTGTTTTTTAGGAGATAAATATTCATTGATAATAATGAAATATGTCAACTTTGTACGGTGTCTGACTACCTCCAAGATATATTTATTGAATTTAGGTGTCTTGGGGAGTACTATGAGTAAATCCTTGGTTTTGTTTTAAAATTTTCATATTTTTATCAGAAATGGGTTCATCATACCATTATACTTCTATTATTCAACCATGACTTGTTTTCATACCAAGAATCGAGATATAAATTCTATAATATCCCTTTTCATGTTATCCCATCATAAGTTTTTTCTCAGATATCTATACATATTAGTTCTTCTTAAATGTATAGATAAGGACAACACACTATGAATAATATTTATCTTTGGTTTTTATGGGACACATATTCGGGTTCTAAACTTTATAACTCCATCTTCAGAAAATTTGAACTCTAGAATATTTTCTACACTTTTCTAAAGCACCTCATCATCATTATGGTCCACCTTGATCCTCTTAAGAATGGATAGTTGAACTATTATTTGAGAAAAGAATGATGAAAATCCTCTTACTATTACCATATCTATACTTTTCAAATATAAAAAGATTATATTATTCTCAATTCTCACCATTGATGAAATTTTTTTACCCTTTTTACATAGAGAATCTCATATCTTTTTTCATTCCAAGAATGGTAATTGATTGAGAAATCATATTCCTTGATCATATCTAACCATATTTTTGACACATGTTAAGCTCATTCTATGTTAATATATATTTGAGGCTCTTTTGATCTGTATATATTTCAAGAATCTCCCCATATAGTTAATTTTACCAAATATTCAACATAAATATCACTCTAGTTGACTATATGTCATGCATGTGAGAGTTCTTATCATTAAATTTCAGTTACCTTGAAGCATAGGCCATTGACTTATCATTCCACATCAGTATAAAACCCAAGAAGTTCTTTTAATAACCATTTTAAACTAAAAAGAAGTTTCCCACTAGATGGAATCTTTAGTAATTTTGTATTTATAAACCTATTTTTCAACTCAAAGATCTCTTCACATTCACTTTTCTAGAAAAAACATTACTCCCTTTCATGCTATCTTAGTTAGATAACTTGATAATTATGAATTATTTTTCACAAATCATCATTAATGCCAAACTAATCTGGGGAAACAATATACATATACTGGTATAGGTTAGTCCTCGGTTTCCTTTGTCTTAGAAGGTTACACATATATCCCTTTTCTCGTGATAATATTCCCCAATAATGATACTTATTTTATCAATAACTCCCATTTAATAAACATTGAATATATATTCTCCATTCTCAAATCCCTTAGAACATTATTAAAATAATTCTCATGCTCCTCCTTTCTCGTGGAGTATATCATAATATCATCTATAAGTACTACTATAAATATTTTGTGTTAATCCCTAAAGACTCTATTCATTAAGTATATAAATATTTTTGGAACATTAGTGATTCTAAAAGGCATAACTATTAACTCATGGTATCCATACCTTGTTTTAAATTCATTTTTGGTAATATCTTCCTTCTTTTCCCTTAATTGGTGATATCCTAAATGAAGTTCCTCAGAGAAATATTGAGCTCTGGTTAACTGATCAAAAAATTATTCTATTTGTGGTAGGGGATAATTTTTCTTTATCATTATTTTTTTGATTTCATGATAATCAATAAAAATTCATATTGTTCCATACTTCTTCTTGATGAAGAGGATCATTGCACCCCATGCTGAAGCAATTGGGCATATAAAACCCTTTTCTATATTCTCATGTTTCTTCTTCCTCGGTTCTTTCAAATCAATGGTTTCCATTCTATAATAAGTCTTAGATATGGGTAGAGATCTATAAATAAGTTCTACTAAGAAATCAACCACTCAATTACAAGTAATTCCAATAAACTCTTTGAGGAATGCATCATTATAAACCCTCTCAATGGGAATGTATTTAAGAATTATCTCTTATTTGTATCAATAATTTGGGTTATATAATATTTATCATAAGTAAATAATATTCGTTCTTGAATATAATATTACATGGGATATTCATCCTTCTTCTTACACTTGTATAAGATCAGAGGGTGACTTGGGATATGGAGAGTGATCTCTTTATCTTGACAGTTCATATTGGATTTATATAATTATATCCAATCCACACCAAAACTCTCCACTAAAGAATGTAATATAATCTTTTATAAAAGTTTAAGTCTGTAAAAATTGATTGTGTATGAGTTATATACTTGGGATTCAACCATTGTTCAATTTTTTGTTCTCATAGATAGGTCAACCCCCATGTTTTGAGGTGGTTTTTTAATAGTTCTAATAAACATTCAAGATATGAAATAATTTATAGAACTATAATCCAAAATTGTATTCTCTATTATTTAATGAATGGCTAGCATACCTATCACTGTAGGGGTTTTTAAGGATTGTCTCTAACAACCCTTAGTTTATCACATTAGATTGCATCATTTCCATGTTACATACAGTTAAAACAATACACAAAGGCATAGTGTTGATCTGGACCTTATTTTATTTTTCCTCATTAGTGGAACTATTTATTTACTTATGGAATGGATTAGACTGATTCCCCTTTTTCCATAATTGAAGTATCTTATGGTTCTTCTTAGGTAGTTTCTAGGATGTTTCTTCCATCACTTTACATTATTGGGATATTGGTTTTTCTTTACTCTATGGGATTTATAAATTTATGGTAGTGAAGGAAACTCTATTTAATGATTCTTATCTCTAGTCCTTCAACACCATTGAGATTTTTTGGTCTCATTCTCAATTTTTATGGAACAAAAGACAATATCTTTATAACTATAAAAGTATTTAATCACTAAATATTTTCATACACATAACATTAACCCACTAAATAAATGACCCACCTTACTTTTAATGCTGATAAAAAAAGTTGTATAAATACCATGAAATCCTTGTAAAGTTTTCATTATAATTCCTGATAGACTCTTCTAACTTTTTCATCAGACAAAGGAACTCCCTATCCATCTTAAGATAGAGTGTTCTGGGAAAATATTTGTTGAAAAAGTATTTTCTTGGTGTCTTCCCATTACCTGGAATCAGTATCCTCTTTTTAATTATTATTTTTTTTATTGGTGTCCACCATTGATTCACTTATCCATCAATGTGAGAAATATATAGCACAAAATTATCTTTCTTTAGACATTATAGGACAGAAAATATCTTCTCGGTGGAGCTAAATCGTTGTTCAGTGCTGAGAGGATCAAAAGATCCACCAAGGGTATGGGCCTCTGTCACATAAAAGACTCGATTTCTACTTGATCCTTCTTATGAGGACTAGAGAATTCCACATACTTAATGTTATTATTTATAAATTGAGCTATTTGATAAATTACTTTCATGAATTTCTCATATCTTTCTCTCAAATGGTTAGGAATATCATTGGGAAAATTATCATATTTCCTATCATGTTGGCGGTTGGCACAATTTCTCTCATTTACCACCATTAACTAAAATATTTAAAAAGAAAGATGACCATAATTTAACAAACTGAATGGGAAACTTATAAAATTAAAAGGAATAACTCGCGAATGACAAGTATGTCCTAATTTATTATCATCTATGTTTCAATATATGTTATCCAAGGTAATGTTTTCTATGAGGTTTTATAACCTAATAATTCATTTATTCTATTTATAATGATTTTTAATGAGTTCATGAATTTCCAAATCATATCTCATGGGAGTTTCAAATTAGGTGTATAAAAATTCCTCTTGTCACACACCAGGTGAGGATTGAGTTTGTATCAATAGACACTTTTTAAGTTATTACCCCTAGGTACCCCTTTTCCAAATCTACATACACTTGGATTATCAAGGTAGGGATTCATTTTTGTGAAAACCACTCACACTATACTTCACCAGGATTCCATGATATTTTCCAACACTTAGAATTATCCTTATACTTGTACCTGGGGTTCTCACTAAAGTTTTACCTTCCAAGTTCCAAAGGTTAAATAAAAAATTCATTTGATTCTAACTATAAAGACCCAAGACTTTTACATATATTACTACATGATTCTTAAACATAAATATCCATTAATACAACATGAGGATCGTAAAGGCCTTGTGTCTTTGGAAAACTGGGTTCATATTAGATCAAAAGGAAATTAAAACTATAAATACTTGTTTTATTATCCATAATGTGATCCTAAAATACATTTTAGATCCTAAAAATAAATGGTCTTGGGTAATATGTAAATAAAGTGGTGAGCTAATAATCCTAGTAAGGTAATAAACCTAATAGGGAAAAATAACATAAGAGTCAAAGTTATAACATGATATCATAAATATAGAAGGCTCATGAGTAATTTCATTGTAGATTGTCATAAATAACATTGTATAATAAGATCATGATAACATAAAAAATATAGAAAAAAACATATAACATGACACAAACATGATTCGGTGTGAACTTCATAGACAATATCCCTTGGTGGAAAAAGATTCATAATTGATAAATTTTACTCCTTAATACCATACAAGATGGCTCATGAGACTAAATATTTACCCAATTCATTGGATAGCTATCTGGTCGCACTAAAAATAAAATTTTCATAATATATGTGTTCCACCTAAAGGAATTCAATCATAAGGAATAAAATAATAATTACCCATGGAAAGAAAATGGGTTGTAAACTATTTCTTCATATCATAACCAAAGGAAATTTCATAATGAAGGCATTCGAGAAATGATCATAAGGAATGTATTATCCCATAAAAGGAAGTAAGAAAAAGTTAGGTATATATTTTAGAGATAAATATATATAATTTATAAGTATTCGATAAAATTAAATAGATATATATATATATATATATATTGATGTAGAGATAGGAAGTTCATAACCTGAAGGAGTTGATGGTTTAGATTGATTCCTTACCTTAAGCCCGATTTTTCATGTGAACTCTTTATCTTCCTGAATAATAAAATTATGTAAATTATTTACTTGATTAATAAACTTTTTATATTTTATTCTTCCATTTATTTTAATTCTTACCATTTCACATTTAATTACTTAACCAATTAATTTCATTATGTATATTTTTATGATAAATGAATCACATGTCCAAAATCACATTGGTAAATTTACTAAGGTCAAATAGAATATTAGTTAATCATATCAAGAATTTTAACCCTGAAATAATTATAATTTTTATATATAAATTTTAATTTTTAAATAATCTATAAAATGTGGTTATGAAAAAATAAATCTATTAAAATCACGGAGACTGTAGGTTGTACGTACGCATGAGTAATGTTTCCATTTTTCAAAGATCATCATAGAAGGAAGGTAAGTGTTATTTTATATTTATGGTATCATAATTATATCATAAATATCAAAATATTTATTTAAATACCCCTAAACATACTATCCATGTGATGTGGTAATAAAAATGAATTACATCGCTTCTTGAGGCGATTGTCTATAGTACACACAAACAACATTGTCATTTATTCAATGGAAGATAACGTAAGAAAGTATATAATATATTTATTATACATAATGATTAGTATTTCATTAACATCATATATAAACATAAAAATATCCCTTATTATCTTCCTCAAAAAGTGTAAGTGAAAAAATAATCACATCGCTTCGTGAGGAGGTAGTATGTCGTGCACACGAGTGACGTTATCGTATTAACTGTAGAATATAAGGTAAGAAGGTGTATGTGATATTCTAATTACATAATTATAATTAAATCATTTATTTAATACCTAATCATTTGATAAATAATTATATCTATCTTTTATAAGTTGTGATGGAAAATGAATTCTGTCGGTTCGTGAGGCGATAATCCTCCGTACACATGATCAATGGTTTTGTTTCCCATTTAAGGGAGGAAAAGCCGGTTTTTGGTCATGACATTAACATAAAAACGTATTAGTATATTTAAGATAATAATATTATTATATCAAAAAAATAACAATTTTTTAATTAATTTGAATAATAAATAAAGTAAAACGCTTGGTTAAGGATCTTACCTATTCTTTGGAAAACCTCTTTTGGTTTAAACAAAAATCCTCCATATCATGGATTTATGAAAAAAAAACAAGGATTATAGGAATATGTATTTTAATTAGGTAAGTTATTTGGGTATTTATTGACCAAGAAATGATATTTGGAAGTTTTTAAATATAATGATAAGGGTTCCCTTTTAAAAGTGTGGGAGAGGACACCCATGGAATTTTTGAATATAAAGAAATAAACCCATGTTTTTCTCATATAAAAAGAATAAAAATGTACCATTTAAGAACCTTATAATATATAAGTTTTAAATATTACCGTTTAATATGAAGTATACATGTTTTGATTCATTTTTTAACCATTATTATTTTATTTTAACCCTGAGTAAACACATTTTTACCATAATTGTGGTAAATAATTTTTACTGTTTTTACTATTAATTATAGTCAAAAATTAATTTAACCATATTAGATAAAATAACTTATTATAATTCCAAATATTGAATACATTTTTCAAATTAAATTCATATAATTGGTATATTTTTGTTTAAAATTAACCTAACAAACATGTCAAGAAAATAGTTTTCCAAAAGAAAAACATTAAAAAGTTGAAAATGGTTTTATCTAAAAATTAAACATGAAATTGAATAAAATGACTTAATTTCATATTAAAAAATAAACCATATTAAAATAAAATAGGTCTTGAAAATACTTTAAACAAATAGGACGTGTTTAATAAAAATCAGTGTTTTTTACAATTCATTGAAAAACGAATATTTTCATAAAAAATCCCAAACATTTACCCTAATATAATTTTTATATGATGATTTAAAATATTAATTTTATTATTTAAAAAATATTTTCCTAAATTATTAAAAATTTATTATATATTATGTGCGTAAAGCATGACTAATTTTCATTTTAGGAAAAAAAATTCTGAAAACATTTCTTTCTCTTTCAAATGGTTATTATTTTATTTATAATAAATATATTACCATTGAATTAAATTAATATATTTGAAAAAAAAAATCATAATTTAGTTTAACTTATTCATACCCTCCAATTTAATGGCTAGCTTATAATAGTGAGGTTTAAATAATAATATTTAAATAGAGTATCACATTTCATTTAAACTTAATGTTGTGTGAATATAAAGATATCAATGAGATTGAATTTAGTTAATATATATATCATAAGGTATTAGTGTGTTAAATATCTAATTCTTCTTCCTATTTTTCAAGATTTTTTTTGGTTCCCATTCAACCCTTAAAAGTGGTTTTCATTAAAATGGGGAGAAATATGAAAAATATATATCAAAATTGCATTAATTTCTATACCATAAACCAATAAATTTATTTTATCTAAAAATGTAAAAGGTGTATTTGTCTCAAATTTTTTAAAACTTATTGAAATTTTATCCTTAACTTCTAGTACAACACAAATAATATAATGAATTTTTTTAGTTCTTCCAATGATTATAATTCATACCATTAAATGTTGGAAAACCTATATTGTTTAAAAAAATTATATTTTATATATATTCCTTAATAAATATTGGATAATTTATAGAGAAAATTGTGTTGTATGATACTAATTAATGTTTCCTAGGAAAGTGGTGATGTATCACTGAGAAGGGGGTGAATCAGTCATACTCTTATATAATTTCTTCTTTGAAATCAACCTATATGACTAGTTAAATTCTCAATACACTATCTTCAAAATAATAATCTACCCCAACTGTAGTTGAAATGAAATAAATTCAAGGAACATAATATTTTTTATTATTTTCTCCCCCAATGTGGGTGACTAATTCTTTCTATGTTATGTTTGAGTCTATGAAATAAATTTATCACCAATAAACAAGTTATTACAAGAGGTCTAAATACATCTCTGACTCCAGTGACATAAAAAAGATAAGGTATGAATATATCCTTCACTCAGACAAAGTTGTTTAAGTGATTACATGAAAATCAAAGAATACATCCTTGACTCTTTTGATAGAAGATATCTCTCGATATATTTATTACCCTAGATTTCCGGTATTTGACCATTTATTTATGTTTTTATGTATATAAAGTATAAGGGTGAAAGCTGGTAGATTTTTGAGAACTTTTTGAGAGTTTTTGGGGGTAAAGGGAAGGCGTACGGGCTACACACATGTTTTTTGAACAGTGTGGAAGTGAAAATGTGTAATTGTTGGATAGAAATATTTTTCATGGTCAGATCATGGTTTGGAAACTATGAAAATTCATTCCTATGTCAGTAGTATGAGCATGGTTAGTGCATATTTTTTCAAACCATGCAACTAAATCGTGCATGGGTTAAAAACCTCCTCCTTTAAAAGTGGATCTAGGTCAGTTTTTCCATTAAGTGACTCTTTTTCCCCAAAACAGATCTAACTCGGGATTTTGCTTCTACAATGGCCAAAGAAGGTTCTCCCTTTGATCTGAAAGTGATCTGAAGGCTTCCCTTGGTGATCTAAAGCTAGATTCTTGAGGTATATGATCATTATTCTCCATTCTTATAGAATTTTCTTAGATCTACTTAGACATACTTCTCTTATCCTCTTGGTTTCGAAAATATATGCCTATTATGGGTAGATATAATATTTTTCATGACAAATATGTTGAGATTTGGTCTTCATCATGATAGGATTAGATATCTAAGTTGGTTTCATGGAATTCTTACCTGGTTTGGCAATCGTTCTTCATCCAATCTCATTTTTCCTCAAAAACTTTAAAGTAAGTGGATTAACTCACGACACCTATTACTAGAATTCATTGGATTTGTTTTAAATTAATTTATTTGAATGAAATTTATTTTTAAATCTTGGTGAAAATCATGATATAAATCCTCTTTAGGAGTGATTTATGGTTTTGATGTAATTGTATACTTTTGGTGAATTGTTGTGAAAATTGGCTTGGATTCTTGATTTTAAAATGATTATTTTAAAAAATGGTCTTTCGGAAAATATTGAAATGATTTCTTGGAAAACAAATTCAATAAAAATGTTGTTTTATGGAAACAAATTGAAAGAAAAAAGGGTTTATGATAAAAGGGTGATTTTATTGAAATGGTTTTGGAATTCTTTTTTTTATGCTTGGGTGTGAGTTCATATTTCATTTATGATACATGGTTTAAATATGAGATTTTTCTTGTTGAAAAATGTGTAATGTAACATGGGATATAATTACCTTGTGAAAACTTGTTAGATCGACAAGAAATCGCTTATTAGTAAGGAACTGTCATAACGAATAATGCTTGGATGGTAGTGTGGATTTATGGAATGGATTGGTTATGAAAAAGGGGACTTGTGGAATAGTATAAGGCCATTTTGGTTACTTTAAATGAAAAAGTGTTTTTTCTAGAAAAATGGTTGATAGATAATTTTATTATATTGAGTTATAATCTATTTTGAAGTTGTTTATATTTAGTTATAAACAGTTTTGAAAATTCTTTTATATAAACCATTTTATATACATGTAGCTAACTTTTCTATACAGGTGGTGTGAGTAGGGAAGTCATTGGGGAAAATCTACTAAGTTTTATACTCACCCCTAATTTGTCACTTTGGTGCTTTTGTAGATGCTATCTTTTGGGACATGGTCAAAGGGAAATTATCACATGTATTTAGCACCACCTCATGCTACTTGGGCTGGTTGGTGATATTGGAGCCTAAAGTTTGTGGAGCATGAAGTCTTGTGGTTGTATTGGAGTCTTGTTTAGTTATATCCCACTATTTTCTATGGTAGTTGTTTTTCCTTCCTCTATAGTACACTTTGGCGTGGTTGTGATACAAATTAATTCATTGGGATGACTTTCATTAATTCATTCATTATATAGTGAGTTGTTTGGTTGTGGTTTGATGGTTTAATGGTTTTAGATATTAAATCATAAATCTTCCCCCATATTCATTGAAACCCTTTAGAATTTATTTCTAGTCTTTATAACCTTGGGGATGTCTCTTAAAGCCTATTAATTATTCATTATATTCTCAAGCCAATCAGAATAATTTGGTCATTACAAATGGTATTAGCTTGTTTGGTTATTTCCTAACAAGTTGTGTTATGTTTCTTGGTCATGTATTTGACTTCATTCTTTTCTATTCCATGGGTTAGAATCCTATAAAGGATTAGTATTCTTGGGACATGAAATATAGATCATAAAAATACATAGCTAACCTTTTATACTGAAATTCATGTTACCAGGGAGTTGGGTATATAAGTGTTTTTGATACAATTATATGATATTGGAACCTCATTGTCATGGGTTTAGCAGATGAGACAAGAATTACATGCATTATAGGAATGACTTACCACTTAGATTTCATACATCATTTTGAGTAATGATATATGATTTTGTGAAAACATGTTGATTTCTAGAAATTTTAAAATAGATTTTCAAATGAAAGACTTCGAAAAGTGCATGGCTGTGATATTTTGAAAGGGGTTTGATTTTCAAAAATAATGTTGAAAGATTTAAAAAACGGTTGAACATCATTATAAATGATTTTAGAAAGAAATGGTGTGATATTTGATGTGATATAATTTGAAATTCTAAGAATTCAATTTCTATAGAGTGAGACTTATGGAGTTTCTTATTAATTTAGAAAATGGAACCTAGTAGGCGCCGTGGAAACCAACCTAAAGAATCTATGGAGAATGTGGTCGTGCCTCATCCACACGTGAAAAAATAGCTTGTTCAAAGTGTCATCCAATCATTCCAACAAGTGGACACTAGGAACCAAATGGATGACCCAAGACAAGTGGACCATTCCGTCCAGTTCCTGAAACAAAATCCACCGATCTTCTAGGGGGATTATGAATCAGAAATAGAGGAGGAATTGCAGAATTTGATGAATTGTATATTAAATTTCATTGGAACCAAATATAGCTCAATGTCAAGATACTAACATATATGATTAAGGATCTTACATTTCAGTGGTGGGAACTAGTGTGGCAAGATAAAGTAGATCAAATCCTAAGTTGGGTGGATTTTGAAGAATATTTCAATAAAACATTGTATCATCACATATTCAGGGTCTAGAGGATGATTAATTTTTTCAACATGAAGCACTAGAATATCTATATCATAGAATATGTGAATA
The DNA here is from genome assembly GCA_963277665.1 of Viscum album. NCBI lineage: Eukaryota > Viridiplantae > Streptophyta > Magnoliopsida > Santalales > Viscaceae > Viscum > Viscum album. The sequence goes on along the minus strand of OY728138.1, from coordinate 1,044,980,416 downwards.
AATTCATGCATTTAGTTCACTTTTCACCTAATGTTGTAGCAAGTGCGGCCTCGAAATCACGTATCTTTGAATCAGGGGTAAGTCCAGAGATTCGTTCGAAGATAGTTATGGTTTGTATTACAGATTATACAGAGATGGTCAGCAGAGAAATTTTGGCTGAAAGATATATCTCAGAAACTATGGGAGTAAGAAGTATGATAATACCTATGGGGAATATTGGAAACTCTAATGTTGGAAGTAAGAGTAAGAGGGACACCTATTTATATAGTGGGAGAAGAAACTAGAATCAAATAGTTGGATCGGTAAATCTTCCTCTAAATCGAACAAAAAATGTGGGATGTTTCCAATGTGAATCCTTTGAACATATGAATCGAGAGTGTACAACATAACTGGGAGAATGAAAAAATTTCAACAAGATGGGACATCTTAAGAACAATTATCATTGTGCTATGAGGTCAGGTATTTAAGAAACTTCTTAGGTGTCATAGGCATCATATGCTTTGACCAGATGAGGATAGAAGAATTAGTCCCACTAATATAGTAGATCTTTCCATGATGATGCTAGGAAAACCATGAATCCTCAACAAGGGCAATCTCATTCGGTCAATAAAGAGAAGTTTGCAACAATGAAGTAGTTGTATAGAACTGAGAAAATTATTATGGATGATCAGGCTAGACTATCTATGGTGAGAGGTATGATTCTATTGAATTATATCCTTACCCAAGGGTTTTTTGATACTAGTGCATTAAATTGATTCATTTCTTATCATGTTTTTTATTTTATATGTTTAAAACTATAGATTATTCCCTCTATGTTAAAACTTAAAACTTCTCTTGAGAAAAGAGAATGTTGATCCTTCCTGTGTAAAGAATGTTCTATAAATGTTGATGGAGATTAGATGAATTGGTAACTATCGGTATTGAAAATGGATGTCTATGATGTAATCCTGGGTATGGATTTCTTAACAATGTTCAATGATCACATAAACTATTATAGAATTTTAGTTACTTTCATAACTGAGGATGGAATTGAGAATCTCTTTAAAGGATAAAGGGTTGTAGAGATAACTTCAATGGGCTTGTTGGCACCTGTAGTGGGAACAATCTCTTATCGGTTTACGACGTTGACCATGGAATCGATTAAAGAGATTGAGGATAGTAGTTTTCCAACAGTCAAGGATAAATTTCTTGATGTATTTCCCAAGAAATTCTTGTGGTTACCACCTATAAGGGAAGTGGAGTTTATGATTGATCTCTTTTCGAGGACCAGTCCTATTTCCCTTCCATCTTATAGGATGGAACTAACAAAATTAAGGGAATTGAAAGTGTAGTTTGAAGATATGGAAATCAAAGGTTTCATTCGACCAAGTATGTCTCTGTGGGGATCACCAGTCTTGTTTATGAAGAAAAAATTTATAACTCTAAGACTATGTTTATATTAATATAAGATTAACCAAGTTATAATAAAGAATTGATATCCACTTCCATGGATTGATGATCTGTTCAATTAGTTGAGGGAAGCTCAATGGTTTTCTAAAATTGATTGGGGATCATGATATCAATAATTGTTAGTTCTGAGATAGTATATTCTAAATATATCTTTCAGAAGTATATATAGCCACTATGAATTTATATTCATGCATTTTGGTCTCACTAATTCACCATTAGTCTTTATAGAATTGATGAATATGATATTTCAGAGATATCTGGATTCTTTTCTTGTGGTGTATGTGGATGACATATTGGTGTATTCAAGAACAAGGGCTAATCATGAGTTTCACTTGATGACTGTGTTGTAATTCTTTATAGATCATCATTTTTATGATAAATTTTCAATGTGTGATTTTTTGAAATAAGAGGTACGCTTTCTCATCCATGTAATTTTTGAAAAAGGTGTTTTTGTCCCTCTATAGAATATAGAAGTTTTTAACCCTTGGAAACATCCAAATAATGTGTCATAGATATGATGTTTTCTTATTCTATATAGTTTTTACTAACAATTTATTTGTGAATTCTCATGACTAGTATCTCCAATGACATATTTAAAAAATAATAATTCTCCATTCTAATGGACTAAGGAATTCCAGAAGTCCTTACAAGAGCTAGAAGTTCATCTTATATCAGCACCTATAATGATTTTTCTAGAATCGTGATAGGGGTATGTGGTGTACTCTGGTGCTTCAAGATCTTGGTAGGGATGTGTTCTCATTCACAGATACAACATGGTTTCTTATGGTTTAACGTATTTGATTTTTCATGAGAATAATTACTCAACACACGATTTGGAGTTAGTTATAGTCATCCATGCCTTGAAGACATGGAATCACTATCTCTTTGGTGAGAAATTTACTGTGTTCACATATAATATTATCTTGAAACATATTTTCTCACAGTAATATTTTTAATTAAAGGAAAATAATATGGATGGAGTATCTCCAAATGTTCAAATTTGAATTCATGTATACACTAATAAAATGAAATTCAGTGGCTGATGCATTATGTAAAAATGCATATGCTCAATTGGAAAAAGAATCTTTAAATGAATGGCAGTTGATGTAGGTCCTAGCTGACATGCATGTTGAATGTGAAGACCAAGTTGATGTTGAGGTTTTATTTTAACTTTACCTAATTCCTAATTTGGTAAATGTTGTTATAGAAGTAAAAACATTCAATGCAGAATACCTAGTTATGACTTCAAAAATCAATAGTGGGGAGACAATTGAGGGCTGGAAAATTGATGGGAGTTCAGTTTTATAGTTAAATGATCAGATAGTTTTACCAATGGTTTTTTTGGATAAACTTCTTCATGATTACCACCATTTGAGATGGGTTATTCATCCCGGAATACATAATATTTATAAGGTATTGAAGGTGGAGTTTCAGTGGAGAGGCGTAAAAAGGAATGTGGCAGAGTTCATTTCACAGTACTTAACTTGTCAGCAAGTTAAGGAAGATCATCAAAAACCATAATGTATGTTGTAGTATTTATCTATCCTAGTGTGAAAATGGGAGCATATATCCATAGATTTTGTTATAGGTCTCCCAAGAACGGTTCAGAAACATGATGTGGGTGATAGTGGATCGGCTCACGAATTCAGCTCATTTCATCCCTATTTTTGAAACTCATGTGGTGGAGGATCTATTGAAAATATATATCCAATAAGTGGTAAAGAGACATGGAATACTAGTTTTGATCAAATCATGTAGAGATCTGAGGTTCACATATCATTTCTCGAAATCTTTAAAGAAAGACATTGGGACATAGTTGACTATGAAAACAATGTATCATCATCAGATAGACGACCAGTAAGAATGGATGATACTAACTTTGGAAGCCATGTTGTGGGATTATGTAATGGAATTCATTGTCTTAGGGGAAGATCATATAACCTTGGTGTAGTTCTCATATAGTAACAGCTATCATCCCTCGATACATGCGTATCCTTTTAAAGCATTGTATGGATGTCTGTGTCGTTCTCCACATTGTTGGGTGGAAACAGGTGGTACATCACTAGTTGGGCTGATACTTGTCTAAGAAACAATATAGAAGATTTAATTGACTAGGAAATAGATGGAGACGACTCAAATTTTTCATAAATCATATGTGGATCATCATTGAAGACTCTTGTAGTTCATAGTGAGTGATCATGTGTTCTTGTGTATTTCTTTAAGGCTTGTACATCATCATTTTGGGATGCAGGGAACGTTATCTACCTGATACATAGTCACTTTTGAGATACTATAATATGTTTGAGAGGTGGAATATCGGTTGAAATTTCCACCATGGTTTAGTTTGGTGCATAATGTGTTCCTTGTATCTCATTTGAAAAAGTATCACCCTAATCCTGACCATGTGATCACATGCGATCAAGTTGACCTAGAGTTAGATTCTTTATTAGTACATATCCTAGTGCATATTTTGGATAGGAAGGATAAATTATTTCATGGAAAAAGAATCTCTCTAGTATGTTTTTTAGGTAAACATGGTCAGATTCAATACAAAACTTGGGAACACGAGAATGAAATGAAAGAGCAATGGTTGAAACTCTTTCAGGGTAAGAACGGTTTTATACTTTCTGAGGATAGAATGGCCAATGGTGGGGAGAATTTAGTAACCATATTTACTGGTATGTAATCATTTATTTATGTATTTATGTATATAAATTATAAGGGTGGAAGTTGGGAGAGTTTGGAGAACTTGTTGATAGTTTTTGGGGCTGAAGGGAAGGCACACGGGCTATGCACGGGTTGTGCAAACCGTGTGGAAGCCTAGAAGAAAATGTGAAATTGTATGATAGAGAGATTTGGAAAGTTCATCTCACAGTTTTGAAACTGTGAGAGGAGTTCATGTGAAGTCTCTATTAATGTAGTTGCAGGAGCACAATTTGCACACGGTTCGCCTAACCATGTGACTAAACCGTGTATGGGTTAAAAACCACCTCCTTAAAAAGTGGATCTAGTCCGGATTTTCCTTTATGCCACATTTTTTCCCCATAATGGCTATAAATCTGTATTTTTATTCTCAATAGGCCAAATAAGGTTCTCCTATCGATCTTGAGGTGATCCAAAGGCTTTCCTTGGTGATTTGAAGCTGGATTCTTGAGGTATGTGATTGTTCTTCTCTTTTCTTGTATTGATTTCTTATATGTACTTCTCCTATAATTTATATTTCTCAAATATATGCCTGTTATGGGTAGATCTATGATTTTTAATGCCAAATATGTTAATATTTGGTATTGATCATGACAGTAGAAGATATCTAAGGTGGTTTCATGGAATTCTTACGCGGTTTCATGAGCGTTCTTTGTCTGTTTTCAATTTTCATCAAAACCTTAAATGTAGGTGGCTTCCATATCAACTCCTCTTTTTATAATTGATTTCATTAGTTTCAAATTTATTTATTTTAATGAAATTTATAGTTAAATCTTGGTGAAAATTAGGATATAAATCCTCCTTAGTGATTATTTGTGGTTTTTATGGAATTTTATACTTTTGGTGAATTGTTGTAAAGAGTGGTTTGGATTATTAATTTTAAAATTTTTATTTTAAAATATGTTTTTTAAAATATTGAAATAATTTTTTGGAAAAACAGTTCTATATAAATGCTGTTTTATTGAAATGGATTGATGAAAAAGGGGGTTTTGATAAAAGGTTGATTGTATTAAAATGTTTTTGGCATGGTTTTTGGGCATACATGGGTGTGAGTTCATAGTGCATTTATGAGTCTTGGTTATAATATGACATTGTGCTTGGTGCCAAAGGTGTAATGGAAAATGGGATACAATTACCTTGTGATGACTTGGTAGATTGATGAGAAATATCTCATGAGTATGGAACTTTTATAATGAATCAGGCATGGTCGTTAGTGTGAATTCGTGGAAAGAATTGGTTATGCCAAAGGGAACTAATGGATTGGGATCAGGCCAAGCTTATTTTCTTTATGTTAAAATTGTTTTGGATGGGAAAATAGTAGATAGAGAATTTTTTTATATTGAGTTTTAAACTATTTTGATGTTTTTTATATTTAGTTATAAACAATTTGGGAAATATGTTTATATAAACTATTTTATATACATGTGGCTAACTCTTCTATCCTAGTGGCGTGAGTACCGAAGTCATTAGGGAAAACCTACTGAGTTTTATACTCACCCTTGATTTGGCACTTTGGTGATCTTGAAAATGCTATCTTTTAAGACATGGGAAAAGGTAAAGTACCACACATATTTAGCACCACCTAATGATACTTGGGATGTTTAGTGATGTTTGAGCATGGAGTGTGTGGAGAATGGAGTATTGTGGTTGTCTTGGATACTTGTTTAGTTATCTTCCACTATTTACTATAATAGTTATTGTGTCTTCCATTGTAGTATATTTTGGTGTGGTTTTGATATAAATGAAGTGGTTGGGTTTCCTTTCATTTATTCATGCATCATATAATTAGTTGTTTGGTTGTGGTTTTTTGGGTTATTGGTTTTAGTTATTTATGGGTAAATCATCCCCCACTTTCATTGAAACCCTTCGAGATTTATTGCAAGACTTTAGAGCCTTAGGGATGTCGCTTAAGGCCTAGTAATGATTCATTGTATTCTAAAGCCAATGAGAATTAGTGGGTCATTACAATATATATTAAATATTATTTCCATAATTTTATAATATAGTTCCTATAATGTTTGAACATGATGTTCTATTGAACTCTAGGATGTCACAACATCACCATATATGATCTCCTTACTCAATCAAAAGGACTTCAACACCTAGGATATGATTTGTAACACTACATGAAAATCATATTTATTCTCATATTTTAATAATGATTAATATATTCATGGGAACAAGTACATATACATTTTATTCTTCCTCATAAACTGAAAGCCTTTAGATAATGAGAATAAAAATTTTATTTCCTCCACACATATAAGGAACAGCTGCCAATAGTGCTCATCGTTCCCTCTCCTAATGTATTAATGTTTCAAAAACCTTCTTCTACTTAGTGAACTATTATTTATAATCAATGATTCACATATATAACAATAAAATACTCAAAAAATAAACATGTTAATTTTAATCTACTTCCTTTCTTTATTCAATGTATTTAATAAAATATTTTAGTAATTGTTCTAGCTTCAATAACCATTATTAAATTTCAAATATTTTTATTTAAAAATATCATATTAAATGGTCAATGATACTATTAATCATTTCTCCTTATGATTTGTATTAAATTGCAACTTAAACACTATCATGATGATATTTTAATATATAAATAACATCATAGAATCATTTAATTTGAGGATCCTTAAATATCAAATTTTTCTAACTTATAACCCTTACATATCACCTTGAGTATTTAGGTAACCCTTACATGTTATTTGAATTCATGTGTAGAACTTAAATATAATCATATGACAATTATTTAATTTTTTTGGACCTTTATGTATACTATATAAACTCTTATGTATCTATTGAAACTTATGAGGGGCCCTTAAATACTCTCTAAAGAACAAGATTAACCCTTATATATCTCAATGTGGATCAGTTATTCTGTTAATTTTCTATCCTTAAAAGTACCCATAAATATTCTTCATGCACCCTTATGTATTCCTTTTAAAATTAGAGTAAATTTTATTCATCATGTTGATTCACCATTACATATCACAATGCATAATTGGTACTTTGTCAATTCTTCAAACCTTGAGTACCATTACTCATTCTCATGTAAATTGTGATAACCATTACGTATTAATAAACCTACCTTTTTGTATCACCCTATGAACCATTACTTTTCTAATTTCTGAACTAAATGTTAAAGATAGCCCTTATGTATTTCAATTAATGTATAATCACAGAGTGACTCTTTTGTACTTAGTGCAGATTCAAGAGTAACAATTCATACATAGTTTTTTTTTCAAATTCCTTAATAATTTATAATTATGAATTTCTCTTGGAATCTTATCTTACCACCTCAAACCAACATCAAACACATTCAATAATCTCAAATCAACTCGAAAACATTCTAAACACATTAACTGATTCTAACACGTGGATTAAAATAAATACAATACACCACTAAAAATTCCATGGGTTCTTCATGACCATTTGATAAAATCACCAACTAAATTCCTTTAGTGGGTAAAATAGATGAAGAAGTATTTTTTGAAAAATGGTGATTTTAGAAATCATATTCTTAACATTAAAATATTTTATAAAGTATCCAAACTCTCTCACTTCCTCAAAACCAATGTTACATTGTTAATAACTTCTCTTTTATACACAAAACTCTTTCTAAATTCCTTATTATTATCATGGAGTATTTACATTAAAACGTTTCTATGAGATAATATTTTTATCTAAAGGTAATTGTTTACTTTATATTTCTTTACCAACATATCCTAAACACTTTTAGGATATAAAGTGATATTAAATTTTGATTGGTATAATATTTTTTTAAAACTTTTAACTTCTTTAAGTTCAAATATACTCCCACTGGCCTCTTAGAAACTGTATTGTCTCCCAAATATCATGTTAAGATAGAAAAAGTCCTTTGTTTTTTGAAATAAAACTTATTTCCATTATGGTAACATTTAACAAATAAACTACTAACAACTATATAGTATACGATATTCTATATATTTGAAATAATTTTCTAAAAATAAGTATGTATTATTAAAATATTCTATTAATAGTTTGTGGGAACACTTTTCCACATATTTTAACAAAAATATTTAATAAAAAACTTTTTCCCTAAATAAAATATTCTTATCCTCGTATCCTTTTCAAACCATATAATAAAACAAAATCAAAGATAACCATGTGTATTAAAGTTATCATATCATAATACTCTTAACTACTCATTGTTTTTAAATAGATTATTTATTAATATAAGAGAAAATATGATGTAAATACACATCCTTTATATAGATCTATTTATGATTGAAATATTTATTTGTAATAAAAATAATATAATAGTAACTATTTCCACTTTATATGAATTCAAACTACAATATTAATTAATTCTTTACATAATTCTGAACTCCTGTTTTTTATAACAATCATAAATTATACATTTGGTATCATATACCATTCAAAATGGAGGAATTTATTTCTATAACATTAATACTTAGCATTGAACTTCCATAAAATTTCTCAATTCCCTTGATTAATTATAGATAATTATATAAAATGGAATTAAACCCCATATTTTTTTATACCTCCTTTTGGTTTTAATGACCAAGGATAATAGTTGTATCATCCAAACTTCTATTTATAGGTTAAATTTTAACAATATTATACTTTAAATCCAATATTATATCCTAGAAATTACATTTCAGGCTCATTTATCCTCAACACATTAAGAGGATATGTTAAAACATTGTTTAACTCATTCATATTGTCAGAACATTTCTATAAATAATAAAAATTTAATTCCGTAGCTAGATCAATCCATAAAAGAAAAATCTACTCAATAAAAGGTTATTTAATAACCAATCATATTTGGTATATGAGAAATGGATAAAGTTACTTTGGTTTTATTGCAACAAAACAATTATTTTGAAACTTAAATTAAATCCTTAAATTCTTCTCACATGAATATATATATACACATGTTAAACTAATTCAACATTTGGCTACTCAGGAAGATATTTTCCAAATGCATAATAGTTTTCTCCATAATTTAGAATGGCTCTTATTTTTCTATACCAGTCTAAGAAAATTATTTTATTATCATTTTCCTTTTCAAATATTATTCTAAAAGTCATGTTCAATGATGATGATTTAATTTTATCTAAAATAAAATCATTTATCATATGTATATCAAGTTTAAAATTCATTTAATAAATAATTTTATAAAATTTCATCCGATTAAAATGATGACCCCTTATAAATATATAAAATACATTAATAGGTCAATATCTATATTTCATAAGTACTGATTCCACTAAAGTGTTCCTCTCATCACTTAGTTATTGAGGTAGACAATCATGTTAATAATATCAAATAGGAATATTATATATCTGAGTGGACATCTCTTTTCCCAATCCATCATATTTATTATACCCAACTCTATTCCTATGCTACTATATCTTATAGGGATTACAAACTAAGTGTAACCTAAATCACACAACAATATTTGGTTACCTAACTCATAGTGTGTAACACTTTAGGTTTTAGGACACATTTTCATTAACAATATATCTATCATTCATTCATATTTTTTTAGTTCTAATAAAAATTTCAATGTGAGTATGAAGTAATAAATACAAGATATGAATCAAACTATACAAGTATAACACCCCATTATTTTAGTACGTATTTACCTTAAAATAAATCCACTATGTTTGACACCCTGTGGTGCACACAACCCTAAACTAAAGTAAATAATGATTTATTATAATAAAAAATAAAATAAAATTTAAGATAGTTAACTGAAATGTGATTAAAAAAATAAATTATTTGGTAATTAAATGAAAAGGATCTAATTCATAGAAGAAATTACTATTTATTCTTGAGAAACTATTTTTTAATTCTATTCTTTTATTAAATTTATTATTTTTTAAGGATTTCAATAAAATGAACTAATAAAATTCAAGGAATGATTAGTAAAATAAAATAATAAAAGAAGTAATTGAGTAAATATAAGGAATGCTAATTAATCTACTCATACATAAATAAAATAAATTTTTTAAAAACATCATTTTTATATTATATATAATTTTATTTACAGTTTCAATTTATCATATTTGAGATATTAAGTTTAATGAAATAAATTATTATATGTATTTATATTATAATTAATTTTCATCACCTTCAGAAATTATATCTAATAAAATATTTTTTATATTAGGAATTATCTTGTTCAAATAATTAACATGGTCAATTTCATTTTTAGTCATAAAAATAAGTTACCAAGGTAATATTTTGTTATCACGGTAAATACTAAAATAATTTAAAAGGGATAAATTAATGGATAAGATTATAAAATATCAAAAAAAATATCTATAAATGGTTGGATGAAGTTATTATAAATATCCTATTATCATATATTCACTAATTGTAATTTTTGGATCAATATTACTTTAATATAACATTCATTTTATATTAATAAATGAGTATTTACAAAATTACCATCCTTCGTCACTTATAAATGGACCCCTGTACCGCCCTCTTTAAGAAAACCCATGTTGTTCCAAAGTATTTATTTTTTTGTCAATGGTTCTATATGTTTTTAGTGGATTTGATGGTGATTATTAGATGATTGTTAAGGATTCATGAGAAGGAATTAGAATTCATACTTGGTAAATCATACTCGTTAGTCCATAAGATGATTGAGATAATACTATGTTTTATGGTGAAAGAAATGTGAGGATTTTTTCATGAATATATCATGAACAAAATAAATAAAAATTCCTCAAGAACAAAAAAATAAGATCAAGTAGGATTAGGAAGAAAATATGAGATTTGTTTTGGATGAGATGAACGCCCTAAATATGACGGGTTTTAAGTTGGATGTGAGATTAAAGAATCAAGAATCAACACAATCTAGACCTTCCCAATTTATTGTTATGATATATACTTCCACTCAAATTTCCCTTAATAACAATGGAACTAGGAGTACTCATACTAGTTGCAATAATATCATGACATAATCCTCTCATTAAGTTCGAATATTCACTAAGAATAAGGTATCCCATAACCCAGAAATAATCATTTGTACTAATGTTACTTCAATTCTTGTTACATGTTTTAAAGAAAATTATATGAAAGTATGGATGGTTAAAAACATTGATAAACCCACACCATCAAGGGTGGATGAGTAAATATGTATAAATAACTATTAACCAAGAAGTTTTAAATAGGTTGGGGGTTTCACTCAAAAAATACAGGATACACATACTATGAAATATGGATAGATTACATTGGAAAATAAGAGAAGGATATTCATAGGATAATGATGGTATTTCTAGAATTTCAGGAATAAAGCATTGTTATGTTCGTATAATTTTTCAATTCATGAAAATATTTGATGGTCCTAGGTAATGGGGTGAAATGATGATTAAAGTAGAAAACTTGTTGATCAAAAGTAAAAGAAAGGAAAAACATTAGTATTCCTTATAGAATGAAGAAAATAAAATTTTTGATCTAAAAAATCCAAATAATTCCAACACAGAAGGAATGATTCAACTCCATGGTAACTTCATGATGGATAGTGACTTTTGTGAAAGGTGTAATAATTCAATAAATTCATCCAAAAAATTCTAGACATTGATTACTAGATAGTGGGAGCTATTAAAAAATAATATGAAATCACCTGAGTCATCATGTACTCAAATGACTATAGTGTAAAAAGAGGTTTCATATAATTAAAATGATTAAATAGGAATAAAATAGTTGTTTTGGTTGAGATGAATTTATCAAACTTAGAGTTAATTATGAAAATCATTTTAGTCTCTCCATTTTCCCTATTCTTGTTTATTTGTGTGCTAAATTGCAGTGAAATAAATGAAATGGTTTATGTGCTACACACACTAAACAACAACTGAAAAGTCATGAGGCTTTCACAACTAGGTAGAATAAATATATTTTCCATCATGGAATATAATTACTATAATTAAATTTAATAATATTAGTGTATCCCTTCAGGGAGAGTAATTTGAGAAGGAGGCCACTGATTTTTTTTGTTTCCAATAAACAAGGAATTTACATACATCTTTGAAAAACATAAATAGAGATGTATGTGAATCACAGTTATAAACTTTAGTAATTATTATATTAAATATATTTATTAATAGGGAGTCTTGGTTATAAATTCACATTAAATAAGAGGAGTTACATTTCTTGAAGTTGATAATTATGATGTTTTTGTAAAGTGAGAATGATTTTATGTTTCTTGATAAATCTATTTTTTAAACCCCTACATGGGAAATAATAAATTTTTTAGCCTAATATCACATGAAAGGTAGTGTATGGAAAAAATATAAACACTTTTTTGTATCCCTCAAGTATTATACATCTGTTTTTCCATTGTAGACATAGCATAGACCAACTAAAGGATCTTTTCTAAGAGAACCATTTGGTATCATCCTCTCTCAAAAAAATGGGGAATAGAATGAGAATGTCTTAAAATAAAAATAATAGCTGATAATTCCCTAAAATGTTTCATTGAATATTATTTTCATTAAAAGGGATAAATAGACAATCCATACAAGCATAAATAATTATTTTGAGGATAAGTATTTCTAATAAATTCCAAGGGGGTATTTTTTACCAAGTGTTCAATTTGTTGTCAATGGTTCAATATGTGTTTAGTGGAGTTGATGATGATTATTGAAGGTTTATTATGGATTCATGAGAAAAATTTGGTATCATTGTTCATAAATAATCAATGTAAGTCGATAGGATGGTTGAGCTACAATAATTGTCCATGGAAAAGGAACTTTGAGGCTGATTACTTGAATATATCATTACCATATTCAAGAAAAAGTGTAATATAATTATAATTATTGATTAGATGATATTAAAATGAATTAAAATACATGTGTTACTGGATGAATGATCAAATTATATAATATTTCTTAGAAGTTTTTAAGTGGTTTATAAGCAATAAAACTCAGTTGAAGAGGTTCTGAATTAATTTTAGAAAAATCTTGAATATCCTAGATTCACATAAGCATTTTGAGCACATAGACAAATATATATATAAGAATATACCATGTATTTTAATATATAAAGTGAAGATATATTTATCTAAATCACATAGGTTACTCATCTATTTATTAATTTTGTAATGAATCACACAACTGAACTTCTCATGTAGTTGATCCAATGACGTAGAAGAATCTATATATGGGTAAGTTGTGACGTAGTAGATTTGAACCATGTAGAAAAAGTAAACCACATAGTAATTTGTGATATAAACAATTGTATAAAGCCATAAAAATATCAAATTAATTTAAATAAATAATATTTGTAAAATTTACAATGATATTTAATAGAATTATTGAAATCAAGATATTTAAATATTGTGTGGGATATTAAAGCCTTATACTTCAGGAGATTTAAATAAAGATTTTAATGGAAATTAAATTGATTTTAAATAACAGATAAATTATGAATGATTTGATATATTTTAGTGAGATGATCCTACTACCGAATATCATGGAGTTTATATTAATAAAATATGGAAATATTTAATGTTTAATGTTTAGAATAATTTTTATGATGTTTTTGTGAATATAAATATGGTGAAGAGATAATTAAGAGAAATATTGTGAACATATAAAGATATTATGAGAGACTAATACATTCACTATTGGGAAGAAAATCAATTGAGATCAAGATAAGATATATACCTTAGTATTTTAAGAATATAAGTATAATCCAAATCTCACCAGATCTATAAATTGTTTTAAGGCCATAAGACATTTTATAAGTAGCTACTAAAGATCTTGGAGTTGTACACATGCATGCCAACTGATCAGTATTGGAATGGAGGAAGAACTTATTTCCATGTGGTGAAGAATCTACAAACGATAAGAATGATATCTTTTTGTGGTGGATAAATAAAGAAAAATAAAGATAATGTCACTGGGGGTATAACCAGTTATTGAAGAAGCTCTAGATTAGGGGGTATAACACATTGAGTAAGTAATGGTGATTAGGGGTGTAAATAATAATTATCATGTGGATTTATGATACCAATTAAATTTATAATAATATTATAGTGTTTAATACACGTAGAGAAGAATAAAAAAACATGGAAAAGAGTAGGATTTTATGAATAAACTTCTAAATACTGTCTACTGATTTATTTCTATATATTACTACACATGAGGTGAGTATGTGAGAAATGTTATTTTGAGGATTGAGAACATTAATTGGTTTAAAAGGATGGATTTAAAAGGATTATAATTTATAAATAAGTAAATTATTTAAATCCCCCCCCCCCATCCACCCACCCCCATTGGTCTATCAAGCCTAGGGTCAACACATAAAGATAAAGATATTGTAACTAAGGGCTATGGGAATAACTAGTTGCTGAAGAGGCTCAGGACTGGTGGGCATGACCATTCGAGGAAGAGACAGTGACTGAGGGTATAACCAATCACACTCATATAGAATTATAATACCATTGTAATTGATTATATGATTATTGTGTAGAATCCATGTCGGGGGAACAACCAACATGGAAAGGAGTTGGTTTTTATGAAAACCTTTTAAATATTGTGTGTTGAATTATTTCTATTTATTATTATTCAAGATGTGAATCTATGAGAAATATTTTTTATTTTATTTATTAATTTAATTGGTTCAATAGGTTCAATTTTAAAGTATAATAATTTTTAAAGAAGATCATTAATTCACCCCCCCCCCCCCACACACACACACTCATCAGTGGTCCCTCTGACATGGGGTACTATACTTCTAAAGTTATACCTCCTCACTGTACTTAGATTTATTTCATTCCATAAGAATCCATTGACTTATTTTTTAGACATTTTTTTCTAGAGTATAACCCAAATACTTCAAAATTAATATGGTTTCCAAGAGAATATATTATTTCATCTTTGGAGTTAGAGTGCATCAGATAAAGAAAAAGTCTAAAGTAAAGGGTTTCTCATCCCAATTTTCTATTCATTGAGATATTCTTCATATTAGCCAATTTTTTTGTAAGGTGTATATACTTTTCATCAAATTTCTATATAATAGTTTTTATAAAAAAAATGGATTTGGAAATCTATCTCAGGTTCTTACTTTCAAGGGGTTTAATTCAAGTGTCATAAATTCTATAAGGGTTTCTTTTCCAATATCACATTGAGTTCAAAATTTACTATGTCTAAATTACTATTTATGTCAAATAAATTTTATTTATCTCAAAAATCCTATATATTTTATTCTAAACCTTCTATTTATAATTTTTACATTTCTTATCATCATTTCACTTCCCTTTAGTTCACAATACAATCAAAAGTATTACTATAAGTACAACTAACTATATACCTTCTTTTTTATTGGAAATATTTGTCCTCTATGTTCTTATTCTATATATATTTTCACAAATATTATTATTTATATTTAAATTATTTCTTAATGTCATTTTAAATTATATTTCACTTTATTTCCTAAATTTTCAAATGAATCTTTTTAACATTTTCTATGTGAGTCATTTTTGGCTGACTTTTACTCTCTTTATAGCAAGTGTGAAAAAAATATATTCTTTTCAAAAGATTTCCACATGAATTTATTTTCTTAAAATTTTAACCATTTTTATTAAATAATCTTTATTTCTTGGTTTTTATGGCTATCCAAATACAATTATTATTCCCCACATTTTAAAATAATATTCAATTTTAAATAAATATTACAAAAAGTAATAGATACTTTTAATGAAACTTTATAATGATTTTATAAATTGTTTTTCATATTTTTCAACATCTATTAATGTTTCTTAAGCTTGAATAGGGATATTCTATAATGATACCATCAACTTTATTTCTCTAGATGTATTATGATAATGTCTTGTGGAATTTTTCATGAAACCCATTTCTTTCCCATAGGTCAGTTAAGATATATTGAGATTATGATTTCTTTGAATTTCCTTGAGAAAAAATACATATGGATTATCCTAATATTATTGGTTAGCCAATTTTATCAATCCAATTCATTAGTAAAAGTAATATATTTCATGAGATATGTTGTTGGTGCACTAGTGGTCGGTCCAAGCCCAAAATGTTGTTATACATGGGTGGTTATTTAAAGCCCAAAAGGTTATGGTACGTGAGTGGTTAGACCAAGACAAAAAGGTGTGGTACATCTGTGTTTATCCCAATGACAAAAGGTTGTGGTATAGAAATGATTATCCCAAGTAAAAAAGGTTATAGGAAATATTTCTTTAGACAAAGTCCAAAATTTTATAGGGAATTGGTGGTTAGATAATGTCCACTATGTTTTGGGTTGTCGGTTAGCCTAGTCTATTGAGATATGAATGTCTTTGTGGTTAAATTAGACTAATTATATGATTTCCTATTATTATTATTATTCCAAAATTCTATGTTATGTCTCATAATTATGATATTATCCATGTCTCAATATTATTTTCCCACATCTCCACGTTATTACACCATGGTATATGTTATGTTTCCATAAAGATTCTTGTGATTTTATAACTCATTTTATCCAACCTTATAAATAACTTTGATGATTCCATGAAATTATAATCTTATATATATACCATGTTCATATTTTCTCGCATGTTTATTATCTAACCTTATATATCTCATTGAAAAGTTTTTCTCTTACTAAGAATTTTAACAGACTCCTTTTTATGTTTCCACTACCCAGTTACCCAATTAATGAAGAAGTGTATTATGTAAGACGTGTCTAGAAGGATAGAATGTGATAAGATTAATTGTGGGAGATGTTTCTTGAAAATTTTCCATAAGAGATTTATGTAATCTCCAAAGAAACCAGACCTTTATTTTATGGGATTATGTGTTTATCTATGTGATGAAATGTTCAAGGTATGGAAACAATATTGAATATATATATATGTTATTCTCAAATTATATAACTTCTTATTAAAGATAGTGTGAACATAATATGTTTTTAGAACTATATCTAGGAGTATATGTTTGGGAGAACTCATATGGTTACCCATTTCCTCCATGACTTACACAATATAATCCATGGGCCCTCAAATTTATCACGAAACTACCAAGTTGGATTATTGAGGTAGTAACATGTGTTTTATTTTGATATAATCTAATAATGGGTATTTTTAAAGAGGTTTTTAATATCTCTATATCTTATATTATGTATTCCCTTTATATATATACACGATTTTAGTGATATTGTTTTTAATTCCTTATTTATTCCACCAAAAAAGTATGTTCTAACATATTGATGTGTAACTATTTACATAGCTCATAGCTTATGTTGATAACCCAAATTAACAATTCAACTACGTTTTTTCATATTCAAATGCATCACATGTATAAGGTATATGAAACCCATTCATGAAAATTCTTATAATCATATAAAATGAAAAAAAATATTCGTAAGAGTAAGCATGATAGGACAGGTATCCAACCACCACTTTTCTATATGGACCTTAAGCTCTTAGGTCTATGAACAGACTAACTCAAGGTCTCACTACCCATGGTTCTGTACTCAAGAAAGACCTTAATTCAATAAAAATTCTAATGACAAATATGTATAAACTATAGTCAATTTTTAAATTAAATCTCATAACTCAAGGATATGAAAAAATCAAGGCATAAGAAAACTAAATCATCAAACTGAGCATGTGACTCCTTAAATGCATGTTTGATAGTTTAAAGAATCAAAACAAATTTAATGTAAATAATATATCATATTTCATAACATAAATACTTTTAATCTATGAATAAGGTATGGAATGAACTAAATAAATGAATATATCATATATTTGGACATGAGATAAATATTTATGTGTAATTAATAAATAAAAAATATTATAAACGCTTGATAATTGAATCATGAATTTTGTGCATTCAAATTTTAAATAAGTATAAAAACTTTATAATCATTTATAATATGAAATATTTCATAATATCATTATATATGGAATTCATTCAAATATATGAAACTTAATTGAAATATAATAATTTTATATTTCATATAAATAGTTCATATATCATGTAAACATTTTACACAATCAAAATATCATATATTTAATATTACTTAAACCATGATCATATAAATTATCAAAACTTGTTTTAATATGGTTTAGATAATTTCTCAAATAGGCCTTTAGTTAGAACATCTAAAATTAATAAATATAAGCAATTTTATAATTAAAATATAAACTCTTTTATATTTTTATTATTTTTCTAATTAATAGATATTTTATAAATTTCCTTACAATTTCTATATAAACACTTTATATCATAACAATAAGTCATCCCATATAGATCGAAGTTATTTAATATCAATAAATAGTAGTAACGTCATTTATTTATTAATTTTTTTTATAAAATAATTAGTAATTTTCAAAATTTTATAATCAATTAATTTATTATCCCTTTTTAAATCAAATAAATATCCCAAAAAATTCAATAATTTATAAGAAAATGATAAATTGTCACATTGATTCATAATTAAAAAATAGAAAATAATATTCTTTCCCTTTATATCATATTTAATGATATAATTTATATTATAATAAGTGATGGATCATAACTTATATTATATTTAATTGTTAATATTTGGAAGGTCATAATACATTATCTAGGAACTATCAATTGTATTATAATATATTTATTATTTATCATATATTCTAATTCATCTATTTTCCTATATCACATTTTACGGTAGGTAAATTGCAACATGTGATACTCCCTTCTATCACAGGATTTCATGACATACAAGATTCCATATATCGACTTGATGATATGAGGATCTAATTTAAATCCATATAAATAATTCAAAAAGGTGTTATCGTGACCTATGATTCCTTCAATAATATGTTATGATATAGAATAAAAATTATATTAGAATTCCCAATAAGTTCCTATATATATGTAACTTTCTCACAAAATGACATAATATAATCACAATAGCTAAGGCAAAAAATTTCACTAAAATGATCCCTGAAGATGGTTAAATCACCAGAATAGTGCTGATGGTGCTCTCCACCATCAATGTTTCTATACATTCCTCAAAACTCTATAAATGGATTTAAAATTCCCAAATTATGAGCTCTATGTACACCATATAACGACCCATACTTTACATACACTGTTATTACTTCAAAATTTAAGCATACTTTTTACAACATATAACAAAACCATGAAAGGACCATATAGGTATAGTTTCTTTAGAAACTGGGAAACATAAACAACTAGTTCATAAATCATCTACGTTGTCTCCCATTTATTTCATCATATCTAGAGTCCCTTTTGGAATATTCTACTTAATATCCTTCTTCCTGACCTGGGGAAAAGAAAACATACAAAAGGGTGATCTCAAATTCTCAGTAAGGGTAAACAAAAGAAATATCAATCACATCATATTCATAATAACATAACATTTTGGAAATCTTAACCTATAAAAGATATCATAATTTCATAACATGGGATAAATCATAGTAGTGAAATGTAATCCCAATAATCATAACCTAAAACATGAAACTTTGTGGAATACACACATAATCATAGAGAATCATTTCTTAGTAGTCAAGACTCATTTCCAAGACTATCTTAGCGGACAAAGTCCATTTCTGAACCGAGTTCACTCCTTGTTTCAGTCCTGTTTCACTGAACCGGATTAACCTTCTGTTCCAGCCATGTCTATCTCATAAGATATAAATCTTTACCCAATGAATTGGCGGGAGATATAGGTTCCACCCATCTCATAATGAAACCATTCTTATGTGTTCCACAAAATCATAAATCATACATCATAGCATAACCCATGTAATAAAAATGGGACTCTTAAACATCATACCATCATAAAATAATCCATATAATATAAAACGACATAATAAAATTAATTCCATCATAAAATAATCAAATAAATGTAAAATAAAGGATAGAAATAGAACCCTATATTATCTTAGATGGAAAATAATTTTGAGAGAACACTTGAACTCCATTCTTGAGGAAAATATCCTTTCTACTTCAAAAACATTTTCCTTTATTAAAATGTCATATAATTTTAAACTAAAAGAATTTGATTAAAAATAAACTTGAAAATTTTTAAAGTAAGATTCATGGAAATAATGTTCTAAAAATACATTCATGCCGTATAAGTTTAAAAAACCTTCTTCTCATACTTTGGACGGAAAAGTCAAAAAGTACCTCGTACGAAAAATGAAAAAAGATTACTTTCATATCTTTTACTAAAAACTAACCGAAGGGTAAAATTGGATTTAAAAAATTGTAGGAAGATATAAATAATATTACATATTGAGGAAACATGGATGTGGATGATAAATATTCCCCAGTAAATTCTGAAGTATAAACAATCTCGGATAAAAATTGAGATTGCGATATTTTCCCTTACCTTAGGTCTGATTTGCTTCATACATGTCCGAAACTCCTGTATAATGATTTAAATAATGTTATTGACTTATTACAGAATTGTAATCATTGTTATGATATCATATATGGTCATATTCTTAGCTTCTTATTAGTAATATTTCATTGTTACTTGTTATTCGGGTGTTTATTGCTTTTTGTTCTTATGCGTGTTTTGTCGAATAAATTCTTATTATTCTTTTAGGTTATAGATACCACATTTCCAGAATGGTATTATTGTAATATATATCATATTTATTCATTCAATTAATTTATATAATCATTAAGCATTGAAGATCATGTAAAACGAGTCGCATCACATCGTGGAGACGGTAGGTCGTACGTACGCACGAGCGATGATATCGTTCCCATGATCGTGGAATTGTATTGAAGTTTATGTATACTATTTCAGAATTAATATAAATTTACAATAACTATATATTTTTATTCTTTACACCATTATACCCATCCAAGTATGGTGGTGGTGGAAAATAGATTACACCACGGCGTGGAGACGGTATTCTGTACGTACGCACGCACAGTGATTTCGTTTTCTGTAGAATAGATAGAAGGTGAAATAGGTTTGTTTCATATTTATAATAACATATCATTATATGAGTGATACTGATTTTATTACTTCATAATGAAACAACTAAAGAATAAGTAGTAGAATAAGAAGAAATAAAGTTGAAATAATCGGTAACGGACATTACCTCTTCTTTAAAGAGCCTCTTCTTAAGCTCCTTTTAGGGCACTAAATATGGTATTTTAAGAATACCAGGACCTCTAGGATGTTTCTAGGGAAGTGGAGAAGAGAAATTGTCATGGGTTGGCCGAGCTTGAAGGCTCAAAGTGGTGTGAGGAGGAGAGGGAGGAGGTGCCCTTTTATAAGGGAGGGGAGGGGCACCTTAGGAAAAACTTAAAACATTATTTTATTATAAAGTAATATTCGGTTTTTAATAGATCCAAATTGATTTATTTTAAAGCTAAGGTGGTTATGGGTTCGAAATCCTCTCAACCAATATATTTTAGACCAGTTTAGATTACTATTTTAACCTTGTCATTTAGATTTAACTCTAAGTTAAATAATTAAACTTTTACCGTGTCTTCTTGTTTTCTTACACTATATGGTTAATAAAATTACTATAACAAGACAAACGAACCCCAAGTTATTTATTATTAATATATATAACCTTATCTAAGTGATTTTTCAAAACCTTATATTTCTAGTAATAAAATAACAATTAATAATATAATATTTGTTTTAAAAACTATTTTACGTCAATTTTGACACTATTTGGTAATTGATTTTTGTGAAAATCATAACAGCATGATTAGTTCGAAAAAAGTTAATTAAATCAATACTAACATGTCATATTAACCTATAAAATTATTGTAATTCATAAAAAGTCTCAAATTACATTTATTTGGGTATTTATAACATCAATTGTGTTAATATTTCCTTAATAAGGTAATTACTGCATCATCGTTGTGTCATAAATAAATTAAATTATTTAAAGTCTAAAAATTATAAATAAAATACCATTATGTAGGAAATATTTTTATATTTCTAATGAATATTTATAGTCTAATTTATCTCTTTTATAACCCTATATTAAAAATGTTTTGGTTATTAAACATTGATTTTAACTATTTTAACTCTTCTTTAAATAAAATAATATTAAATGTCCTGATCTAATACAAGTAGACGTAAATGGTCATATTTTATTCCTAAGGTTTTTTTTGGTCTAATTACACTTATCCAATAGAATTAGGACATGTTTTAGGGTAATAACAATATCATTTTTACCCTTAATTACCCTATTTACTTTTAACCGTGGAAAATAAAAGTAAAAAGTTACTATTCAGAAAAAAATATTTTCATCTCATTGAACCATATTTTATTCCTTGATATGAACCATGTCTCTCAGATTTTCAAAATTCCACTCACATAAGCGATAAAATTAAGTTTTATGCGAATTTCCAAATTCTCCTAGGAGGTGGGTAAAAACGGTGAAAAATTCAATAAAATTTTTATATAACTAAAATTATTATAAAATGACTCCAATGAATTACATTGAACTTATATAGGTATTATGTATCAATTTTCACCTAAAATAAATTTAAATAAAATAAATAATTATTTCAATGAAAAGTCGGTTTTTAAATAGTAACCTAGTGTTTTCACTATTCATCAAAAATTGAAAGTTTTCAGAAAAATACCCAAATTTCACCCTAGGATAATTTCAATATTCCGAATCCAAAAATGAAGTCCATTTTGAAAGATAAAATTTATAAAATTTCAAAAATTGGGTATTACTATTCATATCGTCTAGTTTTAATAATATTTTAATAGCATATCGTTGTTTAGTGAAACTCGGTATTGCGTACAACGCAAGCTATCAAGGAAGGTCGTGATTGCGTGTAAAGAAAGACAAGATAGTGTTGTGTGTAGTGAAAGATTCCTTTGATGATGTATATAACATAAAAATAAAATAATTCTCATAAAAGACTCGGGTGTTACATTCTACCCCCCTTAAAATGAATTTCGCCCTCGAAATTCGTCACTTTGTAACAAACATATGAGGATACCTATCCCTTATAATATTCTCAAGCTCCCATGTAGCTTCTTCTAATTGGTGGTTCCTCCACAAAACTTTCACCAAGCGATTGGTCTTGTTCCATAGGACTTTTTTGCTACGATCCAGAATCTTTATCGGTTGTTCTTCATAAGAAAGATCTTTCTCCAGCGGTACAACTTCTGAGCTGAGTACATGTGAAGGATCGGGTATGTACTTTCTCAGGAGAGAAACATGGAACACATTGTGAACTTGAGAGAGATTCAGTGGAAGCGCCAATCGGTAAGCTACCTTCCCAACACGATCCAGTATTTCGAAAGAACCGATATACCTAGGGCTAAACTTTCCCTTCTTTCCAAATCTCATTACTCTCTTCCAATGAGATATTCGTAAGAACACTTTATCACCCACTTCAAACTCTACGTCTTTTCTTAGGTTGTCAGCATAACTTTTTTTGTCGACTCTGAGATGTTCTTATGTGTTGTTGAATAGATCTGACCTTTTCTACCATCTCATTAACAAGATCAGATCCTATTATATTTCTTTCCCTAACTTCATCCAAGCAAGTTGGAGTTCAGCATTTCTTTCCATAGAGAGCTTCATAAGGAGACATATGAATACTGAAGTGAAAACTATTATTATAAGAAAATTCTACCAAAGGAAGGTGTTGATCCTAACCACCTTTGAAATCCATAGAGTAGGCTCTTAACATATCTTCTAGAGTTTGAATTGTTCTCTTAGACTGACCGTCTGTCTGAGGATGATAATCAGTGCTGAAACTCAACTCTCTATCCAAATTATGCTGAAGACTTCGCCAGAACTTTGAGGTACACCTCGGATCCCGATCAGATATAATGTAAAGTGGTACTCCATGAAATCTTACCACTTCCATTACATATATCCTGGCAAGCTGATCCAGAGAGAAATCCTCTCTAATAGCAATTAAGTGTGCCGACTTTGTAAGATGATCAAATATGACCCAGATAGAATTATTAGCTTTGGATGTTTTAGGAAGTATGGTGACAAAGTCCATAGTGATGGTTTCCCATTTCCATTCGGGTATGGGTAATGGTTGTAACATCCCCTTAGACTTATGTCTCTCACCTTTAACTTGCTGACAAACCAAGAATCGAGAGACATATTCAGCAACATTACTTTTCATGCCATCCCACTAGAAGTACTCTTTCAGGTCCCTATACATCTTCATGCTTCTAGGATGAATAGAGAAAAAAGAACTATGAGCCTCATCCAGTAGCTCCTTCTTTTATTCGGGGATGGGAGGAGCACAATCCTGATTCCTGAACTTTATTATCCCATCACAATAAAGGTTGAATTCAGGAACATTTCTCACCTTCTTTTGTAACTCTACATCTTCTTTTTGTGCCTCTTTAGTCTTCACATGTATATATGGTTGAACATTCATTTGAGAAAGATACAATTTTTCCCCTTCCATTATAATCCCAAGATCCATCCTTTTTAAATCCATAAAAATTGGATCTTTTGTGATCCTTATCATGGATAAACTAGCATGGTCTTGTCGACATAATGCATCTTCCACTTTGTTTGCTTTCCCAGGGTGGTAATAAATGGAGCAGTCATAATCCTTAATCAACTCCAACCATCTTCTTTGGCGCATATTCAGCTCCTTTTGTGTGAAAATATACTTTAAACTTTTATGATCAGTATAAATATCACACCTTTCACCATAAACATAATGCCTATAAATATTTAATGCAAAGATTACCGTAGCTAACTCCAAATCATGAGTTGGGTAATTTTTCTCATGGATTTTCAACTATCATGACGCATAAGCTATCACCATATCATTTTGCATGAGAACACACCCCAGACCCTTCTTGGATGCATCACTATAGATCACAAACCATTATCCACTACAAGGAAGTGTGAGCACATGTGCACTGGATAACCTTCTTTTCAACTCCTTGAAATTCTCTTCACACTCCTCTATCCACACGAACTTAACTCCTTTTCGAGTCAACCTGGTGAGTGGATTAGATAATCATGAAAAATCTTTCACAAAACGTCGATAATATCCATCCAAACCAAGAAACCTTCATATATCAGTTACTGTTGTTGGTCTCGACCATCTTTCGATAGCCTCTTTTTTTGCTGGATCCACAGATATCCCATCTTTTGAGATTATATGACCCAAAAATGAAACTTATTGAAGCCAAAATTCACACTTGGTAAATTTGGAAAAAAGCTTCTCCTTTCTCAGGGTCTTCAATACAATTCTCAATTGAAATTCATGTTCTTCCTTGCTCTTTGAATAGAAAAGAATATCGTCTATAAATACTACCACAAGCTGATCAAGATAGTCTCTAAAGACTCTATTCATCAGATCCATGAAGATAGTAGGGGAATTAGTAAGACCAAATGGCATCACTATAAATTCATAGTGTCCATACCTTGTACGGAAAGTTGCCTTTGGTATATCCTCCCTTTTGACCCTTGATTGATGATACCCTGAACAAAGATCAATCTTGGAAAAGTATTGATCTCTGCGTAGTTGGTCAAATAAGTCATCAATGCATGGGAGAAGATATTTGTTCTTGATAGTGATCTTGTTAAGCTCTCGATAATCAATGCAGAGTCTCATTGATCCATCTTTCTTCTTAACAAACAGAACAGGTGCTCCCCAAGGTGACGCACTAGGGCATATGAATCCCTTATAAAGATTCTCATGGAGTTGCTTCTTCAATTCCTGCAACTCAATTGGGGCCATTCTATAAGGTGTCTTTGAAATAGGCAAAGCACCCGGTACGAGTTCTATTGAAAACTCAACTTCACGATTTGGTGGAAGACCCGGGAATTCCTATGGAAAGACATCATCAAACTCCCATACAATGGTCATATTCTTAATCATGAGTTTCTCACCAACCATTTGAGATAAATAACATTCATTTAGTGGAATCAAGACCCATAAGATGGAAGAAATTTCCACTGGAAGGTTATGTTCATCCTTGCATCGATAGACGATCATAGATTGATCTGGAATATGAAATGTGGCTTCCCTTCTTTGGCAATTGATATGAGCTCCATATGAATAAATCCAATCCATGCCAAGAATCATGCCAAATTCCATTATAGGAAGGATCACAAGATTTACAGGAAGCACTTTCCCACAAATTTCAATTGGAGAATAATTATAAACTTTTGATGCGACTGTTGTGCCATTATGGGTTGTCACAGCTAACTCAACATCTAATTGTTGAGGTAATACGGTGAAATCATTAGAAAATTCTTCAGAAATAAAAGAGTGGGTGGATCCAGAATCAAATAAAACATTTTCTACTTTAGAGTGGATGGTAAGTGTACCTTTCACCACTTTGTTATCATACTCCACATCACTGATAGAAATTGCATGTGAATTTCCTTTGTCTTTATCCTTAAGAGTTTTTTGATGTCGATCATCATAAAAAATCCTTGGATTAGGGCATTGATTAGCATAATTCCTCATTTCCTTGCACTTGTAACATTGAAGTGTAGGAGGTGCATTCTGTGTATCCCTTTATTTGTTCGCATCACTAGACATCTTCTTCTCATCATTGTGGCATTCAAATGCCCGATGACCTTCCATTCCACATTTGAAACATTTACTTGTCCCTTTAAGACAACTCCCTCCATGTTTCTTTCCACACTTTGAGCATAAGGGAAAACTCATCTTCTTTTCAGTGTGCTCTTTATATTTTCCTTTGAATTCCATTTTCCTCTTCTTATCAAATGTATATGACTGATGGCTTACTCCAATGTCCATATCAACGTTGAGAGCACATCGAATGATTTCCTCGTAGCTATTGAATTCCCTTATGGATAACACCCTTCGAAGACTTGGTTTTAAGACACTAAATAATTGATTGATCTTACTCTCAGGTTGGATAATAATCTCAAAAGCATACCTTGAAAGTATTGTAAAACTTTCTTTGTAGGTACCAACAGATTCATCATCCTTTTGCTTTAGTTCAAGAAACTCTTTCTCTATCTTTGTTCGAAGAATACGAGGGATGTACTTATTGAAAAATAAGTTCTTGAACTCATCCCATTCCATGGATTCAATTTCATCCCTTTGACTCATATTCTTGATAAGATTCCACCATTGATTAGCTTCACCTTCCAAACGATAAACTGCTAAGATGAATTTATCATGTTCAGAACATTGAAGAACTGAAAATATCTTTTCAGTGGTACTGATCCATTGTTCAACCACTAATGGATCAGTAGACCCGCTGAATGAGGGTGGACGCTGCCTCATGAAGGATTCAACAGAATTTAGCTTCTTTATTTGCTCGTTTGGAAGTCCTTCATGATTCATAGCTTGAGAAAGTTGTGTGAGCATGGCTACAAGATTTTTCATTCCAACTCCCATAATGTTTGGTTGCTCAGGGGGACAATCATTGCATTGCCCGTCGCATTCCGCATTAACACAGTTCCTTCGGGTTCTAGCCATTGACTAAAACCAAGAAGAATAGCGTGAGCAACACTAATTATAATAGGAAAACCACATAATCAAGAATAAAATTTCACACTTAAGGTCTTATCATAGGTTGTTCATGGCCATTTTTAAAACACTAAGATTGTGTTCTATGCTTAGACTTATCCTTAGGGTTCTTACTAAGTCTTTCATATCCTAGTTTCCAAAGGTTGACTATACCTTTCCTCTGATACCAACTATAATGACCCATAATTTACATACATTGTTATTACTTCAGAATTGAAGAATACTTATTACAACATATAACAAAACCATGAAAGGACCGTATAGGTATAATGTCTTTAGAAACTGGGAAACATAAACAACTGTTTCATAAATCTTCTACATTGTCTCCCATTTATTTCATCATATCTAGAGTCCCTTTTGGAATATTCTACTTAATATCCTTCTTCCTAGACTGGGGAAAAGAAAACATACAAAAGGGTGAGCTCAAATGCTCAGTAAGGGTAAAAAAAAGAAATATCAATCACATCATATTCATAATAACATAACATTTTGCAAATCTTAACCTGCCAAAGAGATCATAATTTCATAACATGGGATAAATCATAGTAGTGAAATGTAATCCCAATAATCATAACTTAAAACATGAAACTTTGTGGAATACACACATAATCATATAGAATCATTTCTTAGTAGTCAAGACTCATTTCCAAGACTATCTTAGCGGACAAAGTCCATTTCAAAACCGAGTTCACTCCTCGTTTCAGTCCTGTTTCACTTAACCGGATTAACCTATCGTTCCAGCCATATCTTTCCCATGAGATATAAATCTTTACCCAATGCATTGGAGAGATATATAGGTCCCACCCATCGCATAATGAAACCATTTTTATGTGTGCCACAAAATCATAAATCATACATAATAGCATAACCCATGTAATAAAAATGGGATTCTTAAACATCATGACATCATAACATAATCCATATAAGATAAAAGGACATCATAAAATTAATTCCATCATAACAAAATCAAATCAATGTAAAAATAAGGATAGAAAAATAACCCTATATTATCTTAGATGGAAAATAATTTTGATAGAACACTTGAACTCCATTCTTGAGGAAAATATCCTTTCTACTTTAAAAACATTTTCCTTTATTAAAATGTCATATAATTTTAAACTAAAAGAAGTTGATTAAAAATAAACTTGAAAACTTGTAAAGTAATCTTCATGGAAATAATTTTCCAAAAATCCATTCATGCTGTATAATTTAAAAAAACATTCTTCTCATACTTTGGCTGGAAAAGTCAAAAAGTACCTCGTACGAAAAACGACAAAAGATTCATTTCATATCTTTTACTAAAAACTCACCGAAGGGTAAAATTGGATTTAAACAATTTTATGAGGATATAAATAATATTACATATTGAGGAAACATGGATATGGATGATAAATATTCCCCAGTAAATTCTGAAGTATAAACAATCTCGAATAAAAATTGAAATTTGCGAGATTTTCCCTTACCTTAGGTCTGATTTGCTTCATACGTGTCTGAACCTCCTGTATAATGATTTAAATAATGTTATTGACTTATTCCAGAATCGTACTCATTTTTATGATATAATATATGGTCATATTCTTAGCTTCTTATTAGTAATATTTCATTGTTAATTGTTATTCGGGTGTTTATTGCTTTTTGTTCTTATGTGTGTTTTGTCGAATAAATTCTTATTCTTCTTTTAGGTTATATATACCTCATTTATAGAATGGTATTAGTTTCATATATATCATATTTATTCATTAAATTCATTTATATAATCATTAAGCATTGAAGATCATGTAAAATGAGTCGCATCACATCGTGGAGATGGTAGGCCGTACGTACGCACGAGCGATGATATCGTTCCCATGATCGTGGAATTGTATTGAAGTTTATGTATACTATTTCAGAATTAATATCAATTTAAAATAATCATATATAGTTGTTCTTTACACCATTATACCCATCCAAGTATGGTGGTGGTGTAAAACAAATTACACCACGGCGTGGAGACGATATTCCGTACGTACGCACGCGCAGTGATTTCGTTTTCCATATGATGGATAGAAGGTGAAATAGGTTTGATTCATATTTATAATGACATATCAGTATATGATTGATACTGATGTTATTACTTCATAATGAAACAACTAAATAAGAAGAAGTAGAAGAATAAATAAAGTTGAAAGAATCGGTAACGGACATTACCTCTTCTTTGAAGCGCCTCTTCTTAACCTCCTTTTAGGGCACTAAAGATGGTCTTTGAAGAAGACCAGAGCCTCTAGGATGTTTCTAGGGAAGTTAAGAAGAGAAATTGTAAGGTGTTGGCCAAGATTGAAGGCTCAAATTGGTGTGAGGAGGAGATGGAGGAGGTTCCCTTTTATAAAGGAGGGGAGGGGCACCTTAGGAAAAACTTAAAATATTATTTTATTATAAAGTCATATTCGGTTTTTAATATCTCCAAATTGATTTATTTAGAAGCTAAGGTGGGTATGGGTCGAAATCATCTAAACTAGTAGATTTTAGACAAGTTCAGGTTACTATTTTAACCTTATCATTTAGATTTAACTCTAAGTTAAATAATTTAACTTTTACCGTGTCTTCTTGTTTTCTTACACTATATGGTTAATAAACTTACTATAACAAGACAAACTAACCACAAGTTGTTTATTATTAATATATATAACCTTATCTAAGTCATTTGGAAAACCCTTAGATATTTAAGAATAAAATAAAAATTAATAATATAATATTTGTTTTAAAAACTATTTTATGTCTATTTTGACACTATTTGGTAATTGATTTTTTTGAAAATCATAACAGCATGATTAGTTCTAAAAAAGTTAATTAAATAAATACTAACATGTCATATTAACCTAGAAAATTAGTTGAATTCATAAAAAACCTAAAATTTCATTTATTTGGATATTTATAACATGAATTATGTTAATATTTCCTTAATAAGGTAATTACTGCATCATTGTTGTGTCATAAATAAATTAAATTATTTAAAGTATAAAAATTATAAATGAAATAAAATTATTTAGTAAATATTTTTACCATTATAATGAATATTTATAGTCGAATTTATCTCTTTTATAACCCTATATTAAAAAAACATTAGTTATTAAACATTGATTTTAACTATTTTAACTCTTCTTTAAATAAAATAATACTAAATGTCCTAATCTAATCCAAGTGGACCTAAATGGTCATATTTTATTCCTAAGGTTTTTTTTGGTCTAATTAATTTTATCCAATATAATTAGTACATGTGTTAGGGTAATAATAATATTATTTTTACCCTTAATTACCATATTTACTTTTAACCGTGGTAAATAAAAGTAAAAAGTTACTATTCACCAAAAATTATTTTCATCTCATTGAACCACATTTTTGTATTTGATATTAACCGTCTCTCTCTTATTTTTGAAATTCCACTCACAAAAGCGGTAAAATTAAGTTTTATGTGAATTTCCAAATTCTCCTAGGAGGTGGGTAAAAGACGGTGAAAAGTTCAATAAAATTTTTATATAACTGAAATTATTATAAAATGAATCCAATGAATTACATTGAACTTATATAGGTATTATGTATCAATTTTGACCTAAAATAAATTTAAATAAAATAAATAATTATTTAAATAAAAATTCGGTTTTTAAATAGTAACCCAGTGTTTTCACTATTCATCAAAAAATTAAAGTTTTCAGAAAAATACCAAAATTTCACCCTAGGCTAATTTCGATATTCCAAATCCAAAAATGAAGTCCATTTTGAAAGATAAAATTTATAAAAATTCAAAAAGTGGGTATTACTATTCATAACGGCTAGTTTTAATAATATTTTAATAGGATATCGTTGTTTAGTGAAACTCGGTATTGCGTACAACGTAAGCTATCAAGGAAGGTCGTGATTGCATGTAAAGCAAGCCAAGATAGTGTTGTGTGTAGTGAAATATTCCTTTAATTATGTATATAACATAAAAAAATATTTCTCATAAAAGCCTCGGGTGTTACACACCAAATCGTGACACTTACTCTAATAACAATATATATAAACCATTCATCAGCAATATAATGATCCTAATAGGTGATACACAATAAATTTGCTGAAGGGTTTAGTATGGGTGACTATAATCATATTTTCACATGAAGACAACATCAAAACCTAAAAATATCAAGCATCTATTTATATGTTTGGAATGAATAATAAAATGAATAAGAATAGTGTACCTTAAACCTATTAATATGATATTTAACCAAGTGGTTTATATAGATCATTGAGTAGAAACTCAAATGTTCCTCCATCCAAGGGTATCCACAGATTGTGTTAATCTCCCGATTATTACGAAGGATCTCTCTCAAATCCATATTTTTCTAGATACTTTGGTTAAATCATATAGATAAAAAATCATTTCATAATAATACATAGGAACACACCCACATCACAAATTGTTCACGTCCTTATATAGTCATCCATTGAGACCCATTGGATTCATACCATTTTTCTATATGGAATGAAATTTTCCATAATAATTTCATGAGTTAAAATTTCTATAAATCTTGGATTTAATTTTTGGTTAATATTTTATAATTTCGAATATAATGCTTGAATTTTTAAACTCCTATAATTATCATCATATGATAATTTAACTGATCCTGATAAATTTAAGTATAATAATTCATATCAAGTCATGTGATATCACATATTGCTTAGAACTCCATGAAAAACACCATGATATAGTGACTTTCCCTATTATTTGGTTCAGATAAGCATACACTATGATGTGGTCCAAACTACCAAATTCTGATTATGTCTTTATGGAACGTCCCCATTAATATCCCACTTTCTCTAAAGCCTCATAGACTTAGACATTTTATTATTATTTAAAAATATATTCATCAAAATGTGAAACCATTTCCAAATTTATTATTTTTTATTTTCAAAATTAATTTTTTATAAGATATAATTAATTTCGAAAATATGTATCATATGTAACAACATGTGAAAGTATATACAAAAGTTCTTCCAAGAATCCTCCAAAACACTTTTTTGTTAGCTCTCAATGTTTTATAAATAAGATCCTCATTATCACAACCACAAAGTGTGAGCCCACAGGCCTTTGTACCATTGAAAACAATTATTAATTCCTCATTATATAACTATAAGAAAATATTATTCTCTATAAATGAAGCATTTTTGCACAATCTATAATGAGATTTGGAGTGATCTCTATCAAACTCATAAATATCCTTACCTGTATCCACCAGTCGTATCATGTAAAGGTATGGATAATCATATAATTCCGTTGTATAATATATCAAGTGACTATGTGACATAGAGTTAGTAAATCTCATATATCCTACTCATATATTCTCGATTATCTAAGTATAGATAGACTAGAAAAATTGATATATCACATATCATTCATCTATGTAGGGGAGAACATCGCATACCCCCATATAGTTTGATAAGTAAATTAAATGTAATTTATCTAATTATGGCTATATATTTCCTCAATATAAAACAATAAAGGTCTAAAATTTCATACTTTTCATATGAGAGAGAAAATAAAGTATTGGTTCAGCCTTAAGTGATGAAATAATTTGAAACATACCCAACTAACCCCTGATTTTCTAATCCTCAAGGCCTATGTGAGAATGGTATCAAAGTATAAAGGTTCTCATGATAAGTTTCTTTATAAATTAATATATGGGGATTCACCATGAAACATGAAATAGTAAAATATTAAATATAGTGTATGGGGCTCTATGTGGTAAATTTGGTAGGTCATTCTACCCACTCCAACCATATTAATTCTCTATAAGATATAATACTCTATGACAAACATCAGTTAAGGATATCTCAAATTCATACTTTCAAAGGACTATTATCATTACAATTTATAAACTATATATACTTCTGATGTGTAATAATCATAAATTGGAGACTTCTATATGTATAACATTAAAAAAATTATATTCTTAAACACTTTAAGAATACTCAAAAACCTTGCATAAAAACCCATATAATTATATCTTTTATGACAATCCAACAAAGAGGCCTTATATTCACTACACTTTTTTGGATTTATTAAACTAATTACACCACAATGTAATTCCCAACACATATTTATGTGACCATGTGATAAAAACCTCCCACTATAATCATTAAGTGAGTAACATATATTAATAATGTTGGTTTGAATAATAGTGAGACTTAGGGATCATATTCAAAATGTTCGATTCATTGAACATAGTATTGAAAATACATCAATTTACAACATCTAATGTCATGATGTTACTAACTTTCATTATCTACATAGAATTATTTTTATGTTTATTATCATTTTCATTCTTGAAGCCTTTCCTTAAACATTTTCTTTGAGAAAAATTTTAGTTACTAAATTTAACTCCTTACATTATTTTATCTTTACCAAAAGATCCTAATTTTTTTTTAGGATATAGAGTGAAATTAACTTTGTTACATTAAATATGTGTAACACTTTACATTTGGATTCATAGATATACCTTAATATCTTTTATGTTATTGATTGAAATTAACGTTGAATTTAATTGGTGTAATTGTATTACTTGTTACAATTTTAATTTCTCTAAGTCTAAACATACTCTCACTAGACTCTTAGAAACTATATTTTCTTTAGAATATCATTTTAAGATACACAAAATCGTTTTTATAAGAAATAACACTTATTTATTATATGAGATTATTTAACAAATAAATTATTTTATTCATATCATATAATTTATTCTATATATATGAATCAATATTTTGTGCATGATACTTTATTCTTGAAAATATTCCACTAATGTGTGATGTAATCATGATTCCTTGTATTTTTAAAAAATATATTTTTCCCCACACCTAATTTTTTTTTATTTTAAAGATGGACACATTTTAAGGGATATGGGGAAACCCAGACATGAAAATAAACATGCTCAATGTAAAAAAGAAGTAAAAACCATCAACATGAAGAAAATAATGAATATATTTTAGGCCTATTAAATTTGGAACATTTTTTTATAATAAAACAAATCCCATCACAAAAAACAAGGATAAAACAAAAGTTATAATATATCAGGCCATAGACTACCCATACAATGAACAAAATAAACACCCTCAAAGCACTTCTATAGAGAGAAACCACCTTGGGACCCTAGAATAACTTAAAAACAACTATATACCTATAAACACCTTGCTAACATTTTGATACACGTTGATCCACACCCCACCTTAGGATGATATTCCGCTGACACATGGTACCATCAATTGTAAGACGTCATATAGAGGGGCCACCAGTTCTCTAGATGCCACACATCACCTGAAACATCACAACAAGTGAAACATATATGTAAGAACTATAGATATTTAAAAAACGAAATCACAAAAAATTAGTGGATACCTACAACCATAAATAACAAGATAAAAATATAATTGATTCATCATCAACACCAATGAATTCCCTACAAAATACCTAAGAAGAAAGAACCATGGATGGAGGTCTAAAACACATAGAACATCACCATAAATGATTACACAAGGAATTATTTTCTCCTCCATCAAAAAATAATAAAAGACAATGGAATGTCAGGAGATGTATATATATAAATGGAACTAGAATGATGATTGAGTCTGTAATAGTAAATATGGTCCACCATTTCATCAACACTCATTGCTGACTACCCAACCCCAATAATCCCCAAATAGAGAACAAAATAAAACCATTTGTGTAAGGTTAGGTTCCTACCTATAAGAAATATAAAAAAAATAGAATATGAAAGATATCCAATTCCATAGGATACCTTAACACCTTTGCAGAACCGACTAACACTTTAGACATCACCTTGAATGTGTGATGGACCTAAGCATGTGTTAGTTCACTGAGAGGGGAAGGGGTTAATCATTCAACAATATTCCTTTTATTTTTTATTATTTCCTCTAAAATAAACCTTTTTTACTAATTAGTGTAAATGATCTCACTATAGAACTCTCACAAACTGAGCAAAGAAAACAAACAAATAACACCCCATGTATAAGGTTTAATACTAAAAATTAGTAGTTACTACTTGAAATGATCCAGTTAAACCCATGATAACATGATCCACTATAATCACCATTTTAGATACAATGAGTAAGTTATATCCATGAATCATAAACAAATTATGTCAAAAATTCCATCACTCGAAAATTCTCCCAATAATTTTCACTATTGTACTGTACTTTGATGAGGTGGTGATTATCCTTCTCCATCTAATTTTATTGTCTCATAAAAATGTATAGTTCTCCCACAATTATTAACAATGAAAAATAAGTGGAAATTACTTCTTCCTCAACACATTACATGGGTGTGATGATCACACACAAATCAATATTGTACTCTTTTTATTCTTCTTCTTATTTATTTCCATGAACACTTTTCTATAAAAATATCTTCACACTTCACCCTCTCTCTTCTATTTTTATATCCTCTAAATAATACCTAAAAGAACCCGATGTATAGTATACATAACAACATAACTTTTTCCCTCATCTTATTTTAATTTCAAATTTTAAATTAATACATGTAACTTCATTCAACTACATCTCAACTTATCCAACTTATACTTTAGTCTGTTGGATCTGTCTGGGTTATCATAGAATTATTTAATACATTTTGGAATGAAAACCTAGTTTTCCTCAAAATAGATTCTCATATGAACTCTCTCTCTGTAGTTTAACATACTTATTTACATCCAATCCCATCTTACCACCTCAAAATAGCACATATCTAAATTTTCATGGCTTTTCATCATGGCTTGACTCTATTATATAATTAAAAAAACATTCCGTGGAATGGTTTTTTCTTCTAAACATGGTGTGACTATATCTCAAATAACATAGGTAGCTAAAATACTTTTTTAATTTTTGTCTTTCATAAATGTGTGGTTATCATCTTCATAGTGAAACCCTTTATCTATAACTACTTGTATCAAGGATTATCTTCATGAATTTTAATATATAAAAGAAAAATATCAAAAATTTAATTTTAATATCCCTAGTATTCTCTCATTTTCTAAAACTATTAATTTTTACATATCATAGTGAGGATCTGATATTTTTTCAAATTTATAGTGATTAGTCCCTTTATGTAATAAATTGATATTATTATCTATAAATTTAAAAATATTATGAAATCTCAAAATATATTACATATAAAAAACATAACCTTTATATATCACTCTATGTTATATAGTGAAAATTATATATCACCCTAGAGTAACCCTTACAAAATAATTACTTTTCTATTTTTCAGACTATTTTCTCAGGGAAATGTTTATGTACTAAATATAAAAAACACATGTATCATTGTAAGGTTTTTCATTTTTTAATTTTAATCTCTTTAGCATAAACTATCATATTTTGGATAATTTTTCATTCAACACACACCTAACTTCCAACACCAATATCACACCAATTTGAGGTACACCAAAATTCAATATTTATGTCATGAATTTACTTATTATTTCATGGATATAGGTCATTATTCCGTTACTTAGATATTATTTGAATTTAATTACCCAAACATCAATTAATCATCTGATATTTGATTAGAAACATCGCAAAAGTCATTGGAATATCAGATTTTAGTTCTAAATAAACTTTCAAAAATTAATCATCTTCTATAAAAAATTGCTTCCAAATGCATTTTCCAAAATTAATTTTACTCCAAATCAACTCATATAACATAATAACCCCTTCTATTTTCCTTCAATTTCTCAAAAAACTTGGAATTAACATCACCTCAAATGAATCAACATGTAACATATGAGCTTAAACATTATTTAAATATTGAAAAAAATAGTACAAAAACCAAACCCACTAATTCTCTTCTCCAATTTTTATTCTTTCATTTATAACCTTCTAAAACTTCCCTTGGGTCTCAGAAAACTCTCCAAGGTCACAGCCACTCTAGATCTCTATATCTTCTTCATTCATGAGAGAAAAAAATATACCCTTTAGTTTTTTTGTTCAATTATTGAAAAAAAATAACTATTAAAACTCATCACACTTATTAAAGAATCATTATTAAATAATTATAATACCAAATGAGAATAATTTATGTGGGAAAAAATAATATTGAACAATAATGACATATTTTCAACAATAAAGACTTATATCTTCTTCTTCATAGATCTTTTTCCACTATACAAAACTATTCTTTTAACATGTGTAAAAAAAGTTCCCACATTCATTCTCAATATAAATTTTAGAACAATTCACAACTCACACAACCATGTTTACTTTACAGTTGGTGACTTTTAAAAACTCCCTCTAATTATATACTCCCTCTAAATAAGATATCTCTCCCCCATTAACTTGAGAACATATCTTTTTTTTATCCAACAATATTATTTTTTATCACCCTTTGTAAATATATTCACGTTTTATCCACCTTTCTAGATAAAATAAGGTATAAAAAATGAATTAATGTTTTCTTTCTCCCATTTATAAAAAAACATCCAAAGTAAAATTTAGAGTGGGGAAAGTTTCACAACAACGTATCCTTTGACGAGTGATGGATGAGATTTATTCTTTAATATCCATAGATTAGTATTCAAATCAACCCTTATCCTAACAATCTATTTGACAATCCAAACACAACTTAAAATACCAATTTATATTAGGGTAACTCATATTTTTCTTCACATTAGTAAGATAACATAAAAATACTCTTTTTTTCCTACTTCTCTTCACTTTAATATATTTTTTAGAACATCAAAATTGTTTTCCAAAAATCATAGAAACTCCTTATTTTATCTTAATCTGATATATTTTTATGGGGATTTTTTTTCAAACTTATTATTTATTAGACTCATTCTTTCCCCATTTTGTAGTCAAAAATTTCCAATGGCTTCTCAATATTTTTCTTGTACTTATCTCAAGGAATATTATTCTTTATAAATTTATTCTTATAATATATTACCTGAAGTCCTCTAGGATATTTTTTTTAAGATAAAAATATCATGAGGGGCTATTTAGTAATATAACCATGTTTTTCAAATCTCATATGCATTTCATTATATCCATCAAATCAATTCTTCAATATGCCACATTGTTATCGAATAGTATCACGCTAGACTTTATTTTCTAGGGTTTTACACCCCTATATTTTTTTTAAACATCACTCTTCATTTATTAAAATTTTCTTCCTCTAAACTAGATATATTTCATCATATGCCTATAGTCTCTATAAAACCAATAGTGACCATAAATGTTCAATATTCTTCCAAAACCTCTAGTCTTTTAAGCCAAATATGTTTTTTTGGAATTTCTCAATTTAAAAGACATATTGACATTATTTTAATGAAATATAACTCAATGATACTCTACACAAGTTTTTATTCATTTTAAATATTTTTATAAATTTTTTCTCTTCACACATAATAATATATTTTCATTCAAAGTTATACTTTTAAAAGAAAACATATTCAAATTACTATCTATTATGTGTTTATATTAACTTTTCTCACCAATTATTAGAATTAAACATTTTCCATAATGATTAAATAATCAATACGAATAATTTTTTGAGATCCTTATTGATTTGAATAATCATAAAGTCTAAATTTTTCCAAAACACTCTTCTCTTTATTTGATCAATATATCACTCTATGATTGGAAATAGAAAAATCATATTTGAAATTTTTTATATAATTTTACTTATTTATAGGGTAAAACATGACATATTCATGTTGTTTATATTATATATGAATCCTATCCTAAAAAAGTTCAAATATATTCTTCTCATTGGAGAGTAAGTTTCGTACTTTCTCAACTCTTAGGAGTAACTTATCTTTCAAATTTCAAAATTCAGCTATATCAAATTCAACCATATTAGATTCATTATTCATTATACTATTTTATTTCACCAACTTTGAAACCAAGGATATGATCTTCCTTAATTCCTCTATAAAAACAAACTTAATTATAGATTCATGTAACTGTTTTTCACTACTATATGGAACCTCTTATTCTTTCTCTGAGTACACTTCATTGCCTAACTACTTGAAATCTTTTATTGCAATGAATGTCTTCTCACCTTCAATTCCTATGGAAAAAATAATCTTAGTATAGTCACAAGAACTCGTATCCTTCTTGGATAATAACTCCTCCTTTT
This sequence comes from Viscum album, assembly GCA_963277665.1. Classification (NCBI taxonomy): domain Eukaryota; kingdom Viridiplantae; phylum Streptophyta; class Magnoliopsida; order Santalales; family Viscaceae; genus Viscum; species Viscum album. Next base: position 1,044,940,609 of record OY728138.1, on the reverse strand, counting down.
AATAATAGAATAATTATTTATTAAACTACTTGAGGACAAATTCCATATTTTGAAATAATTTGTATTTTTCTTTAAAAATTAATTAGAGTACTCTTCTTCATATGAACTTTTATATTCTTCATATTTGGAAAATTTATAAAGAAATTTATAACACCTTGATAGATCAAACAATTAAATAGTAATTTTTTTAGAATTTTTATTTTAATATTTTGGAGACTTTTTATATAAGTGGTATAGGATTCTCAAAGTTAATATTAAAATCTTTAACTAAATCTAAACTCTCATGTTCATATTTATCTTCTTCGTCAAATTTATTTGAGTCCTTTAATTTTTTAACAGCATTGAGTGACACTTCCTTTTTATCCAAACTATTTTTATTTAGGTTTCATTCCTTTATCATCTCATATGCATCCAAGATGTTATTTTAGTCATCCAAAGCAAGTGTGTCTTGATTAAAATTTTCTCTAGCCAAGAAATTAGACTAAAATATATCTAGTAAAATACAAATTATCTTCTTAAATTTTTTTAAATATTTACGAGTCTCATAGAATCCTTTAATAGTTCCCACCACCTCAGTAACCATTGAAAATAATTCATCAAAATATTCACCTCCAAGAATACACATACCTTAATACTTCAATCAGTAAATCTAAAATTTATCCTTCTTGAATTTCACATTTCATTCATTTATTTTTTTTTCTTTTCAAAAATTTATTTAATGGTATTAGTCCCCATAATCTGTAAAAACTCCTCTAAAATTGAGGATAAGATGAAATTTCTTTTATGACCATAATTTTATAAACCCTTTTTATCATCCCTATTAAAATATTATCATTTTCTAACATGTGTAAAATATTTAGTTGAAATGTATAGAATATTCTTACCTAATGAAAGTAATTAGGGTTGAATTTTCCCCTTCCAAATAATTTATCTTTTCCTACTGAATGGGAGAACTATTTTTATTCAATGAATTAATATTACCGATTATATATGTAAAAGTTTAGATCAAAAAACCAACTTCATTGAACACCATTAACTAAGAAACTTGGATACTTCCTTAATTCTAAAAGATACATAAAAACTAAAATTTCAAATAATGACAAGTAGAAAATTTCAAACTTCTTTATTTTCATAAGAACATTGAACTTCTTTGATACCAATTATGATTTCCCAGGCACAGTGTTGGTTCACTGGGGGGGTGGGGGTGAATTAGTGAACACTATTCCTTTTCCATTTTATTATTTCTTATAAAATCAACCTTTATCACATGTTAGAGTTAGCGATCTAATTATTTAACTCTCACACACCAATGAAAGAAAAAAAACCTGATTTTCAAGGTTTTCTACCCAAAAATGAGTAGATACTACTTAGAATTATCTAGTAAACTCATGACCACATGAAAATTATAATCACCATGAGAATAAAATTAGAAATCTATATCGATGAATCATAATATAATAATGTCAACAATGATGTCTCTCAAAAAGATACATTGATCTATCACACTTCAATAAGGAATTGTTTAACCCATTTTCTTTAATTTTATTACCTCCCAATAATTTATGGTTATCTAATACTTTTTCAAAATATATAATATATTTGACTTCATTTTTCATCAATACATGGAACTTGTGTGATGATCACACATAAACCAAGTGTGTACTCTTGTTATACATTTTCTATTTTTTGTTGTATATAATGATTTATCTTCCTAGTATTTAATACGTAAAAGAGAAACTTCAAAATCATCAATCTCAAATCTCATACAATATCCCATTTTCTCAAATTATTAAGATTTAAATAATAGATTATTACTCTTATCTATCACATTAGGGATCCTGGACTTTTTTAAATTTGTACTGAGCATTCCCTTTATATAAAAAAGTGTTACTCTTGCATGCCAACTTAGAAATATTAAAAATTCTCTAAATCCCATATGTATCAATAAGGTAACTTTTATGTATCACTATATATTATAGATTAACCCTTACATGTCACAATATAGTAACCTTTATAAACTAAGGAATTATATATTTTTAGATCGTTTTATTATTGTAACCCTTAAATACTGAATATAAAATCATTATGAATCACTTAAAGGTTTTTTCCATTGTTAATTTAAATCCATTTACAAAAAAAATTATCTTTCAGATAACTTTCACCACCAATATTCTATAGATTTTAATTACTCTTGAATTCGATATTCATGTAATTCCATTAATTTTACTTTTTATTTTTATAACTTAATCTTACATTATTCAAATCTTCTCAGATTTATTATTCCAAAACCTTAATGTATCATCTTATTTCTCAATAGAGATATCTAAGACATCTCCCAAATACTAGCTTCTATTTTATCTTTTGAATTTTATTCATCTTACAAATATCCAACCTTCTTTTCTTCCCGAAAAAAACTAGCTTTCCTCTTTCATAACAACTTACTAACTTTATTTACCATTTATATGTGTGACTTATGGATGCATCTTATAGATTAACTTATCCTCTAACTTATATAATTTGACATCATAAATCCTTCAATGATCCTCTAAAAACTTAAAAACCATGTAATAAAATTAAAATTAAATGAATAATAATGTGACATTTGAGTGTGAAAATTATTTATATTTTGGAAAAAAAATAAACCCAAAACCATATCTACTTATTTTGTTCTCCAATTATTCTTCATATTCTTATAACCACTTAAAACATTAAATGGGTTTTAAAAACAAATCTCTATTCATAACCACCCCATATCTCAATAACTTCTTTATTAATGGTCACAAAAAATGGTTGGATAAGTTATAAGTGATTGATCTAAAAAACTATGGGTGGATTCCTTAGATGGTTATCATTATTCAATCATAGCTGCATATGGACCATCATCTTTAATATATACTATAGATATCATTTCCCTAAAAATATTGTAAACCACTACTAAAATAAATAGGTTTTATAAATTCCATGATGGTGGCCAAATTACAATCCCTTGTTACTACTAAGTAAAGGGAACACTGACACCATGACCTCCCTAGGGAACCACTCTCAAGTGAGAACCATAATTTCTTCTCATACATGTTGGATTTATCACTGAGTCAAATATTTTTAACAAATATCATAGATAAAATCTTTTCTACTTGATAAAAATCCATTTATTCGTATCTCTTTTTTAAATCAGGTTATATAATTTATTGAATCATAAACCATGTGAATCAAAACCACCATCTCATGTTATTTATAAAAACTCTTTTCTTATAAACATATTTTATTATCATATAAGATAAATAAGAATAAAATACAGATTATTTATTAAAATAAATTTGATCCAGGAATTTTCATTTACATTTAAATATATGATTTATCAACTCTTTACTTCTTCACATGAATACAAACTATAATATTCTTAAATTATTACCTTGTTTTTAAACTTCTATATATTTATAACTTTTATAAATATATATATATATGGTATGATATTACAATAAAAAATAAATAATCAATCTCTATAACACCAATACCTAACAAGTAATTTCAAAGGAAACCCTTTCATGTATTTTGGATAATTATATCCTATGGAAACATTGTCCTTTATATCACATCCTTTTAGTTTCAATGAATTTAACTATCTACTAGAAAAAAATATTATTGGAATTTTTAATTAATTTTTTTTATTTTAGTTCAATGTTTTACCCAATTGTTTTTTTAATATAGACCTAGATCCAAGAAATCAAAATTCAGTCTCATTTATCTTTAAAATTTAGGAAGATATGGTAAATATTTATTAAACTCGTTAATTTTTTTAGAACCATTAAAATAATAAAACTATATTGAAATCAATATCAAGATCATTCTTTAAAGGAAAAAAATTAAGTCACTTTAAGTTAATGAAATACACAATTATATAGATTATATGAGTGTAGACTAAAAGATCATTTTGTATTATTACATATAATTTCTTTGAAACATTAATTGAATCCCTATATGATTTTTATAATTATCTTAATACACTTATTTAATGACATTAACATTTGGAAACTTGGGAAGGTATTACACAAAAACATATAATTTTTTTCTTAAAAATGATTATTATCTTTCTATACCAGTCTAAGAAGTTGATCTCAATGTTATGTTTGATAATTATGATTCTATTTTATCTATAACAAAAGGTTTTATTAGATAATTAACATGTTTTACATTCATTTAATAAGGAATTTTATTAAATATTCCCCCACTAAAATTATGTCATCATGACTAATTAGAAATAATATCATAACAAAATCCATGAATATATATGGTAAACAACCATGTCAATCATATCATATTTGACTCACGGACAGTATAGCTAATATCTCTTTATCCTAATCCATTATATAGATTCACTAAAATCTATTCCTCCACTATCCTAATGTTTTTGGCTTCAAAACTAAGTGTAACCCAAATTTTATGCCAAAAATGAGGAACCTAGTGGTTAAGGAATCCTCATTACTTTATTTCCTTAAATAAAATTATCTATGGGAACCTAACGGTTAGGGTTACCTATAAAAAATTATTGAGGTATTGAATGATGTTTTCTTTATAAGGAATCTAAAAATTAGTATTTTAAAAGGGAATAAATATCACTATATTGTCTTATGTTTTCCCTAAAAATGTATTTATAGTTTTAATTATTTATTTTTTAATCTATATCTCTTCCAAAAAATCAATAAGTTCAACCCATATTGATGTGTAACTCTATACACAACTTATAAATTTTCAAACTAACCCAAATTAGCTATCATTTATATATATATATATATATATATATATATATATTTATATAAATTAATCCAATGTACATGAAACTCTTTCATAAAAAGGATTATAATCATATGAAATAAAAAATCCCTACAAGAGTTAGCATTGAGTGACAGGTAGCCAGCCCCACTTTTCTATAAAAGGCATAATCCACCAGGTTAGTGAGCAATCCGACCCAAAGTCTCTACACTCATGGTTCTTTAATCAATAAATACATCAATTATATCACAATTATAACACCTAATATATATAAAATATAATACACTACTTAATTCAAGCTCATAACCTCGTACAAGATAATTTCAATGTAATGGAAGAATAAATCAATTATCATATCTATCATGAAACTCCTTAAATACATGTATAGTAATTTAACGAATTAGTTTAAAAACATTTATGACAAATACTACATAAAAAATAATAATTTAACATTTATAATCATGAATAAAGTAGGAAATAATACTGAATACATGAACACTACATTAATTTAGACATGAGATAATTTTTTATGAAAAAGTCATAAATAAAAAATATATATAAATATTTTATAATTTATCAAACTCTATATATAACACCTCGAGATTTTAAAATATATGTTGCCTAAAATAATACTATGATTAATATATTTTTTCAAAAGAAACACAGTACAAAAATGGGCCATTTCGTATTTGATGAGCATAATTAAATAAAATTATATGAAGATGTATAAAAAAATTGTAATAACAACACTTAAAGTTTTAAAAGGGCTTTTTCAATAAAATCAATTTTTTCTTTGTATACTATAATTTCATTTCATAGATAAATTTAGTAATTTTAGATTTTAATTTAATAAAATGACTTTTATTTACTGATTCATCATGTAAAAATTTTCTTAGGATGAATTTTTTAGATTTTTCTAAAATAATTGATTTATAGGTGAATAGTAAAAAATATTGTTTTTACTAATACTAAAATTTTTATACCATTATCATGAAGTAAATATTATTAAAAAATTAATAATAATTTTCATTAAAACAAAATAATATTTCATGAGTAAAAATATTTAGTTAAAAATACTTTGTAGAATTTAAATAATCCATGTCTAACATTATGCAAACTTAGGTTATATTTTAATCAAAAAACAATTTTTATTTTCTTGTAATAACAAATTAGTTTTCAAAAATTTTAAAAATTAAATAAAAAAATGGATTAAATTATTTGGATAAACATTTTTGTATTATGTAATAATTTCAATTTCATTTTGATGCATAAAAATAAGATTACCATGGTTAAATTTAATTACAACATGAATAGTAAAACAGTTATTTTATAGAATTTTTTTATTAAAATTATATAAGTTTTTATTTAGAAAAAAAATATTAATCAATTATAAAAAATGGATATAATATAATTTTTAAATCTATATATAAATATATTAACACTCATTCGAATGGTAATAAATATTAAATAATATTAAAAAAACATAATGTTCAAAATAACATTTTTTTATAAAACAAATTTTCTATATATTAATTATTTTAATTTAAAGATAAATTTTATATTATTATGAAATTTAATTATATTATATGGATATTTAATTTAGGTTTATCACACCCAAATTTGGTATGATGGATTACCTTGTATTATATTTTTAATAAAACATAAATTACTTTTTTAGAAATTATTTACCATATTAAAAAAACTAAAATGGAAAAGTATAAAAATATATTGGTAAATGACTCCAAACATGTTTAAAACTTATGTTAAAATTCATTTTTGCTGTTTTATTTGAAAACTCTCACCATAATATCCATTATATTAAACTTATTTTACCTTTTACCTATTAATGGTAACATGCCATTATTAAAATTTAATGATTACTTCCAAAATCACTCTTCTCTTCACTTAAGAAACTAGATCACTAACACCAATTCATGTTACACATACCCCTTATAATTTAAAAATTAAACTGTGAAATTTTTTCTCATCCTATAATCCTCTCTCAAAATCATAATACTTTCATCTCAATTGGAAATCTTAAGGCCTCCATTTTCCTGGAGATTTCCAAAAGAAATTTCAAGTTCTCAACATGAGTATTTCTCAATCCTTAGTCTATTCTTTTTAACATTCATCTTATAAAAATGTTATTTGAATAATAATATAATATATTATATCATTATTAATATAATAATTTTTTATATTAGTGTATCAACCATTATTCAATCAATTCCATCCACTAAGAAAAATAAATCAACATCGATCATGTGTATGTGCAGACTACTGCCTCCATGAAGCGATGTGGTTCATTTTTCACCAACACCACTCTTGAAAAAAAATTATAGATTATAAGAATTAATATGGTTTCTTGTAATAATTATGATTCTGAAATAATATTTTATCATATACCTTCATTCCATCAAACTCTTTGAAAAATGTAAATGTTAATCATACATACCTGTGAACTACAACCTCTGTGCACGATGGATTTAATTTTTCATAACCATATTTTATATATGGTTATAAGAATTAATTCAATGAATATGTATGATATTTATGACACTATTAGTATTCTATAAAGATAATATTTTTCTTTCTATAATTGATATTAATAAAAAATGGTAATAGTAAACTTAACCACTTTAAATTAACATATCGGGGAACCTTTCTTAATTTGAGTCCATTTTGGTAAAAGCTAAGAAATTGTATCAGTTTGGTGTTAATTGAATTATAAATACATAAAATTATAATCTTTTTGACATTCCGAATATATTTTATAATAAATTGGACCATGTTCTATATACCAACAAATTTTTAGATAGATTGACAGAATCACCTCAAGTAACTACCATAAGAAAAAACTATTTAATAAATAAATAACATATGATAATTAGAAGATCTTAGAAAATGAAATATATATAGAAAAAAATTAAGATAATTTTTAATAAACATAATTTGACTATTTGTTATGTCATTCTGACATGAAGAACCATACATGACCTGATGTAATGTTTTCTTATCTCAATTTTTTTCATTGAGATATGAACATATTTACCACTTGTTTATTTTTTGTGATGTATATATTCGAAATAGAATTATTTTATCATATTTTTTCATTAAATTCTTGTAATTTACCAATCCATATCATGTTTTACTCTTCATGGGTTTCCAATCCAAAATATAGAGATAATTTAATGGTTGTTGTCTCTATTTTTAATTCCACAAAGAATGTTTGATATTTCCCACCATAATTTATTTTATATAGTACATTATCTACCATATTTATTATAATTATAATTAATTTCTTTCTTTTTATTATATTTTAATTTTTATTTCATGATAAATCTATTATTTTCTTTTGATTCTTACATTACCATTATCGTAAGGGCTTCTTCTTCAATCTTGATTTCAAATCGAGATTGTTTTTTTAAAAGATGACCCATGTCATGAATTTTTCTTCTATTTATTTATAAAAATATCATTATTTTCCACTAAACTAATTTTTTTTATTTGTATATGTATTATCACTATTTCATTTTCCCCCTTGGAATATTATTTACTCATTGTAAGGAAATCAACCCTATATCTTCTTTTCAATTGAGAATCCTCAATTTCCATGATCATACTCACTAGGTAGGATTATGAATGTCCTTATCAAATCAAAAATAATTTATTAAGTTCATTTTTACTACTTTTACATTATTTAATATTTTAAAAGAAATTTTTACCATTTTAGGTATGGATTTTTTGATACCCCTTTTTTCACACGAGAATGAGAAGTTTCAAAGGGAAATACTACAATAAAAAAGAGGATTGAAAAATTCCAAGGGTCGCACACTTCACTGAAGTCATAACACATAGGTCCCAAATAAACATCATTTCATAGGTCTAGCCTACCCCCTAACAACACTGCATAGTTTCAACTTTCACGCTATAGGCACCGCAGATGCACTAAACAAGCGCTCCCAAGAGAAATACTTGAGTCGCACCTACATGCTGACCTATATAACCCACCTACATGAGGAAAATCCTTCACCAAAGTTCCTATGATTTCCATTAAATAAGACCCTAGAGATCATCATTTGATAATAATCAAAAACCCAAAGAAATCTTAGAGCTCTTCTCTCCCTAGTCCTTTTCCCAAGACCCCCAAACCTTTAAGGTATATTTATAATACTAAAAATATGGGGGAATTGAGAGGGATAGTAGGAATAAGTTTACCTTAGTGTTTTAAACCCAACAGTTCATGGGATAACTGCATACCCTAATCCAAACACACTTGGGTGAATTCCCCTTCTCAAGCCTAATAATTAAGTTTCAGTCGTCAAGAGACACTTGAGAAGAATCTTGGAGCCTTGAGAAAGTCATCTCCCAAGTGTTGTCACCCAAGTTTTCCATCACCGAGAGATCTCATTAGATTACCCAGACCTACCATGTGTGAGATATCTTCATCTTTCCAAGCCTTCGCCTATATGAGTCCACTTCATCTCACCCATCATTTACATACATGATCCCACTTCAGCTCTCTTGACCTTCACCTATGTGAGCCTCCTTTGATCCATATCTTTTATACCACTGATGGTAGGGAATTTCTTCCCTTATATACCTCATCTAATAGGGACTAAGATAAGACCTCTCCCAAAGCCTATGGATTTGGGAGATCAAAGCATAGGACACACCATCTTATCCTCCTGATTATACATTCCCTTGGAAATGGAGGTCCTACATTTAACATATCTTATAGTTAGGATACTGAAAGTGTTTTCAATTATACTTTCCCATGGTAATGAGGGTCCCAAATTTGGAGATGTTCTAGGAACCTATCGATCACATACATGAGGTCTAGAGATTTTTTATCCCCTTTTCATCTCTCAAAAATAAGGTCTAGGGCTATTTCCTCTACTTTTTACCTCTAATACCAGGGACCATTTGTTTATGATGGAGTGGGGGCACTTGATTTTCCATTTGATGAGTATTAGTGCCTTATCCTCCACTACTCTCTAGAACCAAGAGCAGGGCATCCATCCTGGAGTAATCCCCTAGTATTTATTTCAGGAGTTTACATCCCTCCTATATAGCGTCCTCTTGGTTACAAAAACAAGAGAGGATATGAGAATAAGATACCTTTATCTCTCTTGTAAACTTATCTTGGTTACCAAAATAGAAAAGGATATGGGAACATCACTTCCCTTTCTCTCTCCTATAGCCCCAACCTATTCCACCAGTGGATAGAGGAGATTGTGAGGTTTTTTAAATATTTGACTTCCTATTGTTTTCCATAGCAATCATGACTCATATGGGCTTATGTGTTAGTAATGATCATTAAATCAGCATGATCAGATGCATGTATAGGTAGTGAATCCTTTTCTAGATCTTGTTCTTACCTTCCCTCATAGGGCCTCCATAGTCACGGTTCCTCAAATCCATTTGTCAATCTAAAAGTGCCAATATCCCCTATGATACAGGTCCTCATTTGGAATATTCCATTGGATTAATCCCCAACACATCTGAATTTCATGGGATTTTATTTCCATAAAAATGGGATATTTAGGAAGCCTCCTAAGGTTTAACCCTAAAACCCCAAATTAACCACAATTTCTTTTCTTTCATATTCCCTGTAGGTTCATATACAACCTAGAAGCCCACATCCCTTCCAGGTTCCCTTGTAAATTTCAGTATAAGCCCCATAAAAAAATCTAATAGTCATATCTCTCCTAGACATCCTTGTCATTTGACATTAAACTACATAGTTTGGTCCTTATCACATGACCTTAAAAGGTATGATGTGTCCCATAAACTGGCGCTAAACTACGTGGTTTTTGATTCCTTTCACAATGATACGCAGAAATCCCATCTCATGGTCCCAAACCCAATGTCTAAAGACCTCCCAAATCCATAGATGATTATAAATTTCAGAGTGCCTCACTACATGGCCTGAAACCAGCATCATAATAATAATCTACCAAAGAATAACTAATCTGTACCATTGATAGAGAACCTAAAATGCATAAAAACGACTCTATTAATGGAGAACCTTAGATATATACTGATGATTATAATTTTCATTCATGCTAATAATTTATTTTTAATTTACAGGTGACTCATTTCATACTAGGTATTTAATTAATAATTCAAAAATACGTCTTAAATATTTAAAAGAGTCGTGAATAAGGTAATAATTCCCCCTAAAAGATTTTGATGAGCCCAACCTCCCATACTATTAACTAATGTGAGTCCCTAAGTGTCATTTATTCCATTTCCAAATGAACACCTTCCTTTGGAAATTAGGTTTTGTGAAACATCTCAAATAATGGAACAATTGGGTGTTTCTAGCTCCATGAACAAAACCCATTGGAATCTGTTCAAAATTGGTGAACTCGACTTGAATGATTATGTAATATTAAAATCCCCACAATCAAACCATTGAGAATAAAACTAAAACCAAATATTCATTAGAAAAAATTTTGAACCAGGCATAAATCCTTAACCAAGATGATTGTGTCTCCCATAGGTCAGGATCCTTTCGCACATAAGATAAAAGCATGTCAGACATGGATCCAAAATAATCAATTGTGCATGTGTTTATTTATTGATATAATACTTTTATGGGTTTTTCTTTCTTTTTTTCCACATATATTTTAGGCACTTTTAACTAGATATTCCTTCAATTTAAATGGCACCATACCAGTTCCAACAGATGTACGCTTTGGACACTACACAGGTTGGGTCCTCGACCAAATAGAGGAAATCATCGCCCACCTAGAGTCTTAAAAAATAGGTATAAAATGTGCTAGTTTAGGAGTACCATCTAAATGGTATCATACCAACTCTATAGGACACTCGACAATACTTCTAGATCATAAATCCCCACCAACCATCCACTCAATGATAGCTGGTTTTCCTTGAAGTAGACAACACCAATTTCCATATCAAATAATTCTGGGAGATTATACTCATAATGCAATAATTATATCCTCCCTTATCTTTGTAAATAATATCTAGATGTCATAAACAACCTTATCTAGATGACATAGGTTTCCCATTAAAGGTATCCTTCAATAAACCCCAACTGCCAATACTGCACAGAAACCAACCCTCATCATGATGGGGGTGTTTCCCTCAAGAGTCTGGCCCAGGTCACCCTGTCCCTGGAATGAAAGATGAAACATTGGGGATAGACACTAGATAATATGGAGTAGGTTCACACCTATATTCCCTCCAAATAAGTATGCCAACAGAATTCATTGGAAAATCATGACAAGCCACAAACACCTACCTGCACTATCCAAGCCTACTAGCATAGTTTGAAAACATATAGAGAATCCCTCCAATCAAATTTTGTGGTAAAATTCATGTAGGAACACACAACTTCCCAAATCAGAAAATCCATCTAAATAAATATGGTGACAAAACACGATTATCTTCACACACCTTCTAATATCTATCAAGCTTACCAATCCATTCTGGTTGTATTAATGGAAACTAACCATTAAATCCTTAAAAAATATGGGGTGTACCCATATCTCTTTCCCCACACCTGATTACTTTTAGTATATATTGATGAGAAATCTAGGATAGTAGCACGCAAACACCCATTCTCCAATAATTTCATGGGAATATATCCTCATTTTAGAAGATGAAGTTACCAAACACATCCTGAAGATGGTGAAAGGGAAGATGAAAATTCCTTTCCACATCCTACAAAACTACCATTTATATAATTTTGAAAGTGGCAGTGGTAGTGTTTCAAACATAGAACTCCATCCTGAAGGGTTGTGGCACAAATTCCACCACAATATATAGAAAACTAGGTTAAGTTCATACCCATTTTTCAAACGGAGGTCGTCGGTCTACTATGGTAGCTATTCCAGGGAAGGTACAACCCCCTCCCAAAATTCTAGAAGCATTTCAGCATATTTTTGTAGCTACACAATAGATAATAAAAAAATATTTCATATTTGAAATTCATTATCCCCAACAAGAGACCCTAGTCTTCTACAAGAGACCCTACTCTGCATAATGGTAGAGTCCTTGAAGACCTTATATGTTTATCTATTGTAGCTAAGGACCCTACTCTTCTTCTATCAAATTATTACTAAATAGTTCTAGAGGTCCTCCATTGACATATTATAACTCTTCTATAAAATTATAATGTAAATAGTATAAATAGTTCTAGAGGTCCCCCATTGAAATATTACCATGAATTTTTACTTCATGTCTAGGATCTAATCGATTTTGAGATACCATATCCTAATGAGTGCCACAACATCCCTCTGCATGGTCAGAAGATCAAACAGCAAGTAGGTCCTCCCCTTACTATCATTGTCACTGAATTTCCTCCCTATGGTACATTCTCTAGTAATTATCCTCATATTATTTGTTCAAAATTGTAGTCCACCATATAATGGAACTTCACTTCATTAAGAAGTTCCTCCCCTTTCCAACTTAATTATGATAAATCCCTTCTACCATGAGGCACTTAGTAAAATGAGGTCAGTCAAGTTTGATTCCTTATCATTGACAAGTAAAATCCTTTCTTAACTAGAATAATTCCCAAGGGGATATTCATTCTCTAAACCTCCCTAGGATCACCTACCTTCTAAAATAAAAGAGAAAATCTTTTTTGGTCTTTTTATTTATAATAAAGTAGTGGGGAATCATCCCATTTGGTAGGACTATGATGAGGATCCACTAGTAAAACGTGAAGAATACATGGTGAACATGAGGAGATATTTGGCCAAGAATAACATACCATTCATATTCTAACCTTTATAAACTCCCTAATACAGTATTCTAGATGTGTTTTCAGGATATTGTGTGCACAAAATCTGCATAAATGTATATAACACTCTTCATCATTTAAAAATAAAATCATTTTCTAACAACAAATATCCAAGACATGTTAAGGAAATATAATGGATACACCGCTAAGATTACTTGGTGGATCTCCTAGTTGCACGACACCCAAAACTAGGAAAAAAGAAAATAGCCCTTCAATGAAAATATCTGAACACATTATAAAAGTATCATCAGCTAATCGTTGATGCCTCATCTGGTGTTTGTATTAGAGAATGGGGAAAACATGAGAAAATTCATTTCATTGTGCTCCCTAATTAGAAAAAACACCCTAATGTGTCATCGTGTAATGTCATAACCTTTGGTGAGCTTCAATAAATGGTATTTTTTCACAAAAAATGGAATGTTCAGTAAAACAATTCTTTGAATGACTCTCAAAAATATTGGTCTAGAAGAGAGAGATACAACCAAAAATTCTATGTAAAGTATTCAAAAATATTGATCAAGCCTCCCACCTAAGGGAGTATAATCATCAATAATCACCAATATAATTAGAAGTAGGTTTATAGGGTGTAAACTATAAAATTCACCCAACCCATGTTTAAACATGGCTCAAGAAATTCAAGAAAGAATCCATGGTAGTCCAGGAGAAACCCTATTCTTTAGGGATAAGGGTATTTTTTAACACAACCTTTTAAGTTAGAAAATAGGATTTAAAAGTAGTGGAAAGGGAATATGAATAACCCCAACCCACTTGTGTGGGGAATTTTTTACCTAAACAACATTCACCTGAACCGAAGTAATTCTTATCCTAATTAGGGGGGGTTTTGTAAATTGGATCATCCCAACTCATCATGTCCCATGAACTAGTGTCCTCACTTGGAATGTGCATGAAAAAATTGTTTTGGGATTCCCATCAGATCATCATCTTCCAAATAGTTCCAAGAGGACCAACAAAGGAGAGGAGGAGGCTTTATAGAGAGCACAAACAAAGGAAGCCTCTCAAGGACAATGATGAAATTCCTATATTTTTTTATGCATTGGTGAACATTGTTAACACCACCCTTATTGAATCTATAAAACATGAAGATGATATAGAGGAATAGGAAGAGTAATTTTCATTTAAAAAATTGTCTACACTGAAATGATTTAATAATGTTTGTATACCCAAGATTAGAGGCTTTTTATGAATATGGGGATTCCCAAGACCACTCTGTTATTACCTCCCCAAAAAGAATCCACCAATGAAAATGGTAAAGGAAAGTCCACATATCACCTGCCTCCCAAAGAGGCTGAACTCCTCACACTTGAGGATTTGTTTTCTCTGTAGGAGGTAGATATTAAAGAGTTTATAAAACTTAAGGTATAACTACTTTGAGGAGACATCCCTACTGGATATGTCCTATAAGAAGATCCTCAACTTGTTCTCCTAGACGATGTACCTCAATAAATAGGGTTTATCCATGTAACTAAAATGAAGAGATAATATTCTCTTAATGTGGGGTATCAAAAAAAATATACTCAGACCCTATGATAGAAATATATAATGAGTTACCTCACTTAGTCACACGACCATGGTCGGGTCATCCATATCCTCACAGACCACCCCTTATAGGATACCAACCACAGATACAGATAGTGCTTCCACAGATGGCCACACTTATTGCTACCCCTGCTCGAGATCTAGTCTAATTAGGTATCCCTCGATGGTTTGATCTGACCCCTCCCCCACCAAACTTTGGGAAACATGGATTTCCATTTTTAATGGATAAGGGGAACCAGGGTACCATTTGACAAATTTCATGTCCCAATGTGATCCCTTAATTGTAACACCTTCACAACAAGAAACAGTGAAACTCAGGTGATTTATGTAAAAACTAAAAGGGGAAGCCTTCGTATGGTTCACCTATTTATTAGCTCGTTCAATTGAGGTATGGGAAGATATATATCGGTGGTTTATCATTCAATTCATCTCAAAATTAAATAAGATGATACTCCTTGACATCTAAAACTTAAAACAATGGTAGAATGAGAGGGTATCATATTTCATTGCTCAATGGAAGGGGTTGACATACTCCCTAAACCTACAGCTTTCCCAAGAGATTTTTTTGTCCATTTGTATAGAGAATATATGTGAAGAGATTCTCACACCACTAATACCTGTGAAATATTTAGGAGGTTTTTGGGATATCATTTAAACTTCTCAAAGTTTTGAAGTTTGCATCTCAAAAACCAAGGTCAGGAACCGAGTTATCTCCTCTACTAAAGGTAATAGGGTAGTGAAATCATAGGTTGCAATAGTCATGCTTAAGAGATCCCATTCACCTGATCCAATTTCAAATCCCATGACATATCATGTGTTAATTACTCTGGATCATCATCAATAACACACACCTCATCAATATATATTAAATGGATAAGAGGAAAAACTTTTTTAATGAACTAAAGAATATATTTTATTCTTTCAGAGATGACTAAGTCAATGGATACTTTATCATAGATTTGGAGAAAAACTTGCTCAAGTATCCAAAGCCCAAGAGTTCAAATTAGACTGATATCAAAGATCATGAAAATTATTTCCAATTACATCATATTTTGGGTAAAAACATCTAGGAATGATTCATATTTCAAATAAAACTTGTTAAAAATAGTGGACTTCAGGTAAGTAAATATGGGAAAACAACCCACAAAAGTGGTGTGTATTTCTACTAAAACCCTAGAGGAAGAGGGTGAATGGAAGAAAGTAACTAAAAATAGTGCATATATTTTTAGTCATTGGATTAATCAAAATATAATCAAACAGACTAATTCTATCTTTTGATCATATTTGAAATGACTATCTATTCCCTCAACTGCTTATGTTGTGGGAAGATAGACCCCATCATCACCACAATCCTCCAAAACCTATTCTTATAACAAATGGAATTTTTGGAATGGTGGTAAACAAAAACTGTAATATGAAACTTTACAAAGGAAAAAAATTGGCTTTTAATCTCTTAAACATCGTGCCTTCAGTATTAGAATCATGGACACCTCCTCCCCAAATAGTATCACAAGAGTTGACCCGTGATATGGAATTTTCATCAAATAAAGAATTTATCTTCACGCCCATTAATGTAATTCACTTGATCGATACCTTATATGATGAATAATATGGACATGAACCCAAGTTCTCTAAATTGAACTTGAGAATCAAGAGAATAGGACACAATAGTAGAGGTTATAGGGGAAGACATGGTATAAATCAATACGCCAGACACATCCCTGCTCAGACCGTCTACACGACCGAAACTCATCGGAGAGACCTCCAGCGAGCCCAGTAGGAGGAGAAAAATTCCCCATAATCTGCCATGTATTTCCCTAACTCGATTTTCCTTGAATTTTGACTAGAGGGTATGTCATATTTAAATTGTCCTCAATGCACAATCAAAACTAATCAACCTTCCCACCAGGATAGGAGCACATCCAACTCCTATCCTAAGGGAAGATCTACCTATGTAAAACACAAGAGTTATTAAAGCACCTACAAGATAACTTCATCACATTTGTAAGCACATGACTTTATCTCATAATTATGACATTTTGAAGTAATTATCCCTATTATCATCATAGTTTTCAATCCTGGATGCTCTAATTATATAAAAAGTCCTCCAAGAAGTGCTCGTAGAGGTTTTTTTATTCCCTAAAGAGTTTGAAGTTGAATTCAATATTTCTGAAATATATCATATAAAGATAGATCCTGTAGAGTGCCACATGATCATATATTTCATTGATAAGGAAAAATATTTCATTATAAAAAGAAACATCATAACCATACACATGTATCGAATGAAAAAAAAATATTGATGTCTAATTGTATTTTAATGAAAATAGAACATGTGTTGACCTCATTCCAGTCTGAACACTCCCTGGATAGATTATATTGATTCACACTATTCCCATTCCACTCTAACATTGTAGGGTTATGAAAAGAGTAAACATAAGCCTCTTGGAAGATTCAATATCAAGGCCCATTTTGGGGACCTCTTATACGAATCAAAAATTCTATTTTTTTATAAAGACATAGCTTTCAACATTCTTCTAGGTAGACCTTGGTTGCATCAGTATGTGGAAATCCCCCCATCATACCAATAATGCCTCAAATATTTTATTAATGGTCAAATTGTGATGTTTTATAGTGATAAATACCCAATTTAATACTATTAAACTTTTTATATTTAGGTAGAATTTTACTATAGGGAAGGTAAGTAATCCATGATAGATGGTGTTGCTAGATTCATGGCCCCAAACAAACTAGAAATGGCCTCATCCAATACCTTTAGACAGTTCAATGATGAATATGTGCTATCTATCCATAAGATCTAAGGCATGATCCTAAATTCAAGTGTGTATTCAACAACCATCAAGGTATAAGTCATGAAAACTAATCCCAACTGTGTTGAAAAGGTCACTAACTCTCTAGAAAATGGTAAGGATTGGATAAAAATTCCCTCATTCCATTCCTTTAGCTACAAAAAAATCCATACCTCGTCATCTAAGCTAGAAGAGGTTTTAATATCACTAATAGAGAATAAATATGCTAACTATGTATCCCTCATATCTCTTTAAATATTTAAAGAGACCCCATGTCATCAGTTGATAAAGAGTAAGCTACTTCACCTTCAGTATGTCAAAACATCGACACATTTCCTAACACTGATATGCTTCCTTCATTATCTATTTCCACTTAGAGTATGGTAGAAGATGAATAGGAATAGGAGGTGTAGTATAATGACCCAAAGTTTTATTAATGAAAATTCCTCTTGATCTAATTAAATGTCTTATTATTTAAAATGGTTGTATAAAATTTGTACTTCCTTGGTTTTATGTTTTTGGATTTTAAAATAATGTTAAGAATTGTTATCATTGCTAATATAGCCATTGAACAGTTATCACATGATTAATATAAATATAGGGCTTTAACAAACCCAATTTACTCAGACAAAGGAAGCGATGTCCTCATCAAGTAGAATTGATCCATATGAAGCCCATTTGTTAGAGCTCAGAAAGGAGGTGGTGTCACTGGGATTCGCTCTTGACCAATCCCAAGCCGAGCTTCGACATGTTAATCTTGAATGTAATCACTTAAGGGGGAAGTGGAAGTTAATAGATATTACAACCCGAGTGATGTTATTCGAGCCACCCCAAGAGTCTGTCACAATCACGCACCTTACACTTAGGTCTTAGGAAGGTGTTTTAAGGATTTATGTAACAAGACCATAACACTATGATTATATACATTATTTTTTTATAGATAATATACATTCATTTTATTGTTGTTACTTTTTAAATAGTTTTTTTAAGCAGAAATATTATTTTTAGTTAATATTTAATTAATAAATCTATTTTGATGAATTAATGGATTTTTGAATTAAATAATATTATAATAAAATATTATTACTAAATTAAATTTTATTAAATATAAATGATCATATAGTTTTTATGAATACAATTGTAATTTGTATTAAGGTTTGAAAGTTTTTTTGTTAAAACCCATGAATTTTCGATAAATGTCAGATTTCATTTTAAAAGTAAAAAATCACATATTAAAAAAATTATTTAGATAAAATGAATATTATTTTTTGAATAAGGATGCCGAAATTATACCATAGGAAATTTTTCATAATTTTCTAAGGCTGGTGTATTTTTGGGTAAATATTAAATACCGTTTAAATATATAATGTGTTTTATGACATCATAATGACCCAATAGTGATGTAATAAAATAATATAAATGGGATTTTTATCCAATATATTTTTTACCTTTAAAATAATTTGATTTTATATTTGTTTTATTTATTTTAAAAAGCTTTAGTGGACCCTATATGACTTAAAAAACATTTTAACATT